>CAJZHL010000001.1:0-1200000 GCA_916048055.1 Pedinophyceae sp. YPF-701 | reverse complement strand
TGGCGAGATGGGCAAGGACTACGTGTACTCGGCGGTGCCGCTGCTCGAGGACGCGCTGATGGACCGCGACATCGTGCACCGGCAGACGGCGGCCGCGGCGGTGCAGCACATCGCGCTCGGGTGCGCGGGCCTCGGCCGGGAGGACGCGCTGCTGCACCTGTTCAACTACGTGTGGCCCAACATCTTCGACGCGACGCCGCACCTCGTGCAGACCGTGACGGGCGCGATCGACGCGATGCGCGTCGCGCTCGGCCCGTGCGTGATCCTGCACTACCTCCTGCAGGGGCTCTTCCACCCCGCGCGCATGGTGCGCGAGCAGTACTGGCGGCTGTACAACAACCTGTACGTGGGCAGCCAGGACCAGCTCACGGCGTTCTACCCGCGGCTGGAGGACGAGGGGAACAACACGTACCAGCGGCACGACCTCGAGCTGTTCATTTGACGCGCATTGAACAACAAGAACAACAAATAGAACACAATATCGTATGCTTCCATACAACAAAAGAGGAGGAGCGTGGGAGGGTGGCTGGGACGGCGGGCGACGTGTGGTGCTGCCGGGTGAGGCGGCTGCGGCGCCGATGCGGGCTGAAGGGAGCGGGGTGGCCGCTGTGGGGGTGGGGTTTTGTGGGGCTGAGGGGGGGGTGTTGATTGGGAGGGCAGGGGGTTGCGTGGGAAGTGCTGGTCGCGACCTGCCCGAAGCATGATGTGAGAACGCGCATGGCGAGGTGCCTGGAGTCCATGTGTGCAGACACTGTGATTGATGTTGGTAATTTGCGAGCGGTGTTCCGCCCCTTTGTCAGCGGGTCTTCGCGCAGACGTGTCGCGAGGCGACGACGGGGCCGGGGCGGCATGGCCTGCGGCGGTGCCTGAATCGACTGATCGCGACCCTGACTCTGGTCTGGCTCCCGGACTGCGTCGACATTGCGCGCCCTGTGCCGTGCGCGCGGCCACGTTGTCCGTGTGCATCAGTCGTTGCCTTTTGTCTGCGTTCTGACTGCGCTGAGGTCAGGAGCGTGACGAACGCGTCTTGGCGAACTCGGCCCGCTGCGTTGGGCAGCTCCTGGCCCCAACGAGGACGGACAGGACAGAGCTCAGCCGACGCGATGCACTGCCATACAAGTGTACTCGGCCGTCGGCACGCGAATGTCTTCCAAGGTGCGCGTGGTGCTCGCCACGAACCGTCCTAGGTTCATGGACCACAGACACCGCATGGCCAACGGACGTGCCCCGCCCTCCGTTTCCACGCGCATCGCCTTCCAAATCATTCTCCTCTTCGGTACCTCCGCTGCAGACAGCCGCATTCGTCCCGCCCGCCGCGCCGCGCGCCACCCGCGTGCGTCGGAGGGCGCCCGCCGCACACAAGTCCGCGCCGCGCCGGCTGACTCGCCCCTGCCGGCAGAGACCGACTACGTCGTGATTGGGTCTGGCTTCGGCGGTCTCTGCTGCGCGGCGCTCCTCGCGAAGTACGGCAACAGCGTCACCGTCCTCGAGAGCCACTACCTCCCCGGCGGATGCGCACACAGCTTCGAACACGAGGGCTACACCTTCGAGGCCGGACCTTCCTTCCACGCAGGCAAGCTACACCGTCGCCTCCAGACGCCGGCCACGCGCCCGTGCCACTCGCGACCACGTGACGTGATGCCACGCACCACCTCGAAGCCCGACACGCAACCAACTCATCTTGCAGGGCTCTCCGCGCCGTTCGGACGGTCGTCCAACCCAGTGCGCGCGGTTCTGGACTACGTCGGCGAGACGGTGCCGAGCATCACCTACGACGAGTGGATCGCGTACCTGCCTGAGGGCCAACAGATGCACATTCGGCCCGACGCCAGGGCGTACGCCCGCGAGATCGAGCGGCTGGCGGGCCCGACTGCCGCGAACGAGTGGCGTGCTCTCGAGCGCGAGCTCCTCCCGCTCGGCGACGCCGCTGCCGGGCTGCCTGCAGCGGCGCTGCGCTACGACGTTGGGATCGTCCGCACGGCCGCGACGCTGGACCCGCTCGAGCTGCTCAAGTCCGGGCTGAGCGCGTCGAAGCTGACGGGCCCGTTCTCGGCGCTGGTGGACAAGCACGTGTCGAACCCGTGGCTGCGGAAGGTGCTCGATTTGGAGTGTTTCCTGCTGTCAGGTCTGACCGCCAAGGACACCATCCTCGCGGAGATGGCCTTCATGTTCTCGGAGCGGCACTCCGGAAAGTCGACGATCGACTACCCGGTCGGCGGGACCGCCGCGATGATCGACGCGCTCGTTCGCGGCCTGGAGAACCACGGCGGGGAGCTGCGGCTGCGCAGCCACGTGGAGGAGATCGTGGTCGACGGCGGGCGGGCCACCGGCGTCAAGTGCGCGCCCACGTCGAGAATGTCGCGTCGGTTTCGGCGACCACGTGTCAGGGATCGGGTGCTGATATTTGTTTTTTTCAATTAGAATGTGTTCGCAGGGTGAGGGGGTCAAAGGGCGGGTTCGTTCGCGCGCGCAAGGCGGTGATCAGCAACGCCACGACGTGGGACACGCAGCGGCTGCTGCCCTCGACGGCGACGTCCGCGGGGCAGGTTGCAGCGTGGTCGCGCGAGTGCAAGGCCGTGCCGCCGCTGCCGTCGTTCGTGCACCTGCACCTCGGCATCAGCGGCGAGGGCCTCTCGGACGACCTCCTGATCCACCACCTGGCCGTCGAGGACATGAACAAGGAGCTGGACGACGACAGAAACGTCGTCAACATCTCCATCCCATCTGTGCTCGACAAGTGCGACCCCGACCGAACCGCGCGCGCGTCCCCTCGTCCTCGAGTACGGCGACGCCGTTTCGGTCGAGGGGGAACGCGAGACACGCTGGTGCTGCTGCCACCTCTGCAGGGAGTGTGCGCCCGACGGGAAGCACGCGGTGCACGTGTACTGCGCGGCGAACGAGGACTACGCCGTCTGGGAGGGTCTCAAGCCGTCGTCGGGGGAGTACAAGGCCCTGAAGCGCGAGCGCAGCGACAAGCTGTACGCCGCGCTGGAGCGCGTCATTCCTGACGTCAGGTCGCGCGTGGAGGTCGAGCTGATCGGGACGCCGCTCACGCACGAGCGCTTCACGCGGCGGCACCGGGGGACGTACGGCCCGGCGCAGTCGATGGGCCTCCCAGGCGCGAAAACGCCGATTGAGGGTCTGCTGGTGTGCGGGGACTCGACGCAGCCTGGCGTGGGCGTGCCGGCGGCGGCGGCGAGCGGGATGCTGGCCGCGAACACGCTCAGCCCCGTGGACAAGCAGCTCGACCTGATCGAGACACTGCGTCGCGGGTGACGTCGTTGTGAGATGATTGATTGTTTTGGGGTGGAATCGGTTCCTGCGGAGCTACTCGACGCAGCGGCTAGTGTCAGTGTCCTACGTGGCAGCTGCGTGCACTGTCGCGGTCGGCTCCCCGAGGCTGGTGTCGCGCCGGGGGGGTCGCTGCGCACCGACATCAGGCCGGATCCGATTTCATCGGTTTCCCGGGGCTGTTGCGGCGTGCCCGCATCTGTCCTGTGCACTTGCGTACGCCCGACTGAAACGCGATCGACAGGGGACCGAAATCCCGGCTGCAGAGAGCGCGCACGACCCCTCTCTCCGCGGTCTGTTGATCTCCCACGCGGCTCCGGCAGAGTTGCGCCGCCGCTGGGCTCTTCTGGCGCGGCGCTGCGAGGCTCGACGATGCCGCTGAAGAAGGGAACCCAGGAGGTGGACACGGCGGAGCTGCACCGGCTGCCGTTGGAGTTTGGAGTGGTCAAGGCCAAGGGCGAGCTGACGGAGGGCGGTGGGTGGGGTGGAGGGCCCGCTGCGTGCGCCTTCGATGGCCGTACGGACGCGACAAGCGGGCAGACGGCGTGGATCGATCCGACGGCCAAAAAGGGAGCAGGTGCGGCGAGCCACGTTGCATCCTTGCCACCGACCTTCACAAGCCCGCCGTCTTCCCCCAGCGCGTGCATTTGCCGCGTGAGAACACCACGCGCGCTGATGAAGTCGCGAACTTTCCGTGTGTGCTGGACTCGGGGCGGAAAAATCGCTGCCGGCGCCACAAACGCAGCGCGGTCTGCTTCGTTGCACGCCTCCCACTCCGCGCCCTCAGGCCGGCGTTCGCGGCGCTGAGATCTGGAACCGAGAGCCTCGAGACGCCACGTACCTGCGTCCCTTCGCGTTCGCAGGGAGCTGGATCGTGTTTGCGCTCACGAAGAACCACGCGTGCGCGCTAACCGCCTACAGCCTCACCTCCGCGGGGGACCCCGACACCAACGATCCGTGCGAGTGGGTCCTCGAGGCCAGCGAGGACGGCAAGTCCTGGGTGCAGGTCGACGCCCGCAAGGACGTCAAGTTCAAGGCCCGCTGGCAGACGCAGACCTTCAAGACGCGGTGGAACGTCGCGGCGCGGTCGTGGCGGCTGACGGTCATCCGCACGCGCGGGGGGAAGCAGGGCACGGGGCTGCACCTCGGGGAGCTGGGGCTGTGGGTGGACAAGCCCGCGTGGATGATGCTTCAGGCAAGCTATTCCAACTCGAGGTTTCTCGACTCTCAGCCCCTCGGCCGCCTTACTTACGCCGCGGAAACCGGCGCTCATCCCGCCCCGTGCACCGCGGTGCCCTGCAGGCCGCGGAATCCACGAAGGCCCGCGCGGCAGCAACAGCAAAGACGCAGAAGGGTCTTGACGCGAAATACAAGGCGAAACCAGTCGAGGACAAGGGTGGAGGCGTCAAGCAGAAGGCCGCGTGCGTGGCGTGCGGCGCGGCCGGCGTGTGCGGCGGCGCGCTGGCCTGCGACGCCTTTTGCGGCACCAACATATGCAGCTCCATCTGCAAGTGTCTGAAGTGCTTCCGGTGCGTGCTTTGCTGCTAGGCGGGCGCCGCGAGGCTGGGATGGCGTCGCGGTGTGACTGCGTGACCGCTGCGCGTGCGCACCGGACAGCTGGCCGGCGCCGAACGTGGGTGCACCGTGTATGTGTTTGGCGGTGTGCTGTGCTCAAGGTTCCGGACGGCGACGCGGTGTCTGTGGACCGAAACGCGAGGATTTACGAGTGGGCGATCGCTGGGTGGGGTCGAACGCGCGCTGCGGGGCGACTGCTGGGCGCATTGCGGCCTGACCTTGCCGCTCGTGTGTGCACACTCGACGAACCCGTCGGCCCTCGGAACGGCCACTTGAACGCAGAATGTACGCATGTCGGGTGGTGTTCATACAATAGGCGCTGTTCTGGTGCGCAGAGAGGCTCGTCACCCGCAGGTGCGCGTCACAAGCTCGCAGACCCTCCGCCGCCCCCCGGTACCTCTATCGCGCCCGTGTGGCCTGCTCGCGCCTTCAACTGAGTCGATGGTCGCGAGGCATACGCACTCGGTGATAGGCTGCGTCTTGGATAAACCCTCACGAGCGATTGCCGCCCACGTACACCCCGGCAGCCCCAGCGAATCCTGGCAGGCTCCTAGCCTTCCGTCCAGACAAGACGTAATTGCGGTCTCCCGCTCACGATTCGGAGTCTCCTCGCGACGAAGACGGCATGCCGCGCAGCAAGGGAGTCCAGGAGGTCGACACGTCGGCGCTGTTCCGGCTTCCGCTGGCCTTTGGCTCCGTGCGAGCCAAGGGGGAGCTCAACCAGGGCGGGTGGGGCGGAGGGCAGGCCGTTCATGCCTTCGATGGCCACGCGAGTCCCACGACTGGGTATACTGCGTGGATCGACCCCAACGCAACGAGAGGGGCAGGTGCGCAAGAGCGCGGGCTGCCCGCGCCCGCGCCTCAGCCTGTGGAATCTGTAGCCGGGCGGCCTCATTTGCGACAGTGGGCGCGAGCTCGCATGATCGCCCACCTCCTCCTCGCACTCTGTTCCACCTTCGGACCTTGGCCACGTCGGAATCTTCGTTCGTCGCAGGAACGTGGATCGTGTATCACCTGACGAAGAACCACGCGTGCGTTGTGACCGCCTACAGCCTCACCTCCGCGGGGGACCCCGAGAACAGCGACCCCTCCGAGTGGGTCCTCGAGGCCAGCGAGGACGGCAAGTCCTGGGTGCAGGTCGACGCCCGCAAGGACGTCAAGTTCAAGGCCCGCTGGCAGACGCAGACCTTCAAGACGCGGTGGAACGTCGCGGCGCGGTCGTGGCGGTTGACGGTCATCCGCGCACGCGGCGGACGGAACACCATCGGCGTCCACCTCGGGGAGCTGGGGCTGTGGGTGGACAAGCCCGCGTGGATGATGCTGCAGGTGCGCGAATTCGCGCACCTGCACGGCTCCCAGCCACGACCCCCTGCGCGGAGCTGATACCAGCGGGCACGTCCTTGTCGCGTGCAGGCCGCGGAGACCCTCAAGGGCCGTGCGGCGACCCCCGCAAAGACGCAAAAGGGGTTCGACGCCAAGTACCGCGCCAAGCCGGTGGTCGAGAAGCCCGGCGGCGGCATGAAGGAGGGCTGCAAGTGCGTCGCGTGCGGCGCGGCCGGCGTGTGCGGCGGCGCGCTGTGCTGCGACGCCTGCTGCGGCACCAACTTCTGCGGCGCGTTCGGCAGCTGCCTGCGCTGCTTCATGTGCTGCTAGATATCCGAGGCTTGAATGGTCGGCCGACTAGACGTCCTCACCGCGGGGACGCTTGAGCGACCGGAAGAGTACTGCTGACGTGTCTTAACTTTGATTATTCTTGGCTGACCACCCATTTGTGACGCCGCGACGCACTCCTCGTGCACCGAACTCACACTGCGCAACCGCGCGCGCGGCCACTATCGGCGGCCCTCATCGCTGCTCCCCTGCGGCAGCCCGAATCCACCGAACGGCCCTTGCCCGACGGCGTCCAGGAAGCCCGAGAGCGCAACGGCGGGGTTCTGGTTGGCGGGGTACGCGGCTTCCTCCTCGGAAAGGCGCACCAGATCCTCCGCCACCCGCGCACTGCCCCGGCGGATCAGCTCGGCCAGGAGCCGCTCGCCCGAGCTCTGCACGCCCGGCGCAATCTCCGTGAGCAGCGGCGCGAGCTCCTGCACGCCCTGCATGAACGCCCGCGCCCCGCGCTCGTCCAGCTGCACACCGCCTCCGTTCCCGGCGCCCGACAGCGCAGTCTGCACCTGGGGCTCGAGCGCGCCCCACAGCACGCGGAGATTGTTTAGGGCGATCTCGTCCTCGTCGGTGAGCGACACGGCGGGCGCGAGGCGCGAGAGCACCTCCACGGGCAGCGGGAAGGGCGCCACGAACGGCCGCAGCGGACCCATGGCGTCCAGCGACCGCATCGTCGCCGTCGCAGTAAACGACGTCACCACGTTGCGGAACAGCTCGATCTGCGCCTCGCGCGACAGCGCGTCCAGCGTCGCCGCGAGCTCCTCGATCAGCAGCTGCTGCACGTACGTGCCCCGGCGCGCGAAGAACAGCCGCAGAGCCTCCTTGGTGTTGCGGTCAATGAGCGGGCGCTCCTTCTGCTCGACGGCGGGCGCGGGGGCGCCGGCGGCGCTGGGCAGCGCCGGGCGCGGCGCGTCGGCGTTCGTGAGGCCGTCCGCGGTGAAGTTCGAGAACCCGGAGACCATCTTCTCGAAGCGCGCGAGGTCGATCCGCTTCCCGTCGGCGTAAAGCAGCTCGCGCAGCGCCTGGCGCGTGCGCGGGGAGTCGTCCTGGAGGAGGCGGCGCGTGAGGTAGGGGAAGCACTCCTTGACGATGGCGTACTCCGGGTCGACCCGCAGCGCGATGCCCTCGATCACGGAGAAGGACCGCAGGATGAGCGCAAAGTAGGGGGGGATCTGGAAGGCGTACTCCTCGGCGCGCTCCTCGAGCTGCTGCATGACGATGTCGATCTTCCCGCGGACCTTGTCGCGCTTGGCCATGAGCTGCGGAGCACGGGCACACAACGAACCACGTTGGTGAATGAAAAAAGATGTCAAAAACATATCTATCTTCATGTTGTCTTCAAACGGGTTCCGTGAGTGACGGTGCGCACACGCGCCGACGAGGGAGCTCGCAGGGCGGGCGCGGGAGCGCGGGCTGCGTGGCTCACCGCCGCGTTGGCCTTCTTCGCGCCGCCGCCCTCGACCATCACCGACGACAGCTCCTCGATGATGTCCACGAAGCCCTCGAGCTCCATGGGCCGCAGCGTCTCGGCGTTGGGGACGAACCCGAGCTTGACGACGTCCTCCGCGACGCGCCGCCAGTCCGCGGTGGACAGGTGCGCGATGTACTCCAGGAGCGTCGCCCGCTGCTCCTCGGTGACCTCAGTGATGAGGCCCCAGTCGAGAATGCATATCTTCCCGTCCGGCGTCCGGAGGAGGTTGCCCGGGTGCGGGTCCGCGTGCAGGAAGCCCGTGTCGAGGAGCATCATGAGGTAGGCGTTCAGGAGCGTGTCGCAGAGCGTGCGGATGTCGTCGGCGTTGCTCTCCGAGAGCTTCTCGCCCTGCACCCAGCCCGTGACGAGCACGCGCCGCGTCGTGAGCGACTCGTACTGGTCCGGCACCATCACGCCGGGCAGGTCGCGCTCGGCGAGGTCCTGTTCGAACCGCAGCGCGTTCTTCATCTCGGTCTGGTAGTTCATCTCCTGCGGCGCAACAACAGACGCGAAACGAAGGTTGCCACGCACTGCTGTGCGCAAGGGGACTGCGAACATCTGCGCCTCCCCGCACACGAAGTGGCGCCAGCCACCGCCCAGGCGTCCACGACTGCTCCCGTCACTCGCGCGTCAATGTTCGTCCTTGCGGTCCGGGTCCGCGCGCACCTTGAAGAACTGCGTGGCCCAGTTGTCGAGCACGGGCACGAGGTCCCCCTGCTGCAGCCCGAGCTCCCTCATCCGCCGCGACCCCTCCCGAATGACGTACAGGTCCAGGCTGACCATCTCCAGCACGCGCGGCCGCTGCACCTTCACCGCGACCTCCCCGCCGCCGTACGCCTCCCGCAGCTTCCCGCGGTACACCTGCCCGAGCGAGGCCGCCGCGACGGGGTCCGGCCCCAGCTTCTCGAACACGTCGTTGATCGGGCGGCCGAGCTCCTCCTCGATGGTCTTCATCGCGAGCTCGGTCGAGAAGGGCGCGACGCGGTCCTGGAGGTACTGGATCTCCTTGTAGAAGGACTCCGAGAGGATGTCGCCGCGCGTCGAGATGGCCTGGGCGACCTTGACGAAGGCGGGGCCGAGGCTGTCGATCGCCTCGCGCAGCTGGCGGGCGCGCATGGCCTGCGGGGGCGACGCACGCGGTGCGGGCGTGGTGGGAGCGGGCGTGGGCGGCTTGGCGGGCGTGCGCGGCGACGGCACGAGCGGTCCTGCGCGCTACGAGTGCGTGCTGGGGGCGGCGCGCACCTCGTTCTGCTTCTCGAAGCCGAGCTTGCGGTCGAGCTTGATCCCGATGTACACGCCGAGCAGCGCGCTCATCGTCTCGACGGACCGCATGGCCAGTCGGACCGGCTGCCGACCCCAGTAGTCTGCCAGTCCCTCGGGGGTGTATTCCTGCGGGATGTCCCCCAGCGCCTCGGGCCCCGCGGCCTTCCGCGGGCGCGCCGTGATCACCGCCGCGCCGACCACGGCCGCGGCCACCAGCGTCGCCGGGCCGCTGAGCGCGCCCGACGTCACCAGAGGACCGCTCGCCGCGGCGCTGTCCTGCAGCATGGCGTTCCCAACGCTCGTCAGCCCGGCGTCGATCGCGCCGGCGATGCCGCTGAAGGACGAAGCGACCCCCCCGGCCCCGCCGGAGAAGGCCCCCGTGACGGCCTTGATGATAGCCTCAGGGTTGGCCGACGTCAGCGCCGCACGGATCGCCGTCTCCGCGTTAGAGGGCCCCATCACCTCGAGCTTGGGCGTGTCGAGGTTCAGCGCGGCCGAAACGGGCCCGAGAACCGCGTCGAAGGCCGCATAGATCGTCTTCGTGCCCCAGTGGGGCTGGAACGAGCCGTCCGCGTTCACCGCGGGGGCCGCGACGGTCCTGAGTCCGTCCCGCACAGCAACCTCGACGTCCGCGAACGGGCCGGACCGCGCGGCGGCGGCTAGCGCGTCAACGGAGCTCTGCGGGGCGGCCGCGCAGCGTACGTTGCCCCCTGCGTAGCGGTCCGCGCCGGGGGGGGCGGTGCTGTGAGCGAGGATCGCGCGTACGCGGGCGTACTGTGCAGAGAAGCCCGATCAGCATTGAGCGGGGGCCGCGAGATCCGGCACCAGGCAGCGATTCCCGAGGCAGATTCTGGGGCCACAAGCAGCTCCGGGAGTCACCGGCGACAGGAGCGCCGCAGACGCGGCCTCGCCCGGCCAGCCGCGAGCATCTGCTCGGTTCATGGCCGGGAGGCGACTGGCCAGGCGGCCTCGGGCAATGCACGGCCAGGGCGGGCGCTGGGGCCCTAGGGAAGCTCTAGCGCGGCGGGAGCGCGCGCATGGCGGGACGTGGCGCCTGAGTCAGGCCTCGTGGACGCGGCGACGGTCGAGATTGTTCGATGGAGCGCGGGGCGCGGGGGCCCCGGGGGTGTGTTCGTCGCAGGGGCGGAGCGTGCACGACAGCCTGGTGCGGCTCTCACCTCGCGCGGTGGGGCGGGGGGCGGACGCCGGGACCCGCAGGCCGAGCTTCGTGGCGTGGAGATGCATGGCTGTCGTCCCGGGCCGAGCCAGGCACGCCCCTGAGCCTGTCGTAGGGAGTCCCTGCGACCGAGTTGCTCGCCAGAAGGGAAACAGCGAATGCCGGCAGCACAGACTGCACAGCGCGCTTCTGAGGACGAACCCGCCGCGACCTCGTAGCACTAGATCAGACTACGCTTGTCGCGGGCTCCCACGCCGCCCTATCGACCGACGCGCCCGTGCCGCGCCCACCACGCCGGCCACCCGGCGTCAGGTGCTGCCCGACCGCCCGGCGCGCCCCGGCGCTGAACGTCCGTCGTCGGCCGCGGAGCGCGTCACTCGGGACTAGATTGGTGCCGAAGCCGCTGCGCACTGTGCGACGCGCCGCCCCCGCTCGCCCGGTCGCCGGTCAAGCCCCCCAGGTCTCCCTGCGACCCCGCCTGGCCGCTCGCGGGCCCAACCGCGGCGAAACAGCAGCGCATCGCGGGCGTGAGTCCCGGTGGAGCGAGGAACGAGCGCGTCGGAAGGCGTTCGCGTCCCAACTACCCCTCACAGTCTGGGTGTGGCTAGCTAGATAGGAGTCTGCGACTTGGCGCTAGCGGCCCGCCATGATCGCTTCCAAGTCGCGCGTGCGCGACATGTCGTACTGCCGTGGTCTTCGGGCCCGGGACGGCCCTCTGCGCCCGAAGGCGTCCGCGGGTCCGGCCGCGGCGCGTTGTAGAGCTTTCCGCGTGAACAAGCACCTCTCCGCGCGCGCCGCGTGCTTCCGCGCCTGGCGCAGCGCCATTCGGGCGCGTGCGAGCGCTGGGGACCTCGACCCGGAGCTCTCGTGCGGCAATGGCGCCGACCCTGCGGAAAACAAGGTGGGTGATGCCTCGTGGGGAATCGTTGCGGCGACGCACCGCGGACCTCCAGATCGCCGCCTCGCGCCGCGCAACGCACGCAGAGAGCCGCCTCCATTCCTGAGCCGCGCGCTCAGGCCCGCATTGTCGCGCCCGGGGGCGCCATTCGCGTTGTTTCCCCCGGCCAAGGAGCTGCTGCGAGCACCGCGCCCGCTCGGCCGCACCTCGGCGCGGCGCGTTTCGCTCCGGATCGCCGCTGCCTAGTTACGTGCAGCGAGGCTCCTGGACGCGGAGCGGCGTTGTCGTCCGCCCCCGTTGAGCCCCGCTGGTTGTTGCCCACCGCCCACCACAGCGACTCCGCGCACGCGCCTGACCACGATGGTTACGGCCCAGCTGCCCGCCTGGACGCGCCATCGACATCAAACCTCTCCCTCCGCGCTTCCTTTCGCCCCCGCAGACGTCCCATACCGTTCAGCGCGGCGCTCGCCCCCCGCCCAGTGACGCAGCGGGTGGCCCGAGCCCGCTCTGGAAGGCGTTGGCGCGCCCGGCGATGTTCTTCGCGGCCACGGTGTGCGCCGCAGCGGCGGCCCCCGGCGTCGTGCAGGCCGCGAAGGACCGTTCGCAGGTCCCGCGCGCGGAGGAGCTGTCGTTGGTTGACGAGCGGACCAACCAGGCCGCGCGCTGGCAGCTGGAGGAGCGCTCGTGGAACAAGCGGCACTTCTCCGCGGTGTACAAGACGTACAACGCCGGGGAGCTCCTGCGCACGCTGAACGCCCCCATCTCGGGCGCCCAGGTGGCTGCCCCTGCAGCTCAGCGCGCGCCCTCCCACGGGCCCTGCGCGCTCCTCGCGCGCTGTCTCGCGTCGCCTTTCGTTGATTCCCGCCCGAGATCCCCAGGGCTATCGACCGCGGCCCTCAGCGGCGCGCGCACCGCACCGTTGCGGCCCACACCTCCAACGAGCTGCTGTGTTCCCTGCACAGGGACGCGCTCGCAACCACAGCACATATTTCCCCCACCCGCCCACACCCGCCTCGCAGGCCTCCATCAGCGCGGCGTCCACGAGCGCCTCGGCCCTCACGGAGCGCACGTCGAAGGCGTCAAAGACCATCGAGACTTCCGGTCTGCTGCGCGTCTGCGCCGCCCTCATCTGCCTCGGCTGCTTCTCCGTCTGCCTCTCCAAGGCCATGCGCGGCGTCCGCGACCCCGTCGCCACCCACGGCACCGGCACCCGCCCGGGGGCCCCCGCCTTCATTCCTGACAGCAAGGACCAGGAAGCAGACACCCCCCAGGACCCCTCCGCGCTCTCGAGCCGCACGCGCGCGGCCCTCGGCGTCGCGGGCAAGGCCGACGTCGCCGCCAAGGCCGCCGCGGCGATCCTCGACACCGAGAAGCTCCAGGCCGCCGAGTCGATGGCGGCGGAGCGCCGACGCGCGCGGATCGACGCGCTGCAGAGCTACGCCGAGCAGACCGAGGAGCGCTTGGCTGCGCAGGCCGAGGCGGCGCAGAAGGCCGAGGAGCTCGCCCAGCAGGCGGAGGAGCGTGCGCGGCGCAAGGCGGAGGAAGACGCAGTCCGCGCGCAGCTCGCCAAGGTCGCGGAGCAGGCCGCGGAGCTCGAGAAGCGCATCGCTGCGAAGCAGGCGAAGAAGGAGGCGCAGGCGAAGTCGGCGTTCACGGACGTGTCGGTCGAGGAGGAGCGCGCGCGGCTCGCGGAGCAGGAGGCGGCGCGGGCTGCGAAGGAGCGTGCTGGCGCGGAGGAGGAGGCGCGGCTGAAGGCGGAGGAGGAGACGCGCGCGGCGGAGGAGGCGGCGCGCGCGGCGGAGGAGGTCGCTGCGGGCGACGATGACGCAGCGGCGCGGGAGCGGGAGAGAGAGGCGTGCTTGCGCCGGGAGGCGGAGATGCGCGCGGAGAAGCAGCGGCTGAGCGAGACGACGTCGGCGCTGAAGGCGACGCTGCAGGACGCGGCGACGGCGCTGACGGCGAAGGACGCGGCGGCGACGCTGCAGTTTGAGCGCGTGGCGGCGGCGTGGCGCGAGCGCGAGCGGCGCGAGCAGGAGCTGCTGCGGGAGCGCGCGCGCCAGCTCGCGGAGCGGGCGGCGAAGCAGGCGGCCGAGGCGGAGGCCGAGAGCAAGCGCCTGGGCGAGACGACGGCGCAGCTGAAGGCTGTGCTCACCGACACGACGAAGAGCCTCGCGGACAAGGACAAGCAGGCCGCGGAGGCGAGGGAGCGCGCGGCGGAGGAGGCGCGCGCGGCGGAGGAGGCGCGCGCGGCCGCGAAGAAGGCCGAGGCCGAGGCGGAGGCCAAGCGGCTGGCGGACGCGACGGCGCAGCTGCAGGCGGCGCTGTCGCAGACGACGCAGGGCCTGGCGGAGGCCGACGCCGCCGCGGCTGCGAAGCTCGCCGAGCAGAAGAAGAAGCAGGCGGAGCAGGCCGCGGAGGCGGAGCGCGTGCGCGCCGCCGCGCGGCAGGCGGAGGCGGAAGCGGAGGCGAAGCGCCTGAGCGAGGCGACGGCGGAGCTGAAGACGGTGCTGAGCGACACGGCGAAGAGCCTGACCGACGCGGACGCGCAGGCCGCGGAGGAGCGCGAGCGCGAGCTGGCGGAGCAGGAGCGCGTGCGTCAGGCGGCTCAGAAGCTCGAGAAGGCGGCGGAGGCGGAGCGGCTCGCTGCGACGACGTCCGACCTGAAGACGGTCCTGTCTGACACGTCGAAGAAGCTGGCGGACGCGGACGCGGCGGTGAGCGAGAAGGAGGCCGCGGAGAAGAGGAAGCGCGAGGAGGCGGACCTGGCCGAACAAGAGCGTGTGCGAGCAGCGGTCAAGAAACTCGAGGCCGACGCGGAGTCGCAGCGGCTGGAGGACAGCACGTCGCAGCTGAAGGGCGTGCTCCAGGACGCGACGGAGGACCTCGCGGACGCGGACCAGGCGGCCGTTGAGGGGCTGGAGGCGGCGGCAGCGGCGTGGGCGGCGGTGCGCAAGGCGCGGGCGAAGCGCCGCGAGCAGGAGCGAGAGGCGAAGCGGCTGCGTGCGTCTGCGGACGAGCTCGAGATGGGCCTGAAGAAGGAGAAGTCCGGCGGCGACGCGAAGAAGAGGGACACTTCTGCGCCAGCGGAGGTCGTTGTTGCCGCTGCCGGCCTCGCGGAGGTCGCGGCGGAAAGCGACAAGGCCGAGAAGGACGACGCCGAGAAGGAGGAGGATGCCGACGCGAAGGAGGAGCCCGTCGTGGCCGCGGAGAAGGCGAGCGCTGATGATGAGGCTGCGGTCGTCGTTGAGGCCAAGAAGGACGACGAGGACGAGGAGGTCGCGGTGGAGGCGGTCGAGACCCTCGCGAAGGCCGAGTCCGAGAGCGAGAGCGCCGCGGAGGTCGAGCGTCTGCGCGGCGTGGTCGCGGAGCTGCAGGGCGTGCTGAAGAACACCTCCGACGAGCTGGCGCGCAAGGACGCGGAGGCCGACGAGCTCCGCACGGCTGCCAGCGCCGACAACGCGCGCCAGGCCGTGATCGCCCAGGAAACCCAGCGGCTGCAGTCTGAGGCTGCGCAACTCAAGGCCGTCCTGGAGCAGGAGAGCGCCCGCCTGGCGGCCGCTGACGCGGCCGCAGCGCAGTCCCCTGCGAAGGTCGACATCGGCGCGCCGGTGGTGGCTGCGCAGCGCGAGGACTCGGCGGCGGAGCAGGAGCGCCTGGCTGCGTACACGGCGCGGCTGCAGAACCTGCTGAAGGAGACGTCGGCGACGCTGGCCGACGCGGACGCGATGCGCGAGGGAGAGACGAACCTGCAGGAGGCGGCTGCTACGCTGGCCGCAGAGGCGTCTGCGGCGAGAGATGCGGTGAAGACGACGGTGTCGACTGTATCCTCCTTCGCGGAGGCCTCCGCGGTCGCGGCGGCGCTGTCCGCCGAGGCGTCCGCGGCGCGGCAGATGGCGCAGGAGCTGCGGGCGCGGGCGAAGGGCGACGAGGGCAAGAAGCTGCAGGCGCAGAAGGCCGAGCTCCTTGCTGCGTACAAGACGCAGGCCGCGCTGCTGGTCGAGCGCGACGCGATGGCGGCGCTCCCGAAAGCGGAGAAGCCTGCTGTGGTCGCGGAGGACGAGAAGGTGGCTGCGGAGGTGGCTGCGGAGGAGGAAGAGGAAGAGACGCCGGTTTTTGAGCGGGCGCCGCCGGTGAGCAACTACGATGAGGGCAAGGTAGTCCAGGCGGCGCAGGAGAAGCTCATGGAGGTGTACAAGGCGAACGCGGCTGCGCTCGAGGCCCTCGATGCCGTCGCGAAGCTGCCGGAGGTGCCGGTCAGGCCGGAGTTTGGCGGTGACATGGCTGTCGACGGTGCCTCTGCATCGTCGTGGTCCTCGACGGTGAACGCCGCGAAGCCCAAGCCCGCGGAGTACAAGCCCGACCCGAGGCTGGCCGCTGCTGCTGCTGCCGTGAAGGGCGGCGCCGGGGCCGCTGCGCAGCCGCGCTCGTCGGCCACCACGCCGGTCGACACGCGCGCCCAGATGGCGGCGCTCACGCAGTCCGGCGCCCCGATGTCCACCGCGGGGGACTCCTTCGCCGACGTGGTCCACGCGGCGGCGCGGAGCATCGAGCGGCTCGGCGCGATGATCGCCGGGGGCAACATGCGCGACGAGCGCATCGCCAAGCTCGTGCGCTCGCAGGGCTTCCCCGTGCTCGCCATCATCGCGTTCTTCCTCGCGCTGCCGGAGATGGCCCTCCAGGCCGCGGTCCGGCGCCGTGCGCGCTTGCTGCGCCCCAAGACGGACTTTGCCTCGCAGGACCAGGTGGTGAACGTCGCGCTGCTGCTCCTCCTGCCGTTCCTCAAGGGCGGGCCCGTCAAGTCGGACGCCGACAAGTACTCACCCGTCAAGGACCTCGCCCGCGTCGACGTGCCGAAGGGCGGCAAGTCGCCGTTCCGCGCCGCCGCCGAGGTTCTGCCCGAGGCTGGGGCCAAGGGGGGTGCCGCGGGCTCGGCGTCCACGGACCAGCAGCTCGTCGACATGGGCGTGATGCTGCTGCTGCCGTTCCTCAAGGACGGCCCCGTGCAGGGCGACGCGGACAAGTACTCGCCCGTCAAGGACCTGGCCAAGGTTGCGCCGCCCAAGGGCGGGAAGTCGCCGTTCCGTGCCGCCGCGGAGGTGATCCCGGAGCAGGGGCTGCCGAAGGGCGACACGCTGGACAAGTACTCGCCCGTGAAGGACCTGGCAAAGGTCAAGGTGCCCGAAGGCGGGACGTCGCCGTTCCGGTTCGCGGCGGACAACCTGCCGACGTCGCAGGGCATCCGCTCCGCGTTCAAGTCGGCGTCGGCGAAGGTGCTGGAGCTGCAGCGGAAGCTGGAGGACGACGAGGGCGCGGCTGCGGAGACGCCTGCGACGGAGAAGAGCGCTGCGAAGCAGGAGGAGGCTGTTGCTAAGAACGGCGCTGCGGAGGCGGCCAAGCCCGCGACCAAGAACGGCGCTGCGGAGGCGGCCAAGCCCGCGACCAAGAACGGCGCTGCGGAGGCGGCCAAGCCCGCGGCTAAGAACGGCGCTGTTGCGGAGAAGCCCGCGGCCAAGAACGGCACGAGGGAGGCGGAGAAGCCCGCGGCGAAGAACGGTGCGAAGGAGGTGGAGAAGGAGGCAGCTGCGGAGGACGAGTACGAGACTCCGGTGGTCCCCGGGGAGCCGAAGATGAAGATTTTGCAGAAGCCTGTTCGGAAGACTGAGGACGCGGCCTCCGGGGAGGTGCGCATGAAGGACCTGCCGCTGGTGCAGGCGAAGAAGGAGGAGGAGGGCGGGGAGCACGGCGAGGTCGCGGCGGAGCAGCAGAAGAGCAAGAGCAAGAAGCGGAGCAAGAGCAGCTCGCGGGCGCGCTAAGAGGGTAGTGTGCGCGACGGTCGCGAAGAAGAGGTCGAGGTCGAGCGCACTGGTGATCTGGGCGAGGACAGGGAGCCTCGTCACACGGGCAAGCTCAGCGTGGGCTGTCTCAAGGACGGGAATGCAATAGCTGTGAACATGTTCCAAGCGCGATCATCCCGACTTGTCGTCGCCGCATGCGCAGTCCTCGCTCGCGCAGCCCCGGCGGTCCGTCTTCGTCTCCGCGTCCCGTCGCGGCGGCGGAACGTCGATCGGAGTCCCCACGGGCCCCCCGACGCTCTCACCGGTCGCCGCGCACAGCTTGAGCGCCTCTAGCCTCCCAACGCATCGCTCCGGGATCAGTCCGCGGGCGAGCGCACCGCCCATGGAACTGCGGGTGCCGTTGGCCCCGTGGGGGGACCGCACCGGCTCGCTGAGAGCCACGCAGTCGGACAGCCGCTCCGCTGCGCGAATCAAAACGAAACGTGCACGATTCTGCTATAGGTTCCTGAGTTGTTCATGTGAGTTTTCCTGAGGTGTTGTCAGTATGTCGAAATCAAGCGTTTATGGCTCTGTTTCGCGCCTCACAAGCTGCAGCCCAGGCAGGGGCGTTGCGAGACGTCGGGCGTGCACGTAGCGGCCAACACACCTTCTGTCGGACAGACTGCTTCGAGGAAGCACCACACGCTCGCCTGGTGGAGGTGGCTGCAGACTTCGTGGTGGTCTCTGGGACGTTTCCCAACGCACTCGCGCAGGGCCTTGTTCACCGAC
Source organism: Pedinophyceae sp. YPF-701 (assembly GCA_916048055.1). NCBI lineage: Eukaryota > Viridiplantae > Chlorophyta > Pedinophyceae > Pedinophyceae sp. YPF-701. The sequence goes on along the minus strand of CAJZHL010000001.1, from coordinate 1,182,100 downwards.
GTGCAGCCGGGGCCGAACTTGACGATCCGCGGCCGCCTTCGTCTCTGCGGGCTCTCATCGTTCGCGCCCCCAACGCCCTCGGTTCCGTCCCGGGCCACTTCCTGTGGGTGCGAGTGCGCTGCAGAGTCGCGTTGCGCCTCGTCTGGGTCGCTTGCGGGCAGTGACATCACAAAGACACGCTGGTACGGAATCTGTACCTCACGTGCGTCGCAAGCAGCACAAGAGGAGGGGGGTTCGCCCAACAGGCAGGTCGTGCGGGGGCCCTCCTACTCTTGTTTGCTGTGTCAGGGGTCCGCGAGGCAGCCGACGTGGCGAACGCGCTCCGGCTCACGGGCCCGGCCGGCCGGTCCGGAGCTCGAGACGCCAGAGCGTCGCTCTGACTGACGATGGCGCGCAGCTGTCGACTGTCTCGTGGGGGCAATGGGGGGGGCGTTCTCGGGGCGGTGCTGCTCGCGCTTCTGCTGTGCTCCTTGTGCCAGGCCGCCCGATGCGCCACGGTCGAGCAGAGGAAGTACGGAGCGGCTCAAGTGCTTCGAGTTCCGCCGCGGCCTTTGAAGGACGGTGTTCGTGCCCGGGTGGGTCGCTGTTCGCGACGTTTCCTCGCCTCTCGCCACAGCAGCGCGCGCGCTTTCCTTTGCATCGCGTCCCTGCAGCAGCTGCGTTCCGGAATCACGGGAATATCCATCGCGTGTGCAGAGGTTTTTGCGGCAGAGGGACACCACGAACGGGACGGCCAATGCCACCGCGGCCGGGAACGCCACGGACGTTCCACCGGCACAGAACGCCACATTAGGAACCAATCGAAGCGATCCGGTTACCAAATCGGGAGACGAATTCGGGATCTTTGCGTTACCGGGCACCGAACCAGAATTCGACGTTCCACGGGCCCCTACGGAGCCCGTGCGCACGACAGCCGCCACGACTCCCGCGCAAGCGCGAGAAGATCCCGTTCTGGACGACGAGGTGAGCGCATGCGAGTGGCACCGTTGCCTACGTGCCGGAATCGACAACAACAGTCGGTGGTGTAGCAGTTTTCGTCGCCCCGGCCTCTCACGCGGCCCCGATAGCGCGCCCACGGACGCCCCTTGCCACGGCAAATGCAGCAAGCCCCGGTCGCGGACCCGCGGCCCGCCCCGCCCACGCTCGGACCCGGTCGACTGCCGGGCAAGGACCAGGCCTCTGGCGGCTCCGCGCGCATCGGATGGGAAGGTACCAGCACGCACCGCCGCAAAACACATTTCACTCATTCCATGCTACACCCCAGCTCGACCCAGCCCGCGCCGCCTCCTCCCGACCACCCGCAGTGTGGGGGCCCGTCGCGGGCATCGGAACAGCCTGCGTGGTCGTTGTCGTGGGCATCGGCATCAAACGCCTGCGCTCGACGTCCCCGCAATCCACCGGCCGGCAGATCGTGCGCGGGCGCCCGCGCCCGCGCGCCGTCGCACCGTCTGCACACCCCTCCCCCCTCCAACGCCCCCCGCAACCCCCCCCCGACGTGGAAGAGGCCTCGGACCGGTCGCCGAGTCCGCGTCCAGGGCGAGCTCTCCTCCCCTACACGCGCCCCTTCCTCAGCGACGACGCGCTCCTGCTCCAGCGCATCATGAACGCGCGCCACAACGACGTCATCTCCGTGCCCTACTTCGGCGGCCACGGCCTGATGCCCGGCGGCGGGCCGCGGCTGCCGGTGCTGCCGCTCGTGGTGGTCCGGCGCACGCCCGCGTCGGTGGACCAGGCCAGCACGGACCGCACTGTCGTGACGGACGACCCAAGTGTGGTGGGCGCGGACGGCGTGGACTTCCGGGAGTGGCAGCGGCGGATGATGCAGGCGGGAAACTTATGTGCGGAGCCCACCACGAGCTCGCCACGCGATTGTGCGTGTTGTAGAAGACGGAGGGGGTGTATTGGTTCTATTTCGATGGAATACCTGCAAGTTGGTGCCATGCGCTGCTCGACCCCTTCGAGGAAGCTGGTGCTGTGCTGTTGCAGGGAGGCGAGCGGCTCCGATGGTCCGAGGACCCCCGCCACGGCTCAGTCTGTCTGACGCGAGCCTGAACACCCCCCCTCGCTACCGCCACTCGGCGCGCCTCGCCCGCGCAGCCGCCCGCTCAGCCGAGGCGCGACCTCTACGCGAGGCGTCGGGCGACAGCGAGCGCGAGCGCGTGGACCGGGAGACCCGCGACGCGGTGCCTCCGATGGCGGGCCCACGCAGCGATGCACCGCAGACGGCGTGGTGGGCAGCCACGCCCGACCAGCCGCCCGAGCTGCTCGGTGAGCGCCACATATCCCGCGCGGCACCACGTGCTACGGCCTCCTGAGCCGCCCGCCAGCGATCCAACACTGAAACCGCAATCAAGCATCACAGATCATTGTTTCATGGCACGAATTGATTCTTGTTATTGAGAAACAACTGCCCGAAACGGAAATCAACCGCCACACACCCGCAACACCCCGCACGCCCTCCGCCCCTCCGCCCGCGCAGGCATGTCGACCGCGTCTCGCATCGACTCGGCAATCGTCGACGCGGCAACGGCCGGCCTCTTCCGCGACGCGTCCCGCGCCGCCGAGCTCGCTGCCGCCCCCGGCGCTTCCTCGCAGCTGCGCGGGCAGCCCGCCACGGGCGTCCTCGCGTCGAGCAGCGGCCGTCCTGGGACGTCAAGCGGGCGCTGGTGGGCGCAGGGGGCTGCCGTGCAGTTCGTCAACAACACGCCGCAGTACTGGACGTCGGCGTCGTCGTCGGGCCCGGCGCTGAGGGCGAGCGACCCGGCGTTCGCGTCGAGGTCCCCCAGCGCCCCTGCGCGCCGCACCGCGCCAGCGCTGCGATCGCACGACGTGATCCTGTCGCGCCACGGCAGCGGCGACGGAACGGAGGCCGCGGCGCGCCGCCGGAGCTCGCCTCGCTCGTCCTCGGAGGGCGGCGAGCGGGGAACCGGTCCTCGTGTCGAGGGGTCCTATTAAAAAGACTCAGGGGGGGGTGTGTAGCGGTGTGGGCGGGCGGCGTGGAGGCCGACGCGGGACGCGGGGTGAGCGGGCGGTGGTTTGCTCGTGCAGGGGGGTCGCGAGCGGCAGTGCGGGTCCCGACGGCGCGCGTGTGCCGGGGACAGCAGGCCGCGTCGCAGGTGGCGCGTGTGATCGCGGAGCATGCCGCGGTGTGGGCGAGCGGCGTGGAAGGGAGCGGCGATGAGGGCGCCGTGGTGCTGTCCGGGCCAGGCTGCGAAGACAGGTTCGTGCAGGGCGGAGACCGCGTGTCATGGAAGGTGTGTGCTGGGAGCTGGCACAGCACGTGCCCGTGGATGAAACACCGGTGTACTCCGCCAGGACGCAGTGCAGATGATGGTTGATCCTCCTGTTTCGTTGGACGTGACCGATTGATTTTGTTGTACGCCCCGCGGTGCGTCGTACTGGGAGCTCGGAGCCCGTGTCCCGTTGCCGGCGCGCGTGGGCGCCTTGAGGGCGCGAATCGCGGTCCCGCGGACAGAGTGCGCGATTGTCTTGGACGAGGATAGCTGTTTGCGACCTGAATAGCCCTCCACGCGGTTCCCGGCAACAGACGTTCGACTTCCCGACCTGTTCGACGCGCGCTCTGCCAGGCGCGGCGCAAGATGACGTCCACGGAGAAGAAGGAGAGCTTCAGGAAGTACCTAGAGACGTCCGGGGTGATCGAGAGCATCACGAAGGCGCTGGTCGCCCTGTACGAGAATAATGACAAGCCCCCCAAGGCCATCGACTTCTTCAAGAGCCAACTAGGGTCACCGACCCCCGCGGGTGCGCGCTCCTGCAACCACCCGCGCAGGCCGCAGCGGCGAGCCCCTCGCACGCGCCGAGCACCCTGCCCCGCGCACCCGAGCGCCGCGCTCGCCGCCATGCCTCGCGCGTTGCCGCACGGCCAGAGGGTGCCAGAGCCCGCCTGTCCGCCCGGGGCGCGGTACCGACGATGGGCTGCTCGCGGCACCGTTTGTGTGTGCGTCACAGTCCTCTTTCGCCGTCTCCGGTGCCCCGCGTCCATGCGCTACGCACCTGGTGCATGGACCTGGCCGCCGCGCGCCCGAGGGCGCGCCTGGTGGGCCCGCCGGCGGTGTTTCGGGAACAGTACGTGACGGTGCTGTCGTGACGCCGGTTCGGATCGCGTGCAGAGTTCGAGGCGCTGTTGGCGGAGAAGGACACGCTGGCCAAGGAGCTGGAGGCGGCGAAGCGGCGGATTGAGGAGCTGGAGGCGGCCGCGGGCGGGGCGGGGGAGCCCGAATCGACCAAGAAGAAGTAACGGGGCCGAGTCGGCGGCCGAGACCTCCGGGCGGCGCGGGGCACGCTTCGGCAGGCCTGCGCACTCACAGGTGGGCATGCATAGCTCGCCGCGGCTCCACAGGAGTCCGTGTGAGCCTCCAAGAGCAGCACGCGAACTCAGCTCCACGCGGCCGCGCAGCACCAAGGCCGGCACCCCGTCTCGCGGCGCCCAGCGCGTTTCCCCACAAGCGACCAACTCGCGCTCGACGCTCGTGCACTCACACGGCCGCCCGGCCCCCGCCACGGCACGTCCCACGGGCCGCACGCTCCAGGCGCGTGCCAGGGAACGGCGTTCCGCCCAAACGCACCTCGCACGTCCTTGTTCCAGGCCCTACAGTGAATCGTTTGCTTCCATCTTGCACACTACCGCTGCTGCTTCCTCACGTGATCCCGCATCGTACCGCCCCGCCCCCGCCCAGCCGGGCCCACCGCCCACCCCAGCCCCGCAGCGACGGCTCCCCTGCCGCCCCCACCGCCCACACTGCCGACCCGCGTTCACCGCCAGCCCCCATTCTTGCGGCCCTTGATCCCGCGCTTCGCATTCGCGGGGCCGCTGTCGCGGTCCGCGGTCTCAGCCGCCGCGGCCCACGTCCCCGGGGGGGACCCGAGGCTCTCCGGGCTGACACAGCCCAGCGCTGTCAGCTGCAAGTACTCGGGGGACTCCAAGCCCTGACGCGTGGCCGCGGGCGGCGTCGCCGGTGGCGTGCGGTACGCCGACGGGCTGCGCTCCGGCGACAGGAAGCACACCCCCTTCTCGGTGTCTGACAGGTCGGTCATGAAAGGCGGCGCCAGCGACGGCGACGCGGGCAGCACTTCGGACGCCGGCGTGGCAGGGACGTCGTTCGCGGTCACCGCGCTCCCGCTCGCGTCGGTCGCGTCGAGCGCCCCGGCCACGGGCGACCAGGTGCAGTCGGCGGCGACGGCAGCAGCGAAGTCGAGACGCGCGGACTTGGCGGCGTGGCGCCGGTCGCCGCCGCTCCAGAACTGGCGCTGCGGCGGCGTGATGGGCTCGGCGCGCCTGGGCCGCCCGAGCGCGGGCGCGGACCGCACGAGGTGCCAGGACCCGCGCGGAGACCCCCGGGGGGGTCCCAGGGGGGTGTTTGCATCCTCCTCGAAGAGCTTGCGCATTTGCGTGTCGAAGGCGAGCCACGCGGAGGCCAGCCGGGTCCCGATGTCCGACGTCCCGCTCGGGTCGGTCCGGCGGAGCGCCTCTGCCAGCTTGCCGCTGCTGAGGTGGCGGTAGGCTTGCCACAGGTTCCGCGCGGCGTCCCACGGGCGAGGCTTGGGGATCACGGCGCGGAGGTTCTCGTCGCAGACGCGCACGAGGATCTCAGCGGGCGCGCAGGCCGGCTGCTGGAACCGGAGTGGCGCCACTGGCGCGCGCACCGCGGGCTGGACGGAACGCGCAGAGTCGTAGGCCGTCGTGACTTGGATCTCGGACCCGCGCGAGCGCAGGTACCGCGAGAACATGCCGTACTGGAAGACGCCGCGGTTGCCGAACACCGACCAAGGACGGGCGTGGTACGGAGTTGCCCACCTGTTGTACCCCACGTGCCCAGGCTGCCTGTACGCCGGCAGCCTCTCCTGCAGGCTGCGGAGCATCCTCGCCCTCGCCTCGACCTCGCTGGCCGCGATCTCCTCCACCGTGCGCCGCGCCATCTCCGCGAACACGTGCAGCACGGCGGGCAGCGGCAGGATGTGTGCCATCTCGAGAGGCTCCAGGCCCGGCATCGGATCGACCGCGCTCGCCACAGCCGCGCACAGAACCTCGCTCCAGAACAGCGGCGCGGTGCCGTCGAGTCCCGCGCGTTCCGCGCCGACGCAGCCGTCCCCGGCGGCATGAGCCGCGATCGCGGCCAGCGCTGCGGCCGCAGCGATCGCCGGCGGCCGGCGTGGCACCCCGCGGACCGACGCCTGCAGCGTCGCGGACGATACGGCCATGATCGGCGCCTCGAGGCCCGACGGCGGCCCGCTGCGGGGAAACGCAATGCCGACAGCACACGGTGCGCTCTCCAGCAGCTTTCTGAGGTGAACCAGGCAGGCCTGCTCCTCCATGACAAGCTCGACGGCCGTCTCGTCCCAGGCCGCGCGCGGGACCGTTGGGATCGCGGCCTGCACCACGGCGGCGCGCGCAGAAAGGCACTGAATGGCGCGGTGAAGGAGAGGGTCCGGAACGGAGCGGGCGGCGGTGCCGGGGCCGATGGTGAGGCAGCGGGCCAGGGCGCACGCGGCCGCTGCGTTGGCGTGGTCGACGGTCGAGACGATGACGGCCTCCCATTCGACGGTGCTGGTCCGCGCAGTGTCCGTCGCGGTGCGCTCAGCGCCGAGGAGCGTGGAGAGGATGACGTTGTCGAGAAGCACGGCGACGAGCTTCGTCGCGAGGGGCGACTTGCTGCGCGGGACGGTGGGCTGAGCGCGTGAGCGCGCGCGGGCGACGTCGTACGCAGTGACGACGTTCGTCGTCAGGAGCAGGCTGGTCGCTGCGCCGTAGATCATTCTCAGGGCGTTCCAGGCCTGGGCCCAGGAGAACAGATCCTCGCACACGACCCTGTTGGGGCCGCGTGCGAGCCCGGCGGGGGGATGCTTGTGCGGCGAATGCGTTTTGTTCGACAGGATGGAGGCGACGCGGGTTCGCATGACCCCCATCGTCGGCTCCAGGCACTCCATGAGCAGATCCACGCCCTCGATCTGAAGTTCGATCGTGTCGCCGAGGTGTGTTCCCTGGGGCGGGGCAACCAGGCGGTCGAGGAGCAGGGCCACGATGTTGACGCTCGCGGGGCTCGAGGTGTCCTGCAACCGTTGCGAAGCGGTGGCAGGCGTCAAGAGCATTTTATTTCTCGACGTCTGAGCGCGACAGCAAGCGCGAGGTGCGGTGCCAGGCTCGAACCTCGGAGGCGCAATAGCGCGAAAAGCTTTTCAGCGACTGTAGGAACGACGCGTCGAGACTGAAGCGTTCGGGCGCCCTGAGAGCGGCCTTCAGGCGATTCGAGCTCACGACGACGTCGAACACGGCCTTGATGACGCCCGACAGCGAGGACGCGTACTCGTTGATGTTTCCCGCCACGATGGTGAACGCGAGGACTCCCGCGTCCTCCGCGGCGTGCGATTCCGAGAAATCACCAATCACCTGAAGAGCATTCGCCATGGACGCGTCGTCGCCGCGGGCCGCCAACACGCGCCGGCAAGGGCACTGACTCGTGCCATCGCTGAGAGCGCCTGGTACAGTCGACGTGGCCTTGCTCGGGTGAGAGGACGGCGACCATGTGACGTCATAATTCAGAGACCGCTGCGCGAGATGCCTCGGGGGCGTCATCGTGGCCGGCGCTGTCAGCGAACGCGCAACCGCCCTTTGCAAAGTCGACCAGCGCTCGCGACGACGACGCGGGCACGACCTGGCCGACGAAGCTGCCTTCGACGCTCCTAAGACGTCGGCTGTCGAACGAACCGGCCGTCTTCCGCCAATGCTGCCGCGGCGACCCAGACCGGCACCTTCGCCATCACGTCAGTGTTGACAGCAATTATACCCGCCAGCACGGTCGACACGCGTCCTCGAGGATCTCCGTACCGCTCAGACGATACGCATAGGAAGCGGTGATGCTCCGAGTCTGCGCTTTCATCCGAATGAGGAGAGCCAGCGCCCCTGATCGCATGTTGCTCTTGTCGCGACATGTTTGGTGTGTTCGCGGTTCGACCCCAAGACAATGGACACGCCGCGACCTCTCGTGTGCGCGGCAGCGCCGTGCAGCAGTAGAGCGGGACCGTCAGCCCAGCAAGCTGGTGGGCGGCGGCCTCGGCGTGCGAGTTGTACCACTTGCTGATGCGGGTCCTTACTCACTCCCTGCGACTCGGCCCGAGGGCGGGCTTCGTGCGCGCGCGGTCGGCGCCGACCACTGCACTTCAGAGGGCCTCTGACGACGGACTCAGAGGCCATGGGGGGCGAGTAGCCTTCGTGGGCACGCCCAGACAGGAGGAGGCATCCTTGGGGGGGCAATAGAGCGGTAGATCATGCGTCAGAGGGCTTTTCCATGCTGTCTGATCGTGCTCGTGATCATTGCGAGCTGCTCGCGGCTGTCGGGGACGGAGAGCGTGGCTGGTCCGTCGAGTGGGGCCCCACACGAGCACCAGCGCTCGCCGCTGTGTCGCTGCGAGCCATGGCGGCCTCCTGCGGGCGCTCTCGACGCTTGCGTGCACCGCAGGCGCATATCACAGACATATTCTACGGATATTGCCAAGAACGTGGCTGGCACGTCGTCGAGGTATGACGAGGCGGTCGACGCATTGCGCCGCGGTGACGTCGAGGGGTCCGACTCCGTCCTGTCGTCAATACTCGCCGCGACGTCCCCAGAATCGGCCAGCACGCGCCTCCAGTACAGAAGATCGCCCAGCGCGGGAAAAAGCGAGGATCACGGCGACGCGTGCGCGCTGCGTGCGGCCTGTCAGCTGCGCATCAGCGCCGGGCTTCTGCGTGCCAAGGTGGCCGCGGCGCGCTGCGACCTGGCTGCGTCCGACGCTCTGATTCGTCAGACCTCCTACGACCTGCACCGCCCCCTTTCGGACCTCCTGGACACAGCGAGACGACGAGACAGAGACAGCCTGGACGATTGCTCCAGGACATGCTTGGTAGGACCCGCGGCGGCGCAGTCCTGCGCCGTGCTGGTCGGTGCGAGCGCGGCGTCGTCCGTGGCGAAGCACGTCGCGTACGTGCAGGAGGTCGGCGCCGTCTTCACGCACTACGCGCGTGCTGCGGAGGAGAACCGTAACAGCGCGCGGGCGCACGCGCTCCTGGACGCCGTCCTGGCGCACTGCTTCCTGTCCGAACCGATGCTCCTGACCAGGTACGCCGTGGCCGCGCGTCCCTGCCCGCGCGTCCATGTATGACTCGCTCGAGAATGATTCGAGATTCGGTATTTGTTTGTCGGTGAATAACCACGTACTGGGTTGTGCTGCAGGGCGAGAGCGGCGCTGGACATCGGCGCGCTGTCAGTCGTGCGCGCGAACGTGGCGCGCGCGCTTACGCTGTCCACTGCGAGCCCGGACGCCCTCAACATCATGGCCGAAGCCCTGTTGCGGTACGTTGGGAATTCTCGACTCCCCGTGCTTTTCTCCTTTCGTGCCCCATCAGGCGCGTCGACCGTCGCTTAGCTGCCTTGTTCTGCGAGCTCGGTGCACGAGCTGGGACGTCCGTGGTCGCCTCCGTCGTCGCGAGCCTCGTTCGACAGCCCTATGTGTCGCTGAACCCCTTCTTGTTGATGGCGATGTGTGCAGGCTCGGCCAGTCCGACGCGGCGCTGTCGGGAGCGATGGCGTTGCTGCGCGGCTGCCTGCACGCCAACCCCGGCCACGCGGGCTGCACGCGGTGGTACCGTGCCGCGCTGCCCATCGAGACCGCGTGGGAGGCGTATCAGTCAGCGGCCAAGGACGCCGAAGGTGCGACCGAGCGCGAACGCCACCCGCTTCGTGCCGATCTGCGCCCTGAATGCCGCGGTGCTGCGAATTTATCGCTGACTCGGGGCAAAGGTTTCTCTTATTTGTTTTACAACGTTTGGATTTGTATTTTGACCGTTCCAACACGCAGCAACGAGTACTTCATTCGCGCAGCATGACCAACGGCAAGCCCATCGTCCCTCAATTGCGGTTCTTGCAGCCTCCGAGTACATGGGTATTCCCTGGACGGACAACCTCGTTGCCGCCGCCGACGCGGTGACGCAGCTGCGGCAGCTCGACACGGCCCGCTGGATGGCGCCGCACTGGGGCCCCGTCCTCTGCCGCGTCCTCGCGATGCGTGCGCTGCTGGCGGCCACCGAGCACGCATCCCACGCCGCTGGGCACGACCGCCCCCATGCGGAGATTGGGGTCCCCGTGGAGCCGCAGGAGGCCGCCGAGTGGGCGCGCGAGGCCACGAACCCGTGCGTCGCGGCAGTCTGGGCGGCGCTCGGCGGACGCGACGGGCTCGCAAAGGGCGGCGGCGAGTCAGCGGGGGGGGAGTGTGGGTCTGACGGTGAGGGGTGTGAGGGCGCGGACGTGGGGTCCGGCGCGGGCGCGGCTGCGGCAGCAGCGCTGGTCGGACGAGCAGCGACGCGGGCGATCCTTGGGCACGCGTACCACGCCCGGAGCGACCTTGAGTTGGCCCTGGAGGTGTATGAGCTGGAATACTACACGTCGCCGGAGCGGTGCGGGCCGCTGGGGGAGCCGGAGCGGCGGCCGCACGAGCTGTGCGGGCCCTGGGGCGCGGCGCGGCTGCGGGACGCGCTGGAGGGGTTTTTGGGGCTGACGCAGGCCGGGGAACACGAGCCAACATTCCTGGAGGTGCGTGGGGGGATGTTTTGTGGCGGCAGGGGCGCTGCGGGTCGGGGGTCGATGCGTGCTGAGTATGCTGCGTGCGCTAGAAGGATCGCTGCCCGCAAGGCTTGCTGCAAGGCACCTAAAGCTTTTTCAGATGTTCCTGGCATTTGTGTTTGTTGCAGGTGCTCGGTCTGACGGGGGACGAGGCTCGCAGGGAGGACTTCCGTCCGAAGCTGAAGCGGGCGTACCGGCGCAAGGCGCTGGAGTTTCACCCGGACAAGGGACACGAGGATCCCGAGTTGGCGGAAGACATGTTTGTTCGAGTGACGGAGGCGAACGAGGTGCTGGGGGACGAGGAGAAGCGGCGGGAGTACCTCGCGTCGCTCGAGGACGGCGGAGAGGACGACGGACACGACATGTTCGTCAACGCGCAGGCCGAGGCCATGCGCGAGGGGCTGCGCAGGGAAACAATGGAGGCAGCACAGGTGCGTGCCCGACCTGATTCTCTCTCCGAATCAGCGCAAACTGCGGGATAGCTCCGTGCATGGAAGTCGCGGGCCAGACCGGGTCGCTGGGTATCGAGCAGAAGTGCGCATCGGCTCATGTTGCGATGCGTGTTACCTGTTCGTGCAGAGTTCCGAGGACGACGTGTCGAACTGGGCGTTCTACTACGAGCGGCGGGACGTCGACGCGGACGGCGGCGTGTGGGGCTACCGCGTCGACCCGAACGACCCCTCCCAGATGCACGCACGTCACTACAAAACAGCCCCCCAGCAACCCCCTCCCGAGGGCCCCGCGCCGAACGACCCGTGCGCCAGGCGGCACCGCTGCATCACGGACGGCGTCCGCAACAAGGGCGCCGCGCCGGACGACCTCGGCCGCGGCCCGCTGCGGCGTCGCACGCTGCGGGGCGAGGCGTGGGTGCGCGGACGCGCCCAGTCCGACCTGAGCTGGCACGTGGGCGGGCACGCAGCGGCCGAGGACGCCCCGCTCTCCGCTGCGCTCATCGTCAACCACCACAACATCCTGCGGCTCGACGTTGACTTCCGATCGCCCCAAGACCAAACACAGAGTTCGGGGCAACGCTTGCGGGAGAGCGGCGCGGGGGGCGCCGAGGCGAGCCGCCGGGGCGCGGGCGCGTACTTGGAGGTGTCCCTCGGCGGCGGCGCGATCGCGGCGAAGTACGTCATCATGCGCGGGGACATGCTGGTGTACGAGACGCGCGGCCTGGGGGCGACGTTCGAGTGCGACCCCGACCTCGCGCCGCCGTCGCCAAATCTCGGCGATGCGGCTGGAGCGGGATTTTTGGCCGCGGGGTGGAGGATTTGCGGGCGGATTCCGGCCGCGTACGCGCCGACAGAGCCTGTGCAGGGCGCCGTACGTCAGCCCCGACTGCATCCGCCGCCCAGCGCGCTCTTCGAGCCCCCGGCGCGGCGAAACCGAACCGATCAAGAGCGGGTAGACGGCGCGGACGCGCAGGGCGCGAGCGACGAGGAGCAGCGAACAGACGAGAGGGTTGAGGTGATGGCGGCGGCCACCGAGCCGCGCGTGGCGGTGGACGTGGTCCTCGAGGACGGGCGCAGCCTCGTGGAGATGATCGGCGCCGGCGTCGGCGACGAGCAGGGCGGGTCGGGCCGCCGCGAGGTCCCCACCGGCAACGGATGGACGCGGCGGATCGTTCCGCTCCCCGCTGAGTTCGCGGGGGGGCGGATCGCGAGTCTCGGGATCGCTTGCTACTATCCGGGGTACGATATGCAGGCCGGGGGGGCGCCGTTCGACGTTGGGTGGCTGGTGCGCGCGGGGTTGTTCGACGTGCACATCGTGCGGGCGTCGGGGGCGCGCGCGTTCACGCTGGTGGGGCGCGCGCCGGAGCGACTGGAGGGGGCGCAGGACCTCACGGTGGACCCCGCGGCGCGCGGGTCGGCGCTGTGATCGCGATCAGGTGACGGCGCACGGACTCACAGGCGAGTGTCGCTGCACGTGGTGCACGCCTCGAGAGCGCTCAAAGTCGCTAAGACGGACCTTCGGTGCTCGTCTCTAGCTGTTTCGCTCCCCACGAGCCTCCATCCCCGCGGGCAAGATCAGCTCCGATCCTGTGGTGTCCCACCGACGCAGGCGAGCCGCGATGGCCGGATCCAGCGTGCCGCGGCACCACGAGGCGGTCTCCTCCTCCTCCTCCGACATCTGTACGAGCGCTCAGCCCTCAGCGACGCCGCAACAAGGCGCAGGACGCATCGACGTGTGTTGAGGGGGGGCGTATAGGTGGCGCGCTCTGTGTGGCCCGCGTCCGCGTCTTTGCCAGCGCGGCACGCCAGCGCACGGCACCCGTCGATGCTGAGGATCGCCGCGGCGCCCTTGACAGTCCCACACCGGCCGGCACGTGTCTTTCGTTCGCCCCGAGGCCTTCTGCCACCGCCACAGGTTCCAGCGCGCGCGATGCCGAAGAAGAAGGCGGACTCGGAGAGCGAGTTCGAGGAGTCGGACGAGGAGTTCCTCGACCTCCCGAAGAAGAAGACCAAGGCCAAGGCGAAGGCCAAGGCGCCTCCGAAGAAGAAGGCGAAGAAGGAGGATTCCGACGACGAGGAAAAGCCGAAGAAGAAGGCGGCCCCGCGGGCCAAGAAGGCAGACGTGCGCGCACCCCGACGCCTGCGTGCTCTGGCTACCTGCTGAGCGCCGAAGTAACCCTCAGCAGCGCGTCGCCTGCCCGTTCCGAGGCCGACGCTCTGATGGGACTACCAGCCTCGCCCGCTACGGCGCCAGCGGGGCGTTCGCCGTCAGCATCGGCCGCGGATCGCGTGCTGTCTGCGTGTACGGACCACCTCGTACGGCGATCCGAAAGATCGAAGGATCCATCGCGGCGTCGAAGCGAGTCGGTTGCTCTCTCTCCTGTTGCCGCGAAATGCTCCCTCTGGGACGCGTGGCCGGCTCACCTGCCTCGTCAGCCGGCTCCCTACGTTGCACGCAGATCGTCGAGGGCGCGAAGATCAAGAGCAACTTCACCATGCACCCGCCCTCGCTGCTCTCGTACTCGCACCCGCCGGGCAAGGAGCTCCCCAACTCGGAGAAGTGCGCCATGTACGACCTGGACGGCACGCTCGTCGTCCTCAAGACAGGCACCCCTCAGCGCGGGTGAGTCGCAACGCCCTCCCACGCGCGCAGCGACCTCGAACGGAGCCCACAAGCACCGCCACACAGCCTCCGCGCCCTCCACCGGCCCCGTCTGGGACCCTCGTGGCCCCGAAATCAAGCGCGTCGTTCAACCGATGCACGAAAAGGTAGTTCACTCCCAAAAACTCCGCTTAGTTGCCCCGCCGCTGCGTTCCAGGCCCACGAGCAACACCGACTTTGGCATCTTCAACGACAAGACGACGCCCGCGCGCCTGAAGGAGCTGCACAGCCAGGGCTTCAAGATCGTCATCCTCTCGAACCAGGGCGGCGTCAAGTCCGCCCTGAACGGCGCCATGGCCGAGAAGGTCACCAGCCGCGTGGTCAACGCCATGGCCAAGATCTCCCAGAAGGCCGAGCTCGACGAGCCGCTGCCGTACCAGGTCGTCATGGCCACGATGGACGACGACAACCGCAAGCCCAAGACCGGGATGTTCGAGTTCTTCGTCGAGCACTTGAACGGCGGCGTGCGGCCCAGCGCGGAGTCCTTCTTCTGCGGGGACGCGGCGGGGCGCGACGGAGACTTCGCGCAGTCCGACAAGGATTTCGCGGAGAAGATCGGGTACGAGTTCCGCACGCCCGAGGACGAGTTCGGCAGCTGCTCGCACAAACAGTCGGCAGTCGTGGTCGGCGGGGAGATGCCGAACAAGTACGCCCTCGCCTCGCGTGCTCGGCCGCGCTCGCCGCACTCGCCGCTACTGGGCCTCGCACGGCCGCGTTAGTGTGCATATGCATGCGCGTGGCTCGCTGACTGCGGCGTGCGCGCGCTCAGCGCCGTCGCGGACGCATAACACCCCCCTGACACGTGGAGGGGTGTGATGTCGTCTGCGCAGGTCCCCGGAGCTGTGCGCGGCACTCACGGAGTTCGCGCAGCTCTGCCAGGACGCGTCGAAGCACATCCCGGCGCCCGGCGTGGACCCGGACATCCCCTTTGGCGAGGAGGGCAAGACCGCCAAGGGCCTCTCCTTCAAGGCCGGGGCGCTCCGGCGGGCCGTCGCGGAGATCGAGTGCCTGCCGGAGCCGATCACGAAGGGTCCGTCCGCGCCCCCCTGCTCCCGACCCACGCCCGAACGCGCCCGCACGGCGTTGTGTTGCAACCGTCACTGGACTGCGGCTGCTGGTGTGCAGACTGGAACAAGAAGCGGCTGAAGGAGATCAAGGGCGTGGGCGACGGCACGGCGACGGCGATCCTGGAGTGGTTTGCCTCGGGGGAGTTCACCAAGGCGGCAAAGTACAAGTGGTACCTCGAGATCGCGGGGGGCAAGGACCCCGAGGTGCAAAAGAAGACGAAGAAGGCCGAGAAGCGCGCGGAGCAGGAGAACGCCGTCGCGCACAACCTGCTCTGAGCGCCGCGGGCGTGGGAGAGGGGGGGAATTGACGCAAGTGGACGAGGAAGTAGAAGTGGGTGCTTCGGGGGGGTAATGCGTGGTGCGATAGCCTGCGGTCCCCGCGAGAGAGCGTGAGCCGTGCGCTGTGGGCCCTGGCACGCGTGTGAGCGCGTGGCGTCGTCGCGGTGCGGTCACACGCCCCCCCGCAGTCGGTGCGCGTCACTGGTCGCTTGGCGGCGGTGGCGACATGCCGAGGCCGCGGCCGATGCGGTCCTGCAGCGCCACGATCGCGGCGACGGCGAAGAACGCCGCGATGTTCGCGATCACCAGCGTCCTGTCCTCGGTCCGCGACAAAATCGGCCCAAGCCCGTAGCTCACCAGAAACGGGCCCCACAGCGGCGCGAACACGAGGGCGAAGGCGCCCTTCCGCTTGACGAAGCCCTGCGGCTCGATGCGCGCGCTGGCGCCGGCGATGATGCCCGCGATGACCGCGAACGCCAGCGTGAACCCGTACTGGTTTTCGTCGACGCCAGGCACGTGGATGCAGCGCTCGGACGAGATCGTGCAGAGGCGCAGGGCCTCGACGGTGTCGTCGACCGCGGCCGCGACGCCGTTGTCGCGGATGTAGAAGATGTTTCCGAAGCGGCCCTGGAGCTCGGTGAAGAAGGGGAAGGCAATCTTGTCGCGCACCTCGTCGCCCTGTCTGAAGTCGAGGACGTTCGGGGCGGTGGGGTCCACCGTGATGATGATCGTCTTGCTGTCGGGGTTCCAGTCGCGGCGCGCGCGGTCGACGTCCTCCTGGCCCTGCGAGGCGAGCAGGGGCAGAGGCACTTAGGGCTCGTTCTACGCGCGACACAGATGACGTCATCTCGTCGTGCCGGGGACCTCGCGCACCGACGTCGCGGGCACGCACCGTCACGCCTCCGTCCTTCGCGAACACCCGGACCTTGTACCCGGACTGCTCCTCGATGCCCTGAATTTTCTCCTCCAGCCGCTGCGTGCGCTCCGCCTTGAGGACCCCCGCAGCGTCGTAAATGGGACTCGCGGCGCTAGCAGGCGCGACCCCGAGCGGAGAAACACTCAAGAGACCCGCCGCGAGGCACGCGGCCACGCGCGCCGCCAGTGGGCGCTGCGCGCAGCGATCAGGGTCGCTCCGGGCACTTGCTCGACAGACGACGCTGGCGGCCCTGACAGGCCGCGGGGTGCGGGCCACGCAGGCCGTGTGTTGCGGGGACGCCATCGCGGCCGGCGTGCCGCGCAGGGCCTGCGCCATGGCCGACGACGGGGCGGGTTTGGGGCGAGCCTGCGGTGAGTGGGGCAGAGCTACAGAAGCGCCAGTCGCGGTCGACAGCGGGCTTTTCCGGGACGTCGGCAAAGAGACGTGAAGCTGACCACGTGTGCTGTGTCTGGGTGAGGTTGTGGCGCGATATCGGCCCGGCGCAGCACCTGAGACGCCGAGGAATCAGGCCCCACTGACACCCCACTGGCAGGCCGGAGAGGCCGAGACAAGGGGCTTCGGCCATCACCGGGAAGCGTACTGCCGCCGACATGTTCCCGGGTTGATAGAAAAGGGCGGTGCGGTGCGTAAGAGTGGCTGGTTCGCCGCTGGAGAGCCATAGGCGGGTAGCGCTATGGGCCCGGAGGACAGCGTGCGCCAGCCGGGTCGGGCGGAGGTCGAAGCCATCCTCGCATGGGTCAGGGACCACGGCGGAGACGTATCGAAGGTGCGCACGTCCTCGCCGGGCGAGCCGCAACAGCCGCAGGACGTCCACGCCTCCGTTTCCGCGACGCTCCTGCGGTGTTTCGCGGCAGACGCGTGCTTGCATGAATGTCAACGTCGTCGACATGCGTTTCCGTAACTACCACGCAGGTTGAAATCAGCGCAGCCGCGGAAAGGACGCTCGTGGCCCAGCAGCGCATCGCGCCTGGAGAGTGCAGCCTCACCGTCCCGCAGCACCTGATCCTCCACGCGGGGCTCGCTCAGGACGACGTCGACTACGGGCCCGACTTCCGCGCGCTTGCCCGCGAGGAGGGGGCGTCCCTCGACGCCCGCTTCCTGCTGTCCCTCCTCTTGCTGGTGGAGCGCTGCCGCGGCGCCGAGTCCTTCTGGGCGCCGTACGTCGCGGTGCTCCCGCGGACGTACGAGGATCCGTGGTGGTGGGACGACGACACCCTCGAGCTCATCAGGTCAGTTCGGAGGCAACAGATACACCGTGACGCGCCGCGGACCAGACGCGCGCCCGCATGCGATGCGAGTGCTGCCGAGCGGGACCCCGGGCCCGACCCTGATGCCGAGCACAAGATGGACATGCCAGCATGTGTCTTATCACGTTGAGGTGAGGGCTTGTTCGTCGGCGCAAGTGTTATTGAAGAACAACAACCGTTTGGTATTTGATGTCGTGGCTTGCAGTGGCACGCGTCTGGGTCGGGCCGTGGTGGCGCAGGGCGAGAACGTGAAGACGGTCGGACGTCTCGCGGCGCGGCTGGTGCAGCTGCGAAGCGAGCGCACAGGAGACGGCGGGGGATGCATCGCGGAGGCAACAATCACAGGTACGGCGCACCTCATCGCGGCCGCGCGATGAGAGGAGCCGCGCCGTGCGTGATGTCTCACAAGCAGGGCAAGCTTCATCGGGTGTTGCCGTGCGACCAGTGGGCGCAGGCGAGCGGGGATGGGGCTTGACTGAGCTGGCGGCCAAGTGGGCGCGGTCGTCCGTCTGGTCGCGCGCGTTCAACGTGCACGAGCTCGGAGACCATGGAAAGACGATCTGTCTTGTACCAGTGATTGATATGCTCGACCACAACCCAGGCCACCAGGCAGCCTGGCACACGTGCGCCCACCGTCCCCGCCCCGCCGCCTGCCTCTACACTGAGCTCGTGACCCGCCGCTGGCCAGGCAGCCCGCGAACGCAGCCCATCCGCGTGGTCTCCGCGCGCGTGCAGCGCTGGCGGGAAAGGGCCGTTTCACATGGTCACGTCGACCGGCGTGGAGGCCGGCGCGACGCTCTGGAACAACTACGGCCTCAAGGCGAACGAAGAGCTCCTGCTCGGGTACGGCTTCGCCCTGGAGAACAACCCCCGGGACTTCGTTCACGTCACCATCGCCACCGCACCCCCCCCCGAGGACGACGCCGGCGGAAGCACCCCCGCGGAGGCCGACGTCGGCGACTGGGCCCAGCAGGCCATCCTCCTATCGGCCATGGGTCTCGAGAACCGCGTCCATCTCACCCGCGAGCGCCCGTTCCCTGAATACTTAATCAACCTGACTCGGGTCTTCCTGTCTGACGACGCCGGCCGCCAGCGCCTCCTCTCCTCCCTTCCGCGCTTCGGCGCGGCAGCGCACGCGCAGAGCGACGACACCGGCGCCGCAGCCGCGGAGCTGCGCTCGCCGCTGCTGCGGTGCGGCGCGAAGACGGAATGGGACGTGTTGCGCGGTCTGCAAGTACAGCTGCGGGCGACGAGGGACGCGATGCGGGGCGGCGCCGACGGGGCAGCGGACCTCGAGCGGGCTCGGCAGGCCATGGCCGAGGGTCGCGCCGCCACGGCGTTCGCTCTGATGTACCGTGCGGGGCAGAAGGACGTTTGCAATGCGGCTTTGGAGGCGCTTCACGCCCGGGCTGTGGATCTGGCGGTGCTCCTGACGCGCCTGCCGCGCGGCGAACTGCCTGGGAGGGCGCGCGGCGAAGGTGCGGGGCCGGCGGCGCCGAAGCTGGAGGTTGTGGGATGGGAGGAGTGCGGGCGGGTGTTGGTGGGGACGGAGGAGGGGGGGGGTCCGCGGGAGTGGACTGTGGACGGCGGGGAGGCGTATCCGGCGCTGCGCGCGACGTGTCGGCCAACGGGGACGACGGAGTGGTGCGGCTGGCGGTCGGGGGTGCGCGTGTGCACGCCCTGTCAGGCGGGGGAGGTGTTGTGCCGACTCCCCCTGCACGAGTGCCTCGTGGCGGTCGACGAGGCGACGCTCGCGGTCGCGCTGACCGTCTTCGCGCTCGGGCTGATGTACGACAAGACCGGCGGCGGCGACGCGGCGCCCTCCCCGCCGCTCGCAGTCCGACAGCTGGCGCGGCACGTGCCTGCAGGGTTCGCGCATCGCGTCCACATGGGCGGCGCGGACTGGAGCGTGCTTGGCAGCGTTCTGCAGAACGAGGCCGGGGAGGGGGAGGAGCGCCTCGCTTCGTTCGTTGCAATGGCCATCGACGCGAGTCACCGAAACACCGCGGAGTGCTTCGAGGACGTGCACGCCGAGCTGACGGCGGCGATCGAGAACGCGCCCGGGCTCGAGTTCGAGGAGATAGCGTTCGAGGACCTCGCTGGTGCGTTCGCGTGGGCGCTGCACGCGGCGCAGAACTGTGCGATGTCCATCGAGGACGCTGTCGGGGTGCCCGTGGGCGCGATGGTCGGGGTCGCGATCCTCCCGTACGTCTGTCTCATTCCCGAGGGCATCCGCAACCTCATCGGCGAGGTGTGCTACGTCGAGCAGGGCACCGCGTGGGTCGAGTTCAGGACGCGCGTCGCGCTCCCTGCCACCGCTCAGGAGCCCTTGCGCCTCGACATGGCCGCACTGCACTTCGGATCGCGCGCCGAGGCGCGCTTGCTCGCGCTCGGCCCCGAGTCCATCCCACCTGCTCGGGCGGCGGTCCTGGAGGCGTCCCCTGAGCTGGGTTGCGTCTTCGCGGAGCACGCCGTGTTCGTTGTGCCAGCGGAGGACTCCGACGACGCGGCCGCGCGACACCACGCCCTGGCCGCCGCGGGCCTCGCCGGCTGCCACCTGCTGCCTGCGGCGGCCTCCTGCGGCGACAGGGGCCTTGCAGCGCACCCGGGCGCGGAACGGGGCGTTCTTGCGGGCCTGCTGCTGTCGCTCGGGCCGTGGGAGGCGGTCGAGCGCGCGGGCGTTGCGGACCTGCAGCGGGCGGTGCGCGGCGCGGAGGAGCGGCGGCGCGCGTGCCGCCACGTCACGACGACAATGCAAGAAGAGATTGAACGGATGGATTCGGAGGCGTCTGCGGGGCTGACGGAGGCGGCGGGGCGGCTGGCGGAGCGGCTGGTCGCGGAGAAGGACGGGCGGAAGCTTGCGCGAAAGATGCTGCGCGACGAGCTGAAGGCGGCGCGTGCAAGGTTGGTGGCGCCGGACCTGGCGCTGCAGGGGGCGCCGGAGGGGAGCTTGGCGGCGGAGGGGGTGTACGTGTGGCTGGACGCGGTGCGTGGGGAGGTGGAGGAGCACGTTGCGGCGCTGTCGAGGGGCGGGAAGAAGCGAAAACGGGCCGATTCGGACACCCCCGGGGGGAGTTGATGTAGTGCCCGCGCTCCCTCGCGATGTACGGGCATCACGGCGTGGGGCAGCCGCGACGCAGAGATGCTGTGATCCGGTGAGTGGAAGCTCGACGGTACAAGTCGGTGTTTACCGCGTTGCACAACAAATATAGAAATCACAAATGTGCACGTCTATTGTGGTTCCGAAACTTGCGCACGCGACCTCAGCTCATAAAGTCGTCCTCGAGCTGCTTCAAGCGGTCGTCCTGCGCACGCCCCCCCTCGTCGCCCTCGCGGGCCACCACGTCGCCACCTGCAGGCGCTTTGCGTGACACCCGCAGCTGCCCGGTGGCCCGGTCGACTTCGACCTCCATGCCCATGCGGTCCAGATCTTCCGTCTGTACGGGCGCCGTCGGCCTCAGGGCGGCGATGCGGGCCTTGACGCCGTCGCTGGCCTCGCACAGGTTGCGCACCCCCCACAGTGCCCACTCCCGGGCCATTGGGGACCGCTCGTCGACCTGACAGCAGCTCAGGATCACCTCGACGCCACCGACGCGCAGCACGGTCTCCTGCGAGCCACAACGCAGCACCAGATAACGCACGATCAACCCCAGAGGCACAAAACAATGAATCATGAGTCAGGTTTCCTGCTCTCTGCCGAGCCGCACGAACTGCGAGCGGCAGCACGCAGGCGCACGAGCATTCGCATAGACTGACACCGCGCACAGCGGGCGCATCGGACTCACCGCCACCTGCGGCCTGCGGTGCGACGCGTTCGAAAGCGCAGCCAGCACATCCGCCCTGAAGTCCGTGTATGGCGCGGTCGCGGGGCAGCGCGACACGGCCGCCGCGCGCTCCGGCGGCAGCGCGGCCCGCCACGCCGCCCGGTCCTCCGCTGTCGCCTTCTTTCGCGGGCCGTCCACTGGCCCAAGAGCTTGCAGCAACAACACGAGCGCATCTGTCGCTCCCGCGTCGTGCAGCTCAAGGACGGGGTCCCGGCCGCGGTACGTGGGTTCGGTGGCCGCAGCGGCGCGGAAGACGCCGAGAAGGGCGCGGAGGGTCGCGGCTGTGGTGCGGGAGGAGGGCGGCGCTGCGGCGGCGGCTTGGAGGAGGTGGACGAGCGCGGCGGGGACGGAGGATGCAGGAGGCCAGGGCGGTCCCTCGGAGGATGATTCTGGCGCGAGAATGCGCTCGGCCTCGGCGGCGAGGGCCGTGGCGACGGCAGCGATGGCTGTCGGGGGAGCTTCTGAGGTCGTGCCGAGGACCTGGGCGCGGTGCTGCGGCCACAACGAGGCGGCGAGGTCCTCGAGATGGCCGTCGGCCATGGCCACCCTCGAGATGAGCACCGCCTGCCACTGCAGCGCGTCCGACCAGGCTTCGTGGGACGGGCTGGTGTCTCCGTCGCTGGCCAGCATGTGCGGAGCTGCGAGCGAAGAAACGGACTGCACACGCGTTTCGGTATGCGGACAGGGCGGTGTGTATGTGCCAATACGGGCGAATGCGTCGCAGCCGGCGCACCTGTGTGGGTCAGCAGGCTTTGAAGCAGCGATGGCGATCGCGCAAGTCGCTGCGAGCAGCTCTCTCCCTTGAGACAGCAGCTGTGCAGCATCATGGATGCCGGAGCGACCACGGACGGATCGTCGTGGGCGAGCACGGCCGCGAGAGCGCCGCTCCTCTCGGCCACGGCACTCCAGGCGGCAGACGCGGCGCGGGGGCTGCTCAGCGCGGCGTTCGACATCAGCACCGCGCAGGCGGCGGCGAGATCCCGTACGTGCGCCGCTGCGGGGGCACCAGCGCCGCTCCCCGAGGCGGGGGTCTCCTGGCCCGCGCAACCTAGGGTGCTGGCCAGGAGGCCTGCTGCGCTGTCGAACGCCCCGACCTCGGCCAGAGCGTGCGCGAACGCCCCTTCCCTAGCGCAGCGATTGCTGCACCGGCGTAACTGCCTGATGCAGTCGCTCATGTCATCCCGTTCGGCCGTGGCGCTGCGGCGCCGCAACTCCTCCGCCAGCGACGCCGCGAGGCGCGCGTCGTCCTCGCTCAGCGCCGCCAGCGCATCCTCGCCCTCCGCCATGCCCAGCACGGCCGGAGTCTCAGGTGGGTTTGCGGCTCCAATGCCAAGGGGGCGAGGTTTCCCCAAGATGCAAACAACCGGGCGCCGTGGGCGCGGATGTATATTTCTGCGAGGGCGGTCCGCGCTGCGCGCGAGTGGCTCACGGGCACATCCTTCGCGCCCCTCGTCGCTGTCGCTCGCGCCCACGTCAACGTCGGGACCGTCCCCCCTGACGTCAGTAATCAAGCGACCTGCGCGGCGACGTCAAGGGCGCGCGACGGCTGTCGACATCGCCAAGCGCCCAACTTTGTCCCCCGTGACCGCTTCGCATCAGCTTGTCCCAAGCAACGCGGACCGTTGCCTTCCCCGCCGTTTCGGATAAGCACGAAGATGGCCCCGGCCGCTCTCGGCTCCTCGCACGCGGTCGCGCCGCGCCTCGCGGTCCGCCAATCCGCGCCTCGCGCTTCTAGGGTCCGTGTCGTCGCGTGCCGCGCCGCCGCGGAGCCCGTGCGCATCGGCACTCGAGGCTCCCCGCTCGCCATGGCCCAAGCCTACCTCACGCGCGATCTCCTCATGAAGGTTTGCGCCCCCTCCGCGCCGCGCTGTCCTCTGCACAATCTGCACGCCCCCCCACGCCCGTCCAAGCCCGCCCCCCCGCCCCAATTCACTCGCAATTCGCACATGTTGGTTGGACATCCCAGCGCGGGGTGGATCCCACACACAATCCATTCCTGCCGCGCCGCCGCGGCGCTCGCGGGGCGTTCCGACCCCCCGCACGCCTACTCCGCTCGCAGAACTTCCCCGAGCTGGCCGAGGAGGGCGCGCTCGAGATCAAGATCATCAAGACGACGGGGGACAAGGTGCTGTCGCAGGCGCTCTCGGACATCGGGGGCAAGGGGCTGTTCACGAAGGAAATCGACGAGGCGCTCCTCGACGGGCGCGTCGACATCGCTGTGCACTCCATGAAGGTCCGCCCGCCGCCCGCCCACGGCACACCGCGCAGCCGCGCACCGCCGCGCCGCTGCCGCACGCCCCAGCGCTCCCGGCCCCGCTCGCGCCGCTCCGCCCGCCTGCGCCCCCCGCACACCATGTACGAGCTCACACCAGCTCGCCGCGCGCACCGACGCGGCCCCGACCGGACGCGCGCGCCCCCGCCGCCCTGCCAAGCCACCCTCGATCGCCCTCACGGATTCACCCCACTGGTGCCTTGGGCCCTTTTTCGTCCCGGCAGCGCCCGCCACGCCCGGCGCTGACCCCGCACGGTGCCGCCCCGCCCGCAGGACGTCCCCACGTACCTCCCGGCCGGCACCATCCTCCCGTGCAACCTCCCGCGGGAGGACACGCGCGACGTGTTTATTTCGCCCAAGTACAAGTCGCTCGCGGAGCTGCCGGAGGGCGCGACGGTGGGCTCGGCGTCGCTGCGGAGGCAGGCGCAGATCAAGGCCAAGCGGCCGGACCTGAACGTGGTGAACTTCCGCGGGAACGTGCAGTCGCGGATCCGTAAGCTGAGCGAGGGGGAGTGCGAGGCGACGCTGCTCGCGCTGGCGGGCCTGAAGCGGCTGAGCATGGAGGAGCACATCACCGCGATCCTGGACTACGAGGAGATGCTGCCCGCCGTCTCGCAGGTGCGCGAAGGGGCTGCGTGGGGCCGTGAACGCAGTGTGCGGCCCGGTCCGTGGTGCGGCGTCGAACGAGCGCGTCCAGACCGATGCGCCGTCGGCCTCGCGCGCATAGCGTGGCAGCGAAGCATGCCTGAGCGCAGGCACAGAACTGCGCTGCACAAGTGCAGCAAAAGCCGATTGAAAGAACAACACCAACACCTTTGTTTTTCTGGTGCTGCCACGCAGGGCGCGATCGGCATCGCGTGCCGCGAGGGCGACGACAAGTCCGCCGAGCTCCTCGCGGCCCTCAACCACGAGGACACCCGCGTCGCCGTCCTCTGCGAGCGCGAGTTCCTGCGCGCGCTCGACGGCTCCTGCCGCACCCCCATCGCCGGCTACGCCCGCCGCGAGGGCGACGAGCTCGTCTTCGACGGCCTCGTCGCGGACCCAGAGGGCAAGACCACGCTGCGGAGCGAGGGCCGCTGCGCGTTCAACCCGGAGGACGCTGTGGCGCTCGGACGCAAGTGCGGGGAGGACATCAAGGCGAAGGCCCCAGAGGGCTTCTTCGACTGGCTCGAGCCCGTGACCGAGGCGCCCGTGTCGCCCAAGGCTGTCGCCAACTAGACCCCCCGCTCGCGCTCCAACATTCGTACAGTGTAACAGGTGTACAACGCCTGGTTCGGGCTCGCCGCGCCCGCACAAGGCCGCCGCGGCCTCTGACGCGTGCGCTGCGCCTAGTTCTGCTGCGCCGCGGCCTTCGCCACCGCCTCCGCGACGATTTCGCCCTCCTCCTTCTTCTCCTCCAAAAGCGGGTCGCCCGGGAGCCCCGAGCCCGGCCGCACCCACTTCCGCACCTTGGGCTTCCCGCCCTCGGCCCCGCCCTGCGCCTCCCGCGCCGCCGGCGCCTCCTTCGCCGCCGCCTTGTCCGCGGGCGGCTCCCTCTCCTTCTTGTCCTTGAACGGCGCAACCGCGACCTCGCGGCCCGCGAAGAGCGTCCCGTTGAGCGCCAGCGCCGCCTCCGCGCCCTCCTTGTTCGCCATGCGCACGTGCGCCATGCCGCGCGACTGCCCCGTCGCGAAATCGATCATCATCGACACGTTGACGACGTACCCCACCTGGCCGAAAAAGTCCTTCACCGCGGCCGACGTACACGCGCGGTGCAGCTTGGAGACGAACACCGTCCGCGCGCGCTTCTCCTCCTCGCTCAGCGGGCCCTCGTCGTCCGGCGGCGGCCGGAAGGCGATGCCTTTGCGCTGGCTGCCGAACCCGCCGCGTCCGCCCCGCCCGCGGCCGCCCCCGCGGCCCCCGCGCCCGCCGTCGAAGCCCATCGGCCCGCGCGGGCCGCCGATGAACGGCGCACCGCCGCCCATCGGCGGCGGCATCATGCCGGGACGTCCGTGGATCATGGGCCGCGGACCACCCATCTGCGGCATGAATCCGCGCGGAGGGGCGCCCATGGGGCCGCCCATGCCGGGGGCGAAGCCCGGGCGCGGGCCCATCATGCGGCCGTGGAACTCCATCTGCGAAACACGCAAAGCAACCATCCTGTTTCAACGAATTGCTTCGACAACACGTTTCCTTGATTGGACAAGCGGCGGAGGCCGCGCGCGGCCGGCTGGCGGACGCCCGCGGCACAGTCCGTCGGCGCAGCCCCGCGCGCCCGCGCCCGCGCGTCGACGCCCGCGTCGCCACGCACCTGTCGCTGCATGAAATGTTGGACCTTTTCCGGATCTATTTCGAGCTCCCCGCTCTCCTCCGACGGGGACCGCGAGCGGTGCCGCCGCGTGCGGCGCGAGCGGTGGCTCCGGCGCCCGTCGTCGTGCATTTCTTCGTCGTCGCCGTGGTCTGGCTCCTCCTGCACGAGGCGCTCCCGCACGGGGCGCCCGCCCGCCGCCGCCGCCGCCGCTGCCGCCGCCGCCGCCGCCGCCGCCGCCGGCCAGCGCGGCCTTCACCGCGCCGCCGATGAGCCTGCCGCCGACGCCCCCGGCCTGCGCGCGGTCAAGACGACGTGCAGGAGAGACATGTATGTGGGAGTACGAGATGAATTGTATATTGGGCAGTCACGAGCCAGGAACTGTGGAATACGAGGCGAAAAGCGCCGCGGCGGCCGCTCAGGAACGTAGTGCGTCCGTCTGGGAGGTCGCCGTGGGGGATAGGCCGCGTGGGTGGCGGGGCGGGAGGGCAGACAAGGCGGCGGGGCGGTGGAGCTTGCAGGACTGAACGGGGCGCTTCGAGCTCACCTCGGCGCGAACCTTGCGGCCGCCTGGCGAGGCTCCGCGGAAGCCGTTGCCCGGGGAGGCCCCGCGGTTGCGTCCGCGTCTCCCGCCGGTCTCCAGCGGGCCGTCAGTGCGGTGCCTGGCGTCGTCCGCGGCCCCACGGATAGCTGCGGAGGCGACGTTGCCGAAACGGGACGCCCGTGCCAGCCTCCGCTTCTCTTCTTCGTCGGTGGCGGGCGCGACGACCGCGGAGGACACGCGTCCGCCCGGGGGCGCGCGAATTGGCTCTGGGCCCTTCAGGAGGCCGTGACGCCGGCAAATGCGCGCCCCTTCCTCCCAGACGCTCAGCACGAAGGCCTCTGCGAGCCGACCTGCGGGCGCGGCGGAGAATGCGGGGAGAGGCGAGTCAGGGCGCGCGGGGGAGGAGCCAGACGCCAGAACCGTCGGCGAGGGCGAGGCGGGACGCCCGCTGGGCCGCGGCTGCGCGCTCAGCGGAGCGCCGGGCAGGCCGGGCAGCCCAGGGGCACGTAGTCGAGCAAAAATGCAGCGCGATCGATGCGCTGAAGCTCGTGGCGGGGCCGGCGCGCAGGTGCTGGAGCACCGCTGCTCGAACTGGGCGCTGCGTGCGGGCGCTGGGTCGAACAGGGGTGTCCGCAGCGGGACGCGAAGCACGTTTGGTGTTTGCTCGGTCCTGTCGGGGGCTTGCCTGCCGCTTCGTCGCCAAGGCTGCTCGAAAAGAGCTCAATGACTTCTTTCGTGACTTCCTGGCGCGTGGACTTCGGGTCTTGCTCCGCGCCGCAGATCATCGCGACGACGAAGAAGGCGATGGAGTTGTCTTCGAGCTTCTGGCCCAAGTACCGCTCGCGCGTCACTTCCTTGTGCGCGAACTCCATCAGCTCCTCCGACGCGCGAGTGTCCATCTCTAAAGGAAGCGTTTCCGGAAGATCCGCCATGGCTCCACCCCCACGAAGAGTCTCCCCAGGGCACCGACAGGCTTCGCCGCGTCCGGGCGCCCACCAACCTCGCAACCGTGCCGCCGGCGCCGCTTCTTCGGAAGGCAACGATGCCTGGCGCCGTCGCTACGCCGCCTGAACGAACGAAACCCTCTAGCGTGTCGGTGGCTGGACCTCGGACGCAGTATGCACGCGGCGCGCCCCAGCGCGCCCTGATGATGCGCGGAGGATGCCGGGGCAAACGGTAACTGAGACGTACCGGCCCGGGTGAGTCGGGCAGGCCGCCGTCCGTCGTCAGTCGCTCCGCGGGCGCTCTTGGCCGCCCCGCGCGTCCCGCGGCGGCCGTTCGTTCGCGCGGTGGGAAGAAGGAGCCGTTCCGACGACGGTAGCGGCGGTAGGCGCATCGATACACTGCGGAACAGCCTCAGTGAGAGGTCACGCGGGGATCCGGCGCTGTGTCGCCGAAGGAACGGCTCCACGTCAGAGTTAGCGATGCAAGCTACCGTCATGGTGCGCGCCTCGATCCAGCAACGTCTCTGCGCGGCGCAAACCGCGGCGTTGCAAATCATTGACTTCGCTACTGGGTCAGCGCGGCACAGTGCAGGCTTTTCAGCGCAATCTGCCGCGCCCCCAGGGATGCACCATGCTTGAACAGGGCTCCGAGGGCGGTCCTGGTGCCGCGGTATCCGCCAGCGAGGCGTACACGCCCCCTGTTCCACACCCAGCTTTACGTCATTTCGCGGACCTCACGCGCGGTTTCCCACTACCTACCTGCCCCCGACATTCCTCGCAGACAGCACGAGCAGGCTTTTGCCCCGCGCGCGCGTCGCCCCGGCCCCTGCGCGCCGCGCGGGCGCCGCCACGGCCCGCGGCGCCGCCTCGCGCCCCGCCCACCGCCGCGCCGCGCCGGCCGCGCCCGGCGGCGCTCGTGGCGCGCTCGGCGACGAAGCAGGCCGGCACGCTGTCCCAGGAGGGCCAGGTCCTCGCGCAGCTGGAGCGAATCATCGACCCGGACTTTGGCCAAAACATCGTCGAGTGCGGCTTCATCAAGAATCTCGACATCGCCGGCGCCACCGTGTCGTTCGACATCGAGCTGACGACGCCCGCGTGCCCGATCAAGGACAAGTTCGAGCGCGACGCGCACGACTTCGTCGCGGAGCTCCCGTGGGTGGATGAGGTCAAGGTGACCATGACGGCGCAGAAGACCGACCCGATGATGGCCGGGAACGGGCGCCCGGGCGGGCTCGCGAAGGTCAAGCACGTCATCGCGGTGTCGTCCTGCAAGGGCGGCGTCGGGAAGTCCACCACGTCGGTCAACCTGGCCTTCACGCTGGCGCAGATGGGAGCCAAGGTCGGGATCTTCGACGCCGACGTGTTCGGACCGTCCCTCCCGCAGATGATCAGCCCCGAAGTCGCAGGTGCCCGCGCCCGCTCGCCGCGCCCGCGCCCCGCGTCGGCCGAAACGCCCCTGTTTGAGCTACGGCGCGTCGCGAGCGCCCACGGAACCGCCCCTCTCACGGACGCGTGCAGTGCTGAAGGCGGACGAGTACACCGGCAAGATCCACCCGGTGGAGTACATGGGCGTCAAGGCGGTCTCCTTCGGGTACACTGGCTCTGGCGCCGCGGTCATGCGCGGGCCGATGGTCGCCGGACTCGTCCAGGAGCTCCTCGTGGCGCCGGAGTGGGGCGAGCTGGACTACCTCATCCTCGACTTCCCTCCCGGCACCGGCGACGTCCAGCTGACGATCTGCCAGACGCTGGCCATCACGGCGGCGGTGATCGTCACGACGCCGCAGAAGCTCGCGTTCATCGACGTGGCCAAGGGCATCCGCATGTTCGCGAAGCTGCGCGTCCCGTGCGTCGCGTGTGTGGAAAACATGAGCTACTTCGTCGCGGAGGACACTGGCAACACCTACTACCCCTTCGGCAAGGGCTCCGGCGAGCGCATCCAGCAGGAGTTCGGGCTCCCGAACCTCGTCCGCATGCCCATCATCCCGGACCTGTCCGTCGCGGGCGACACGGGCGTGCCGCTCGTCGTCTCGAAGCCCGCGGGCGAGACCGCGCACCGCTACGGCGACCTCGGCGCGGCGGTCGTGCGCGAGGTCGCGAAGCTCGAGGCCGCGCCGAAGCAGCCCGTGCGGTACGACAAGGCGCTGAACGCGCTCGTCGTGCGGCTCCCCGGGGAGGAGGAGTTCTTGCTCGACCCCCCCACCGTGCGGCGCAACGACAAGTCCGCCGTGTCGGTGGACGAGTGGACGGGGCAGCGGCTGATCCAGGACGAGGACATTCCGGACGACCTGACGCCCGAGGAGGAGTTCGGGATCAACCCCCTGGGGAACTACGCGGTGCAGATCAACTGGAAGGATGGGTTCAACCAGGTGGCGACGTTCGAGCAGCTGCTGGAGATGCCGCGGCTGGAGCTGGACGAGGACGAGGCGCGCGAGCGGATGATGGCGGCGGCGGTCGTGCCGGACCTGTCGGACGAGTGGGAGACGTGATGCGCGCTTGTGACATCTGTTGCGGGTCAGGCAGTGGTGTCGGGGTCGTGGTTTCGGTTGCGTGGGCGCTGCATGAGCGTGCGCTCGGCCGCGGGGTGCGAGCTGAGGCAGGCGAGTACTGACGCGGAACGGCGGGGCGTACCGAGGACTGAGGCGGGGGGTGTGACCGACGGTGGCCGCCACGGCGGTTCCGGTGCCCATTGCTTCCCAGCAGGGATTCTACAGGTACATAACATTCATTCGGGGCAGCGGTCGCGTAGAATGTCGTACTCCAGCCTCGCATCTCTGCCCTTGCCACACACGGCGAGGCAAACACCGCCCCCACGGGCCCTCCCAGACAAACCTCGCGTGGATTCCATCACGCGACGGTCTTCTCTGCTACTTGCCCCGCTCCTCATCTGCAGCACGGCCGTCGCGAAGCCCCCTGCGGGCTCTGCGCCCGACCCAGACATCCTATCTCCTTCAGGGGCACTTCGGTCGAGCCTGCCGCCCCGCGGCGACTTCAAACCCGTAGCCGGCGCTCCCGGCTACAAGTTCGAGTACCCATCATCCTGGCTCTTGGCCTACGACCGCTCGAACGCCGACGCAGTGGGCTCCCAGGTCCTGGCTGGCAACTTCAAGGACGTCGCGACCGTGTCCGTCAGCCGCGTCGACGTCCTCGCGGACGTGCTGCACGCGATCGACGGCAACCCCGCCGCGATCGCCCAGTTCCTGAGCGAGGAGCCGCGGCGCTCCACGGGCACAATCCGCCTCGAGGACCTGTACCAAAAGGAAGTCGCCAAGGACACTGTTGAGTTCGAGTACGTCGTCGAGACCTGCAGGTGAGGCTTACCGTCATCCGGTGCGCCTGCGGTGCGAGTCTCGACTGGTTGTGCTCCGCCGGCGCTCGCAGCAACGCAGAACGTTTGTTTCGAGGGATGTCGCGCAGGGGGAACGTTGAGGAGCAGGCGGGCGGGCGGGTGGCGTGCCTGGGTCCGCGGAACATGGAGCTGCAGACGATCACGCGGCATTTCCGCTGCGTCGCGATCAAGCGCCCCCACGCGGACGGCGCTGCGTCGGGCACGTCGCTGTACGTCCTGAGCGCCAGCGCGCCGCAGGAGACGTGGGAGCGGCTCGCGCCGACCATGGAGCGCGTAGTCAGGTCGTACGGCTTCGCGTGAGGTCCGGCAGGCAACGCCTAGGCCCCGAAAGTCGATCAAAAATGCTTTGCTGTTCTACGTGTACGTGTGTGCATCTCAGCCGCAGGGGTCGATGTGAGCCTTCTTGGAGCGGGCAGCGATGGGTTCCGACGTGGCGCGGGCGGCGCGCGGTGCTTGCGCGTCGCCTCTTGCAGTGACCACGCCCGCGGGGTACGTTGCGTTGTACTTGCATGATCCCGCCGTGTCAGGGGCGCGGGTCCCCCCGGGGCCTGCAGGAGGTGTGGGGGCGCTGCTGCGCGATAGCTGCCGGAGGGACGCGGTGTGGGGCACTTCGTGGGGCGTTGGGGGCTCTCGTTCGCCTCACGGTTGCGGTGCGCAAGGGCGCCATTGGAGCAAGGGCGCCCACATCCCGACAAGGTGAGCACCCAATGGCGGTGTCGTTGCCTCACAAGATAGACACATGTATTTTCGTTCGATTCTGCGCACTGGTTGGATCGAACACTGCCTGTGTCGCCGAGAAAGTTCCCAACTACAGCATCATTCTTGCATCCCGGCCTGCGCATGGGCCGCGCTTCACCTGGCGGTCTCGCGCTTCGTGCTCGATGTTTGAATCACGATAAGGCGAGGTACGGGCATTTGAGGCAGTGGTTCTTCGGTGTGAGCGCGCAGGGGCCTGAGGAAGATGGCGAGCGAGGAGAACAAAGCGCTCTTCCGCTCGGCCCTGGAGGCGATCGACAAGTGCGCGGAGCAAATAAGAAGATCTCGTGCGGCACAGGTGATTTGAAAAACCATTCTCGTGCGTGCGGGCGTGACCAGGCTAGAAATCGCAGCATCCGTCAGATTTCAGCACGTCTCCCGCTGCGACGCAGGAAGCCATCCCGCTGTTTGAGCCGTTTGCGGAGCGCACACGTACAATACTGAGGTACCTCGTGGAGTCCGAAGATGCCCGAGTGGACCAGTGCTCGCCGGAGCATGTCAAACGACTGGTGAGGCAACAAGACGCACGTTCCCAGCTGTTTGGCGGAACGCGCGCGCCACAATGCCGCTGCCGCCCACGCACAGCACGGCACCGCTCCTGACCGTCCTCAGCACGCTCTACGTGCACCCGCAGGTCGAGTCCCTCGGGCGCCTGGAGTACCAGCTAAACAAGGGGCCGCGATGCAACGGCGGTGATATCACCCCGTTTCTGCCAGAGGCGATCAATTTGTTCCGCAAGGTCGCCAGCGAGGAGCTATTCCTCTTCGTGGATCACCTCTGGGCCGGTCGTCAGGACCAGATTGACTTGGCGCACGCAACGTTCCGCCGTCTGACCGAGCAGCAGGGCGCGCAGCAGGAGCGGCTGGCGGCGGCGGAGGCGCGGGCGGCCGAGGAGCAGAGGAAGCTGCAGGAGCAGCTGGCGGCGACGGAGGCGCGGGTGGCGGAGCAGCTCGCTTCCGTGCAACAGCAAATGAGCGCGACGGAGGCGCGGGTGGCGGAGCAACACACGGCGACGCAGGCGCAGATGACGGCGATGGAGGCGCGGCTGACGGAGCAGATCCAGGCGCTCCGGGAGGAGCTGAGTGCTCGGGGGGCTGCCTCCACCTCCGGTGACGTAGCAAGCAAGACTGCTGCTTGCACGCAGCAGAGGGACGGGGCCTGGGAGCGGTGGCGCGAGCAGTGGCAGGGCCGCGTCAGCAGCGAGATGTCGGTGCTGTGCGCGCGGCTCATCGCGGACGATCCCAAAGTGAGAAAGGTCAGCGCGGCGCAGTTGGGCCATGTAGGGTTCTCGATGGACTTCGACGACGTGCGGGCGCTGTGCGAGGCGCTACGGGCCAACACCACGGTTGAGGAGCTCGATCTGTCCATCCCCGAGGCCAGGGACGACCTGAAAGGGCATGCTACGCGTGCCGTTGCAACATCTGGCGCGCAGCTGATCGGCGAGCTGGTGCTGCCCGTGCACCCGAAGCTGCGCGTAGTGTCGCTGGAGAACAACCTCATCGGGCAGGGCGCGATGCCGGCGATCGCTGCGGGCGCCGCGAAGAGCCGCTCGCTGCGGGTGCTGCGGCTGGGAGGCAACATGCTGGGCGCGGCGGGGGTGGCGGCGCTGACGCCGGCGCTGGTGGGGGAGAGCGCGCTGGAGGAGCTGGACCTGACGGGCGAGCTCAGCATCGACGACGAGGCGGCGGGGCACATCGCGGAGGCGCTGAAGTCGACGTCGGCATGCGTCAAGGTTCTGTGTTTGTCCCGGACGGGCGTGAGGGAGGCGGGGGCCGCGGCGCTAGCTGCGGGGCTGAGAGACAACACCTCGCTGCGGGAGCTGGTGCTGGACGGCTGCGCGATCGGCGACGGCGGCGTGGAGCACTTGGCGGCCGCTCTCGAGCACAACTCCTCGCTGCAGCTGCTCAGCCTCGACAACGTCAGCTCGAGTGCCAGGGGGGTGAATTCTGTGGCTCGGATGCTGAGGGCCGATGCGTCGCTGCGGCACCTGCGGCTGACGCAGGTGTGGATCTCCAGCAGCGAGGACGCAAAGTGCATCAAGGAGCTCGCAGATGCGATACCGGCCAGCACTGCGCTTGAAGCCGTTCACTTCACGACAAGAACGAATTCTTCTGAGCTCACGCAGCTCATCGACACGTGGGAGCCCGTTGCTTCGGCTCTGCTGCTGTCGTCGGGGAGCAAGACCGCTGTTTCGAGCGTGAGCGCGAGCGCGTGCACCAACACGACGCAATTCTTCAAGAATGGCTCCGCGGGTACTCTCTTGGGTCTGCGGAGCCTGTCGCTGCACTGCCCGCCCAACCCCGCACTCTGCAGCGGCGTCGGGAATCTCGCCGATCTGTTGTGCGGCTGCCCGAACCTGACAACCCTGGAGATTACGACTCCGAACATCAACGATCGTGTTGGAGCACCCGCGCCACTCCAGGATCTTCAGACGGCCCTTGCGAGCCACCCGCTGGAGTCGCTCACGCTCTCATGTGGCTGCTTGTCTGGAGGCGTCGTGGTCAACCTCGCAGGCATCGTCGCCTCGAACTCCTCGCTGAGGAAGCTCTCCATACGTGGGGTTCCCCTGAGGCAAATTCGCATGTCGGACTTGGGACCCCTTTTCTCCGCGCTGCAGAACAACACATCCTTGAAGATGTTTCATTTTGATCGCGGAAGCACGGATAACAGCGGATCTCACTATCTTTCATCAATCTGCCGCAGTGTATCCTCTCTGCTTGTTCACAACACCACCCTCACGGACCTGGCCCTACGGAACTTCGGGCTCCTGGGCGCAGAAGGTTCAGCACAGGTAGCTGCCAGCCTGCTGACCAACTCCACGCTCAGCACGCTCGACCTGACAAGCGGCGGCTACAGCGGCATCAACTGCTTGGTGCCCGTGATCCGGTCGAACCGCACGCTGTGCAAGCTGGTGCTCCGGGGCGCGCATGCAAACGTGCAATGCCTTTGGAGCGCAGCGTGCGGCTGCGGCCGAGCGGACGACCTGGAGATCGTCCTGTGAGCCGCACCCAGGTCCGTGTCGTCCGCCCCCGCGCGTTGCATCGACCGCTCGGAACCGCATGTCGCACCCCGGGACACTTGTGCTCCTGTCGTCAGGGTCGCGCACGCCTTAAGCGCCATCCGTTGATGATTGAACCACACCAGAAGGTACTCGATCGTACTCGTTCGTGCCTGCAGGACCGTCGTGATGCGCGTGGTCGAGTCGATCATGCTGCGTCTCGCGTGCCCCACAATTCATTCATCACATTTGCGCCGTTTGCACGACCACCCTTCCTCCCTGGCTGCACCTGCGAGAGGAGCGACAACGCCGCCAACGAGCCTGGCTGCAACCGGGGTCCCACGCCGGCCGGGCGTGCCCGCCACCGGCGCCCCAAAAGCAATCGCCTGCGCCGCGTCGACAGTCTCGTCCCTTCTTTTGCCCCGCGCCAACGCCAGCCTCTTCAGAAGCAGGCTGGGCTTGCCCCAAGTACTCCATACTTACTCGCGCCTCCGGCGACCAAGCTCGCCTCGGCTCAGCCTCACGTCAGGTATAACTCCCGCGTTTGTTTTTCACATGGCGCTGCCCACGTCCTTGGCCTCATTCTGGCGGGCTGGCGACGCCGCAGCGCCACCACGCAGAGCTCGACCGGTCTTCTGCGGGAGCCCACCTCGGTCGGAGACATCGTTTCCGCGAGCGCATCCATCCCTTGCAAGTGCTTCGACGCAAGGTACGGTCCCCGAGGGTCGCGAGAGCCGGGCCTGTGTGCCGGGGCAGGCAAACCAAATCGTGACTGATTGTCTAGTCGATAGCACACGCCCTGCAACGTGAGGCACGCGCGGCGAAGGCCACGAGAGCTTGCTTGAGAGCCTGCTCCGTCTCCACTCGTCGGCAGCAGATCGCGACGTCTCGCATCGTCCTCTCTGTCTGTACTGACTCGAGACGACCTACTGTGCCGCCTTTTGAGCATGCAGCCCACCGTTCACGGCGAGAATCTCCACCATGGAGGTCGACAGATCGCTCTTTCTCTCGGCGCTGAGGGTGATCGACGAGTGCGCCTCGGCGCTGGAGAACTGCCAGATTGCGCAGGTGCGACCAGCTCCGGCGCGACGGCTCTGACACGCTTCCTGCGCCTGCGAGTCGCCGCCAACCTTATCTGCGTTCAACGTGCGCAGGATGCGGTGCCGCTGTTCGCACCCTTCGCGGAGCGGACGCGAACGGTGCTGCGGTTCTACCTCCACCAGACCGCGCCTGTCGAGAACGCGCCCGTCCTCGACAACATCGTCGCAAACCTGGTGAGAATCGCGCCTTGTGCGCATTCACACACCACCGTCAGCTGCAAGTTCGCCCGCACGCGGCAACAGGCCCGACCCATGCGCATGGCCTAACCTGCTCGCAGACGGCGTCCTTCGAGCGTCTTCACCAGCACATCGCCGGCGCCGGAGACCCGCAAGCGAGCGACTTCTTGTCGGCGAACAGCGTCACGGCTCTCTTCCGCGACGTGGCGCGGGACGACATGATGCTGTTCGTCGAGCACCTGTGGACGAGCCGCCAGGGCCAGCTCGACGCGACGCACACGGCGTTGCGCGACATCGCCGACCGCCAGAGCACGCTGCAAGATCAGATCATGGCACAGGTCCACGCGACGGAGGCGCGGATGGCGGAGCAGATCGCGGCGCTCAGCGAGCAGCTGGACGCCGAGAAGGCAGCGGTTGCGACCCTCGAGGCAGCGGTCGCGGCCCTCGAGGCAACGATCGCGAGCGACCGCAACGCTATGCGCACCGGGAACGTTTCAGGACCGGCCGAAGTCGCCGTGCAGCAAGACGGTGCCTTGGCGCGCTGGCGCGAGCAGTGGCAGGGCTGGGTCAGCAGCGAGATGTCGGCGCTGTGTGCGAGGCTCATCGCGAACGACCCGAAGCTCGTCAAGATCAGCGCGGCGCACTTGGGCTACGTCGGGTACGGCATGGGCTACGAGGACGTGCGGGCGCTGTGCGAGGCGCTGCGGGCCAACACCACGGTCGAGGAGCTCGACCTGTCCATCCCCGCGTCCATGAATGGCCCACAGAGTCCTGCTGGGCGCGCTATCGGGACGGCGGGCGCGCAGCTGATCGGAGAGCTGGTGCTGCCCGTGCACCCGAAGCTGCGCG
This sequence comes from Pedinophyceae sp. YPF-701, assembly GCA_916048055.1. Taxonomy (NCBI): domain Eukaryota; kingdom Viridiplantae; phylum Chlorophyta; class Pedinophyceae; species Pedinophyceae sp. YPF-701. The sequence goes on along the minus strand of CAJZHL010000001.1, from coordinate 1,145,746 downwards.
TGGTGTCGCTGGAGTACAACCTCATCGGGCAGGGCGCGATGCCGGCGATCGCTGCGGGCGCCGCGCAGAGCCGCTCGCTGCGGGTGCTGCGGCTGGGCGGCAACGCGCTGGGCGCGGCGGGTGTGGCGGCGCTGACGCCGGCGCTGGTGGGGCAGAGCGCGCTGGAGGAGCTGGACCTGACGGGCGACGGCAGCGTGGACGACGAGGCGGCGGGGCACATCGCGGAGGTGCTGAAATCGTCGGTGCTGCGGGTGCTGTGCCTGGCGTCCACGGGCGTGAGGGAGGCGGGGGCCGCAGCTCTGGCAGCCGCGCTGGAGAGCAGCTGCCTGCGGGAGCTGGTGCTGGACGGCTGCGCGATCGGCGACGGCGGCGCGGAGCACCTGGCGACTGCGCTGGCACGCAACCCCCGGCTGGTTCGGCTCAGCCTGGGCAGCGTTGGCGTGAGCGTTACGGGCGCAGTCATTATCGTGGGCGCTCTGGAGACGAACGCGCGTCTTCAGCACCTGCGGCTGTTGTCGGTGAACGTGAGCGGTGAGGAGGAAGCAGCAAACATCTGCGCACCGGTGGTGGCGTCTGCTCTGCAGTCGAATACAGGCCTCGCGACGCTCGAGCTCACTCTCAGCCCCATGGGGTCGAGCGCCCCCTTTCGGCCCGCTCACTACCCAGACAGCTGGTGCGCCATCGCCAAGGCCTTGAATGCCGACCGGTTGGTGGACATTTGGGACGTCCCGGCGGTGATGCAGGCGGTCACAGCGACGACGTCCTTTGCCTGCTTCGAAGCTCTCGACGAGGTCGAGCTGGCGGGTCTGCGGACACTCAAGCTTGAGAGCAGCGCCGTGCTGAAGTGGGGTCAGATCGCGAGCCTGCTGCGGGCCTGCCCCCAGCTCAACACCCTGGGGGTGTCCTTCGCAGCATTTCAGTTCGATGCCGCGCAAGATGACCTCGATGACGTCATTCTCGGCCACCCTCTGGAGTCGCTGACGCTACACGCGCGTCGCGACGCACTCCGCGCCCCTCAATGGCGCTGCATCGAGGGCATCGTCAGCCGCACGGCACTCAAGGCTCTGGCCGTGCGATGCTACAATCATAACGGTGGGCTTCTACATGCGGTGCTACGCGCTTTGGAGTCCAACAAGTGCATGGAAAGCTTCTCCCTCGTCCAAGATGCGGCTGGGTACGATCGGTGCAGTCTCAGCCTCGGACACCTGCTGCGGCAGAATCACACCCTCGCCTCGTTCCGAATCCAGGGGTTCCGGCTGGGGCAGGATGACGTCTCGTCGTTTGCTCACGATCTGTGCCTGAATTCCACGCTCAGAACCCTCGAACTGCCCGGCTGCCAGCTCGACGCGATCGCTTGCGCCGCATTTGCGCGGGCTGTCCGGTCCAACCGCACGCTGTGCGAGCTGGTCCTTCGGGGCGCACCGGGCGAGTACGCCGCAGACATCTTCGCCGCTGCGTACGACTGCGGGCGTGCGGACGACCTGACCATCACTGTGTGAGCCATGCCCAGTCACTGAGCCCAGACAGCGTGATTTCCTGCCGCAGACCCTCGGGACGCCAGCTGCCGATGCTGAGTGCTGCCCGACGGTCAACCCCCTGGCCGCGGGCCGGTGAGCAACGCACACGTTGTCACCCCACGTGTCAACATGCCCAGCTGTATGATCGCGTCGCCTCGGCTGTCGCACGCAACCGAAGCAGACCAGCGTGAGGCTCTTTTTCCCGTCTTCCTAGCACAGCTCACTTCAAGTCCAGTTGCCGCGCTTTCCGCGACGTCGCTCGGTGCCGTGGGGGGCGCAGAGCGGGACCGACGGACCCACGCAACACTCCCTGCGCACCGCGGCCGCCGGTCGACGCTCCGCATGCCGCGATCAGCGCGACGAACGCCTGCGCGTGTCGCGTCACGGGAACGTCCGGGCCGATTCCGCGGCCCTGCGGCACCGCACGCAGCAGCGGATCGCACGGCACCCGCGACCAACACATGGGCGTCGCAGGCTGCTCGCAATCCTGGCAAACACACACGGTCCAAGCCCCGTTTCGCGGTCTCGAACGTCGGCGAGGTGAAATCGCTCTGCCCATGTGCCTCCAGCAGGCGCGCAACGCCGCGCAACCAGCGCTTCGAACGCGCCTCTCTCGACCGGAACGACTTCTTCGCAACCCAGACGCGCCCCCATGCGACGTTCCGCGCATCAGCGACGCCAGCCGAGGACGCAAGTCGTGCGAAAAGTTCCCGCCGCTTTGCAGGTGTTCTACCTTTCAGCGCGCCACTCCGCACCGGCTCATGTTCGCGTTTGCGTGCCCGCCGCCCGCACAAGGCGTATGTCGTCGCGTAGTAGAGCGTGGTAGGGGCGAGCATAGCGGTTAGAACGCCCAGGAGCGGTCAAACGGAGCGTTGAAAGCGTGAAATTGCGCGAGCTCCCGCCCTGCCCGCCCGCGCCGCTACGGCGCTAAATTCGCCGCTCGCGACCGTCCGCCATGCCCCCTCGAACAAGAGGCTTGCCGGAGGGGCGGCGCCAGCATCGGCGGAAGCGCAGCAGCACGGACCGCGCGCCCGGTGCGGTCGTGAGCGCTGGTTTCGAGGCCGGGCTCAGCGCGTCCGACGACGAAGAGAATTACAAGCGCCTCCGGCCCACGCGGGACCTCCAAGCAGGAGCCGACACGCCGCAGTCCCTGGCCCTCCAGCCCGGCTCCGCACCGCCCTCTACGGCCAAAGTGAGTGCCTCCGTGCCGAGCCCCCGTCAACGCGCCCGCACGTCGCGCCGCGACGCTCCCGTTCGCCGCAACGCTCCGATGCGACCAGCGACGCACGCGGGCGAGCCGCGCCGCAGGTCACCGGCGCACAGACGCCCCGGGACGCGACTGGCGGGGGCGAAACGCGCGCGGGCGGGACAGCAGGCGCTTTTGGAACGCCCCGAGGGGAGAACGCGTTCAGCCCCGCCGCGCGCGCGGCTGAGCGGCCCGGCGACGTCGCACAGCGCGACACCAGCGCAGAGGAACCGTACGCCGTGGTGAGGATGCCGTATTCGCACCGGACGACCAGGCCAGCGCCGGAGAGCTCAGCGCTTCCAATTTTCAGGTATGCCCCCGTTTGAGCGTCGCGCCGCGGAATAAATTCGTCCTGCTCCGCGCGTGCTGCTCCTCCACACCAGAAACGCGACTTCCGGCCCTCGGCGCTTGGTTTCACGCTTTCGTTCGTGCGATATTCGCGCGCAGGAACATGGACGAATCGCTCGTGTCCGGCACCGCGCGATTCCAGCTGAGCACGCCCTTCGCGGAGGTCCTCGGCGGGCGCGGCGCGGGCGCGAGGCCGGCGCGGCGCGGCGACGGCGCCGCACAGGCCGCGGCGGGCGCGGTGGAGGCGCTGCCGGGGGAGGTGTTTTTCAGTTCCCAGCAGCGGTCCACCGTGCCCGTCGACGGGTCGGACGGGGCCGCGGAGGGGTCGCGCGACGAGCCGGCGGACGCGGAGCGCGCGCTGGAGTGCTCGGAGTCGAGCCTGGGCCCCGAGGACGGCCTTTGACGGGTGCGCGCGCGGGAAGAGCGTGCGGGAGATTGGCGGGGGGGAGGTGTGGTCGAGGGGTGTTTCGGAGGCGAGGGGGGGGGTCGGAGGCCGGGCGGGGGGCGCGGGGGGCGAGGGGGGCGGGGGCCGGAGCGGTGCAGGGGCCGGCGGAGGGTGCGGGAGGCGGCGTGTCGGTGTGGTGCGCGGGAACAGCTGGAGCTCTGTTTTGGGTGGTTCGAATTCGAACGAGGCGCCAACGGATGTGGCGACGTGAATATGTGACGCGATCGACGGTCCCGCCGCCGCGCACACTCGAGCTGCTCGCTTGTCGGGCGGCGGTCGCTCCACCGGCGCGACCCGACGTGTGCTTCTACCCGGGGGGGGTTGCATTGTTCTACCGATGACTCGACCCCCACGTGGGCTCGAGGATCCCCGCGCGCGGACCCGGCGCGCACTTCCGCCGCACGGCCGCAGTCCGCGCGGCCTTTCTGCGGTCATGCGCGCGTAGGCTGCGCGTGCGAGCGGCATGGTGAGGCCCATGGCGGCCGCGCTGCAGCGGCAGGCGTCGATCAAGATCGGCGAGGAGGGGCACGCGGAGGCGGTGTCGGCGCTGTACCCCAAGGAGCAGGGGATGCTGCTCGTGGGCGTGTACGAGATCCTGAAGCCCCCCGCGCAGCACACCATCGCCAAGAGCCTGCACCGCAGCGGGGAGCAAGCCCCGAAGCCCAGGTGGGCCGTGCGGGGCGCGTGTGGTTGCCGGGAGCGCCCTGCGTGCAGATGGTGCTATGGAGGTCTGATGCATGGATGTGGTGGTGGGAATGCAGGCTCCTGGCGCTGGTGTTGCGGCCCGAGACTGCTGGCGGAGCGGAAACGAGCCAGTACCGTGCTCGCCTGGACCTGTTCAAGTTCAGCACGCAAGGCGGAAAGACGCAGTATGATATCGAGAAGTCGATCACGCTGGCGAATCTGACCAGGTGCGACGAACGGAGGCCGCGCGGCTGCCTCGGCAGCACGTTGGCGCACCTTGCTCACGCGGGCGCGCCACGACGCGCGGGCCGATCTCGCGGGTTGACGACCGCATGCGGTGACGTCTCGACCGCAAGGAATGATGGCCGCGCGGCGCTGTCGCGAGACACCCAGCCGCGGAGCGCTGCCAAGGCAACCCAACTCGACACCTCCGGTCACAGCGCCCAGCGGCCTTCTCGAGAGGCAACCATCGCGAATTCCTCTTCCTCAGTCTTTCGAGATGCGCATTACGTGAAAGATTCATCGTGCCTCCTTCTTGGTGTGCAGTATGTCGGTGAAGGAGGTTGCATTTGCCAGCTCGCGGACCCAGCGCGCGCCGCCATCACCGCCATACAGCCGGCAGTACCTCATCAGCCTCACGCTGGACTCGGGCAAGGCCCGCTCGTACTACTCCTCGCAGGAGAAGGGCAGCTTCGTCGCGAAGGACGAGACCAGCCGCTTGCGCCTGTGCTCGCTCATCTTCAACGCCATCAAGCTGCTCGAGGACCGCGAGACCTCCCTCCAGGGCATCCACGCCGCAGAGATGCAGTCCTGGTGGCGCCTCCACGAGGCCGACCCGGACGTCGCGGCCGTCCTCGCCGCCGCATCCAAAGGTGTGTCAGACAGCCGAAACAACCCCCCTGTTCCCGCGGCTGCTGCCCCGCACCTCCGCTGCCACGTCCCCTTGCGTGTCGCAGCGTGCATCGCGCCGCGCGCTCACGAACTGGTCCTACGAGGTGCAAGACCCCCCCTTGTGCTTTTTGGTCGCGCAGACGGCGTTGTCTCCGCGCAGGACGGCGAGACGGCGGCGGAGGAGGGCGCGGCGGGGGCGATGGGCCGCGCGCTGCTGTCGGAGGACGAGGAGCGGGACCTGGAGGAGTTGATGGGGGTGTTCGACATGGGTGTCAGTTCCCTGGGGACCTTCCGGCAGCGCCTGCAGCAGGAGCTCGTGGCGCTGGAGGCCGCGAACGTGCACGCAAGTGCGGCCCGCTCCCCAACGTGACTCGCGTCTCTGCAGTCGATCCTTGAATGCGAGGTTGCAGTCTGATTTTCGTATTTGTCTGGGTGTGTCTCGTGGCTTGGTTGTTGGCGCGAGCGTTCGCCGCGTGTTGCGTGTCCGCAGCGCTCGAGGGCGGCGACCTGGCCTCGCGCGTGGCGCACACCATCCAGGTCAGCGAGGGTTCGCTGGAAGACCTTGAACAGTGGCTGGGAATCTTCAATGTCAAGCTCAAGCACATGCAGGGCGACGTGTCGACCATCGAGGCGTGGAACAACCTCCTCGAAACGCAGTCCCAGAACCACCGCAAGCTCCTCGAACGCATCTCCGAGCTCCTGAACATCACATCTTTCGACCAGCGGCAGCGCGCGATGCTCACCGCCGCGCCCCTCGAGCCGCGGCTCGTCCCGGAGATCGTCGCGGCGGGCTGGGAGCTCGACTCCGCGCTCCGGCGCTGCCGGCCGAACCCGGCGCTCGCGAAGATCGGGCCGGGGGCGGAGGCGAACGCTGAGACGAGCAAGAAGGGGGGAGAGTCGAGTGGAGACCCCCCCGAGGGTCTCCCGCCCGAGCTCGCGCAGGTGGCATTCATACGGGAATTTCGCTCGGACATGGCCGCGGTGCGCGACGCGTTCGTGCACCGCGCTGCCGAGGCCGTGCGGGGCCGCGTGTCGGCGCTCGTCAACATGGCGACGGCGCGGATCAACGCGAAAGCCGCGCCGTCGATCGGACGGATCTTCGCCGACCTCAACAGCTTCGCGCCGCTGGTGCGCAACCCCGCCACGACCCGCATGCACACCGCAATACCCCCCCAAACTAAATCATCGTTCACGATGCACGCAACCTCCGTCACAGCGCGCAACACTCCGGCCGTCCCCGCAGGTACCGCTCCTGACCACGCTGGACAGCAGCGTGTCCATATCCCTCCAGCACTCGGCCTGCGCGCAGCTCAACACCCTCCTGTGCACCTACCTCGCTGCGCTGACCGCCTCCCTGCGCGCGGCGTCCGAAGACCGCCCCCCCGCGGACTCCACGTCTGGCCAGCCCCCGCCCCCACAAGCCGCGGACCAGAGCACCGGCTTCCGCCTCGTGCCCTCCGCGCAACCTATGCTGCAGCGGGTTGCGTCGCGCAAGGGCGCACAGCGCGACGACTGGGACGCCGCGGGCCTCCAGAGCATGCCCGACGCCGCAGATCTCCTCGGCGACGCGGACGACGGCGAACTCCACGCCACCGCGCTCCAGCAGGACGCGCTCGTTCACGGCGCTCTCGAGCGCTTCGTGCCGGACCTCCTGCTGTCGTGCCGAGGCGTGCTCGAGGTGTTCGGGAGCGCGAACGCTCACGACAAGGCCGCGGGCGAGACGCCGCGGGCATCGCGGCGCGACACCGTGGACACGCACAGCGCCGATGGGTCCCCGATGCACTCTGGACGGTCTGCGACGAGCCCCGGGGGGCGGACGCCGTCGGAGCACGACCGCGCGCTGCTCACGGCGCTCACGCGCGGGCTACCGGACGAGATGGGGCGCGCGCTGTCCATTGCGGTCGCGCGCGACGCGCTGTCAGGGTTGGCGCTGGCTGCGACGTTCTCGCACTGGGCGCAGCGGCTCGAGGGCGACCGGGACGCGGAGGTCGTGCGGGACTTCGTGCAGATCAGCGGCGTGGCGACGCGGCAGCTGCTGGAGCGCGCCGCGGCCGCGCAGGAGGCGAGTTTGGGCAAGGTGTTGCCGCCACGTACCAAGCAGGGACAGTCGCGGGTGCTTCCGGCGCTGGTGCGGTTCTTCGGGCTCGCGCGCCGGACGCTGTCGCTGCTGGACGAGCACGCGCAGGGCCGGACGGGGGCGGCCGGCGCGGGCCCGGGCTCGCCGTCGTCGCCGGGGGGGGGTTCGGGGCGCGCTGCGGAGGACTCCCCCGCGCTCCGGCCGCCCGTGATCCGCGTGACGCTCGTGGGGGGCTCCGGCGTGTCCGCGCTCGAGCGGCTCGCGGCCGAGGCGTGGGTGTCGGCGCCGAGCGCCGGCGGCGGCGCGGCGGCGTCGCAGCGGCTGCGGGAGGGGCTTGGGCTGCCGCCAGGCAGCAGCGCACGGCGGGAGAAGTCGCTCGGACAGCTGCAGTTCGTCGCGTCGTTCACGGGGCTGTCGTCGCCGAACACGCCGCCGCGGCTGCTGGCGGACCGGATCCTCGTGCGGCTCGCGGCCGCGGTGTTTACGTCGCTGGAACAGGCAGCCGCCGCTGACAAGTGAGCCGCGCAGCGCTTGCACGGTCGCTGGCCGCGCCCGCGCGCGACGATCTCGCGGACGCCGTGGTGCTCGTTTCCTGGGCGGTGCAGGCCCGGCACGCCCATGATACCACGATTGATCAATTTATGTTTCACGGTTCTTCTCTGCAGGAAACGCCAGGCTCGGATCCGGCTCGAGAACTACGCCTTCGCGACGCGGCACCTCGAGGCGATCGCGCAGTCGTCGGAGCCCTTCGACGGCGTCCTGCGCGCCTGCCGTGCTGTCGAGGACGCCTGTCAGCGCGACTACGTCGGCCACCTCATGGACCGGGGCGGCTTCGCTCCCATCGAGGCGAAGGCCCGCGGCCTCGAGGCTCTCGTCGCCGGTGAGACACCGCACAAGGCCGCCCCCTGCATCACGCCTCTTCGCAGTCAGGGCCTAGCTTTGCATAGAACTCAGCATTTCATGTCTCCCGGCCCTCGCCGCTGCCTTGCAGACGTCGGAGAGGCCGAGGTTGTCTTCTACCCCGGTATGTCGTACGACGACGTCGTGGACGTCCTCGCACCCGCGCTGCGCGGCGCCGAGCGGCGGCTGCAGTCGCTGCGGGAGAAAGTGGAGCAGCATCTCGAGACGTCGTCGCCGGCGCTGATAGAGCGCGTGTGGGGCCAGCTGCGGGAGCGGTTGGTCGGGTGCGTGCGGCAGCTGGAGGACCTGGTGCAGCGGTGTCATGGCGAGCAGCTGCGGCCGTCGCCGGAGGAGGTGGAGGAGCTTTTCCGCGCCGTGTGAGCAGTGCAACGTGGCGGATGTGTTTACAGCGGCTCGCACCGACCAAGCATGGGGTGCGTGAGAGGTGCGACGACTGTGTAGTGTGCGTAAGGCTGCGAGAAAAAGTGCGGGCGTCGCGTCGAATGTTGCGAGATCGCGCGAAGGGCGCAAGCGGCGCGACTTGCGCGCCCAGATACCAGAGGCATGGCGCGTGAGTGGGTGACGAGTGTTACGTGACAAGTCACGGCCGGCAGGGGGTCGGGGGGCAACGGCGGAAGCTAGTTGGCCTTGAAAACGCGGAAATTGTTGCAACTCGACGCGGGCAAGAAGTCCTTCTCCAGTTTGTCGCACTTGGTCAGGTCGAGCTCCACGAGTTCATCCATGTTCTCAGGCAGCACCTGGATCGAGCTATCCTTGCCACGCAGCTTTCGCAGTTTCTTCGCCGACGACGTGGGCAGAAAGTCGCGGTCGAGCCGCCGGCACTCAGTCACGTCGAGGTCCTCAAGTTTGAGCATGCCCTTGGGCAGCCGCTGGAGCTGGGAGGAAACGGCCTGCAACTGCCTCACGCGTTTCCCAGACGACGGCGGCAGCCACTCATCGTCGAGGGATATGCAGCCAGAGACATCGAGCTCCTCCAGCGCCGCCATCCCGGGCGGCAGCTTCAAATTCGTGCTGTAGTTTGCGTCGAGCACCTTGATCTTCTTTCCGCTCGATTCCGGCAAAAAGTCCTTGGACAAGGTTCGATGCATGATCTTGAGCGTCTCCAGCGCCTTCATGCCCGCCGGCAGCTTCAGAGCGGTCTTCTCGTCGTTGAAACTCCCCGAAACGTCGAGCTTGCGCAGGTTCTTGGCCGACGACTCTGGCAGCGGGGCCCCCGTCAACTCTCTGCACCCTGCAAGGTCGAGCTCCTCGAGCGCCGACATCTCCCCCGGGACGACCTGGAGCTTCGAGCGCTTCGCCTTGAGGACCTCGATGTTCCCAGCGACGGCCTTGGGCAGCCAGTCCTTCCCCCAAGTCTTGCTTGGGTCGAACTTGTCGACGGAAATGTCAACGTGTTCCAGGCGCGTCATGTCCGCGGTGATGACCGACTCTCCCTTGGCGATCATACCTGCCTTGACACCAGGCGCGGCTTCAATCTTCCACACGGAGGACGGGTCCTTCGGGTCGCGGCGGTGTAGGAGCCAGTTGCCATCTCTGGTTGTTGGCACAGCGCGAGCCCTTTTCGCGGGCTGTCCTTCCTCGACAACCGGCCTGGGGTCACGAGCGGTGTTCGCCGGGGTGCCAGGTACCACGTTCCCGACGCGCGACGTCGAGCCCTTGGGCGGCGAAGCGTCGGCTCTGGTCCTCTTGCCAGACATCCTCTGCAGGCGCGGGGGGCTCGAGAGGCGACGATCGGCCAGGATCGCGTCCCCCACTGGGCAGAAAGTCTCGGACGACAACGTGTGTGCAGGCGTTGCACGCGTCTGGCGCGGCTGCTGCCCGTGGGGGCGCAGCAACGACCTGCCCTCTGTAGCTCTTATCTCATCGAATTCAGCGGAACGGAGACGTCATGAGACCACCGTGCAAGCGCAGAGAAACTTCAGATCATGTTGCGCGCTGTGACGTGGTTGAAACGCACCGATCGCGTCCGGAAGTGGCGAAGCGGAGACGCCTGTTCCTTGCCAGGGCGCCTGCAGTCTGCCGCTGCGTGCGCTGCTACACTCAAAGAACTCCCGCGTATCGGCGCGCAAGCGGTTCTTGCACACATCACACGCCGTCGGCCCATTGTCTCGCGCCGGCCAGCTCCCTCGTACGGCCCCCCAACCGCACACCTCCAAGACCACCCACGCTCCCCCACGCGGCGCTCCTGCGCGCTCGCCTCGAGCTCGGAGTTCAGCGACCCGCGTTCACAGTCGCCTCAAGTCTCCTCCGCAGTCCCGCCCCTCGCTCTCCGCTTCGTGGTCGTCGCCGGCCCCTCCCCACCCGCCCGGCGCTTCCGCTGAGCCCCCCCCGCGCCATCTTCGTCACCCACGGGGGCGTTCTCGAGGATGCGCCACATGTAGTAGCTCCCAACGCTGCGGTACGGCGCCCACGTCCTCGCGATCTCCTCCATCTGTTTCGGAGAGGGAAGGGCCTTGAGACCGTACAACTGCATCATGCCCTTGCGCACGCCGAGGTCCTGCGACGACGCGCAGCACGGCACGGCAACGCATCGGGGACCGGCACCGCTACAACCGCGCCGCAGCTTGCGCCACGGACTCTCGACCGGCGCCTCGGCAGTCTCGGTTTCTCAATTGAGGTGTGATCGACTCACCCCGACTGGAAGCAGGTCGCTCCGACCGAGGTAGAACATCATCAGCATCTGCGCCGACCACACGCCGAGCCCGCGGATGCGCACCAGCATCTCGATGCACTCCTCGTCGCTGGCGCTCGCCAACGCCGCGCTCGACAACTCCCCCCCCTGGAAGGCTGCCGCGATGCCCTGGATGTACTCCGCCTTGCGCTGCGAGAGCCCGACGGACCGCAGGTCTGACACGTCCAGCGCGAGGACGACCTCTGGCGTCAGGCGGTCCGCCCCGCCGCACAACTCGACGAACCGACCCATGATCGTCGCGCCCGCTGCATGCCAACGGTCCGGCGACGCGCAGGCTTGAGCTGGTCGGAAGCGGGGCACGCAGTACGCGAGCCGGCTGAGCAGGTGCACGCGTGGTTGCATGGGCAACGCAGAGCGTGTGTTGCGTTTAGGAGGAGGGGGGGTGTTGCGTTCAGGAGGAGGGGGGGTGTTGCGTTGCTTGCCTTTCACGCTGAGCTGCTGGTTGACGACGGACTTGCACAGCGCCGCGAAGCACTCGGGAAAGTGCGGCGCGTCCCGGGGAACCAGCCGCTCGCACGCGTCCGCGCCCTTGGCATCGATCACGCTCCGGAGGCGCGGGCAGCAGGCGCGGAGGTGCGCGACCGCCTCCTTGATCGTCTCGTCGCAGAGCGTGCCCGGTGAGCGCGGTGCGGCGCTGGCGCTCTTATGGTTAGACGGTTGAGGGTGTGCGGCCCGCGGAGCCGCGCTCGCCTTGGTGCGCCTCGCCCTGCTGGAGCGTGCGAGAGGCCCGGCCTTCGCGGCGCCGTCAATCCCCCCCATGTAGCGCGCTGCGAGCGTGGCTGTGATGTTTTGGGCGCACAGAGCTCGAAACGCTCGCTTCGTCGCGATCTTGTCACGCTGCATACGAAGGGCAGGATGATGTGAGTTGCCTGGTCGCTAAATATGCCGCGCTGCTGCAACGCACTGGCGCAGGGAGGACCAGTCAGGTTCTACGAGGTCAGAGGCGCTATCGCGTCGCGAGGGACGTGTGTGCGCCACAGCTTTGCTACTGCGGTGCTCCTCGGTCAGTTATCCATCGAGTGTCGCATCGGTCGCGTCGTTGTAGGCAGTATCGCACCTCAGACAGCCTCTTGGTTCTTGCTGCGGAAAGCACGGGTCCACGCCGGCACGGAACGCGTAGGGCGGCCGTCAAGCGACGATCGAATCCTGACGAAAGTTACGTACAAACGACCGACTTGCGGGCTCCCGGCTCTCTGGTTCAGCACAGAAGAGGGCCCGGCCACACCCGGCACCTGCAACAGCTCGTATGCGTGATAGCAAACGTCGATCTGTCAACGAGTTTCAGAGGCAGTATGGCCAGTGCAGCGCTCGCGGACCCGATCATGCTCGCTCGCCCCACGGGTTGGCTTCTTCTTCCGCGCCAACTCCCCTCAAAAGCGCGTCACATTCCCCAAAAGACGGCACTGCGCACAACCTCCCACGCACCCCAACCGCACCTGTCACCCCGGGACCTGGCACCAACCAGCTGATCGGGGCGAAGTCACACCCACGCCGTGCACCCATGTATCAGCTTGAGATTCATCACACTCCCCCTGCCGTGTCTACGCCGCGCACGCCGCGTCAGCTGGCCTCCACGCCCCCGTTCTCCACCGCGGCCTCTTCCCCCTCCTTCAATGGCGCCTCGATCGGAGCCGTTGACAGGTACTCGAGAGAATACAAGTTGCCTTCCACCAGCGGAGTCAACAGGCCCTCCCACTTGCCCGCCGCGCGCTGCACGGCCCGCAGCGTCGGCGCCACCTCCGCGCGCGGCAGCGTCTGCAGTTCGCGCCCGTGCTGCACCAGCAGCGCCCGCAGCCATCGCAGCAGAAACTCAAGATGCGCACTCGACAGCGCAAGTTCTGCAGCAGCGCTCAGGACCTTCAGGGCCGCCTGGACCGGTATCGCGGCGACGACGCCCGTGACGTTCCGCGCGGGCGTGCTCACGAGCGCGAGCTCGACCAAACCGGGGTCGTTCAGCCGCAGCGCCACCAGCAGCGCGCGTGCCCACGCTCCCTGCGTCAACGCCGCCCGGACGGCCGCGGGCGTCACGTCGACCTCCAGGTCGGTCGGGTCGAAGTTCGTGAACGTGTCCAGGCTGTACACCATGATCCCTTCCGTCGTCGCCGCGCACCACGACCGTCCCGAGGGGCTCAGCGACACGCAGCGCGCGCGGATGCGTGACGGCGCGCGGCTGGCGTCCTGCGTGCCGGGAAGCGCCATCGCGGCCGCGGCGTCGCGCGCCGCGCCCCCTCCGCGCGTCGCGACGCCCTCGTCGTCGCTGTCGTCGCCGCCGTCGTCGATCAGCTCTAGTGGCCCCGCGTCCGTCAGATGCCGCGAGTTCAGCTGGTCCAGCACGCCGTCGAGCCCCTTGTTCAGCGTCAGCTGGAACCGCGCGAGCATGACGCGGTCCTGCGTGTCGTACATGCAGACGAACTTCGACGTCCCGCCCGCGATGATCACCGTCCCGTCTGCGGAGTACACCATCGACGTGAAGCACTGGCCTGACGTGGCGTTGCCCGCCGCGCGGCGGTCGGCGACCGAGCGCCCGCCCGCGACGTCGCGGCGGCCCTCGGCGATGCCCTGCAGCTCGGCCTCCGCCGCGTCCCAGAAGTAGATGTCGCCCGCCAGTGTGGAGGAGGCAATCTGCTTCCCGTCGGGGCGGAACGCGAGGGCGAGGACGTCGTGCGTGTGCTGGAGCGACTCGACGGAACCGCGGTTGGACTCGAAGATGTCCCAGTACTTGACAGTCTTGTCCCAGGAGCCTGCAAACACAAAGAGCAGTTCTTTTTCGGATTTGTGGATTCTGTTCGACGGTTTTGCTTTACTCGAGCGTGTGATTGCACCTGGGCCGCTGTCACGCGCTGCGACAACAAAGGCAGCGGGTGCACGCTGGCGGAAGTGGAGACAGACTGCAGGCGGTGGCTGTGAGGGAGGCGCGAGCAAATGGCTGCACGTGCACACCTGATGCGAGAACTGGCCGCATGGGGTTGAACGCGAGGCTCGCGGCGGGCCCCTCGTGCCCCTCGAGCACATCGAGCAGCTTCCCCGTCTTGAGCGACCACGCGAAGATCTGGAACGTGTCGAGAGTGCCCGCGCACACCACCTCGCCAGCGGGGTCCACGGCAAGGCTCACGAACTGCACGGGCTTGTCCGCGACCATGGTTCGGAAGTTGCGGTACCGCACGAGGTCGAACGCGCGCACGGTGCCGTCCGTCGACGCCGACACGACCCCCGACCCCGACGGCAGGAACGCGACCGCCGTCACCGGCTGCGCGTGGTCCTTGAACGTGACGAAGTTCGACCCCGTTGCGGCGTTCCAGACCTTGACGCGGCAGTCGTCCGCCCCGGAGGCGATGTACGTGCCGTCTGGGGAGTAGGCGACGCAGGCGGCGTCGGAGTGGTGGCCCTGCTGCTTGAGAATGTACGACTCGCTGCGCCACTCCCAGACCATGAGCTGGCCGAGGTGCGCGCAGCCGAGCGCGAGCCACTCGCCCGTGGGGCCGAACGCCGCCGTGGTGATGCCCGCGCGGGAGATCGACATCAGGTGGAGCTCGCGGAACTCCCCCAGGGGGTCTGTTGGGAGCTCGTACAGCCCGAAAATACCTGCAAGGTGGTGGGGGGGAGGTACAGCGAGGGTGGCTGAGTTCAAGGGAAGCCAGCGGCGAAAATCGCGTTGGACCGCGTGACGCGCGCTTCGTTGCTCCGGGAGTGTGTGTGGGCGCGAGTGACGACGACGACGCACCTGTCGAGAAACCCGCGCAGAGGAGGCCGGTCCCGCTGTGGAACGCGGCGCACTTCGTCTTCGTGGCGGACTGGTGGAAGAAGTGCTTCCCCACCAGCCTCCACCGTCCCCCAGCGAACCACTCCCCCCCTGACTCCTTCCCCTCGCCCGCACCCTCGCTCCCACTGTCCTCGCTCCCTTCCCCCTCCTCCTCCTCCTCCTCCTTCTCAGCTCCCTCATCACTCCCCCCCTCTTCCTCGCCCCCGCCCCACCCCGGCAGCGTCTTCTGCCGCTTCGCCGCCGGCTCCGCCTCCCCTGCCTCGGCGTCGTACGCCCAGCGCTGCACCGCGCCGTCCTTGGCCACCGTGATCAGCCGCGCCCCCGTCGTGTCCGCCGCCGGGTCCGTGAAGAACACCGCCACTGGCTTCTCCCGGTGACCCCCCAGCGCCGGCACGCGGTAGCCCTCGATCGGATCAAGGGAGAACACGCGCACAATGAGGTCCTGCGCGCACGTGCAGCCGGGCCCGCGCGTCACGCGGCGACGAGCGCCCCTTGAGCAGCCATAGCACAGGGAGGATTCAAAGATGATGAATTCGTGGTTGTTTGGCCGCGCGAACTCACCTTGGAACCGGCGGCGAGGAACGTCGAGCTCGGGCTCCAGGCGAGGCAGGTGATGTCGGCGCTGCTCTGTCCGTAGGTGCGGTGCAGGTGCATGGGCATGATCTCCTTTTGTCCCCCGGGGGCGCGCCACACCTGCACCAGACGATCCATGCCCACCGCGATGTACCTGCCGCACGGGCTGAAGCGCACGACCTGCACGGAAAGCGGCGGCGACCTCTCCGTTCGGCACCCAGCTACTATGCAGCGAAGAAAGCAACGACAACCTCGAAACGGTGTTTGTCAAAGCAAGTTTCAGCGCTTGGCGGCTCGCGCGCGCCACGGCGGGGCGGCTCCGTGCGGCGGCGGGTGTCGCGCCTGGACGGGCTTCTTGAACGTGAACCTGTGGAGCAGGACGCGCATCGGGACGTTGAAGACAGCGGCGCGCCCGTCCTGGTCGATCGAGATGAGGATGCGGCCGTCCGGGCTGACGTCCAGGCACCGGATGGTCTTGAGGTTCTCGAACGGCAGCGTCCTGCACGAACGCGGCGCCCTAGTCACCGGCTTGAGCATGCGTGCGGCCCAGGTGGAGGAGGCCGCTCGCGTGCAGCGCGGCGAGCCCGCTTTCCGCGTGCCCTGGCCGAAACGCCGCCGGACGCGCAAGAGAACGAGTGTGGAACGTGCCGGACGTGCACGGCCGGAGGTAGCGTTCGACGTCGCGTCGGCAGGCTAGACACGCGCCCACTGGGACGGTGGCCGCCGGCAGTGCTTTGCCCCGGAATGGCTGCGCGACCCCGCCTGGTTGATACCGCCCGGATAGCTCGCAACCACCGCCACATGGTCGGCCGGCTATTCGTCGCGGTGGCTTACCTCGACGTTCCCTGTTCGAGGTCTACTTGCGAGACTCTGTTCCCAATGGGGCTGAACAGATGGGGGCCGAGCATCACTGTGTTGCCCCCGCGGTACGGCGCGCCGAGGAGGTTCGTGAACTGCCAGTTCATGATCGCCCCGACGCGGTTCCGTGCCCCGCGGGGCTACCTGGACCGCACCGCAGCCTCAGAGAAGGCGCGGCGGGAGAAGCGCTGCGTCTGTCTCAGCGAACCCGTGCGATACTCTCAGTTTCTCTCCTCCGCTTGCACGCCTACGTCGCTGCCGAACGCCGTGGCGCGCCGCGCGCCGTGCGGCGCCGAAGAGGCGGCGCAGGGGCCCGCAGCAGCCGTCAGTGCCTCGGACACCTCCTGGAGGCTCCACGTCGCGCCCTGCGCATCGATTCCGCCTGTTCTCCGCTTGCACGGAGACTTCTGCATGCGAAGAAGTCGGTTCTCGTTTTATTGGGATAAGTGCAGCGGCCCACCGTGCCGTCACGGCACCAACGTGCAGCGGGTTTAGTATGCGTGGGCTGGGGAGCTGCGTGAGGGTGCTGAGGCCGCTGGTCGCGCGCTGGCATGTTACAGCACTCGCCAGCGTCGACGGCGTGCGGGGCGCCAGCGGCTGTGCCCAGGGGCATGCGGGCGGGCCCAGGACCTCGGTGGCGGAGGGACGGAGGCGAATTTTCGGCGGTTTTCCGTCGATTTCGCGGGCGACGGGGCCGGGACTATTCGGAATCGAGGGTCTCCATGAACCCTCGGACTGGATGCGGCTCGCGGAGGGCGCGGAGCGCGCGTGCGACGCTATAGCTGCGGACATCATGGCCAGCCCACACACCGGGCCCCATGTAGTGCGGCAAATGGACGACATTTCCGACGAGATATGCCGCGTCATCGACGCTTCGAACTTGTGCATGGAGGTGCGCGATCACGCCCACTCCTCGGCGCTCGCGGCACCTCATTCTCCCACCAGCTACACGGCAACCCCCGTGTTGGGCAGCAACCGACGCCGTCTCCACCGCTCCCGTCCCGCGCAGGTGCACACGGATCCTGCGTGGCGCCAGGCCGCGCACGCCACGTCCACGCGCCTGAACCAGTACGTGCATTCGCTGAACGTCAACGGCGGGCTCTACACGTCGCTACGCAGCGCCCTCGCCACCGTCCAGGCGCACCGCGCGGCCAAGGGCCGCGATCGCGCGGGCAGGTCGCCGGACGGGTGGACCGACGAGGCCGAGCGCGTCGGGATGCTGCTGCTGCGTGATTTCGAGCGCAGCGGCGTGCACCTGTCCGGGCGGGACGCGGACCGGATGGCGGACCTGACGCACCGCGAGAAGGAGCTCCAGGTCGATATCTCGCGGGCGCTGTGCGACCCGAGGCAGCTCGGGCGGCTCCGGTGGGGCGGGCGCGACATTGTGTTGGACCCGGGCACGCTGGGCGCCGTGATGGCGCGGGAGTCGAGCGAGTGGGTGCGGCGCGCGGCGTACCAGGCGGGGAACCGCAACCCCCAGGGCAACATCGCCCGTCTGGAGGAGCTGCGTCAGGTCAGACACGACATCGCGGCGATGCTGGGGTACAAGTCTTTTGCGTGTCATACCGCGGCGATGGACACGCTCGCGGGGGAGCCGGCCGCGGTGATGGACTTCCTCCTGCGGCTCAGCGAGGAGAACCTTCCGCGCGCGAAGGGGGAGTATTACGGCCTGTGTCGGGCCAAGGGACCCGCGGGGCGGGGGCCGTCGGCGCGGGGGCGGCCGCCGAAGCTGCCGTGGTGGGACGTGGGGTACTACCGTGCGCGCGCGCTCGCAGAGGCGCACCTGGACGGGTCGAGGCGGGGCAGTCGGGCCGCGCTGGGCGTCGACCCGACGGAGTATTTGCACGTCGATCAGTGCGTGCGAGGACTGTCGATGCTGCTCCAGAGGCTCATGGGGCTGGACCTGAAGGTGCGACAGAGTGCTCGCGGCCGTAGCGCGTGCGTTCCGCGCGAGCGCGCCGGCCGCACGCCCGCTATTCCTCCGGAGCGACCCCTGGTGTTTCGAACGACGCCTCGTCCTCCGTGCAGGCTCATTTCGGTGTTTCAGACGCTTCGCGTCGTCCAAGAATACCAGAGCCACGCATTCCCACCCATTCGCGCCCACCACGCCGCTGTGTCGCCGCAGGAGGAGTCCGTGTCGTCCTCGGAGTCGTGGGCGCCTGGCGTCAAGAAGCTCGGGCTCGTCGAACACGCTCCGCAGGGCTCCGCCGGCCAGCGCCTCGCCACGATCTACCTCGACCTCACCGCGCGCCCGGAGAAGTTCGCCGGCGCGGCCACGTTCATGATCCGCTGCGGGCGCATGCGCTCCTGGCCGCCGCCGCCCGGGGGCGCCGCGGCCTTCGAGCCCCCCGTCGTCGCGCTCGTCTGCAACTTCGCCAGCACGCGCCTCGACCTCTCCGAGCTCGAGGTCCTCTTCCACGAGTTCGGCCACGCCCTGCACGCCGCCCTGTCGCGCACCGAGTTCCAGCACCTGTCCGGGACGCGCGGCGCGCTCGACTGGACCGAGGTGCCGTCGCACCTGTGGGAGCACTTCGCGCGGGACCCCGCGGCCGTGCAGTCGTTCGCGCGGCACCGCTCGTCCGGCGACCCGCTGCCCGTCGAGGTGCTGGAGCGACACTTCGCCGCGTCGGAGGCGTTCGCGGGGATGGACCTGCAGCAGCAGGTGTTCTTCTCGCTGCTGGATATGGAGGCGCACGGCGCGGGGCAGGGCGGCCCGCCGGGACGCGGGGGCGAGACGTTGCAAGACGCGTCTGCGCGGCTCTACGAGGGCCACATGGTGGCACCGATGGCGCAGGGCGCGCACCCGTACCTGCGCCTGCCGCACCTGACAGGCTACGGCGGGATCTACTACAGGTCAGTGCGGCGTCTAGGCCGCAGAGCACCAAAAGCGTGGCCCCTAATCACTCGCGTACGCAACGCGCGCTCACCGCTGCTGCCTTTCGTTGTCGTGCTCGCAGCTACTTGTACTGTCGCGCGGTAGCGGGGGCGCTGTGGCAGCGGCACTTCGAGGGCTGCCCGCTCGAGCCCAGCGCCGGAACTGCGATTCGAAAGGGGCTGTTGGAGCCGGGGGGGTCCCGGCACCCGCAGGAGCTGTGCGCGGCGCTGCTGCCGGACCTGATGCAGCGGCATGCGTCGGGGGGCGTGTCGCCGCCCGTGCACGGCCTGCTCGTTCGGGGCCGTGCGTAGGCGCCGCATATCGTGATTCAGAGTCTTGTGAGACGCCGTTGGTCCTTGACTGGCCAGACCGACGTCGGGCGCGAGGCGCCGATCGCGCGAGTGAGAGGCGGACTGGCGCGCGGCGCGGGGTGGGAGCTGCGCGCGTCGTCCGGGGTCGTTTGTGGGGGCCTTTCGCCCAGTCAGGCAGCTGGACACGTCAGGCGTCCGCGGCGGCTGGCCAGCATCGAGCGCTGATCACGGGCCCTCGACGCCCTCCCTGCAGTACTCGGCGTTCCCCAGTTCGAGAACTACCTCGCCATCAACGCTCTATAAGCCAGGCAGCCGGCAAAAGGCCCTCAGCTCCACAGCCGCCTCACCGGCGTGCTTTCCGTCGGGCACCTCGCGCAGGGCTTCTCTTCGGTTCCTCACATGTTCCGTGCCCTCTCAGGCGCCGTGGCGCGCTGCGCGACCCGCGTGGCCGCCCCCGCGGCCCCGCACGCCCCGCTCCATGCAGCCGCGCTGCCCGCAGCCACCTCAGCGCCGCTCCAGCGGTTCTACCCAGCTGCGACCGTGCACACCTCGTCCGTCCTGCAGTCCTGCACCGCTGGGGCGTACCCGACGCGCATCCGCCAGATTGGCTCCTCCACGGCCGCGGGGGCGGCCGAGCCTAGCACTGCGCCCGCAGACGCCCCAGCCTTTATGATTTTCGGCGCCACGGGCGGGATCGGCGCGCAGGTGGCCAGGTACGCGGCTTCCCTGACGCATCATCGTGCCTCACGGCCACTGAACGCGCCGCTGTACGGCACATTCGCGCCCTCCGCGGCTGCCCTCCCCTTCTGAGCCACGCATTGCTTCGCGCCCCGCAACGCGACGCCTGGCGCCATCACGGCCGCGTTCGCGCCTCCCAGCGAGCACCCATGTGTTGGAGGAGCACCTGGCGCTGTAGTGTGCCGGAAATTCCGCGTCTTGAGCGGAAGAGGCCGACGTGCGTTTTGTGTCTTTGGTGGTAGGCATCGAGCACGACGGCCCCCACGCGACGTGCGTCCGTCGCTTCTTTCGGCCAGTGGCTTAGTTCTGGTGCGAGCATGCTTTCCTCTGAGGTTGCGTGTTCGCAGGCAGCTCAAGGCCAAGGGATTCCGCGTGACGGTGTCTGGACGGGACCCTGCGCGCACCAACGCGGTCGCGGTCGAGACGGGCGCGGACGCCGTGGCCGTGGTGGATCCCCTGGACGCGAGCGCCGTGGACAAGGCCATCGCGGCGGCCGCGAAGGACATGGGCCGCCTGGACGGCGTGGCGAACTGCGTGGGCAACGTGCTGCTGCGCGGGCTCCACGCGACCAGTGAGAAGGACTTCGACGACGTGGTCCGCACGAACCTGTTCTCCGCGTTCAACGTGAGCAAGGGCGCGATCAAGACGATGATGAAGTCCGGCGGGGGCTCCGTGGTGCTCTTCTCCAGCGCCGTGGCCAAACACGGCCTGCCCAACCACGAGGCGATCGCGGCCGCCAAGGCCGGCGTCGAGGGGCTCATGAAGAGCAGCGCCGCCACATACGCCCCGAAGAACATCAGGCAAGCCCGCCACCCGCCCACAACCTCCCTCGTTCACTTCTGTGCCTTGTCCTGGCCCTCCTCACACCCAGTCCGCGCCGCGCACCGCAGGGTCAACTGCGTCGCTCCGGGCCTCACGCGGACGGGCCTCGCGGAGAAGATCACCTCGAGCGAGCCGGCCCTGAAGGCGTCGACGGCGATGCATGCTCTGGGGCGCATTGGCGAGGCGGACGAGGTGGCGCGCGCGGCGGTGTTCCTGCTCGACCCCGCGAACTCGTTCATCACAGGGCAGGTGCTGGGCGTGGACGGCGGGCTCGGCTCGGTCAAGTCGCAGGGTTGAGCGCAGCACACACCGTACGTTCGCACCAGCAGCGGGGTCGGCGCGCGACGCGAGCCGTCGGACGTGCGTCGAAGAGGAGTTCGCGTAGCCTACAGGAGCGCAGAGGGCGAGAGGCCAGGCGCGCGGCGAGCGGGGCGCTCGCAGGTGGTCAGTTTTGCACAGAGAGAGATTGAACAGCCCGATGATCGAAGTTTTGCGATTGATCGATCAGCCAGCCATGATTACTCGACCACAACCCAAGCAGAGCAGATAGCAGCTTCCCAGCAATGTTTGTGAACCGCGAAGAAGCGCTGACCGTCTCTCTACGCCCACGTGCGCTATTTGACATGCACCTCACAAGCGCACGCCGGGGCTCAAGACCCGCCGCCGCCTTTCCAAAACGCCAAGTGCATGTCACGGATGCTTCGCACGAGCCGCACCTCGACGCATTTGTCCTCCCCCCGCTGCACGTGCTCCGGGGGGTCGGTTTTCGCACTCCCCCCATTGTATACGAACACCTCCTGGTGCCGCGTGTGCAGCAGGTTCGCCACGACCGCGTGCACGTCGTACTTCTCAATCGCGCCCCGCGCCTTGCTCTCCAGCATCGAGGGGTCCGTCTCGAGCTTGAACGACGCAACGAACGCCGACGGCGCCCACACCCTGCGCAGCTCGCCGAGGGTCTTCGGGACCTGGCTCAGCTCCATCGACAGCCCGCCGTCGCGCGACTGGATCTTGTGCTCCGTCAGGCTGGCCCACGGGATGTAGAAGTCAGACACCGCGGCCGCGAGGTAGAACGCCACACCTGCGCCATACCCCCCCGCCTCTTGCGCGACGGCGCTGCAGGGGAACCGCGCGGCGATTAGACGTCAGCGAGCGTAGCGGACGGTGCGCACCTCGGGCACGGAGAAACAGGTGCAAGCAGCGATCACGTGTTCAGGCGTGGTGGTGTGATTGATTGCCGGTGGATATCTGCGGACGCACCGGAGCACTACCAGGTACTCGAACAGCGTCGCGAAGCGCAGCGTGAGCAGGCAGCTGCTGTCCTGCGTCCTGCGCATCGCACGCATCTCCTGCGCGGCGACAAAGAGCGGCAACAGCGAACGTCACGTCGCGCGACGAGAAGTGGCACGTCTCGTGGCCGCAACGAGCCCTGGGTCCGGCCCGGCGCGCGCACCTCGAGGATCGCCTGCGCGTCGCCCGCGTCGAAGGACGCGGCGCACGGCTGCGCGCTGTCCGCGCTGTCGGCGGGCTGGATGGTCGTGCACAGTCGCTGGTAGGCATCGACGGCGGGCAGGCCCATCGAGAAGGGCTGGATCGACCCGACGCGCGTGATGAAGATCACCGCGTAGCCGAGCTCGAGGAACTGCTCGACGCTGCGCGCCCCGCGGGTTCCTGCGCGCACGCACACACACACACACGTCCCAGTGTGAGCTCACTCGCTGCTCTACGGGCACTCGCGAATGCATGCAATGTCCGCTGCGCACGGCGCCGATTGGCCGAGCAGTCAAGCGCCGTCCGGAGAACGAGGCGGGGGGTGTTGAGGATCGAGCGGTGTGGTTTGTTGTACCTGCTGAGAAGTTGTCGATGAACCTGACGCATTTCTTCTCCAACGGGACTTGCGTGCCGCCGGACGTGACGCAGACGACAGGTCGATTCAGCTCGCCTTCGGCGGAGCTGTGATGCCGCAGGAATGCGCGCACAGCCGAGCCGGGGTCGCCTGCGGGCACTGCCGGTGTCCCTGAGGGAGGGCACGCAGCGAAGAACGCCTCGACCTCCGGCGATGCCATCTCTCTGGACTGCTGGAACGTGCCCGTGATTTCGCGCTCAGTCTGCGTGCAGACCGGCCCCCTCGGGGCGGGAACGGCGCAGTGCACCCAACCGCTTCAGGACGTCGCGCCGCAGTGCGTCTCGTACACCTGAGGGAGTGAGACCGATCCTGCCTGCGCCGTGATACATGGACTTCATTGCGCGGGAGAGCGCTGTCGCCGACGTCTCCTCCCTTGGCGCCAGGCGAAAGACACCCTCGCTGACCGGTTCCCATAGGGGGCCACTTGGCTTGGTCTCCAGGCGTGTATTTCGCCCCGGGGCGGGATTCTCTGTCGCGAGCTTTGGACATGCTCGACCCCCAAAACCTCGTGTCCTAACATTCATTGATCCGTTGCCGAAGTATGGGCGCCTGGGAATATGAAATCGCGGAGAAACGCGTGCCTAAAGGTGGTAGCGCCGCTGGGGCTTCCAAGGCTTCAGTGCGCAATCTGAGCGTGTCCGCCGCATGAGCCGCGCCGTGCGAAAGCGACAGAACGCTCAGGATCGCTGTTTTCCGGAAAAGCGCTGCTTACGCCCGAAACGCTCAATGATGCCCGCACGGCGCCCCTGGTGGCACTGCCGGCGCCACCAAGTTCATGCGCGCTGTTCTCCGCGAGGGAGATTCAGCTGAGGCTCGTATCGCGGGAACCGCCCAATGAATGTCGGCAGAAGGTAGTCAGCAGGTCGCGCGGTGTTGCTTCGCGACCACACTTTTCACGCCTGGAGACGAAGATTTCTAGCAGGGGATGGCCCCCTATGCGAGTATGATCGTGTGTACCGCAGCGCACAGTGGTCGAACCAGCGAGTCGCGCCGGCCATGACCGAGGATCGCGAACCAGAAGACGCGGCGTGAGTTTCAGCGTCACTCTGTTACCTTGAACCCGCGCCCAAGCCATTAGCTGCATCTCTCAACTAGAATCCCCGTCCGCGCCGTCGACACCCGCGTCACACGGAAGCACCACACGTAGATCTCTCCGTGAGAGTGCATACATCTGCGTGGGGACACCTCCAGGGGAATCGGCTGCGGGGAGGGAGGGTGCGAACGAGGCGAACGGGACCGCACCGTTGTCTCTTCCTGCGACGTGCGCCCTAGCGGTTACTCCCAATCATGGTGAGCGCGAGGTCACTGACAGTACTCACAGCATGCCAGCCGTCGTTCTCGGCCGCGCCATCTGCGCGTCTCTGGCCATCTGCCGCGTGTTGCACCTCGCGACTGTTCAGGCGCGCGCTTCCGCGTTTGAGCGGCGATTCAGTCCCAGGCACTGTTCTCGCGCGATCTCACGGCACAGTTGTTTGCGGTGCGCTGGTGTTTGTAGTCGGTGACGTTGCACACAACGCTGGGCGACCTCAAGTTGGAGCTGTACTGCGAGGAGTGTCCCCGCACGGCGGAGAACTTCCTCGCGCTGTGCGCCTCGGGCTACTACAACAACGTCATCTTCCACAGGAACATCAAGGGCTTCATGGTCCAGGGCGGCGACCCCACGGGCACCGGCAAGGGAGGCCGGAGCATCTACGCGTCCGAGACGGGCAAGTTCGCGGACGAGATCGTCGAGTCCCTCAAGCACAACCGACGAGGCACGCTCTCCATGGCCAACTCGGGGCCCAACTCGAACGGCTCGCAGTTCTTCATCGCGTACAAGGCGCACAACCACCTCAATGGGAAATACACGCTCTTTGGGCAACTGATCGACGGGATGGGCACGCTGGACAAGATGGAGCGCGTGCCGGTGGGAGCGAACGACCGGCCGCTGCAGGAGATCCGCATCAACCGCGTTACGGTCCATGCGAACCCGATTGCGGACCAGGCATGACGGCTTCGCGTGTGAGTGTTGCTGGCGGTCGATGCGGGCGCGAACATGGCTGTCAGGTCGGCGTTGACCGGTATCTAGCGCGCAGCCAGGCGGCGGAGGGGGGGAGAGCTCGCTGCGCAAGCAAGCAACAGCAAGGAGGGCCAGAGATCATGCACCGCAGTTGCCGTGCCTAGCAGTCACGCACGGTCTGACGGTCGCGAAGCGGACGAGCTTGCTGAGGGCCGCACGAAACGACGGTCTGTTGCCTGAGGTGTCGCATCTCGCCTCGAAGGCCATGAGGCTCCGGGACGTGAAAAGAAAGATCATTCTCAAACGTCGTTCAGACACATGCGCGCCGGCCAACCTACGACATCTACAACTGCACCACCGCGCACGCGCCGGTCCTCGCCGCTCAGACCTCGAGCGGCCGCCGAGTCGGGCTCGTCGAATCACCCCCCCCCGCGCTCGCCCCGCTGGTCCGCCACGCAGGGTGCTGCCCGCGCTCGGCGTCCAGCGTCTGCCCGAGCGTCTTCCCGTCCGCCTGGAGCCGCCCGAGGCTGTGCACGGACGCCTCCCGCACCAGCCGCGCCGCCCGCTTGGCCTCGCTCTCCCAGTCCATCACCAACGCCACGACGCCGGACACAACCAGGCCCTGCAGGTTGGTCGTGCACGCCAGGCCGACCCACAGCCCGACGGCGCCCATGCCGAAGTGGAACCCGAACAGCCACGCGAACGGCAGCCCCGCCCCCCAGTACGTCGCAAGGCTGATGTAAGCACCGAGCGCGGGCCTCCCGGAGCCGCGCAGGAGCCCGGAGAGCACGCACTGGAGGCCGTCGCCGATGACGGAGATGCCGAGCGGGAAGAGGCACTTCGCGGCGAGGTCGATCACGCGCTGGTCGGACGTGAAGAGCCGCGGGACGTACTGGCGCAGCGCGATCACCATGACAGACATGCTGCCCTGGCTCAGCACGATCAGGCCCGCGCAGACCAGCGCGGCCATCCGCGCCTGCTGCGGCCGGTACGCCCCGAGCTCGTTCGACACGCGCGTCGAGATGGCCCCGCCCAGCCCCAGGGGCACCATGTAGAGCAGCGACGTCACCTGGAAGCAGAGGCCCATCGCGGACAGCGCCACGTCGGGATCCTCCAGGAGCCCCGCGGCGAGGAGGACGAACTCGAACGCCCACCACTCGCACACCAGCATCGCTGTGCTGGGCACCGCGATCCGCAAATACACCCCCCACCCGCGGAAGGCGTCGGCGCTGAACCCGGGCCACGCGCGCCGGTGCGACCCGGGCCAGCAGATCGCGTACGCCGCGAGCATCCCCGCGGACCCGAGGTTGGCCACGAGCACCGCGGCGGCCCCGCCGTAGAGCCCCCATCCCATCTTGAAGATGAACAGGTAGTGGACGAGCGGGGACAGCGCCGTGTTGCCCGCGACGATGAACATCGGCGCCTTCACGGCGGACTGCGGGCAGCGGGGCGGCGGCGCACGTGTGCGGCAAGGCCGCGGCATCGTTGCTGTGGTTGTCAGGGGGGCGGTTTGGGCGCGCAGGGCGCCGCTGGTGCGGTGTGCGCGTGTGGGCGAGGTGGGGGGTGGCGGACCTGGGCCATGAGGTAGCGGCGCAGGCACTCCCCCGCCGCTGCCAGCCACAGAGAGGGAATCATGCACAGGAGGTATCGGGCGGCGAGCCTAGAGAGCGCGGGCTCCTGGCCGAGGAAGACGAGGACCCTCTCGGCTTGCGTCCACATGATCTGCAGCGGCGGCACGGGGCTCGGGCGGTGAGGGGCGCGGCCGTGCACACGCAAGAGTGGGCAAGCACGGCTCGGGGGGGTGTTTCTTCGGGCGCGCAGGAGGGTGGGCGTGCGCACCGTGATCGGCAAGGAGATGGTAAAGATGATGAGGAGGGAGCGCTGTAGATAGATCCCGAGGAGGTGGTGCTGCCTTGCGCCATTTGCCTGCCCGCAGAGCGTCTCCAGCCCTGACGAGAGGCCCACCATGATTGAGAGTCCTGTGATATTGTACAACGAGGTTCCTAACACAGCGGCGGAGAGCTGCGAGCGGTGGGGACGAGCGCGCGGCGGGTCTCGAGCGCTCTCCCGGCGCGTCCAGGCCTCGCCGTGCCGAGGACAAGATGAGTTTCAGGGCACGCGCGGCACGGGGTCCGAGCCGATAGTACCTGGAAGGCTCCGAGTCGACCGAGGAACGCGATGGATATCACGGTGAGCGCGTACATCATTAAATTCTGCAGCACTAGAGGCCACGAGAGCCTGACGCACCGCGCCACCTGCGACCGCCCGTTCGATGCGCGGGACGTCAGCGCAAGCGGGGCTCGACAGCGAGGCTAGCCGCCCGGGGCAGCTCGGCCCTGGAGCGACGGCGACGGCCGCACGGCGCCTCCCTGCCTTGCTGCCTCAAGCGCACCTCACGCCCACGTCTGGCGGTGCAGCGGGGCGCGTCACCTCTGTGCGGAACGGATCCTTCTCGGGCAGGCCTTCAGGCCGCCGCAGGTCTGCATCTGGGTCGTATTCGCTGCTCGCGGCCGACGGAGTCCGGCGCTCGCGCGCATCCCCGCCGTTTGCTGTGCGCTGGATCAGGGGCGCGTCTTCGTCGTCCACTCGGTCGCTCCGCGGCTGTGCCGCAGGCGAGTTCAGGTCCCGCTCAGCGGGCGCCATCGCGCCCCGCCTCAAGGCGTGCGCGCAGCAGGCTGTTCCTCTCGACGCGCTGCCGTGTCGGCGCGGCCACGATAGACCGGGTTACAGGCTATCGACAACAGTGCGGTGGCCGTGTGGCTCGCCCAGGTCATGTCAGCGTGCCTGCCCGACCGAGGTCCCGCCCTGAGTCGTGCCGGGGATCTCCTGTGCGGGGCGGGCTCACTCCCCCTCCGCAGCAGCAAACACAACGCGCCACGCTGCTGGCCGTTGCATCACTGTGCACGCGAGCACCTGCCCCCCGATCGCGGCACCCGTGCCAACACGCGTGGCGCGCATTCCAGGTGCATTGGGCGCCGTCACACTTGTCCGTCCAGCGCCTGAAGCGGCACCGTCAGATACCGCGCGAGGTTGTCATCTCAAAGAAATCCATCTGGAGAGGAAGACGTCCCTCAAATCGGAGCATAACACCCCTGCCTGCCCCACATCTCGCGAGGTTGCACAGGGCCCCCCAACTGTGCTGCAGCGGGGGCCGTCGCGAGCATGAAATGAGGGCTTGAGACCTGGACCATCATTTTTCGAACCACTTACATCGGACTGATTGTCAGGAGCGCAGCCATGGGCGAGCAGGTGCCGCGCGCCCTTTCTCTCCCCACGGCGCTGCTCCTGTGTCTCCTCATCGCGTTGGTGTACGTGTCAGCCCTGTACGTCAGGCCGCCGCGGCGCAAGTCCGGGCCGCCCGCGAGCAGGCAGGACGACCACGCCATCAAGCGCCGCGCTGCAGCGGTGCTGTGTGCCTGCGCCCTCACGTGGGTTCCAGTGCACTACGCGTCCCGGGAAACGACCGGGCTCGCAGGTAACACACGTCACGCGGCCCCCCGCAGCATCCGTTTGCGCATCCACCACGACGAGCGCGGCTGTCAAGACGAGAGGCATCAGCTGTACACCGCGCTTCGCGTGGCCTGCACGCAGGCACCCTCGACGTGCTGTCGCTCGGGCGTCAGGGCAGGCGGCTGCTGCCCGTCCTCGCGGCGGTCGCGCACGTCTGCGTCCTGTACGCCGGCCCGATCCTCCTTTACGTCGTCGCCAAGCTGACCGCGCGGCGGCGGTCGCGGGCGGCCGGGGAGAGCCTGGCGTGGGCTCTGCTCGACAGGCGGACGCCGTGGCAGGCAGCGCGGGACCTGTGCATCGCGCCGGTGACCGAGGAGTGGGCGTTCCGCGCGTGCATGGTGCCGCTGCTGGGCATGACAGGGGTCCTGAGCCACGGCCAGACCGTGGCGCTGACGCCGCTCTTCTTCGGAGCCGCGCACTTCCACCACCTCTACGAGCGGATCACCCTGTACGGAACACGGCCCTCGGCTGCAGTGACCCAGACGGCAGTGCAGGCAAGTGAACGCCCCCCCGCCGTGGGCGCGCCGCTCCGATCCGCCCGACCACCGCGATCCACCCGCAGCAACTCAGCTGCACGACCGGCGCGAACGTACCCGGTCGAATGCGCCGAGCCGGAGCAGCCAGCTGCTCGTATGACGCAACGACGCTAGCCGACCGCGCTCTTGCAGTTCTGCTACACGTACCTCTTCGGGATGTACGCGACGCACGCGCTGCTGGCCCTGCGCTCCGTCGCGGCGGTGGCCGCAGCCCACGCCGTGTGCAACTACATGGGTCTCCCAGACCTCCCCGGGATGCTCCGGAGCCGCTTCAGCGCGGCGCTCCTCACCGCCACGGGCGCCGGAGTGGTCGGCTTCCTCGCCCTGTGCCCGCAGCTGCACCGCGTCTGACACCACACCCAGAGTAGTAATTGACCACCCGCGCACGAAACGAAATGCGGGTGTGCTATCGTCCTGATCAAGGCGGCAGCGTGCTAGGAGTACTCGCGCGAAATGCCATGTGAGCGTGCCATCATGTGCCAAGGGAAGGCTCTGACCTGCAATCAGTTAGAGTGAGTGGCGGGCGTCGTCAGCAACAACGCGGCGAGCCGCGCGAGTACTGGACGACGCCCGCCAGCCGACGCGCCGAAGTGCTGGTCCACGTCCTAGGCTGCTTGTACCAGGGGGTGTCGGCAGCCGGCTGGGTGACAGCGGTGACTGAGTCTGCGGCATTGTCCGCGTTGTGTGGCGACGCGCCGACGGCTACTCAGCTCTCCTCGTCATCGCCGTCCCCCGCGCGTGGCCTGTCATGCGAAAAGGGATCATACCTCGGTCTAGCGGCCACGGAATACGCGCATGGCCAACATGTCAACATCGGGGGGGTAACAGAGTGCGTCATGTGTGCGGGCATGGCTGGATAGTTCCGAGCCAGCTTCGCAGCGCCGGGATCATGTATGAGGGTGACGAGTTGCAGGGCGCCGGGCACGCCCTGTCAGCAGGTTGGCCAGTATGGTCTGCAAACTGCACGTGGCGACGCACGAGGTCAGCCAGGCCCGCCGGCGTGGCAGGGCCAAAATGCGGGCTCGGGTGCGTCCGGCAGGCGGCGCGGTGGATCGCCAGGACCTGTCGCATGCAGTAACCTCGATGCGTACGCATGTAGCGCATCATGGCCGACATCTTGGCTACGTAGCTGTCGCGGTCAGTCACCTCGCTGGACACGCGGATGTGTTCGGTGCGGACGATGTTGTAAAGGTGTCGTCGCAGCAGCGCACACGAAGCGTGGGGGTACTGTATGAGGTGAATGTTCTCAGGAAACAGACCGCGTTTGTCATAGTGCGAGATCAGGAGGAAGCCCTGATATTCGGGATGCGGACGCACGCGGAGGTCTAGGAAGGAGACACCGTCGAGCGGGTTCGCTGGGGCGTCAAATTCGACCTCAAGACAGGGGGGGTACATGTTATGTATACCAGAGATGAGATCTACGATCGACGACGGGGTTTCGGGGGGCGGGGTGGGGGGGCGGGGGTGGGTGTTGAAGTAGCGGTACAGTGCGTTCGCGAGAGAGAAATTGTCGTCGATGTAGCGCCTGGAATAACGGAAAGACCCCAAGACCTTCAGCCAAGCGACGTCGCCAGTGCTCAACCAGCGGTCGCGAAACTGGCAGAGGAACGCGAGCTCATGCCGGAACATGTAGCAGTTCGCGAGGTGGGGGGAGGCCGAGAGCCCCATGGGCACACCGCAGGTCTGGTGATATACGACGCCCCCGAACACCACGTAGGCGCGTTTGACGAGGATGTGCACGAGACCATGAAGTTGCTCGATGCTCGGTGCCCATTTCCCAACCATGCCGTCCGCGTCCGGCAGCTGCGCCACCCACCACCACGTCTCCCTCGCGTCAAACGCGGGTTGCAAGTCGATCAGGAGGTGTTGCCCTGGATGCAGTGCAAAAACAGCGTCGATGTGTTCGATGACGCAGTCGATGAGGCCGGTCCCGTGGTCCGCGCTCGTCTCGTGCCGGATGTGCGTGTAGAGCCGCTTGATGTCGGCGCCCAGCAGCAGAGGTGGTTGTTGAGCATGTATCGCTGAGCGTGGTGGGTTGTCATGTAGATACGCGGTCACCATGTCACGCATGCCGCGGCTGGAGTCCACCAAGAAGGGCGCGAAGCTGCTGCAGAGGTCCTCCGGGACGCCGTCGAAGATGGAGCTCCAGACCTCCACGAGGGTGGCGTGGCACATGAGCGCGCCGAGGGCCTTCGTCAGCAGCTGCGCTGCGGGGCGCGTGATGTCGCTCGAGCAGTCCGAGATGTACCGCACGTCCACCTTGGCCTTGTGAAGCTTCATCGTCCCGTAGTAGTGCGGTAGACCACCGCACTCGCGTTCGGTGCGTATTCCTGGTAGCTGCAGGTTGTCCAACATAGCCTCCGTCGTGTTAGCGACGTTCACCACGTGCCTGGCATGCGTGATGTTGGCATTTGCCGGCTCGTTGACAGCGAAAGCGTCGTTGCTGTGCAGGTCGTGCAGGAGGACCTCGATGTAGGCGCGCCGACACACGAAAACCAAATTCCCGGCGTTCTTGTCCATGGTCGTGATGGTGAGGCGTGTCGCGTCTCGCCGCAGAGCCACGCGATCGTCGGGCTGAATGTCCGCCAGCGGCGGGGGCCATGGAAGGCGGAACCCGGGTTGAAGAGCGGGTTGGAGTGCCGTTTGCGTAGCAGCAAGTATAGCATCAATGTACGGCATGCACGCTGCCGCGTCCATGTCGGCGGCCTTGCTGACGCGTTTCGTCCACCCGAGCAGCGGCTTCTGGTAGGCTTCAACGATGCTAGCTACGGTCGCGCTCGTGGCTTGGTGCAGCTCCGGGACGTGTCGGTGCTTGGCACCGCCGACGGCGAACAAACGGCGGTACGCGGTGCTCTGGATGCCCGCCGCAGCAGGGTCCAGCGTGCAGAGGTGCCGCACAGGCTCGCCGTCGATCTGCCAGTAGGGGTCCTCGAGCGTGAAGTGGCGTCGTAGGTCCGGTCCTTGGTGTTGCGCACAGTCGCACTGCGTCGCCATGATGTCGTACAGGCGACTGCGTGCAAACTTGGCAACTCCGCTGTGCGTGCACACCGAGCGCGACAGCGGTGGAAACCTGACCGAATAGCGCGGGGCCACCAGAAACAAGCCATCCATACCTTCGCGGATACGCTCAGGTAAGAGGTTGAGAAAGTCATCATTATTGACGAGGGTTTCGAGGGGGGCGAGGCTAGCCAGGGGGGTAGGGAAGTCGTGGATCATGAGGGTACGGCTCCCGAGGTCGATGTCTGCGACGGGAGGGTAGTGGTGGTTGATGGCGGCCTGCAAAACGGTGCGGGCACTGTCCAACATCTGCTGTGTGTAAAAGGGCTCGTCGAGACCCAGGTTAAGCGCATCGGGATGCATGTGCGACACGCAGTGATGGAGGGAGAAGAGGTATTTTCCGATGTTCGCTGCCGTGCAATGGTTCACCGCGCGTCTCCAATGATCGTGCTCTGTGTCGCCGGCGCGGCGGAACAAAACAACGTCAAGAAGGAGGCGAGTCTGGTAGATATACTCGCGTGTACCGAGGCGCGGAGACATGCCTGCGATAGCGGGGGGCAGGGACAACGCTGGTGCCGTAGTTGTGAGGCAGTTGTCAGCGTCGAGGTGGATGGTACGTTGATGCGTGGAGGAGATGGCAAACGTTGGCTGGAAGAGGGTCGCCAGCGCTGGGAGCCCACTCGGGCCGGGCGGGACGGGGAAGTCGTTGTGGGGGATCGCTACGGGGTGGGGGTCAGCGGCGATTTGGAACGCCAGGGGGGATAGAGGCCATGGGGCAGCATCAGAGTGGCCAGCTCCGTAGCCGAAATTCCACATGCCCTTGCAGTAATTGAGGCCGCCGGGGTGTGTGGAGCCCAGACAGCGTATCATGGTCTGCTCCCAGGCCAGGGAGTAGGTGCGGAACTTGTGGAACCAGGCCTTCAAAGCGTCCGGGCTAGTCGCCGGCGGGATGGGCACCTGGCGTGCGAAATTGATGCGAAAGAGGGGCACGATGGTGAAGTCGCGCCACGGGACATGGCCGTTCGGCGACTGCGCCCACACTCGTCGCATAAACTCGTAAAGCGGGGTGTGCACGGCGTTCGGATGGTGCGTGAATGCTGCATCAAAGTGCTCCTGCAGTCGTTCGATCGCTGTGCGGTATGTCTCCCCGACATAGTAAAAGAAGGGGTATTTCCGGCACAAGAGGACATAGACAACCCCGCGCGCCGCAAGCGGGGGGTTTGCCGTGACCGATGGTAGCGCGGCGAGGTCCGAGAGCGCCGGCGGGGGCGGTGGGAAAGGAGCGCTCGGTGGGGGGCACGGGTGCGGGTATGCGGGCGCCCGTTCGTCGCGGGGCACGTAGTCCCAGTAGGGTCGAGGGGCTAGTGCGGAGGCGGGGTGGGAGGGTGTGTGGTGGGGGCTAGGAGGGGGCCAGGCACGGGGAGATGCCTGCGGAGCAATAGCGGCCGCGATGCGGCGTGCGTGCGTGATGCTGGGTCGAAAGTTCGGGTCGTGGTCATTTAGATTTGCGACATGGTGGAACAGGGTGCCATTCGAAAGGTGGCCACGCAGCGTGCGCGCCTCGGCGGTGCCGGCCTGGTCGCTGAGACGCAACGCTGCTTGGAGCCGTTTCCTCCGTCGGCGACCGATTGGAGTGCGCATGGTGAGAGGTTTTGGGGGTGAAAAGAGGGTGGTGTGCGGAACTAGACCGAGGATGCAGTAATCAAGCCACGACGGGAGGGCGACGATGACGGGGAGAGCTCTACCTAAGTTGCGCGTTCCTAGCACGCCGGGCGGTGAGCCACGGACGTGAGACGGCGGAGTCAGTTAGCCGGAGGCAGGCTCGTCTACGCCGACGGTTGAAGGCCGGAGTAGGGAGGTAGCTCTCAGCTGGCACTGCGCCAAAGCCCCATGTTCGAGCCGGGCATGCACGCTGCCGCGTCCATGTCGGCGGCCTTGCTGACGCGTTTCGTCCACCCGAGCAGCGGCTTCTGGTAGGCTTCAACGATGCTAGCTACGGTCGCGCTCGTGGCTTGGTGCAGCTCCGGGACGTGTCGGTGCTTGGCACCGCCGACGGCGAACAAACGGCGGTACGCGGTGCTCTGGATGCCCGCCGCAGCAGGGTCCAGCGTGCAGAGGTGCCGCACAGGCTCGCCGTCGATCTGCCAGTAGGGGTCCTCGAGCGTGAAGTGGCGTCGTAGGTCCGGTCCTTGGTGTTGCGCACAGTCGCACTGCGTCGCCATGATGTCGTACAGGCGACTGCGTGCAAACTTGGCAACTCCGCTGTGCGTGCACACCGAGCGCGACAGCGGTGGAAACCTGACCGAATAGCGCGGGGCCACCAGAAACAAGCCATCCATACCTTCGCGGATACGCTCAGGTAAGAGGTTGAGAAAGTCATCATTATTGACGAGGGTTTCGAGGGGGGCGAGGCTAGCCAGGGGGGTAGGGAAGTCGTGGATCATGAGGGTACGGCTCCCGAGGTCGATGTCTGCGACGGGAGGGTAGTGGTGGTTGATGGCGGCCTGCAAAACGGTGCGGGCACTGTCCAACATCTGCTGTGTGTAAAAGGGCTCGTCGAGACCCAGGTTAAGCGCATCGGGATGCATGTGCGACACGCAGTGATGGAGGGAGAAGAGGTATTTTCCGATGTTCGCTGCCGTGCAATGGTTCACCGCGCGTCTCCAATGATCGTGCTCTGTGTCGCCGGCGCGGCGGAACAAAACAACGTCAAGAAGGAGGCGAGTCTGGTAGATATACTCGCGTGTACCGAGGCGCGGAGACATGCCTGCGATAGCGGGGGGCAGGGACAACGCTGGTGCCGTAGTTGTGAGGCAGTTGTCAGCGTCGAGGTGGATGGTACGTTGATGCGTGGAGGAGATGGCAAACGTTGGCTGGAAGAGGGTCGCCAGCGCTGGGAGCCCACTCGGGCCGGGCGGGACGGGGAAGTCGTTGTGGGGGATCGCTACGGGGTGGGGGTCAGCGGCGATTTGGAACGCCAGGGGGGATAGAGGCCATGGGGCAGCATCAGAGTGGCCAGCTCCGTAGCCGAAATTCCACATGCCCTTGCAGTAATTGAGGCCGCCGGGGTATGTGGAGCCCAGACAGCGTATCATGGTCTGCTCCCAGGCCAGGGAGTAGGTGCGGAACTTGTGGAACCAGGCCTTCAAAGCGTCCGGGCTAGTCGCCGGCGGGATGGGCACCTGGCGTGCGAAATTGATGCGAAAGAGGGGCACGATGGTGAAGTCGCGCCACGGGACATGGCCGTTCGGCGACTGCGCCCACACTCGTCGCATAAACTCGTAAAGCGGGGTGTGCACGGCGTTCGGATGGTGCGTGAATGCTGCATCAAAGTGCTCCTGCAGTCGTTCGATCGCTGTGCGGTATGTCTCCCCGACATAGTAAAAGAAGCGGTATTTCCGGCACAAGAGGACATAGACAACCCCGCGCGCCGCAAGCGGGGGGTTTGCCGTGACCGATGGTAGCGCGGCGAGGTCCGAGAGCGCCGGCGGGGGCGGTGGGAAAGGAGCGCTCGGTGGGGGGCACGGGTGCGGGTATGCGGGCGCCCGTTCGTCGCGGGGCACGTAGTCCCAGTAGGGTCGAGGGGCTAGTGCGGAGGCGGGGTGGGAGGGTGTGTGGTGGGGGCTAGGAGGGGGCCAGGCACGGGGAGATGCCTGCGGAGCAATAGCGGCCGCGATGCGGCGTGCGTGCGTGATGCTGGGTCGAAAGTTCGGGTCGTGGTCATTTAGATTTGCGACATGGTGGAACAGGGTGCCATTCGAAAGGTGGCCACGCAGCGTGCGCGCCTCGGCGGTGCCGGCCTGGTCGCTGAGACGCAACGCTGCTTGGAGCCGTTTCCTCCGTCGGCGACCGATTGGAGTGCGCATGGTGAGAGGTTTTGGGGGTGAAAAGAGGGTGGGGTGCGGAACTAGACCGAGGATGCAGTAATCAAGCCACGACGGGAGGGCGACGATGACGGGGAGAGCTCTACCTAAGTTGCGCGTTCCTAGCACGCCGGGCGGTGAGCCACGGACGTGAGACGGCGGAGTCAGTTAGCCGGAGGCAGGCTCGTCTACGCCGACGGTTGAAGGCCGGAGTAGGGAGGTAGCTCTCAGCTGGCACTGCGCCAAAGCCCCATGTTCGAGGCCCGGCGCAGCACAACACGACACACAGAGTAGTAATTGACCACCCGCGCACGAAACGAAATGCGGGTGTGCTATCGTCCTGATCAAGGCGGCAGCGTGCTAGGAGTACTCGCGCGAACTGCCATGTGAGCGTGCCATCGTGTGCCAAGGTAAGGCTCTGACCTGCAATCAGTTAGAGTGAGTGAGTGGCGGGCGTCGTCAGCAACAACGCGGCGAGCCGCGCGAGTACTGGACGACGCCCGCCAGCCGACGCGCCGAAGTGCTGGTCCCCGTCCTAGGCTGCTTGTACCAGGGGGTGTCGGCAGCCGGCTGGGTGACAGCGGTGACTGAGTCTGCGGCATTGTCCGCGTTGTGTGGCGACGCGCCGACGGCTACTCAGCTCTCCTCGTCATCGCCGTCCCCCGCGCGTGGCCTGTCATGCGAAAAGGGATCATACCACACCCCCAAACGAACACCCCCTCTTGCAAGCATGAGACGCGGCAGCAGGCCATGGTCTGGATGGTCGGGTGCGGCGATGCTGGGCCGCGTGTGACACGCCCGTGCGGTGCTCCCGCAGCGCCCTGTGCGACCCGATCACAGGCGCTGCGCCGCCGCGCCACGCAGTCCCTGCTCGCTCGTGCCTCAGCGGACAGAGCGAGCACAGTCCCCGCAGCGCGGCGCCTCCGTACCAAAATCCCCGCAACGCGCGAGGCGTCCTACCAGCCGTTGCAGCCCGCCAGCCGCTCCCCCAGCCGTCGCGGCGCAGGTGCGCCACTCCAGCTCTCTATGTCTCCCGCATCCACCGCGTCAGAGTGGCCCGCGCCCCCTCCACATCCCGCCCTTCCGGTACACGGGCGCGGGGGAGTCGCCGGCTTAGGCCAGGGACTTGTTGGCGGTCAGCTCCGACGTGATCCGGTCGAGCTGGCCCTTGACCGACAGGTCGATCTGCGACGAGCCGTACTCGACGACGAAGCCCGCGATCAGCTCCTCGTCGATGACCGGCTTCAGCTTGATGTTCTTCGCGCCGGTCAGCTCCTGCGGGACGCGCACGGGGCCAGCCGCGGGCCGTGAGCGACGGATGCGGTGCACAGTGGCGCAGTGCGCGGCCTCGGCGGCCTGGGACGGGGCCGTGAGGCGCGGCGCGCGGGGGTGGACGTGCCTGCAGCTTCTTGGCGATCATGAACTGCTGCTCCTGCTCCAGCTTGACGGCGGACTTGACCATGGCCACCTGGGTGTCCGTGATGTTGCAGTACATGCTCTCGAACGCCTCGCACACCTCGGGGGCCGCGTCGATGCGCTGCTTGTCGACCAGCAGCAGCAGGAAGTTGGTCGTGAACTGGCTGAAGCCGGCCTGCGGGTCGGTAGGGGCGGGGTGCTAGGCGCGGTGAGCGGCAGCGGGGCGCGGCGGCGTGGGGCGGGCCTGGGGGCGGGGAGCGCAAGGGAGGAGGGGCAGGAGCAGGGCGGCAGCGCATCGCGGGGCCCTGCGTGTCGGCAGGCGCGGCCAGGGGGCGGGGGCCGTGCAGGGGCGGACGGGCACTGGGCGCAGTATCCTGCCGCCCCGGCCTCGACGGTGGCACCGGAGGCGCTGAGGTCCGGCCACGCGGGGATTCGAATGAATGAGGCCCGAGTGGTGCGCGGGACGACGCGTCGCGCGCCCTGGGACGGGCGCGCGGGCCCGATGAAGGCCGCTCGACAGACGCAGCAGGCGTGGCTGCGCGGGCGCTTGACGTCGCCGTCGCGTGCGAGCGGCTTCGAGAGACGGAGGATTCGCGGGTCGTGTCGTCAGATTGCTCGCGCGCGCACCTCGTTGCCGATGGACTTGATCGTCTGCTTCTTCTTGTCGCCGTCCATCATCGGGTTGGCCAGGAAGCTGGCCAGGCCCTCGTCCTCCTTCATCAGCGCAGCGAGCGCGTCGATGTCCGAGTGGACGGCCTCCAGGGCGTTCTTCTGCTGCGCCAGGTCGAGCAGCGCAGCGGCATAGGCCTGGCCCACAGCGACGTTCTCGGCCTGCGGGGTCGGAATGCACGTGACGCTCCCGGTGTTTTCGACACTGAGGGGGCCGGAAATCTCGCGCCGGATGAAATCCAGCCACCATCGCGCGAGAAGCGCCGCAAAAGCAGGCCCCCGTTGCAGCTCTGCGCATCCGTACTGGGCGCGACGCCAGCCGCGGGCCGCCGGCGTTTTCGCAACGGATACCCCGAGAGACCGCGTGCGCGCATCGAGGGCCTCGCTGACCGCACGACGACCAGACGCGGCACTGGGGGTAGCAAGCCGGTGCCCATCAGTCCCTGGTGCTCGCGGCCAGCAGGGAGGGTGCCGGTGGCACGATTCCGGAACTCGATACAGCGAGAAGGCATCCGCCCCGCGATCGAGCCCGCGGGAGCCCTCGCCGGGCCACTCGAGCTAGGCTGCATCGCTCGCCATCCTGTAGCGCGGGCGCTCCGTGGGGGCTCGCGGCGCGACGGCACGCGCGGGCGGGAATCGTTGGGCAACTTACCGCCTTCACCACCACCGGGCGCGTGGCGCGGCGGGTCTGAGCGGCCAGGCGCGGCCGGGCGACCATCTGCTGGGCCGGCGCGGCGATGCGGTTCATGGCGAAGCTGACAGGCATCTTGATGATCAGCTAGCACAGGATGAAGGCTGCGAGCAGGTCAGGCGCGGAGTGGACGCCGCGGCCGCCCCTTGTCGACCGGCGGGCCGCTTCTACTGCCTCGGGGCCTTCAGGCTGCTTGCCAGGCGGCGACTGCGTCAGCCCCCCGCGACTGCGCAGGCAGCCAGGGGCACGAGGGCGGCAGGTTGGACCTACAGGGAAGAGTTGGATGCGTTCTGGATCGAAGTGCGCCGTTTCCGACGACACCTAGCCCTGAGCATCTGAGCTGGGGCTTTCGGGGGTCCGCCTGACGTCGCCCGCGCGTGATGTGCAGAGAACTGGGACGGAGCGCATCCTTAGTATGAGCCAGAGCTCCAGGTAGCGAGGAAACGGGGGGGAAAACTCCACGCTTCGGGAACGAGAGCGCATTCTCTCTGCGTGCCTTGTGGGGACGCGTGCGCCCGACTCGTGGTCTGCAGCACACGAACACACCAAGCCCCGGCAGGGCTCTCTCTCCTCGTATCCGCCCCAGCGCGGACAACCCTGCGGCGAGTTTTTGGCTAGGCCTGGGCGCGCACAGCACACGTTCGCCTCTGCCAAGCTGCAGCTGCGAGCCCGCATGCCCCTGCGCGCGCCTGCAACGCGCGCGATGGCGGCAGTATCATCGTTCATCTCGTCTCCCTGCGCGTTCTCCCGCGCCGGCCCCGCAGCGGCGACGCGCAGTGTGTCGACCCCCTGCGCGGCCCACGACGTGCAGCCGCCCGGCGCGCGTACAGGACGCGCGGCCTATCTTCCAGCGGTGCCCGTCGTGTACCACGAAGAGTACAGCGCGCCCCGCTTGAAGGGACCCGGCGGGAAGCCGCACACGTTCCCCATGCCCGCCTTCAGAGCCATTTGGCAACACCTGGTCGCCACGTCGCGAGCGGCGCCGGAGCACTCGTATCGACCGACCGTGCTGCCCGGTATCGACGACGTCATGCTCGCTCACGAGCCAGGATACGCTCGACGATTCATCACGGGTGCGAAAACAACCAACCTGCGCGACGCACTCTAGGTCACCGATGGATGCATGTCCCCCCTGCGCCCGCAGGCGCACCTGACCGCACCTGCCCGCGCGCTGCTGCACAGGGACGCTCACGGACGCGGAGGTCAGGCGGATAGGGTTCGGCGATGTCGCGAGGACGGACGTGCTCATTCGGCGCACGTTGTGGGAGGTAGCGGGCACGCTGCTCACGGCGCGGCGCGCGCTGACGTACGGCATGGCGACGAACACCGCGGGCGGCACGCACCACGCTCTGCCGGACGCGGGCTCGGGGTTCTGCCTCATCAACGACATGGCAATCACCGCCAGGTCAGACACGTTGTCAAATATGACTTGCTGCCTCGTACACTGCGCGTGTCGCCGCAGGATACGGGTTACAGCGTGCTCGAACAGCCCCGTCCGAGGTTGTTTGCAGGACGCTGCTCCGGGAGGGCGCGGTGGCGCGGGTGTTGGTGCTGGACCTGGACGTGCACCAGGGCGACGGGACGGCGGCCATCTTCGAGGGCGACGACTCCGTCGCGACGGTCAGCTTCCACGCCGCCAGCAACTTCCCCGCGCGCAAACAGAAGTCGGACATCGACGTCGCGCTGCCGGACAACGCGGACGACCGCACGTACCTGGGCGAGCTCGCGAGGGTGCTGCCGACCGCGCTCGAACACTACCAGCCCGACCTCGTCCTGTACGACGCAGGTGGTCCCCTGGCCGCCGCGTCCGTCGCGTGTGCCGCCGTCGGCTGCCCTCTGCTAATAGCAAGGACTGCCTTGCCTGATGTGCCACGCAGGGGTCGACTTGCACCAGGACGATAGGCTGGGACGGCTTTCGGTGTCGTGCGAGGGCATCAGTCGGCGGGACGCGATGGTGTTTGATGAGTGCGCGGCGCGTGGGGTGCCGTGCGCGGGCCTCGTGGGGGGGGGGTATCATCCGGACCTGTCGGTCCTCGCGGAGCGGCACGCGCGGATGCACGAAGCAGCGGCGGAGGTGTGGCAGGGCTGCGGGTTCGGGGCGCCGTTGGACAGTGCCCCGGAGGCGTGTGTGGCGGCGCTGCCTGCGCCGGGGGAGGGCATGGAGGCGGCGTTCGCGGAGGCCGGCGTGGTGTGGGC
The DNA here is from genome assembly GCA_916048055.1 of Pedinophyceae sp. YPF-701. Classification (NCBI taxonomy): domain Eukaryota; kingdom Viridiplantae; phylum Chlorophyta; class Pedinophyceae; species Pedinophyceae sp. YPF-701. Next base: position 1,105,208 of record CAJZHL010000001.1, on the reverse strand, counting down.
GAGACGCGACCAGGAGGGAGCTGCGGCATAGCCGCGGCGCCCCCAGGTGGTCGCACATGGTTGCTCATCTCGCACGCGCGCGAATTTCACATGCGACCAATTGCAGATTCGCGATTCGCGATCAGGTCGTGGTGCGCCGCTGTTGCGTCGGGGCTTGTTGCGCTCGCCACGGCTTGTGATAATGTACAGAGAGGCGAGCGCGGCGCCACGCGAGTGCATGAGCTACAGTCCTGGCCTCTACCAGCCTGGCCGGGCGTCTGGTCGTCGCGGCGCGGGTTCGATCCGGAATCGCGCCCGGAACTCCTGCAGGTCGTCCTCGAGGTGATTCTCGTAGTATATGCACATCAGGTCGCGCGACCGCGTCCCCGCGCGGACCGCCCACGGCACGTACGTCGACCAGAGCAGCTGCCGGTCCGACGCCCGCAGGCGCGTCTGCGCGCCGAGCACGGAGAGCGCGCACATCGGCATGCCGGTCTGCACGAACTCGAGCGCCTTGAGCTGCAGCTCCCCCAGGACAGTCGTAGGGCACTCAAACATCACGTGCCACAAATCATGCACCTGCGCACCACGTGATCATCGGAAACGCTCAGATCTGGCGCTCCCACGCGAGCATAGGCACGGGCGTAGCAGCCGCACTGTTGGGGCATCAGCCAGGTTCGGATCAGGGCGCGCTGTTCCGCCATGAACGGAGTGGTGTTTCAAGACGCCAGGGGCGCGGGCCAGGACGGTACCTCGCGCGCTCGCTGCACGACGTATGCGAGCTCGTCGTCATCGATGAAGCGCACGGGCGCGCGCTCGTCCGGGTCGAACCCGCGGCGGCCCATGAAGGATGCATAGGCCCCGCCGAGGGTGTTGGGGGGCAGCTGCGCTGCTCGCTCCATGAACTCCTTGGTGATCCTGCGATGAGATCTGGCAGGCCTGGGCTCGATTCAGCCAGGGTGATTTCGCGTCGGTCGGTCGGCGGGCAGCGTCGGGGCGCAGCAGGGGGTGGCGTGCCTGGGTCTGTCTTCGAGGATCTGGCGACCCGTGCTGGACGCCAGCATCCGGTCGCGCATACGCCTGAAACTGTCCCCTCCGGAGGTCTCCCCCAGGGCTGCAGTCCGGAGGCCGTGCGGGGCAGAGAGCCAGGTTGAAGTGGAGCCAAGGCCAAGTGCAGCATGCACGCGGGGGACGAAGCCGGCCGGACAAATAACGTCGCGAACAGCAAGCATGGGTACATGTTACTCAGGCAGCTGACAAGGAAACCTCACCCGCCACGAGGTCGGCGCGCTTTGGATCCATAAGTGCACCAGCTGCAGAGAGCAGCGCGACTGCAGCGCGCCCTGGCAGCGACAGAGGTGTCCTCGTCGCATACTTCCACGACTTGTCACGCAGAACCCCATTCACAGCCACCATGGCGCCAACGCGCCCGTGCAGGGCGCCCGCCGAGGTTCCAGCACCTGCGCTCACGAGGTCACGCGCTGTCACCGCCCAGCCACGCAGGTGGCGCCTCTCCGACAGCACGGCGACCCCACCATCGCAGCCTGCAAACCTGCTCCACCCAGCAACCGCAAAGTACCGCAAGTCCGCCAAACTTCATGGTAGAACAGCATACCTGACACAACGACCCTCCGAAGCCCCCCTCGGCGTCCCTGGCGATCCAGAGGCAGCCTTGCCTCGCCGCGCCAACGGCTCAAAACGATTTCACACCTCGCTCGTCACGTGCGCGAGCCCATGCACCCCATGTCTGTCATGCGGGCTGGACCCACACGTACTCCTCGCGGTACCCGCCGCCGTCCGCGGCAGGCCCGGGGCAGCTCGCCGCGCACGAGTACACCACCACGGTCCCGAAGTCCAGGCCGCGCGGGTCCTCCGGGTCCAAGTGTAAGCGCGCCAGCAGCTGCGGCATGACCTGGAACTCGAACCTGCGCGGCGCCCCGCACGCCGGGCACGGAGGCACGTCCTTCGGCGCAGGGGGGCGCGGGGACGGCAGCAGCGGCGCCGCTCCGGCCTCGAAGCAGTACCGCAGGACCTGCGAGGGCGCGCCGGCGATGCGGGCTTGGAAGCCGGCGTAGTGCGCGCGCTCGGCCATGCCCTCGAGCTCCTCGACGGACCGCACGTCGGAGTCGGGGAGGTCCGCGTCGGACGGGTCGCCCTGACGCAGGTAGGCCTGACGCGCGGCTTCTACCTCTGGGTCCCCCTCGTACGGGTAGTCCGACTCGGGCTCGACGACGAGCTCGCTCTCTGGGAGCATGCGGAGGAGCTGCGGTGGCGGGGCAGGCGGGGCGGTGGGCGTTGGGCGTTGCATGAGGGTGGGTGGGTGCGACAGCTGGTGTCGAGAGTGGTGGCGTGTTGAGTTGCGAACGTACCGTCTCTGGGTCGCCGGCGGTGCACGTGCGGCCTGCGGCGATGTCGGTCTCGGCCTGTGCGACGGCCCATCGGTCGTCCGGCGCAGCCGTGCCCGCGGGCAGGGGCGGGGGTGTCAGGTCACTCTCCCCCGGGGGCTCCGACGAGTAGAAAGGGTTGCTGCGCGGGAGCTGGCACCGGAAGGCGCGCACCGCGCCGCGCTCCGCCGCGCGGGAACCGTCTCGCGTCACGAACAGCGACACAGTCCTGCAGCGAACAATGACCAGCAAATAGGAATTCACGAATGGAAAACCGGCCCTGGCCCTTTTCAGGGCGATCGCCGCGTCCGACCGTCCGCTCGGCCTGCACAGCCTGGGCCGCGCCGTACTGACGACGCGCGACGGAGCCATGAGGCGCGGCAGGACGATTCCGAGCGCACCTGTGGAATGCCGCGTCCACGTCGTCCACGGGCGCGTACACCTGCAGCAAGAAGTCCATCGGCTTGCTCGACACCCCGCACTGGAGCGGCGCCGGAAGGTTGCACGGGTCCAGCCACGCAGGGCGCCCCCCGACCTGCACACAACTCGCAGCGCCGCAGCACGCTGCTTTTTGCTCCTCGCGCCGCCGGCGACGCTAGGTCTCGAGCAGGCGCCGCAGGTGTACCCAAGGACGCGTGCGCGCCGTGCCCGTGCGCTGTCGCGGGCGATGGGGGGTGTTTGCGTGCCTTGGATAGGAACCTGTGGCGCAGGAGGTCGGCCGGGCCGTGCTCGGGGTCTTCGAGGAAGCCCAGCATCCACTCGAGGCCCTCGACCTCGTCGTCCTCGTCGGCATCCGGTTCCCGACCGCCGGGTCGTTCCTCCACGGCGGTGTTGTTGCCGCCATCACCCTGCTGCGTCGCATCGGCGGCCGCGCCGGCCATGGCGCCGCGCGCGTTGCTGTGCGCCGGACAGCGGCCGGAAGACGCGTCGCTTTGGCCAAGACGCGTCGCGAATGGGGTGTGCGCGGGAGCAGCCGGCGTTCGCAAGCACTGTGCCCGTCCTGCTCCTCAGCCGTGGAGATGCGGCGTCTGCTCCGACGGCTTGAGGTTCTGATGCCCCAGGAGAATGGTGGAGAAGGGTCAGCCGCGAGGAAAAGAGGCGGTCACCAACGATTCGACCCGCGCGAGAGCTGCAAGGCAGTGCGCAGGGCAGCAACAGCGCAGCAGGCTTCTTCGGAACGTCACGACACGTCTACGGTTGCGCCACTTCGCAATTCATTACCATTTAACGCCCTTCGCGCCAAGGACGCCACAAAATGACGACGTGGCGCTGAAGAACGCCCCCCTGACTGCCTCACACGCCTCCCGGAGACGACGCCCCGGAATGTGCTCTCCCCCGACCTCAGGGGGCGCAGACACCGCGCATCCTGACCCACTTCTTCCACGTTCAACGCGTTAGTGGAATGTTGAGCGCCATATCGTGCCTAGCCTGACGTGACGACGCTGGGAAAGGGTGCAGCTGGGCAGGTTGACTGGGGGTGGTGGTGGCTCGGCTGGAGCATGGGGCCGAGAGCGAGGCGGCGAGGGTGAGGCTATGAGGTAGATATGAAGGCGAAGCAGGTCGCCATCGCCTTCCTAGGGCTCCGCGCGGCAGGTGCGAGCGCCTGGTGCTTCGTTGGCCCGCCACGCGAGACACGGAGCAGCCTCGGCGGCTCGCTCGGAAACCCCGCCGCGCGGCAGCGTCGCAGCCCCGCCGGCATGTCACGGTCTTGATACGCCTGGGGCCGCTCGGAAACCGCGTCGAAACGGGGCCGGCAGCGCCCTGCGCGCCATCAGCGCCGACGGTGGCCCGGCTGGGCGCTCCCCTGCGACAGCGAGCGGGGCTCACGCCAGGGCAGCTCCGTGCCTTCCCGAGACCGGCTCCTCGGCCCGCTCCCGGCCGCTGCCGCCGGAACGCCCGCTGCGCCGCGCGCACCGGAGCCGCACCCGCACGCCTGATGAAACGCCACTCTTCGCGCGTGCAGGCGCGTTCCTGGGTCTTCTGCGCCGCGGGGACGACGAGGACTCGGAGTCGGAATGGGACGAGGAGGCGAGCGACTGGGAGGACGAATTCGAGGACTCCCAAGACGAGGTGACCGCCCGATGCTCTCTGGATGTCCAATGCACCAAAGGGCCTCGCGCAGCCCGCACAGACGCTGCCGGCCCCTTCCGGCGGCGCCGCTGCCCCGCTGCATGCCGCATCTAGCCGCGCGGGGCGCGCTGCGGCGGACGTTGCGCTGACGGCGCGTGCGCGGTGTGCGGAGCTGCAGGGAGCGGAATCCACGTCTCGTCGTCAGAGCGCGCGCAGATCGATCGGTCCGATCAATCTCGGCGTCGTGTGCGCTCCAGGGAACTTTCCGGGCTTCTCGGGCGTCTCCCTCTCCATGATGGCAGGCACGCCGGCCCGCGCTGCGACGCACCGCGTACCGGGGCACACAGGGCCTCCCACGCGCGACACGCTGACGCCACGGGCCCGCGCCCCGCTGATTTGCGCAGGAAAGCCACTGGTGCACCATGTGTGGCGGAACGCGACGCTCTGCGACCACCTGGACATGGTCGTCGTCGTGTCGGACTCGGCAGCAGTGCTCGAGGCTGCAGCGACATTCGGGGGCACGGCGTTCGCGGTGAGGCGGCCCCCGGGCGTCAGAGGCTCGCCCACGATGTTCACGATGATGCACCGCGCGATGAAGGAGGTCCAGGAGAGCGGCACGCGCGTCGCACGCGTCATAGGGTTGCCCGTCACCGCGCCGCTCTTCGGGCCCCAGGACATGTCCGCCCTGCTGCGGTCGCTGCGGCTGCACACGGCGCCCGTGTCGATCCTCGCGTGCGCCGTCGAGAAGGGGTGGCGGGGGGCGTCCTGGGTCGAGGTGGACCTGGACGGCGACGGCAGCGCGACGGGCTTCCGCCGTGTGGCCGCGGAGGGCGACGCGGGGCCGGGCAGGCGCCGCAAGAACAAGGGGCTGCGGAGCCTGAGCGCGGTCGCGACGTCGGCGAGCTTCGTGCACCTGCTCGCGAACCTGCCGGGCAACGCAAGCGCCACGTGGCAGGAGGAGGAGGAGCTCCAGCGCGTGGTCGACTCGGGGTACGGCGTGCGCGTGACGGTGGTGTCGCACGCGGTCGCGGGCGTGACGGACCCGTCGGACCTGCTGTCGCTGGAGGCCTTCTTCCGCGACAGCATCATGGCGTCGCCCACGCTGGGGGAGTTGGGCCTGAGTCAGCGGGCGGAGGCGGGCGCTGCCGGGGCGGGCAGGCCCGCGCGCGGCGGCGGCGGCGCGCAGAAGCCGGAGCGGTTCACGGTCGACGGACACGAGGCGATGGAGCTGCAGGGTGCGGCGATGATGGGGGGTCTCAAAGCGAGGTCCCCCCGGGGGACGGTGACCGTCAGCGAGCGGTCCGACCAGGGCCATGAGTCGCCCCCGAGCCCCTCGCTGGCGGGCTCCGGCGGCAGGCTCACCCGCGGGCGCCCGCGGGTGTACAGCCGGGAGGAGACCGCGCAGGCTGGGGCGTCGCAGGCGGGCGCGGGGTCGATCGTCGAGAACCCCGCGCTCGTGCAGCGGCTCCTGCAGGCCGCCCGGGAGCGGCAGTCGTCGTCGGCGCATCCGGACGGCGCGCGGGGGGCGTCGGACGCAGCGCGGCCCGCGCCGCGGAGAGAGGGCGGGCAGATCGAGACGGTCGCGGCCGTGGAGCGCAGTGCGCGCCGCGTGATGCGCACGAGCGACGAGATCACGCCCGTCACGCCGAGGCTTGGGGGCGGAGGTGCGACGCCGCCGCCGCTCCCTTCGCCGCGCGGCTGGACGCCCGCGGCGCCGTCACCGCGCGAGGGGGCGTCCCCGGGGACGCCTGGGGCTTGGAGGAGCCACAAGCTGTCTCCTGGGAGCCTCGGCACGCCGTCGACGGGCCGGCGGTCCGCGGAGCGCCACATGGGGCACGCGGCGACTGCGCCGCCCGCGCGAGCGGGGTGGTCGCCTGGGGCGGATGGAGGCGGGCGGCTGATACCGCTGCCGATGCCGGGGTCCGGCGCGGTGAGCCCCCGGCCGTCGCCAGGTGCGTGGAAGGCTGCCGGGAGCAAACCGCAGTGGCGTTGACGCGCTGCACCCGCCCGGGCCGAGCAACGGCTGACGGGGGCGCCCGTGGCGTGGCACGTGTGACTGAAGCTGGCCAGCGATCCGGCTCCGCTGTGCGTGGTCGAGCGTGTGGTGAACACTGATATGTCCGCACATCTCATCGTGGCCCTGTAGCGCGCGCGCAAGGGCCCTAGGCCGGCGCTGCGCCGTTCCAGGACGGACAACGCGCGCTTCGGACCCGAGAACAATCCGTTCGGCCGTGCGTTTGACGCGCAGGGGCGGCGACGCACACAGCTGTTGCTCCCTGCCCCTCACACGCGAGGCTCGCCCCGGGCCTCCGCAGGTGGCTGCCCGCGTCCGTGCTGCGCCTGTATCGAGTTACTATATGGCGGCGCCAGCACGGGCGCGTGCGGCGCGCTCACTCGGCGGCGATGGAGAGCTTGTCCTTGATCCCGAGCTCCGTCACCATGCGCGCGTACGCCTCCTTGTCCGTGCGGAACATGTACGCCATCAGCCGCTTCCGCTGTCCCAGAATCGTCTCCAGACCCCTGCGCGCAGCGGTGTCCGCGAAGGGGCTCGTCAGGGGCGGCAGCGTTGCGCTCAGTGGATGATGCGTGCGCTCGCGGCGTCGGGGGGGGGCGCCAAGGGAATGTGTGGGCGCGCCGTCGATCCACAGTGCGAGTGCGTGGAGCTGGCGGGCGCAGGGGCTGCGGAGCGCCCTGCGCGGGTGCGTGGGCGCGGTGGTGGCAGACAATGGCTGCAAGGCCAGGCACGGATGGCTGCGTCGACGGTTCGCCTGGGGCGCGTTCGGCGACGCGGGCGCATCGAGCTCATTTCAAAGCGCAGGGACGCGGCGTCGCAACGGCGCACGCGGGCCACGATGGCCGCTGTCGGCCCTCGCCGGTCGCGGTCTCATCGTCGCGGAGGACCGCGAGGGGGTGCGATGCCGGCAATGTTTCGTGGCCGGCGCGTTGCTGAGACACGGATGTTATCTGACGCGGGCCCACGGCGCACCTGCGCGACGAGTAGTCCTTCTTGTGCTCCTTCAGGTGCGCAGTGAGCTGGGTGATGCGCGCCGTCATCTTCGCGACCTGGACCTCCGGGGAGCCCGTGTCGTTGGTGTGGCGCTTGAAGCTCTCTACCTTCGACAGGTCGGTCCCCTTGCCGCGGTACCGGCACTCGATGGGGGCGGCCACTGCTCGCCTCGCCGCGACCGGCCGGGCCTGCAGGCGGGCGGTGCAGCCCGCGAAAGAGGCGGTCTTCGAGGTCGAAACGTACATCGTCGGCTCGGCTTGCTTCGCGGAGGGCCTGCGGCGCCGTGCGGGGCGGCAATGAAGGCCGAGCACAGTCGTGTCATGCCATTTGTCCCCCCGAGGGGTGGGCCACCAGCCCGTCCAACGCTGACGGGGGAACCGACCTGTCGCGCCCAGCCGGCATGGGAGCCGGCATGGGAGCCTTCCGGTGTCTCCCTGCACCCACGCGAGTGCGCAGGTGATGTGCAGCGCAGGGCGCGCTTGCGCCGGATGCCGGCCGCGCTCGAGCGGATCGCGTGCGGTGCCCAAGTCCCCTGCGCGCGCCGACGGGCGTTCGAGACGCTCAGTGCGCTGCAGCGCGCGATGCCGCCTGCAGCACTGCCAGGTGAAATCCCTCCTCAACTGCGAGACAGGACCCCGGGATCGACGCGCACGGGCGGCGCGCAGATCTGGTCGCTCGCGCAGGCTATAGCAGGAGCGTAGCAGGCAGGAGCTCGCGCACGGCGGGCCGCGTCGTCCCCCGTCGTGGCGCGTGCTGCGTCGCGTGCGACGCCTGCCGGACCGCCGCGCTGGTCGCTGCTGCGTGCGCGCTCGGTGCGCGCGCGCCCTCCCGCGGCGAGCCATCGCGCTGCTCGCGCGCTGACCGCACCCGCATCAATCAGCCCGCTGGCAGCTCCCAGTTGAGCCTGGGACGTGCGTGTGTCACCCTGCTCCGCCGCGTGGCTCCCACGCGCCGGGACTCCTGGCCACGGTGCTCCCCGAGACGTGGACGCATCTGCAGCCCAGCGTTTCAAGGCCTCGGGGGACGCTGCTGCTGAGGGCAGCAGGCGCGGGAGGCAGCACGTGCCCTCGCGCGCCACGCAGCGGTGCTGCGCCCCCCCGCGTTGGTTCCGTGTGTGTTTGCCGTGTCGCACTTGGTGCATGCTGGGCTGCGGAACGGGTGGCGACCTGCGCGCCCAGTGCGGGAGGCCTCGCCGCCCGCTCACGAGCGACTTTACCTCCAGCGCCACTCGCGGGACCGGCGGCGCCTCACGATGACGCAGGCCGACAGCGCCGCGAACCCGCCTGTCGTGCATTTTCCGGCCGCCGCGCTGACAGCACGCCCCCCAGCGGCCGCTTGGGTCCGCGCGCACGGGCCGTTGGCGGCCAGCGCGTGGCGGCCCCCGCACGCCGCGCTTCCGCGTTTCCCCGGTACGCCAGCCGACACGCAGCCTCTCCTCGACGATGCGCGCAGCGCGGGGCACTTTTCGGCCCCTGTGCGCCGCGTCGTTTCGGACCAGGACCGAATTAGGCCCCTATGTCCCCCTGTGAGATCAGCATGCGTGCCGCGGCGCTGTGTGGGCCCCGCGCGCGCGCACCCGGCCACTCACGCGGTGCGGTGCGGACTCCTGAACGCATTGGGTCAGCGGAAAGCTTCTTTGAGGATACAATTCCCGCCCCCGGGCTGCGAACGTGTTGAATCGTCCTGACTGCCCGAGAGAGCGCCGTGCGCCTCGACCTGAACGCCGCGGCGTCACCAGCGGGGTCCTCACTTCTCAAGGACCCGCTGTGCGCGTAGATAGCGCCGCCCTACCGCGTGAAAAGCGCCGGGTCGCCGGGGCCGAATTTTCGCGCTAGGTTTTTTTGGAGTTGCGGCGCCATGCGGCTCCATATCGCGTCCACGCCGCGCCTGCGCGCGAGCATTATCACCAGGGCGCGCCCATCTTCGCACCGCCGCGTTCACGCGATCGGCCTCGGCCAGATGCCCCATGGGGTCGCTGGCGGGCTCGCCGACACCAGCGCGCCGGCGCCCGGGTTCACGACCCAGCGCAAGGCCCGCATCATCAAACCGGCTGAGGACTGGTCCAAAATGCACGACCAGGACCGCGAGCGCCAACACGCGGAGATTCAGGACCTTGTCTCCCTCCTCCCCGAACGCGTCCGCGGCATCCTCGCCGGCCACTCCCAGGTCGATCAGCTCGTCGAAGTCGTCATGGACCTCGGCCGCAAGCCGGTCGCCCGCATGGGCGACGGGGACCTCGTCCTCAGCGACGACCCCATCACCAAGGACGAGCTGGAGGAGGCCTACTCCAAGGTGCGCGCCCGCCCGCACCCAACGCGCCCCCCGGACCCCCCTCGGCGGCCACAGCGCCCGCAGCGTGCCTCGGACGCGTGTCACGCGCCGCCAGCGCCGGGGCCGCCAGGGCGTGGCATCCAGCCCTGAGCGGGATTCGCACGGCGCCTCGCCTCCGCCGCGCCTGTGCGATGTTCCCGGGCGGGCGCGCGTGGGCCGTGCGTGCTGTGGCCCGTGGAGCCGCCCTGCGCGGCGCGACCGGCTTGGCGCGCGCCCCGCGCCCCGCGCCGCGCGCCGCTGTGCGTGGCCAGCTGGTCTGCCCAGGGCACGCAGCGCGCGCCGCGCGGCCGCGAGACCGCGTGCGACCCGCGAGCGGATGCCTCTGCAGGTGGGCACGTTCGGGGGCGACAACCGCGCAGGGATCGACCGCACGCTGCACCGCATTTCCTGCATTCGGAACCGTGTGGGCGACGTGGTGGGGCTCACCTGCCGCGTCGGACGGTCCATCCCCGGCAGCGCCGCGATGGTCGCGGACATCGTCCAGGTGAGAAGCACGGCCCCGCCGCGCGCGGCTGCGCCGGACGCCGCGGCGGCGGCGCGGCGCCGCACGCCGTGGTGCACCCCCAGGGGCATGCTCCGCGCCGTCCCGGGCCGCTGGGGCCGCCAAGTGCGGCGTGACTCACGCTGCTTGGCTCTTCCGCTCGCGTGTGGCGCGCAGGCGGGGCGATCGGTGCTCCTGCTGGGCCGCCCGGGATCTGGCAAGACGACGACGCTGCGGGATGTGGCGCGCATGCTGGCGGACGTCGGCGGGAAGCGCGTCGTGATCGTGGACACCTCGAACGAGATCGGCGGCGACGGGGACATCCCGCACCCGGCCATCGGCATGGCGCGGCGCATGCAGGTGGGCTACGCCGCGCGCACACGCACACTCTGTCCGCGCTCTTGCCGCACCGCACCGCCGCTCCCACACGCGCACAGCCGCGCGCCCCGCTCCCACTCGCGCTCGCAACGCACGACGAGCGATCGCCCCCGCCACCGGCACTCGAAACACCCCCCACTGACGACGGAGAGCGCGCCCCTCCCCGCAGGTCCCGGACCCCGCGGAGCAGCACCGCGTCATGATCGAGGCCGTCGAGAACCACATGCCGCAGGTGATCATCATCGACGAGATCGGCACGGAGCTCGAAGCGCTCGCTGCGCGCACCATTGCGCAGCGCGGGGTGCAGCTCGTGGCCACCGCGCACGGCAACTTCCTGGAGAACCTCATCAAGAACCCGGCCCTGAGCGACCTCATCGGCGGCGTCTCCGCCGTCACGCTCTCCGACGACGAGGCCCGCCGGCGCGGCGTGCAGAAGTCGGTGCTCGAGCGGCAGGCGCCGCCGACGTTCGACGCGGCCGTCGAGATGCTCCAGCGCGACAAGTGGCGCGTGCACCTCGACATCGCGCTCGCCGTCGACGCCGTCCTCACGGGCGAGCAGCCCCCCGTGGAGCTGCGCGAACAGCTTGGCGGCGGCGAGGTGCGCATCTCCTCCGACGACGCGGCGCTGACTCAGGAGCTGCTCGCCGGGGCCGGCCTGGACCCCGGGTCGCACCTCGACGCGCTGGCGACGATCCCCGGGCTCCCCGCGGGCGTCGGCGACCGCGGCGCGGCGCACGGTGGCGCGTTTGGCGGCGACCCGTACCAGCAGCTGGACCGCGCGCTGCACGGCGGCGGGCGCGGCGCGATGGACGCGGCGCCGTCGCTGTCCGAGGAGGGCGTCATCGACGAGAACGGCATCCTCTTGTACCTCATGGACGTCGAGGGGCGCGACCTGAGCCAGGCGGTGGGGCGGATGGGCATGCGCGGGCGCGTGGGCGTCACCACGAACCTCGCGCAGGCGGACGCGGTGCTCGCGCTGCGGTCGCGCCTCAAGGCCAGCGGCTGGCTCAAGCGCGCGGCCAAGAGCGCTGGCGTGCCCATCTACGCCGTGAAGAGCTCGTCGCAGTCGAATCTGCAGAAGGCGGTGCGGATCCTCCTCGGGATGGACCCCAGCGCCGGCGGACAGTTCCAGCAGGCCCGGGCGCGCGCCGCGCGGGCCGCGCGTGCCTCGACGGACGAGGGCGACGCCGCCACGGCGGCGACGGAGGGCTCGCTGGACGGCTGGTACTCTTCGGCGGACGAGGAGCTGACGGCGTCGGCCGGGAACGGCGACGCCGCGGTGGCGGCTGCGGCGGACGCGGCGGTGGCGGCGGCGGGCGGCGCGGCGGCGGGCGTGCCCGGGGCCGGGCGGCGCAGTGGGGAGGAGATCTGGGCGCAGATCACCGGCAAGCCGAAAGGGTTCGGGCGGCCGCCGCGGGCGGTCGTGGAGGCGCTCGCGGAGGTGACGGCGGCGGTGGAGAAGCTCGGGGCGGCGGACCCGGGGCAGGCGGCGAGCGGGATCGAGCTGCTGGCGCGGTCGGCGGACGTTCTGCGCGTGCAGGCGGCGCTGGTGCACGAGTGCGGGCTGTCGTGCGAGCGCCTCGGCGAGGGGACGGACGCGCGGCTGCGCGTGCTGCCGGCCGCGAGCGGCGGGACGCCTGGCGGCCACGCCTCCCTGAACTGAGCGCGGCACACACAGCACAGCTCCCTCCGCCTCGCAGCGTCTACATATTCGCCCCTGGACGCGTGACGCCTGTACATACGCACGCACAGGAGCTGCGAGGCAGGACGGTGCGAGCGGCCCGGCGTGCCAGCCCGTCGCGGCCGGCGGGTGCCAGCGAATGCTTTCCCGAGAACCACGCCGCAACGCACGCCAACTCCCCGCTAGACGGCCCGCCGATCTGCGCTTCGGGTGCGAACGGTGCGGCCAGAAGAAACACAGGACCCGAGAAGCCAGGCCACATCGACTGTACACCTCCTCCGTTGCCACGTTTAGTACCCCCCCTCTTCGTTCCTAACATGTCATTTCCTCTTCGCCGCTCCAGCCACCCGGTTTGATCGCCTCCGCACCACAATCGCGCTCCCGAGCTGCCCCGCGTCGCGGACACACGCCTGGCAGCACACCATAGGTCCACATGTGAGCACGCCGTCGAAAACGAGAATGAATCGCTGCTGCCGCGGCGTCCTGCGCTCGCGTCCGGCAAGGCCCGTGCTGCGCGCTTGTGCCCGGGGTCGTGAGACGGCTGCTCCGGGGGTGTGAATGGGGAACTCCCCCCGTGTCGCGGGGTGCGCGAGCAACGGCGGCGCGCGTCTTCAGGGCTGCGGCCTGGCGGCATTGCGCACTCCTGTGGTTGTGGTCTCGCCGCCGTGCTGGTTTCTGCGTCGCGGAGCGGTTGACAGCAGCTAGTGGGAGGTGCAGCGCCATGGCGGCTGAGCGCGACCCGTACGCCGAGGGCGCGCCGCTGTCGCTTGTCTTCGACAAGTGTCGGTCGCTGGTCCGCGAGGCGGACGACTGGCCCGCTTCAGACCCTGACACGCGCAGCAAGCTCGATGATGCCGTAGCGCTGGTGAAGAGGTGCGCTGCCGCGTCATCCCCGCACATGTTTTTTGTCCGTCAAGCACGTCACGCGTCGTGTGGACATGCAGACGTGCGTGAGTAATGCGGACTGCATTGGGCGTCTGACGCGTGGCCGGGAACGGGAGAAAGCACGAACTGCCCATGCCGCGCCTCTTTCGTCCCGCTCGTTGGTTCGCTCCAGCGTCGCGATCCGTCCCTTGGACAGGCAGCGATCCAGTCCACCGCCCCGCGACCACGAGCAGATACCCTGGCTCGAGCGCGCAGCCAGCGACGCGGCCGTGCGCAACCCCTCAGGGCAGGCGCAGAGCTTCAATCCAGCGCGCTCCGGCGGGTCTCGTGTCGCGCAGGTGTAGTGAGCTGGTGCGGAAGGCGGACCTGTTCTCGTCCAACGAGGACGTCGACGACGTGGCCACCGCGCACCTCAAATACCTACTCCTGAGCTTCTTCCTCGGACAGTTGCTCGCGAAGACCACCGAGAGGTGCGCCCTCCACCGCACACGATACACACCTCTGCTGGACACGTGATATGGTCGCCTGTAGCGCCGTTTATCTGCCGCATCGCGCGTTTCACGCGCTGTTGTCTTCTTGGCCCCCTTGCAGGGACCCGGCGGCGCGGTCAGGCGCGTTGAAACAGGCTGGCGCCATCCTGGGGCTCTTCCTCTCGCAGCTGCAGCGCATGCGGCTGCTTCCGAAGGTCTACGCGCGCGCCGCGGGGCTGGACGAGGACGCAGACGAGGGCGAGGGCGCTGCGGGGAACGACAAGAAGGATCCGGTGCAGGCGCGCAACGACAAGATCGCGCGCTTCAAGCGCTCGCGGGAGATCGACAGCCGGCTCGCGGTGCGTCCCCGCCCCGCCCCGATTCCAAGATATCCCCCACGCACAACAAACAAACCTCGAGAACAGACTTCCGGCGCGTCGTAGCGCCCACGTCGTTCCACCGGGACGAGAACGCACGCCGCCGCGCGCCCCCTCCGCCCCGACGCGCCCTCGCCCACGCCGTCCCCGCACCGCCACGCGACGCATGCCGCTGGTGCTGATTCGAGCGCTGCACCAACGCGGACGTGCCCCGCAGGCGATCGAAGCGAAACGCGCGCTGACGCGGCGGCCCGGCGACGGCGACGACGCGCAGGACGCGCCGGACCTGGACGAGGAGGACGAGCGCGACCTCTGGCTGCTCGCGATCGAGGGCGCCGTGATCACAACCCTCGACATGCGGGCCACCCTCGCGCAGGAAGTCGAGATCCTCGCGCACGCCGCGGCGCGGGACGGAGGAGACCGCGCCCCGCGCGAGGACGTCGTCGTCGGTCCGCGCGGCGAGCGCATGCAGCGCGGGGAGGCGCAGGCGGCGGTGCTGGAGAAGCTGCGCGGGATCGTGCCGACGCTCAAGGGGTCGACGGCGGACGTGGCGGCGCGGCGGGAGCAGATGGTGGCGAGCGCGGTGCTGCAGCCGTTCCACAACGCGCCGACGATGAGCCTCCGCGAGTACGCGGAGCGGGAGGTGCGCGACGCGGAGGAGCGGGCCGCGCGGGCGGACGCGGCGGAGGGGGCGCGGCGGGCGCGCGAGGCGGACAGCAGCGAGGACGAGGACGAGCTGCGGCAGAAGCGCGCGTTCGACGACTTCAAGGACGAAAACCCGCGCGGGTGGGGCAACTCGAGCATCAAACCGCTGCGATAGGGGGGAGTCTGGGGCGGTGTTGGCGGAACGACGTGGACCGGACACGAGCGCGCGTCGTGGCGGGGGGCGCGGCCCAGGTGGCAGCGAATGCGCGCGCGCGTCGTGGTGCGGTGCTGTGCGCCACATGCCAGGGGGCGCCCGCCGCTCGGGCAGTCGTTGTCCATGGGACCAGATGGAAGTTGTTACCGCAGCGACACCGTGCTGATGGCAAGATTCGGGCTCGCCCGGACGTCATGGGGCTTGCCCGAGGGACCCTGAGCCGAGAGGGGTCAGGGGGCCTGGAGCAGCGGCCCAGGAAGGCCGGACCGCCTCGGCGCAGCTCATCGGGAGCCCGTGGGCGGCACACACGTCAGCAGGTGGGACTGGAGAAGGCGCGGGACGAAGCGTTCTCGCGCGAGCGCCACCGGGCCGCGGTGCCTCCAAGCCTAGGTGAGTGATCGCGCCCCGCGGTAATCCTGCGTGTACGCGCGCGATGGACCAGTCGAGCTCCCGTTTCATGCCCCTTGCCCCTCGCACCGATAGCCGGAACGAGCCGAGCTGCCCCCAATCGCAAGCTCCGCCGTGCCTACGCATCGCTTCAGCGCGGTCGCCCCCGTCGACAGGCGCTGCTCGTGCCAGGCTCGAGCAACCAACGACCCGAATGGACAGATAAGTGCTTGCTCCGGCGTGCGTGAACGACGCGATTGTCGCCGACGGCGCGCGTGGAGGAGCCTAGCAAGTGCTCCTATAGACCATGCCTCGCGCGGGCAATCCTGGCATTAACCCTGGCACTTTCTGCGCGAAACCCGCTACGTACGATATGTAGCGAAGTTCGTGCACCTAGGGGGGGGACGTCGCGCTGTCGCGCGCGCGGCCGCGCCAATGACCTAGCCGCTTCTGGGGCGAGGCGGGGCGCCTGCCCAGCAGGCGCATCCTTTAGATCACAGGTCTCCACACTGTTTTCGAGACATGTCGGCGCGCTTTCTTCGATTCAGTTCCGCTCGAGTTCGTCCCCGGGGCGGCGCTGCGGAGACGGCTCGACGAGCACGGCGTGTGTCGACCACCACGTTTCTCATTCGCATCGAGCCGTGCCTTCCTGCAGGGCGTTCGTCGCACGATCAATTTCTGATACGACAGCCACCCCGGGGGCAGAGCTCGCGCAGCAACCTCGGTCCAGAGGACCGCTCCCCAGGAACCATGTCGAAGTCGGCGAGAGAGCCTCAAGCGCCGACGCCTCGCACCCGGGACAGCAACACGTTTTCGTGCTCGGAGTCTCTGCACGGTGGGTCGCACCCGATGGCCTCCTGAGGCCGCGCGCGCACACACGGACACGTGCTTCTTTCTTTTCATGATTCATCAGATGGCAGACATCGCTTCGTCCGGCATGATCCTCGCATCACACCGGTCAAGCGGCTCCTGCACCGCGCTGGCACGAAAGCTCGAATGTCGGCGGCTGACGACTACCTCTCGTGGATGCTCTGCAGGGAGCGACATCAGCAAGGATGTGCCCAAGCGTCTCACTTTCACCCACGGCATCCCCCTTTCGATCCTGCCCGCAGAGGTGCGTGCCTGGCACCACGTGTACCAGCACCTTGCGCAGCACGCGTGGTCAGACTCATAACCCCCCAGCCAATTGTCTCAAGGTGCCTTGAGCTGCCACGTCCCGGCCGGCCTCCGCGGCACGCCGGTCGGCGCTCGCGAGTGCGCAGCGTCATCGCCCCGCTCCGCCACCCTGTCGCGCAGCTGCGGCGGGAGGCTGCGGAGCTTGACGTGGATGGGTCCAACGTGCTGGACAATCACGAAGTCGCCGCCGCGATCCGCGCCCTCGTGCGCGAGCGCCGCGGCCGCAAGACGGCGCAGAAGATCGCCATCGCGGCGGTGCTGCTGCTGACCCTCACGCTGTCGGCGATCTTCGGCCTGGTGTGGGCCGTCGTGGAGCTGACGAAGGACGTCGGCGTCGACGGCGGGGTGATGGTCGACCGCCACTCCGGCGCCCCGCTGCAGACTGCCAACACGGAGATGCACGCGTCGGCGGGCGGGCAGCTGGTCGACCGCTCCACGGGCAACCCCCTGCGCGTGGCCACGTCCAGCCAGGAGGGCCCGCTCGACAGCGCGCTGCCGGACGAGGCGTTCGCGGAGCTGAAGACGCTCAAGGTCACCAGTCCTTCGGGCGCCACGCTCCACGTCCAGGTGCAGGGCTTCGCCAGGATCCCCCGGGGGGACTCTGCCTCGGTGATCCAGCTCATCACGCCCGTCGGACTCGTCGTCGTGGAGGGCGTGCAGCTGACGTTCGAGACCTCGGTCGCCACCGTCTTCGAGAGCGCGGGCTTCCCGGTCACGGCGGCCGGCGGGCGCCGCCGCCTGCAGTCGGCGTTCGTGTCTGGCCTCTTCAATTACTTCCTCAACGACGCGCTGAACGGTGCTGGTGCGACCTCCGCCTCCGGCGCCACGGTCAAGGTGCCCGAGGTCAGCCTCCCGTCCAAGTACGAGGCCGAGACGACGGTGTACCACCCGTGCGACAGGCTCGACCTCGATGGCAACCCGGCGGACGCGTGCAAGATCTGCACGAGCGTCCCCGCGCAGACCGTGTTCGACGAGGACGGCAACTTCGTCGGCGACGGGTCGATCACGCTCGCGAACGGCACGGTCCTGCCGCCCGCGAACCCGCCCGCGATGCAGGAGGTGTGCAACGAGTCCCCCGGGGTCACCGTCAAGAACGGCAAGCGCTGGGTCGCCGTCAAGTCGCACGTCGTCGCCGTCGGCGACCTCGTGCTCTCCGCGCGCACGTACGCCGCCTACCCGAACCAGACCGAGTTCGAGCTCACGAACAACACCGCGGCCCTGGCGTCGACGTGGCAGGTCGTCCCGTCGGCCGGCTACGAGGGCATCCACTTCCACTGCCACGAGCGCGACGTGCCCTCCACGACGGACCTCGACCGCATCTACTCGCTGCGCGTCGACGAGGCCACCACGGAGGCCCTCGCCGCGCCCCGCACGGGCACGGGCTTCCGCGTCAAGGCGACCATGGTGCCGAAGGCCGACGCGTTCGCGGACGGCAAGGTCCCCGAGGGCGTCGAGGAGGTCCGCCTCGACCTGCTCATCGGCGGCGACGGCACCGTGCTCGAGGTGTACAACACCATCACCGAGGTTCTCGTCGAGTACTCCTCGATCACGGAGCTGACCGAGGACCGCGCGGGGGAGGAGCGCGCGAAGCTCGAGGCCCTCGCGGCCGGCGGCTCGTGCGTCAACGCCACCGAGCCGGGGCTGCCCGCCGCGCTGCAGGCGTCGCTCCCGAAGATCCTGGACGCGTACGCCACGCCGCTCAAGGCGGAGGAGCCGTTTTGGCCCGAGGGGGCGCTGCGCGACGCCCGCGAGGCGCCGAACGCCGGGCGCTCGATGACGCAGCGGGAGGTGGCGGAGATCTTCGACCCGCTCGTGCGCGCGCGCCCGGAGTACAGGGAGGGCCTGGAGCGCAGCCGCGGCGCGCGGCGGGCCTTCGAGGAGGCACGCACGCTCCCGGATATGGTCGAGGCGTACCGGCGCGTGCTCGAGCTGCACGAGGAGGACGGTATCGAGCTGGCGCACCCGCACCCCGCCGCACACCCGGCGCTGCGGCGACTGGCCGCGGGCGACCTGGACAGCGCGGTCGCGGACGCTGCGGTGGCTGCCGCCGAGGGCGGCGCCGGGGCCGTGCGGCGCGCGCTGGGGGCCGCGGCGGGCGACGACGAGCTCGCGGAGGGCATCGCGGCGCTGCACGAGTCGCTTGAGGACCCGGGGACGCGCAGGATGCTGTCGTGCGTGCTGAGCCAGGTCGACCTGGACTTCGAGGTGTTCTTCGTGAGGTACAAGCTCGATGACTGTCAGGACTACAACGGCGACGGAAATCCCGACATGGTGATGTGGATCACCGCGGGCGCGGGGGTGCTCATTTGCGAGGGCGAGGCGGGCGTGGGCTTCCACCTTGAGTCCGGCCACCACCCGCCCGTCAGAGGCAGCGTCGGCTGCAACCTCGCAAACCTGTTCCCCGCCAACTTGCTGCCGCTCCCGGTCTCGGACTTTGTCGCCAACCTGGGGAAGGCCGAGGTGCACCTCATGGGCGCGCAGATGACGGTGCACCAGTCCGCGACCTGGAGGGGGTTGACATTGGAGAGGGCCTACCTGCGCAACCAGGCCGTCCTGACGATGACGGCGCTGGCCACCTCCAAGGGTCCGTCTGTGCCGTTTGGCTGCAACTGGGAGTGCCCGTGGTGGATGTTCGGAGGCTGCTACCCGAAAAGTACCTGCTTCAGACCCGCGTGGGACGCGGGGGTGCAGACCGTGGGAGAGGTCATCATCACCGGCGCGTGCCCGTTTTTCCACTCGCAATATATTTTTTGGGGGCAGCCGTACTACTATCACATCCACTGGGACGGCCACATCAAGATGCCGTCCGGTATGTACTACCGGAGGACGACGACGAAGTGGAGGGACAATTTCGGCAGCGGGCTCTGGGGGGGGAATTTCCGCGAGTCGTGGGTCTCGCTCAACGATGGCGCGCAGTGGCGCGGCTGGAACATCCTCGACCTGTCATTCGGGCATGTCGCGTGCAACAACCGCGACGACTGGCGCATGGTGCCACCGTTCACGTGATCGGCGGCGGGGCGGCGCAGCGCCGGGGTGCACTGGAGCAGAAAGAAAGACGGAGCGGTATGAGTACTGTGCGAACTAGGTCACGGAAGGCCGGTACAGCCGTCAACAGCAGGTCTCAACTGTAGACGTAGACCGGGCCAGACGAAGCGACCAAGCCCGATGTTCCGCGGGGCTCGGGGCCGCAGGCCCAGGGCATCGCGACATGTAATCTTCCAAACACATTGGCAGCTGTTCGACAACGCAGCTTTGTCCCCGCAGCCGAGCCACAGACCCTGCCCAACGTCACATCGCCCCGGCGCAGCGCCAGGGTCGCTCCTCCTCCCTCCCACTGCGTCGCCTGCGCTTGCGTCAGTACCGGAAGTGGACTTCGTCGCTTCGCACGCCCCTCCCTTCCTCCTCCATCCGCGCGAGGACCTTCGCGTCCGACCACGGCCCCTTGTCCGCCTTCCGGCACCCGCCCTCGCCCGGGCACGCGCACGTGCCGCCGAGGAACGCGGGGAGGTGTTCCGGCGCCAGGGTGCTGCCCTCGCCAAACATCTTCCCCGCCGCCGTCTGCGAGGGCGTGAACACGTGGATCTTGGCGCGCGTGCGCTCCTGCAGCCACGGCTTCACGATCGCCCAGATCGCACTGAACACCATCGGCGCGTTGAGCAGGATCATCGTCCCCAGGTGCTCCGGGTAGAAGTCCTGGTCCAGCTTCGCCACGGTCTGCAAGGACGGGGTCAGCCGCTCGTCCGCGGGGTTGCGCGGCACCGGGGGTTGGCGAAGGCCGTGTTCGCGGGGCGCTGTGCGAGGAGCCGCCTCGCGAGCGGTCTGCGCACCTGCATGAACTGGCGCGGCGTGGAGGAGAAGTGCGTCGACATCCCAATTCCGTCGAGGTCGATGACGGTGGTGCTGCTGTACACGCGCCGGCCCGCCGCCAGCGACGCCGCCTCGAAGCGGTGCTTGCGGAGGTACTCCCAGCCCCAGATATGGAACCGCAGGAAGTCCTCCAGCGTCGTCAGGTTCAGCACGCCATTCACGTCTAGTTTGCCCAGCTGTTCGATGTAGACTGGTCTTCCGAGTTTGTCGACGCCGTGGTAGAACATAGGATAGAGCTGCAGGAGCTGCTCGATGCATGGGAACCTGCGCGGCCTCGGACGCGCGTGCAAGGGTCAGGGCCGGCCCGCGACCCCGTGCGTGAGTGGCGGTGGCACCGTGTGCAGCGTCTGGGCGCACCGGAACGTGCTGAGGATGTCGTCGACGCCCTCGCGCTTCCTCCAGGCGGCCATGTCGCGGTACATCTTCGCGGCCTCGTCAAGCTTGTAATTCCTGGCCTGCATTGCGCGGACGCAGTCGAATAATTATAATTAAAATTATGATGCCTGTCGCGCTGAGCACCATCCATGGGCCGCGCGCCCCCCGGGTGTCGCATGTGGCTGACCAGTACGCCGCGGCGCAAAGAGGCGTCAAGATGCCCGATGCGGGGAATCGCCGCGGAGCGGATGCGCAGGGCGTTCGGCTCCGCATGACGGGCGCGGCTCGCTTGCGTGCTGGCAGCCTTGCGCCCGCGTGCAGGCCACGATCGTGGATACAGGGCTTTGAAGCGCCCCCGTCGTACGGCTGACTATCTGAACATCATGCCGTATCCATATATCAAGCAAAAACAGGAGGAGGAGGAAGGAAGCGTCCTCCTCCTCCTGAAACGCAGCGAGCGCGATCACCGCACACGCAAGCTGGCAGTGCACTCGCAGCGGGTGGCGGTCGCACCTGGAGAAAGCGAAGCATCGCGTACTCGTCGGAGTCGGACTCGCACAGCGCGCCTTCTGTCTCCAGCAGGGCCCTCAGTTTCGCGGCCATCTGCTTCTCCTGCGCCGAGCACGTCTCCACCCAAAACGCAGACCCGTGCGCGCTCTGGTCGGGGTCGCGAACATCCTGGTCCACCGTCGACCCGAACCAGGAGCTCAACATCCTGCCGCACGACGCTTCTCGGCCCCTCCTCCCAGCAGGAGTGGATCCCCCTGCGCTGTCTCCCAAAGCCGTCCGAAAACTGTCAATTGCCGCCGCGCAGGCCTCGAACCACCTAGTCAACAGCTGTGCCGAGACAGCGCTCAATCTACTAGTCACACAAACTGCGGCATCCCGCACCGTTGCGAGCACTCAACTCCAGCGAGGTGCACCCAAACCCCCCCCCTCCCCTGTCTGACACGCAACGCGCAGCCAGGGGGCCGTCAGCCGCGGAGGAGCAGCCCACCCCTCGGGTCCCGCCTGCCTTTGTGGCCACCGCTCGCGCCGTGCGCCTCCCGCTGCCGTGCAGTGCCGCGGCGGTCCCCCCCGCCCACCAGCTGCGCGGCCAGCACCTGCGCCGCGAGCTGCTGCGCCGCGAACGCCGCGGAGTCAACAGCCGGCGCGCTTGTCTCCTCATCCGCGATGGACCCTTCCGGCAAGTCCATCTTGCGTATCCTGCACAACAGATATGACGTGCAGTCTACAGTGAGTCGTGTTTTCGCGATTCCCAGCCAAGCTCCGGGCATGCACGCAACCTCCGCCATCCGCCCCACATCCTCCGCGGGGTCTCCGGCCCCTCGAACGCACCTCCGGCGCCCGGACCGAGCACTGCGGTGCGGCCACGCCCCCCCCAACTCCTCCAGGGGACTCCCAGGGTCCCCCGCGGGCCTCCGGTCCCGCACGCGGTGCACCGGCGTCCGCGGCACGGCGTGCTCGTCCTCCTCCTCGCCCCCCGAGTCAAGCAGCTCCACTTCGTCGATGAGATGTCCCAGGCTTGCAATCTCTGTTGGATCGAGCGGACCCCAGTTGTGGCCCGGGGCGCGCCGCCACGGCGACTCCGGGCGTGCGCGCGGCACCTCGCCGTGCTTGGTCGGGCTCGCGGACGGCCGGGGGGGGAGTGCGACCTCGCCACTCCCCCGGGGGAACGCCAGGTACGGCGACTGCGGGGCGTCCGCGGCGCCGGCCGCGTGGCGCTCCGCGTCGTTGCCGGAGTTGAGCCGATGCAGGAGCACCGACGACGCGCCGAACGTCGCGGGCCCGCCGGCGCCAGCCTCTGGCGCAGGCAGCGTCAGCTGCGGCAGGCTCGGCGACGTGCGCGTGGCGGCTGTGACCGACGTGCGCGGCGGCGTGGACGATCCCCCGGCCTCGGGGGCGCTTGGCCCGGGCGTGACGGCCGGCGTAACGGCCGGCGTGGCGGCGGGCGTCGCGGCGACACTCCTCTCTTCGAGCTCACGCAGGCGCTGCTCTGCGCGCTCGAGGCGGTCGGCGAGCTCGCGACGCTCGCGATCGGCTTCCGCCTCTGCGGCGAGGACGTCCGCGGCGGCCGGTTCCGCGCCTTCCGTGGTTTGTGCCACGTCAGTCGTTGGGGGGGTGTCAGCGGGGGTGTCCGTGGCGGGCTCGGGGGGCAGCTCGGGGAGGGCGTCCGCGGCGGTGGGGGCGTCCGCGGTGAGGGTGGCGGCGTCCTTGTTCGGCGCGCCGCGCGCCTGCGCGAGCGCCTGGTACTGTTTCGCCAGCGCGTGCGTTTGTGAGAGCTTGGCCTTGAGGACGGCGTGCATCTGGGCCATCTCCTTGTTGCGGTCCTGGAGGACCTTGACGACCGAGCGGTGCTCCTTCTCCTGCGAAGGCGATGGGGCGAGGTTGCTGTGTGCGCTTGCACACTGGCAGGGACGCTGCGAGCGAGACGTGCGGGGGAGGCGGGCGCAGGCGGCGTCATCGATACAGGAGTGTCGTCCGGGCCGATTCGCGAGGCTGACCGTCCCGGCGCGCGAGCAGGGCCGTGCTTGCCTGAACGCTGAGTCGGGTCTCCAGGTTGCGCGTGGTGTTGGTGAGCTCGGCGACCTGCTTGATCAGACGGGATATCTTCGCCTTGTCGTCCGGGCACAGGTCCTTCAGCTGAGCGCCCCCACGCGCAGCTCCTCCCGCGTCACCTGCTGAGACCAAGTTTGCCACGCCAGGGCGCGGGAGGGCTCAAACGCCGCCGAAAATGAAGCAAGGCGTGGAATGAACAATCATCGGCTGAATTTCCGTCGATTGAGCCCGGACTGACACGCGGTGCCGCGCCAGCAACGCGAGGGCGACGAAACCACCAAGCACTGGGTGCGTGGGGAGCTTGCCGTTCGCGCTCAGCGCAGGGCCTGGCCCCGCCATCTCCGCCATGAGCTCGGCGCGTCGCCGCATCACCTCCTCGCTGTTTTGTCGCATCGTCGAGCGCTGCTTCAGCACGCTCTCGCCCGTCAGGGACCCATACTTGTCCCTGCTCTTCTGCTCTGCCATCCCTTCCCCTAGGGACCGCTCCCCGCGACGGGACCTGCCACGCTGCAAAGAAGCTCCCGAAAATGAACGAGAGGCGGGAGGTCCCGCTCAGTACGCCCCCGCTGGACCGCGCGGACCGGCAGCAGATTCCACTCAGCCCAGCACTAGGTGCGCTCGCCTCGGGCGTAATACGCCCTTTGCGCTCCGTTCAAGCACTCTCCAGCGCTTCTTGCCGCCCGGGAGCGAAGCCCCCGCCCGAAATCGCCGCTCCAGGAGCGGTTCAAGTCCCCCACTCATACTCTCCTCCCCAGGCAGACCAGACGCCAAAACGAGGCTGACCCGGCGCCCCCAGCTTTGCAAGGGCACACGCTCGGCAACGCCGTTCGTCAGAGCCACCTTGCGCGAGTCCCCCGCCAACCACGTGCTCGACTGCTGATGCCATCACAGGCTCACAAATACCCACCGCTGCCCGCCGCTACGAAAGGATGTCCGTGATGTCCTCCTCCGCTGACTGCCGCCGCTGCTCCGCCCCCGTCCGCGCCGCCCCCGCCCCCGCGCCCGCCTGCCCCGCCCCTGCCTGCACTACCGACGCTGGCAGCCCCGCACGCCCCGATCCCCACGCCCCCGCCGCGCCCGTCGCCGGAACAGCAGACGCCCCGCCGAGGGCAGGGTACTCGCCCATGATTCCGCCGCTGGCACCGGCGTCCGCGCCGCCGGCGTTGCTGGTGCCCCCGCCCCCAAACACCTTGCCCCACCCGCGGCCCTTCTGCTTCGGTGCGTCCTTGATGGCCTTCTCCGCCTCGGTCGTGAACCACTGAAACACGCGCCCCGCGGCCTCGTCGTACGGCCAGCGAGGGGACCACGGCGGCGACGGCAGCGCAAACCCACCCGGAGGAAACACCGCCCTGCCGCCGGGCACGTTCACCAGCGTGAACTGCGGCGGCGCCTGCACGGCACAGACAGGGCGCAGCGGCCGCTTCATGCGCCCCGACGAGCCCAGCCAGCCGTGTCCTCTCGAAACAAGCTTGTCATGGGGGGGGGGTGAAACGCTCACGTGCGGGAATGGCTCTGGGTACACGACGCGAACAAGGAGGTCCGTCCCGTCATCGGCGGTGTACTGGAAGACCACGCGCGCCCCGCCGTCGCCCGGGTAGGGGGGCTGCACGTCCGCCAGCTGGTAGAACGTCTTCAGCGCCTGAGTCAGGCCGTCCTGCGCCGCCACGTCGCCGACGCTCGCAGGCGCCCCCGTCTCGGCGCGGTGCAGCGCGGTCTGGGCGAACTGCGGCACGCCGGGGCGAGACGCGCGGTTTCGAGGTCGCTGCGCGGCGGGTGCGGAAAGCGGGGGGAGTTGGTCTGGGGGGGGCGTGCCTCGGCGAGCTTGGCTTCGGCGCTGGCGACGTACTCGACGAACATGGACCCCTCGGGCCAGTCCGGGAGTTTGAAGTCGAGGAGCGCGCTGCGGACGGGCTGCGGCGCTGACGCGTGCAGGACGAGGCGTGATTGCGGGGCGGGCGGCGCGTCGGAGCTGCCTTGCTTCCTCACGTCCATGGCCGCGTTGAGCCGCGTGAGCTGCGGCCACGCGTTCGCGCCGGTCGCCCTGGCTGCGGCCTGCAGCGCCGCGGTGGTCTCCTGACCCTGCACGCCGCCCTCGCGCTCAGCGCGGAGCTGTATCGCCGTCGCCAGCACGGCCAGCGCGTCCGCCCTGCATGGAGACGCGCGGACAGCGGGTGGCGTCTGCGCCGGGCTACTCCGGGTGCGATGATGTTGCACACCAGAAGCGAGATGCCGTTCGTGGCGGTGCAAAACGGTCTCTTCATGCGGACTGGGGTTTTATTCTGATATCAGTTGTTACGGACGTACCCGAAGGGAACCGAGAGGACTGCGCGTTTGAGGTCCGGAGCGCCCGGGGCAGGGAGCAGCGCGCACTGCAGGCCCTCCAGCCCGTCCAGGGTGGCGAGCTCCATGGCCAGCCGCTCGTCTGCGTTCTCACGGACTGCAACATGCGCGCGCCGGGCCGCGTGTGGTCAGACCGTTGACGCGCAACTCACCCTCGGTGCACACGAGCTGCAGTGCAACGACACGAGCTGCAACGACCACGCGAGGCGTCCACCAACCTGATCGCGCCTGCCACTCGTTGAACTCGTCCAGGACGGCCGACAGCACCCGCGTGAGGGCTCCCTCGTCCGACACGTCCCAGCTCGCCAGCAGCCCCGGCACTCGGCTCCCCTGGGCACCCAACGGACTGAACCCAGGAGGCCTGAGCACGAGGTCCGGCGCGAGCCACGGCCTGCTCGCGTCGAAGCACACCTCCCAGTCCACCGAGTCCCCGCACACGGGTATGACTACCGAGAAGGTGTCGGCATACCGCACGCCTTTGGGGCGACGAACTACCCACCCTGCAGACACCAAATGCCGCACTTGCAGCTTGACTGTCGGCTCCCACACCAGTGCGGCCATGTCGGTCGCGGCCGGGAGGCCGGCCCCACTGCGACGACGACTGCGCGGGTGCAGTGCAGATTCTCAAGTTGGCCTGCAGGCCGCGGACGCGGCGGTGACGTGCACGAAAAACTGTCCAGGGGACGCTCGTGTAGATTGAGTTGCCTGGCGGGGCCGCCAGGCGAGCCCAGCATGCCCGCAGGCATCGAAACGCAGCGCGGGGAGTTTCACGGAGCACTGTCATGGCCACGACGAAACGCGGCGTGGCCGGACCGCCTTTGCTGGACGCTCGCGGCCCGCCCGGACAGCAACAGCCGCTCAGGCTGACGATTCAGAGGGCAGACGTGGTGTCGTGAGGCAGCCGGAGCGTTGGTGAGGGGAGCCGAGCCAGGGGCAGCGCGCTGCGCGATGACGGGCCCTTCTGCGACCCTCCAGCTGATCCACGCTAACGGGTTCGAGTGAGTGTGGTCGCCCAAACCTGCCAGATCGCGACGTTTCCCCACGAAGGAGCGGTGCGAGCGCACGCGGGCCTCGACGGTTTCAGCTGTCGCGGCCCCCATGTGCCCGACGCCGCCTGACTCCCTGCTGGTTTCGGGCACCTGCGCAACCAGCTCCACGTCCGCGTCCCGCGCCGGCGCCAGCGCGCTCCGCGGACCGCGTCTGTATCGAACCGCGCCCACAGCAGGCACCGCCGCTGCTTCCTCAGCGCCTCGTCGACTGCACGCAGCGACATCCCCGCCGGAATCGCCCTCCGGAACCGCCTGTAGGACAGAACCTTCTCGCGCGATGTCTCTGTTTCGTCGGGACCGCGCGCCGCGAGCCGACCCGCACGCATGCCCTGGTGCGCGCTGTGCCACGCGCGGTCGCGCCTCCCGCCCACCGCGCCCGCGCTCGCGGCCCGGCACGCCCGCGCAGGAACAACCTCCGGCGTGGGATAGCCTGCCACCCGACGGACCCGCGGAAATGCCTGTGCGCGCTGCGGCACACGCTGGTGGAGTTTACCGAGGGCAGCAGCCCCCCCGCGCGCTTCTTCCGCGGCCATGACGACCTCATCACGGCCCTCGCGATGTCTCCGGACGGCGTGACGGCAGCCAGCGGGTCGATGGGCACCAACAGCGACGTGCTTGTCTGGGACCTGCCCTCCGGCGCCATCAAGTGAGGATGCCCGCCCTCCGGGGCACCGCGACGCCTGCCCGCGACCGCCGGACGCGCCCCCCGCGCCGACTCCACGGCCGGCGTCGCGCGGCGCGGCCGGGCGCTTCCTTCGCCCCGGCTCGCACACTGAGTCGAGAATTCCCAACTCGCGTTGCGGCTCCTCCTGGTCGCAGGTTCCGGCTGTCGGAGCACGACAAGCTGGTGACGTCGCTGGCGTTCTCGCACGACGGCCGGCTGCTCGTGTCCGCGGGCGAGGACGGCCGCATCATCGTCTGGGACGTGTCGAACGGGCGCATCGTGGGCACTGCCAACCCCCACATCCGCCCCACGAACAACCTCGTGCTGTCCTTCAGCCCGTGCAACCACGGCGCGAGCGGCAGGGAGTACCGCATCTGCGGCGTCGCGAAGAACGTCTTCTACATGTACTACCTCGACCCCTACACAGGTGAGAAGGAGACAAACAAACCATGAGGAGGGAGAATCCCCGAGGTCTCTCTTGTTGCAACGTGAGGGAGCCACCGCTGCGGACCCGAGGAGTGGTCGGTGCTGAGGTCCTCACGGCGCCGCGCTGGCCCCTCGCTGCGCCCTGCAGGCCGCGTGGATTTGCAGAAGGTGAATCTCAAGTACATCAACCGCGACTTCAAGGACTGCTGCTTCACCGCGGACGGGGCGTACGCGTTCGCGGCGTCCAACTCCGGCGACGTGGTCGTCGTCAACGCGGACAACGCCGAGCTCCTCGGCTCGGTCCCGCAGTGCTCGGGCGGCGCGTCGTGCGTCGACCTGCACCCCGCGACGGGCGAGATCCTCGTGGGCGGCGGGGACGGCACGATCACGCAGTACGTCGTCAACCAGCCGCAGCCGCTGGTCAAGTACAGCATCAACGCGCCGATCGTGGCCATGTCGTTCGCCGCGGACAAGCGGTCGCTGCTGTGCGCGCTGGCCAACGGTACGATGGCGTCGGTGGACACGCAGACGTGGACGCACCGCGTCGTGATGAACGCGCACTGCGGGCCCGTGACGGGCGTGAGCTGCTGCCACCTCGACGGCGCGGAGGAGGAGGTGGCGACGGGCGGCGCGGACGGGTGCCTGCACGTGTGGTCGGTGTCGTCGGGGCGGCTGCTGCGGAGCGCGGAGACGCCGGCGTCCGCGGGGGCGTGTCTGTGCGTGCAGCTCATTGGCCGCGACCTCGTGAGCGGGTGGATGGACGGGTCGCTGCGCTGCTTCGACACGGGCGTGCTGGGCAAGTCAGGCATGGTGCAGAAGTGGTCGGTGGCGAACGCGTCCTCGACGGGCCTCTCGACGCTCTCGGTGCCGGCGTCGCGGCAGTTCGTGGCGACGGGCGGGCAGGGCGGGGAGGTGCGCGTGTGGGACTGGGCGACGCGGGAGATGGTGGCACACATGAAGCAGCACAGCGACGTGGTCACGGCGATTGTGTGCATGTCGGACAACGTGCACGTGGTGTCCGCGAGCAAGGACCGCTCGGTGATGACGTGGAACGCGCTCGACGAGAAGCGCGTGTCGTACAACACCTCCCCATCGGGGGGGATCTTTTCCATCGTCAAGCTGTCAGACACCGAGCTGCTCGCGGTGGGCGCGGACCGCCGGATCACGCACTGGGACGTGCGGCGGCCGCAGCCGCTCGACATCACGGAGGACGCCGCCAAGGACAACATCACATCCGCGGCCCTCAACCCATCCGCGACGATGCTCGCAACAGGTCCGACTGGCCTGCGCACGCTCTCCCTGCTGCTGCGTGGCTTGCGAGCACAACGCGCATTGCGTGCTCCGGCGGCGCACGTCTCCGTGCCGAGGCGCGACGCGACGTTGCGAGCGTGCTTTCCTTTGTTGCTGGCGCGTCATGGGGGCTGCATGTGTTGCGTGGCGTGCAGGGAGCGCGGACGGCGAAGTGCGGCTGTGGGCCGTGGAGCCGCGGGCGCGGAAGCTGCTCGCGAGCGCGCAGGTGCACGCGGGCTACGTGACGGGCGTCACGTTCAGCAGCGACGGGCGGTCCCTCATCTCTGTCGGTGTCGACGGAATGTGCGCGTTCTGGGCCGTGAACCCTTAGCTCGCCGGCCCTCCTTCTTGTGACTACCAGCAGACCGAGGTGGCGAGCTCGGGCGCGCGACAGACGCAGACATCGCGACCTCAATCTCAACTGGAACAGTGCGTTGCCACTGCTGTCATCGAACTTTCGCTGACCTACAAGTCCTGCGGCCTTCTCGTATCCCGCGGCCTCGTGGCTGATAGACCGCAGCACAGCTCGCCTGGCTCAGATATCACATTATCCGCTGCCGGCACCCCGCTGTGCCGCACTTGCAGCGCTTCTTCCCCACGTCGTGCTGCGACTGCCCGTTGATGGTCATTTTGTAGTCGTACACCAGCTCCGCCCCCTCGGGCACGTCCCTCACCGTGAAGAACACTACCTTGTCTTCTTGGTTAATTTTCCGGAGCGCCGCGCGGCACCCCGGGGCGCGTCCGTCCTCCCGGAGCTTGTCAAGGTCTGGAACCACGCTGCCCGTCCCGATCGGGCGCAGGTCGTCGATGTGGTCCGCCGCGCTCAGGTAGGTATAAGGCGGAACAATACCCCCCTCCGGGATCTTGTTAGGATCGGCGCGCTTGTTCTCGCCGTCGATGCCCAGCTCCTCCGCGAGCCGCTTCAGCTTCTTGACCGCGCGCGGGCACGGCTTCTGGGTCGCGGAGTCGATCGTCCCGTCTGCGCAGGCGTGGTTCATCAAGCGCGCTGCGTTGCCATACCGCGTGGGCACCAGGAGGAGTTTCTGCGACACGTCGCTCGACCAGATCTCGAATTTGTTCTCGTGTATGTTCCGCCGGTGCGACACGCGCGCCTCGTGCTTGTGATCCCGGCCCTCCGGCATCACTACAGCGCCAAAGTCCATTACGAAGCTGTCTCTTGGGATATCTTCGCGCGCAACGACGCCCCATCCCTTGCCCGGGACGCGCTCGACCTGAAGGCGCGTCGGCGGCATGCAGTCCGTCAACAGCATCGCCTCCCACAGGCAGTCGGCGTGTTGCGCCAACCATGTGTTGGGGTTCCTCTTTTTCCATCGCATGAACGCCTTCCCAGCCTTGCCGGCGCCGATGTCCTCTGCGCGGACCTCGCTACAAGTGCATCCCGGAAGGCCGTCCCCTGCATCCTCCGTGCGCGCGCGCTGCCACGCCGCCGGTTGCTGCTGCGGATGGAGCAGTTTCATCCAAGATGGCTGCTGCAGGCGGCACTGCCGCTTCGCGCGCCCGGTGCCCGGCGCGCAGCCAATGCAGACGACGCGACCATCGCCTGGGTTGATCGCCTCCTTGTTCACCTTGTCCCAGTCGACCCGGGCGCTGCACTGAGAGCACACCAGACCCCCGCACACGATCTCCACCCACGCGCGCACGCACGCCTCGCACAGCGGCTTCAAGTGCTTCGTGCGCGTAGCCAGCGTGGACGCCGCGCGTTCGCCGCACCCAGGGCAAGCGACCGCCGCGTCACCAGCGTGATCGAACGGCAGCTTCTTCGCTGCGCCCTGCGCGACATCCGACGGACCACTGCCGTGGCTGCCGGAACCGGACCCGGGAGACGACTCGCGCAGCGCCACCTGCCTCTCCCGATCCTTCCTTGCCCGCGCGATCCACTCCTGCCGCTCAGACTCGCTCAGCTTGTTCCACATCTCTGAAAGCTTCTGTGAGATCCTGCCCTGCACCTTCCTGCGCCCCCTCCGGGCCAGCTGGGCGGCCGCTTCCTTGCCCTTCGCCGCATAGAAGCGGTATCGGCCCATGAGCGCGATGGACATTGGCTTCTTCGCATCAGGCAGTCTCTGACGCAGCAATGTGCGGTAGCAGCAGACTGCGCTCTGCACCGCCTCAGGCAGGCACTCCATGCAGAGGCGATCCGGGCCCCACGGCTGGCCTCGCAGCACCCGCAGCGGATCCGGCACCCAGCCCTTGCTGCTCGTGCGCCCGCACTCCAGGCACCCCGGCCCCGGCGGCCGCGGGACCGCGTCCACGCAGCTGTCGCACACCCACTGCCCGGCCTCCCCGTCGTCCGTCAGCGCCACGTGCGCGCGCCCGTCCTCGGCCGCGTCGGACGTGGCGCCGCACGCACACTCGCGGCGCCGCAGGAGCGCCGACGTCATGCAAGCGCAGTGCATGCACACAAGGCCGCTCCCGACAGGTTGCTTGATCCAGCTGGGCGACACGCGTGCGTGCCGGCAGACACAGCAGCTCTGCGCCGTCTCAGCGGCCGTCGACCGCAGCCACCACGGCGCGCACGCCACGCACAGATGCGTCCCGTCGGCCCGCATCAGCGTCGGCTGCACGCGTGCGCACTCAGTGCAGAGCGGCTGGGACCCGTCCTCGCGCTCCACGTCCACCGACAGCTTCACCTTGCGGTCGTAGAGCTCGTCGTCGCCCTCTTCGCTGCTTGAAACGTCGATCTCCACGCACAGGTCGACGGGAGGAGGGGGCGCTGGGAGGAAGCTGAAGAAGTGGGAGCCGCCAGGGGACGGGGGGTGTTTTGGCGACCCGTCCGCGTCGCTGTCGTCGTCGTCGTCCTCATCGACGGGAAGCACTCGCCGCGCAGCTGGGCGCGCATCGTCTCCGCCCGTGAGCCTTTGCCCAAGAGCCTCCGCCCCACAGTCTCCACCGCTGTCCCCACTGTTGTCCTCGTCGCTGCTGCTCCCGCCTGCTCGGTCAGCGGCCTGTGCTGCTGGTCGGGGCGCTTTCGTTGCGAACCGCATACCGCCCGGTGCAGGGCTGCGCTTCGGCAGCCAGTCTCTCTGGTCCGTCACTCGTCTCTGATGCCCGCTGCCGTCTCCAGATGTATTGTCCTCGTCGTCCTCCGCGACAGGTCCGGACGGCGGCGTCCGCGCCGCCTTGGTGGCGAGCGCATGGCGCCACGGAGAGCTAGCGGCGCCCCGGACCGGCGCGTCTTGCACCGCTGCGGGTTCCGTGTGTGCCGCAGTTGTCGGTGGGGCTCGCGCTGTCTTCGCTGCGAACATGCGGCGCCGCGGAGGGCTCGCCCGGTGGCCCGACCCATTGTCCTGGCCATGCTCGTCGTCGCTGCTGCTGCCACCCGCTGCTGTTCTCCCCGCAGCCACGCTGTCGGGGGACACGGCTTGGCTGTCGTCGTCTGCATCGCCCTCGGAAGAGGTGCTGCTCGTCGGCGCCGGCGCCGGCCCGGGCCAAACCGCGCCGAAAATATCTGCAATCATCAACTCGAGAATTCCTTGCGTCTCCACGGCCGCATTTGGCCAACAAGGGGAGAAATCGCCGCGCCCTGACCCAACGCACCTTTGTCCGCCGCCGCAGGTCCCTCCCGCGCCGCCGTCCCTGCCCCCCGCGTCGCCGGCGCGTCGCTAGCGCCCTCCATCTCCTCATCAGCGTCGTCCGACCGCGCCACCACCACGGGCGGCACCTGTCGCCGGCTCGGCTGCCCTCCGCCAGCCGGCCCCTCTCCGCGCCTTCGGGCCGTCCCTGCAGCCTCGTCCTCAGACGAAGAGCTAATGCACACGACTGCCATGTTCTCGTTGACCCAGTAGGGGTTGCCGCGCTCCTCCTGCTCGGACGCAGGCGCCTCCCCGACATTGCCTGCTCTAGCGCCTCCCCCTCGAGGCTGCGCGCTGCCCCCTGCGCCTTGACCGCCAGGTGCGCCGCCGCTGCTGCCATTGGCGGGAGCACGCGCAGCCGACCCGCCGTCTCCCCCGCCCGCTGCAGCGCCCGTGCCGCTCTGCCCGCCGGCGCCCGGTGAGGTCGTCGCGTGGCGTGTTCCTTCCTGCGTGGTCTTCATAGTGCGCGCACACACGCTGGCAAGCTTTTCAGCAGCAGCGGCCCCCGCCGCTGAGTAGTGCGCAGCCGGTGCCGCTGGTGGTGGCGCCGACGTGGTGCGCGTCGCCAGCGTCTCCGCAGAGCCGACCTCGTCCTCCGCCGCGCATTGCATCACTGTGTCGTCCGAGTGCACCGTGTTCGCCGACACCGACGCCGGCAGCGCCGCGAGCTTGCCGGGCTGGAATGGCAGCACATTCACGGCGGCAGCAGGCGCAGCGACGGCCGTCGCGACGCCCCCGACCGCGTCGACCCCAGGGCCTGCCAGGGGGGGCAATGCGTTCCCACAGCCCCCCGCGTGCCACATGCCAAGCGGCTGCGCACCGAGCTCTCGCGCGTCCCGACCCGGTTGCGGCCGCCGCAGACTCTTCCGAACACGCCGCCGCGGTGCCGCGCCCGCGCGCTTCTCCGGCGACGCAACATCAACAACAGACGGCTCCACCTCCGCCACCGTCGCCGCCCCGCACACACGCCGTCGCACGCCGCCATTCCCCTTGGATGCCCCTGCGCCACTCGAGGGGCGCGTGCGCGGCGCGGATCGCCCTGGGAACTGCCCCGAGCCCCCACGGCCTCCCTCGCGCCCCCCAGAAGGCTTGCGGCCGCCTGGCGCCCCGCCGTTGCTCGGACCGGGCCCCCCGACGCCGCCGCCGCCGCGCCGGTCGTCACCTGACTCCCTCTCGTCGTCCGCGTCAGACTGCACGTCTTCCAGGTCTACTTTGAACGGGATATAGTATTCGAAACCAGCCTCTTTGGGTAGGGCGGTGCACGTGATGTTTGCCTGCCACGTGAACGTGGCGGACGGCACCGCGCGCTCGCGGATCTGCGGGATGAGCATGGATATCAGCGCGTCGCACGGATCCTCGTCGCTCGTCTGCGGCCACACACACCAACGAACAAGACCATGAGAACGAAAGATAGACCAGAACAAACTTGCCATTCAGGAGGGAGAGCGGACTCTACGAGGCGCAAACGCGGCAGCCACGTCGTCCTCTCACCAGGATGTGTGCAGAATCGTCCGACGCCGTGTCCGGCACGTCCGCCGAGAGGTCCTCTTGTGGCGACATGCACGGCTCGCCGTCCGACGCGTGCCCCGGCGGCCACAGCTCTACCACGCACGACTGTTTTCGTGGCTTCTCCTTCTGATTCAGTGCTTTCTGCCCGGCGTGAGGCGCGCGCGTTTCCGGCGCGATATCCTCCTGCATCACCGCGTCGATTGGCGCCGCCGCTGACTTGCGTGCCGTCGCCACCTTCGGCTGCTCGTCCCACGGCCCCAGATTCAACTTGCGCGCCCGCATCTTCGGTGCCCCTAGCGCCGCGGCGTCCGCCCTGCCCGACTGCTCCACCTCAGACGGACCTTCGTTCTTGCGCCCCGAAGCCTCCTGGCCCGCCGGCGAAACCGAGCCCCTTTTCAGCAGCCCTCTCGCCGCCAGCAGCCCGGCCACGGCTCCGCGGGGGGACGCAGCCGCGCTGGCGACACCGCACCGGCCGTTCAGAGCGCCCACATGCTCAGACCAGCGCAGACCTTGCTCTGCGGGCGAACCTCTGACGTCATGAGTCGCCTCCGGCTCCGTCTTCACGCGCGGAACGTCCACCCCGGTACCGCCGCCCTCTGCCCTCGCAGACCGGTCGTCCACCACGTCCTCGCTCCCCATCCGTGCTGCCGCGCCGCTCGACGGTCCCCCGGGGCCGCTGCGGTCCGCAGTCCGCCTGGCGGGCGCTCCCGACCCCGGCCTCGCGGGCACCTGCCCGCAGCTCGCGCGGCGGGCTGCGTCGTCGTTGATGTCGTCGTCGGAGTCATCGAAGGGCTCAAGGTCTTGATAGTCCATGTGCTGAGTGTAAAGCTGCCACACGAGGTTCCCGAGACGAATCGGACCGCGGCACTCGCGGAGGTTCCTCCGCCACTCTTGCTCCTGCGAGGCCAGCCGCACGGCGACGCGCAAGTCGCGTGTGGTCGCAAGAACAGCCCAGACGAGATCGACGTTTTGCGGCGCATGTGTGAGAGCGGGGGGCGATCGGCTGCGCGGCGCATGGTCGGGGCGGCCGCTGCGGTATGCGCGTGGACTGTCGTATCGGATTCATGACCGGCGAGCAGGGCAGCTCGACGCTGCAGAGCGCACCTCTGCCTGGGTCCACTTCTGCAGGGGCTTGAGCTCGCTCGGCGGCACCTTCGGCTTGCGCCCCTCCATCTCGGACGGGATCCGCTTCCGCACCCGCGCGCCCGGCCGCAGCGCCTCGTCCAGGACCCAGAGGATGCCCCTCTTCAGCGCCTCAATGTCGCACTCGTCTCTCGCCCTCTCGATGCGCGCCGCCCACTCCCTCGAGCGCGGCCCGATGCCGGGACGGCATGCCGAGCACGGTATTTGGCACCAAATCCAGCGAATGCGCCGCCAGACGCGTGCGAAGCGCTCCGCCCAGCTCTTGCGCCCCAGGCGACAGTGCGTCCCGGCGAGCGAGAACCCGAGCTTGCCGATCGCCGACAAAGACCCGTCCGCGTCCAGCGCCTCCACGACAGCCAGCGCGGACTCCGCGGCGCCCGCCCAGTCCGGGAACCCGGCAATGAGTTGTTCCCGCCAAATGAAGCGCTTCGTGTGGACGTAGTCCGGCTCGCGCGTGAGCCACCCCCGCTTGAACGCATCCGCCCGCAACTTCGACTCGATCGACTCCAGGAACGGCGCGGCGTCGCGTGGCTCGTTGAACCCGTGCCCCGCCTGCAAGGCATCAGACGCGCTTGTTGCTCCCGCGTCGCGCCCGCGTTCTGGCAGCAGGGCGCAATACACGCGGGCCGACAGTACACGCATCAATGTGTCAACGGTGCGGGCCTCTCATGCATGCGCGAGGGCTCTCACCAGGAGCTCTTGTAGATCCCGCAGTTCTGAATTCTCCAAGTCGCCCGTCTGCTTCACCTGCTCGACCGCGCCGCCCGGGTTCACGACCCTTTGCGCGCGAAATGTGCGCAGATCGACCAGCGGCATCGCCCAGGCTTCGCCGGGCAGCACATCAAGCACGGCGCGCAGGGCCTTTTTGACGATGAAGTTCGCCTCACTCGTGCGCCGGCCCTCCTTCACCTCGTGCAGTTCGCCCGCAATCTCCTGAAGCCGTTCGGCCAGCGACGGCGCCACGCACTGGCGGGAGGGCGCCCTCCACGGCAACGGAGCAGGGCTCGCAGAGTGCTTCCGTTTCGCGGCCCGCGCGGGCGTGGCCTGCGCAGGGTCGTGCTTCGCAAGCGTGGCCTGCAGCTGCGGTATGAAGAGACCCACGATGTTGCCCTCGCCAGACGCCTCGGACGCCGCGCCGTCCTCCGACGACGACGTGTCTGACGGCGAAGTAATTTCCTGGTACAGTGGCTGCGCAGGCCGGGGCTTCGCGGGCGTGGCCTGCAGCTGCGGTGCAGAGAGCTCCGTGATGTCGTCCTCGGAAGAAACCTCGGACGCCGCGCCGTCCTCCGACGGTGTGGCTTCACGCGGTGCACTGTGGTTCTCGTCGAGTTGCTGCCCGTGCGGGCGGTGCTCCTGCGTCGCGTTGCACTCGACCTGCCCGACCACGCGCTGCACCAACGGGTCCTCTCCCTCGACGGTTTCGGCGGAGGGACCGTTGCGCTGAGCCCCCTCGTCCTGGGTTGAAACATTATGTGTGCGCGGCTCCGGCGAGCTGCCCTGCGAGGCAAGACGGGCACGCGGTGCGGCGGTGAGAGAGGCGAGATGGAGGCAGCGGAGCAGCGGTGCCGAGAGCGGCTCCTGCACGTCGGACGGGCGGCATCCCCACGCTGCGCAGAGAATTTCCGCAGAACGGACCCATGACGCGGCGTGAGCTTCGAAGTCGCCCCTGCCCCAGACGTGACTCTTGCTCTCCGGCGAGTCGTGCCGGCGGAGTCGTGCCCCGAGCTCGCTTGCGCGGGCCAGCGGCGTTCCCACCCAGGGGAGCAACTTACCGGGCGAGACCTCTTCGCCAGCGCCTCGCGCTGGTCCTCCAAGCGCTTCCGCAGCTGCTCGGCGCTTTCCACGCTGCAGAGCAGTGCTCGTCCGGCCACGTTGACCGCGGATCCCAGCTGCAGGCGCTCACTGCTGCCTGCCTCGCCAGGGCCGTACAACAGCTCGACGGCGGCCGGCGCGCCGCACGCCATGCATTCCTGACGCGTCTCTGAGCCAGAGAGGCGACGGACGAACCCTGGCGCCGGCGGAACGGCGGCCGAAACGCCGTTGGAGATGCGAAAAGGATCATTCATCTTGCTTTTGCTTCCGCCGTGGCCTTGAGCGCCGCGTTGATGCGAAGACCAGACCGAACGTGCTACGGGCCCCTCGGAATCATATCGCGTGCGAGTTCGGCCCCTCAGCAGCCCGCGCGAGAGCCTTCCGGCGAGCACCTCCTTCTCGCCCCCCACTCCCTCCGCTGAGCGGCAAGCAGGGCGGCTTGCCCCAGCCGCTGCGGATGTCTCACACTGCCATGTCACGCAGGCCGCCACGCACCGAAGCACGCCCCGCGGGCGCCCGGGGGGGCGGCCCCCACGGCGGTGCGACGGGCGTCCTGACCACCACGCTGCTTCTACCATGGCCCAGCCGCGACGGCCGCCCGCGGGCTCGTCTGCATCGAGCCGGACCTGCGAGAGGCCAGTTCCGGTACCCGCCTCCGCGCGTCCCACGCCCGGCGGTGCTTTTGGAGGTACGGCTGACTCGTACATGGTGGTTCTTCCTCTCCTGTTGCTGCTGCTTGGCTGCGACCGACAACTTGCGTCGTGCGCTCCGGCGGCGCACGTCTCCGTGCCGAGGCGCGACGTGACGGTGCGAGCGTGTCTTTTTGCTGTGCTGGCGCGTGATGAGGTTCTGCACGTGAAGAGGTGTTCCGTGCTTGGGGCTGCATGTGTTGCGTGGCGTGCAGGGAGCGCGGACGGCGAAGGGCCACGAACCCACAGATTGTGACCAGCAGCAGACCAAGGTGTCGAACTCGGGCGCGCAACAGACGCAGACATCAGGTGGAATAACACGCAACAACATGCACTGCCACTTCGCGCTGCGACCTTCTCAGATCCCGACGCCTCGTGAATGACAGACCGCAGCACGCCAAGCTTCGTCTCACAGCACCGTACGACCAGCGCGAGGCCTGGGAGCCCCCGCGGTACTGCACTACAGCACCCACACCTTGCACCCCGGTGCGCCGCACTTGCAGCGCTTCTTCCCCACGTCGTGCTGCGACCGCCCGTCGTCGAGCTTCATGTTGTAGTTGTACACCAGCTCCGCCCCCTCGGGCACGTCCGTCACCGTGAAAAACACCGGTTTGGCCTCCCAGTTGATTTTCCGGAGCGCCGCGCGGCACCCCGTGGCGCGGCCGTCCTCCCGGAGCTTGTCAAGGTCCGGAAGCACGCTGCCCGTCCCGAGCCGGCGCAACCTGTCGATGTGGTCCGCCGCGCTCAGGTAGGTATAAGGCGGAACAATACCCCCCTCCGGGATCTTGTTCGGATCGGCCCGCTTGTTCTCGCTATCGATGCCCAGCTCCTTCGCGAGCCGCTGCAGCTTCTCAATCGCGCGCGGACACGGGTTCTGGTACCCGGAGTCGATCGTCCCGTCCGCGCAGGCGTGGTTCATCATACGCGCTGCGTTGCCATACCGCGTGGGCACCAGGATGAGCTTCTTCGACACGTCGCGCGACCAGATCTCGAAGTTGTTCGAGTGCACGCTCCGCCGGTACGACACCTGCGCGTCGTGTTCGAGCACCTTGTCCTCCGCCATCAATATTCCGCCAAAGTCCATCACGAAGCTGTTTTTGGGAATGGCCTCGCGCGCGACAAGGCCCCAGCCCTTGCCCGGGATGCGCTCGACCTGAAGGCGCGTCGGCGGCATGCAGTCCGTCAACAGCATCGCCTCCCACAGGCAGTCGGCGTGTTGCGCCAACCACGTGTCAGGATTGTCCAACTTCCATAGCCTGAACGCCTCCCCAGCCTTGCCGACGCCGGTGTCCTCGCCGCGGATCTTGTCGCAGATGCACCCCGGAAGGCCGTCGTTCCCGCGCGCACGGTGCCTCGCCGCCGGTTGCTGCAGCCCAGATGGCTGCTGCAGGCGGCACTGCCGCTTCGCGCGCCCGGTGCCCGGCGCGCAGCCAATGCAGACGACGCGACCATCGCCTGGGTTGATCGCCTCCTTGTTCTCCTTGTTCACCTTGTCCCAGTCGACCCGGGCGCTGCACTGAGAGCACACCAGACCCCCACACACGACCTCCACCCACGCGCGCACGCACGCCTCGCACAGCGGCTTCAAGTGCTTCGTGCGCGTAGCCAGCGTGGACGCCGCGCGTTCGCCGCACCCAGGGCAAGCGACCGCCGCGTCACCAGCGTGATTGAGCGGCAGCTTCTTCGCTGCGCCCTGCGCGACATCCGACGGACCACTGCCGTGGCTGCCGGAACCGGACCCGGGAGACGACTCGCGCAGCTCCACCTGCCTCTCCCGATCCTTCCTTGCCCGCGCGATCCACTCCTGCCGCTCAGACTCGCTCAGCTTGTTCCACATCTGGTGCAGCACCCTCGTGATGTTTCCTCCGCCGGGTCCCTCCGAGCCCAGCTGGGCGGCCGCTTCCTCGCGGTTCGCCGCCATGAAGCGGTATCGGGCCGTGAGCGCGAGGGACATTGGCTTCTTCGCATCAGACAGTCTCTGACTCAGCAATGTGCGGTAGCAGCAGACTGCGCTCTGCACCGCCTCAGGCAGGCACTCCATGCAGAGGCGATCCGGGCCCCACGGCTGGCCTCGCAGCACCCGCAGCGGATCCGGCACCCAGCCCTTGCTGCTCGTGCGCCCGCACTCCAGGCACCCCGGCCCCGGCGGCCGCGGGACCGCGTCCACGCAGCTGTCGCACACCCACTGCCCGGCCTCCCCGTCGTCCGTCAGCGCCACGTGCGC
Organism: Pedinophyceae sp. YPF-701; assembly: GCA_916048055.1. NCBI lineage: Eukaryota > Viridiplantae > Chlorophyta > Pedinophyceae > Pedinophyceae sp. YPF-701. Next base: position 1,065,206 of record CAJZHL010000001.1, on the reverse strand, counting down.
GCGCCCGTCCTCGGCCGCGTCGGACGTGGCGCCACACGCACACTCGCGGCGCCGCAGGAGCGCCGACGTCATGCAAGCGCAGTGCATGCACACAAGGCCGCTCCCGACAGGTTGCTTGATCCAGCTAGGCGACACGCGTGCGTGACGGCAGACACAGCAGCTCTGCGCCGTCTCAGCGGCCGTCGACCGCAGCCACCGCGGCGCGCACGCCACGCACAGATGCGTCCCGTCGGCCCGCATCAGCGTCGGCTGCACCCGTGCGCACTCAGTGCAGAGCGGCTGGGACCCGTCCTCGCGCTCCACGTCCACCGACAGCTTCACCTTGCGGTCGTAGAGCTCGTCGTCGCCCTCTTCGCTGCTTGAAACGTCGATCTCCTCGCACAGGTCGACGGGAGGAGGGGGCGCTGGGAGGACGCGGGCGCCAGGGGACGGAGGGCGTTTCGGCGACCCGTCCGCGTTGCTGCCGTCTTCGTCGTCCTCGACGGGAAGCATTCGCCGCGCAGTCAGGCGCGCATCGTCAGCCTGAGCCTCCGCCCCAGAGTCCCCACCGCTGTTGTCCTCGTCGCTGCTGCTCCCGCCTGCTGGGTCAGCGGCCTGTGCTGCTGGTCGGGGCGCTTTCGTTGCGAACCGCATACCGCCCGGTGCAGGGATGCGCATCGGCAGCCAGTCTCTCTGGTCCGTCACTCGTCTCTGATGCCCGCTGCCGTCTCCAGATGTATTGGCCCCGTCGTCCTCCGCGACAGGTCCAGCCGGCGGCGTCCGCGCCGCCTTGGTGGCGAGCATGTAGCGCCGCGGGGACCTGGCCCCGTCGTCCTCCGCGACAGGTCCAGCCGGCGGCGTCCGCGCCGCCTTGGTGGCGAGCATGTAGCGCTGCGGGGACCTGGCCGCGCCCCGGACCGGCGCGTCTTTCTCTGCTGCGGGCCCCTGCCGCGCTGCCACAGCCGGGGGACCCCGCGCCGCCTTGGTGACGAGGGGATAGCGCCGAGGACTGCCCGGGGCCGGTTCTGCCGCCGGCGTTCGCGCTGTCTTCGCTGCGAACATGCGGCGCCGGGGAGTTCTCGTCGCACCGTAGCCCGTCCCACCGTCCTCGCCAAGCTCGTCGTCCCCGCTGCTGCCGCCCGCCGCTGCTCTCTCCGTCGCAACGCAGTCGGGCAACACAGCTCGGCTGTCGTCGTGTCCGTCGCGCTCTGCGGGAGAGTTCCTGCTGGCGCCCTTGCGCACATCCACTGTGCCGCACGCAGTCTTCTTGGCCAGTTGTTGCTCGCGATCAGAAGCAGTATCAGGCGTACGCGCATTGCCGCCACCTCCACCAGCGCCGCCGATGGCTGGACCCTGCTCGCCCCGGTGGCTGTTTCCATCGTCGTCGCTGTCGCGGTCGTCAACTTCGATCGGATTTCCCAGGCTTGCAAGGCCCGCTTCCAGACCCACATTCTTCGCCACTTTGCGTCTCGTCGGCGGCAGCGGCGTCCGTGCCGTCTTGGCAACCAGCGACGGCACTTGGCGAATGAAGGGGAGCATTCGCAAACGAGGGGGGGCATTCGCCGCGCCCTGACCCGACACACCTTCGTCCGCCGCCGCGGGTGCCTCCCGCGCCGCCATGGTCGCCGGCGCCGCGCCGACCTCGGCGTCGGCGGGCCTTGGCGCCGTCCCCCCCCCCCGCGTCGCCGGCGCGTCGCTAGCGCCCTCCATCTCCTCATCAGTGTCCGACAGCGTCACCACCACCACGGGCGGCACCTGTCGCCGGCTCGGCTGCCCTCCGCCAGCCGGCCCCTCTCCGCGCCTTCGGGCCGTCCCTGCAGCCTCGTCCTCAGACGAAGAGCTAATGCACACGACTGCCATGTTCTCGTTGACCCAGTAGGGGTTGCCGCGCTCCTCCTGCTCGGACGCAGGCGCCTCCCCGACATTGCCTGCTCTAGCGCCTCCCCCTCGAGGCTGCGCGCTGCCCCCTGCGCCTTGACCGCCAGGTGCGCCGCCGCTGCTGCCATTGGCGGGAGCACGCGCAGCCGACCCGCCGTCTCCCCCGCCCGCTGCAGCGCCCGTGCCGCTCTGCCCGCCGGCGCCCGGTGAGGTCGTCGCGTGGCGTGTTCCTTCCTGCGTGGTCTTCATAGTGCGCGCACACACGCTGGCAAGCTTTTCAGCAGCAGCGGCCCCCGCCGCTGAGTAGTGCGCAGCCGGTGCCGCTGGTGGTGGCGCCGACGTGGTGCGCGTCGCCAGCGTCTCCGCAGAGCCGACCTCATCCTCCGCCGCGCATTGCATCACTGTGTCGTCCGAGTGCACCGTGTTCGCCGACACCGACGCCGGCAGCGCCGCGAGCTTGCCGGGCTGGAATGGCAGCACATTCACGGCGGCAGCAGGCGCAGCGACGGCCGTCGCGACGCCGCCGACCGCGTCGACCCCTGGGCCTGCCAGGGGGGGCAATGCGTTCCCACAGCCCCCCGCGTGCCACATGCCAAGCGGCTGCGCACCGAGCTCTCGCGCGTCCCGACCCGGTTGCGGCCGCTGCAGACTCTTGCGAACACGCCGCCGCGGTGCCGCGCCCGCGCGCTTCTCCGACGACGCAACAACAGACGGCTCCACCTCCGCCACCGTCGCCGCCCCGCACACACGCCGTCGCACGCCACCATTCCCCTTCGATGCCCCTGCGCCACTCGCCGGGCGCGTGCGCGGCGCGGATCGCCCTGGGAAGTGTCCCGAGCCCCCACGGCCTCCCCCGCGCCCCCCACGTGGCTTGCGGCTGCCTGGCGCCCCGCCGTTGCTCGGACCGGGCCCCCCGACGCCGCCGCCGCCGCGCCGGTCGTCCCCTGACTCCCTCTCGTCGTCCGCGTCAGACTGCACGTCTTCCAAGTACACGTTGAACGGGATGTAGTATTCGTAGCCGACGTCTTTGGGTAGCGCGGTGCACGTGATGTTTGCCTGCCACGTGTACGTGGCGGACGGCACCGCGCGCTTGCGGACCTCCGCGCCGAGCCTGAAGATCGGCACGTCGCACGGATCCTCGTCGCTCATCTGCGGCCACACACACCGAACAAGACCATGAGAACAAACTAAACACGACAGTAATTCAATACTGTTTCCTGCATACAAGTGCGCTTGAGAGGGAGCAGAAACCGAGAGGTGCAAACGCCGCGGCCGCGTCGTCCTCTCACCACAATGTGCGCGGAGTCGTCGTCCGACTCTGTGTCCGGCGCATCAGCCGACCAGTTGTCTTGCGGCGACATGCACGGCTCGCCGTCCGACGCGTGCCCCGGCGGCCACAGCTCTACCACGCGCGGCCGCAGTCTCTTCTTCTTCCTGGCGTTCGGCACGCGCTTCTCCAGCGCCTCGATCTTCTTCCGCAGCCGCTCCAGCTTCACGTCGCTCCACGCTGCCGCGGACTTGCGCGCCTTCGCAATCTTCTCCCTCGGCAGCTCGTCCCGCGGGCCCAGCGTCGACTTCCGCGCCCGCATCTTCGGTGCCCCTAGCGCCGCGGCGTCCGCCCTGCCCGACTGCTCCACCTCAGACGGACCTTCGTCCCCGCGCCCCGAAGCCTCCTGGCCCGCCGGCGCAACCGAGCCCCTTTTCAGCAGCCCTCTCGCCGCCAGCAGCCCGGCCACGGCTCCGCGGGGGGGCGTGGCCGAGCTGGCGGCACCGCACCGACCGCCCAGAGCGCCCACGTGCTCTTGACCCAGTGGAGCTTGCCCTCCGGGCGCGCCGCTCACGCCGAGCGCGTCCTGCGGCTCCGTCTTCACGCGCGGAACGTCCACCCCGGTACCGCCGCCCCCCGCCCTCTCAGACCGGTCGTCCACCACGCCCTCGCTCTCCATCCGTGCTGCCGCGCCGCTCGACGGTCCCCCGGGGCCGCTGCGGTCCGTGTTCCGCTCGGGGGAGGCTTCAGACCCCGGCCTCGTGGGCGCCAGCCAGAAGCTCACGCGGCGGGGCGCGTCGTCGTCGTCGTCGTCATCGGAGGACGCATACTCCTGATAGTCCATGTGCTTTGTGTCGAGCTGCCACACGAGGTTCCCGAGACGGATCGGACCGCGGCACTCGCGGAGGTTCCTCCGCCACTCTTGCTCCTGCGAGGCCAGCCGCACGGCGACGCGCAAGTCGCGTGTGGTCGCAAGAACAGCCCAGGCGAGATCGACGTTTTGCGGCGCATGTGTGAGAGCGGGGGGCGATCGGCTGCGCGGCGCATGGTCGGGGCGGCCGCTGCGGTATGCGCGTGGACTGTCGTATCGGATTCATGACCGGCGAGCAGGGCAGCTCGACGCTGCAGTGCGCACCTCTGCCTGGGTCCACTTCTGCAGCCGCTTGAGCTCGCTCGGCTTCACCTTCGGCTTGCGCCCCTCCATCTCGGACGGGATCCGCTTCCGCACCCGCGCGCCCGGCCGCAGCGCCTCGTCCAGGACCCAGAGGATGCCCCTCTTCAGCGCCTCGATGTCGCACTCGTCTCTCGCCCTCTCGATGCGCGCCGCCCACTCCCTCGAGCGCGGCCCGATGCCGGGTCGACATGCCGAGCACGGGATATGGTCCCAGGTCCAGCGAATGCGCCGCCAGACGCGTGCGAAGCGCTCCGCCCAGCTCTTGCGCCCCAGGCGACAGTGCTTCTCCGCGAGCGAGAACCCGAGCTTACCATTCTCCGACAAAGACCCGTCCACATCCAGTGCCTCCAAGAGAGCCAGCGCGGACTCCGCGGCGCCCGCCCAGTCCGGGAACCCGGCAATGAGTTGTTCCCGCCAAATGAAGCGCTTCGTGTGGACGTAGTCCGGCTCGCGCGTGAGCCACCCCCGCTTGAACGCATCCGCCCGCAGCTTCGACTCGATCGACTCCAGGAACGGCGCGGCGTCGCGTGGCTCGTTGAACCCATGCAGCCGCTGCAAAGCATCATACGCGCTTCCTCCCGCGTCGCGCCCGCGTTCTGGCAGCAGGGCGCAATACACGCGGGCCGACAATACACGCGTCGATGTGTCAACGGTGCGGGCCTCTCATGCATGCGCGAGGGCTCTCACCAGGAGCTCTTGTAGATCCCGCAGTTCTGAATTCTCCAAGTCGCCCGTCTGCTTCACCTGCTCGACCGCGCCGCCCGGGTTCACGAAGCTCTGTGCGCCTAGGCTGCGCGCTGATCGATCGACCAGCGGCCTCGCCCAGGCCTCGTCGGGCAGCACATCGAGCACGGCGCGCAGGGCCTTTTTGACGATGAAGTTCGCCTCACTCGTGCGCCGGCCCTCCTTCACCTCGTGTAGTTCATCCTGAATATCATGAAGCCGTTCGGCCAGCGACGGCGCCACGCGCTGGCGGGAGGGCGCCCTCCACGGCAACGGAGCAGGGCTCGCAGAGTGCTTCCGTTTCGCGGCCCGCGCGGGCGTGGCCTGCAGCTGCGGCGCGAAGAGCTCCGCGATGTCGTCCTCGGAAGAAACCTCGGACGCAGCACCAGCCTCAGACGGCGTGTCTGCCTCCAACGGCAAACTGAGTGCCGGGGCGAGTTGCTGCCCGTGCGGGCGGTGCTCCTGCGTCGCGTTGCACTCGACCTGCCCGACCACGCGCTGCACCAACGGGTCCTCTCCCTCGACGGTTTCGGCGGAGGGACCGTTGCGCTGAGCCCCCTCGTCCTGGGTTGAAACATTATGTGCGCGCGGCTCCGGCGAGCTGCCCTGCGAGGCAAGACGGGCACGCGGTGCGGCGGTGAGAGAGGCGAGATGGAGGCAGCGGAGCAGCGGTGCCGAGAGCGGCTCCTGCACGTCGGACGGGCGGCATCCCCACGCTGCGCAGAGAATTTCCGCAGAACGGACCCATGACGCGGCGTGAGCTTCGAAGCCGCCCCCGACCCAGACATGAATCTTGCTCTCCGGCGAGTCGTGCCGGCGGAGTCGTGCCCCGAGCTCGCTTGCGCCGGCCAGCAGCGTTCCCACCCAGGGGAGCAACTTACCGGGCGAGACCTCTTCGCCAGCGCCTCGCGCTGGTCCTCCAAGCGCTTCCGCAGCTGCTCGGCGCTTTCCACGCTGCAGAGCAGTGCTCGTCCCGCCACGTTGACCGCGGATCCCAGCTGCAGGCGCTCACTACTGCCTGCCTCGCCAGGGCCGTACAACAGCTCGACGGCGGCCGGCGCGCCGCACGCCATGCATTCCTGACGCGTCTCTGAGCCAGAGAGGCGACGGACGAACCCTGGCGCCGGCGGAACGGCGGCCGAAACGCCGTTGGAGATGCGAAAAGGATCATTCATCTTGCTTTTGCTTCCGCCGTGGCCTTGAGCGCCGCGTTGATGCGAAGACCAGACCGAACGTGCTACGGGCCCCTCGGAATCATATCGCGTGCGAGTTCGGCCCCTCAGCAGCCCGCGCGAGAGCCTTCCGGCGAGCAGTTTCTGGTTCCCGCCCTATCGCCGCCCTCTCTGCTCGGCGCGAAACGAGACTCCTCTTCGGCCTAGACGGACTGTTGCGTCCCACGCAGGCCGCCACGCACCGAAGCACGCCCCGCGGGCGCCCCCACGGCGGTGCGACGGGCGCCCTGACCACCACGCTGCTTCTACCATGGCCCAGCCGCGACGGCCGCCCGCGGGCTCGTCTGCATCGAGCCGGACCTGCGAGAGGCCAGTTCCGGTACCGCCAGCGCGCGCCCGGCGGCGATTTCGGAGGTGGTCTGTGCTCGATGGCACTCAAGGAGGAAGCTCTCCGCGACAAGTTCCGCGGGCTGAAGGCCACGCAGGACTCTATCGAGCGGCTCTCGGCTCACTGCATGTTCTTCAAGAACAAGTGAGCGCGGCGCCCCGCGTGCGACGTCTGGCCGCCTTGTGATGTTCACTTGGTCGGTTGAGCGCCCACGGGGCGTGCTGGTAGCGGCGAAGGCGCCGTGCACCGGCGCGTGAGGATGTGCCTGACCGAGATGTGGCGTGCGTGGCTGGTCGCAGGCATTCCGACGTCGTGAGGATATGGGACGAGGAGTTTGGGCGCTCTTCTCCGCAGGCGCAGGTCAGCCTGCTTTACCTGGCCAACGATGTCATACAGAAAGCGGCGGCCAAGAACTTGAAGGACTACTGCAGCAGCTTCTACGAGTGAGTGCTTGCCACCACGCGCAGCAGCGCACTCTCGACTGCAGGCTCTTTCTCAACACCGCGCCCCGTGCCGCAACGGTGCCATCTGCTGCCGCAACCCATGGTCGTCGAACTGGGTTGCATTGCAGGCCGCTGATGCGCCGCACGCGTGGCCTTCTCAAGAGCGCGGACCCCGCAGTGCGAGCGAAAGTGCAGCGGACGGTCGACGTGTGGGTGAAGCGCCAGCTCTTCGGGAACTCGGGCACGCAGGCGCTGATCAAGATGCTCAAGGACACCAGCATGCACCAGGCGCAGCCCAGGGCGGCACCGGCCGCGCCCACCCAGCGCGCCCCGACACACACACCTCCCGCTCCACCTGCAGCACCGCCCCCTGCGCCCGGTGAGACGCACGCGCCAACGGATCCAGACGACGCACATGCAGCTCGCCCCGTCACGCGTCCTTCCGTGCTCCCGTGGCGGCCCCGTCCTGACGAGATTCCGGCCATTTCCCGCATGGTGCGCACAGGGGAGGCGTTCCAGCGAGAGATGGCCGCAGCCAGGGACGCGCCGCGGCCACCCGGGAGTCCGCACAAATCTCTGAGCATCGAGTGTGCCACTGCGGTGGACGTCATGCGGCCGATAGCCAGGGCGCTGGAGGACGTGTGCAAGCACGAACAACAAGCGGGGGCCGCGAAACGCAAAGCGGACGGCGCGTACCACGCCGCGCAGGTCAACGAAGCGCATGAGGCGCTCAGGGTGCGTGTCCCACAACCTGCCGCGCCGCTGAGTTCCGAAAAACGCGCCACTTCGATGTTGTTTGCATGTGCCATACACCCCCCTCAGCGGCAAACGACGACGCGACAGTACGGCGGACGATGACCATCGCGACGTGCTCAAAATACGTGGGTCTTGACTCGCCGAGCGAGCGCACAATCCGCGACGTGCGTGCACAATGAGCTGCACGGCGTGTTTTGGATCTGCGGCGTCGCGTGTCGTCGCGACGCAGCCATGCCCCACCGCTGCGACACAGGAGGTGGAGGAGAGCTTGGAGGCGGAGCTGCGCGCGCGAGAGCGCGTGACAGCGCTGCTGCAGGGGCTGGGGGCGCTGATGCATCAGCGGGCACGGGAAAGCAGGGCGGAGCTGCAGAAGGTGCAGGCGGGCAGGGGCGGGCTGGAACAGCAGCAGCTAGACGCGTATCCCGAAGAGTACGAGTTCGACGACGTGTAATTGCATGGTCAGGCAGACGTGTCCTCCGGGCGGAGAACCGAATGCGGGCCCCTGATGAGCATTCCTGTCTTGTCAAACGAGCTCAGAGTCGCCGATTTCTCGCACGGAATGCGGTCCGCGGAGCCACGACCCGTCAGCGCGAAAAGCCGTGCGCGTGCACAGGCCTGCGGCGTCAGGGCCACCACTAGGCACGTTCGCTCCTTAATTGTTACACCTCCTTCTCGCCGACTCCCGATGCGCGACCGCCAGCCCGCCGCGTCACGACGACGTCTGGATGACCGTCCCGCCTGCGATGCCTGCGGCCTCGATCGTCTGCGCGTTGTCGTTGAGCGGCTTGGGCGGGAACCCGCCGCGCAGGCCGTACACCGTCGATTCCGTGGGCCGCGCGGACGCGATGAACCGCCTGACGTCAGCGATGGTGTGCGACAGGTTGAACGTCGCCTGCATGCGCGAGCCGTCAGCCATGCGGATCGCCAGCTTCGTCGTCGGCTTGTTGGGGTCCGCGCCCTCCCACTCGCCACCTGCGGCGACCGCGTTCTCCGCGGCCACGGCTGCCCCGGACCCGCTGGCCTCTCCGCCGCCCCCGAGCTTGTTTGACGCACCCTTGAAGGCCTGCACAGAGACGGACGGCGAGGGGGGGTGTGAGGTCGACCGCGATGTTCACGACGATGCACCGCACTGCTGCCGAGCCCGGCCGCGCGAGAGAGGGGGCCCGCAAGTTCAAGAAGGCTGTGTATGATGAATAAATGAACACAGGATCATGAAACAAACACATGTCGTTGTGCGGCCTAACTGTGGCCGGTGCGATGCACCGCCGCCACCACGACAGCAGAAGAAGTCAGCGCCGCAACGCCGGCACACTCACGCAACACGGCACTCCCTCCCTCGCTGTGCCACAACACACCCCAAACTCCCCCCCTTACCTTGGCGCCCTTCGGCGGCACGTAGTCCTCGGGCTTGCGCATCAAATGCACGTCCACCTCCCCGCCTCCCTGCAGCAGCTCGCGCGGCACCCGCCCCGCCGCGATGTCGTTCAAGAACGCGATAGAGGAGGGGTCCTCCACGCTGCGGGGCTCGCCATCATCCACAGTGAACACGTTGTTGGCCCAGAACGTGATCACGCGACGCTGCGGGCCCTGCTGCGGTGCCGGAGCCACGGGCGCCTCCTCGGGCGCGTCGTCTGGCGCCGAGAGCTTGTGTGCACGCCCCTGGAAGGCGCCCGGCCGACGCGGTGCGAGGTCTTCGTCGGTGCCGTCGCGCGCGAACTGCTGCTGGCGGACGCGGTCGAAGTATTCGTCGACGTTCTCGCCCTCGGGGCGGCCGCCCTCGGGGCGGCCCTGCACTGCGACGCCGCTGGCCTGCCCGCCTGCGGAGCAAGGTGGGGCGCGTGGCAGCTGAGGTTGTGCGCTGGCACAGGGGCGGTGTTTGCGTTGCCGTGCGGCCTTGGCGGGCTGTGTGTGAGCTCTGCGGAGCGTCAGAGCGTCTCAGGACATGTGTACGCGGGCTGTCGATCGCAAATGTGTGGAGGGGTCTGCACCTGCGTAGTATTCGTTGTAGTCGTCTTCAGAGTCCCCCGGGGACTGAGAGCGAAGGCCGGGGAAGCCGCCCATGCCCGCACCGCCGCCACCGCCGCTGCCGATGTCCGAAAGCCCCATCACGCGGGGCCCTCCTGCACACAGCAGCCAGGGAGCTGGTAGTGAGGTGCGCAGCATCGACTGCTCTGTTGACGCGCGAGAAGGGCAGTTGGCGCTGGCGTGCGGTGTGACGGGTGCGTTACCTGCTGCGGGACGCGCGGCGCCGGCGGGCGGGCCGCGCGGAGCCGTGCGCTGGGCGCTGGGGCGGGGAACCGTGCCCTCCCGGACAGCGCGCGGCACGAGCGACGGAAGGGCGGGCGCAGGATCGGCCGATACTGCAGGAGCGAGCACGGGAGCGGTTGCGGCGCGTCGGTGAGTGAGGGCGGCCTGGGCAGCGTGCGGAGCAAGGAGGACTGGAGGCCGACTGCGGGTCGAGGTGGCGTTTCTTTGGATCGTGGATCAGAGAGGGCGTGGCGGGGGAAGAGGACGCCTCTCCGGTCCGAGATCTACGCGGTATGTGCGCGAGCGCCGGAGCAACGCCCGCCTAGGTGCGGCCAAGGTCTCATGGCCGGGCATGGGTCCGCGGCCAGCCGACATGCGCGGCTGACCGCCCGAGGCGATCCATTTAGACGCATGTACGACGTGGGGCACACCTGGAGGCGCGGTCGTCGCCGTGGCAGCCCCCGGGTCGTCGAGGTACTGCGCCAGAGCAGCGTTCACGTCCCAGTTCGAGCTCTCGAGGAAGAACCTGGCGCGGTCCGTATCGGCCGCCCCCGAGATCTGCATGAACTGCGCGATTTTGTCGCTTTCCGACATGGTTGAGCGTCCTCGTCGAGCGCCCTGCCCGTGCGACGGTTGCTTTGCAGAGAGCGACCCTCGTAATTGAAGAGAGCGACAGCGACCTTGTGATGAAGGCGACCGTGCGTCACGTCGAGACTAGTCTGCGTCGCCTGCGGCCGCCGCCACTCGCCGCCGCAACCCACACTGCCACGCAAGTCTGACGCACCATGCATCAGGCCCCCCTGCTCGAGCTCGCGCACACGCGGGCAGCCCATCAGCCCTCACGCACCCTGCTCGCACCCACGGAGCCAGCACGCAACCTCAACCCAGGACCCCATCGATCTCGCGCTCACAAACGCCACATAAGCCACCACGCAAACATCTACAGACCGTACGACGGGTACCGCTGCCCGCCGCCCCCGCGCGGCTGGTTGCCGCCAGGGGGATACCCCATGTTGGGATACCTGTCGTTGCCGCCGTACGGCATCCCCGGCGGCGGCGGCCCCGCCCTCGTGTCGCCGCCGTGTGGCTGCAGATCGTAGCCGTACGCGGGCGGAGCCGGTCCCCGGCCCGGAGGCGGGGCCCCGAATGGCGCAGGGAACGACGGGTAGCCCGCGGGCGCGGGACCGGAGGGGATTCCGTACATACCCCCCCCCGGAGGTCCCCCCATGGGGGAGGAGACGCCCATGGACCAGTTCCCGCTGGAGTGCGCGGCGCCGAATGCACGCGAGGGGTCGGGGACGGTGGCGCGGAGGCCGGTCTTCTGGTTGAAGAAGTCGGCGGCGGTGCCTCCGTGCGAGGCCTGCTGCACGATGATGAAGTCGCCGTTGTTGAACCGCGCGTGGCCGATGGAGGCGTGGAGCTGGACGCCCTCGAGGGCGGGCTGGCCATTGGAGTGGTGCTCGCGGAAGCAGAGGACGCCGTGCGGGGAGGACCCGGGGGCGCCGAGCGCGGAGTAAGTCGGGAAGGGGGAGTCGGCGAGGTATGAGCCGACCGACATGGCGATGGACTCGACGGGCGCGCTGACGTCGGCGGCGACGGCGCGCACGAGGCGTATCGAGCGCTCGACGGGGTCGTACGTCTTGATGAAGAGCAGCCGCAGGGACTCCTTCGCCAGGAAGGACACGTAGCCCTCCGTGAGCTCCAGGAAGATGGTCAGGTTGCCCTGCGCGAGGGGGGTCGGGGAGGACGTGGGGTGGGGTGCTTTGTGTTGGGGCGGGAGGGCAGGGCGCGGCGCGGTGGGTGTGCGTGAGTGACGAGAGGGGTGTTGGAGACGCACCGGGGGGTGTCTGCTTGCGGCGAGCTCGCCGACAGTCATCCTGAGGTCGCGCTCGTCGAGGGGGCGGTCGACGACGAGCTGCGAGCCGCTGTGCGCCATCAGCCACAGCCGCTGGAGAGAGGCTGCATGACACACAAACGCGCACTGGCGGTGAGGCAGATCCGAGTTCGTGGTCGTCAAGAAGGCACTCTTCACGCACACATTCCTCCGCCACCGCACGGCGTCATCGGACCAGGACAAACGCGCAAAAGGGGGGGGGGTTGGATGTACGCACGTGCCACGCCTGTGTCGCGCTGAATAGCCTCCTGCAGCTCGTCCATCCGGTCGCCCGCCGACACCTGGAACGGCTTCTTTGCGAACTCGTCCTTCTTCAGCCCGCCGAACGGGTCCTTCGCTATCGCGATCGCCAGGTCGCTGGACGTCACCACCACGCAGCTCACGCCGCCGGCGCGCCCCCCCACCGCCGCCGCGGTCCGCCGCGCCTCCTCGCGGCGCTCCTCCTCTGTCGCCTGCTCCAGCCCCGCGCGCAGCCGCGCCTCGCGGATGATTTTGCGCGCGGGCACCTTTCGCATGCCCTGCTCCTCTAGCATGTCGCTGTCGATCTCCTCCGCGAAGTCGCGCACCGAGAACACGCCGAGCTCGTCCGCGCAGTTCACGAGCGTCTCCCTGCGGCGGGTGTGGCGGCCGGGGGGGCGTTGGGGCAGGGGCCGGTGTGCGCGGATGGAGACAGCGGCGTGTCGCGCTTTCGATCACGTTCTGCGCGCGTATGAGCGGTGGAGCGCGACGACGTGGCCTAGGTGTGAGCGCGGCGCGATCGGTGCGGCGGGGGCAGAAAGGCGAGGGGCGAGAGAACGGCGGAAGGGAATCCATATGCGTGGACGCACTTGGAGATCATGAGATCGAGGTCTTCCAGTATGCTGATCATCCCGCCGTCGCGCAGCTTCTTCTCGATCGCCTCGGGCGACGCCTTGGCGCGCGCCGACTTCCGCGCGAGGCGCGAGCCCCCCGCCTCGTCCTCGAGCATCCGGATCACGTAGAAGTTCTTCGGGAGCTGCGCGGCCGTCTCCTTGGCCTTGCCCCGGGCTTGCACGGGCGTGCGGCACAGCGGGCACTCCATGTGGCGGATGAAGTGCCGGCCACAGCACGACTCGCACACGGTGTGCCCGCACGGGAGCATCCGCGGCGTGCGCTCGCCCTCCGCGGTGAAGGTGTCGCAGCAGATGCCGCAGTCCAGCGTCTGGGCGTCGTCGGCGGGGCCGGGCTTCGCCGCGGGCTTGGCGGCGGGGCGGGCCGCGGGCGGGGGCGCGGAGGAGCCCGCGCCCGGGCCGGAGTCGGAGATCTCGATGACGGCCATCATTTGAGACAGCAGGTCTTCCTCCATCTTCTCCTTCTGGAGTCTGGCCTCGTTGAGCATGGACTCGAGGTCCGACTTCTCCCGCTCGAGCTCGTCCTTCGGGACGCCGTGCTGCGGCATGAAGCCCGCCGCCACCAGGGCGTCCTTGATCGCCTGGGGGCCCAGCCGCTCTGCAACACACCACCCACTCATACACAAACGTTGGTCGAGAATGGCAAGTATAGCCAGCAATGCCAATACCAATAAATGCAACCAGCAACACGCAACGCCACGCGCCAGCAATGCAGCGCAACGCCGGCAGCGGCACGGCCCCGGGTCCCTGCGCGGTTCAGCGCAGCGTGGGCGCGTCGCTGGGGCGGACCTGCGATCATGTCCTCGACGCGGCCGTACGTCTCCTCCATCTTGGTGTCGATGTGGACGTCGAGCGTGGAGAGCTGCTTCCCGACCTTCTCCACCTCGTCCTTGGTCTGCCGGTTCATGTTCAGGTTGGCCCCGTTCAGCATCGACAGCGCCTGCTGGAGGCGCGCCATCTGGAGCGAGTACTTCTGCTTGAAGCGCGTGGACTTCATCACGCGCATGACCTGCAACGCACCGCACGCGACGCGGCGTTGTGGCAGACCCTCTGCGTCCACACGCGGCAGATCGCATCGACCGACGGGGGGGGGGGGTTGTCCGCCCGGCTGCGCTCGCACGAGGCGGTGGGGACGGGTCTCGCGCGCACCGTCGAGGACTTCTTCCAGCGCGTGATGAGTTTCTCGGTGGACTTGAGTGTCTCATCCAGCTGTTCGAGGCACGTCTTCAGCACCGCGTTGTCGTCCGTCCTGGGGCCCTCCCCGGCGCACTTGGCGACCTCGTTGAGCACGACCTGCGCGAGCGGGCAGCGGCGACGGCGGCTGGCGGTCAGGCCGGGACCACATTGGTGGAAGGTGGTTGCGTGAGATACGGCACGGCGGACAGAGGCGGAGTGGAGGTTGCGCGTGCGCGGGGCGGGCGCGCTTGTGTTCTTGCCTGGAGGCGCTCCATGGTGGGCACCAGGTACTTCATTTCGCCCTTCATGTCGTTGTCATCTTGGACCAGCACCATGATGCGCCCAATGATGGCGGCGACGCCCGCAATCACGCTTCCCACAGACATCCTCACTAGATATACAGCAACCTGCGGGGCCGCGGCGGACGGGCCGGGCGCTCGTCTCAGCGGGAACTGGCAGCCACTTGCCTGCCCTGTGGCCGGCGTTTCCTGTAGGAGCACGACCCTCACTGACAGCAACAGTGCACTGACAAGGTAGAAACAGTGTATTCCCAGCAATAACGGCCGTCATAGTGGCGGCAGAGCCCTGTCCGGCGTCTGGAAGTGCGACGAGGCGTTCGTGGGCCAACAGCGCAACAGGCTCTTCGCCGGGCGTTGTAGAGCGAAGTCAAGGCCGTGATGCACGCCGAGTGACCGACAATAGTCTCGAGCTTGCGCACGACCGGCGCCCTCACCTCAGAGCGGCGAGCCCGGCAGGCACGCGGCCTCTTCTGACGCACGCAGCAACAGCACCCCGCAGTGTCTTCGGACTGCGTTGGGCGACTCTGTCACGATCAAACGACCGCCTCCTCAGAGGCGTCTCGGGTTTCTGGCGCGCAATGCTGCCCAGGCGCCCTGTTGTGCCGCGAGTCCAGGCTCTTGTACTTCCCACTTCCCACGGGGTGCTCGTTCTGTCCGCCACGCGCGACCTGGCGCCCCCGAGTCGGCATGCGCGGGCAGTGCGGACAGGGAAGTCGTCACTGAACAGCAGGCGCCCCCTCAGACGGAGTGCGCCCGCGCGAGCGTCGAGCGCAAGCTCCCAGAGTGCCAGAAAGCCCGCTGCTCTCCCCCGGCGGGCGCGACTGCGCACTAGAAACACCCCTCAGTTTTCGAACATAGACTGAATGCTGCACTGAGGGACAAAACCACGACACGGCCCCTCTGAGGTGACCAGGGAGAGCGCAGGTGCTGTCTGCAACGGGCCGCGCGATCGCGCGGCCCGCGGGCCCGTGCCGCCAAGCACAAGCCTCTCCACGACTTCACCAGATCGTAAAGAAATCGGTCCACGCATGGACAGTGCGGAGCGAAGCCTGCGCGGCCCGTAAAGGCAGCTAACCTCCTGCCCGATGGTTTCCGGCCCCACGGGCGCGCACGGCGCCGCGGACGCTCCTCGCGGCCCGGTCGGGCGCTTCATGTTCTGGTACGCCGGCGTGTGCTACGACAGGCCGTGGCGGGTGCTGCTCGGGGCGTTCAGCGTCCTCAGCCTGGTGTCCCTGCTGGGGCTGTCGAGCGGGATCGCCTCGATGACGGGGGGCATCGACCCCGACGCCTGGCGCTTCGCGATTTTCGGCCGCGACGAGATGCTCCTGGACTACCGCGCGATGAAGGACGCCGAGGCGCTGTGGATGCAGCGCACGACGGGCGACCAGGGCGGCGCCACCGTTGATGACGTGCCGGAGCGGTCGCTGCCGCGGGACGATCGGTTCTTCCTCGCGTACAGGTCGGAGAGCGGCGACATGATCCAGTGGGACCAGATGCGGGGCGTCAGGCGCGTCGAGGAGCCGGCGCTGATGCTGGAGTCGTGGGACAAGTACTGTCTGCGGAAGTACGACCGCTGGGGGCGGGACGAGGGCTGCCGGCGACCGAAGTGAGCCCGACGCCACCCCGCGCGCCGGTGCTCCGCGACCGGGACGCAGCGACGCCGATCTGCCACTTGTGCCTCGACACAACAACCTGAGCATGCATTTTTGTGCGCTGCAGGTCGCTGGCGAATTTCGTGTTCCCGCGGTCGGTGGAGCAGGTCCGCGCGTTGCACAACGGGTACGGCGTGTACGAGAAGGACCCCGCGCAGGCCGCGGGCGACCTCGCGTGGGACATGCTGGCCAACCGCATCGGTCTGACGGACGACTTGTACTTCGAAGACGGGTTCTACTGGTACTTCCAGCGCGGGTTCGGGACATACAACATCCACTCGCAGCACCTCCTGTCCCAGCTGTCGTTCGGCCAGCCCCTCCCCGGGTTCAAGCCGGGGGAGTCCCTGTCGAGACAGAACGCCCTGACGTGGCGGCACGCGGAGAGGGACGTCGACGCCGTGCTGCGCAACGTGACGGGCATCGAGGCGCAGGCGCGGTGGCCGCGGTCGCCGTACCTGTACCGCGCGTACGCGCCGGGCACGGCGGACGAAAAGGAAGTCGAGGTTTTGTGGTTCTCGGTCAACCTCTTCTTCCACGAACTCGAGCGGTCGGCGCTCGAGGACGTGCGCATGTCCGGCATCGCGATGGCGTGCATCGCGACCTGGGTGCTCTTCCACACGCGCTCGCTCCTCGTCACCCTCGCCGGCACGTGCGCGAGCGTCCTCGCGTTCCCGCTCACCTACATTGTCTTTCGCTATGTAGCACAAATCACGTACTTCGAAGTGACGCACCTCGTCGCCGTCTTCCTCTTCCTGGGCGTCGGCGCCGACGACGTGTTCGTCTTCTTCGACTTCCTCGCCCAGGCGCTCGCGGCGGAGCGGCCGGGAGCGCAGCGGAAGGCCACTGTGCAGCACGCGGCTGCGGCGGCGGGACGGTCGGTGTTCGCGACGTCGCTGAGCACGTCGGTGGCGTTCGCGGTCGCGGCGGTAACGAAGCGCGTCGCGGTGGCGTCGTTCTGCGCGTTCTGCAGCATCGGATTCGGCATGCTGTGGGCGTGCACCGTCGCGCTGCTGACGCCGGCCTGCGCGATCTGGGCGGCGCGGCGGCCCGCACCGCTCGCGTCTACATACATCGTCGAGATGGCGCAGTTTGGGCTGGACAAGCCCGCGGCGGGCGCGGGCGCGGGCGCGGGCGATGAGGGGGGGGACCATGCGGAAGACACCCCCCTGGTGGGGGACGGGGCGCCGCGGGCAGCGCAGGCGCGGGCGCCGCACGGCGGGTCGCGCTGCGGCTGCGTGGGGCAATGCTTGCACGCGACGTCGCGGGCTGCGGACGCGGCGCGAGCAGGCATCGGGCTGTTCTTGGGCGGACCTTGGGCGACGTTTGTGCGCGTCCTGCGGTTCCCGATCGTGCTGGGGTTCGGCGTGCTGCTGTGGCACGGTGCCACCCACGTGCTGCAGATCGAGGGCGACAACCGTCTCGAGGAGTCGTTCTTCGACGACAGCCATATGTTCAACAGGTTTCTAGCGCTTCTGGGGCGCGGTGGGCCGTACGAGAAGCCCGCGGACACGACGGTCCGCTTCGTGTGGGGTGTCAAGGGCATGGACAGAACGGGCAAGTCGTTCTGGGACACGGACGATCCAGGCACGGTGCGTTCCCTGCCTCCCCCACACAGAATGAATTCATCACCGAATGAATTCATCACCGCTCGGCCGCACCGTCCGCGTCCGCCGTGTCGCTTCGCGCAGGTGATGCTGGACGAGGACCTCGACTTTTCGTCGCCCTCAGTCCAGGGGTTCATGCTCTACGCGTGCGGGGCCATGGTCGACCCAGCGTTTGGCCCGTGCACGTCGGGGCTGTGCGACGGCGTCAACCTCGTGCGGCCGCGGACGAACATCATCGCGGTGGAGGAGAAGGAGGTCCCGATCCCCTGTTTCTTCCGCGCCCTGGAGGACCACTTACAAGACAAGTATCACAAGGGCGAGAAAGACGCTGGGCAGCTGCTGGGGCGGCTGTCGCCCGAGGACTTCGCGGCGGAGGTCAAGCTCTTCTGGCGCTCGCACAACCTCGCGGACGAGATCAGGACGGGCGTCGTCGTCGACATGAACGCCACCGAGCCGGCAAAGGTGCTGCCGTTCTTCGTCAACAAGCTGGTGCTCGGGGCGGACGCGAAGACCTCGGCGGAGACGCAGGCGGTGTACCGAGACCTCGAGCACGTGCGCGACAGGCTGCGGGCGCAGGCGCCGGTCGGGGCGAAGGGCGTCAAGGTTCTGATCGGGCACAAGTTTGCTGTCATGCGGACGCAAGACGCCCTCGTGCGGTTCGCGCAGCTCAAGTGAGTGCCCGACGGTGCCTGTGCGCGCCAGCCAGAGCATGGATCCGCGTGCCACGGTGTACCCGGGAATCAACCGAAAAAGACCGGGATTCCATGCTATTTTACACGAAAGGTTGTCAAGTCATGTATGATCTGCTGTCTTCTCTGATCTCTCTTCGCGTTCTGCCTGTGTCTCGTTCTCGATCGCGACCTCGTCCGTCCCGTCGCGACTCTTGTGCGCAGTATGCTCCTGGTCCTCGTCTTCGCGTGGATCGTGCTGCTGTTCCTGACGCGCAGCCTCGTGCTGGCGACGTGCGTGGCCGTCATGGTGGCGGGCATCGTGTGCACCGTGGTGGGCTCGCTCGCCGTCGCCTGGAGAGGCTACAAGCTCGGCCTCGCGGAGGTCGTGTCCGTCGCCCTCGTCATCGGCTTCAGGTGCGCTGCGCCCCACAAACCCATTACACTTATTTATTGCATTTGCCTTTGTTGTGTCATCAGCCGATGCAGTCTCATCGCCGGTCTCGTCTCCCCCGCGGTGCCTCGCAGCGTCGACTACGGCACCCACATCGTCATGGGGTACATCGACAGCCCCGCGCCGACCCGGGAGGCCCGCACGCGCGACGCTCTGCGCTGCCTGGGCATGGCGGTCGTGTCCGCCTGCACAACCACGGCCGGCAGCGCGGCTGTGCTCGTGGCCACGCGCCTGCTCTTCTTCCAGCGCATGGCCTTCTTCGTCGTCGGCACGCTCGCGTCCTCCCTCGTGTGGAGCCTGACGTTCCTCACCGCGCTGCTCATGATCGTCGGGCCGCAGCCGCGCGCGCGGACCGAGGGGGGGCGCGCGGGCGTGACGAAGCCAGTTGCAACGGAGGCACACGCGTGATTCGCGTCTCCAGTCAATGTACTCATGTGACGAGGTCCATTTTCGCGGCGGACGTGGGATGTGCAGCGCCGGGGAGTCGCCGGCGCTTGTGTGTGTGCGCGCGCGCGGCGGTGGATCGACTTGCGCGCCCGCGGGCCACGTGAGCGAGGTGTCGTACCTGACGACAGTAGGACCTATCAGACGCAACCAGATTGTGCGGAGTCAGGGAGGAGACATACGGGGGGCGCCAGCACGCCCCGGCGCACAGTGCGCCGACGCTGACAGTCGGCCGCGGCGACTACGCGTGGACAGGCCGTGTCGCGCCGCTTGCGTTGTGCAGGGTCCCATAGTGGCACTCTCCCGGCACCCGCGTCCTAACACACGCAGCTGCTGGCTGCGATCCGCACGTGCTGTAGACTGCACCTTCCTCCTCATCTTGCGCGGGCAAACGCCCTGAGCATACGGTCGAGCAGACCAGCCTGCGCGGGCAAACGCCCCGAGCTCGAGCGCAGCCTGGCGCAGCATGTGGGGCGTCCATGCGCGCCCGGGGCTGGCCCCGTGGACGAGAGCATCGGCGAGAGCACGCGAGGCCGCTCGCCGCCCGGCAGCGACGCACAGTTCTCCGCGGCGCGAGCCCTGTTGTCGTTCAGCAGCGAGAGACGTGGCGATGGCCAACATCGACGAAATCACTTGGGAAGTGCCAGAGGCGGCGACGGTGGAGGACCTCGAGCCGTATGTCAACGTGATGAAGGTACGTCTGGCTGTCCACAGCGCTCGGCGGATCCTGCGCGAGTGGTTCACCACTAGAGTCATCCTGGACGAGCCAACGTCCTAGCGGCGAACTCACAAGCTTGCTTTTGCCCGCCTCCTGCCGCAGGCCTTCGCGACCGCCTGCGACACGGACGACCAGGGCGTCACCAACGTGAACCGCGCCAACACCGTCAAGCTCTGTCTGTGGGTGCGCAGATGCGTCCGCACAGGTCCGTCCCGACCCGACCCCTCCATGTCTGCTCACCCGCACCCCATGAGAGTCATGGCGTTCAATCTCCGCGCGCTCGACGATCCAATGCGCCTCTCAGCGACCCTCCAGGAGCCGGTGACCCACCTGTTCAGTTGCTTCGTTCCCCACAGGCACTCTAGACTCCCGGAAGAAGTTCCAAGCGGCAGCGCGCGCGGCCGGTCTGGATGACGCGCTGCTCATGCTCGCAGAGACCGGCTTCGGAGCGGCCTTCTGCGCGCTCGAGGCGCTGGTATATCGCAACGAGCCAATGGCGGTGTACCTCGCGAAACAGCGCGTCCCGCACCTCGTGGCGCGTCTCCTGGGGGAGCTCGGGACGCCATCCGGAGGAGCAGGCGCCCTGGGGCTGCAAGTCAAGTACAGCAACGACCCGTGGCTGACGTCCGCGATGCTGTATCTCCTGGCGGCAATGGCAGCCTTCTCGTTCCGCTCGCACGCCTCCATCATCGACGCGGGCCTCCTGCCCGTCCTCGTGCGCTTCTCTCACCTCGTCGAGGACGAGGAGACCGCCATGGTGCGCGCCCGCCCCGCATTCACGCAACTTCCCGCGTGACAGCGCTGTCGGCGGCAATGTCACGACTCCCACGGGCTCGAGCTCACTCCCTGCAGGCGGACGCGGTCGGGTCCGCGAACTCGGAGGTCGCGCACACGCGCGAGCTGCTGGGGTCGCGCGTCAACGTCTGCGCCCGGGCCTCGGCGGTGCTGCGCAACCTGGCGCACAACCGCAACAACCACACCCAGCTCATTTCCGGGGACGTGCCCTCCGCGCTGCACGCCATGGTCGAGTCGTCGGGCGACGCGTCGACCCGCGTGCACGCCGCGACGGCGCTGGCGTGTCTGAGCGGGGGCGAGGAGGACGACCCGACGCTCATGATCGCGGAGCCCGTCGTCGTGGAGATCCTCGCCACGCTCGACGCCGCGATCGACGGCAGGGAGCACCTCGGGCAGACCTGGACGGTCTGGAAGCTGGTGCAAGGGCTGGCTCGACTGTCGATCAACGAGACGAACAAGGCGGTGCTGGCGCGGCACGGCGCCGTGGAGCTGATCGCGCGGATCCTCGAGGGCAAGCACCACAAGCCGCTCGTGGTCCAGCGCTTCACCGTGCGCACGTGCTGGAACCTCTGTTTCCTCAAGGAGAACCGGCAGGCAGTGCTGCAGCACCCGACGCTCGTGCCGCGGCTCCAGGACCTGGCCGGGAGGTCCGCGCGCTGGACGTTCGAGGACGGCAAGCTCCTCGCGAACGCGCTGAAGGGGTGCCTGTGGACGCTGGGCATGTACGACGGAGATTCGGACTTCCGGGACGTGCTGGCGACGCACAGCAGCTCGCTGGCAACGTCCTCGCTGGAGCAGTCGCACGCGCTGATCCCGGACTCGGCGTGGTCGGATCCGGTGTCGCTCGCGTCGGGGGGCGTGGAGCAGCGCAGCGCGGCGGTGGGCGTTGGCCACGTCATGCTGAGCTACAACTGGCAGACGCAGGGGGACGTGCTGCTGCTGCGGGACGAGCTGCAGGCGCGCGGGTACGAGACGTGGGTCGACGTGGATCGCATGCGGGGATCGACGCTCGAGGCGATGGCGCGTGCCATTGAGGAGGCCTCAGTCGTGCTCATCTGCTACAGCCGCGGGTACAAGGAGAGCCAGGCGTGCCGGCTCGAGGCCGAGGTAAGCGCCGAGCAGGCGCAACCCCAAGTGAACGTCCGCCCCGCCTCGCCATCATCCAGGCGGCCCCAACCGCTCACTGCATGGCTGGTTGCGTCTCCCGTGTCCGCAGTACGCCTTCCAGCTCAAGAAGCCGATCGTTCCCGTCCGTATGGAAGACTGGGCGCCGTCGGGCTGGCTCGGCGTCATCTGCGGCTCCCGGATGTACTACGATTTGTTCACTGCCAACCAGTCGCGCCGCGCACGCCAGGAGCGGCTCGAGGCGCTGCTGCACACGATCGCGCTCACCGTGTCCGGCCAGGACGACGAGAGCGACGGATACCGCGAGGCCTTCGAAGAGGGGCGCCTGCGCCACAGCGGCAGGCCGCTGAGCTCGGTTGACATTCACGCGCACATGGCCGACCGAGCGGCGCCCTTGCACGCGGCCGGGAACGTCGCCCCAGCGTACATGAGCGCCCATGTGCCGAGCGGGTCCGCCGAGCACATCGCGCGGCTCGAGCACGGCAGAAGCAACTTGAGATCGGAGACGTGCTTTGCGGACGTGGTGTCCTGGGACGTCAGCGAGGTGGAGGAGTGGGCGCGGGACAACGGGATGCCGTGGCTCACCGCGGCGGTGCGGCGCGAGGAGATCGACGGCGGGGCGCTGCTTGGTCTGCGCACAGCGGCAGCGCACGACCCAGTGGCGTTCACGGCCGCGCTGAAGACGGAGCTCGTGCTGCGGCGGGCAGGGCACCGCTTCAAGCTGCTGCACGCGCTGCAGGCGTTGTGCGTGGACGACAAGCGCAGGCCGGGAAGCTGAAGCGGCTTGAAAGCTGCCTAGATATACAATATGAATCATAATGACTCGGCAACGGCCGGGCAGCGCGCCCCGCAAGAGACACTTTCAAGGCAGACACGACGTGTATTGAACATGCAGTGTGACAAACGTGTCACACCGGAGGTCACGATAACCAAGGAAAGGGGTGGCCGAGCAACGACGTGGTGGAGTGAGTCTCGTCTGCCGCACCATTTCGGTCGCTCAAGCATCCTCGCGGTGAGGGTGCCTGTGGGTCAGCGAAGTACTATCTGTCGCCATCGCCGCACATCCTCATCTTTACAAGGAACATTAGCCCCGGTTGGAGTCCTACTCGTCTCCAGCCATCTCCTCGTCCTCGTCCTGCGGCGCCGCGAGCGCCTCCGCGGCCTCCATCGCCTCCGCGGACGGCTCCTCGTTCCCGCTGCCGCCGGCGCCCTCCCCGCCGCCCGCCGCGCCCTCCGCCTGCGCCGCCCCCTTGGTCTCAGCGTCCGCCTTCGCCCGCGTCACCGCCTCGCGCGCCGCCTCCTCGCTCGCCTTCGCCGCGTTCTCCGCCGCCGCCCGCGCCGCCGCAGCCACCGGAATCGCGTCGGCGTTGTCGTAGATCTCCTCCGCCACCTGCCAAATCTGCAACACGTTGTCTTCCGAGACCGACGACACCACCCAGTCGCTCTCGGGGTCCCACGCGAAGTCGCTGATCTTGCTCGTGTGCCCGCCGTGGATGAAGAGCAGCTCTGGCGGCCCGTCCTCGGCGTCCTCCGGCGACTGGTCGGCGCCGATGCGTGCCAGGTCCCAAATCAGCATCCGGCGGTCCGCGCCGCACGAGCCCATGATCGTCTCGTGGCCCGGCATCCACCCGACCTGGAAGACCTCGTCGTTGTGCCCCTCGAAGATGTGCAGCTTGCGGTCCAGCGCGCGGATGTCGTGCAGCACCAGCTGCTGGTCGGCGCTGCCCGTCACCAGAATGTACTCGTTCACGGGGTTGAACGCGAGGCAGTTGACCTCGGCCGAGTGGGAGTCGACCGTCATGATCGCCGCGCGCTCGGGCGTCTGCCGCGTGTCCCAGATGACCAGCCGGTGGTCGTCCCCCACACTGCCAAACAGGTGCGAGTGCTGCGAGTGCCACGCCACGTCCTCCACGACGCCCTCGTGGCACTGGTAGATCGACATGGCGTCCAGCACGCCGTTCGGCTTCCCCGCGCCGCGGTTGATGTCCCACAGACAGATCTGTGCGTCGTCGGACCCGGACAGGAGGTACCCGGGGCGGTGGTGCGACCACGACAGACCGTAACCCTCCTGCTTGTGCCCCTTGAGACGCATCTCCGGCCGGCAGATCCCTGCGCGAAGCAGCAGCACCACGCCGCACATTCGCCAGCTGAAGCACACAAACAAGCGCGCTACGGGCACGAAGGCGCGGGTTCCGAGCCGGGAGGCGGCGCGGGGTCGATCGCGCAATCGCGGGGGCCGGGGAGCGCGCGCACCGTCGGCTTCGGGCTTGGAGGGGTGTTTTGAGTAGTCAAAGATGAGCACGTCGGACGAGGGGGTCTTGGTGGCGATCTTGAACTTGTCCTGCGGCATGTGGCGCGCGCGGTTGACCTCGCCGTCGTGGTTGATCTGCTGCACGACCTGCACGCGGCCCTCCGCGGCCCCGAAGCCCCCGACTTGGCCGTCCTCGTCGTTGTACGCGCGGTTGTCCGTCTCCGTGTCGATCGTGGGCAGCGACACCTCCGCGCGCATCAAGAAGTTCTGCTCATTGTCGCACGTGTGCGTGCCAAGCAGCAGGCTCTGCGGCGCGCAAGGGCGGAACAGGAGGGCCGTCAACGTCGCAGCGACCCGCAACGCAGCAGCCGGCCAGCACGCCCGCCGCCGCTCGCGAGCGTCGAGGAGGCAGCTGCGCCAGAGCGGCCCCGGGCGTCGCAGGAGCCTGCGGCGCGCCGCCCGTGCCTCGCGGCGCGCTTCCCGCCGTGTCCCCGCGTGAGGTTCAACCGCAAAACCGCAGCATTGCACACAGGGATGCTTGCGGCGTCAGGGATCGGGTCCGGCCGGCCGGATCGGCGTGCGGCCGGAGCAACGAGCTCGGGGACGCGCACGGGCGGGCGGCGGCCGTGCCACCGCCCCGCTCTCGCAGCCGCTCGCTTGCGGGGCAGCTGGCGCGCGACGCGCCGGTGTCCGGCGCCGAGGCGGCGGGACCGGGCCAAGTTGCGCGTTTCTGGGGGGAGTGCGCGCCTGCTTGACGTAGTCGCCGTCCGGGGAGACCTCCTTCCCCGGGAGCCATTGCACGGTGAGGGAGGGCCACTCCAGGGCGTGCGTGATGACCAGGTCGTACAGGAACGGCGTGTTCTTCTTCCAGATCTTGTACTCCTCGTTCACCAGCCGCTCCTCCACCTGCGCGGACCGGCATCGAAGGCGCACGAGTCGTGACGCCACCCCCTTTGTGCGACCCCAGCCTCAGCAGGCGGGCCGTTGCGCGTGGCAGCCCGTCCGGGCGCCCGCCGCTCCTTCTAAATGCTTGAGTGGACGGGAATTGCGTCGAAATGCGCCTCGTGGGGCCGGAGCCGTCGAGCCGGTGCGGGCCGGGGCCGCCGCGCGCCGCTGAGGGAGGTGGCGGCAGCCCGGGCAAACTGAGAGGTTGCGCGGGAACGCCGCGAGGCCCTGGCGCCGGGCCGTCAGCCCCGCCAGGACGTCCCAGATATCACGGGGAACGTCTCTCGGCGGCAGGTCCGCGGATTGGGCCCTTCGGCGGGGCGCGGGGCCGGCTCTGTGGCCTCAGCGGGCAAGTGCGTCGCCACCGACGGCCGCCCGGGGCACGACGCCGCGACCTGGGCACGCGCGGCGCGTGACGAGCACCAGTGCCGGGAGTTCTGCGCCCCGTTGCCGCCCCACAGCGCCGGGCGCGACTGTGGCCGCGGGGAGTCCTTGGGAATCAGGGGCGCTCGCCTGGTCCGGATATTCCTCATCCTCGCGCATTGTCATGACAGCGTAGCCTTCTGTCTGTCCTGCGGCTGCGCCAGCGGACGTGAAGCGGTGCGACTCGTCGCCGGCCCGCGCTGCCTGGGCTGCTCGGCGCTGACTTGGATGAACGCGAGACTCGTTCGACGCTGGCGGTGCGAGGAGCGCGCCCCCGACCCGACGAGAAGGTGCGCGCGTCGCGAAAAACGTGCGAGACTGCGCCGCGCGCTCGCGGGCGGCGCCCACGGCGTCGGGACCGCGCTGCCGGGGCGTCACGGAGACGACCCCCGGGTCACCCGGGCGGCGGGCAGCGGAGCATTTTGCCGGTCGCGCACCCCGCGTCCCGGCAACCTCGAACCGCAGTCTTCGCGCTGAGCGGGTGCTTCAGCGCGTTCTCAGGCGGTCGGGCGCGTGCAGCGGCCCGTGGCTACGCCCTTTTGCAGGGGCCGGCGGTCCGTGGAGCGCCGCGGGATCTCGCGGGTCCGTATTTACGTCGATACGTATCGTACCCGGTGAGTGGTGGGGTCGCGCGGTGTGTGTGGTGCGTGTCGAGGCACTGCCACGCACTCGTAGGGCAGGGCGGGCATCTGTCGCCGGCGCTCGCTGCCCGGCCCGTGATCTGGCGTAATGCAGCGCCGAGAGCGCCAATTGCGTCGTTTTCGCACTACGCGACGCCCCTGATCCGCGCTTCGATCGTCGCCGCGGCGGATGGCCCGGCCAATGCTGTGCCAGGCACCCTCCGATGCCGGCGACACGCGCAACCGGGACAATGGCCCTCCCCCGGGGTCCTCGATCGAGCGGCACCGACGCACAGAGCCCCAAGCGCACCGCGCGCGCGCCGTGGCCCGCACGCCCGCGACGCAGCGAGCGCGAAATGAGGTTGTTGGCTGGACACTTTAAGCGGCCGTTCCTCCCCCTACCGCAGGACCTCGGACCCGAAACACGCCCCTTTCGAGAGGCAGGATCAAAGGCTACCCTGACAGCAGCTTTTGAGCCGCCGAGGACGCCGGAGCGGCCGCAGCGGAGCAAGACCTCATCACCAGCGCGCCACAACACGACTGTGCGGAACAGGATGCTGCTGCGGGGCGTGACGCCGTGCAGGGCGGCTACCCGGCCAGTTAGTCGCCCGAACTCGTCGCTTGGCCATGCGGCGCGTCCGCGGCCGTGCCGTGCGGCCCTGGAGCGCCCTTGGAGGCGCGGCTCGCGGCCAGCACAGCGGGCGGTGGCCGCCTCCGCGGCTGTGCGCGGTAAAATGGGCGCGTGCTTCGACCCCGAGGACGTCACGATCCGACGCCAGCTCGGCCAGGGCTCCTTCGGCGAGGCACGTCCCCTGCGCGGCGGCATTTGCGCAACGTGGATTGCGGTTGCCATAGCCCTGGCCCTGCCGCATTGTGTCACCGCGCGCGCGACGTGCGAGTTCCCGCGGCCACGTGGACGCAGGTGTTCGAGGGCGTCCTGAAGGTGCCGTCCGCGGACCCCGAGGCCGGCACAACGACCTCGGAGCGCGTCGTGCTCAAGCGGGTCCGCGGCCAGGTGTCTGGCGCCGCGGAAATGGGCGAAATGGAGCACGCGCTCAACGTGGCCGTCACGCAGGCGTGCCCGGGCGCTTGCGCGGACTTCATGGGGTGCGGACCCGGCCGTGCACTCGGGAAAGCACGCGCGCAACTTGGTCAAGATTTCTCGACTCCGCGTGCCTCGCTGCGCCCCGACTGACCTCCGCCGCCGCCCGGGCCCCGCCGGCGCAGGTATCTCGAAGTCGACAAGCCGCCGTCGCGGTCCTCGCGGCTCACGGCGGGCCGCTGGCTCGTGTGGCGCCTCGAGGGCATCAACACGCTCCAGTACTACTTCCGGCGAAGGGACTGCCTCGCCGTGCTCGCGCGCGACCTGGGCATCAAGGAGGCCGCCGTGCCCGCGACGGTCGTGAAGCACCTCATGCAGAACCTCACCGCGCTCCACAAGGCCGGGTTCGTCCACCGCGACGTCAAGGCAACCTCCCACCAATCACCGCCGCGCAGCCAACCAACTGCCGCCAATCGCCCCCGCGGCCCCTCCCCGCGGCGCCCCACCTTCCCCGCCCTACGCCCCCGCACCGCGCCCCCCGCTCCACCGGCCCTGACGCGCTCCGTGTTCCACCCCCATGCCCCGCGCAGCCTCCCAACTTGCTGCTGTGCGAGCGGACGCAGCGGTTCAAGCTCATCGACCTCGGCGCGTGCGCGGACCTCCGCTCCGGCACGAACTACACGCCGCGCGAGACCATCCTCGACCCGCTGTACTGCGCGCCCGAGCAGTACGTGCTGCCGATCGACAGCCCCGACATCGCCGCGACAGCCAAGCCGATCGCCGCGCTCATGGGCCCGCTCCTCTGGGCGCAGTACAAGCCCGACAAGTTCGACAGCTACTCCGTCGGGCTGATCCTCATGCAGCTCGCCGTCCCGGCGCTGCGCACGCCCAAGGGGATCAAGGCGTTCGGGGAGGGGATGCGGCAGTGCAGCTTCGACCTGGCGCGCTGGCGGCGCCGCAACCGCCACGTGCTGCCGGCCTCGCAGACGCAGATCCTCGACCGCGACGGCGGCGCCGGGTGGGAGCTCGCCGAGATGCTCCTGCGCAGCCGCAGCATCGACGCCACGACGGACGGCGCGCCGACGTGGGTGTTCGACGAGATGCGCGGCGGGAACGAGGACGAGCGGCTCTCCTGCGAGCACGGCCTCAAGCACCGCTTCATCGTCAACCAGGCCGTCGAGACCAAGGGGCGCGCGCCGGGGGAGGCCGCCGCGGGCGAGGAGGCCCCGCTGCGCCGCCGGACGATGTGGCAGACGATGCAGGACCGCGTCTCGGAGCTCCAGACGCGCTACACGTCGCAGATCTTCGCCACGCAGAAGCAGGCCGAGGAGGTGGACAGTCTGACCAAGCGCGTGCAGGCGGGCGAGGACGTCGTCGACGACCTGCTCGAGGCCGAGGACCGCCTCGCGGCGTCCGAGCAGGAGCTCTCCTCGCTCCAGTCCGAGCTCTCGCGCGCCATCGACGACGCCGGGTCCATGCTGAAAGGCATCGGGGGGAGTATCTTCGGGTCCAAGTCCGGGTCCACCAAAACCGGGTCGGGCTCGGGGTCGGCGTCGAGCGGCACGGACGCAGGCTCGGTGGAGGCCGAGGCGGAGGTCGTGGAGGCCGAGTCCGGCGAGGCCGCGCGCGAGAAGGACCCGCTGTGGGTGTCGGCGATCTACAACGGGCTCAAGCTCACGGCGGCGGCGATGCGGACGACGGGCAGCGCGGCGGCGCGGCTGATCGAGGAGGCCGAGCGCGTGCAGGAGCGCGCGCAGGGGCAGCGTCGCGCGCGCGACGCCGCGGCGAACTTCGTCGTCCTGCTGGACGAGTACATGACGGATGCCGACGTGGCGGCGGCAGAGCGGGGCGAGCTCGCGCTGGCGGACGTGCTGCCGCGGCTGGCCGAGGACGAGCGGTTCGCCCCGGTCGACGTCGAGCTGTTTGACGCCGTGCTCGAGGTGGCCGCGTCGGAGCCGGAGGCCACTGGCGTCGAGGACGCGAGCCTTGTGGAGGCCAAGAAACAGGAGCTGTTTGACGCGGTGGTGACGGCGCGGCAGGAGCGGCGCGAGGCGCAGGTGCGGCAGCTGGAGGCGCAGCTGCGCGACGTGCTGCGGGCGGCGCTGGGCGCGCGCGTGGAGAGCATGACGTGGGCGGAGGCCAAGGCGGACCCCGCGCTGACGGAACAGGCGGGGTACGCGGCGCTGTCGCCGGCGGACGCGGCTCCGGAGAGCGCGTTCGTGCTGTTTGACGACGCGCGGCGCGCGGCGGTGTTCGCGGCGGTCCAGGAGGAGGTGGCGCGCGAAGAGGAGGTGCGCCGCGAGCAGGAGGCCGCGGAGGGCGACTACGTGAAGATGCTCGCGGAGCTGCGGGAGCCGGCGATCGACGCGCGGACGTCGTGGGGGAAGGTGCGGTCGCGCATCCGGGAGGACGCGCGGTACGGCGCGGTGCGGGAGCGGCGCCGCTTGGCGCTGTTCAATGCCTACGTGGCGAAGCTGAAGGTCGAGGAGAAGGAGCGGGCGGCGGAGGAGAAGGACGCGGCGGAGAAGCAGGCGGCGGAGGTCGCGGCGGCCGCGGAGGCCGAGCGGAGGGCTGCGGAGGCTGCGGCGGCAGAGGCGGACGCGAAGGCGGACGCGGCGGCGGCGGCGGCGGCGGAAGCGGACGAGAAGGCGGAGGCCGCGGCTGAAGTGGCGAAGGAGGAGGACGACGCGAGGGCGAAGGCGGCCGCCGAGGCCGCGGCGAAGGCCAAGGCCGAGGAAGCTGCGAAGGCTCAGGCTCAGGCGGAGGCGGCGGCGCAGGCCAAGGCGGAGGCCGAGGCGGCCGCGAAGGCCAAGGCCGAGGCGGAGGCCGCCGCGCGGGCCGAGGCGGAGGCGGCCGCGGCAGCCAAGGCGGAGGCGGAGGCCGCCGCTGCGGCGCAGGCCAAGCGGGAAGCGGATCTGGCGGCCAAGGCCAAGGCCGACGCCGAGGCTGCGGCGCGGGCTCAGGCGGAGGCCGAGATCGCCGCGAAGGCCAAGGCTGAGGCCGAGGCGAAGGCCAAGGCGGAAGAAGAGGCAGCGGCCAAGGAGAGGGCCGATGCTGAGGCGGAAGCCAAGACGAAGGCCGTGGTCGAGGCCATAGCGAAGGCCGACGCTGAGGCGGAGGCCAAGACGCAGGCCTTGGTGGAGGCCATGGCGAAGGCGGAGGCTACGAAGAAGCCGAAGATCAGCAGGAAGGCGCGGGCGGAGGCGCGCAAGGCCAAGGCGGCGGCCAAGGCGGAGGCGAATGGGAACGCGAAGGCCGAGGCCGCGGCTATCAGGAAGGCCAAGTCCGACGCGGCTGCAGAGAAGAAGGCGCAAGCCAAGGTTGCCGCGGAGGCTGCCAGGAAGGCCAAGGCCGAGGAAGCCGCGGAGAAGCAGGCGCGGGCGAAGGCTGCCGAGAAGGTGGAGGCCGAGAGCAAGGCCGAGCCTGCGCACTCGAAGAAGCCCAAGCTCCGCCAGGACGAGGAGGTCCTTCTGTTCTCGTTTGAGGATCCGAGCCCCGACACGCACTCGAACGGGGGGGCCGACGCCGCGTCGGTGCGCGCGGCGGCGAAGGCGGTGTCCGAGGCCGCGAGGGGCGCGAAGGCGGAGACCGAGGCCGCGAAGCGGGCGCGTGCGGAGGCGGCAGCGAAGACGGCAGCAGCGGTCAAGGCGCAGTCGGAGCCGGACGCGGTGGTGTTCAAGTTCGGGGACGACAACATCGCGGAGGACGTGGAGCCTGCGGACGCGGCGACGATCAAGGCGGCGGCGGAAGCGGCGGTGGTCCTGGGGCACGAGCAGCTGGCACACAAAGCGTCGCAGCTCGAGGACGCGGACAGCGACGACGAGGACCTCGAGACGCTGCAGCGGGAGTACAGCGCGCTGCAGGCGAAGATGCGGATGATGGAGGAGGAGCTCGCGCGCAGGCGCCGCGAGGAGGTGTGATGATCATCATGCAACTGAGTGACGCATGAGACGGGGAAGACGTTTGTGTCACCACGTGAGAGTGGCCTGTGTTGGCGCGGTGCCGGTGGAGAGCGGGAACGGGCTGGCAGGTGGTATAAACGAACAGTGCCGCCCAGGCAGACCGAGCAGTTTTAGTTGTTGCACCAAGTGCGTGTCCCCCGGACATTGCTTCGGGACTGGACGGTCCTTGTGCAGCGCATCCATAGGCCGCTGCTGGTCGAGTCGTCTGCAGCGATGCCCCCGGCGCGAGGCAGCTGTGGCGGGACAGCTGCCAGGCTGTTTCGAGTGCCCCTGGGCTGCCGTGCGGGGCGCGGAGCGGCACGACGACCCTGCGTGGCGCGGAATCGCATCCTGTTCGATGCGGAGGAGGGAGCGCGGCTGAGGAGCTCGGTGGGCCTCGTGCTGCCGGCGCATGATGACAGGGCGCGGCATATGCACCAGGTGCTAGGTGTCGCTTGCGGGGACGACGTGCGAGTTGGTGTGCTAGGTGAGTTGCATGTTCGGTGGAATCACGATCTCTCGAGCGCGGTTTACGGCCGCCGCGGGCGTGTGTCGGCGCGGGCGGAGGCCACGAGACGGTGCACCATCAGCACGTCGTACGGAGCTAGCAGCGCCCGTTCGTAGCATCTTGACCATCCCTGCGGCATACTCACAGATGAAGGTATCGGACTGGCGGAAGTTGTTGAGGACGGAAGGGGCAAGCACGGCCAGGGCGCGGTGTGCTTGCGAGTCACTGCAGCGATGTCGCCCCCGGACCCGCCGCCGCCCCTAGTGCTGCTCCTGGCCTGCCCGCGCCCGAAGGTGGCTCGGAGACTCATTGAGAAGATCGTTCAGATCGGAGTCCGGAGGTCAGCGCCCCCCTGCCAGCTGCCTGCGTCGTATCCAGCTGCGGACGCGACAGGTGAAATTGCCGAGTGGGCCGGTGCTGGACGATTCCGCCACGAAAGCAACGCCGGAACTTCCCCCACATTCGCGGAGAGTGTGCTTGAGCTTTGGATGAGACATCCATCCTTCTCGCATCGCGTCGCGATGCGACACGATGTGTTGCCCACGCAAGCGTCGCAGGGTGGTCGTGTCGGGCGCGGAACGCGTCGAGCGGGGCTACTTGACGGCCAAGATCATGGGCTCGGAGTCGGTCATGGACCAGGTCATCAAGGGGCTGGAGCAAGCAGGTGCGCGACGACAGTAAGTCATCATGGCATTGCTCGTCTGATGAAGCTTTCAACAGCTCTTCTTGCGACGCATGCACCTGAAGCGCTCGATCCAGCGTCACGGGCTTACGCTTTGCGAGCACGCGTACTTGCGGGCCATGCGGGACTTTCCAGTCCACATGTACCGACTCTCAATCATGCCTCGTGCCGCGCATCGACGCAAACTGCGCAGGCGACTGCATGGTCCCGGAGATCCTGGTCTCTCCGAGCCTCAAGTGTGCCCTGCGCCTGGCAACCGGCACGCGCGAAGGGACGTGGGGCTGGCGCAGTGCGTGCGGGCGCGCCCCCGAGCGAGACGTCGCGCCGCCCGTCGTCAAGGTCCTCTGTCATCCCGATGACAACATTGATCACACCCTCTACGAGCTGCTCAGCTCGCCAGCGAGCGCGGGGACGCTCGCGCAGCCCGGGGGGTGTGTTTGCCTGGCAATAGGTCCCGAGGGGGGTTGGACGCCGCCTGAGCTGGACCTGTTCGAGGCAGAGGGCTGGACACGAGCCACGCTCGGCGGCCGCACGCTCACGACGGACACCGCGGTCGTGGCTCTCATGGCGGTCGCGCAGCAAGCGCTCACAGCAGCCCGGAGACAAGAACACTCATAGCGGCGAGACGGACCGCGGCCGAGTCGATCGTCGGGGTGCCTGTGATCACAGTCAGTCCGCGCCGGTGTCGAACCCGAACTGCGCCATGCCCTTGGTCGCGATGTTGAGCCGCACTGTCGCAAACCCCTCCGACTGCACCCGCGTGACCTCGCGGCCCTCGCTGCTCGCGGGGAACAGCGGGTCGTTGAACTCGGGCCTGCGCACACGCACGGCAGCACAGAGCGACGACCCTCGCAACCCAGGGCGAGAAAAACACACCCATATATGTACGAACAATTAGCAACAGCCCTCGAAGTTCGTGACTGCTCGTCGAGGAGCGGGAGGGGCGTGCGGCCTCCGGCCTGGCCGCGGGCGGCGCGGGGCTCGGGCCGCGGGCGCACCTCTGTCCCATGAGCCACGCCATGAAGGCTTGGATGCCCGACGACGACGCTGGCCGGAAGAGGCGGACCTTGACGGCGTGCTGCCCGGGGGTGACGGGCACGTGCGTGCACCCGTAGCCCTGCACGACCTCGCGGCCCATGCCGTCCACGCCGTACACGCTGAGCACGATCTGGGGCCACCCGAACGGGTTGTAGCTCTTGAAGGTGGCGTCGACTGGGAAGTTCCAAACGAGCCGCATGTTGCCGTCGACCGGCGCTGCAGGCGGAGGCAGGCCGCGGGGCGGGGGCTGAGGGATCCGCGGGGCCCCGCGTGCTCGGGTGCGTTGCCGCAAGGAGGCGTTGCGGATCAGCAGAGGGGCCGCCCGCGGATGGTAGAGGCGCAGTTGGTGCGGTTGGGCAGTGCGTACAGTACGATATATGATGATTGAGGCTCGGGAAAGGCCAGTGGGGTGTCGAGGCCCTCGCACGAGGCGAGGGCGCGCCACAGTGCACTGGCAAGTGCCAGCGCGAGCCCGTGGGAGGTGTTGGCGGGCCTTGGCGCTCACCGCTACGGCAGGTCTGAGAGATGGCGTCCTGGATGCCCGAGACGAGGTGCCAGTCTTCGCCGTGCACCAGCTGGTACTTGCAATACGCGTTGTCTTGCCCTGGTATCTCCGCAGACTCCACTTCGCCCGTCACCATCACCGTGAAGGACGCAACCGCGTCGTCCGCCATCTCCGCCGCCCCTCTATCACGCCTTTATCAAGTGTGCTGCCCCTTCGGGCACAGGGATCGTCCCTGCACGCCCCCGCGCAGCTTTCGCTCCAAAGCGCGGGCAACAGCTCTCTCGGGCGTTCCGTCGCCGAAACGCGCCCGCACGAACGCGGCGCAAGCCCAGCCGGTGACGCTAGAGTACGTGACGCCGTGCGGGCCTCGACGGAAGGTCAGCGGCCACTGCCCGCGGGGACACGGCGGCGAAAGCAGCTGCACTCCTAAACGCTTGCTCGTCGGCGTGGGGGGCGAGGGGGGCAGCGCGCTGTACCAGCAGGTGCGTATGCCCTGGTTGCCGCTGCGGATGTTTGCCTGGGAGGAGCTCGCGGAGACAGCGTTGCGAGCTACACGCGGCTCGAAAGCGGGACCCGGCAATGCGTGCTCGTGGAGCGCTTCGAGCGGTCTTGCGTTGGCGGGGTGAGTCAGGCGACTATAAGTTACACAACGTCCTTGACGCGCGGGCCCTTTGGGTCGCACAGCGCGTGCACCAGGACTGGTATCCCAGCAACTCCTGACGCAGGGAATTGCTCCGAACCACTCACGCAGGGAGGGCGGCGTTCGGGCTTTGGATAGGACAATGGCACGTCTTCAATGCGGCTCAACGTTGTCCCTGAGACAACGTGACACCGAGCGTAGCGCGATCAATGCATGCAAGCTCTCCAGACGCGTGCACGGAGCTCTTCTGCGCACAACTGCGCGCGACGTGGCATCGAGAAGGGCGCCTCATCGCCACTTCTGTCCGCCGTCCTTCTCGAGGGCGGTGGCTTGTCTCGCCAGCTCCTGTAGGCTGCGACAAAGGGTCATCAGGCGCGTATCCAGCGCATTGATGCCCCTCCCCAGCTCCTGCTTGCTGCTCATCATCTCAGTCATCAGCTTCTCCCCCTCGAACTGCAAGACACGCACCAACGCGATGACCGTCAAGCACTTCCCACACATGATCTCACTTGCAACAACCACAGCTATTGCCCCGAAACTCCGTGGATTTCCCTGCGCTCGCGCGGTACAGCCGGAGCCCTGTCTTCGCGCGCGCGCAAGCTGCGCTGCGCAGCGGGACGGCGCCTGGATCGAGGAACGCGCGGCCCTGCGACCCTGAAGCAGTGTGTGGGAGAACACTCACGTGCAGGCGCGCCAGACGATACTCCAGGGGCGGCGCCGCGACGACGGACTCCCCGATGCCGCGGCCCGGGTGCCCCACGCGCCCGCGCTGCATTCCTCGCCGTCGGCGGATGGCGTGTGCGACGAGAGAGGGTTGGTGTCTTCTGGGGTGCGTTGGGTTGACGCTCGGCTCTCGGCGGGGACGTTCGACGCCTCACGACGCAGCCGCGGCCGTGCTGCGGCCGGAAGTGGCCGGGCGCGCCGCAGCACGGGCCCTTGTGGGGCAGCAACGCACCGAAACCCCCCTCAAAAGCACGCCAAGTCCGACTGGTCCGCACGGCCTTTGCGAGCGCGCTTGGCGGCACGGCGGCCCACGTGCGCGCTACTTGCTAGCAAGCAGCCGCCGTAACACACGGTTGCCGTCGCATTGAGCCGCTACGCGCGCGGCGCGGGCCTGTTGCGTGCTGTGTTGAGATTCCAGCGAGGTCTTGCGGGGCATCGACCTGGCATTGGGTGGCGCTGGTGGAGCGTCGTAGCTCAGGATGACTCGGGGAGACGATCGACAGGAAATGGGGGACTCGGAGGCGGACCTCGCCGCGGGAGACGAGGAGGGGCTCGAGTCTGCGAGCGAGGACGAGGAGTCCGGGCGCCAGCATGGCCGGAGGGACAGACCTTCGACGTCGATGGACAACGGCGGGGGCAGCGGCAACCCCGGACGGTCGCCGGGCCCGCCCGGCCGAGACCCTGACATGGATCCTTTTTCACCGGTGCGTGCGCGCGCCTGCGGGACTGAATCCGCGCTCCCACGCTCCGCTGATCGTCAGATCGCAGCGTTGCTTCGTTTCGTCTGGGCACATTATCGTGGGCGGCCGACGCGGTCCCGAACGGCCACGTGATGCTGCAGGGTCACACGGGCGTGAAACGGCCCGCGTCCCCCGACGAACAGGGCCCGGTCAGCGGGTACGAGGAGCTGGGCGGGACGCTGCTGACCATCGACGACCGGTGCGCTGCCCTCCCCCCACCACATCTGCGCCCACCCCCCAGGAACAGTGTGGCATGCTCCAGCCATCAGCGCCGCCCGTGTGCCCTGGCAACCGGATGGCCTGCGGCGCGGAGGGTGCCCACGTCGCTGGCCAGCTGTGTCCGGCTGACGCGAAATCAGCGCGCCTTGACGTGTTTTGTTGGGAGTGCAAGTGCTCTCGTTTGGCAAGTGCAGGATTGTGCGCATCGACGATCCCGAGCACCCGCCGTCGCTGTACTCGATGATGCGGTCCTGGCTGCACAACGACCCCGACGGACAGGTCAGGCCGCTCCCTGGCACACGACACCTCCCCAGACTACCCCCCTCGAAACTTCCAGCACCCCGGCCGGCGGCACCGCCGCTGCCGCACCCGCTGGAGAGCAAGAAGCCCACCGAGGCGGCCATCGACGCCGCGATACAGAAACGGTGCGCACCAAACGAACATGCCTGCCGCACGCGGCGCGCAACCCCCACCTCGTGCCTCATGCCGACCGACCTGAGGACCCAACGCAGGGGCGACGGAGAGGCAGCACCGCAGCAGCCCACCGCGGAGGCTCTTTTGAAGGAGCACGCCAAGCGGTGGCGGGAGGAGCGCGCGTGGCTGCTTCGAAAGCGCATTGCGCACCAGGACAGGTACGGCGAACGCATGGCCGCGCTCGTGCCCGCGGACGCCGACGGCGCGGACGTCAGCTGAGGGAAGGGCCCCCCGCACGGAGGCACACGTCGTTGTCCAAAACACGGAGCCTGAACACAGAGCTGCTTGCTAGCACGCAAGAGTTCGGAACGTGCGTGTGGTGTCGCGTGTGACGCACCACGGAGCGCTGTGGTGTCACAGGCCCCCCGCAACAGCCGCACATGGCCTCTGCTGTGGGCAGGGTACAGACGATCGCTGAGGTCGTGCTGCCGGACAACGAGCTCGCGGCGGTCCCGGATCTGCGCGCCGGGACAACCCAGCACGGACTCGGTCGCACACGGGCCAGGTACGGCTGGTGGTGCCGACCAACGCTGTGCATCATCCCCCTGCACCTGCTCGACACTGCCATCTCCCGCGCGGACCGCCGTGCCCAGACTCGCCTGCGCGTGTGTTCGTTCGCAACTGCTATGTTCATCTCACACCTCACCTCAGGGTGTCGCGGCCCGGCCCGAGCCAGTGCAGGCGGAACACGCGCGGCCCTCGGGCCTGCGCCCCCGCCTCGACAACACCGTCCGCCCGCACGCGCTCCCCGACGACCCCCCACGCCCCAAAGACGTCCCTCCAGCCTCCGTACACCAGGCGGTGCGTCCATGCACCCTCCCGGCGACGCAGGTGCATGTACCAGCGCCCGTTGCCCCAGCACACGGCCTCGTGCACTTGCCAGCGCAGCCGCTCGCCCGTCTGCCACGTGCCCTCGGTCAGCTCGCGCGGACCCGCGCCGCTGTCGTCGCGCCAGCTCTGGCCGGGGCTCTCGGGCGGCGCGTTGCCGCTCGGTGTCTCGGCGGCAGTGGTGGCGAGGGCCGCCGAACGCATGGCGACGATCCGGCAGTGCAGCTTCTGCGCAGCAGACTTGCCGGTGGGGCTGGCGTCGGGGCCCGTGCACTGGACGCCTGACTCGGGCCACATTTCCAGCACGCTGACAGACATGGGGTCGCCGTAGGTGGAGAACTCTTGGACGGCCCAGATCCCGCCCTGCACGCGCCGGGCAGTGCGAGATGACAGTGAGAACACGTCGGGCAGTACATCAGAGCCGACGCCCGCGCAGGCCTGTCGAGTGAAGCACAGTCGTAGGGTGGAGTGCGACTGACCTCGATTGCCTTCGGGCCCATGCAGCTCCCGCCGCGAGCCGCCTCGCACACCTCTGGAACCCGCTGTAGCATCAGTGCGCGCCCATCGAGGGCCTCCGCCAGGCCCCCGCTCCTCCCCTCGGCTGCACTTGCGCACACAGCCTCATACACCTCCCGCACGCGCCGCTCGTGCTCCTCCAGCGGTCCTTCGGGTCGCCACGCACTCCGCCCCAGCGCCGGCACCTCCGCGTCGCCGCCGACCTCCAACACCCCCGCCAGCTCGGCAATACCCCTCCCCACCCCAGGATCCCCACTCCGCCGCGCCAGCAGCTCCCGCCACGCCTCCCCGCCATCCTCCCCCGCGCTCCACCCTCCACCGCTCCCAGCATCCAGCGCAAGCGCATCCCCGTGCGACAGCGCCGCCGTCTGCGGCCCCCAGAGGCCCACCAACAGCCGCGACACCTCCCGCACGATTCCGGGCACTCCGGACGCCAGCCGCGGCGCAAGCGTCCGCCCGTGGTTGGTGTACATCATTGCCTGGGTCCGCACCGGCCCACTGACGCTCACCAGGTTCGCCAGCGCGCACGCGGCCTGCTCAACGAGGAGCCCATGACCCGACCCCAACAGCGCCGCTGTGGCCTCGACGGCGCCCAGCCTCGACGCGTGCGCCCTCCTCGAGGCTGCGCCGGGGCACGGCAGCGTCGCGAGCGCAAGGTACGAGAGTGCGACGCACAGCTCGGCCATGTGTGCGCGCCCGGAGACGTCTGCGGGATACCCGTTGCGCTGGAGCCACTCGAGCTGCTCGAGCGCGGTGGCCCACCCGACGCATCTGTCGCGGTACACCGCGCGCCAGCTTGCGGGCGCGGGCGCCGGCGGGGGCGCGCCTTCCTGGGGGGTGTCTGCTGGCAGCACCGCTGCGCCGGAACAGGGGAGGGGGGTTTCGGAGAGGATCGACATGTGCGGAACCGAGCACGTGATGTACTATGCGCTGGGTTGCGCACTGCAATCCAGGCACCGTTGAAACGCACAGTCATCGGAATTAATGAATTTATTAATTCATCGCTTTGTCGATTGCTTCTTCTGTGGCGATCCGGTGGGTCCAGTACGCGTTCCAGGAGCAGCAGCTTACCTGCACGGTGCCCTCCTGCGCGCACGATGTGTCCAAAGCAAGGCACCTCGTCCAGCCTCTCACCGGGCCCCCCTGCGCCCCACGTGGCGAAGCACACCTCCCGCCACACCGTGTCGGACGCGGCCAGCTCGCGCAGCTTCTTGCACGTCGATCCAACACTCTGCAGCGTCTTCGCGTCCCCGACCTGCAGAAACAAGCGCAGGCTGCTACTTGTCAGACGTCTTGTCGTGCTGCCTTGCCTTGTCGTCGACGCACACGACACCCACAGGGCGCAGGACGGCGGCCTCGCACGGGCCCGCGGTGCTGGCGCATCCCCATCTTGCGCAGTATGCGATGCACCCTGCGAGCGTCCTGCCATGTCGCATGGACGCTAGCGTCAGGCACGATGACAAACAAACACCGCAGCTCCACTGGCGCCGGGGCCGCGCCTTGCCGATGATGGCGAGCAGGACGTCCTCGGGCAGGTCGTCCATCGTGGGCCCCTGCGCCGCGCGCTCCGCGCTGCGTCTGCGCCGTTCCTCCGCCTCCAGCTCCCTCCGCTCCCTCTCCCGGTTGGCGCGCAGGCTCTTGGTCGACATCGCCCGGATGGACGCCATGCGGACCCTCATCTCCTCCATCAGCCGCTGGGATCTGCGTCGGTGTCGCACGAGGGGCCGGCGCTGTTTGCTCGGCGCTCGAGAGACCCGAGGTGCAGGGTACCTCCGTGAGGCTGCGCGTGCCTAGGGGGCGCGGTGTGGCGTCCGCGGCGTCACGGCGGGTCTCTGACAGCACGGTTGCCTCGGTGCGCCGCGTGAGATGCGAGCCCCTCGCTGTGTACGCCACGACAAGAGGGTTCATGAAGAGCTTGCCTATTGATCTCATTTTGAGCTTCCTGGCGCTTCCGCAGAGCCTCGCGTCGCAGCGCCTGCGTTTGCTCGTCGACTGCTTCGGCGAGCGCGGCTTCGGCAGAGTCCCTGTCGTTCGTGCACGCCTCACGCGCCTGGGGTTCCTCCATCGCGCAGTGCTCACCGGGCCGGTGCTGCGCGCCGAAGAGTCAGGACGTCAAGGAGCGGAGGTGCTTGTCAGCTCTGTGCTTGACAGGGGTGTCGCAGCCCCCTGACCTGACGCCCGGCACACAACCTGCGCGCTGTGCGGGGGGAGAGGTGTTCCTCTGCTGTCGGGCGGCCCGGGGCCTGGACAGCCAGTGGCCGCCATCGAGGAGCGGCGCGATGCCTGGCTGATTGCACTGTTCGCTTGCCAGGGCCCCAATCTTCAGGACACGTCCATGTTCTGGTCAGACAGGCGTGCCTTGCATAGTCCTACTCCGCCCAGGAAACGTTCGGGAGAATTCCAGGGAAGTCGAGCCGCTTGAGGCATCAGTAGTAGTGCGTCTCTCACGACATGAGTTCGGAGCAGCTTCAGACGATCCGCGCGAACGACGGCGCGAAGCTGTGCTTCCTGCGGACGGGCAACGCTGCAGGGCCCAAGGTCCTGCTCCTACACGGCTGGAGCGGCAGTCACCGGTACTTCTGTCGTAACATCGAGGCCCTGGCACAAGAATGCGAGGTCAGACACGAACCATCACATGGAAATCCCATCCTAACTATCTGTCCTTTATCTCGCGCCCCGTTCGCGCGATGGCGCACACCACGACCAAAATGGCACTCGAGGGACGTCAGAGCTATCGCACTCGTCGCGCGTCCGACCGCGCGTCGCGGCGCCGACCTCGCAGGTGATTGCCGTTGATCTTCGGTTCCACGGTGACAGCTCGCACACCGACCACGGCTTCTCCGTCTCGCGCCTCGCCGTCGACATGGAGAACCTCCTCGAACACCTCGGCCTCACGAACGTCGTCGCCGTCGGCACCTCCATGGGCTGCGCCATCATCTGGCAGCACCACATGCTCTTCCCGGGCTCACAGCGCGTAGCCAAAGCCGTGCTCGTCGACCAAGCACCCCTCCAGGCGAGCTGCCCCACGCGACGACCACCCGCTCGACATCCAGCACGCGCGCACGGCAGCCGCCACACCGGTCGCTTCCCCCTCTGCCTTCGTGTTCCTGTTTGCCGCGACGACAATCGACCTTTGTCACGCCGTTGCTCTCCTCGCCGGCGCAGACGTGCATCCCGGGCTGGGAGCACGGCAGCAAGGGTCTCCCGGACCAGGCGGCCGTCGACGGGTTGCGCAAGGTTCTCCTCGAGGACATGCGAGCGTTCGCGAAGGGCAACGCAGAGTGCTGCCTGACGCTGCCCGTGCCGGACGACGTGGCGGCGGTGCTGGAGGCGGAGACGCTCAAGTGCGACGGCGCGAAGCTCGGAGCGCTGATGCAGGACCACACTGGGATCGACCACCGCCCGACGCTGCGGACGCTGCCGTTCGAGTGCCTGGAGCTGGCGGGGGCGCACTCGGGGTGCTTCCCGATGGAGGGCCTGCGGGAGGTGGAGCGGCTCGTGCCGCGGTGCAAGACGGTGGTCTTCCGGGACGCGAACCACTGGCTCTACATCGAGGTGCGGCCCGCGGGGCTGTCTGACTGGTGAAGTCGACGTTGTTGACATCACGACGCGCGCGTCTGACGGTGGGTGCGAGTGCTGCGTTGCAGGAGCCGGCGAAGTTCAACGACATTGTCGTGAGGTTCGCGAAGGGGGGCCTGGCGGCCATCGCAGAGACCGAGGTGTGAGCGCGTCATGGCAGATCGCGGGAGCGCGTCAGTCGCGGACCGACACGACCAGTCGCCCGCGCCGCTGTGGGGCTGCATGCAGCCGAAGTGCCCGCGCAAAGAGCTCCGAGATCCGCGGCGCGCCGTGCGCCGTGCGCTGCGGAAATCAGCACGCGGTATTCAACGCAGCAGTCGGAGGCTGACCGAATCACGTGCTCCACCAGCTTGGCACGGACGACGGCATGCGTCGCGTCCAGTCGGCGGGCGGCCGTGTCGGCGCCGACCGCTCGAGCCCCGTGGACCGCCCGTCGGACCTGACCATGTCGCGTGGGCCTGGGGCCGCGCTCTAGGTGTGATTTGCGCTCAGCTGCGGCCGCCGCGGACAGCTCGGGAGTCCTTCAAGCCTCCTCCCCCGAAACACAAGCGGAAACGATCGTTCTGTGCGTCGGTGGCTCTCGCGCGACGACGGTGCGGCCCCGCCACGCGCAGTCCACACTTCCCCGCGGCCGCACGCTCCCGGGACCCTCGCGGGAGGATCCCGTGCGCCTTTGGCGCGCTCCAGAGCAACCTGGCTACCGCTTCTTTGCGCAGCTCGTCGCCGTGTTGCGTCGCGCGGCTTCACGCCCCTAGACCCTAGCACGAACATCTGGCACACACACCGCGACGCATGCCGACGCTCTCTGGCCCGGTGCGCAGGATAGAGCGACGGCACATGAGAGCTGAATAGTACCGGTATCATGTCTGCGCGTCGCGGGCTCGGCGGCGTCCTGCGCGCTGCGGCGCGGGCGTTGGCACCACACGGGCCTGCTGTCCAGCCGGGCGGCGCCCCCGGGCGCGGGTGGGATGGCCTCGCCGCTACCTTCTCGCGCCACGTGCACGACACGGCGCCTGCGCGGCAGCTGCATCACCCGGAGGAACTGGCCGCGCAGCCGAGCGGTCGGGAGGACGAGGGCGGCGTGGAGGGCGGGCAGGAGCCCCGCGTGAGCGACGCGAGGGAGCAGGCCCTGGAGGTCTCGAGTACCAGGAAGCGGCAGTGGGAAGTTGTGGTCCTCAAGGGCACGAAGAGAACGCAGGCCGGCAGGACGGTGAGCGCGGGGATGCGCGGCAAGGCCCGCGGGCGTTGGCGCACGAGCGATGAGTACGACAGCTCGCTAGGTGCGCCGCCCCGCCGCCCCCTCCGCGTGCTCGGCTCCGTCGCTGCCCGTCGGCCGCGCGCGGGCGCGCGTGTGGAGCGAAAGGCGCTGCCAAGTGTGTGTGTGCTGCGCAGATGCTACGCACCAGATCATGCGGAACCGGCAGATCGACGACCTGATCCAGGTCGCGGGCGACATCGAGGCGGGCGGAAGGGAGCTCGACACTATCAACCTCGGGGTCCTCATACGTCAACTGGGCCGGTCTGCAGCGCGCGGTGCGGCCCCGGTCCCCACGCCGCCCTGCTGCCATCCGACCCACGTCGGCCCCGGGGCGGCGTGTCGTTCGCGCCGCCTGCCGAGGTCCGCGCCGCCCCACCGCGTCCTCCACAGCCCGCTTTCATGCAGATGGGGTGATCACTCCACGGGGGCTCGAGGGCGTGGACGAGCTCAAGCACCGCGTCGCGGAGCTCGCGGCGAAGGGCCTCGATCTGCAGCGCGCGGAGCGGGGGTTCCGGCCGGTCTCGGTCGACAACGCGCTGAGGGGAGTGACGGAGGTGTTTTTGAGTGCCAGGAACCTGATCGTGAAACCGGGGTTGCCGCCCGAGGACGTCCAGACGGCCAAGGACGTCTGCAACGACATGCGGAACGCGGGGGACGTGATCTTTCAGCTCATGCGCACCCGCTTCCGGCCCAAGGTGCGCTGCAACTGCCGCCGACACACACACGCACCAACAGCCGCGGCGGGTCGACCTCGGGGCGGCACGCGGGCCGACACTGACACCGGCGGGCACCTTCATGTTGCAGGACTTTCTGGACGAGGACCCGCCGTACTCGAGCGCGTTTCGCATCTTCGGGCGCGCGCTCACCCTGCGGCTGCCCACGCGCGACCCTGACGATCTGGTCGCGGCGATGGTCAAGGTGCTCGACAGCGAGACGATGTTCCACGAGGCCGAGATGGACCCATCGAAGGTTGCGGTCCTCCCAGACCTCCAAGTGGTACGTGGAACGCCCGCGCGACCCAACGGCAAACACGTGGACCTGCTGTGCGTCCGCTCGCCGCTGCGCGCGGCTGGCAGGGCGTTCGAGACGTCGCAACGGTGCATGAATCGTTCGGATGTGCTGTGCGAGTCGTCGCAGGTGGAGCGCTTCCTGTACAGGTGCAATCAGAAGCAACTGAGTTTGCCGCCAGCGTTCATCAACAGCTTGGTCGCCGGGGCCTTCCTGAGGATTCCCGTGGACCAAGCGACCCCCGAGGACTGCGAAGCTGTCGTACAGACGCTCCAGCGCTTGATCGAGGCCGTCGGATCCTACGGCGTCTCCCAAGGCAACGGCGTCACTGCACTGAAGCGCGCGATCGAGATGGTGCGTCCCGCGAGGTGCCAGAGCCCTGGGAGCCCGCGAACGCGCTACGCACGCTGCGTTCGACGCTCACACAGCGCCGTGTCCGCCCCTGGGTCGCAGCTCGAGACCCCGCAGGGCTTCGCGGCGATGAGCACGCGCAAGCTGGTGATGACAATGCACGTCTTCACGAAGTTCGTGCCGCCCCGCGGGGAGATGCGGGGCGTGCTGAAGGGGTCGGGCGTGCCGCTCGTCGAGGAGATGCTGTCGCGCCCGGACCTGGAGGTCCGGCCCAGCTTGCTGCGGCGATTGCTGCAGCTGGTCGGCCTGCGCGACGAGGGCAACGCGATGCGCGCGAACGCCGCGGCCGAGCGCATCAGGGAGCTCTTTATGCAAGAGCTGGCGCGCCCGAGGCACAGGCCGGGGGAGGCCGTTGCGCTGCTGGAATTAGCCACGCACATATCCCGCTACTCCTTGTCGATTGACGGCGCGCGGGAGGGCCTTGCGGGCTTGCTGACGCCGGCAGTGGCGCAGCGAATCAGCATCCGGGATGCCTGCGCCATGTTCATCACGCTGAGCGCGCACGACCCCCCCGAGGACCGTCGCCTGAGCCGGGCCCTCATCAAACTCGTCGCAAGCGGCGTCCCCGGGCTCGCAAGCGCCCACCCCTCCCGCCGCACGCCGGCCAACCGCCGTGCGACTGCCCACGGCGACGCACAGCAGGCGGACGGGCGCTCGCGGCCCGCCCACGACGACGGCGACGGCGAG
This sequence comes from Pedinophyceae sp. YPF-701, assembly GCA_916048055.1. Classification (NCBI taxonomy): domain Eukaryota; kingdom Viridiplantae; phylum Chlorophyta; class Pedinophyceae; species Pedinophyceae sp. YPF-701. Next base: position 1,020,443 of record CAJZHL010000001.1, on the reverse strand, counting down.
GGCAGCTTGTTGTATCCCCTCCTCGAACTCGCCAGGACGCTGCCGGCCGCGGCGGCCGTGGCGGGCGACAACGAGGAATTCTGGGGGACAACCGGCATCGCCCTCGAACCCTATCGAGGCTACGTGGAGGCGTTCTGGCGCGGCCTCGAAAGGCGCCAGGTGACGGCCCCCATCCCTGCCCTGGAATCAAAGAAGACGCTCAAGAAACAGCGCAGGATCCGGGCGTTTCTGAACGCGATCGCGACGGCCAGTCAGCAGCTTCCCAGGTCGTCGCACGCCGCGCTCCGCGTCGGCTTGGGCTCGGGACTTCATGGCGACGCACAGGTCCTCTCCGACTGCGCGCCGCTGCGGAACGAGGACGAGCTTGCGGCGGTCGAGGAGGTCGCGCCGGCCGTGCGGCGGGCTGTAGAGCAGCTCGGGCCCGACGTCAGGGCGCGAATGGGCGGGGTGGTGACGTGGGGCGACCGCGCACGCCTGCGTCCGCAGGTGCCGGTGCTCGCGACGGTGACGCGGGCGCGCGACGGGCGGAAGTGCTTGCTGCTGCCGCGGAAGGAGAGGTCGCTGCTGCTGGACGATCCGGATCGGATCGCGCTGGAGGAGCGCGTAGTGGAGGCGGGGTTGAAGCAGGAGGGTTGGGACACCGTTTGGGTGCGCATAGGGGTGCCGAAGGTGTGCACGTCGCAGCCGGACAGCGAGGAAGCCATCGCTGACAATATCTGCGCTGCGATGGCGCGCGAGGAGCAGCGGATGGACGGCTAGCTGGCGTCGTAACACTAGGAGCACCCCCCCCGCAGTGTGATCGGGTGTGCCTGCCCCCGACCGTTGTTCGCTACCCGGAAGGCTGGTGCGGCGCGCCAGGCCGGGTCACCCACGCCCAACATCGACCTCTGCGCACGCTGTGTGTGCGGGGTCGCTCAGTTCTTGATCAGCTCGGGCTGCCGCTCCGCGCGCTTGGCGCGCACTTCGTACGGGTCCTTGATCGCGATCGCCGTCACGCGCGACAGCATGAGCACGTCCTCGCTGACGCTCCCCAGCTTCTCCTTGCCCCAACCTGCGCGGAAACGGCTGGCCGGGGCCGCGCTGAGCGCCCTGCCCGCGCGACGGCAGAAGGCAAGCGTGTAGCGTCGCGCATGTGCGTCGCGGCGCACCTGAGATGCCCATGACGAGGAAGTCGGTTTGTTTGTCGGTGGCGAACTTCATGAGCGCGGCGCTGACGCTGTTCTGCCCCGCGTACGGCATGCTGCAGAACTCCGTGTCCGCCTCGTACTCGCCCTTGAACTCGTGCTCGAGGCAGTGCTGGAACGGCGCCAGCACCTTCCCGCCGTCCCTGTTGAAGCTCGCATGCATCACTGTGATCTTGTCGCCCTTCTTAGCGAAGCGCCCCACGATCGCCGCGAACGCGTGCACCGACGTCTTCGATTCGTCGACCGCGAGGGTCCACGCGCTGCTGTTCTCCAGGTCGTAGCTCGTGGTACGCACCACCACCACCGTGCAGTTGCTCTTGCGCAGCGCGCCGTCCGCCACGCTCCCCAGCACCTCGACCTTCTCGCCCTTGCGGCCGAAGGCGCCCACGACAAGGAGGTCCAGCTCCAGCTCCTCCGCCAGGGCCGACAAAATGCCCGTTGTGGTGTCAGTGCCAGACTTCTCGCGCGCGTAGAACGTCATCGTCGCGCGGTGATGGTACGCGCGCCGCTCGAAGCTCCGCTGCACGCACAAGCGACACAGACGGACGGAAGCGCGTGGGATCCCCGCGGCGGGGCGCACGGGGCGGCCCCAGCGTCATCGCGCACCGAAACACGGCGACCCCGGCGCCTGCTGGCGTGGTGTCGAGACAAGACGGGGCCCGGACGGCTCTTTGCACATATATGCGGCCCTGCCGCTCCCCTCGCGGCGCAAGGGGTCGCATGCAGCCCCCGCGACGCGTGCATTGACGAGCCAGAGGTCATGCGGTGCGGGGCCGCGGGGCGGGGCGGCAGCGGCTTGCCTGGAGGTGCTCCGCGCTATGGAGAGGGTCAGGAACCCGACTGCGGTGCGCTGCGACGTGGATGGCGTACAGGCGGTCCCCGCGCTCGTTGTGTAGGATCCTGGACGTTGGGGGGGAAGAAGGCGACGCCGTGGGCTCCGGCGCCGCGCAGCCGCGGACGCGGGCCCCCGCGAACGCACTCGACATGTCCGCGGGACGCGGGCGTCCGGGGGCGAGGCACGGCGCGGCGGTGGGGCAGGCGGATGTGGCATCTGTTGGTCCGGTGAGCGCGAGAGGCCGCTGCGGCGCGTGCGGGGCCGCGCGGGGCAGGAAACGGCCCTTGACGGCCTGTTCTGGTCGTGTTCCGCCGGGTGGGCTGCTTCGCGGCTCCCCGTCGCACCTGCACGCGACGTCGAAGGCCTTCTCGGAGAGCTCGCTGCCATCTATGCCGACACCGACCCGTAGCGGTCCAGGGAAATCCTTCCGAAACTTCTCTACTGCGCTGACGATGGCGGACATGACCGCTCCGTTCCTCCTTTCGCGCCCGTCGCCGCGCTAGTCACCCGTACCACCGGGCAGGTCCCAGAAAGCACTGCTGTGTGTTGCGAGGCTGCGAGGATCCGGCGTACACTGCTTCAGGTGCCCGCCGAGGAGAGCTTCATCGAATGCATGCCGGCGCCCGGGCGCGAGCCGTTGCAGCGGCGGCCCGCTGCGTGCCGCGGCGTTGGGAGGGGGCGCCAGTGGGAGTCCCCGCGGCGGGGCGCGCGGGGCACAAGGCCAGAGCGCGCGAGGTGGGGCCACTCGTGCGGTGTCGATGGTGCGCATAGCCGGATCTGAGGGACAAAAGCTCATTCTGATCGAGTGGTGAGTTGCCCGTGGAGTTGCGCGCTGTGAGCGACGCCCAGCCGCGCTTGCCCGCCGGCGCGTCGGCGCAATGGCATGGTCATGAAGTCAGCTCATTGGTCCCGCGCTCGCGTGGCGGCGAGTCGTCTCAGACTGCGCGTGCTTGCCGTGCGAAAGCTGTCGATCGTTCCCGCGCGCGCCTCCGTGCAGCGACACGGCCACGCAAGCGTTTCTGGAAAACCTTAACAACGAAGTTACGGCTTCCGAGAGGTTTCTCGTCACCGGGTACGGCGAGGTGTGCACCCCGGCGCCGTTCAGGGCACGACCGCAACAGACGCCTTCCACCGTCCGCACAATGCGTCATTCGCTATCAGCGCCTCTGGCCGCACTCTCCGCCCCCCGGCAGACCCTCTCTCGCGCGCGGCGCGCGGCTGCGCCACCCACAGCGCCGTCCTGAGCACCACCCTTGCCCCCTCACGCGCAGCTCAACGCCGACGGACGCGTCCTCGTTCTCGTCAAGGAGAACTACCTCGACTTTGTCAAGGAGAAGCTGAGGGACTTCTTCAAGGTCAACGTCTACGACCAGAACGCCACAGAAGGTCTTTAACAGGCAAGACGCACGCCGGCACAGGGGGCGGCCCCGCACCCGGCCCCGCCCGGTCCCCCGCCTCCGCCCGCCGCGCCGCCGCATGGTCACCACACCTGCCGCATACAGACGCCCTGCACGCCCGCGATGCGTCCGCAGGATGGCTGCGTGGAACCCCTACAAGGGCCCGTCGGCCCTGGCCACCGCCGTGCGCATCGGCGCCCCGCTGCTCGGCCTGACCGTCGGCTGGATGTCGTACAAGAACATGCTGCGCAAGGCCGCCTCGCACCACTAGGTGCGGACGGGCCTGCGAGGCGCGCGCCAGCCTGTGCGTGCGGAGGACGTGTGCGCGCGACCGTGTGTGCGTGCACGACGCCAGAGCGCGGGCAGCCCTGCGCACGGCAGGCATGCGCGGACGCGGGGCGCGGCTTGCGAGGCGAGAGCCCGGGCATGCAGCACTGCGCGTGTGATGCCATGAGTCGCGCCGCGAACAGGACCGATGTGCGTCGTGGCAGGCCGGCGGTGCTCAGAGGCGCACGCACGAGCGAGGCAGCGCGTGAGGAAGCGGCCCCGGCACAGCCCGAACCTCCCCGCTGGGGAACCGACCGACCAATGTGTCAAAATGAACCGCAGCTCTGAGGCACGCCGTACGAGCTGCGGTTCATTCCGAACCACGACCGCGCTTCCACTGCGCCGTTGCCGACGAGGGCCGTACGCTGGGCCGGCGCACGTCGCCGCGCGCGCCACGTGCGCACCACCTGCGGGCCAGCACCCGCCACGGGGCGTGCGCGCTGTCACGACCCGTTTCCGCGAGTTGTCGGCCAGTCTCCCGTGTCACAGCGCGCGCCCCTGTCAGCCCCGACGCTTGCCTGCGCCCCCCCGCCGGCCCTCTGGCCGGCGCTCCGCGGCCGCCGCGTTCCCCGACCATGTGCTGGCGTCAGGTTGCAGCTGCTCGTGGATGCCCGGAAAGATGGTGCGCAGCACGCTGTGAGTGCGGATCGCGAGGGGATCCATCAGCGACGTCCACATGAGCTTGAGCCACTGGTGCTGCAAGCCACGCGGCGAGAGGTGGACGGTCACGCGGTGGCGGTGGGGGCGAGCGTCGCAGCCGTGCGACGAGGGCGTGCTGGGCGATGCCGGAAAGACGCGTGCGGGGCTGCGGGCTGCTGGTGGGGGCCAGGGGGGAGTCCGTGCCGGACCCGCGAGATGCGGGGCGCTGACCTGCTCCGCGGCGCCCCGTAGCGCCTCAGGGAGGGTCCGTTCGACGCTCCGGAGCGGCGCGACGGTGAGGATGTCGCCGGGTTTGAGGATGACGCCCGGGCTCGTGATCGGCTCTTCGTTCACGTACACGGTGCGGTGATTGATGCGCTGCCGTGCCGCGGGCAGCGTCGCGGCCAGCCCCGAGCGCACCATGACCTGGTCCGCGCGCTGCTCGAGCCATGGCGCCCAGCCGTGATACTTGCGCCCGTACCAGGTCTGCATCTTCTTCCTGCGCCGCGCGAACCCGAACACGAGCGAGGGCCTCAGCACGCGCCCACACAGCGTCTGCGCCGTCGCAGCTGGTCGATGTGCCGCGGCGCTCAGCGCGTGGAGGCTCGCAGGGCCGTCTGGGGGCGGGATGCCGCGGGCGGATCGAGGCAGCGCGGTGCGGGGCGTCGGTGCGCGGGGGCGCACCGGAAGGACAGACGTTCGCGGATTTCGAGGTTCTTGATGGTCGCGCTCCTCCGCTTGGCCTTCTTGAGCTCCATCGGACTCTTGCCCATGCGTTCCAGCGTGCGTGCGAACCACGTGCGCGGGTACAGGTTCTCCCCGAACCTCCGGAGCAGCTTGCCCCTCTTGAGAGTGAGCCGGCCCGGCATCCTGTCACCTCACCCGCCTATCTATCATGCGCACACGCAGAAGCGCTTGTTCTACACGCGCGGCCGGGCTGAAGCCTCGGCGGCCGGCGCGACAGGCCGCCTGCGCGGGCGCACACACTGCCGCTCACTGCCTCGTCCCGCGTCTGCGCCGCTCGAAATCCTCGCGCTTCGCACGTCGTTGGTGCCTCTTGTATCTCCCCTGCGCAAAGCGGTGCAGCAGCGGCGCGGCGCGGCGGCGTGATGGAGCCAGGGACGTCCCACGGTGCTGGCAGACGGTGCGGCAAGGCAACTCGCCCCGACACCCCCAGGAGGCGCCTGCAGCGCTGGTTTCCCGGGCGCGCGGCGGCAGGGCCGCAGTTTCTGCTTCTCGTGACCGCGGTGACCGACACGACCGTCGTCTCCGTTGACAAGCGCGGCTCTAACGACCCTGGAATCACCCGCGCGTCGCGGCGCCATGCAGGCGCTCGCACAGACCAGCCGGCGCGCGCACTGCGCGCAGGTCGCTCTCCAGGGACACAGGCGGCCCCGCGCACGGCCTGTGGCTTGCCGAGCCGCGAGCAGTGCTAAGAGCAGAGTGAGTGCCTCCGGGCTTTGCCCTCGCCGGCTGCGCGGAGAAATCGAGTACAAGCCAGAGCATGCTCGACGGCATGCTTCGGAACTGAGATCGACGCCGCGGCGCAGTAGGATCCTTTGCGGTCCCACGGAGCCAGGTCCGCGATGGCTTCGAGCAACTGTTGTAACCAGGTCGCCTCGCTGTGCAGGTGCGCGAGGCAGTGGACAGCGGGTGTGATGTCTACAGCGACCTCATCGGGCTCGAGAGCGACATCAAGGCCCTGATCGCCGAGAACCCGACATCCAGCCCAGGTAGCGCCCTCTCCTGGTGCATCTCTGGCGCCCTAGGTGCCCTCCATGCCGCCGGCGGTGCTCCATCGTCACGCCTTGAGCTCTGGTCCGCTCACGCGAGCTCTCCGCTGCGCGCAGGCTACTCGGCGTCGGAGATCGGGCAGGGCAGCTGGCAGGTGTTCAGCGCGCCGCACATCGCGGGCTTCTCCAAGCCGGTCGGAATCCGGTTCTCGCCCATCAGGTACCACCTCGACGGCAGCCGGATCTCGTCCAACGTGCGGTTCGAGGGCAAGCTGCCCGGCGTCGGCAAGGTCGCGGGCTGGCTCAGTGCCGCGGGCACCTTCTCGTACGAGGACGACACCACCGTGCGGGTGCGTCGCCCGCAGCGGGGCCGGGGGCGCCGAGCGCGACAGCACACCGCGCGGCGGCCCGCCGCCGGCGCACGAGTCTGTCTGTCTTTGCGTAACACCCCCGCTGCGCTGTGTCTGTCCCAGGGCTGACGCAGTCAGTCACTATCTGGCAGGGCTTCAGGGGCTCTTCGGTGCGGCGTTGCGTGCAGGTGGACTTCAACGACTTCTGGTACGACCCGGATGAGAGCCTGCGCATGGACGTCGACAGCGCGTCGCGGGCAGCTGCGCGCTCGAGCGCCGACAACGTCATCACGCAGATGGGGCGCCTGGCGTTCTTCCCGCAGTTCTCCAAGTTCCCCGTCCTCTACCTCGACGACGACATCTGCGTCTTCAAGTTCCCGCCCCTGGACTCGGCCATCGCGTGCGCACGCATCAAGGCTCTTCCGGAGGGGCGCTGACGGCCCGGTTCCAACGCGCGCACCGTGCTCCGGCTCACAAGGGGAACGAACGAATGACTTGTGGGCAAGGGCGCGCAGGTGTTGTTGCGGCGCGGAACGGGCTGCCCTGTGAGCGCGCGCGGATGAAACGGTGCCCGCAGCGACCGTCGGCGGGCCTCGTGCGGCCGCTGGGCGCCGCGGGCGAGTTACGTGCTTGATGATGGGAGCGGTGGGCGCGCTTCGTCGCGTTGTGGTTGGCTGCGCGTCACCGCGTGGCGGTGTTGCCGTGCAGAGAGCGATGCAGGCCCGCGAGGCGTTCGAGGGCCTCGGCCTGGTGCCGAACCGCCGTGCGGCTGGCACACAGGGTGAGGAGGCGCGCCTGCGGAGCGGGAGAAGCAAGCGACCTTCCGATGGGCACGAAAATCTTATTTGTGTTTTTTTAATCATTCAAGCACGGGCCGAAGCCTGAGTGCACAGCGGGGCATCCGGGAGGTGACCACGCGGGTCCAGCAGCAAGATCGCGGGGGGGTGCAAGTGAAGGAAGGATTCATCGAGGTCGCGAGCATTCAAGCGCGGCAGCACGGTACGTAATCGCACACCTGAAGTTCCGGTGCGACGCCGAACAGCCTGCGCAGCGCAGCGCCGTCAATCACCGCCAGCTTCACCGCAGTCGTCGCACGCACCGACGACGTCCTCTTGCTCGCAGCCCCCAACATCACGGCCTCTCCAATCACCGCGCCCGGCCCGCGGCGCGCAACAACGCGGAACGCCGCGTCCACGCGCTCCCCCGCCGCGCAGCTCCCCGAAGTGGACTGGAGGCTCGGCGCGACAGCGTCTCCGCTCTGCGCGGGCCCGGGCGGTGCCGCAGCGCCGTCGTCGCGTGCTTGCATCGTCGCGCCGAGTGAGCCCCCGAGGGGCCGCGTCGAGAGCGACCCGACCGCCATGTTGTTCAGGTAGAGCGTGCGGTCCAGCTGACATGCGTTGGAGATTGCCGTCTGGACCAGGGCCTCGAGAGACTCCCGATACTGTTCGTTGCGCGCGAATACCTTCACGGCGGGGCTCGCCGGTGCGGACACGTCGGTCGCCGTGTGGTGCGACGGCCACCTCGTCGCTGTGCGCCCGGGGCTGGGCCCTGCTCCGCCGTCCCGGTCCTGGTCTCGACCCGCGGCGCAGTTGTACGCAGACACAGCGTCCTCGCTGCCAGCGGTGAGACCCCCCGTCGCGGCCAGGTCCCTGACTCCGCCGGCAGAGTGCGGCGGCTGACGTGGCGCTGCAACACACGCGGCGGTCTCGGACGCGTTCCCGGGCAGGCACGCGAGATTGATGCGCAGGCTAGGGGGTCTGTGCGCAGCCTGCAATCGCCGCTCAACGTGGCGGGGACGCGCAGCCGACATGCTGCTCGCCTGCGCCATCCCTGTGTCTCGCGAAGCCGGCACGAGCGGAGCCTCGCAGGTCCGCAGGCTGCTCGCCGCAACCGAGGAGCTGTTTGCAGATGCCACGCTGTCCTGATCTGAGAGGTCGCCCAGGCCGCTGCCGTCTCGAAAGCCCCGCCGGAGCTGACGCCCAAACCCGGGCCGCAGCATGCCGCTGGAGTACCGGGACACGCTGCCGCGCGGCGTCTTCGGCGCCGGGGCGCCGTTCATGCCCCCCGCAGCCACCGTCGCGAGCCGCAGCACTTCGACTGTGCCTTCCAGGACCACGAACATCCGCTCGGCGCCCTCTGTGCCCTCCTCGACGATCATCTCGCCCGGCTGCACCGCCATGACGGGGATCCCGAGGCGTTTTGCCACGTCAGTGTCCAGCTCCACCCTCAGCTCGCCGTGCCGCGTCAGCGCACTGGGCGCGCCGTTGGAGCCCTTCCTGTCGGCGGGGGTTGCGTTGGGGCGGCGGGGCGATTCGCTCAAGGTCCATCGCACGCCCACAAGGCCCGCGCCGTCGGACGACTCCCCCGGGGGACTCAGGCCCCACGTGCGGCGCGCGCCGACGAGCTTGAGGCTGCGGCCGAACTCGAGGATCTCCGACATCTCCGCCGCTCGCAGCAGCGCCGGGTGGGCTAGCACGGCCGACACCGGGCACGCCGCAGCGCCCTCCTGGCCAGCGCCGCCCGCGCTCAGCTTTGCGATCAAGCGCCGACGCGTCGCGGTGTCCTTCTCCAGCAGCATCGCGAGGAGGTCCGCGCAGTCGCCGCCAAGAACGTCCCTCGGAACGTGTGCGGGCTCGTCCGAGGCGATCGCGTCGTACATCTGATACGACGTCATGGCTGCGTTGCCAAACGGAACGTTTCCGAATATCATGACGTAGAGCGTCACGCCCGCAGCCCACAGATCGGCCTCAGCTCCCGTTAGAGACGCCTCTGCGGCGTCGTCGGTGGACTGGCAGGGCGGCATGAAGGCTGGCGTGCCGCCCCATGCGGAGCGGAAGGGGCGGGACACCCCCCCGTGCATCGCACACCCGAAGTCCGCGATCTTGAGGCGGCCCTCCGCGGAGAGCAGCAGATTCGAGGGCTTGATGTCGCCGTGCGTGATGTCCTGCGTGCACACCGAGGCGAGCGCCCCCGAAGTGAGGGGAGGCACGTGCCAGCGAGGGTGCATGCACATGGACGGGGCCTCGTCGATCGGGCCGTGATTCAGCAGCCAGGGGGCGCCTGGGTCCTGACCTGGGCATGCATGTACTCGAGCCCCTGCAGGATCTGGCGGAAGTACATGAGAGCCACGTCAGGGTCCAGCTTCAGGGCTGAGTCGCGTGTCGAGGAGCCTGGAACCCCCCCCTTGATGAGCTCGCCCCCTGCCACGTACTCCATGACGCAGAGCAGGAAGTCCCGCTTCGGGTCGTCGATGACCTCCACGAGCTTCACCACGTTCGGGTGGTCCAGAGCTTTCAAAAAAGCAGCCTCTCGTTTCAGCACCTGCGCGGCAGTGGCGGCCCGCGCCGAGGCGTGAAGCCACGGCGCAGGTACGCGGAGGCCACCCGCCCGGGCGGACGCTCCGTGCGAGGCGAGTCAGGTCGGTAGCGTGGGGCTGGGCCTCGACGGCGACGCAAGCGATGCGGCGCGGTGGTGAGCGTTTCGGCGCGCCGTGCGTCGCGACTGGACGGTGGAGGGGTGCGGAAGAGCGCACCTCGGCCTTGCTTGGCTTCCGATCCAGGCTGGAGCGGCGGCTGCCTCTGTTGGGGGTGCTTCCCTGTCGTCGCTGCCTCTCCTCCTTGAACACGCGCTTCACCGCGACGAGCTCGTTGTTGCCCGGAGACAGATCGAGGCACAGGGCGACGTCGCCGTAGCAGCCTGCACGGGTGCTCCGGGGGCAGGCCGGCGGTTCGATTCAACATGGACAGCGCGCACCGCACAGATCGATGCGGCGGCGTGGGGAGCGGCCTGCGCCGCGCGGGACCTCACCTGCGCCGAGCCACTTGACGACGGCGTAGTTGTTCAGGAACTCCGTCGGCTGGTCGCCCTTGACGAGCCCCACCGCCAGGCGGCTCACTTCCCTGCCGCGCGTCGGCGCGTGGCTGGACTGCGGACCCATCGCGTCGACCGCCTCCTCGACCGTCGCCCAGTCGCTCTTCTTGATCAGCTTCTGCGCGTCCGGCGACGACAGCGAGATCACGGACGACAGACGCGCTCCCGGCCCGCCGCGCGCGTCGGGGGAAGTCAGCGCCCGTGAGATTCCAAACAACCCGTCCGTCGCGACGGGCCGCCGGGAACCCGCGGGGATCCCGCTGCGAGCTCGCCGGTGGCTCGCCTGGCGCGCATCGTCCCCGGAGAGCTTGCTTAGTGCGTGCACGGATGACGCATAAAGCTGGCCGCTCGCCGCGCCCTTCGAGGCGACAGAGGGCGCAAGGCCGTCGGACTGGTTGCTGGTGAGGCCGCCCAAGGAGTCGGTGGGCGAGGTGGGGCCGAAGTGCACGCGTTTCAGCGACAGACGCCCACTGTTCGTTGTCGCCGCTGTGTCCTGATGTTGCGGCCGGGCGGAGACTGACAGCGTCTCCTCGGCGTCCCTGTGTCCCCGGAGCGCCATATCTATCGTACGCTGCGTGTCCATGCTCCGCTTCGAGCCCCGCGCGGCCCGCGGTACGGTGCACCGGTACTGGTGAATGGGCGAGGGGTGGTGGGGTCCGTCCGCGCCGGAATCGCCGGGATTCTCCGCGTGGACGCTCGCCGAACAGCCCATCGTGACATAAGCTGCGTGTCTGCGGAATACGAGGGCGGAGATCTGCTTCGGAGCGCGCGGGTGACGGGCGCGAACTGGACCGTCGTGCTTGCGACCGCCGGATCGCTCGGACGGGCACGAGCATGGTTCGCACCGAACTTGCCGCGACCCGGCTCGACTAGACCTATAATTCCAGCATGTGCGCCGAACAAAGCGGAGCGAGGACGCTCCGGCGCCTGACGGCGCGAGATCGATTGCTGGCCTCCGCTGGAAAGGTCGCCGATGCCAACGCGGGCGGAACGACGCACCTGCTCGCCCTGCGAAGGCTCGTGCGCGCCAGGTCGTGCCGGGCGTCCGGAGGGTCCTGCGCGGCGCCCTTTGACGCGGGCGCCGGCGCGGGCAGCGTAGCACCCCTCCACCTTCACTCGCCGCGCGCAACGGGACGCGGGGGCCTCGCGCCTCCAGTGCGCCGCGATGTCCGCGCCACTACCACTCTCCTCGATATACGCCGGTCCTCGCCGCACGCCACCAAATGTCCCGCGCGGTGGGGCCTGTCGGAGGACCTCACCCCTCCGCCGGCCACCATCGGATCGTGCCGCCGCGGCCTGAGCGGGAGTGCGCACGCCCACGCGCGGCCATTTCGCGCGGTAGCGTCCTCACTGCCGTGTGCGCAGCTCGCTTCCCCACAATCATTCTCCTACGCGGAGCTGTCCGCGCTTTCTGGCACGCGCCCAGCAGGGAGCAGCGAAACGTGTGCGCGATGGCGGGAGCGTTCAAGAACGTCATCCTGGGCGGCGGAAACGCCGCGGGCTACGCGGCCCGTGAGTTCGTGAAGCACGGCCTCGGCAAGGACGTCTGCCTGATCTCCGAGGAGGACGTGCTGCCGTACGAGAGGTGAGCATGGCGGCCGCACCGCCCGCTCGGGACGCGGCCCGCGCCGCCCCCGCGCGCTGCTCGCTCGCGCATGGCTCCCGACCTCCATCGCGGGGCACCGCGTCCGTATTATCGCTCCGTCGCGCGGCGACACGGCGTTTTCCAGACTCGTGGTGAGGCGGGGCTGTTGCTTTCGCGCAGGCCCGCACTGAGCAAGGCGTATCTGTTCCCCGAGGGCTCGTGGGCGCGTCTGCCAGGATTCCACACGTGCGTGGGCGGCGGCGGGGAGCGCCAGGACCAGGCGTGGTACGACAGCAACGGCGTGAAGACGGTGCTTGGCTGCACGGCCACCAGGTGGGTCCCGCGCCACGCGAGAACTGGCCCGCGTCGCCGATGTCAAGGGACTGACCACCCCCCTGCGGCGTCATTCACGCGCATTGGAGCGCGGCATCGTTGTCTCGCGGGCTGGCCGAGGAGCGTGGGTGTGGTAGCTGCAATGACGCCATCGAGACGGCTTGCGTGCACGTCACCTGCGTTGCAGCGTCGACGTGAAGGCGAAGAAGATTGAGACCACGAAGGGGACGTTCACGTTCGAGAACCTGATCTACGCGACCGGCTGCGGCTCCACGACGCTGGCGGGTACGCTGCCGGCCTCCCCCGCCGTGCCGCGGCGGCACCCGCCTCACCTGGTCGCATCGCTGCACACTCGCTGTTGTTGGGCTCCGCCTGCGCAGCCCTCTCTCTCGCATCACATCACATCGGAGGCGAGCAACGCTGCACCAGCCTTGCCCCTCCCGTCCAGCACGCCGTCGCGCCCACGCCCGCGCCCACCTCCTCACTCGCGCACCCCCGCGCAGACTTCAAGACCCCTGGCGCGGACCTGGAGAACGTCCTGTACCTGCGCGACGTCAAGGACGCCGACAAGATCAACGCCGCCGTGCAGGCTGTCAAGGCCGCGGGCGGCAAGGTCGTCTGCGTCGGTGCGCCCCACCGCCCCCCCGCCGCCCCCCTCCACCTCGCGCAGCCACGCCACGCCGCCACCGCGGGCCGCACGCGACACGCCATGCCTGCAACTGCACACAGCTCTTGGCCGCCTCCGCACGCGCTCCCGGCCCCGCGCGACCCTGCGCCGCCCGCCCGCGGTGCGCAGGCGGCGGCTACATCGGCATGGAGACTGCGGCGGCGATCAGCAAGCACGGCGTCGACATCACCATGGTGTTCCCGGAACCACACATGATGGCGCGCCTCTTCGACGCCTCGATGGCCGAGTGGTACGCCGAGCAGTACGCGAAGCACAACATCAAGCTCGTCAAGGGCGACCTCGTCGTGGGCCTGGAGGCGGCCCCGGGGACCACCAAGGTGGGCACGGCGAAGCTCAAGTCGGGCGGGACGCTCCCGGCGGACCTGGTCGTCGTGGGCGTCGGCGCGCGGCCGCGCGTGCAGCTGCTCGAGGGGCAGGTGGCGCTGGAGGCCGGCGGAGTGAAGGTGGACGGGCAGATGAAGGCCTGCGAGGGGGTGTACGCCGTGGGGGACGTGGCGGCGTTCCCGCTGCTGCGCCACGGCGGGAAGATCGTGCGGCAGGAGCACGTCACGCACGCCCGCGCCTCGGCCATCCAGGCCGTCAACGGTGCGGCACCCCACGGCGCCAACACAGAGGTCGCCTTGTAGCGCTCATGACCGCCGTGCGCGAGACAGCCCGAACGCGGACGCCCGCGCGAGGGCGCACACACGATCGCGCGTGATGGCGCGGATGTATCCGTGTCGCGCTACCCCCCCGGCCCCGAGCGCCCGCGGCCCTTGCTGGACGCAAGGGCTGTTGGCCGACTCATTCGCTGCCCGTGCGCGCGTGCGGTGCAGCGATCGTGGACCCGAAGACCCCTGCGTACGACTACCTCCCGTTCTTCTACTCGCGCGTGTTCGACCTCTCGTGGCAGTTCTACGGCGACAGCGCGGGCTCGATTGTGCACTTCGGGGACCGCGCCAGCAAGAAGTGGGGCGCCTACTGGGTCGACGGTGGCAAGGTGCGCGTCTGCACCCGCCTCCCAGCCCGCCCGCCCACGCACTGCAGGATAGCACGGTTGCAAGCTGCACAAGCGCGCGCTGCCTCGCACGAGGATGCAGGTGGTGGGTGCGTTCCTGGAGGGCGGCTCGCCCGAGGACAACGCGCTGATGAAGAAGGTGGCGGTCGCGCAGCCCGCCGCGCCCGCGGACCTCGCCGACGCCGGCCTGTCGTTCGCCGCCAAGCTCTGAGCCCGACTTGACTCCCGACACCCCCGGGGGACCGGCCCTGGCCCGTCGCGCGCCCCGACGCGCGTGTCATGCACCGCGCTCGCGTCGATGCGCGTGAGGCGCATCCGTGCGTTGTTTGGGAGGCAGCGGAGCTGTTGCTGTGACCTGTGCTGGCGTGACAGCGAGGCTGGAAGCAGCTGCGGGGTGCAGGGAACAGCGGCGTGCGCGCAGCTCGCGCCGCCCCCGGACGGTGTCCTCGGTGGCGTGTTCCGCACCACGGTGGCTGTGCTTGCCCTCACCATGTCGCGTGTTGCTTGGGTGGATCCTCGCGGAAGAGCGCCTCGCGCGACAGCCGTGCATGCCTCGACGAGCTGACCGCCCGGCCGCGACCCACCTCGCGGACCAGCTGGCGCGCCGGACACATGTGGACCCCTCACCAGCTCAGGTGGCCCGCAGCATCATGCACGCCGTGTGGAGCGCGGTTGCCACAGTGGCGCACGACTGCATCGGGAGCGCTCGTGGCTTCTCCATCCGAAGAGCTCGGCGGGCGTCCCGTGCATGGGGCAACGTACTCGGGGGCAGCACTGCTCCTGAACTCGGCCGCCCGTGCCGGGCCGGCCCTCCACGACAGGCACGGCTCGCCCCCCGCAACCCCGCGCGCCCGTTCATGCTGGAGCCGCGCCGCCGCCCCCCCCCCTGCGACCCACCAGTGCGCCGGGGCCGGCCACCAGCAAAAAGGGCGCTGCCACGCGCCCAGCGTCACCGCCGCACCGCGCCGGGCGCGCCGATGCCCGGCAGGCCCCTGCCAAGCCCTTCTCCTCAACGCCTCCCCCCTTCCGCGCCCGCAGCCGCTCTCGGGTCCCAGGCGCGCCGAGGCCTGTCATGGCTACCAGCAACCACGCCCTCCCGCCTGGGCACCCGGACGCGGCGCCCAGGTCGCCGAAGCGGGAGGACACCAAGCTGCCCTTCTGCATCAGTCTCCTCCTGTGCGGCTCGAAGCCCGCGCTGCGCCAGGCGCCGCCCCCGCGAGACATAGCTGCCGAGGGCGACCAGCTTCAGAAATACAGGTTCTCGAACTCGCAGCGCCTGGTGCGTCCCCGGCCCGCCTGCGCGCCCCTGCGCGCCCTTACTTTCAGGCAGCCCGCTCGAGGCCGGTCGGGGCCCGCGCGTGCGCGAGCCGCTGCAACGACGGCGTGCTGAATTGTGTGCTGCAGATGCGTACGATGACGCCACAGCGGATCTCGACGCGGTCCATCGGGTCGGAAGCCAGCTTTGACTCCCGGCAAGGACGTCCCAGGGTGCGGAGCCCGCCGCTCTGCCGCTCGCCCCGCGCGAGGGGCGCGCTTTGAGCCCACCGCACCTCCTCAGCCCTCTCTGCGCCTGAGCCCCGGTCTACACGCGTCCGCCGTGTCGCTGTGGACCCGCTTCCATGCGCTTGCCTCGAATTTCGGCCTCCAGTGGCGCCCCGGGCGCCCTCGTGGGCGCAGCGCCGCAAGCTCTGAGCAACCAACACCAGTGCTCCCGAAGCGCGCCACGCACGCACCGACGCCGCGTCGACGCGCGTTTCCTCGCCAAGGCCGCGACAGAAGCGGCGCGCCGCCGCCCCGCCGCGCCGCCGCCCCAGCGCCGTCCCGCGCGCACCGCGCCACGCTCGCACCGACCGCCAACGCCCCTGCCCTCGCCGCGCAGCACGTCGGAGAGCCCCGGCTACAAAACACACGCCGGTCGGCCTCCCTCCGCAACCGCATGGTCACGACGCCGCAGTCCGGGGGATACGCGCGGTCAGACTCGCGCCGGCTGCTCGAGCAGAGCCGCACGAGTGTTTCACGCCGCGGCCCGGGGAGCGACCTGCGCCGCAACAGCTCCAAGCGGCTGACCACGGAGCTGCGCGAGCGCGAGCCCTCGGGCCGGCACCTCGACGCGCGAGCGCCCGGGGCTGACGACTCGGAGCGTCGCGCGCGCCCGGAGCGGGTGGTCTCGCGCGGGAAGGGCGCGTCCTGGGCGGCAGCGGACGCGGACCTCCGCGGGTCGCACCAAGCCGCGCGTGTCCTGGCGGCTTCGCGCGCAAGGTGCGGCACTCCCTCTTTGTCGCCCATGTGCCACCTTTGGTGTTTCCAGCGCCCCCGGGCTGCGGAGGCGCGAGCTCGCTGCAGGAGGGGCCGCTCGCTGCCTTGCTCGGTATCCCTGCGCACACAGCGAACGAATCGACCTGGAGTACGTTCGCTTATCGGCGCTGAGGACGCTCTCAGGGCTGCGTGGTTGATGCGTGGTTGTTGTGCGCGTGTTGTACGTGCAGCGGGTCGGACCTGTCCGAAGAGCGCGTCGCGCACAAGCGGGACTCCGGGCGCGACCTGCTCGGCGCCGGCACCGTGCCGCGGTCCCGGACACCGAGCAACCTTGCGCGCAGCGTCACGCAGGCGCGCTCCGCCGGGCACTCCGGGCGCGGCCAGTCGCGTGACTCCGAGGAGGGCTTCTCGAGCAGCATCCGGCGCGCGCCGTCGCGGTCGCGCGACCAGATGACGCCCGGCTCCGTCAGCCAGTCCCGTAGCACCATCACCCGACAGCGGTCGCGTCAGCGCTCCGCCGTCGACATCGAGCGGATGGAGGAGGCGCTGGGCATCAAGCGCGAGCCGCAGCAGGTGTCGTCGCATCGCGGCACGCTGCGGGACGAGTTCGAGGACCGCGGGGCGAAGGCTGTGCGATACTCGGACACGCACATGGCTGGTGGTGTTGGTGTGCGGTCGCTGGGGAACACGCCGGCGGGGTCCGGCGGACGGTCGCTGCGGCGGAACCAGTCGCAGCAGAACGACAGCGACGACGACGACCCGGCGCGGTCGCACGGGCAGCGGTCGCGCACGGAGCGCAGCGCGGGCGGGCCGGCGCTGCGGCCGTCGGCGGGCAGCAGCGGGCGGCGGCTGCTGCGGGCGGGGTCGTCCGCGGGGCGCACGCTGTCGTCGAGCGTCGGGCGGTCGTCGTGGCGCACGGGCACGAGCGGGCGCCTGACTGCGGGGGACTCCCCCACGCGGCACTCGCACGCGGCGGAGGTGGACGGGTTCGCGGACCCGGGGGGCGTCACGGACTCGGACGAGCTCAACGACGAGGAGCGGGACGCGGTCGACGTGCACGCGGTCGTGCTGAGCACGTTCAAGAGGTACAACAACGTCGACGGGGAGGACTACTCTGGAACTGACGCGGAGCACCAGTCGGCCGGACTGAGCGCGGTGAGCGAGGGCGAGGAGCACAGCCAGGGCTTCATGACGCCGAAGGGGTCGCGCGCAGCCCGCTCTGTCGCAAGGGTGACAGGCGGCACAGACGCCGCCAGTGCCAGCACTGGCGCTGACTCCCGCGCCACAGAGGGCGGGCAGCAGACGACCGGTGGGCGGCTCCTGCAGTCGAAGAAGCAAGTGACGTACGCGCGTACGCGTTCGGGCGGCGCTGCGGCGGAACGACAGCAGATTCAGAGGCCGACGGGGACTCGCAGCCATGCGTCGGGGCCAGAGGACCCGTGATCGCCGCACAGCAGACTTGGAGCGTCCGCGCGGCGCCGGCGGAGCCCTGCGGCGCAGTGCACAGCGCACTTCTGCCGGAGCCCAACTAAGAACCAAAGAGGCAAGACCAGGACTTGAAACGAGACACAAAGAGGCAAGACCAGGACTTGAAACGAGACACAAAGACTGCTGGGAATATCCTTAAGACTAAGAACGGAATCGTGGCGGCAGCGGCGAGGTCGCGGCGTTGCTGGCCTGAGCAGGCCCTTCGACTCCTCTGCTGTCGAGGCAAGGGGCCGTGGGGCGAGCTTGGACGTCGCGCGCGGGCAACATGTGATGCGCGGGGAACCGCGAGGGCTGGTCTGACGGAACCACCAGTTGGAGTGCAGGCCTAGCCGTGCGGGTGGTCAATTAACACTTTGAGTGCTGGCGTCTGGACTTGCACGTGCTGTTGTGTTGCGTGTGACGCGCACCGCGACAGCACAGCGTGCGGGTACTCCACCGCCATCGTTGCTCTCGGCCACCCCGTCTTGATCTCTCCTCGGCCCCAGCAAGCACGCTCGCTGTGCTCATGATCAGCGCACGCGGCGCCCAGCCTGGCCGCCCCGTGTCCTGCCACTGCCCCCTCGGACTCCGCTAGCTCTCTGTTCTTCGTGCCGCCTCCTCTGCCATGGCGTGGCGGTGCCGCGCGTCGTCCACGAGAGGGCAGCCGCGGCCGCTGCAGAGGGCTGGGGCAGCCCGTCAACTCTACCCCCGCGCGGTGTGACCACGGCTGGCGGGCGAGCGCGGCTGACCAAGGCTGAGCGCGGACGGGGCGCTGCGGCTGTCCCTGGATCCGTGGTCACACGAGGTCCGTGGGGAAACGGAACGGCCAGCTTGTCGTTGATGCGCCGTCGTGGCGTGCCCCGTGGGCGCTGGGTCGGTAGTGGAGCCCCGCAGCCGCCGCTGGCATCGATCCACGCCGTGCTTGAGGCCGCTGTCGTCGGCGGTGCGCAGAACGGGGCGACACCAGGTTGAGGCCGCCGACACCGGGGAGCACGCGAGCTGCGACTGAGAGGCACGCGCTGGCGTGGTCGATGCGCTGCGTCGCGCCGCTGGTCGCAGCGGGCTTCGGTGCTCGGCCCAGGCCCCCCTGACGTGGGGGGGTGGGGGGCTCTCAAACAGTAGAACAACGGCGGGCTCCCTGCTGCTCATGGGGCGCAGGCGAGGTGGACTTGGCCCGCAACTGCACGCCGAGGCCGTGGGCGGGATCGTGCGACTCTCGGAGTCCAGAGAATAGAGAGACTGGGCGGGTTCGCCGCGGCAGGGGGCGGCAGAGATGATCAGCGAGGCCCTGGAGCTGGTCCACTGGCTCGAAAGCGCGCGGTCTGTGCACGCCTTCAGCGCGGATCACCGAGATGGTATCAGTAGATGCCACAGCGCGCTGCGGAGTCAGTGGCTGGACCTGCTGGGGCAGAAGGTGCGCAAAAGAGGTTGGCGGCGGTCATGACCGGTGCCGGGGCAGCGGGGCTCGGGGCGGGAAACATTCGCTCGCCATCCTCGCGTCGCTGGCCATGCGAAAGGGGCTCCGGCCGGATGTTGCTACGCGAGTGTCGCGCCGGGCGGCGCTCGCTGCTTGCTCTGCGGTAACACTCGTCGGCTTGTACGCGACGCAGAGGAGGGACGAGGCCTTGCGAAAGAAGATTCTGGAGGAGAAGAAGCTGGAGATCGACGGGGTGGAGCAGCCGCTGGACGACGACCCCGACATCGCATTCGTGAGCTCCCGGCTTTTTGACGGCGCTGGTACCACCTCGGCCGTGCGCGCTCTCCAGCCCACCGACTGCACGCTCGCCGCCTGCGATCACACCACGTCCTCCTCCACATCGCGCAACGACTGTGGCGCCACCTAGTTCGCCCTGACGCCGCCCCACGCGCTGCTTCGGCCTCTGCCGGTCTGTCGCGAGCCTGCCCTGCACCGCGCAGGGCTGATTTTCGGCTTTCGGAACGCGTCAGCGCCTGAACAGGCGACCGACATGCTCGGCGCCACCACTGCGTTCGAGGCCCCGCGCCCAGCGCCCCTCCCGCCCAAGGGAGCAACTGTGCACTCGCACCGGCCCCACCTCCGCGTTCCCGTGGGCTCAACCGCAGATGGTGGACCTGTCCGACGAGCTCGACCTGAACGAAGCGGAATGCGTCCGGCTGCTGATGCGCGCCCTCGAGTACCGCGGAGATCTGTCGTGCGAGGCAGCCGCAGGTGTGCACCTCGCCCCCGCGGCGCCGCACACAGCGCCCCCGCGCCGTCTCTCTACCGCCTCGTCACACCCACGAAACCGCTCCCGTCGGTCGCCCTACATGCGCACGTCCGTGCGAAATCGGCCCCATTTGCGTCGCTAGTCTGCTGGCGACGCGCAAACGCCCGGCGCCCGGTGCGCATTTTCGACGCAGGGATCTACTTCGACGACCGGCGCGAGGTCCTCGAGGCCCTGCACTTCGCCATGAAGTACGAGGTGCTCGGCTCGCAGCTGCCGACACTGTGGTGGCGCGCGCAGGGCCCGCTGGGCGACGCGCAGGAGATGGACGACTTCGACACCGCGGCCGCGCTCGAGGACGTCCGGGCGCTCAACAGCAAACTCTGCAAAGAACGCGACTCCGACGGACGCTGCAAGTACGCCCCCGCCCCCTCTGTGTGCCACGCACACCTGCCACGCGTTGTCGTTGGGCGTCGCGCGCTCCCCGGCGAGCTCAGCCCTCGGGCGCAGCCGCCACGTCGATCGTTCACCCTGCCCGCGCCCTCGGACACGCGCAGGCTGCTACGGAAGATCGTTGAGCTCATCGCAGCGGGCGGCGGCCCCGCGGGCGCCGGAAAGGCGTTCCCCGACGTCCTGAACCCGCAAGGCGCGACGGTGCCGCGTTCGCAGCTCCGCCGCCTTGAGACGACCCTCCTCGTGGAGTGTTTGTTCTACCTGTGCCACCTCCGGCCCGACGAGGTGCGCAAGAGCGAGGCGGACGTCCGCGCGATCGTGGAGCTCTTCGCGCCGCTCGCCGAGGCGGTCAAGCGCGCGGCGGAGGACGCGGAGAAGAGCGACGCGGCGGACGACGCGCCCACCGCGGAGCACCACCTCGTCGTGGTGTTGCTGGCGGTGCTGTGCCTGCTGAGCCCCCCGCGCGAGGAGCTGGAGGACCCGGGCGAGACGGAGAAGCAGCTGGCGTCGGCGGCGCGGGTGGTGCGCGCATGCTGCGAGGGGCTGGAGCGCAGGCTGGAGGCGGGGAAGGTCGAACCGCTGCGGGGCCTGACGGGGGTGCTGCTGCTGTCGCTGGGGACGCTGGAGGCGCGGGAGCAGGGCATGCAGGACAGCAGCGCGGAGCTCAACAGGGCCGCGGAGAACGGCGCGTTCGGGTTCCTCAACGCACGGGTGCGCGCGACGACTCCCCTTGCCGTGCTGGTGTGGCATGCGTGCATTGGTGCATGGAAACGCCGCGTACGCCGCGGTGGCTCTTTCCCGCGGGCTCACGCTCCCTCTGCGCCCGTTTCTTGTGCAGATTGTGTCCTCGCTGCACTTCCGGGACGATCTGCCCGCGCATCAACAGACCTACGCGGAGGTCCTGCACGACCTGCTGTCGCGCTTCCTGGACTGGCGCCCCGGCTCGAAGCTCGCGAAGAAGCTCATCGACGCGGAGATCGAGCGCGAGCGCTCGAGCAGCGCCGATGCCATGGACATCGTCCCGGCGCGCCGTGGCAGCGGCGACGACCTCGCCGCGCTGCTGTCGCTCCTCGCCGCGCTCTTCGCGGTGCTCAGCGAGGGCCCCATGCGCCACCCGGCCGACGACCGCATCCGCCAGTACGAGACGCTCATCGAAATGCTGGAAGAGGAGGCGCCGTCGTCGCCCGCCGCACTCCTGGGCCTGCTCCCCGTGCTCACTGCGCTCGCGGGGTCCCCGGGTGGCGCGAAGTGGGTTGCGGACCGGCTCGGCGCGGACGGCGCGCCCGGCGGGGAGCGCGGGGTGTCGTGGGCGGTGTACGCCAAGGTCATGTCGCTGGCTGACCACAAGGCGGAGGAGGGGGAGTTAATCGACGACGAGGACGACGAGCAGGGGCTGGCGCGGTACACAGACCTGTTCACGGCGGTCATCCGCAACGGCGTGCTGTCGCAGTACGAGAGCATGGCGGAGCGCGCCCCGAACGAGCGGGTCATTTGTACTCTCGAGCGCGTGCTGCGGAAGAAGCCGGACCGCCTGCTGTGCTCGATGATGTGCCGCAGCGCGTGGCGGCCGGACCTGAAGGCCGCGCTCATGAAGGCCGTGGGCGCGCTGGTCGGGACGGGCGTGAAGGGCAGTGGCGGCGTGCCGCTGCTCTCGCCGAGCGAGCTGCTGTCCGACATCTGGGCGGACGGCGGCGCGGACGGCGCGGGGATGTGCCGCGAGATCGCGCTGATGATCGCGGACCCCGAGGCGCAGTTCGGGGAGTACACGGTGTCGCTGGCGTTCGTCTCCATGGTCAACGTTGTTGCAGAGCAGCTCGCGGCGGGCGACGGGAGCGCCGAGCAGGCGTTCAAGATGCGGCAGTGCACCGAGCTCTTCATGGGCACCAGCCGCGAGTACGGCGGGTACCTGGCGCAGCTGTACCAGCGCCACTACAAGCACGACGTGCAGCGCTGGGACGTTGCCGCCGAGTGCCTCAAGCACATGCGCCTCTGCCTCGCGATGCTGCAGCGCACAGGTGCGACACGCCCCGCCTTCCAGCGCGCCCCCACACACCCGGCGCGCCACCGCGCTGGGCTTCTCAAGTGACGACACCACCGCTCCTCGTGCTTTGACGTTCGTTTGCAGATCCCGCGACGGTGGACCAGAGCCACCCGGGCTTCACCGTGCTCTGCGAGATCCTCTCGCGCGGGCCCGCGATGTCGGTGCTCCTCCAGATCGCCGGCGTCGGCTGCGACCGCCTGCACATCATCCGCGAGCGCTCCGACCAGGGCCCGCGCCTGGAGGCCGCGGTTCGCGAGGCCCTGCGCGTCCTGCGCGCCGCCTTCGACGTCGACCGCGGCTTCTTCGGCGCCCGCGGCGTCCCGTCCGGGCCGCAGGGGCCCTCCAGCGCCCTCGTCCTGCCCCCGCAAGACTACAGCAGCCGCGGCGCTGCACCCTTCCTGCAGACCCTCGACACGGTGCTGCTGCAGGAGCGCAGGACGCTCGCGACGCTCTTCGAGTACGTGCGGTACAGCCTGGAGCCTCAGCTGCAGATCGCGGCGCTCGAGGTGGCCGGGCCGACCGTCGAGCGCGTCGCGAACCTCGTGGGGGTGCTGGCGCAGCACTGCAGCTCGCTCCCGGAGCTCGTGCACGGGTTCGCGGGGTGCATGGACGAGTCGCTGAGCAACGGGGACCGCCGCGCGGCGCTCGCGGTGTCGCTCCTGCGCTCCGGGGTCACGCACCCCTTCCCCACGTTCTCCCACCTCCTCCTTGGGTTCCAAGTGTTGGCCGGGAGCGGGCTGGCGAACCCGCGGACGCAGTACAACGCCCTCCACGTGCTCATCAAGCGCGCCGCGGAGAACCCCGGCCTCAGCGCCTTCCCGGGGCTCCTGCGCGACCTGCTCGCGCTGGTCTGCGCACTGCTGCGCGACACGCGCACGCGGGACTGCACGCTCGACGTGCTGCGCGCGGAGCCGCCGCGGATGTTCGCGGGCCTCCTCGACGACAGCGAGGGCCCCGCGCTGCTCCCGACGCCTGGCCAGGTCGACGCCGGCGCGCCCTTCGACGCGCGGGCGCAGGTGTACGCCAACGTGGCCCTCGAGCAGCGCACGTGCCTGCTGCAGATCCTCGCCGCGGAGCTGTACTACTCGGATCCGCTTGCGGGCGAGGACCAGCGCCTCAGCGCGGAGTTCGTGCTGCAGCGGCTGTTCGCGGGCGTCGAGGAGGACGGCCGGTCGTGCGCAGTGCTGCAGTTGCTGGGAGTGGGCATGCACGCGGCGCAGAAGGCGCCGACGGCGACGCCGGACGCCGGGCCCGCGGTGGCCCAGGCGCAGGCGCTGCTGCGGGAGCGGCGGCCGGTGGAGGCGGGGGGGGTGTGGCGTGCTGACGCGGGGGGGGTGTTGCTGGATGTCGACGTCCCGGAGCTGCTCCGGCGGCTGCAGGAGGGCGGGCAGGGCCTCGCGCCGGACGTCGAGGCGCAGGTTGAGTGCGCCGCGCGCGACCAGGAGCTGTGGGAGCACGGGTCCGCGGAGCGGGAGCGCTTTTTGGCTGCGTGGAGGGCGTGTCTCGAGGTGGCGGTGTGCCTGCGGGACGGCCCGCTGAAGGCGGCGCTGGGGTGCGAGGACGCCCAGAAGACGATCTTCAGGTGCGTGGTTCATACAAACGCACCCGTCCACCCTCTGTCGCTCGTGAGTGGTGTGGTGCACGGGCTGAGGGTCCATGCGTCGTTCGCACGCATTGGCGAGGCCGTCTCGAGCCACGGGGGCGCCGTTGTGCCCTGGCATACACATGCGACGGCCATGGAGAGCCTGTTCGAGCTCGCTGTCCGCGTAGTAGTAGTAGCAAACACAATACACCCCCTCTGGGATGTGCGTGCAGGATTCTGTCGTTCACGCTCGCGCAGCTGGACGACCTCTTCCGCAGCGACGCCGCGGGCGCGCACCGCGTGGCCCCGCCGGTCTGCCGCGCGGTCTGCTCCCTGCTCGCACACCTGCGCGCCTCGCGCGCCCGCGCCGCGTCCCTCGCCGCGAGCGGCGACCCCCACCGCCTCATCGAGAGCCGTCTCGGCGTCGAGGAGTGCAGCGACCTCCTCCGCCAGCTCCTCGCGCTCGAGATGCCCCAGAACGAGGCCGTGCGCGTGCCCATCTACACCGCAGCGCTGTCCCTGCTGCACTACTGTCGGGGCCCGCAGCTGGCGCCACGCGTCCTCGAGGAGCTCGCGCCGCAGGCCGAGACGATCGTGTCGCTCGCGCAGACGCAGGCCAAGCTCGACAACGGCATCCACCGCGTCATTGCGGCCCGGGCGCAGGCGCTGGCGCGGCAGCTGTGCCAAGACGCCACACTGCCGCGGGCCGACCACCGCGCGGCGGTGCTGCACCTCACGGCCGCGCTCGCGGCGGCGTGTCCGTCCTTCGCCCGCGAGCTGTACGAGAGCGACCTTCCGCGGTCCGTGCTGCGTCGTCTTGTGGACGGTTCGGTGCACGCGCTCAAGAGGCTGGCGCCGGACGACTCTAGGGCAGAGATCGAGTCTTTCGAGGCGAAGCTGTCGCTCCTCCTCACGCTCGCGCACGCGCGTGCGGAGCCCGGCGGCGGGGTGGGCAGCGGCGACGTGTGGGGCCAGCGTACTGCTTCAGCGCTGCAGTTGTTCGAGGCAGGCGCGGTGCAGCACCTCACGAGCTGCCAGGCGTTCGACCTGGTGCCGGAGGACGCGGCGGCCGTCGCGATGGCCGCGACGCCGGGGCGCAGCCTGCGCGAGCGGCTCCAGCGCATCACGACGCCAATCCTGCAGCTGGTGGTGACGATGCTCGCCGCGCTGCCGAACTCGAACGACCTGCACAGGCAGGCCGGGGAGTTCGCGGCCGCGCACGCCCGCGCGCTCGTGCGGATGCTGCACGACGCCGGCGACGTGCGGTCCACCGCTGGGTGGGAGCGGGGGCACGCGGACGTCGAGGAGGCCGGGCTGGTGCTGTCGCTGCTGTGCCGCTTGCAGGAGCCCGACCTGCACCGCCACGCGGACCTCCACTTCGCCGTCCTCACCCTCGCGCGCCAGCTGTGCTGCCGGGACGAGCACAGCGGGTCGAGGTACATCCGTGCTCTGCTGGAGACTCGCGGCCAGAAGCTGAGCGCGGAGAAGCTGGCGGCGTCGCGGCGGATCCGGCGGCGCGTGCTCGAGATGCGGTGCAGCCTCGCGCGGTACCTCGCGCGGATGACCAGCATGGCGTCGTCGCGGCTGGTGCTGCCGATTCGGGACTCCCCCCCGGGGGACCTCGCGCCGCCGCCGAGCATGGTGGACATGGCGCGGCTGCTGCACCAGGTCGGGCTGGACGCCGAGGCGACGCTCGAGGCGCGCGAGGATGCGATGCGCGTGGTGCACAACCTTGGGAAGGTTCCGCAGCTCAGCCCGGAGCAGTCGCAGCAGCTTGCGGCCGCGGCACAGGACGCGACCGACCGCGAGCGCGACGCGTTCCTGCTCGTCCAGCTCGCGGAGTCGGCGCTGCAGACCGTGCTCAGCCAACTGCAAAAGTACCTGGACATTGTCGAGGCAGTCAAGAGGCGCCGGGACGCGTCCGAGGACGTCGACATGATGGGCAGTCCGTTCCTGAGGGAGTTCGGAGGGGGGGTGTCGCTGCCTGACGGGGCGTCGGGGTACGAGTACGTGATGGACGGTCGCGGCGGGATTGACCAGAAGTGCATTGAGGACCTCGAGAGCCTCAGCCAGGAGCTCGCGGAGCCGCTGAAGAAGCTGGTGGACCCGCAGCACCCCACGCACCTCGCGGGCCGGGTGGTCGGGGTGCGCGGCGCGGACCTGGCGCGGCTGCAGGACCTCGCGAGGCGGACGAGGGAGCAGCGGCTGCGCGCGAGCGACCTCCTGCAGCGGGAACTGTGAATCCTGCGCACCGTGGACGCGTCCTTGCCGCGTTGTCGAGGGCGAGCGCGGCACGCGATGGCGCGGCGCCTCGCTGCTTTGAATTTACATGACGCGGGTACTCCACCGCGCCGTTGCTCTCTCGGCCACCCCTTTCGCTTCGCTTGTCCATTACATGGATGGTTGTC
This sequence comes from Pedinophyceae sp. YPF-701, assembly GCA_916048055.1. Classification (NCBI taxonomy): domain Eukaryota; kingdom Viridiplantae; phylum Chlorophyta; class Pedinophyceae; species Pedinophyceae sp. YPF-701. The sequence goes on along the minus strand of CAJZHL010000001.1, from coordinate 994,115 downwards.
GTTCGCGCCACTCGATGATCATGCTGCGGAGCTGGTGGTTGGGCACGAGGTTGCGGTGCGGCATCCGCGCGCCGGTCAGGGGACTCACTCGGCTCGTTCTGAGCCAGGCCTCGATCGCCGACCGCTCGTACCTGCACGTGGCAGCGGGGCCAGCATTGTGCGGTCGTCAGCAGTAAGCAGCACAGGACGGAGACGTCGTGGCAGCAGGTGGCTGCGGGCGCACGTTTGTCCGTCCGCCGCAGTCACGGGGTCGTTCATGACCTCCGCTGTGATAGGGCACTCGAACCACCGCTCCACGTCCGTCCCGAACCTCGGCGGGGCAGCAGCAGTGGCGCCCTCGTTTCGCTGCGCACCGGTCCCCTCGCCGTCCCGCACCGCCGCGCTCGGCGGCGCGCCGCGCGGAGGAGGCAGCGGGGGCTTCCGCAGCCGACGGATGCTCGGGGGCAGCGCGGTGCGGCGCCCCAGGAGGCCCAGTCGCTGCACCGCCTCGAACTGCTCCGGCACCTGCACATGGGGTCACACTTGCAGTCAGACCCGTGGCCAAACGCACGCCACAACGCTGAAGTAGGGTGGCACGTGGGCGCTGAGCTGGCGCGCGGAGGGCCCGCGCGCTGGTGAAGGAGTTGGGGCCGGCGGGGCTGCCTACCTCCATCAGGGCCTGGACGGCGAACTCCGCCTGAACGTCCTCCGGGAGCTGGCCTTCCGCGAGTGCCGACGACCGGCCGCGTGAGGACTTGCGCACCACGTCAGTCAGACACACAAACTGGAAGTTGTCGAACTTGCGTTGCGGGATCTTGTCGTCGAAGTCCTGCATCTGGTCCCACGGCCCTGCGAGCGCGGAGGAGGAGAGATGACGACGTGCTGTGTACGCATGCTGCCAGCCAGGGGACGGTTCTTTTCTTGCGGATGCTATGTCAAGCGCAAAATCCCGTGTCGTTCTCGTGCGGGCGCGTCGCGAGCGGACTTCGCGCACGCACCGTCTCCTACGCCTACCATCACGATGGACAACGGCATTTCGGACGCGGCTACGATGGCGTCGATTGTGTCGACCTCTTGCGGCGACAGCTTGCTGGCAGGCAGCGAGCTCGCACGCGTGATCGCGCCGTCGGCGATGATCAGCAAGATGTGGTACTGCCCGCCGGACTCGGCCACGGTGTGCATGGCCTCGTAGATCGCCGGCGCGAAAGAGGTTGGTCCTGCAAAGATCACGCCCGAGAAGCGCAGGGTTGCCGTGGACGACGAGCACGAGGACGGCGGCAGCGACAAGAGCGCCGGCAGCGACAACAGAGATGGCTGAAGGGTTGCATCATTTCGGGTGTTTGCAGGGTGCGTCATCAGTTCCAGGGCGACGTGATGCACGTGCGACCTCCTGCCAGCCCGGCACGTGCCTTCAGCCGTACCTGACAGCTTGACGTGCGGGGAGACCTGTCGGTAGCGCCACAGGCACTCGTCGAGGCCCTGGCACGGCTGGTTGGCGTCGTTGAGGCAGAACAGCTTGGCATCGTGGCACCGCGCGTCCCCGAACCCGTACATCGGTATGAGCCCGTCCTCGTCGAAGGGTGAAAGCGTTTTCGCGACGACCCCCAGCGCCTGCTCGTACGGGTTCGGTACGTCGGACATCTCATGCAGGCACTTGCCTCCGAAAGACTCGATGCCTTGCGAGGTGTTGCTCGCCGTGAAGTCAATCTGCGCTTGCACGGTGGCTCAGCGTTGTGCGGCGGTGGGGAGCGCTCGAGAGGGCTCAAGAGCGCCTGCGAGAGCTGCCTGGCAGTTGCAAGTCCACCGCGGGAGGACGGCAGACGGGCTTGACCGGGTCTTACCGCGACGATAAGGTTCGAGGACTCCAGTCCTGCGTCCTTGAGCGCACATTGCACCTGAAGGAAGGGGAATCGGGCGGTACGGAGGTGCCAGTTTCGGCGTGGGGGTGTATCTGTTGGCCGGCCGTGCGGCATCTGCAGCCATCATTCGTCACTTTCGCGGCGACTGCGGAAGACTCTGATAGTGACATCTCCAGCGAGGTCCATTTGAGGACGAATGGTGGTCTTGGCGCGGCGGCGCACGCACCTCAGCAGGGCAGGGGAATGCGCACCTGGTCGAGCGTTGTGTACTTGTCTTTGATCCATGATGCGTGCTTCCCTTGATCGTTCGACCACCCAAGCCAGTAGGAGACGCTGAAGTAGTTTCCCATCCGCTCTTGCGGGCAGCAGCGCACCTACTACAGTGCGCGAGAACGCACAGGCCCCCGCTGCAAATACGAGCTGTGAGCCACGAGAACCGCCCGTCGCGGAGCGCAGGAAGCGCACAACCACGCGGCCGGGACCAGGTGTTGAGCGCTCGCCAGACGCCCACTCCTCGGGAGTCGTACACAGTACAACTCTAGGACCCCCCCCGGGTGGGACGGGCCCTCAAGACCCGCCCACCTTTCACTCGCGGAGCAGCGCAGAGAGCCGTCACACCACACGCCGCAACAGAGCCCCTTCCCCAGCCGCCACTCGCAACACCAACACGCGCCACCAGCCCGGCCCCACCCTGCGTCGCCCCCATCAGAACGCCTGGCTCTTCTTGAAGTCGTCCCACCACGGCGGCAGCGACGGCGCCACGGCCCCGACCGGCACCGACGGGCTCGCGAGCGCCTCCTTGAGCTGCTGCGCCTGCTTGATCCGCCGCGCGCGGTCCGAGGGGTCCAGCTTCTTGACGTACTCCGCCCTGTACGTCGTGCTCCCCGTGCCCGACGTCATGCAGATGCCCTTCCTGCCCAGCGGCACGCTGCTCGTCCGCAGCGCCGCCGCGCCCTGCACCGCGAGCCGGCGGTCGTTGCGCGGAGCCATGCCGCCCTTGTACGACGTGTCGTACGTCGTGCTCGCACGCGTGCGGCCGGCGCCCTTCCTCGGCCTGCAGAACCACGCAAGAGAGCCAGCCGGCAGGCAGTCGGATCGCCGCAACAGTTCGCTGGGCGACGACAGGGTGTGGCAGCACGTGGTGTGTCTGGGCGGTCCTGCGGACACTCACTTGTTGGTGTCGCCGAGCACGAGGTACGGCGGCACGTACAGGTCGCGGTCCCGCGTGGCGCGCGTGTGGCGGTTGACGGCGCCGAACGGGCAGGTCGGGAACGCCCACGGGTCGCAGTTCTCCGCCTTGTCGCGCTTGGCCGCGACGGCGGTGCTGGGCGCCTTGTTGAAGTGCTCCGCGTACGAAGACTCGGGCGGCTCGCCCGTGTTCCCGCCCCACGTGAGCTGGAAGTGCGACTTGAGCGTCTCGGGCGCCAGCTTCTTCTTCCCCGTCTGCCCCGCCGCCAGGCTCCGCACCGTCTGCAGCCGCGTCATCTTCGCCGGCGCTGGCTCGGGGCTCGCGGTCCGGATCCTCTGCGGCACCCTGCGCTTCGCGAGCTCCACCGTCTGCGGCCGCCCGTGCACCTTGTACTGGGTCTCGCGCTTCTCCAGCTCCTGGAGCTCGCGGTCCACGAAGGACCCCGGGACGCGGTAGTCCCGGTGCGTGGTGCTCATGTACGGCGGGTTGTGCGGCTGCACCGCCGCGTGCACGTTGCGCATCACGTCGAGCATCTTGTCGCGCTCCTCCACGGGCGCGGCCAGGAACTTGCGCGCCACGTCGTCCGCCTTCTCCTTGCTCAGGAGGTCGCCGAAGTACGTCTGCGACGTCCCGATGTACCGGTGGAGGTTCTCCTTCGCCTCGACCTCCTCGACGGTGTCCGGGTCGATGATGTTCTCCGTGAAGTCCTGGTAGCTCGAGCGCAGGCACGTGCGCTTCCAGAACGACAGGTCGCCCTTCTTCAGCGAATCCCCCCACATCGAGCGCGTCATCCACGGCTTGTTCTCGCTCTCCTTCTGCACCGTGAGCTGCAGCATCCCCTCGTACACGTCCGCGTCGCCCGGCACGTCGCGCAGACCGTACGTCGCCTGGTTCGTCGTCATGTACGTGAGCTTGCGGTTCGGCGGCTGCGTCGAGGACACGGGCGGGGGCGGCCTGAACGCGTCCTCCACCGCGCCCTCGACCTCGACCTCGCCCTTGCCCTCGCCCTCGGGCGCAGCGGGCCTGTCCGCACCAGCCGAGTGCTTAGAGGCGCTCTCAGGGCGCGACGCGGCGCCGCCGGAGCGCGTGCTCGGCCGGCTCGACGGCGGCCGGACCCAGGCGTTCACCGTCGCAGGTGCCCTCGGGGCCGCAGCGTCCCCTGCAAGCCGCAAGTCGGACCGAGGCGCAACGTCATTGCGGGACGTTGCCGGGCATGTCTCACGCGCCGCACCGAGCAGCACGAAGCGCGTACCGCCGCACGCGCTGCGAGGACGCGTACCTTGCAGCTTGTCGAGGAGCTCGCGCGAGCTCATTTGCCGCCGCCGGCCCCCCACCGTCACCGGACGCACCTCCTTGTCCCTCCCGTAGCGCAGGTCCGCGGTGCGCGGCTCCACCGCGGTCATGGGGCGAGCGGAGGTGATGTTGAGCTCCTCCAGGAGGTGGACGTCCTCGGGCAGCCCGCCCGTCTCGTTCATGGACTGCTTGTTGCGCGAGTCCACCCACTGGGCCACGAGCTCGGCAAACTTGTGGCTGCGGAAATTCTCCGCGTCGACCATCCCGGCCGCGCTTCCGGGAATCCCGACGCTCCCGCGCGACAGCGCCTTGCTGCCGTTGCGCGTGACGCTGCTGCGTGGGCGCTCCATGTTGCCCTGCGTGCGGGCACACACCAGCGCGTCTGCGCGGCCGGCGAGGGCGGAGTTACGGCCCCGCTACGCGCGCCCGGGACTAGGTTCCACGTCAACGAGGACCTGCGGAGCGGGAAAGGGGCGGGGGCGCCGGAGGGGTCGGCAGCGGGCGCGGCAAGCAGGCATGGCAACAACATGGAGGCAATGTGCCGTGGGGGCGAACACCACGTCCTGAGCGCTCCGGAGCGAGACAGAGCGAGAGGTGGGGACCGCTGTGTGCGTGGGGCGACTGTTGCGCGCCGTTCGGGGACGCATGGGAGCCTGCGAGGCGCCCCGCAGGCAGCAACAGGTGGGCGCAGCAAGCGAGGGGAATTCCGCTTCGAGCGGCGGCGGGCGGCGCGCGGAGCGGACGCGAGAGCGGTTGGTCGGGCGGCCGGTGGCGTTGCGGATGCGGTCCGCAGGGCAACGGCGGCTGAAACGCCGCGTGACGGTACGAGCTGCGGGCAGGCCGAGCTGGTGCTGATGATGCGCGTAGCTGGCGCCCAGCGGCGCGAATTCCCGCGACGTTCGGTGGATTCGGCCATCGATATCCGCAGCTCCGCGTCAGGCGCGGCGCGACCGCCGCGCAAATCCGATGCGGGCGCTCCACGACGACGGGCCGGCCCAGGAACGCACCTTCGGCCCCGTCGCGTCTCTCCAGAATCAGTCCCCGGATCTCTCGCCCCTCAGCAGACGGCACTCGAGTAGACGGAAGCCCTGCAGCGTGGTGGGGCCCTCGGCGTACCCGGTGGGGCGCGGTTCGCGGCGTTTTCTTGCTGCCTCTAGAGGGCCGTCCCGTGGGCGGGAACCGATACGGGGCGCGCTCTAGCTGCGCGAAACGACACTGCTCGCGACGAGCGCTACGCCGGGGCACTGTAGCGCGCGCTGCGGCCGGCGTGGCGAGCTGGGCCGGTGATAGTTCTACCAGGAGCATCTCGCTGCGGGGGGCGTGAGCGTCCCGCTGCGCACCTCAACGGGGTCGCGCACGCTGCGGCCGCGGCATCCTGCTCGTCTCGGTCACGGTCACAATGCACGCGATCGCTGGTTCCGTCGCCCCCGCCGCGCTCAGGTGCGGACCTCGAGTGCCCTGCTTGCCCCGCGACGGTGCGGCGCACATTGCGTATTTTGCGCGCAGAGACGACTCAACCGCATGCCGCAATCGCGCTCTCCCGCAGGCGCTCGGCCTTCAACGGCGCCCGCGTGCGCGCGGCGGCCCCGAAGGCCACCCGCACGGCCCGCCGTACCGTCGTGAAGGCGCACTGCGACACGCCGCTGGTCGGCGGCGCTGCCCCGGACTTCACGGCTGACGCCGTTTTCGACCAGGACTTCATCAGCGTTCAGCTGTCGAAGTACGCGTCGGAGGTGAGGCCCTGGCCTCGAAGAAGCATCCGTCGCCTGCGCCGCTGTGGCTCCTCCTCGCCTTGATCTTGTGGTTCGGCGCCCCGAACCGATGATAGAATTCACGTACAGGCCATCTGTCGCAGAAATCGCTGCGGCCGGCCCTCCTACGGAGCGCCGCCGGCCAAAACAGCCTCTGCCGCGATGGGCCTCACCCGCTCCAACGCCACGTCACGCGGCCGCGCCACCGCCCTGCCCCCCCGCCCTGGTCTCCCCTCGCTCTCAGCGCCCCCTGGACCCACATATCAACCGTCCGCACCTCCGCCCTCCCCGCCATCGGCCCCACCTCCCACCCGCCGCGCACCCACCGCGCCCCCGCGACGACCAGCCCCCGTTCCCCGCACACGCCGCGCCCCTGCCGCTCCCACCACGCCTCAGCCGCGCACACGGCCCCGACCGACCCCGCACTCCCCCCCCAACACCCCTCCGCGGCCCCCCCTCCAACCCTCCGCGCACCCTCCCACCGCACCGCGCCCCCCTTGACCCCCCCCGCGCCCCCGTTCCCCCCCCCACAGGGCAAGTACGTCGTGCTGTTCTTCTACCCGCTGGACTTCACGTTCGTGTGCCCGACGGAGATCACGGCCTTCTCGGACAAGTACGAGGAGTTCAAGAAGCTCAACACCGAGGTGCTCGGCGTGTCCGTCGACTCCAAGTTCTCGCACCTCGCGTGGTGCCAGACCGACCGCAAGGAGGGCGGCGTCGGCGACCTCGCCTACCCGCTCGTGTCGGACCTCGACAAGGAGATCTCCAAGGCGTACGGCGTCCTCGCGCCCGACAGCGTCGCGCTCCGCGGCCTGTTCATCATCGACCCCGAGGGCGTCATCCAGCACGCCACGGTGAGCGCGCGCCGCCGCCGCCGCGCAGCACCGCTTCGCACGCAACACCCCCCCCTTTGCGTCGCGCCGTTGCGTCGATCAACTCCCCCCCCGCGGCTCCCGTGTGCGCAGATCAACAACCTGGCGTTCGGCCGCAACGTCGACGAGACGCTGCGCACCCTGCAGGCGATCCAGTACGTGCAGGCCAACCCTGACGAGGTGTGCCCTGCTGGCTGGACGCCGGGCGCGGCGACCATGAAGCCGGACCCCAAGGGCTCGAAGGACTACTTCGCCGCGCTCTAAGTGCGACGAAACGAATGTATGCCGCGCGGGACCGTGCGGGGGCGGCCGAACGCCGCGCCTGCCCCAGCGTGTGACCCGTTGAACGAGTCAGCTGCCGCCCCGCGCGCCTTTGTGTGCATGGCTTGCATCGTACGCTCGGCAGCGCACTCGCGTCACCGATGGTCCGTTTGGCCGGGAAGTCGGGCGGCCGAGAGCGTCGTACAAGTGCCCCGGCCTTGGACCAAACCGCAACTGCGCTGCACGGCGCCGCTTTGGCGGCGCCTTGCTCGCACTGCGGTGGGGCTGTGCTTCTGCTGCGCTGTCGAGCTCGAACGTCCGCACCCCGCCTGACGATGCGCATGCGGCAATCATTCAACGTCCTTCTCGCTGTTCGCTTGGCCGCACCCTCGATTTCGTCCACGCAGAGTAGTAATTGACCACCCGCGCACGAAACGAAATACCACGCAACCCCCAGGAGACGCGCTTGCTCTGCTACGCGTTGTGCACGCACGGCCATCTCGCGGGCGTCACAGGTTTTGATTCGGCGCGTTCCCTGGGTTGCAACGCATCGAGTGCGCGCAGTGCATACATCCATCCAACTGACTCGAGATACACCCCCACCCCCCCTTCCCAGCATCCCTCCCCCGCTCCCACACCACGCAGCGCGCCCCGCCGGCACTGCTGCTGCTGCTGCTGCTGCTGCTGCGCGTCACGCCAGCGCGGCGGGCGACACCTTGGGGGCCCCGTTGATCGCGTCCATCGACTTGAACCCGTGCGACGAGTCGTGCACCTTGACCGCGCGCCCCGAGATCTCGTGCAGGTTCTCCCACTCCGGATCCCAGGAGACCGCCTCGGGCGTCGAACACGCCACGCTCAGCCCCTTGGGGATGGTCTCCAGCGCGTGCGCGCCCGGGAACTGCTGCTCGAACAGGTCGCGCAGGTGGTAGTACTCCCGCGTCCGCGGGGTGTGCTCCGGGAACCGCTCAGCCCGCTTGGCCCACATGTCGTCGGTGACCACCTTGTGGCAGTACTCCTTGAGCCCGTCGACCCAGTTGTAGCCCACGCCGTCGCTGAACTGCTCCTTCTGCCGCCAGAGGACCTCCGCGGGGAGGTACGGGTCGTCCGGGGTGTCGAACGCCTTGCGTAGGAGGTACTTCTCCATGCGCGGGTGTACGCCGTCGGGCTTGTCCGACATGTCGATCATCTTGTCCGCGGCGTCGACGTCCATGCAGTAGTTCAGGAAGTCGCGGTCCAGGAACGGCACGCGCGCCTCGAGCCCCCACGCGAAGGTGCTCTTGTTGGCGCGCAGCACGTCCCACTGGTGCAGCCGCGACGTCTTGCGGACCGTCTCCTTGTGGAACTCCTCCGCGCTCGGCGCCTTGTGGAAGTAGAGGTACCCGCCGAAGATCTCGTCCGCGCCCTCGCCCGACAGCACCATCTTCGTCCCCATGGCCTTGATCTTGCGGCTGAGCAGGTACATCGGCACCGCCGCGCGGACCTGCTCGAACGACTCGATCATCCAGATGAGGTCCCGCAGCGCGTCGATGCCGTCCTCGACGGAGAACGTGAACTCGTAGTGGTCCGTCCCGAGCTGGTCGGCGACCTTGCGCGCCGCCTCGAGGTCCGGCGCGCCCGGGAGCCCGATCGAGAACGTCTTGAGCTTCTTCATCGCGTACGTGTGCTCGGCCTCCTTGAGGTGCTTCACGGCGATCGCCGCGACGAGCGACGAGTCCAGCCCGCCGGAGAGCAGGATGCCAAACGGCACGTCCGTCATCAGCCGCTTCACGACGGCCTTCACGAGGATGTCGTGGATCACCTTCGTGTCCGCCTTCTGCGTGGGGATGTACTCGGGGTCGGTGATCCAGCGCGGGGTGAACCAGCGCTGGAACACCGGGTCCTTGGCGCCCGGCGGCACGTGCATGTGGTGCCCCGGGGGGAAGATGTGGTACTCCGTGCACACGTCCTGCGGGGGCGCGCGGGCGGAGCGTGCTGCGTGGGGGCGGGAGCGGGCCGCTCGGGCGCTCGGGCGCTCGCTGGTGCCGTGGGCGGCTTTGCGCGCGCGTGGTGCGGTGCAGGTGGAGCCCACCTGGAGGGCCTTCATCTCCGAGGAGACCCAGACGGAGCCGTCGGCGCCGCGGCCCCAGTACATCGAGGCCTTGCCCATCTCGTCGCGCGAGGCGAAGAACTCCTTCGAGCGCGCGTCGAAGAGCGCCGTCGCAAACAGGCCGTCCATGTGGTTCGACACGTCCGCGAAGTTCTTGTCCAGGAGGTACAGCGGGCCGACCACTGCAGGCGCGAGGGGGGCGCCGGGGGCGGTTCGGAGGCGGGCGAGGGGCGCGCGGCGCCGCGCGGGGCCATTTGAGGCTCCGGGGGACGGCAACCGCCGGGCGCGTGGGGGCTCGGCAGCGGCGTGGTTACGCTCAGGTGGGTGCGGGGCAGCGATGGGGAGGGCGAGGGGGCCGCTTGCGTCGCGGAGCCGGCGCGCGCGCGCCGCGGGGCGGGCGAAACGTGCAGGGCGGTGGGGTAATCGGAGCTTCCTGCCGTCGGGGGGCGGCGCGCGGGGGCGGCGCGGAATGGCACGGATGAGACGCGTTCTCGCGGCCGCCAGGTCCGCTGCGTGGGCGCCCGCGGGCGGGCGCGCGCGGGACGGCCCGCGGACGGGTCGGTGACGACCGGGTGTCCGGCGGGCGACGGCGCCGGCGGTCGAGCGCCTTCCCGCGCTGTAGTGGGTGCGACGTGCGGCGCGGCGGGCCAGGCTCGCGCTGCTGGCGTCGCACGGGGGGCCGCGGCCCTCGAAACGGCCGGCACGGCCCCGCGGCGCTGCCACGGACAGGCATGCATCCACTGCGGCGCTTTGGTCGCGGTTCCGGGCGGCTCCGGGGGCGGCGGGGGCGGAGCGGGCGCCGGGCGGGATATCGAGATCTGAGGGGAGCGTGCGAGGGGAGCGGGGCGGCGCGGGCGGGCGCGGGGGCGGCGGTGCGGGAGGAGGTGTGCTCACCGGCGGAGTCCGAGGTGGTGGTTTCGAGGAACTTGCAGTCCTTGAGGACCGTCTCGCGCAGGTTCCACTGGTTGTAGGTCTCGCCGTTGCTGCGGGGAGGAGGCGGGCGGGAGCGCGACGCTCGGGCGCGGGTGGCTCGAGGACTAGCTAAAGGTACGTTCGGCGGATGTGCCGGCGGGGGGCTGCGTCGCCCGGTCCGCGGTCGCATTTGGCAGCATGTATGTGGCTGTGGGGATCTCTGCGTCCGACTGGCGCGAGGAATGGATCAGCGGCGAGCGCGGCGGAGCCGCATTCCTGTGCGGGACTCACCACAGCCACGCGAGCTCGCCCTCCGGCGTCTGCATGGTGAAAGGCTGCCTGCGAACGAACAGAGAGAGGACGCACGCGTGGTCGGGCAGGCGCGGGCGATGCCATGCGGGCCGCACGTGGAGCGCAGATAGCCGAGGGGCCGAAGGCGCCCGCAGCGCGCGTGCGCGGCGAGGGAAACGCGCGTGACCGGCTCACCTGCCATGGTCCGTCACGTCGACAATGTTCAGGCGCTCGTGCGCCAGGTAGACGCCGTGCTCGGCGTTCACGTAGACGGCATTGCCGTCCGGCCCCCGGTGCCGCAGGAGCTTGCTGAGCCTCAAAATGAGCCGGCGGTTCTTCTCCGGGTCGCCGGTGAGGCCGTACGCGGCCAAGATCCCGCACATTTTCGCGTGAGCGGGGCTATGCGACACGAAACGACCGACCTACAACGTTGAACGCTGCCTCACGGCGCCCCACGGGTCGCTGTGGCGCACAATGCCTCCGAAAAGGAAGATCCGTCTCTGGGCGACCCCCCCGGCGCCGCGTGCCCTCGATCCGCCGCGCCCCGCGTCGGCTGCGCCCCTCAACCACCCCAGTCAGCCGCTGGCCGTCCGACTGCGCCGCGCGCGCGCATGGCCCCGGCCGCCCGCCGCGGGCGCCACTCCGTCGGAGCATTGACGATGGGCATGCATCCGGCCACGGCCGTTCAGATCGGCTCCGGTCGCCCGGACGGCCCACGCCCCCGGCAACCAGGGTGCGGTGGCGGAGCACAGGGCGGCGGCTGCGCGTCCGTGACGTCGGTGAGGGGCGCACTGCGACGCGGGGCAGCCATGAGTCTTTCAATCGCGGTTCGGTGGATGTTTCGCGTGAGATCTAGGCGCACGCGTCGTCTCAGCGCCTTGTGCAGCACAGATTCGGCTTGTGCTTTGCGTAGTGGGCGACGTTCCGATCAGTCGATTCATGGAAACCTCAAAAATGATCTTGTGATTCCATTCTTAGGACTTATACTCTCGTGGTATCTCAAACAAGCGCTTGGTTCTCATTCTAGCCTCTTCTACTGCCATCCCGGGCCCACAAGTGGCTCTTCCCGGCGGTCGCACGAGCACTTCAGCCACGTACTGCTGCTGGGAATCCCACGAGCACTGAAACTCAGCCCTACAAGCAGCGCACTCGCGCCACTGGTCCCCGGGGAGCACCCAGCCACTCACGCACCCCGAAATCCGCCGATCCACGGACGTTTTCGGCATCATGACGCGGTCGACGTACCGTGTGCTCCTGAGGGCGCCGCAAGCGGCAATCTATGAGCGACTCGGGAGCTGTTTGGCGTCATCCTGCGCTGCCCAGGGCGCCTCGTTGTCTTCCGCGCCCCACGCCGCTGCGGTGCCGATGGCCAACCGTCGGATGCTGTCAATCCGCGCCTGGAGTAGGGTTCATTCCTGGGTCGCGAGCAGTCGGCCTACCGCGTCGATCCCAGGCTTCCCGAGCCCGGCGCAGGGGCGCGGCATCAAAACGCGCGCGCTGGACCTCAAGAAGGGATCCGTGTTCGTCGACAACGGCACGATGTACATCGTGGCTTCAACCACGCACAAGAAGGGCCAGGCAAGCGGCCCCGCCACCCACCGTGCCTGTGACGCCGCCCTTCTCACCGCTCTTGCTACCGCACGCACACCGCGGCGCCTCGCTCGCTCCGCTCCTGCAGGCGCGACAGAAGGGCAACGTCGAGCTCGCCCTCAAGGAGATCAAGACCGGGACCAAGGCCTCGCGCACCTTCTCCTCCTCTGACTCGGTGCCGCGCCCGCTCTCGCCGCACCCGCGTCCGCCGCCCTCCGCACACCCGCAGCCGCCCGCCGCTGCCTCGCCTCGCCGCCGCCCGCCGCGCTCACCGTTGCGTCGCGCCCAAGCAACAAACGCAACACCTGCGACGCGAGCACGCAGGTGGAGGAGGTGGACGTGCCCGTGGAGCCGCACACGATCCTGTACGTGGACGGCGAGGGCGTGCACGCCATGCACGAGGAGACCTTCGAGCAGCTAGCGCCCCTGGACGGGGACCTCTTCGGGCCGCTCCTCCCGCTGATGACGGACGGCGTCCGCGTCGGGCTGCGGATGCACGACGGGGTGCCGGTCGGGGTCGTGCCGCCCGACATCGTCACCGCGGAGGTCGATACGGTGCCGCCCACATCGACCGGGTCCTCGTAAGCACACGCGCCCCCATGCCTGCCCGGTCTGGTCAGCCGGGACCACGTACATTTGTTTGAGCCGGCCTTGACGTTGTTGCGCTCGCGGCCGTGCAGGGTGGACAAGGCGGCGAAGCGTGTGCGGCTCGTGGGCGGCCACGAGCTGTCCGTGCCTGACTACATCGCCCCCGGGGACAAGATCGTCGTGCGCACGTCCGACCTGGCGTACAGCAGGCGGGCAAACGAGGACAAGAAGCGGTCGACGTGAGCCCCGACCGCACTGGCACAACGGGAGCTGCGCGCGACTCTCGCGCTGTGGGCAGCCAGACCTTCAGACGCATGCCGAGCTCATTCTGGGCTGACCTACAGCACCTGCACCAGCGCTGCGCTGCGCGCCACGACACCTGCCGCGGCTCACACGTCGCTGTCCGCGAAGCCCTCCTCTGGCGGCCACGGGAGGGGCACGGCGGGCACTTCGCCACGTCGGCTGCTCGCGCACGGCGACGCCCCCGACTGCTCGAAGAGGATGCGCGCCGCAAAGGACGCCACGTCCGGCATCGAGGGCCGGTGGTCCGGATCCGCGCGCCAGCACTTGCGGATCAGCGCTGAGAGCGCCGGGGGGGTGTCCGGGGGGAGTTTTGGCCGGGCCCCCGCAATGACCACCTGGTACATAACCTGGTAGGGGTCGAGGCCGCTCCAGGGCGGCTCTCCGCAGAAACACTCCCAGAGCAGCATACCGAGGCTGTACACGTCCCCTGCGCGGCGAATCGGGCACCATGGAGATCAAGGGCAACCCAACACGCACATCACGGCCTGCTGATGGGCACCTCCCCGATCGACACCACGTGCGTCCCCTGCGTGTAGATCTCCCGCGAGAACGCGTCCAGCGCCAGCTCCATGTTGAACCGCGAGAGGTACTCCGACCGGTTGGCCACCGAGGTCAGGATCTCGTAGTCCAGCATCCACTCGAAGATCGGCGACTCCATCATCAGGAAGTGGTGCTTCTGCAGGCTGATGCACCGGACCTCGCCCCCGGCCACGCAGTCCGCCGACCGCATCGAGTCGTTGATCAGCACGCGCTCGCCGATCACGTGCCCGCGGCCCATCGTCACGATCTGCTCCTGCGTCCCGTCCGGCAGGTCCCGCATGACCGCCACCTTGCCCTCCCTCACGATGTACACCTGCGCGCGCGAGAGCAGGAAGGGGGGGGGGGAGTTCGGGGCAGCGGTGCGCGACCGACGCGGGCGCTCGCGGGGGCGGGGGGGCGCCCTCACGTGCTCGTCCCTCTCCCCCTTCTTGATGATGATCTCCCCGTCGGGAGGAGGTGTGCTCACCGGCGGAGTCCGAGGTGGTGGTTTCGAGGAACTTGCAGTCCTTGAGGACCGTCTCGCGCAGGTTCCACTGGTTGTAGGTCTCGCCGTTGCTGCGGGGAGGAGGCGGGCGGGAGCGCGACGCTCGGGCGCGGGTGGCTCGAGGACTAGCTAAAGGTACGTTCGGCGGATGTGCCGGCGGGGGGCTGCGTCGCCCGGTCCGCGGTCGCATTTGGCAGCATGTATGTGGCTGTGGGGATCTCTGCGTCCGACTGGCGCGAGGAATGGATCAGCGGCGAGCGCGGCGGAGCCGCATTCCTGTGCGGGACTCACCACAGCCACGCGAGCTCGCCCTCCGGCGTCTGCATGGTGAAAGGCTGCCTGCGAACGAACAGAGAGAGGACGCACGCGTGGTCGGGCAGGCGCGGGCGATGCCATGCGGGCCGCACGTGGAGCGCAGATAGCCGAGGGGCCGAAGGCGCCCGCAGCGCGCGTGCGCGGCGAGGGAAACGCGCGTGACCGGCTCACCTGCCATGGTCCGTCACGTCGACAATGTTCAGGCGCTCGTGCGCCAGGTAGACGCCGTGCTCGGCGTTCACGTAGACGGCATTGCCGTCCGGCCCCCGGTGCCGCAGGAGCTTGCTGAGCCTCAAAATGAGCCGGCGGTTCTTCTCCGGGTCGCCGGTGAGGCCGTACGCGGCCAAGATCCCGCACATTTTCGCGTGAGCGGGGCTATGCGACACGAAACGACCGACCTACAACGTTGAACGCTGCCTCACGGCGCCCCACGGGTCGCTGTGGCGCACAATGCCTCCGAAAAGGAAGATCCGTCTCTGGGCGACCCCCCCGGCGCCGCGTGCCCTCGATCCGCCGCGCCCCGCGTCGGCTGCGCCCCTCAACCACCCCAGTCAGCCGCTGGCCGTCCGACTGCGCCGCGCGCGCGCATGGCCCCGGCCGCCCGCCGCGGGCGCCACTCCGTCGGAGCATTGACGATGGGCATGCATCCGGCCACGGCCGTTCAGATCGGCTCCGGTCGCCCGGACGGCCCACGCCCCCGGCAACCAGGGTGCGGTGGCGGAGCACAGGGCGGCGGCTGCGCGTCCGTGACGTCGGTGAGGGGCGCACTGCGACGCGGGGCAGCCATGAGTCTTTCAATCGCGGTTCGGTGGATGTTTCGCGTGAGATCTAGGCGCACGCGTCGTCTCAGCGCCTTGTGCAGCACAGATTCGGCTTGTGCTTTGCGTAGTGGGCGACGTTCCGATCAGTCGATTCATGGAAACCTCAAAAATGATCTTGTGATTCCATTCTTAGGACTTATACTCTCGTGGTATCTCAAACAAGCGCTTGGTTCTCATTCTAGCCTCTTCTACTGCCATCCCGGGCCCACAAGTGGCTCTTCCCGGCGGTCGCACGAGCACTTCAGCCACGTACTGCTGCTGGGAATCCCACGAGCACTGAAACTCAGCCCTACAAGCAGCGCACTCGCGCCACTGGTCCCCGGGGAGCACCCAGCCACTCACGCACCCCGAAATCCGCCGATCCACGGACGTTTTCGGCATCATGACGCGGTCGACGTACCGTGTGCTCCTGAGGGCGCCGCAAGCGGCAATCTATGAGCGACTCGGGAGCTGTTTGGCGTCATCCTGCGCTGCCCAGGGCGCCTCGTTGTCTTCCGCGCCCCACGCCGCTGCGGTGCCGATGGCCAACCGTCGGATGCTGTCAATCCGCGCCTGGAGTAGGGTTCATTCCTGGGTCGCGAGCAGTCGGCCTACCGCGTCGATCCCAGGCTTCCCGAGCCCGGCGCAGGGGCGCGGCATCAAAACGCGCGCGCTGGACCTCAAGAAGGGATCCGTGTTCGTCGACAACGGCACGATGTACATCGTGGCTTCAACCACGCACAAGAAGGGCCAGGCAAGCGGCCCCGCCACCCACCGTGCCTGTGACGCCGCCCTTCTCACCGCTCTTGCTACCGCACGCACACCGCGGCGCCTCGCTCGCTCCGCTCCTGCAGGCGCGACAGAAGGGCAACGTCGAGCTCGCCCTCAAGGAGATCAAGACCGGGACCAAGGCCTCGCGCACCTTCTCCTCCTCTGACTCGGTGCCGCGCCCGCTCTCGCCGCACCCGCGTCCGCCGCCCTCCGCACACCCGCAGCCGCCCGCCGCTGCCTCGCCTCGCCGCCGCCCGCCGCGCTCACCGTTGCGTCGCGCCCAAGCAACAAACGCAACACCTGCGACGCGAGCACGCAGGTGGAGGAGGTGGACGTGCCCGTGGAGCCGCACACGATCCTGTACGTGGACGGCGAGGGCGTGCACGCCATGCACGAGGAGACCTTCGAGCAGCTAGCGCCCCTGGACGGGGACCTCTTCGGGCCGCTCCTCCCGCTGATGACGGACGGCGTCCGCGTCGGGCTGCGGATGCACGACGGGGTGCCGGTCGGGGTCGTGCCGCCCGACATCGTCACCGCGGAGGTCGATACGGTGCCGCCCACATCGACCGGGTCCTCGTAAGCACACGCGCCCCCATGCCTGCCCGGTCTGGTCAGCCGGGACCACGTACATTTGTTTGAGCCGGCCTTGACGTTGTTGCGCTCGCGGCCGTGCAGGGTGGACAAGGCGGCGAAGCGTGTGCGGCTCGTGGGCGGCCACGAGCTGTCCGTGCCTGACTACATCGCCCCCGGGGACAAGATCGTCGTGCGCACGTCCGACCTGGCGTACAGCAGGCGGGCAAACGAGGACAAGAAGCGGTCGACGTGAGCCCCGACCGCACTGGCACAACGGGAGCTGCGCGCGACTCTCGCGCTGTGGGCAGCCAGACCTTCAGACGCATGCCGAGCTCATTCTGGGCTGACCTACAGCACCTGCACCAGCGCTGCGCTGCGCGCCACGACACCTGCCGCGGCTCACACGTCGCTGTCCGCGAAGCCCTCCTCTGGCGGCCACGGGAGGGGCACGGCGGGCACTTCGCCACGTCGGCTGCTCGCGCACGGCGACGCCCCCGACTGCTCGAAGAGGATGCGCGCCGCAAAGGACGCCACGTCCGGCATCGAGGGCCGGTGGTCCGGATCCGCGCGCCAGCACTTGCGGATCAGCGCTGAGAGCGCCGGGGGGGTGTCCGGGGGGAGTTTTGGCCGGGCCCCCGCAATGACCACCTGGTACATAACCTGGTAGGGGTCGAGGCCGCTCCAGGGCGGCTCTCCGCAGAAACACTCCCAGAGCAGCATACCGAGGCTGTACACGTCCCCTGCGCGGCGAATCGGGCACCATGGAGATCAAGGGCAACCCAACACGCACATCACGGCCTGCTGATCGCTTCGGCGTGGCGCGCACGCGGCGTGGCGGACCTTTGGGGTGCACACGGAGCGACTGGAGGGTCTCTGGGGCCATGTAGGCCGGCGT
The DNA here is from genome assembly GCA_916048055.1 of Pedinophyceae sp. YPF-701. Classification (NCBI taxonomy): domain Eukaryota; kingdom Viridiplantae; phylum Chlorophyta; class Pedinophyceae; species Pedinophyceae sp. YPF-701. The sequence continues at coordinate 976,763 of CAJZHL010000001.1, read as the reverse complement.
GCCGTCGTTGTGGCTCGCTGCGACCGAGCTCAGCAGAGCGTCCGCGCCCCACTGCCGCGACAGGCCGAAGTCCGCGAGCTTCACCCGCCCGTCCTCCGCAACCAAAAGGTTCTGCACGTCTCGCAGAATGTGGGGCGAGCTCTGGCGGCGCGTGTCGCGGCGGCGCCGTGTTCATCTGCGACGGTACTGGGGCGTCACGCACCTGCGGCTTCAAGTCGCGGTGCGCCATGTGGACCGCCGCGAGCGTGTCCGCAACGTCGAACGCGATCGTCATGCACTGGCCGTCGGACAGCCCCCCGGCTCTCCTCCCAGCGCCGCACTTGGCCGCCGCCGACGCGCGAGACCGCAGCAACCCGTGAAGTGACCCGCGCGGGAGGAACTCCGTGACGAGAAACGGCACCGGCCGGCTGCTGCCCCCTAGGTACTGCACGACGCGCGCCCCTTGGCTCTCCTCGCTCACCGCCCGCAGCAGCCTCACCTCGTTCTCCAGATTCACGGCACCCGCCGCGTGCCCCGCGGCGTCGCTGCACACCGCCGCCACGGCACGCAGCAGCTTGACCGCCACGCGGCGCTGCACCCCCTCCCCCGCCTTCCACATCGCCTCCAACACCACTCCAAAAGACCCCTCCCCCACCCGACGCAGGAACTCCAGTTCGTGCAGCTGCGGCCCCTCCCCGCGCTCGCCGTCCTCGGACCCGTCGGTAGCGCGCAGGCTCGCGTCGAGCTGCCACTGGACCAGCTGTGTGGGATCAGACGGGAGGTCCTTGGTGTGTGCGGCGTCGTCAGGTCTCGACTGGCTGGCGGCGCCCGGAGCAGGCTCGGCGCGCGACACTGCGCCGTCGAGCCCGCCGAGGCCGCCCGCGGCAGCGAGCAGCTCGTCCATCATGGTGGAGGTGACGTCGCCGTGGCTCGACAGCGCTCCCGGGGGCACGCTGATCCGCGGGACGGCGAGCGATGGGCGCATCGGCGTGGCCGCGCGGTCGACCGGCGCGACGATCCACGGCGGCACCCACGAGTCCGACCGCCTCCCGAAGTCGGAGTCCAGCGCGAACTCGGACTCTTGGTTCGAAGGTGTTTCTGGATCTGGGGCGTCCCAATCAAACACAAACCTCCGGCGGCCTCGACTGCTCTCCTTCCCAGCGGGCGTCGGGGGCCTGCCGCTGTCCTGCGCCTTGCGCGGAGACGGCAGCGGAGGGGGGACGGTGATCCCGCTCTGCTTCTTCCTGCGCGCGAGACAGCGCCGGACGAGCAGCGCCGCGACAACGGCGGCGACAAGCAGGGCTATCGGCAGTGCGACAGCGAGCGGCACGAGCCACCGCGGCCGGCCCTGCGCCACGCGCCCGCTCTCGACCTGCGTGATGTCCGGCGCGACCTCCGTGGCCGGAGCGCCTCCGTCGTCCTCATCGCTCGCACCGACGTTGCCAGGGGCTGGCCTGGCTGCGCGCACGCGCGCCTGCCAGTCAGACGGCACGCGCAGGGCCAGGACAGTGCCGTCGTCGTCAGAGGGCCCGCAGCAGTACGTCGCGACGAGCGTGCACGACTCCGGCGCGCTCGGGTCCCCGCACACGTAGCCCGGCGGGACGTCGCGCTGCGCGCACGCACTCGTCCCCGGCGGCAGGCCCCAGGCGAGGCGGAGCGTCTCCTCTCTGCCCACGCGCGCTACGACGTACGCCGGGAGCCGCGGATTGTCCTCGAGCTTCCGCGTCACGATCCCGCCGCGCGTGCCAATCACCGTCGAGTTCAAGAACGAGTAGTCGCGCGACTGGTCGAGCAACACCCCCCCCCTGCCCGTCGTAACGGCTTCCAGCGATAGCAGCAGCAGCGCCTGCTGGACCGCTCTCCCGCCGTCCGCGCCGGTCTCTGCGTCACGCGGCGCCAGGACGGCGTCTGTCGTGTTGAAGGCGACCTCGAGCACGAACGCCGCTCCCGGATCGATCGGTCCATCGCCGCTGCCGATGCGGCTGAGCACGGCGTCCGAGCCGTCGTCGTTGCGGCAGCTGCCGCCCTCTTCGTTGGTGCCGAGACGCAAGTCCACGCAGTCCCCGCGGTACATGCCCGCGTCGGGGGCGTGCGTGGCGTTCCCGGCGAACCAGTACCACAGCCGTACGTCGGACAGCGGGATCGGAGTTGTGCCGACGTTGGCGAGCGTCACCGCGAACAACGTTCTCGTCGCGCCTTGGCTTGGCGCTCCGAAGCGCGACCGGAGCGGCTCGACCCTGCAGGGGCGGATGCGGTTGCGCGCGTTGAGGATGCGAGTCATCGAGCGGCGCGATGCAGTGCGACGTCTCGTGGTGGAGACTCGGGGTCGTACGGAAAGTATGAGAGTTGGAGCTCTCCCGTGGGTCTGACGCAGTCCTCGTCCTCCTCGGGGTCCTGTGACTGCGTGCACGCTCTGTTGTTGAACACCATCGCACCCGGCGGCGCGAACCCGAGCCCGAGCGCCCGGCCAGCGCCGCGCATAGGAAACAGCACCATCGAAGACGCCGCGTCCGGCGCCGCGCTGGCCAGGCTCGACGCGCTCGATCGCGGCGCTGCCGGCGAGCGCAGCGGACTGTACAGCTCGACAGTGACGTTGCTCGCGGGGGCCTGCGCAGTCCGTCCCCGTGTGGCGCGGGCGTCCTCGGAGGCGTCGTAGACCCACGTGCCGGTGCGGGGATCGAACATGCGGGCGCCGCTGACGTAGTCCGTGGAAACGAGCAGCCTCTCGTTATCCTGCGCAGCGGGCACCACAGCGGGGGTGCCTCGTCGCGGCCTCGAGATGTGAATTTCAATCTTCTAGAGGCTTTTGATTCGACATGCAATATCCTTGCCGCACCTGAAATGTCCAAGCTATCGCCCAGCTGTCGAGAGGGTGCACGTACAGCGGGCTGCGCTTGAGCGTGACTTCGGCGCGGAAGATCGGGGACGCGGCCGCGCGAGGGTCCTGCCCCGTGCTGCTCCGGCCCGTATTGTCGCGCACAGCTGGGGCGGTCAGAAGCCCCGCGACGTACGTGACGCGCACCTCGCAGCCCCTCCAGAACTCGCGGACCGCGCGGCTGACCGCGAGATCCTGCGCCGGGGGACGAGGAGGGCGTTGAGAGAGTGGAGAGCGGAGTGCGCGGCGCAAGGCGTGCCACGGGTCCAGACGGGGGCCGCGGAAGTACCTCTGCCTCGACGCTCTGCAGGAGGCCTCGTGCATCACGGTGCTTGACCTGCGCGGTAGGCGAAACGAGGGGTGGCGTGCTCTGAGAGGACAACACAAGATCTCGGGGTTTCTTGAGGCCCACGACCCCGATCTCGGGGTAGGGGCTGGAACCGTGGATGTGCACGAGAGTCAAGCTGCGTGTGGGGCATCGATCGACGCAAGACTGACCCACAGCGCCCCGGAAAACGCAAATGATGATGTGTGCGACACTGTCTGAGCACTCTCACCCTCGTTTTTGCAGGGCTGGCTCGCGTGACGGTTCTCCGAGCTTCGTTTGAATTCGTCCTGGCGGTGCACTCGCGGCGAGCGGCGTGAGATGGCGAGGAAGCGCCGCAGGAGGACCCGAGACATTGAGAGGTGTCGACGCCGTCCCCCGCCGCCAAGGTCGCCCGCCAACCCCTGAGGACGGCACATACGATCAGGGTACACATCGTCAGTTGCATCCAGCTCGTGCGGTCTGCTTGACGATCCTCGCCGCGGCCAGTCGACCTCCACATGGCTCTTGGCGATGCCACGTAGCACCGCCCTGCCGCGAACTATCGCCCTTCCCGACGAATGAACCGCGGGGGCAGCATCAGGACGAAACGCGGCGGAGGATCCTCTTGTTCCGACCACCGAGGACTCAATGAAGAGACAGTACAACCTTCGAATGGAATTCCGGCCGCTGCGTCCGATTCTCGAAGGCAGAATCGAACACAGGCCTCGTTCGAGCGCGCAAGAGGAGGACGTACTCGTAGAGCGTCGATACTGGCCAAAGTCGCCCTCTCGGCGCTGCGACGGTGGGGAGTGTCGTGTGTCGGGTGCTGGGGGACTCGGTGCCGTTTCGCGTGACCGTCCGAACTCCGGTTCGATGGTCGAAGTTGCCAGCCAGTCCCTGCATTTCGCTCCGATCTCTTCGAAGGCAGACAACGTTCAATTGTTAGTTTCCTGTGACGTCGGAGCTCAGCGCTGGCGTGATGTCTCTCGTGGGCCTGCGGCACGCCGCAGAGCGCCTGGCGCGGTGTTCGCGCGCTCCGGCGTCAGCCTGCGCGTGTATCAGCGGCATCCAAGTCCGAGATTTCGCCACGACCGGGGAGAGCGGCAGCGGGGAGGGTCCGCACCGCAAGCACGAGGAGCGCAGGGGGCCTGCGGGCGACTCCCGGTCAGAGGTGACCCACTCCCTCAGCACGAACGCACAGCCAATCACCGCGTGTCACACGTTCGAGCAAAACGGGGCCGCCGTCGACTTTTGCTGCTTCGCACCGCCGCGCTCGACCGGCGTTGCAGTCTGCCGGCTCCCGTGCTCGCGATGCTGAGGTTTACGCGCACATAACGCAAAAATCCGCCTCTATGCTGCCTGATCCGTCCTCTCAGTGGTCTGACACCCACCAATCTGGCCTGCACTGCGGGCTCCCTCGTGCCCTGGGCCAACTTGCATTGTCGTCCGTTCCATCCGCAGTCGGACCGCATGGTCGACTTCGGCTTCCAGATGGTGTCCGAGGGCCTCAAGTCGTCCCTCGTCCGCGACGTCTTCAAGTCCGTCGCGCCGTCCTACGACGTCATGAACGACCTGATGTCAGGCGGACTGCACCGCCTCTGGAAGGACCAGGTCGTCGACATGCTCGGACCCTTCCGCGGCATGTCGCACCTCGACGTCGCAGGTAGCGCGCCCGGACACCCGCCCCTTCCGCGCCGACAGCCATGCAGGCCCACGGGCCATTCACCCGCGCGAAGCTTTACATGCCGCCGCTGGCGCGCCCTTACCGCCCGCGCGCTCCGGTCACGACGGCGACGCAGGCGGCACGGGAGACATCGCGAGCAGGGTGGTCCGCGCGATCAACGCGTATCCGGAAGGCTTGCAGGCGGAGCGGGCTGCGGGTGGGAGGTCGCGCGTGGTGGTGAGCGACATCAACGAGGACATGCTCGAGGTGGGGCGGAAGCGGGAGTGGGCGCAGCAGACGGGGTGCGTGGACGTGGAGTGGGCCGTTGCGGACGCGGAGAACCTGCCGTTCCCGGACAATGAGTTTGACGCGTACACGGTCGCGTTCGGGATCCGGAACGTGACGCGACGGGACAAGGCGCTGCGGGAGGCACACAGGTGCGGCCCCGGACGAGCGGGCGGGCGATCGTGTGCGCGGGCGAAGGGTGCGCGCGGCGCCGCGGCGTGCTGTGTGCACGGGAACGATGAGCTCGCGTCGCGAAACGGTGTCTGCGCGCAGGGTCCTGAAGCGCGGGGGCAGGTTCTTGTGTCTGGAGTTCAGCCACGTCGAGGACGAGTTCCTGAGCAAGGCGTACGACGCGTATTCGTTCCACGTGATCCCCGCGATCGGGCAGGCCGTGGCGGGGGACGCCAAGAGCTACGAGTACCTCGTCGAGAGCATTCGGCAGTTCCCGAACGCCGAGGACTTCGCGCGGGAGGTCCGCGGCGCCGGGTTCCGCGCGGTGTCGCACGAAACGCTGACCATGGGCGTCGTGGCCATCCACTCGGGCTTCAAACTGTGAGTCCAAGACCCCGCACCGCGACCTCGAGCGAGCGCGAAGACTCCTGACCGACCGGGCTGCCACGCCGGCCGAGACCGGAGCGGCTGGGCGCGGCGGGCGCCACGAGCGACCGCTCAGCTCCGTACATCATGTGCGTCACTCTCTCGGCTGTCATCATGATCATGCGCCTGCGGAAGTCACGCGGGGGAGAGCCGCGCGGTCGATGCGGACGCGTGCGGGGCGGCAGCGCTGCGGCGGCGGGGCGCACGTCGAGGAGCGTCTCCGGAGCCCTCGTCCGGAGCTGTGTGTGGGGGGTCCTTGGAGGGAGGTTGGCGAGGGGCAATTTGGACGCTGTCTCCCGCCAAGCGGCCAGTTTGGACCGCGTGAGGCGTGCACGCGAAAGTCGGGCGTTTGCTTCGAAAGGTTGGATCGAATGGTGCGATGTCGCGGGGCGCCCGCGCGGAGTTCGTGACTGGCGACTGCGGTGCGGCCTAGCGAGCGTCGTCACTCAGGTGAGCCTGGAGCTTGCCACGCCCCACCACGACCGCGACGCCGCCTCTCGTGGCCGCTACGAGGTAACGTGGCTACAGCAAGGCCGTCCTGTGCAATTCACACCGGATCAAGCCGCGAGGGCACGCGACGGCTGCCTCTTATGTGCCGCCGTCCAAACTTGCCGTCCAGAGCAGCGCCCAGCGCCTCGAGACCTGACCGCGGGCGCGGCGTTCGACCACGCGTCCGCATGCACTCGATGAGATCGCCCCAGGCGAGAATTCTCGCGCGTACCGGTCATGCGACGCAATAGCATCGTGGCAAGCTCGTTTCAGCCCGTTGGTTGGCGCTGCGCGCGATCAATTCGTGTCTTTCTGTGCGCAAGTCCTCCTGATAGCTCTAAGCGTCCCGTTTGTGGCCGCTGCAGAGTGCGTAGGGGGCTGGCGCCGATGGACGCCTGGGTCCCACGCACGCGGACAAGTGCCGGAGCGGAGCGCCACTCGTTGCCGTCAGCGCGTTCAACTGGCAGTCCGACGCAGCTCATGGATCCGTCTCAGATCGAGCACGGCGGCACGGACCCGCAGGTTGCGCCGCCAGCCGGAACGGGCGCAAAACCGGTGCAGGGCGCGCGCAATGGCGGGTCGCCCCCGCCCGACGACAGCGTGACTCCGCCGCCGTCGAGGGCGAAGGAGCGCATCGATGCTGTCGATAAGGAGAGCACCGCGAGGCCCGCGCCTCTTCGCACCGCCGGCGCCGGCCGTGCGGGCGACAGAAGCGCTCGCGGCGGTCGCTCGGCCCCCGCGCCGGGCCGCGGACAGGCGACTCTCGGCATGTTCTTCGCGAAGCCGACCCAGCCGAAACCCGCAGCGGAGGCCGGGCCGCCGAACGACCAGCCCGAACCCGCGGCGCCGGGCGACGACAACACACCTGAGCAGCAAACGGGCTGCCCGCTCGCGCCGACCGACGCCGCGCAGGACGACCCGTGCCTCGCCTCGCCTCCGCACCACAGCGCGCGTGCGGCGGCGGCGGCGCGGGGGCCTGTCCTGTTCGTGTCTGACACAGCAACGGACTCCCCCGTCAACGTCGTGGTCGACATGACCCGGTCGTCCCTCGCGAGCGTCCGTGGGCCGCCGGCGCCCTCGCCGCAGCCCGCCGGCGACCCAGTAGACGCTGCGACGCCCGCGAGCGACCCGCGCTCCGCGACCAAGCGCCCTCGCGACCTCAACGACGCTGCGCCCGCTCAGGACGTGCCGAGCAGCAAACGCGTCGCAGCCGCGAGCGAGCCGGCAGAACGCCCCGCGCAGGCCGCGCATGTGCCGCACGCGCCGAGCGCCCCCGCGAACGTTTGCCCTGTGTTCATGAGCGCTGCGCAACGCAAGGCGCTGGATGCCGAGGAGAGGCGGCGGCGCGAGGAGGAGGCGGCGGCGGCGAAGGAGGCGCAGCGGGTGGCGCGGGAGGCCGAGCGGGCGGAGCGGGCCGCGGAGAAGGAGCGCGTGAAGGCGGAGAAAGCCGCGGCGAAGGAGGCGGCGCGGGTGGCGCAGGCGGCGAAGCGCGAGGCCGCGAAGATCGAGCGGCTGAAGCAGCGCGCGGCCGCGAAGGCGGCCAAGGAGGCAGAGAAGGCGTCCGAGAAACACGAGGCCCAGCTCGAGCAGCCTGCAGCGGTTGTCAGCGTCCCTGCTCGGGAAGTTCAGCAGAAGCACGCCAGGGCGGAGGAGGGGGCCGAGGGGCCCACGGGCGTGCCTGCGGGCGGCGTGGAGATGAAGGACGAGGCGCAGGCGGCCGTCGGAGCTGCGCCGGAGGTGACAGCGGCGGGGCGGCCTGTGCGGGAGGCACGCAGGCGCGCCCAGGCGTGTTTGGTCGAGTACGTCGCGGAGGACGAGTGGGAGGACGAGGAGCGCGCGGGCGATGACGACGCCGACTGCGAGGAGTCGCAGGGCGCGTCGGACGACGACGTCACGGAGGACGAAGACTCGTCTGATGGCATTGCCATTGAGGAGGGGGGCGCTGCGGAAGTGGAGGACGCGGGCAGGCCGGCGCGACAGGCCCCGGTGTTCAAGCGCGGGGGGAAGACGCGCGGAGCGGGGGCTCGGCAGGCCCCGAAGCGGGCGACGCGTGCAGGTTCGGGACGGGGGGGCGCTAACGGGCAGGGGTCGAGCCGTGCGGTGTCCGGGCGGGGCGGGAAGGGCGGCGGTGGGCAGGGGCGTGGCGGGCGTGGGAAGGCGGAGGCCGGGTCGGACGATGAGTGCGTGGTGGTGGCGGCGGAGGGGAAGGCGGCGTTTTTCCTGTCTGCTGCAGAGAAGCAGCGGCGCCGGGAGGCGGCGGAGCGGAAGCAGGCGGAGCTGCGGCGCGAGCAGGAGCGGGAGGACTTCCGAAAGGTGCGGGAGACTGCGCGTGTGCCGTTCCGCATCGATGGACCTCGCAAACGCGAAAGCGCGATTGGTGTCTTGCATTGTTGTTGTCTGAGATTGAACGACGCGTTCTGCGTTGTTGGTCCTGCAGCAACTGGCGCGCAGCAGGGAGGAGACGGCCATGATGAACAAGGGCCGGCAGCAGCACGCGTTCTTCACGCAGGCCTCGGAGAAGGCCGCAGCCGCGCGGGCCACCCGCGAACAGGCAGCCGCCGACCGCGCCGCCGCCGGCGACGCGGGCCTTGCCGTGCCCGACCGCGCCGCGCCCTGGTCCTTCATGCCGCCGATCCACGTCGGGGCATCAAGCGCGCCGCTCGGCGGCGTCCACGCCCTCCCCGCCCACCTGACACCGGTCAACAGCCCCCCAAGGCCCCCAACGAATCTGCCGGCGCAAGTCGACGGATTCCGCCTCGCGCGAGTGGCGCCGACGACCGCACGCGACAGCAGCGTGGCGCCGGCGGCGTGCGAGCCCTCCGAAACCTGCACGTTCGCCGCGATGATCGAAAGCGCGTCGGCGGCGCTGGCTTCCAACATCGACGCCGGCGACCTCCCGGACGAGGATTTCCGCACCGCCGAGGAAGTCCGGGCGGAGCTCCTGTCGGGCGTCGACGCGGCGCGCTGCCTCGCGCACGAACGCAACGCCGCAGCGGCGATCGCGGCGGGGACAGAGGCGGGCGGTGCGCAGTTGTTGCTTTGGACGGACGCGTACGCGCCGAGCTGCGCAGCGGACGTGTGCGGCAACGCAGGGCCAGCTGAGCAGCTGAGGAGGTGGCTCGCTGCGTGGTCGGACCGCATGGAGCGAGAGAAGCTCGCGGGCGGCGCGGCGGGCGCAGCGGCGCCGGGTGGGAAGCGGAAGCGGCGGAGGCGGCTGGAGGACACGGACAGCGACGACGACGACTTCGGAGCAGGCCTGCTGCCGCGCGCGCGCAGCCCGTCGGCGGGCGGGGACGACAGCGACGGCGAGCTGCCGTGTGCGGCGCTGGGGTCATCAGCACTGCTGCTGCACGGGCCCGCCGGGTCGGGGAAGACCGCCGCGGTGCAGGCGGTCGCGCGGGAGCTCGGGTACCGTCTCATCGAGGTGTCTCCCGCGAACGCCCGCGACGGCGCGAGCGTCAACAAGCGTGTCGGCGAGGCGACGCAGTCGCGACAGAGTGCGAAGACTGCGGTGGTGTTTGAGGAGATTGACGTGCTCGCGGAGCACGACCGGGGCTTCGCGGCCGCGCTGGCCAGCCTGATCCACAACACGAAGCGCCCGATCATCCTCACGGCGCGGCACGCGCACCCGTCAGCAGCGCGTGACGTCGCTGCGCGTTTTCTGCCGCGACTGCGCTTCGCGCCGCCGTCCCACGCGGATATCGCGCGGCGCCTCGCAGTGGTCTGCGGCGCCGCGGACCGCGCCGTGCCGTTCGCGGTCATCGACGAGCTGGCCGCTGTGTCAGCGTCTGACCTGCGACAGGCCTTGACGGCCGCGGAGGCGTGGCTGGGGGCGCGGGGCGGGGCCGAGCGCGCCGTGCGGTCGCTGCGCACCGCGGACGGCTGCAGCTTGGCGCACGCCTGGGAGACGGTCGCCGCCGCGATGTCCGCGGCACGTGACGACACCAACGCGCAGGTCAACCTCGCCGCCCCTGACGTGGAGCGCTCGCCTTGCGCGATCGAGGCCGCGGAGCAGTCGGTCGCCTCAGCGCTCGTTGCGCGCTGGGAGGAAGTCGCGGCTGCGGCGGCTGCGCAGGCCGCAAGGAACAAGGCGCAGATGGCGTGCATTGGACGGCGCAGGGACGGCAGGAGAGGCCGCAGCGCGCCCGAGGAGCCCGCACGCGGGCTTGCGGATGCTACCGCCGAGCTGGGCGAAGTGGAAGGAGCGAACGCGGACGCCCCGGACGGCCCAGCGCGCCCTGAGGGGGACTCTGGGCCTGTGTCAGGTGAAGAGACGGTGGAAGAGGCGGCGGCGGCGGAGGAGCCTCTACAGCCGTGTAGGATCGTACTGTCGAGCGCGGGGGCGTTCCCGGAGCAGCCGTTCGCGGCGTCAGCCGTGCGCGGCGAGCCGGGGGCTCGGTGGTGCAGCAACGACGCGCTGGCGCTGCTGGCGGAGGCGACGGACGCGCTCTCTGCGTGCGACTCGCTCGCGCGGTACCGCGACGCGTGTCCGGGCGTGTCCGGCCCGTCCGTTCCGTTCCGCATGGGCCTGGGCCGGGCAGCTGTGTGGGCGCGCATGCGAGCGTTCGGGCTGGGGCAGGACGCCACGCCCGTCGCTGCGCACGAGAGGGACGTCGCGGAGGCGGAGCGCGTGCTCGAGGACGCTGGCTGCGACGCCGGGCCTCCGCGGGACGCGATCGCGTGCCAGCCGCTCGCAGCAGAAGCAAGCACCGCCGTCGCTGAGCACGTGTCCAAGCTGGTTCCGCGCTTGGCGGGCGCGGCGAGCCCGGACGGCGCCGCGGCGGCCGCACCACGCTTCGGCGGAGCCGAGCTGGTCGTCCGGCAAGCGGAGGTGATCGAGGCGGCGGGAACTGCATTGCAAGAGGCCTTGTGCTATGACTTCAAGGCGTTGTCGACGCTGGGCGCCGGCGGGCTCGGCGCCGTGGACCGCGTGAGCTGGATGGTGGCGATGGCGGCGATATCGGAGCAGGCGTGCGGCGACGGGCGCACGCTGGGCCGCAGGATGCGGTCCAGTGGGTATCGCAGGAGGATGGGATACCACTGGCTGGTGTCTACCGACACGATCACGCACACGGCGACGGTGCGCGGGCTGCTGGGGATGAGGTACCCGCGCCTGCTGGCGCGCATGTAGGGGTCGCGGTTAGACGAAAGAACGATCTCGACTGAAATACAAAAGCAGGGAAATCGTGTTCACCGGGGGTCGCAGTGACCAGTGAACGTCTGGCAGCCACCGTGCACGAAATTGCGAACGCCACTCTGTGCGCTCGTCGAAGCCCAGCACATTCCGCCTTCGCATTGGGTCAGATACAGCTGTCGTACTTCAGTTAATCACTTGAAGTTTATCACAAGCGCCGAATCGAGCCCCCAGGGCGCCCTGCAGCGCTTCCGGCCACCGCAGTCTGTCCGGTCTGCACGCCACGCCCCGCGGCCTCACTGCGTGCCCTCGACCGGCACGTCCTGCGGCAGGTCCTTGAGGCGGCAGAACGCGCGCTGGCAGTATAGTAGCATGTTCTCCGGCTGCATCACGATGTGTCCCTGCGTCACGTCGTCGATCCCCGCCATCACCACGGCGTGGTCGCCCGCGTCGATCACCTTGGCCACCTTGCACACCACCGTCACGCCCGACTCGAACAGCACCGCACCGCCCTCCGTCACCTCCACGTGCTTGCCGTAACGTCCCTCGAAGTCCTCCAAGTTGAAGTCCGTGTTGCCGACGAACTGCGTCGCCATTGCCTCCATGCCCTCGTGCAGCAGGTGCATCGCGACGGTGCTCCCCTCGAGGCCCTCCATGCTGAGGTAGGCCTTGCTGCCCTTCAGGACGTTGAACAGGACGCAGCCGGGCTCGGCCAGCCGCACGGACGACGCCGTGATGGCGTGCATGCTGCGGTCCAGGCCCATGTACGTCAGCAGGAAGACGGGCATCGGCAACGCGGCCATCAGGGCCTTCATGCGGGAGCGCACGTCGCTGCCGGTGCACACGTTGCCCTCCACGGCCTCGACCGACATGATGAGGACGTCGTTCTCGTCGCAGCAGCCGGGCGTGATGGTGTGCACGCTGCACATCACCTTCACGTCGGTCCCGGGGATGGTGACCTCGATTTCGTCGCCAACGCTAACCTTGCCGAGTTTCGAGCCTTGCTTCACGACGGCCGAGCACATGGTCGGCGCCGCGGAACACATGTCGAACGTGCGGATGCCGACGCTGCCCTTGCCGTCCGCGCGGGTCAGCTTGACCTTGTACGCCCTGCGCAGCAAGCCAAGCCAAAGCTCTCACCTTGTGCCACGAGGGAGTCAGTGCACGCAACGAGCCAGAAACCACGCGCGAGGTCCCTCGCCCCGCGTCGCTCTGCCGGCCCTTGCGTTGCGTCGCGGGCGCACCTCGGCAGGCCCTCCGTGGCCCTCTCCAGCTTGGCCCACAGCAGCCTCTCCTGCAGGGGGTTCTGCTTCTGGGTCCCGCGCGCCGTCTGCTGGCGGCTTTCCGCGCGGGACACCGGGCGCGAGCCCACGTACGTGAACATGTCGCCGTGCACCACCGGGTCGCCCTGCCGCGTCAGCACCGCGTACCCCAGCACCTCGCCCTCGCGCACCAGGTAGTTGAGCAGCCGCTGCGCGTGGTCGACGTTCCCGGACACCATCACGGCCGTCGCAATCGCGTCCGCGACCGCGCACGACTTGGCGACCACCGACGCCGACGCCACGCCCACGTCGCTCAGCTTCATCGGCGTGCGCTGCGCGGGGTGGTAAATGTGGTGGAACCCGAACTTGTGGAGCTGGAAGTAGTCGCCCGAGGTGGCCACCGCGCAGCTCTCGACCTTCGCGAAGAGCGTGGCGTCCTCCGGCGCGACGGCGTCGCGCAGGCGCTTCTCGCTCCACAGCTTGAAGAGGGGCTTGAGCGGGGGGGGCTTGACGAGCGTGGTGCGCCAGGGGCGGCCGTCGGGGTGCTGGCCGACGCCGCGGAGGTCGCCGCCCCACTCGACGAGCACGTCGTTGAACCCCGCGCGCTGCAGGTCCTCGCAGATGAGGTCGATCGCCAGGCCCTTGGCGATCCCGCAAAAGTCCAGGCGCGTGTTGGCGTTGCGGAGGGCGACGGAGGAGCGGTCGGCGCTGAGCTGGACGTTCTTCTGCCACCCGACGGCGAACTTGAGGTGGCTGACCTCGGCGGGGGTCGGGGGCTGGCCGGCCTCGGAGAGCGCGCGGCGCCACGTGCGCGCGACGGGGAGGATCGTGGGGTCGAAGCGGCCGTTCGTGAGGGCCACGCACTGCTCCGCGACCGCGAGGAGGCGCCCCAGGAGCGGGGAGACGGCCACCGGCTTCGACACCCCCCCCTGCTTGTTGATCTTCCTCTCCAGCTCCGAGTCGGGGTTCCTGCGCACGCATTCCGCGCGAAAAGCGCTGGTGAGGACGGTCGGGTCCCACGTGGTGCGCGTCCGAAGCGCTCGCGCGCCCTCGATGCGTCGCCTGGTGCCAGGGCGCCGCTCCGCCAGCAGGAGCTGTCTGTTGCCGGCCACGGTGGCGGCGGGGGGGCTCATGTGGAGCGCTGCTGGCTGTTCAGGCGGGCGAGTGGCGTGGTCATGCTAGAGGCAATGATTTCGAAGCGGAGCGCGTGCTGTGCGGGCGCGGCGCGCCAGCCAGCAGCAGGTGGTTGCATCTGCAGCGGCGCACCAGTTGTTGCAGTGGTCGTTGATCTTGTCGAACGCCCCCTGCACGATGTCCTCGACGTTCTTGGACTGCTGCGGGTCGTTCGCGCCGTCGAGGACCACCATGATCTTGTACGGGATGGTCATTGCCGTTCCTTGCACCACACATAGCCTCGAGTGCGCCGCGTGCGCTGATTCCTGCGCGCCGCATCGAGCGGACCGCAGAGCCGTCGCATGCATGGACTTCGCTGTCGCGACACGGCCCCGCGGGGGCTCCAGCCCGCCCGCTGCGGGGGCGCCGTGGCTCGCGCAGGGCACACGCTTGCGCTCGGCGGCCGCCGGGACGGGTCGCTCGCGCGGCTGCGCGGCCAGCGGCGCCGCGGCGCGGAAGCTCACCTCAGTGAAGGTCTTCGGGCGCCCCTGCGCGGTCTGGAGTTTGATGTCCTTGGTCTTCGCGCCGTCGCTGTCTTCGTCGGGGCCGTCAGCGAGCAGGCCGTACATGCTGTTCGCGTTGCCGCCCTTCGACCACGTCGGCATCGAGGCCACGTCCGAGAAGGCTACCTCGATGCCTGGCACCGGAACGTCCCGCCAGTTGTCGCCGGGAGGCGCCTTGGGCAGCACCGGCGCCTTTGCGGCCGCCTTCGACGCAGCCTGCCCGCCGCCGTGGCCCTGCACGGGAGCCTCTTCCTTGGACCCCGCGCAACCCATGGTGCCCGCGGACTGCGCGTTTGCGGGGCGCCGCCGCAAGGAGGCGAGGAAAGCACGCACGACCTGGACCTCAACTGTCACCAAGGAGCGGCCCTTCTGCGGGTCGCGAGGGGGGCGCGGCTGCGGAGACTCCCACGGTACGTGACTCTGGCCCTGCTGCGGGGCCCTGCAACGCATCGTGGCGCCGCAGCGGTGTGGGGACGCCGGACTGGGCCAAACAACACTTCCCCCCCCGCCGTTCGTCCCGCTGACGGACAGGGCGACGCATCCGCGCTGTGAACCGTGGTCCTCATGTCCGAGAGACGGGCCGGGGCGGAAAAACGAGTCGCGGCAAGCGCTCTGCGTGGCGCGGCGGGGTGGCTCGACTGCTGGTTCACTGAAGAAGGGCCTGGCTCGAGTGAGTGCTGCTTCCTGCCTTCTCGAGTGCCTGGCGCATCGCGTGATCGCAGTTTTGCGACCCCTCGCGCACATCACACGAACGATTCTGTACTCAACATGTCAACCCGCGTGGTAATCCTGTTCCCGACCGCAGGTGTGTGCCGCAGCTGCCATTTTCAGGCTGGTAATCCCTGGAATCTCGCCTCGTGGCTTCTCGTGCGCCTGGGCGGGCACACGGTCACGGATTACCGCCGCGGTCTGAAACTTCAGATCATGTGGGACCGTTCACAGCGATTGACTTCGCTCCGCGCCCGGAACTTGCAGTGCGCCGAGCCAAAACGGCGCTGTTTTGCCATCTCTGAGTGAAATGCAGCTCACAGTCGCCTCGCTGCGTCAGAACGGCCCATAAACGGCAACTTCGATCATCAATCTCGCAAGAGTTGGAAAGGATGATCACGCTGGGGAGCAGTGGACGCCGCAAAAAGCGCTCATTGCGAGCTGAAAAGGAGTCCGAGCGGCCGATGAGGGACGTGCTGCCCGTACGCGCCATGAAAAGTCTTTCGCGCCGCGTTTTTCGGTAATCTGGGCGGGACCTAATACGTATAGGCCATCGCGATGGTGGAACTGTGACATCCGTGGCTGAAATCGGGATGCCAGCACGGTCTCTCAAGGACGCGCGAAGCGGCCGATTGCGCGCGATTAGCCGCAATTCAAGCGTGCGATGATGCGGAAAATGGTAGCAGCGACGACTGATATCGAGAATATGTGCATTTGCTCGTCATTCATCGCCGCCTGCGGGTGAAATTGTAGTACATGCACTCTTGGCCTCGGTGCTCGCAAAAAATGCGGGCGAATCCCGAAAAAATGTCAGAATGCGCCTGCCAGTGGTGCGAACAAGCGGCTGGTGCGGAGAAATCAACGATCCCAGACATCGCCCTCCGGGGCCCGAGTCCGGAGTCCCCACCGCCGGCGGTGCGGGGAGTCCCCGGGACCCTGGAACCCCTGTGACGACGTGCAATAACGGCCCCCCCCCCGGTGAGGTTGGACGCGAACTCCACGGGACGCGCGCGCAGAAGCAAGCCGATTCCATGCGAGGGCTCGCGAAGAGAGCTGCTGCGAAGCCAGTACGTCGCTGCAAAGCAGCAACTTGTAGTATGTGTATAGAATATATATACTGGTATTTATCTATGTATCTACATATTTATCTATCTATACTTCTCTAGCATGTCTGTCTCTTGATCTGACCACGTAAAGTAGTAATTGACGTAGAAACCACTTCGTGGAACCACACCGCACTGCTCCACAGCCCTCTCCCCTCCCTCACACACCCACAGCAGGGTCCGAGCGAGCCATCACAGCGCCGTCCTAGCCCAAGCCGCGCCGACGCTGCACTGCCCCCCCGCACTCGACCCACAGCGCGCACGCTCACTTCCCGTCCTCGTCCATCGCGTCGTCGTCCCCGCCCGTGCGCCGCTGCTGCGCCTGGTCAATGTGCCGTGGGTACTCGTACGTCCCCGGCGCCTCCCCGCGCGCCGCACCCGCCTCGCCCTCCATCGCCGTCTCCTCGATGTTCGGCAGCGGGCTGTCCCGCGACCGCACCGTCGGCCGCCCCGACACCCGCGCCAGCCGCGACGGCCCGCCGCCGCCCGCGCCCTCCGGCGGCGAGGCCTGCGCCACGCCCGCGCCCGTTGGACTGCCCCCGTGGGCGGCCCCGCTCGCGCCCTGCATCGACGACCCCCTGCTCACGCTCCGCTGGCTGCTCGCGTCCTCCAGGAGCTGGTCCTCGCTCCACAGCGGGTTCCAATCCCCGGGACTGCCCACCTGGTCCTCCGGCCGCGGCGTGATGTCCATCGACGTGCGCGGCTGCTGCTCGCGGTTCGACACGCTCGACGCCCGCACGGGCTCCGCGCCGCGCGCGCCGGCGCCGCCGTTGGTGGCGGCCCACGCGCTGGCGGCCTCGGCAGCGTCGATGGGCTGCCCGCGCGACATCGCGACGTAGAGCGACGCGTTCGGCGCGCTGACGACGGGGAAGCCCTGCGTGGTCTGCAGGCCCGTCGCGGCCGCGAAGCCCGCGCTCGCGGCGGCCGCCATCGCCGCCTGCTGGTACGAGCCGATCGTTGGATGGCCCTGGTTGACGGCGTCCGCCACGCCGGAGATGGTGCGCGAGTGGAGGAGGTTCGTGCCGCCCGCCGCGACGGCCGCCATCGCCGCGGCGCCCGCGGCGTTGATGGGCGACGCGATGTGCTGTGGGTGCGACGGTGTTGACGACAGCGCACCGAACGCGGACGCGTGCAGCGCCTGCTGCGTGCCGACGCTCGTGCCCGGCATCGGCGCGCTGACCGCCGCAGCCATCAGCCCGGGCGGCTGCTGCGCCTGGATGCCCATCGGCGCCGTCACGGGGCCGTGCGTCGCCATCAGTTGCTGGTGCATGCCCTGGCCCGCCGGCAGACTGAACGCCAGGTCGCCGGTCGCGACGCGGTTGATACCAGGCGGCATCGCTGTCTGCGCCTGCGCCGGCATCGGCACCGGCGCCGTCGCGGGGACGCGCGTGTCGAACCCGTGCACCACCTGCGAGGGCTGCTGCTGCTGCTGCTGCGCTTGCGGAGCCGGCTGCTGGGCCGCCGGCTGCGCCTGCGCAGCGGCCTGCGACGCCGCAACCTGCTGCGCTTCGCCGGCGAGCAAGCCGGCCGCCATCGGCCCCGGCCAGGACATGGCCGCCGCGGCGCTCGACGTGGGCACGCTCGAGCCGGCCGCGGGCGCCATCGCCACCGCGCTCCGTGGGTCCGCGGGCGCGCGTTCGGGCACAGGGTTCTGCGCGGCCGCCGCAGCGACCGCCGGGTCCGGCGGCGGCGTCCAGCGCCCGCCCGCGGGCAGCGGCTGCGCGTGCACGAACGGGTGCTGCAACGCCTGCCACGGCGTCCAGCGCTTGGCCGGGTCGAGCTGCAGGAGCCCGAGGAGGAGGTCGTGGAAGGCCTCGCGCTGCTGGCGCTCCCGCGCGACCTCCTCCTGCGTCAGGGAGGACTTGTACGGGTACGACGCAATGATGTCCTTGAGGTACCGGTGCTTGAAGTAGCGCTTCCCGGCGGGGCACGCCTGCCCCTGCGCGAGCTCGGACTCCTCGCGCGTGAGCAGGACCCAGGCGGGCGCGGGGTCCGAGTGCGACGTCGGCACGGCGCGTTTGAAGAACTTCGAGGTGGCCTTGGCCTGCCGCAGCATCGCGTCGGGCGGGCACCCGAGCATCTCGACGATGCGGACCATGAGGTCGTGCTCGGAGGCGCCCGGGAAGAGCGGGAGGCCGAGGAAGAGCTCCGCCGCCACGCACCCCAGCGACCACACGTCGATCGCGGCGGTGTAGCGGTGGCGGAGGACGACCTCCGGGGAGCGGTAGAAGCGGCTCTGGATGTACGAGTACACCGTGCGGTTCTCGAAGCACGCGCTGCCGAAGTCGATCAGTTTGATGCTCCCCGAGTCAAGAGACCGCAGGAGTATGTTCTCCGGCTTCAGGTCGCAGTGGATGATCCGGGCCTCGCGGATGACGCTCAGCGCGTCGAGGACCTGCGCCGCGGCGCCGGACGCGGGGAGCGGGGCGGGTCGGCCGAGCTGGCGCCGTGCAGGCAGGCGCGCGAACGTAGCGCGGAGCGCCGCGCGTGGGCCGCGACGCCGCGCACGGGGCTCTCTGGAGCGCGCTCGGCGAGGCCGACCGTGGGTGCGGGCACCGCGAACGCGCACGCGGCCGGCTGCGAGCCTGCAGTGGCGGTTTGCCACTGCAGCCCCGCAGCTCGCGCGCGCGGTCCGCGGGGCCGCGCGGCGCGCGCGCAGGCACGGTACGAGGCAGAGAGGTGCATTGCGGGGCGTTCGGGGCGCCGTGGGGCCCGTGGTGCGGCGGGGTGGGGCCCGCGCACCTGTCGCAGGAAGACGCGCAGCAGGTTGATGGAGAGGCCGCGGAACTGGTTGTGGCGGATGAGCTCGTAGAGGTTCAGGGAGAGGAGCTCGAACACGATACAGAGGTGGCGTTCGTGCACGAAGAACTCCTCCATGCGCACGAGGTTGTGCCTGCAGCGCGGGGCGGGGCAGCGGGTGGCGCTCAGGGCGTCGGCACGGGGCGCACGGCGGCGCGCGACGGTCGCCGAGGGCCGGGTCTGGCAGGAGGGGAGCGGTGTGAGGGGGCGGGGGGTGAATCAATGGATTGCACGCCGCGTCGCGGCCGGTGTGCGCGGCGAGGGCCCGGGCGGGTGGGCGTGGTGCCGAGGCGTTTGACCGCGCGGACGGGGGGCGTTGTGGAGCACAGGGCGGGCACGGAGGCGACACGGGGGGCACTGTGTCCGCGGGAGCCGGCGGTGTCGCTGCCCGGAGGCGCACGGGAGGCCCGCGCGGGAGGGCGGGGGTGGCGGGGGCGGGAGGGGGAGCGGGGGGCGCGCGCACCTGTCGTGGGGGTCGAACCGCTGGTTGAGGAGCTGGAGGACGCCGATTTCGACGCGGGCTTGGTGGTAGTAGGCCGGGAGGTTCTTGATGACCTTGACGGCGTGCGCGCGCCCGGTCTCAGCACAGGTGCATTTGGCCACTTGCCCGAAGGTGCCGCTCCCGAGCATGTCCGCGACGACGTAGCGGTTCCCCGAGGACGAGGACACGAAGACGTCGCCCACGGTGATGATGAGATCGGCCTGCTCATTGTCCAGCCTGCGCCACGGGCCCGCGACGGAGGTGAGGTGAGGTGGCAGGGGCGCGCACCGGGCGCGCGCAGGGCCGCACGGCGCGAGGTTCGGGCGGAGCGGGCGCGTGCGGGTGGAATGGGGCCTCGCGGGGCCGCTCGCATGGGCGCACCCGTTGTTCTTGACGCCCTGCCGCGGGTTCGTCAAGACTGTGCCCACGGGCTTGGGCTCCTGCTGCGCCGCGCTCATTCCGGCTGCGCTCCTCGAATCCGGCGGGCGTGCGGCGAGCGGGACTGCTCGACAGTTCTAGATCTGCGATCGAGCGCCCCCGCTTGCAGGCTGGCAGGGGGGCGCCACGCTTGGGACTGTGCTGGTTGTGCGGCCCCCTCGCTCAATTCAGGGGCGCGGGGCGTGGCCGGGCGACGTGCTGGGCGCCGGGCGTCTTCAGCTACCGGCAGCGCCACGGCTCCGGGAGCTGCGGCCCCGCTGGGGCTCGGGCGGGGCCCTGGAGGATTCACTGATGAGCGGTGCCCCCGCGAGTCAGCGCGGCGAGAATATCCCGCGGGTCGCGAATGTACGACAGGTGGTGGAAAGACAAGGTGCTCCGGACGCGATGTCCCGCAGATTCTCAGCGAGAGCGCAGCTCCGCCTCGATCGTCCTGGGCGCACTTCGCGTTCGCGCCGCAGGGTGGCCCAGTGGCGGGCAGTGCGGACGGCGAGCAAGGAGGAAACACAAAGGCCGTGGATCCGCGGTCCTCTTCGATCGAATCTGCGCTGCGGGCACGCGCACCGGCCCAAAGAGGGCGTGAACACTGGACGGTCACGCGTAAGACCCCCCACGGTGGTGCCACCCGCGCCGAACCCCGCGCGTGCTCCGGCCGCCGCCGCTGCGGCCGCCCACGCCCGAATCCACCGCCGCGCACCGCGGCCCGCGACCCACCGCGACGTCGCTGCCAGCGCAAGACGCACACTCTCCTTTTGCCGGCAAGCCGTCCCTGGGGCGGAACTGGACGCGGACGCGGCACCAGAGGAATGAACCCGTTCACAGGAGCCGCGCGCGGCCCTGGGCGCGCCGTCCTGCGCCCGTCATCCGCCACGCTGTCGATCTAGAGCGATCTATCAGAGCGCACGTCCAACCTCACGCTCCCAGGTCTCATGGGCCCGCCGCTGGCTGCTGCTGGCCCGTGAGCGCCGCCGCCTCTCTCCTGAGCTCGCGGACCACTGCGGGGGCGCGGAAACACGCGGCGTCGGGCTGTCAGCGGGCGCGGGGCATCCAACGCACGGCAACATTCGCGCCGCGGCGCAGGCGCGCGACGGGCGCTCAGAGGCCCGGCGCCGCGGGCTCGCGGCGCTGCGGAGCGGGGCAGCGGGCGGCCCACCTGATGCGAGCGCCTCTGGGTTCGCGCCGGCCTCGACGAGCCCAATGAGCACTGCCAGGGTCTCCTTGTCCAGCCCGGTGTCGAGGATCTTCGAGATCTCGAACGCAACTGCGGTGCGGCGGTGGGAGGAGGAGGACGCTGCTTTGCGTGCGTCGCGCGGCCGCGGCGCCCGGGGCCCCGGGGCGGGCGCACCGGGCACGGGCGAGCGACCAGCTGGCAGGCGGGGATGCAGTGCGGGCCGCGGCGACGCGAAGGGAGCGCTGCGTGCAGAGTTCCGTGCCTCTCGGGCATGGTGCCGTCCTCGCTGAGTGTCTGGCCCGGGAACGCGTGCGAGTTCGCCGACCGCGGGGCCGAGCGGGCATCGAACGGCGGCGCAATGAACGTCGCGCGACTTCTTTCGTATCCGCCGGGGCCTCACCCTCCAGGGCCTCCTCCGCGCGCCTCACCGCGGCGATGTCCATCACGCCGCGCCCCGCCCCCCGCACGCTCCGCCCCCAGCGCTCCCGCGCACCCGGGCAAACCCCAGCGCTCTCTCTCCCGCGGCCCCGCTCTCACACGACAAAATGGACGCCGCGTCGACCTTGTTCGGAGCTCTCGAGGCACTGACGCGTCGCGCGACGGGCCCCGCAGACGGCGGCGGGGCACCGGGGCCTCGCGCGGCAGGACCCGCCCCCCGAGCACGGTGTGCAGGGTCCGCCGCTTCTTGGGCGCAGCGCGGGCTCGCACCCCGCAGAACGTCTTCCGCGCCGTGCCCTTGAGCTTCGAGACGCTGCCGGCGAGCCGGACACAGGCCGTTCGATCGTGCGTGCCCGCGGGCCGGAGGTGGTTTCTCCCTGCTTGAAAGCGCGCGCCATGCGGCCTTTCGCGGTCGAGGAGAAGGCGCGGGTCGGCGACCAGGCGCCGAAGGATGTCGACGAGCTCATCTTCGGGGAGGTCAAGATCGAGGACCTCGGGGTGCGCCCCCGCGGCCGTGCGCTTGCCGCTGGCGCTGCTTGGCGGTCGACTCCCGCGCGGCGCACCCGGCCCGCGAACCGGCGCGTCTGCGCCGCGAACGGCTAGGCTTCGTTGGTCCCGCGAAGCACCGCGCGTTGAAGCGCCGCCTGACGCGCGGGCGCGGCCGCTGTTCCGCGCCGTTGCCGCACCCGGCCACAGCACGAGCACTCGCCCGTGGTCGCGCAGGTGTTCGCGAAGTACACCGGCCTGAAGGTCCTCCACCTCGTCGGGAGCAAGATCGCTTCCCTGAAGGGCTTCCCGAAGCTCGAGAAGCTCGAGAGGCTCGATGTTACCGACAACCACATCACCAGCCTCGCGCCGCTCAAGGAGCTGGCGAGCCTGGTGCGCCCCGCGGCAGAACTGCGCTCGCGAGGCCGCACGCGCACGCTCGCGGTCCCCCGAGCTCGCGCGCGGCGCGGCGCCCCGTCGCGTCCTGCGAGCGACCCGGCGCCGGGCGTTGGCCGTGACCAGCCTGCGCCTTGCGCTCCGTGGCGCGTGCAGGAGGCGCTGATTCTGGCGAACAACCGCGTGGCGTCGATGGACGAGATCAAGGCGCTCAAGGGCCTCCCGCTCCGCGAGCTCGACCTGTCGGACAACCCGGTCCAGACTGCGGACAAGTACCGGGAGACCTTGTTCGAGGTCTTTCCGAAACTGCAGTACCTCGACCGCTTCGACCAGGACGGCAACGGTGCGCCGCGCCCCGCGCCCGTGCTGGCGACCCCCCTCCCGCCGCACGCGGCCCGCTCGCACCGTCGACCGTGCTGAACGGGGCGTGTTGCGGCTGCCCTCGGCATGGCGCCTTATCGCGGCTGCACGCCCGTGCTGCCGAGGGCGTGCGGGATACAGCTTGGTCGTCTGACGAGGGGGTCGCGCAAGACTGCACCTGCCAGCCATCGTGGCGCGCTGTTTTGTGTAGATCCTGCTTTCGTCGAAACCACGCGTGTCGAGCATGGATGTCCTCTCAATCAGCTGCGCACGCGTCTTCGTGTATGTGTCTCTACACGGCGGCAACCCGGCGGTCCCGGTCCCGGTCCCTGGTGCCGCAGAGCAGCCGGACGACGACGACGACGACGACGACGAGGAGTACAGCAGCGAGGACGACGAGGAGGGCGAGGGGAGCGAGGACGAGGACGAGCCCGGGACGGCGTTCCTGCTCGGGGGCGACGCGGGCGAGGACGGGGCGGAGTACGAGGAGGAGGACCACCCTGAGAGCGAGGACATTGACGAGGACGACGACGCGGACGAGGAGGGGCCCGCGAAGAAGAAGAGCAAGTACGACGACCCCGCGGGCGACGACGAGTGAGCGGGGCAGGCGCGGGGCGGGGGCGCGGGGCGGGGTTTGTTGTTGGGGGCGGGTGTGTCCAGGCGGCGCGTTGGAGGCGTTGACGATGTGAAGCGGGTCGTCACAGGCCGCGGTCCGTGCGACGCGCTTGTTCCGCATCCAGCGCACACGGTTCCCCCATTCTTCGCTTGAAAGGCCTTTTTGTTGGTTGCCATGAAACATGAACCACGAATGGTTCCATCACCCGCCCCTCGCGGTGTCTCCGCGCTCACCGCGTCGGCACGGGCCCCGCCGCGATGACTGTCTCGTTCACCATCATCAGCGCCCCCCTCGAAGCCTTGCACACGATGTCCAGCACCTCGATCACGATGTTGGCCGCCTCCGTCCGCGAATCCGTGTCCGCGGGGCTCCGCGCCGCCCCGCGCGCCCCCGCGCGCCCCACCGCTGCAGGCTCCGCGTCAGGCGCCTCCTGTGCCGCGGCCCCCGCGTCTGTGCGTCGCGCCGGGGCCCGCGCCTTAATTCCTACGCGCAGGCTGTCACGGGCGCCCCAGCACCGCGGCTTCGTGAGCGCGTCCACGAGCCGCCGCAGACGATCCCGCAGGCTGCTCTTGAACGGAGCGAGCACGACCGCCGCGTCTGAGCGCGCCCCGAGACTACACAGGGGGTTGGCCTCCAGCCGGCACGTGCCCGGCGCCGCAGCCACGTCGCCCTGCTGCTTGAGATCGTTGTACAGCGTGCGGCATTGCCCGATCATGCCGTGCAGGCGGTGCCACACCGCGTCCGCCTCTTCGATGCGTTCGATCAGGGGCTTGGTGCGCGCCTCGACGGCGGCGGCAGGTTTGCCGTCGTCCTCGGCGGCCTTGCGCTCGGCGGCGAGTTCCTGTCGGAGCTCGTTCGCCTCGCTGCGGATCTTCATCGTGCCGACGATGGCGCCGGAGACGGCCAGCGCGACCACCAGGCGAGCAACGACAGGCTGCAGCTCCGAGGGCTTGCCGTCGCGCTGCTCGACGGCTCGGGCGACGAAGTCGAGGTCGAGGCGGCCGCGCAGACTGTCGAGCTTCTGCAGGAGCGGGCGGAGGGCCTGGTCGAGCTGCGTCGCGGAAGTCTTCGTTTTCCGACTGTCCACGCAGTCCTCCCATATCTTCCAGGCCTCGTCCTCGGGCGCGGGGAACGGGGCGTCCGGAAGCAGCGTCACCGGCACGCCGAGGAAGTCGATATCCATCTCGCCCAGCGCCGCGCGCACGCCCGCCAGCACGATGTCGTGGAACCTCACGAGGAGTTGCCCCGCGGCAGGGTACAACACCTCCCCCTGACGCGGCGCACTCGACGCCCCCGGCGCCTGCCCCGGCGGAGGCGGTACCAGCCCACGCATCTCCGGCAGCAGCGACACCAGCCGCCCCAGCGGGTCCTTAAGCTCAGGCAGAGTCCTGTCCAGGTACGTCAACGCAAGCTTGAGGAACGCAGCGCCGCCGCTTTCCTCCAGCGCCTGGATCTTGTCCCGCTGCGGCGCGTCCGGCCCGGGCGGGCTCGCGAGCCCCGCCCGGTGCGCGAGGTTCGCCACGCAGGTGATAGGCCACCAGCGTCCCGCGTCAGCCCAGTTTGGCTTGATTGCCTCGCGCATCGCGGCCTCGATTACCTCGGACCCGGACCGCGGCGTGCCCTCGCCGAGCGCCGTGATCATCGCGTGCGCGACCGTCCCGCTCATGGCCTCCCACTTGTGCGCCCACGCCAGATAGAATTTCACCAATCTTTCAGACGCAGACACCTCAATTGTAGTGTCCTGGCTCTCCACAGTCGTGTCCTGCTCCTGCTTGCATCGTACACGCACCAGCCACGCCGCGAGCCCGAGCGCGCCGAACATCAGGTCGTCGTAGAGTCGCGGCGGCCGGTCCGTGCGCGCACCGTACACCGGCAACTCGACGCGCAGCCCCATGCCCTGCTGCAGCGTCTCCGTGCCGTGCCAGAACGCCACGATGTCCACGAGCTCCTCCGCACGGTCCGCAGCCACGAGCAGCTGCACCAGCAGCGCCACAGTGTCCTGCCCCGCCGACGTTGCCCACCACAGCCCGACGCCGCTCGCGCCCGGCGCAGGGAACCCCCCCTCGAGGCGCTCCGGCCGCAGGCCCGCCGAGCCAGCTGTCGGCCCGGGCGACGGTCCGCCGTCCTCCGCCGGGATCTGCGCCCCGCGGAAGGTCCTCGTGAGCCACTCATGTGGCGTCACGAGCACGCGCGTCGGGCCGCCGCTGCGCGCGCCGCGGCCGCGGAGCGTGAACGTGTGCAGCACGTGGCCGCCGTCGACCGCGAGCTGCTCCGCCGCCTCGGAGATGTCCTCCTCGCTGCCGCGGGCCGCGATGCAGCGTGCCAGTGTGGCGCGCGCCGGCGAGAAACGCGCCTGCGACGCCAGGATGCCCACCATCGCGGCCTGGATGTCCTTGAGAGCCTCGCCCCACATCGCGTCCCTGTCCTTGGCCGTGATCGCCCCCGGGACGAAGCCCGCCTGCGCGACCGAGTGCAGCATGCCCGCGATGTCCGCGCTCGCGTGCCATGCGCCGCTCGGACTGTCCTTGAGCATCAGCAGCACGTCCAAGCGCGCGGCGTGCAGGGCGTGGAACGGGACGAGCAGCGGCGGCGACGCCGCAGCCGCATCGTCGGCATTCTCCGTCGCCGTGTCGCCCTCATCGCCCTTCTCGTCGTGGTCGCCCTTGTTCCGGCGCCGCTCGCAGCTCGCGAGGACCGACTGCGACAGTAACGGGAGCGGATCCGGGCTGCCGCGGGCCTTGCTGTTCCACAGGTCGAGCGCGCACACCCCTGCCAGGAACGGCAACAACCAGGCCTCCGTGGACCCGGCGGGCGGCGGCAGGTGCTGCTGCGCAGCCGCGAAGCTCGCGAGCGCCTCGTACAGCATCTTCGCGCGGGTCCCCGGCTGCACGTACGGGATTTGGACCGGGAACCGCGGGTACCCCTTTGCACCCATGAAAGGCGCTCCGGTCCGCGTGGCGCAGAACAGAATCATCTGCTGGCGCCGGTGCAGCGCCCCGAGCTCCTTGCGCAGCGCGGCGTCCGAGCCGGGGCTCCGCCAGCGCGCCGCGACCTCGTTGGCGATGCGTCCGCAGAGCACCGCCCAATTGAGAAGACGGCTCGCGGCGTGCAGCTGGCGCGGGAGGTCGTCGAACTCGGCGAGGTAGGACTTGTGGCCGAGGGCGTTGCGGATGGAGGTCGGGTCGCGCGCCAGCACGGCCACGCCGTCCGCCCACATGTGCTGCGCAAGGTCACCGAGAATAGCCTGCATGCCCGCCCAGCCGTGCGCCGTCCACGGCGCGCACGCGATGGCCATCACCATCCACCGCAGCGGCGTCGACAGCGTCGCCGGCGCCTGCGTCGCGTCCGGTGCCTCCTCCTGCACGAAACAACAATCAAGAATCCATACCTCGATTCAAACAATCAGACCTCCGAACCAACATCGCAGGTTCGACGAACCCCACCCACGATACGAGGCACCCACGATGCGCCGCACGCACGCACCTGTCCCCCAGGGGAGTTCGACATGACAGCGGCTGGCATGAGGTTGCCAAGCGCCGGTGCCAGCACGCGGTCCGGCGCCGCGGCGCGCTCCCGCTCGCGCTTGGACTTCGCGCGTGCGGCCAGCACCGCTCCCTGCAGCGCGCACGCCTCCGCCAGCGCCTCCATGTCAGACACGTCGACAGTCCCCGGAAGAATAGTCCCCCCGGACCCTTCCTTCCCGCCGTCGCCCGCGGCCTCGCCCGCGCCCGCGTGCCATCGCAGGAGCTCCTCCACGCCGTCCGGCAGCGCCGACGGCGCTCCCTGCGCCGCTTCCGGCCGCACCGCCGCGGGCGCCTGCACCCCAGGCGCCAGCACGGAGGTCCCCACCGAGGTCGCGAGCGACGCGGCGGGCCACGTGCGCACGGCGCTGGCGACGGCGTCCGCGCCGCCGTCGTGCTGCAGGAGCGCGGTGATGCGCAGTTCGAGCTCTGCGCAGCGTTGCAGGGCCTCTTTCAGGCCCATGGCGCTGGTGCCGAGCATGGCGAGGACGGCGATGCGGAACGGGGAGCCGGCGCCCTCGAGGGCGGTGACCTTGTCGACGGAGGGGTCCGCGGCGTCGAGGTGCGCGGTGACGGCGCTCCACATGAGGCGGCCGTGCGTGCGTGGGAGGGTTGCTGCAGGGGGGGGGTTGGGGGTGGGGAACGGCGTCGGTCGTTTGATGTTGGCAGCGGCGGTCGGTGTGTGAGTGTGCATCGTTCGGGGTGGTGTTCTGCGTGGTTACTGTGGTTGAGGGAAACGTGGGCTGAGGGAAACACAAAGGAATGCCGAGACGTAATCATGTTTTTGCGCACATGCGTGTATCTAGGTCGTGGCGGGCAGGATCGGCTGCACGAATCCAGGAGGGAGCACGCACTTGCGATGACCTCCGCTGCGTTGTACAGCCGCGCGTCCTGGTGCTGTGTGCCGATGACCACGTTGTTGTTCAGGGTGTGCCGGCCGCCGCGCTCAGCCGGCCCGCCGAGCGACCACAGCGGCGTCACTGGTGGCAGCACCTCGGACGGCAGCCCCGCGACCTCCGGCGGCTCCCGCATGTCGGCCTCGCTGACGGTGTTGACAGCGCTTGACACGAGCGCTGTCAACCACGGCCGCAGAGCATGCAGTTCGGGCCGCCGCAGTCGCCGCAAGCTTGTGCACAGCGCGGAGCTGTCCAGGGGTCCGTCGCTGTCGCTGTCGCCGTCGTCCTCTTGCGTCAGGGGTTTGCCGTGGTCGGGGGTGAGCGCCGGTGATGGTTCTGCAGATTGCATGTCACTCACGCACTGCTCGTACACGCTCATCACGGTCGCGCCCACGTCGAG
This sequence comes from Pedinophyceae sp. YPF-701, assembly GCA_916048055.1. Lineage (NCBI taxonomy): Eukaryota > Viridiplantae > Chlorophyta > Pedinophyceae > Pedinophyceae sp. YPF-701. The sequence continues at coordinate 948,686 of CAJZHL010000001.1, read as the reverse complement.
GGCGAGGCGATGGACGCCGGTCAGCGCGGGGGGGAAGGGCGACACGTGCGCCGCCAGCACGACACCTAGCGCCATCTTGATAACCTGCACTTGGAAAAGAACAAACAAGGACTCAGGGACTCCACGCGCGCAGCTCGGTGCTGGACCGGCGCACCGCGGGCGAACCCGGATCGTCTGCGCGCATCGCCGTACCTTGCTCGCGTTCCTCGCCACCGACTTATCCGCAAGCGACAGCAGCAACACGCAGCTCAGCGCGTTCGATGCAGCTTCCACTTGCCACGCCGTGTCCTCCATCTGCGGCGTTGCCGGCACCGTTGCGACTGCCCGAAGCAGCCCCGAGCGCGCTTGCGCGAGCACCGCGCGGTCCTGGTCCGACAGCGCGCCGTGGGCCGCAGAAAACAAGCTCGCTGCAAAAGGCTGCAGATCCCTCGCGGCTTCGCGCGCCCAGCGGGCCCACGCCGGCGCCGGCGCGTCCGGACGCGCCCATACCACCGCCGCCTGGACCATCTTGTCTTCGTCCGCGAGCGACGCGCACAGGGGGACTGTTGCCGCCATGACGGACAGACGGCATTTGTCCGACTCCGAGAGGTCGTCCGCGGACGCAACGGCCTGCTTCAGGTCGGCCACGGTGCGCCCGAAGAGCTCGGAGTCCGCGTCCATCTCGGCGAGCGGCGGGCGTCCCGAAGTCGTGTCGATGAGCGATCGCAGCTGTGCAAGTCCGCGGCGAACCGGCGTGGGCGACGCCACCGTCTCTTCCTGCTGCGTTCCGACCAGGAGCCGCAGCTTGATCGACTGCAGGACCCGCGACATCGCTTCCTTGGACGCCCGCGGCACCACGTCGCTGTGCGTCGGCCCCGGCGCGCGCGCCCAGGCGCCGTCCAGCGAAACCGCACCCTTCTCGACGTAGCCGAGGCACGCGGTGAGCACGCGCTGCGCATCCTCGAGCTTCCCTGCGTCGTACGCGAGCAGCGCGCGCACGAACGCGACGCGCAGCCCGGCGACGGCGGCGTGCGCGGCCTCGCTGTCAGTTGCTGTGCACCACGCAGGCCGCCACCTGCCCGCCACGGAGCCGCAGAACGCAGCCATCGCGTCACGCCCGCGCGCGAGGGCCGCGGTCGCGGACGCAGCGTGGCGTGCCGCGGCAGCACGGTGCTCCGCCCCGCTGCCGCTCCCAGCGTTGCTACCGCCACGGGTTGTTCCCGCCCTTGATAGGTCGACGTACAGCTCCGCGAGGGCGACGTGGGCCTCCACAGGCAGCGCCACGCTGCTTGCCACCGCCTCCGCGATGCCGACGAGCGCGCGGCGCGTCTCCGTCGTCGGCGTCCAGCCAGCAGGGGTGTCGAGCAAACACACCGCCAACACCCCCCAAGCAAAGCCCGCGAGGCTCCACGCTCCATCCACCGCGTCCGCCAGCACCGCCCACGACCCCGGCGACATCCGCACCAGCCTCCGACGGCCCTCCGTTCCGGGCGGCGGCGTTGCTGCCCCCTGCGACAGCACCACGTCCGCCGCCGCCGCTCCCGCCGCGACCCCGCACAGCTTCCCCAGCTTCGCGATCATGCTCGCCCACGCCGCCGCCGGCAGCCGCACCCCCCGCTCGTCCTCCCCGCCACTCCCCCCCTCCGACTCCCCCCCCTGCTCGGCCTGGTCCCGCGCACGATTGCGCTGCGACACTCGCGCCGGCGCCGCGGCGACCTTCGCCCGCTTCCGGCCCCTCCCACGGCGCCCGCGGCCCCTGCCACCGCCCTGCGCCTCCTCGGGGGTGGCAGCATCGCCACCGCCCTCGCCGTTGCTACCCGCATCGCCGCCATCGTTCGTCTGGTCGCCGTCGCCGCTGTCCCCGTCGTCACCGCTGCCGCCCGTCACGGCGTCGCCGCCGCCCGACCCGGCCGCGCGCCCCCTGCTGTCAGGTCCGTTGGACACAGCGCCGACTGCCGCTCCCGCCCCGCCGCCGCTCGGCCCGCTTGCCGGCTCGCTCGGCGCGGGCGCAGCGTCCTCCTCCTCGTCCGCCGGTCCGACCCGCAGCACCTCCTTGTCAGCGACGCGCACGGACACGCTGTACACCACGCTGCCGCCCGTCGCAGGCACAGCCGGCTCGGGCTCCGAGAGCGCCTTCGCCGTCGCCTGGACGAACGCGTCCCACGTCGGGTCGGCGCCGAGCGCGATGACCCGGCGGCGGCGCGTCTCGGGCGCGGCCGGCTCGCGGTAGCTGCCGAGTGCAAACACGCGGGGCGCGCTGGGCGCAGGCCGCGGCTGCACGTCACTGAGGCGATGGCGCTTCGGAGCTGGTGGCTGCAGGGCGTGCCCCCAGCTCGAGCGGCGCTTGCGGCTCGCCGGCGATGCGGCGGGCGCAACTGCCAGGGTCGCCAGGGACGGTGGCGGGCCAGCAGCCGAGAGCAAGCCGTGCCGGCCCGCGGCCCGAACGATCCGTTCCAATGCAGCTTCGTCTCCGATCTGGCCAAGGATGCGCTTCAGGGGCTCGAACGCGAGCATCTTGCCCGCGGCGCTCTGCCGCCAGGCGTTCTCCAGAGCGTGACGCGCCAAGGCGAAGTTGCCCGCCTGCTCAGCGACGCGCCCGAGACGCACCCAAAGCACGCAGTCTGTGTTGTCGATACGGAGAGATTCCCCGTACGCCCGCAGGGCGCCCTGCAAGTCGCCAGCATCGCTCAATACGGCGCCGAGGGCCTTGAGCGCAGTGTATTTCGCTTGGACGACCGCGTCGCCGAATCCACGGTTTCCCGGAGCCACGCGCTGCATGTATGGGTCCGCAAGGACGTCCTGCAGCGCCTTCGCGGCGCCGGCGTCGCCTCGTCGCGCGAGCGCGGTCGCGGCTGCCGCCTGGGTCTCCAGGTCAGCTTCCCGCGCCTCCGTCGTGCGCCGGAGCGCCGCATTTCCGCCCTGTCTCTGCGGCGGGCGCGGGCACGATGTCGCCCGACCGCGTCAGCTCCTCGTGCGACGACAGAAATCACTCAGTAGTGAGCGCGCGAGAGCTGCAATTGAATCCCACGAAAAAAGCGCTCGCAGAATTCGCTGCGCTTTCCATGGGCGCGGCGGGGCCCGACGGCGCGCGTTGGGCGCCAATCCGGCGGCGTGCGCTATTCCGCGCGCCCAACACCTCGCCCGTGCACCCCGGAGCGCAGCGACCCACAGTGCGGGGCGCGGGAACGTTCCACGTTGCCGATGACACACTGCAAGTCAAGGCATGGCGGCACGCAGCGCAGCACGCGGTCGCGCTGACGTACCGGCGTGGCCTCCGGTTTGACGTTGACCGCCGCGAACCCCATGGCGAGCGCCAGCGGGCTCCGCCCCCTGCGTCACGTCCCGCCGCCCTGTTGTGTGCTTCAGTGCAGGGCACCCGCCCGTGACGCGAACATGCGCGTAGAATCTGTGAGCTGGCGCGCCCACGGCCTCGGTGGAAATACTGCGGACGTTCCGAGGCGCCGGGCGGCGATGCGGGCGCGTGCAGGCCGGTGGAACGCCCCAAGGGGGAGTCGGGGGGGTGCGATGCGTGGCCCACCGCTGTCCGCGCTCTAGGGCGTCGTCGGCGGCGCTTGCACGGCACAATCGACTCGTTCAATCGGACTTCACCTCGTCGCGTACCAAACACACCAAGATGATCGCCGCCAAGTTCGCCAACGCGGTTGCCGTCAAGGCCTCGGCCCCTGTGGCCCGCCGCGCCGCCGTGCGGGTACGCAACCCAAAGCGATGCACGTAAACAGACTTCTCGCGTTTCAAGCGTTCCAGAACGCAACGACATTGATCGCCGGGAGTCGCGCACCCGCCGCAACTGGGTCCCCTCCCCGTTCATGGCTCAGAACAACTTGGGGTCCGCGCGACGCGCTGCGCCGCAATGCCGCGCCGAATTGGCCAGAAACCGACCCTCCTAACCCTCAACATCCACCAGCACATCGATGTAGCCTCCACATGTGCGTGAAACGCCCGCTCCGCGCCGGCTGCCCTCCAACGCAGCGCCCTCTCCTACTTGCCGCAGGTGCGCGCCACTGAGGGCGCGGAGGAGCCCAAGCCCGAGGCCCCCGCCGCCGCTGAGGCCAACTCCGCCCCCGAGGCCGCCCCCGTCGAGATGCCGGCCCCCTCGGAGTTCAAGGGCCACCAGGTGCTTCCCTGGCCACCAACACTCGCCCCGCCCCGCACACGCGTCACCGCGCCCCGAACCGCCCCAAACGGAACCGCCCCGGCATCTCACGCACACATGAACGCCGGAACAGCCCTCCACGCACGCTCAAGACTCTAGATTTCCGCGCCGTGTGCTTACTGGACCTCTGGCCGCCTTCAACGTTGTCCGCAGCCGAAGCCCAAGCCGCCGACGCTGAAGGAGGCCATGGCGTTCAGCGGCCCGGCCCCGGAGCTCATCAACTGCCGCCTGTCGATGCTCGCGTTCGTCGCGGCCATGGGCGCCGAGATCGGGTCGCACGAGTCGACGCAGACGGTCTTCCGCCAGGCGTCCGAGGCCGGCGCCGCCGTGCCGCTGACCATGGCGATCTTCTCGATCGCGTCGCTGATCCCGATCCTGAACGGCCTGGACGACGGCCGCGCCCGCCTGGGCCCCTTCGACCGCGACACGGAGGTGCTGAACGGCCGCGCCGCCATGCTGGGGCTGGTGGCGCTCGCCGTGATCGAGGCCGGCACGCACCGCGCGTTCTTCGCGTAAACGTGGGTCCCTGTGCATAGCGCTAGCAGTTGTCGATGAGAGCGCGAGGGCACATCGCCCCGCGACCATGTAAGAGCAGATTCATGCCTCATCATGCGTTGCGTGGCACTCGCGGCGCTCGAATGGCTTCCGCGGCGCCGCGCACCCGCGCCACTCCGCGGACAGACGAGCCACCGCCGCCGTACCGCCCACTTCAAGCACGTCGTTCGCGACTTGTTTGCGAGACCTTGTGTGCCCTTTGCTGGTGACTGCCAACGAGCGGCGCGAGACACGACCACTTGACGCGTGACGCCCCCCTATCGCACCAGCCGTCACACAGTCGCCCTCCCGGCCCGCTCCGCCACACCTGTCCGGTCACTCCCCCCCCTGCAGCCGCGCGATCTCCGCCTCGATGGCGCGCAGCTCCGCCTCCATCGCCCGCTGCTCCTCCTCGTACTTCTTCAGCTCCGCGTCCGGCGCCCCGCTCGCCACCGCGTCCCGCTGCGCCGCGCCCGCCGCCGCGTTCGACTTCCACGCCTCCCCAATCCGCTGCAGCTTCTGCTGCATGGTCTCCTGCACGATGCTCTGCGCCCGCTGCGCCTCCTGGTCCATCATCTCCTTCAGCCGCGTCGCCGCGTCCTGGTTCTTGCTCTCCACCTCGAGCATCTTCTCCCGCATCGTCAGCTCCAGCCGCGCAAACGCCTCCTGCTGCATCGCCATCTGGATCATCTGCATGCGCCGGACCTCCTCCTCGATGCTCGCGCGCGCCGCAGCCTCCATCGCCTGCAGGTCCTCCATCACCTTGGCGCGCATGCGCTCCGTCTCCTCCTCCGCGCGCCGCCGCTCCTCCTCGTACTTCTCCTGCAACAAACGGTTCCGCCGCGCAAGGTCGCGCTCCGCCTCGAGCTCCGCCTTGGCCTTGAGGCGCGCCACCTCGAGCTCGCGCTCCTCGTCGAGCTGCGCGTCCTCGCGGGCGACTGCGGGCACGGGAGGCACGGAAAACAAACGTCGGTGACGCAAACGCAAACACGCACGCGCGCTGCTTCGCCGCCGGGATGTCGGCGCACGCCGCCCCGCACCTGTCTCGACGAGCGACCGCCAGAGCGAGTCCACCGCGCGCTCCATGCTCATCATCTCCTTCGTGTAGCGCGCCTTGGCGCGCGCGTCGTTGTCCGCGTTCTCCCGGCGCGTCTGCTCGCGCTCCTGCGCGGCGTCCTTGTTGTCCCGCTCCCGCTGCTTCACGCGCTCCGCCTGCGCGCTGTGCGCGAACTGCTTGTGCTCCTCGGTCTCCTCCCGCGCCGCCTTCTCCGCCGCGTCGTAATACACCATCGACTCCCTCTCCGACTCCCCCAGCTCCTGCAGCCGCTGCTGCAGCGCGCCGTCCACGCGCCCGATCAGGCTCGTCAGCTCCGTCCGCGAGTGCTTGATCTGCTGCCCGAGCTCCTCCTCCTTGGCCGCGCAGATCTCCGTCAGCACCGACGAGATGCGCTCCAGCTTCCTCTGCAGCCGCTGCTCCAGCGCCACGCGCCGCTCCTCCGCCCCCTTGTCCGCCTCCCCGTGCCGCGCCTCCATCTTCGCCGCCTGCGCGTCGAGCTCGGCCTGCACCTCCACCTCGGCCTCCCACGCCGCCACCGCCGCCTCCATGGCGTCCCGCGCCCGCTGCTCCGCGCCCTCCGCGTCCTGCCGCGCCGCCTCGAGCTCCTCGAGCCGGTCGCGGAACCCGCGCAGCCGCACCTTGGCCGTCTTGTGCCGGTTCTCCCCCTGCTGCACGAACAGCTCGTTGTCTTCGCGCCACGCCTTGACCAGGTTCTCCTTCTCCTGCGCCTCCGCGTCCAGCGCGGCGAGCGCGAGCTTGAGCGACTCGTCGATCGACCGCTGCATGTACTGCACGTCCTGCGGGATCTTGTCGCGCTCGGTCGTCAGCTGCATCAGCTCGGACGTCCCCGCGTCGCGGTGCTCCCGCCGCGCCTTCTCCAGCCGCGCGACCTCCGCCTCCAGGTCCTTGACGCGCTGCGCCGACGACGTCTTCAGCTCGCCCAGCGTCATCTCCCGCCGCCGCTCCTCCTCCTCCTCGCCCTCCAGCCACTGGTCGATCTCCTTGGCCTCGTCGCGCATCCGCTGCTCGTGCTCGCGCGCCTGCTTCTCCAGCATCGCGTGCTTCTCCTTCAGCTCCTTCTCCACGCGCTTCCGCTCCTCCTCCAGCCGCTCCTGCTCCTCCGCCGCCCTCCGCTGCGCCTCCAGCAGCGCGTCCTCCAGCTGCGCCTTGGCCAGCTCGTCGCGCGCCTGCTCCTCGAGCGCCTTCAACCGCTCCGTCTCGCGCGCCAGCGACGCCTTCGCGGACTCGAACGCCTTCGCTGCGTCGTCGCGCTCGCGCCGCATCGCCGCCAGCGGCCGGTCCGCCTCGTCCTCGCGCTTCCGCTTCTCCGCGAGGTACCGCTTCTCGTCCTCCGCCATCAGCTGCCCCGCCTCCTGGTACAGCGCGGCCTTCTGCTCCTCGACGTGCCTCAGGAAGTTGAACAGCCGCTCCGCCTCGGCCGAGTCCGCGGGAATCTTCGCGATCTGCGCCTCCAGCGCGATCATGCGCGTCTTGAGCTGCCCGAGCGTGCGGGCCTCCTCGGCGAGCGCCTCCTCCATGCGCGCCTTCAGCGCGGCCTCGAGCTTCACGACCGCCTTGTTCTCCTCCGCCGCGAGCCGCGAGGACTCGAGCTGCAGCCGCCGGAAGTCGACGATCTTGTCCTTGTCCTGCCGCGTCAGACTGTAGCTGACGTTGGTCGCGAGCATCGAGAGGGACTTGTCGACCATGTACGCGCGCGTGCGGCACTCCTCGAGCCGGGACGTGAGGTGCGCGAGGAGGTGCTTCCGCTCGTTCGGCAGCGACAGCAGCTCGACACGCTTCCGCGAGTGCACCGCCTGCAGCCGCTTGCGCTCCTCGAGTGCGTCGCTCGTGAGAATCTCCTTCTGCGTCTCGTACGCCTGCGTCTTCGCTTGCACGATGCGCTCCTGCAACGCAGTGCACCCAAGGACACACGCACGGGTTCGCGATGCTAGTCAAAGCCTCGGCGCTCGCAGAAACGAGCACACGCGCACGCCGGCGCGGGGCGCGCACCGTGGAGAGCTTGATGCCTTCCGCGCGGGACTTGAGGTCCTCCTCCTCGTCCTTGAGCCACGCGACCTGCATCTCGAGCTGCTTGGCCTCGAACTCGACAGCCTTGGCCTCCGCCTGCGCCTCCGCGACGATCATCTGGATCTGGACGTGCAGCGCGTGGATCGACGCCGCCTCGTGCTGCACGCGCTTGCTGCGAGGCAACGCGGGGACGCGGAGGGGTGTCTCAGCGACTGCAGCACGCAACCGGGGCGCACTCGCACCGACGCGTGCTACCTCGCGCGTTCGTGGCGCGGCCGCCGCGCAACGGGGGGGGGGTGTGCTACGCTGCGTTGTACCTGAGGCGGTCCCCGACCGGCACGCCGTCCGCGATCTCTGCGTCCATCCGCGCGACCTCGTCCCGCGGCAGGAGCTGCGCGGACAGCAGCCCGAGCTCGGGCTTCAGCAGCGCGGTCTGCTGCTCTGCGGACGCCCTCAGGATCACCACCTGCTCCTCCTGGTCCGACAGGGTCTCCTCGAGAGTCTGTCTCTGCTCCATGACCATCCGCAGCCGCCGCGTGCAGTCCTCGACGCCCGCGGCCGCGTCCGCCTCCGCCTCCTTGACCTCCTGGTCCAGCTTCGCCTTGAGACTCGCCAACTTGATGTCCGTCTCCTCCTGCAGCTGCTGTATCTGCAGCTGCATCTCCTGCGCCGCCTGCCCGATCAGGAGCTCCGCGCCGTCCTCGAAGTCGCGCACCCGCCGACGCTCCGCGTCCAGCGCCTGCATCTGCCCCTCCAGCTCCGCCTGCATGGAGTCGGCTGCCGCCGCCGCCACGTCCAGCGGCTCCTGGGCCTCCTCCGCCGCCTTGTCCGCCTCGAGGGCCGCCGCGGCGGCCGCCTTCCGCGCCTCGAGGTCCGTCTTCCGCTTCGCGTAGTCCTCCTTGAACTTCTTCCTGCGCCACACGCCACCCAGACAAACAATGACATGACATACAAAAACACGTCCGACCTGGCCTTCCTTCACCAAGTGCGGCTCGCGCAAGTGCCTCGCGCGCAGCGCAGGCCACGAGACGTCCCGCGTCCGCACCGTTCGGCCTCGATCTGCGCCTGGAGGTCCTCCCTGCGCTTGGCGTGCTTGGCCGTCTGCTCCGCCAGCGTGCCCTTCACCTCCTCGTGCTCCCGCTTCAGCTCCGCCAAGTACCGGTCGTGCTTCCCGCCCATCGCGGCCTTCCGCGCGTCGAGCTCCTGCTTCGCGCGGTCCCACTCCGCCTTGAGGGCCTGCAGCTTCTTCTCGCGGCGGCCCTTCTCCTCGTCCCACTGCGCGTCCTGCTGCGTCACCATCTTCCCGCGCCGCTTCTCCATCTGCGACACCGACCGCTCCGCCTGCACAACAAACCACGCAACCCCCGGCGTTTCGGCCCGAACCCCCCCCATGCGCACAACCGCTTCCCAACGCAGGGCGGCCGGGCCGCGGCGCACTCACGTTCTCCATCGTCATCTTCTGCGCCTCCAGGCCCGCCTTTGCGTTCGCGACGACCACCATCTGCTGCTCGAGCAGCCTGTCGAACTTCGCGGTGGTCTCCTTGACGCGCCGCTGGATCGCCGCGCGCTCCTGCTCGATCGCCTCCACCTTCTCGCGGTCCGTCTTCGTCTTCGCCTCCTCCAGCGCCCGCAGCCGCGCCGCGTGCGCCTCCTCCGCCTCCCGCCGCATCGTCTGGATCTCCGTCGCGAAGTCCGCGTCGTGCTGCCGCAGCGCCTCGCGCCGCCGCTGCAGCTCCTGCTCCGCGTACTGCCGCCGCTGCTCCGCGTCCTTCTCGAACTGCGTCGCCTCCGTCTTCGCCGACTGGTACCCCTCCTTCAGCCGCTCGATGCGCCCCGCGATGTCCAGCTCCGCCGCGCGCCGCTCCTCCTCGGCCTTGTCGTGCTCCTCGCGCGTGTCGTGCAGCTTGCCCGTGCGCTCCTCCATCTGCTGCTTGAGCTCCTCCAGCTTCGCCCGCGCCTCCGCCTGCACCTCCTTCCGCCGCTGCTCGATCCCCTCGCGGAAGTCCACCTCCCCCTGGTCCGCCTTGGTCGTCCGCTCCTCGCGCTCCTGCAGAAACGCGTCGACCTCGGCCTTCAGCGCCGCCTCCTCGCGCGCGTACGTGCCCCGCGCGTCCGCCGCCGCCTCCCGCGCCACGTCCGCCTTCTGCCGCGCCCCCTGAAACTCCGCGATGAGCTCCTCCTTCCGCATCTGGCGCTGCCGGACGACGCGCGTGTGGTCCGTGGCGCGCGCGCGGGCCTCCTCGGCCGCGGCCTTGGCCTGCTCGACGATCTTCCGCAGCTGCGCCTTGTTCGCGTCCGTGGAGTCGATGTACTTTTGGCGCTGCTTGGCGGCGTCGGCCTGCCGGGCGTAGCGCCACTCGTTGAACGCGCGGCGCATGCCCTCCTCCTCGCGGAGCTGCTCGGAGCGCAGGTCCTCGATGCGGTCCGCGGCCTTGCGCGCCTCGTCCGCGCGCCGGAGCGCGAGGTCGGCCTGCGACGTCTTGCGCTCCTGGGCAATGCGCTCGAGCTGCTGCAGGAGGAGGTTCTCCGCGCGGAAGAGCTCCTTCGCGAGGATCTGCTTGTCCTGCACGCGCGCCACGGCCTCCTCCTCCTGCTGCTTGAGCTGCGCCTCGACCTCCGCGGCCTCCTCCTCGATCAGCTCCTCCTCCCGGCCCAGCACGCGCTCCTGCTCCGCGGCCTCGCGGTTCAAAATGGCCTGCACGGACTTCTCGAGGTCGGCCTTGAACGGCTGGAGCTGCGTCGCGCGGGCCTTGGCCGCCGTCAGCGCCAGGCTGTGGTCGTTCGTCGCCTCCCCGTACTGTTTCACCACCTCCTCCGTCTCGCGCATCGCGCGGTTGTACGGCTCGAACACGTCCAGCGCCTGCGAAGGAGCCCAGGAAGCGCGTGAAGCGCTCGGAGCGCGGTGACCGGCTGCGGCGCGCGTGTGTTCCGCGACACAGCAGGCAGCCTGGCAGGTGCTCCGCTGCGGGCCCAGAGAGCCATAGAAGGTCGGGCAACGAGGCACGGCCGCTACGTGCGGTGCTGTCCTCTCGCCGGAGGCGGGTTTCCGTGCGGTTTGACGCTTGTGCGGGCGGGGAGCGGGGTTCGAGGCCGGAGGGTGCGCGGGCGCACCTGCAGCTTAATCTGCAGCTCCTCTGCCTTCACCGCCGCGGCATGGCGGCCCGCGGGGACGTTGACCATCTCGTTCCCTGCCTCCTGCGCCTGACGAGCTCCGCCGCGCGGCGGTGCGGGAGGCGCGGGAGCGCAGCACGGTTTCCGGGGAGGTCGCTCCGCTGTGTGTGCGCAGCTGAGACCTGCGAAGACGCATGCGACGTGATGCGGCGCGTGAGAGGCACGTATTGCGCCGCGCGAGCCTGCTGCGGGGCTGTGCAGCACGCCGCCGTGACCAGGGTCGGCCCGTGTGCTCTGCAGCCATGCCCACACAGCAGGAGGCCTCGCGCGGGACCGAACGCGACGGGCAGGCCACGGAGACCTAGAGAACGCGATGACCATTGCTTCGGCGTTGCCGAAGCGCGTGCAACCGCTCTGTTCGGCGCGAACGGCGGTGCGGAGGGGCACAGGCTCACCCGGGGCTTGTGTGACGTGTTCGGAGGGTTCCCCGTCGCCTGAGCACCGGCGGGGTATTGTGCGCTGCGGCAGCGTGCCGGGCGGGCCACGAGGCGGCCCAGTGCGCCCCGTGCGCGCGTGCACGCTGACACAGGCGGGGCACTCCCGGAAGGTCTCTGAAAGGCCGCGCTGACTCCCCCCAGGGCTCCGGCGCGCACGTCTACGGCAGCGCTGCGCAGCGACGGAGCAAAGTCACTCGTTCGGCTCACGTTCGCTGATAATTCGTCGCTTCTCGGGGCGCAGCCGAGCAGGGGGTGCAAGCGGCAGCCATGCAGAGTGTCGTGGATAGGATAAATGACCGCGTACGCGCATTCGACGAGACAGTTGATGCGATGTGTCTGCCCTTGCAGCCAGATTGGCCGCCCCAGGAGGGCGAGCGGACCACCAGGCCCGCCCTCAAGGCTGCTGCCCAGAGGGCGGAAGCCGCAGCGACCAAGGCAAGCCTGAATCCGCGAATCCGATTGCGTTCACAGATAGCTACATCATACGCGACGCCCCGCTCGAACCCCGCGGTGCCGCGCCCCCAGGTCCGGCCCGTTCCCTGACACAAGGACGTCACATACATTGTACTTCCGCAGGTGGGCCTGCTGTTCACCGGCCCCGCTCCGACCCCCGACGAGGCCGACTCCCTCGTCTCCGAGGTCGAGCAGAGCCTCCTGCACGTCGTTGCGTGCCTGCACGGCCTCGGCTCCCGCCCACGCTCCCAGCTGCGGCAGGCCGTCCACGACGGCGCGGTCGCCGCCAAGAGCGCGTTCAGCTCCCTCCTCACCGCGGTGTCCACCGGCTCTGAAGCGGAGGCGATCCGGGGCCACGTCGCGCGGTGCTGGGACGCCTGCAAGCAAGTGGCAGGCATGCCGGTCGACCACGCGGGCGCCGTGACGAGGTCGTGCGCGCGGGTGCTGAAGCGCGTCGCCGCGGACCTGGACGAGCTGGAGGACATGTGCCAGGTGAGCGCAGCCGCCAGCGAAGGCCCTCCCGCCTCGCGCTCACGCGTCGCTGGAACCCCCCGTCCCCCCCTGGAGAGGGCCGCGGGCTGGCGTTCCCGTGCACGGATGACCGAGACTCGCGCACGCGTGACGGCTGGTGCGGCGCAGGAGGGCGGCGGCGGCGAGCGGATCGATGCAGGTGCGCCCGAGGACGGGTGCGAGTTGGTCGAGCTGGACGAGGACGAGGCGACGCCCGAGGAGCTCGCAGCGCGCGCGGCGTGCCACGCGCTCGGCAAGGTGCGGAGCGCGGGCCCGCGGGGGGGGAGCGCCGTGGCAGGGAACGAGGTATGCGTGTGGGGTGTGTTGCGCCGCCAGGGGGCGTGGACGAGCGTCGGTGCGGCTGATCTGCGCGCAGGCTGCGGAGGCTACGATGAAGAAGCTGATGCTGGCCGTTTTGAAGGCGGGCGCGGCGCTGGAGTCGGAGCAGGCGGTTGCGAGCATCGAGGCGGCGCTGGGGTGCTTCGGTGCCGCGGAGGGCGCCGTGTCGAACATGTGCGCGGCGCTCTGCAGCCCCGTGGAGAAGGGCGAGGTGCTGGCTGCCTTGGAACAGGTGCGACGGTGACGCATGCCCCGACAACGGCCGCGCTGTTGCACTTCTTTTGTTTCGACAGCGAATGCGCGCCGATACTTGCATCGGTCGTCTATTCGATGATCTGCGATGAAACATCACGATTTTGCGGCGACTCACTCGGAGAGTCTCGCTGTGCGGGCGCAGATCGAGGGCGGTCTGAGCAAGGCGGTTGGTGCCGTGCAACAGGCCGGCTGCGGCGACGTCGACGGAGCCTCGGTCGGCCTCGACGCCGCTGTCACACATGTGTCTAAGGCCAAAGAGGCGCTCGACAAGATATGAGAGCCCAACGAGGATTCCCGCGATTTCTGGCACGGCAGAGCTCCCTCGACAGCTCTCGCGGCCCGCGCGACGCGTGCGGCCGTGTACGGGCCAAACCGCGGCAATTTGGGCGGACATTTGCATGAACGCGAGATCGATCGCGGTGCCGACCCGCAGCGCCCGCTCCACGGGTGCGCGCGCCGGGCTCCAATGTCGTCATGAACCCGTCGGGCAAGACAGGCCGACGACGGACGCTCGAGGGCACGGTGGGGCGCGACGCCGCACACAAGTGCTCGAGAATATATCCGAAATTCTGTGTACGGCAAGTAAGGTGCGTTTCTGAGCTCAAGTCTCGCCGTGACCGGGTAACAGGGCCCCTGGGGGAGCGCGTGCCGCCTGGGGGGACCGAGTGCCACTCCTGGCGCTCAATTCTTCTTCCTTTGGCCATTTCCGACATGTTACCTTTCCCGTGAGGCACCACGTCGCTCCTCCGCGGGTGCCGAAGCGCCCCGTTCCGCCTGCCCCATCGACCATGCGCCCGGCCGCGGCCAGCGCTCCGCAACCCGCTTCGAACGCCGCAATTTTCCCGCCGCCGGCTTTCCATGAATATCATCGTGCCGGTCATGCGCTTCTAACGCGCAAAAGACCTTTTTCGACGGCGCTGCACGGCGCCCGCTGCCTCTTCAACGGCTTTCGCGGCACGCCGCGCCCCGCGACGGCCCCGAACGCCCACTCCCGCGCCGCGGCGATGTTTCGCCGCGTCGCGCCGTGTCGTCCGCGGCGCCCATCGCAGCACTGCCCGGGCCGCGGTCGATTGCTGCTCTGGTCTGTCATGCATGATCACAACCCCCGCGCTCCCTCGTGCCCGCGCCGTGCAGGCGTGAAGACAGTCCCCGGAGGCGCGCACGCGGCCGCGTTCAACAGCCCGTGCGCCGACCAAGATCGAGGATTCCTCACTGGTTTCAGAACCAGGAAACCATGATCTCCATTTCATCCGTCCTACTTCTCGTGCTCCTGCTGGCCGCGCCCGTGGCGCGCGCGGACCGCGGCGAGGATTCCGACGACGAAGAGGCTGCGATGAACGGCGGCGCCGTCGCAGCGCAGGGCTGCACCGCCTCGCCCCTCGCGGGCTACGCGTGCGTTCACACTGCAACTCCCGGCTTCGACGTGCACTGGGCGGCCCCGGGCGCGGACGGCGTCATGGCGTTCGCGGTGGAGGCGCCGGCGGACCGCGCATACGTGTCGCTCGGGTGGAGCGACTCCCCAGGGCGCATGATCAACGGGTACGACGTGCAGCACACTCGCACCCTTTCAAACAAGACTGGGGTTTCACTCGATCAAATATGCCATGATTGGCCCGGTGATCGAGCCAACCAACCTCGCCACTTCACCGCCTCTCCATGCAGCTACGCGGTGATCGGATGGGCGCGCGACGGCGCTGCGGCGCACGTTGGGATGTACAAGATGGACGGACGCAGCGCTAGCGGCGTCCGCGCGACCTCGGAGGTGACCCTGACGGACGCGTCGATCTCCGTTACCGGTGGGCGGTACGTGATGCGCTTCTCCATCGACCCGGCGCGCGCGAACGCGCCGGCGTTCCGCATGCTTTCTGCGACTGCGGAGAACAACATGATTTGGGCGGACGGGGTGGCGAACGGCGCCAAGGGCTCTTTCGCGACGCACCCGCGGCAGGGTGGGTTCCAGATGACGGTGTCTGGCACGGTCGCGGTCGCCGCCACGCAGGTCCCGGCCACGAACGGGCCAACGGCAACGGCAACGCTGCCTGCCGCTGGCGGGGCTGCGCCCGCGGCGCCGTCGCTGCCGGCGTGCACGGCGTCGACGCTGAAAGCCTCGCATGGCTTCGACTGCATGCTTGCGCCGTCGCCGTCAGTGAAGGTGCACTGGAAGTGGCCGACAGCGTCGGGAGGCACTCCGTTCGCAGTTGAGGGCCCCGCGAACGCGCAGTACATCTCACTGGGATGGACGGACCGCGCTGGGCTCATGTTCCCGGGGTACGCAGTCATCGGCTGGGTCGCCCTGGGCGTCGCACCGCACGTGGGGGCGTACCGCATGTCGGACCGCAGCGCCGCGGGCGTGGAGCCGTCGTCCGACTTCGCGCTCACGGACGCCAGCATCGAGGCCAGCAGCGGCAGCTACCTCATGAAGTTCACGGTCGCGCCTGCCGGGGGCCGGCGCCGCGCCCAGGCCGGTCTCCCACAGCTGTTGTCTTCCAATGGCCTGAACCATATGCTCTGGGCTGTCGGACCCTCACGCACGCCCGGGGGGCCGTTCGGCACGCACCCGCTACAGGGCGGCTTCGATCTTACGCTCGTTCTCGCCGACGCGGTGCCAGCGGGCCCCAACCAGGGGCCACAGCGGCAGCAAGGCGCGCCTGACACGGGCGGCGCCGCGCCGACGACGCCTGCATCGGGGGACAGGCAAGCTCCAGCCGCCCCGAAGTGCACAGCGTCGACGCTGCAGGGTGCGACGAGGGCGTACGACTGCATGCAGTCGGTAGCGGCTGGTGTCGCCATTCACTGGATGCTTCCGCGCGCAGAGAGCCCGAACGAGGTTCCTGCAATGGCGATCGAGGGCCCCGAGACGAGCTACATATCGCTTGGATGGGGGGACTCCCCGGGGTCCATGGTGCCTGGGTATGCGGTGATCGGTTGGGCTGACACAGGCTCAAACGACCCCCCCCACGTGGGCATCTACCGCATGGACGGCAGGAGCGCGGGCGGCGTGACGCCCACGACCGAAGTCGCTCTCAGCTCGGCGTCGATCAGCGTCGCCAACGGCCGATACGTCATGGAGTTTCACGTTGCTGGTACCGCAGGGGCAGGGGCTGCGGCGCGGCGCCGGTTGAGCCAGGGCGCCCCGCGGCTGCTGGACCCGCTCGGTGCAAACAACATGCTGTACGCGCTCGGGCCGGCCGGAGCAGCGAAGGGTGCGTTCCGCACGCACACCGTCGATGGCGGGTTCACGCTCAACCTGGTGACGGGCGCGACGGGGTCGACCGGGCACCCGCTGCACGCGACGTTCGTTGCGCACGGTATCCTCGGTCTCCTCGGCTTCGTCGTGCTGTTCCCCGTCGCGGTGACGTCTGCCGCGCTGAAACAGGGCTTCCGTGGGTGCACTGGTGTCACGACGATGCCGCTCTGGATGGACGTGCACCGCGCTGCTGCGTTCCTAGGCCCGGTGTTCGGCGGCGCGGCCGTCGCGCTCATCGTCGTCAAGGGCAACGGCGGCGCGGGCGCGCAGGGGCTTGCGTTCCCTACCCACCGCGTCCTCGGTTGGGCGGTCGTTGCGGCCGGAGCAGCCAACGTGCTGATCGGAAAGATTCGGCCGGGCAAGGACCACCGGTACCGCACGCTGTGGTTCCTGGCGCACCGCGTTACTGGCTACGGCGCGCTGGCCGGAGGCATAGCAGAGTGTTTCCTGGGCGTCGTGGTGATGCGCGACGCGGACGACGATGTCGGCGGGATGCTGGTGGCGCTCGGCGCGACAGCTGCGACGTCCGCGGTCCTTGCGGCGGTCCTGGGCGTCTCGATGGCCCTGCTGCGGCGCACCGGTGATGCGGTGGTGACGCATGCGGCTCTGTCGCACGACAGCGACAGCAAGGGCACGCTGGGCGTGTTTGCTTCGCCTGCTGCCACGCGGATGGACTCGATGGAGCTGAGGACGCTCGCTACGACGGACGTGGGGCCGCTGCAGCTGTTGTCGCAGGGTGCTGTGGGACCGGTGCCTGTGCCGGTGTCGGACAGAGGTGTGCTGTGCGACAGCAGCCGATAGAGCTGGATGCGATCGAGCGCGCCCCGTTGAGTCAACACCCCTGGGGGTGTTTGTGAAAACTGGCGCCACGAGGGGAGACTGTCTGCCTTCGGACTCACAAGTACTCTGGGTGGGTTGGGGGGCTGGCCTGATTTGGATGGATGGGGTCGAGGGGTCCGAGCTCCAGATTGCCCCTCCCCGGCATCACCATCGCGCGCTGAAGGGTGCATGGGGTCGACGGGTGCTGGCTCCACCCCATGTGGGCATGATGTCAACGTCAAACGACAGTCTTCCGCGATGTATCGACCCCGACGGCGGCCGTCACATTGCGCCCGAGCATGCTGACGAGATCCTGCAGCCATCGCCAAGGAGCGACAGCAAGAAAGCGTCGTCACAGGCCAGAAGATGCAGAAGCTCCTTTGGCCGATGCCCGCTGCAGATTCGGGGGTGTTGCGCGCGTGACCCTATGAAACTTTGAAGGGAGTCGACCGAGGGGCTCAACAGACCCGTCTCGCACTCGAGGCAACGGACATGTACAACATGACATGTGTCACAGCGCAAATCTTGGGGCATGGCCCCTGGACATGCGCGCTGTGACCGAAATGCAACGCCGATGCTCATCTACCACGGTGTCGGCGACCCTTGGCGTGCCGGAAAGCCCGATAGGAGCTGGTCCAGGTCCAGGTTGTTGTTGCTCGGCACACTTTGCCGGGAAAGATGGCCCCTCGGGGCCATGCCAAATATCGAGTGGATGGGGGGGGCCGAGGGGTGCCGGCGACCCCCCTCGGACCCATGATTTGAAGGGTGGATGGGGTCGAGGGGTAGCGCCGCCACCCCCCCAACCCACCCAGAGTACTTGTGAGTCCGAAGGCAGACAGTCTCAGGGGGGGGCACACAGGTGCGCGTTGGAACTCACTGGTCGCACATTGCCGCCCCCTCGTCGCCAGCTGTCGCGATCAAGCGTTCCTCCTGTGGCGTGAGAAACGCGCCGACGCTTAGACACGTCAAGTTGGCACCGTCACTTGTTTTTGCCGATGCCCCGGACTCGAGACGTATAAATCGCATCAATACACATGTCTCGCATGCAACTTCATCCTCCATTATCAACGTGGGCGGACGGACGTTACCGTAGACTGCCCGTCCAGAGCGCTGCGCGGCGCACAGACCGCCCTGCCTCTCTCCTACGCCCGAACAGGCCTGAACCAGCTCGAATTTCCCCGACACGCTGGTGTCCACCTCGATCCAGAGCTAGACACTCTTCGACGGACCGCAGAGGGCCCTCCCAGGACCGGGCCATGTCGCAAGAGCCCCCCGAGGAGCAGGCCAGTCCGCTGCCCACAACGCGCCGCGCCTGGGTCCTGACCGCCGGCAACGTCGCGAACATGAAGCTCGAGACGCAGGTCAGATCGACACCGCCGCACTCGCTCCTGTCCAAGGTCTCAGGCCAGCGTCGCAACGGCGCATCAATCCCGTCCCACGACGGCATCTCTTGATCGCGTTTCCGCAGCCGATGCCCGCTCCCGGAGACGGCGAAGTCCTCGTCGCGGTCGAGGCCATCGGCCTCAACTTCGCCGACGTCTTCTCCGTCCTGGGCCTGTACGGCGCCACCCCAGAAGGCGCCTTCACGCCGGGTTTGGAGTTCGCCGGGAGCGTCGTGAGCGCACGCGGCGACGTGCCGTTCCGGCCGGGCGACCGCGTGATGGGCTGCACGCGCTTCGGCGCGTACGCCGACTACGTCGTCTCCCCCGCAGCGCTCCTGCGACCCATTCCTGACTCATGGTCTGTGGCGCAGGGCGCCGCCTGTCTCGTGCAGGCCCTGACCATGTACTACGCGCTCGTCGCGCTGGGCGGTCTCCGTGCGGGCCACGCCGTGATGGTCCACAGCCTCGCGGGCGGGTGCGGGCAGTGGGCGGCCAAGATATGTCGGCACGTGGGGGCTGTGGTGTCGGGGACAGTGGGGAGCGAGGCGAAGAAAGCGGGGCTGCTGGAGCAGCTGCCGTGGCTGCAGCCGTGGCAGGTCGTGGTCCGGGAGACCCCGCGGGAGTTCGGGGCGCAGCTGGACGGCGTGCTGAGTCAGGCTGGTGCCGAGGGGTTCGATGTGGTGCTAGACGCGGTGCTGGGGGGGTGGATGCAGCCCGGGTTCGACAGAGTGGCCAAGGGCGGCAGGTGCGCGGGTGCTCGCAGTCGCGCCATCCCGGACTTGCGCCAGCTCGTCGCCGGATATCTGGTGATGCCTGAGTTGTGTGGATCTTTCTGTGCAGGTACGTCGTGTACGGCGCTGCGGACATGACGCCCAAGGGCGGGAAGCCTGGCTGGATTCGTCTGGCGTGGCAGTACCTCACGCGGCCACGCATCGACCCGCTCGCGCTGCCAGGACAAAACCGCAGCGTCATGGGGTGCGCCCGCCGCGTCCACACAACCCACAGAGCCGCGCGCTCGCCGCGCCATCGTGCGCCACACGCCTGCCGGGCTTTCCGCGTGATGGTGCCCCAAGACTAGAGATTCACACCTGGGTTCCGTGTGCAGGTTCAATCTTATTTGGATGTTTGACAAAGTGGACGAACTCGGCCGAATGGTGGACGAACTGCTCGCGATGGACCTCGCACCGGCCGAGATCGGCGTGACCATGCCGTTCGAGGACGCCCCTGCGGCCATCGCGAAGCTGCAGTCGGGGCAGACGACGGGCAAGGTGGTGCTGACAGTCCGTCGAGAGGGTTGAGTCAGGGGGGGGTCTAGGGCTAGATCGGTCCTGATACGCAGGCCAGGCTGCGCAGCGCTTTGAGTGCAGGCTGCACATCGTTCCGTGGCGAGGATTCTCCCGGCGATATGGGGACAAAACAAACAAATAACAAATCAAGTGTTATTGTTTCGTATCTCGTGGCTTCCCCTCCTTCTGCGGGGCCGCGTCGGCGCGCTCCGCGGCGTCGTCCGCCTCGATCCTCCGCAGCGCCCGCTTCAGCCCGTCTATCGGGCTCTCGGCCGTTTCGGAGTCGGCAATTCCCTTCTTGTAGCCCTGCAGAAACCCCTGTACGAGCTCCCGCGACCTCGGCGCCGCCTCCGCCGCCACCCGCTGCCCCTGCTCCTTCAGGTACTTCACGTTCGCGATGCCCTGCTGCATCTCCTTGCTCCGCATCGTCTCGCGCGCAGCACCCTCCGCTGCGCGATGCACCTCTCCGCTGGCAAAGGCGGCGCGTGCCGCACTCGCGAGCGTCGACGCCGTCGTCGCCGCTGCATCGCGCAGGCGGGCCGCCTCGTCGCCGAGGGTCGAGTCGGCGGCTGGGTCCGGGCGTGCGGGCTCGTCCGGGCGCTCAGTGTGGCGCGTCGCCGCCTGCGAGGCGTCCTTTTCGGCCCGGTTCGCGGGCGCGTCGGACTCCGTGAAGCCGTCCTGGATCTCGAGGGCTTTTTGCCGGACGACGCGCGGGACGGCGGACGCGAAATCTCTGACGCGTCGGAGCTCCTGCTCCACAGCAAGGAACAAATTGGCCCAGATTTGCTTCGTCTGTCGCTTTGCGAGGTGGCGCCGGACCCACCAGTATTCCTTGTACGATATCTGTGTCAGCCTGCAGCACAGGCACCAGGCGCACGTCTCTTTGGCGAGAAATCGGCGCGAGAAACTCGCAGATGGCAGGGAGCGCGTTCGTCCGTTGTGGCGGGGCTGCGATCGTATGTCGGCTACGCCTGCGATTGTTCACTTACTTCTGGACCTGGAGGCGCGGTTTGCAGCTGCTCAACGCGCGAAACGAGGCAGGCGAGGCGCACTGTGCTGCCGGCCTTGCACCGCCAGTACGCACCTGGTCTCGAATCGAGAGGGGATCTTGCTAGGGAAGACCAGCTCCTTCCAGTGCTGGAAGACGTATCCCTCAGCCTGAACGTACCACCACCGCGCGAGGGCCCGCCACTGGGAAACCTTGCCCATGCCCCACCACCTCGCCCCGCCTGAGCGCTGCCTTCGACGACTGCTTCCCCGCCGGCCCACGCGCCCCGCCTCCGCTTCTGCGCCGGAGCCCACCCGCGCCCCCCAACCTGCACCGTCCGACTTCAACCCCCCACACACCCTGACTCAGCAGCCACAAACCCCCCCGCACCCCGCCACGCCGTCCACCACGAGTCACACTCCACCCACCCACCACTCACCACGCGCCGCCGCGCCCCCTCGCCCCCGCACCGCTCAACCCACGCGAGGCACTCCCCCCGGCGTTCGCGGGCATCACACCCCCCCCTCAGTCCGCCCGCTTCGCCTTGCGCTTCTTCGCGCCCCCCTTGGCCTCCGCGCCCCCCGCGGGCGCCTCGCGGGCCTCCCCGGACGCGGCCGCCTTCTCGCCGTCCTTCTTCTTGCCCTTGGTCACCACCTGGTTGTCAGGGTTCATGTTCTGCAGCATCTCCATGAGGCCCCCGGCCTTGAACGGACGCGCGAGGTCCTCCGACGGGTGCTCGCCGACGACGTGGATCCTGCGCGCGGGCGGGCGGCGCAGCGGACGTCAGGGGCGGGGGTGTTGCGGTGACTCGAGTTTGCGGGCGCCAGGAGGTGGGGGGGGGGTTGAGGAGGGGTGTGCGACGCGTGGGGCTCGCGGGTGCAGGCGTAGGTGCCGTGTGCGGCCGCGGCGTGTGCGGGTGTTGACCGTGTTCGCTGGCGCTGGTGTGTGATGCAGGTGTGGGGCCGCACCGGAACATCTTGTTGTCGAGGATGCCGAAGGGCATCATGAGGCCCTGGAGGAGCATCGGCGGGAGCATGCCCTTGTAGAAGTGGAGCACGCAGACGATCGCCACGCTGATGAGTTGGCTCCGCAGCCCGTCCAGGACCTGCTTGGTGTCATACTCGCGCACCGTCACCGTCGTCGTCTCGCCCTGTGGGCTCTTCGTCTTCACCTGCGAGGCACGGCGCGGGCGGACGCGCAACTCGGACCCGCGCGAGGCGGCAACGGCCCCCAAGGGCCATTGGCATCAGGTCACGTCGCGCGAACGTGAAAATCTGGCCTCGTGCGACCGCGATGCGCACTCTCAGAGCTGCGAGGCAGTCGCGCGCGTGTTGGGCCCGGCGCTGGGGCACGCTAGTGCGCGTGGGGTGACGCCCTGCCGGCGTGGGCGGCGCTTTCGCCACAGCGTGGAAACACCGAGGGCGGGACGGCCGCTGACGCGATGCCAGGGCGCCGCGACGCGTTTGCATTGGCTCACCGGCTTCTTGTCGTCGATGCCGTTGATCTTCTTGAGCAGGAAGAGGTTCACGACGACGCTGATGGCCAGGAGCGAGAAGTACAGAATGCGCGCCGCCTCCACGGAAACGTCCTTCATGTGGCTGCGACCGAAGATCGTCAAGCCGAGGTATATCGGCATCCGCGACTTCCGGATCAGGTCCAGCGTGTCCTTGAGCGCCATCCTTGCGGGGGGCCTTCAGCAGGCCAACTTCACGCTGCGTGTGTGCTGCCCAGTGTGCATGCAACGCCCCGAGTAGCAGCGAACGACGACGAGCCACCTCCTATGGACCCCAGCTGACACTGGACGCCGCACGCCGGGCGCGGGCGGCCGCGCCGGCCCTTGTCCCCCCGCGGCCCAGCCCGGGCCGCCACAAGGTCCTGCGGCCCGACGCAAGGGCAGTCCGACCGCGTTTGCCGCGGCGCTGGGCGTCAGGGGGCGGCCTGCTGGCGCCGGCGGGGAAGTTCGCTGTTGGGAGGGTGCAGCGCTGCGTGTATGTCGTGAATATCGCGGTGCGCAGCGGCGGCGGTGCAGTCGGAAGTGAGTTGGGGGAGAGATGGGCTCGTCCGACGACGCAGGGTCGCTCCCGAGCGACTTTGGCGGTTCGGACGAGGAGATATACGGTGAATTCGAGGATGTAGAGGAAGACGAGAATGGCGGGCGCGCGGGCGCGGAAGAGGACGAGGAGGACAGCGGAGGTGGGCCGTCACCCAGTGCCGCGCAGCACACCCGTTCCGGGAGCACTCCACGCCCGTCGCCGCATGTTCGTGTCTGCAGCGAAGCGCTGCGTAGGAGAAATCGGGGGTCGAAGGCGCTGTTCGGCCTGCAGGGAGACACCAACCCGTCTCCTGCGCTGCCCGCAGGTGACGACGACGACGACGCGCCGGGCGAGGATCCGCACGGTCCACGGATGCGCAGGCTCGGGAGGGACGACGAGGAGCTGCTCATGTCGTCCGTGGACGCCTCGGACGCCGCCCTGATGCGCCTGGAGGCAAGCGCACACTGTCCCACGGCCACAGCGCACACGAGCCGCACGCTCACGTCTTGAAAAACCGCCACGACCTCACGCTTCTCTTCCCGCCGCTCCCTCAACAGGCGAACGCGCTCCTCGACGAAGCCAGGGTCGACTATGCGCGGACGAAGACCCTTCAGGCCTACTTGCGTGACCTGCGCGACGCCATCCTCGCGCTGCCGGCGCGCAAGATCAGCGCTGCGTCGTGCGGCGTCGCGGGCTACGTCGAGGGCCTCCGGTCGCCCGTGCCCACCGACGCGAAGCTCCAGTTCGCGCCGCCAACCTCCGTCGACGTCATCGGGAGCTACCTGCCGCGCACCGCGGTCGCGGGGGCCGACTGCCACGTCGACGTGTCGCTCGAGCTCCCCGAGGCCGTCCTCGCGTCGAAGGACCACGTCTCGCACAAGTTCCACGCGAAGCGCGCCGTGTATTTGGGGGGGGTGTTGAGGGGTCTGTTTGGGGGGGTCAGGAAGGGGCAAGGGCCGGCGGCTGGCGCGGGGGAGAGCGAGAGGTGGGGAGAAGTGTCGTGGACGGTGCTCGCGGGTGACCCGCGGTGCCCCGCGCTGCTGCTGCGCCCGCCAGCTGCAGTGCACACGCGCGGCGCAGGGCTGGCGGTGCGGCTGTCCGTGCGTCCCCCCGTGGCGGCGCTGCCGCTCAGCAGGCTCGGGCCCGACCGGAACAACGTCAGGACGCACCGTGCGGCGGGGGCCGGGGCGGCGCGGGACGCGAACGGCGCGGAAGGAGCAGCGGAGCTGCTGCCTACTCCTGTGTACAACCACGCGCTCCTGAGGGACGCGCTGGCGCCGGAGCTGCTTCGGCAGGTGCACCTGGCGGTGAAGCAGTGCAGGGGGCTGCAGGACTGCGTCGTCCTGCTCCGTGTGTGGGGCAGGAAGGCGGGGGTGTCTCCGCGAGGGGGCGGGGGTGTCACGGGCTTCATGCTGCAGGTGCGTGCGCGCTGCCGTTGTGGCTGGCGACCGCATCCGAGGGGGCGGGGGGCTGATTGTCTCGGTCTGTGTCCTGCGCTCGCAGATGCTGGCGGTGCACCAGGCACTGCATGGCAAGCTGCACAGCGCAATGATGCCGCTGCAAATGATGCGGGCGGTGCTGCAGCTGCTCGCGGATATCAAGACGATGGAAGCCGGGCTCGAAATGCCCAGGACGCACCTCCAGGGCGCCAAGGCAAGCAAAACACCCCCCTCCTCAACACCCCCCCCCTCTCCACCTACAACATCACCTCTTGCACCGACGCCCTCCCCTCGCCCTCGGTGCCGTCCACCACCGTACGCAGGCGTCGCCGGCCCCGCTCGCGCTGCACCGCGCGCACCGTCCCTGTGTGTTGCTGGACGCGACAGGCTTCGTCAACATCTTCGCGCCCCTCTCGCGGTCCGCGCTCGCGCACGCCTCGCTGGCAGCCGCCGCCTCCGTGCGTGCCCTGGCGCAGCCCGCGTCGCCCGAGGAGGCCTTCGAAGCGATCTTCCTGGAAACGAAACCCGTCGTCGTTCGGTACGACTTTGCCTACGCCGTGACGCTGCCGCAGCAGAACGACGGCGCCGGGGGCGCACAGGACGTGTCCGGCGACCTGCCGTCGTCGGCTGCGGAGGAGGCGCGCGTCGAGGAGCTGCTGACGCAGGGACTGGCGGACCGCGCGCGTGCAGTCGTGTGCCTCCCGCGGGGGCTCCGGGCCCCTGAAGCGGCCGCCCGAGGCAGCGCCGCGCTCTCGGCGGTCCCCTCGCCAGATTCCGCTCCCCTGATGGTCGGCGTGCTCGCCGACAGCGCCCATCTGGCCCGCAGCGTCGACCTGGGCCCGTCCCCCGAAGACGCTGTCGCCGCCAGGGCCTTCCGCGAGTTCTGGGGCCAGCGGGCGGAGCTCCGGCGGTTCAAGGACGGCAGAATCGTCGAGACCGCCGTGTGGGACACGGACCCGAGCGAGCGCCACGCGATCCCGGACAAGATCGTCATGCACGTGTTGAAGCGCCACATTGGGGCCAACACCGAGGCGGTGCGGACGGCCGGGTGCCTCGACGCTGCGCTCACGTCCAGCGACGACGTCGTGGCCGCGAGCGCCGAGCGCAACGCGGCGATGCTGGACGCTGCCGTCGACAAGCTGTCCAAGCAGCTGCGGGCGCTGGCGACACTGCCGCTGCGCGTGCTGTCCGTGCAGCCGCTCGCGGCGACGCTGCGCGGGACCGCGCCGTTCCCGCCGGCCCCTCACCCGTTCCTCGGCGGCCCGCGCGAGGGCGGCGGGCGCGGCGCCCCGCGCTGCGCGGACCCGGTGGAGGTGCTCGTGAGCCTGGAGGGGTCGGGCAAGTGGCCGGAGGACTCCGAAGCGTATTTCAAGATGCGCGCGGCGCTTGGTATTCAGCTGGGTAGCGCGTGCGAGGAGGCGTACGGGCACCCGTTCCGCGCGTCCGAGCCGTGCGTCGACATGCTCGTCGACGGCTTTGCCCTCCGCCTCATATTGAACACCGATCGAGAAGACATAATTGCGGAAAAGGCGGCGCTGACTGGCAAGCCCGCGGCGCCGGACCCGGCGCTCGCCGTCCTCCGCGGCGTCCACGGCGCGACGCCGGTGGCGCGCATGCTCTGGCTGCACGGCACGGTCGCGTACGTCAGCCAGAAACACCCCGCCATGCCCGCGGTGGCTCGCCTGGCGAAACGCTGGGCCGCGGCGCGGCTCCTCTCCCCGCACGTGCCCGACGAGGTCTGGGAGCTCCTCGCCTGCCACGTCTTCTGCGAGCCCGCCGCGTCCCCGCCGCCCGCCACACGCCTGCGCGGGTTCAGCACACTGCTGTCGCTGCTCGCTCGCTTCCCGTTCCACGCCCGCCCGCTCGTCGTGGACCCGCGCAACGAGCTCGGAAGCGACGCGTACCGCACGGCGCTCGCGGCGCTCGAGGACCGCGCGAAGGACCCGTCGGGGGGGGGGATGTTGATCGCGGTCCCCGGGGACGTCAAGGGCGACTTGTGGACCGGCAGCACGCCCTCGCAGGGAGTCGTGGCCCGCATGGCCGCGCTGGCCGCGGACGACCTCGCGGCACTGGAGGCAG
The DNA here is from genome assembly GCA_916048055.1 of Pedinophyceae sp. YPF-701. Lineage (NCBI taxonomy): Eukaryota > Viridiplantae > Chlorophyta > Pedinophyceae > Pedinophyceae sp. YPF-701. The sequence goes on along the minus strand of CAJZHL010000001.1, from coordinate 922,476 downwards.
CCGCGACCGGGGACCCCTCCGCGCCGCCACCGCTGCGCATCTTCGCACCAAGCCTCCGCGACTTTGACGCGCTCCTCGTGCTGCGCAAGGAGGCCCTTCCGCACCCGGACCGCGCCCTGCAGGCGCCCGCCGGCCTCCCCTCGGGCGCGGCTGCTGCCTGCAGCGCGGTGACGGGCCCGGGGGGCGCTGGCACGGCCATGCGGGGCCTCCTTGATGGCCGGGGGGTGTTGCCAGTGCCGCCGCCGGCGAAGCGCGCGCGCGCGATGCTGCGCGCGTTCCCGGCAGCGGTGGTCGATGTGCCGGGCGCGGACGTCGAGCGGCTCCGGAAGGACGTCCTCATCGGGTTTTATCCGCAACGCACCCTGGTGGGGCTGTTGCAGCACCGGCTGGGGCACCTGGCGACGTTCGGGGCGGACTTCCTGGGCGGCTCGCGGGTCGTGGGGGTGTCGTGGCGCCCCGAGGCGTTCGTTCCGGCCCCTGTGGACCCCGCACGCGCGCACGCGTGCGTGCCGCTGGTGTCGGGCGGCGGGGGGGAGTCGCGGGAGCTGCTGGTCGTGCCTGACGCGGCGGCGGCGCTGGCGGAGGCGGCGAGCATCGGGGAGGGGCTGATTGAGCGAATCGCCGTAGTCAGCTCGGGCAGCTTGTTGTGAGCTGCTGGTTGAGTCAGTGCGGGGGGTACTCATTGCTTTGCCCGCTGCGCCGGAATTTCGGTCTCTTTTGCATCTCAGGCTCGCGATGCAAGCAGCACGCATCAGTCTCCGCATTTCCCATAAAACAGCGAAGATTCCGGCGCACGCCTGCGACCCGGCGGGCCATGAAGGAGAGCAGCGTGGTGCACAGCGCTAGTCCGGGCCGCTACAGATGCATTCATCACGTGCGATGCGCATGACATGTGCACGTAGCTCGAATTAGAGCAACGAATCAGGCAACGTCGTGGTATCACTTCAATTGATACCATATTGAACCATAGCAGGGCAGTCAACTCACCAGCAGTGCCGCCTTACAGGCGCACGTAGCGACACCGATGCTGCCTCGACAAACGTGAGCACTTATGGCGAGGCTTCCGCGCCGCCGCGCGGGGATGACGAGCCGGGCGAGCGCCCCCAGTTTGTCGTCTCACTCAGTGGCAGAAGGCCCATGGAGACCAGCGCGTGCGCCGCCATTCGACCCGTTCGAGTACGTGCCGCACGAACGCGGGTACAGGACGTACTGGGGCTTCAGTCTGGGCGTCGCCTACCTCACATTCATCGCTCTCTTCATCGGTACGGCCCCGCCCCACCGCCCAACTGCGCACATGGCCAGGCGCCGCATTGACGACGCGCGAGGAACTCTTCGGAGCTCACGTGCTCACGACCGGTCATATTGGCCTCGCCTGTCCTTGCAGGATACGGGCTGTATCGCTTCGCGACAGACCCCATGCAGGCGTCCGAGAGCACGTCCTCGGTCAGCGACTACGCCTACCATCCGCGGACCTCCATGGAATCGAACGTCGCCTTCGCGGCCACGATCGTCGGCCCGATCGACCTCCTGCCCCCCGGCACCATCTACCTGGTCGCCAAACAGCAGTACCTGGAGATCGCGATGGATGGCGGCGACAGACCCAGCGTCAATACCGTCGAGATCGACCTGCCGCTGGCCCCGGCCGAAATCGTCAACTCGGACGGCGCGGTCATCCGCGTCATGCGGATCGTGCCTGCGTGCGCCGACCCGACGAAGGACCAGGTGCCCGAGCTGGTGGCGCTGCCGTTCGAGCTCGGCGACGGGGAGAAGCCCATGAGCATCTACCGCCTGCCCGGGGCCGTGCCCTGCGACAGCAACGTGGCGCAGTTTCCGCACATGCAGGCAAGTGGACCGCGTGTGGTCCGTGTGTTGCCGCTGACAGCACCTGCGTTGCCGCCGAAGCAGCGATACATCGCTGTTCCGGTCAGTCCGAACGCCTGACCTTCCGCTGTGCGATCTCGCAGGGAACGCTGTTCGCATCGCGAAGCTTCGCCCAGGTCGCGATCGAGGCTCGGGTGAACTGGACGAAGATTGCAGACGCGCCACCGCAGCTCCGCGCTCTCGTGTACTCCTGCTTCGTGGTGGGGCTCATGCGGTCCGAGCAGGTGCCCACGAACGCGATCACGTGGAACACGGACCTCGAGGATCTCCGCGCGCAGAGGGTCGGCTTCCTGACCTCGCAATCGAAGCCGCTCTTCGTAAATGAAGTGGCCGTGTCGGTGCGGCGGACCACCGTGATCAAGGAGAGCTTCATCTTCAGCTTCCTCCCCGTAATCTCGTCCGAGAACCTCGCCTGGGACAGAGCGGACGTCGAGCTCCTCAGCGTCTCCCAGCCCCAGGGGGACTTGCTAGCACGGTACCTCTTCCGCCTCGACGGCAGCTTCGTCGAGGTGCGCCTCGTGCCGGTCAAGGACCTCTGGACGCTCCTCGGGGACATCGGCGGCATCGTGGGGCTTCTCTTCGTGCTGTTCTCGCAGCCGGGAAAGCTCGTGAACTTCCTGCTGCTGCGACGCGACGTGTCCGCACGCCTGCAGCGCGCGGGCGGCGTCGAGGCGGACGTCAAGCAGGCGGCATCGAGCAGGGCCTCCACGGCGAGCGTCAGGGACGCAGACGTCGTCAGGATGTCTGTGGAGACGCAGCAGGTGGAAGTGGCGAAGCGGGCCGTGCAGTTTGCCGCCGCCGACCGCGTGCACGAGGACGGGGTCGACCCGCGCGAGGGCCTGCCGGACCGGGCGAGCAACGCGTCGGTCGCGCGCCGGGCGAAGCTGCGGTGGGCGGCGGCGGCGGCCCTGGCACAGAAGCTTGGTACCCGCAGCGGCAACATCTCCTTCATTCAACGCATGGTCTCGCAAGGCAGGGCCCTGAAGATCGCACGCCTGCAAAAGCGAGAGGCCCTGCATCCGAGCGAGTCACAGGACGGCGCGGCGGCTCCGCAGTCACCGCTCGCGCCGGAGCGCTCCACGGCGTCGTGTGGCGCAGGGCTCTCGGCCCCGGGTGACGCCGCGGAGCAGCACGCGCACGCCGATCAGGTGAGCGGCGTGCCGCATCAAGGTCATCTGGCGGAGGCGGCGCCGCGGCAAAGCGACGACGTTTCGGCCGCGGACAGGCCCTCGGCGCCGCGGCCCGTTGCAGCAACCAGCTCGATCAGCACCGGCTCGCACGCGTCACTGGCGTCGAACGCCGCGGGCTCGATTCGCGCCGGCACCCTTCCCGTTGGGCGACACGGCGGCCCGACGGCGCCCACTCTCGACCATCTCGGCAGCGCGGTCCTCAGGTACGACAGGCAGCAACGCACCCGCGCAACGTGCCGCCGCACCCCGAACACAGCGCCACGTGGCCTGCCTGCTCCAGCCTGTGCGGAAACACGACATCCGCGGTGTCGTCGGCGCTTGCCAGGCGGACAGCGGGGTGCACTTGCAGCAGTGATTCACTCTTTACTGTCGCAGAGACACCGCCTCGCGGGAAGGGGGTTCACTACGCTAGCTCGCCCGAGCCGTGGCTGCCCTATGCAGGTCGAGCATCGAGACTACCCGGCCGTCTAGGTTCCGAGAGGAGGCAGGGCGGCTCTCCGCACAGAGACGCGCTGATGATGCGGGTCCAGCGCGGGAGGAGGAAGAGGACGAAGAAGCGCAGCCCCGCGACAGCTTCGGACCTGTGGGTCCCAGGCGCGTGTGAGGCGCGGCGACGACCATGGGCGAGGCGGCACCTTGGCAGGCCCCTCAGGCGCAAATTGTGCGCGTCGCTCGGCGGGCTCGCTTTCGCCGCCAGCGACAACCCGGAACGAAAGACCTCAGAAGCAACGCGCAGGCGGCACGGGCTTCCGGCGCACGCACGGTGGACCGTTACGGTCAGGCACAGTGCCTGTCGTGCAAGATGAGAGAGATTTTCAAGATGTGTTCGTTACTCGACCCCGGAAGGCGTGACCCGCGGCGCACAGCGGGCCCAGCCGATCCCTCCACTCGCCCGTGGAACCGTGTCCGGTCAGCCACGCTGGCACGGGTTGTGCAGGTTCAAATGCAGCAACAACGTCGCGGCACCGCGCCGCACGGTCCGGTGCTCGGGCGCCCCGCATGCTGTGACATCAGGCGAGCCGGGACGCTCCTCCGCTCGGCCGTGTCAGCGTGACGCGCATCGCTTGGCCCACAGCGAAGAACTACCACTTGTTGTGCAAAGCAGTTGCTAGCGGCGTCTCCGCGGGAAGAGCACGGGTTCGGTGGCCGCCCAAATGGTCGGTTGGAACACGGGACGAAGCCTCGCCGCTACAGGGGGGCTCGCGGAGCTGGCGGAAGCGCATGCCGCACTCGCGACGCCCTGTTGCGGCTCCGAACGGCGACGTGGCTGTTGGGCCGGTTGGCTCGCGGACCGCCACGAATAGGGCTCGCTCCGGCGGCGGAGGCCCCGTTCGTCGCACAGGAGCCCGGCCGACGGATTCGATTGCTCGCAGCCTGAGCGGCAGACACACACACTCACCTCGTAGGCACACTGCCGTCCCGCGCCGTGTTTTCCCCGTCCTCGCACGGGTGTATCCGCGAAAAGGTTGACGCTCTCAATTCAAAGAGTACGACCGTTCTGTCGACGCGGTTAATCCATGGTCACCCGAGCTCCGTCGGGCCAGGAGGGCTGGAGCACGCCCCCCTCGCACCGCGGCGCCGAGCGTCGAGGGCGCGCGACGCGGCACTGCCTCGGCCAATGGCATTGCAGTAGTCGAACGCACCCGCCCTGAGCCCCTCTCAGGCCCCGAATCCAGCTCTGCCACGGGCCAGGTAGGCCCTGCGTCGCGCCGTGGCACGCGCGCCCGTCCCCCACGTGCCGCGTCTCCGCGCCCCTCCAACACGCGATCCAGCGGCCGTGGCCAGGCAGCCGCCGCCCGCGAGCCGCGGCCCACGCTCGGCGCCGTGCCCGCCCCCCTGCCCCCCAAGCGCCACTCCAGTGTTGATCGCACGTCATCGGCGCCCGCCCTCCCGCTGCGCAGACCCACGCCGCGACAAGTATCCCCGAGCGGCGTCGAAAGCGCACACTGGCGAACCAAGGGGCGCGATGTCCTGTCGGAGGTGGGCGCGGACCACGGCGCTGGGAGTGAACGCGCGGCCGTGACGCGGCTCCCGGGCGCAAGCGGCCATGGGGAACACCGGCAGCGCCCCTGTGGCGGCCGACAGGTCGCACAGGGGCGCTGAGTACCTGGCCAAGAAGCGCGACCACGCCAATGGCGACGGCATGCATGAAAGAGGCACCGGCGCGAAAACGCCCGGCCCGAGCAGGCGCGCGACCCGCAGCCCCGCCACGCGCCCCTCCGATCCGCCAGGACCTCCCCCCGCGCACGCAGCGCCGCGCAGCGCGCGCACAGGGCGTATGAGCGCGCGCCCTCATGCACGCTCCCTCCCGCTAGTGCCCGCGCCCTGCGCCGCCGCTGCGCAGCCGCGACGGGCGCCCGCGGCGCCGCTGGCCTCCACGCGCCCGACTGCGTGCTCCCGCTGCGGCTCGGCGCGCCGGTCGCCGTGTCGGCGCGCCGCGGTGCCGGGGCCCAGCGGTAGTTGCCCGGCAGCGTGGCTCCAGGTCAGGGCGAGAGCGGCCCAGAGAGCGCGCGTGCGTGGACCGAGACGGGCTCTCCCGGCGCCCCACGCTCTGCAGTGTCGCCGGGAGCCACCTGACGCTGCGGCCGTGGATGAGCGCGAAGAGCCGGCGCTCCACGAAGAACCGGGTCTCAGCGATGCACCCGAGCTCGCGGCAGCTGTCCTCCGTGCCGCCTCCGGCGCAGGAGACGCAGTCCCTGACGTCTGAGAAGGCTCGTCAAGTACAGGTGCGGCCGCCTGCTCGAACGTCGCGGCGCCGGGCGGCCCCCGGGAGCTGCCGGCATCGACTGGCTGCCAGGGCGGGCGCTGTGGCGTGGTCGCGGCCCCGCGTGCGTGCGCAGCGCGCGCACGACGCTCGCAGCCGTCGCGGTTGTCCCGTTCGTGCTGCCCAGCGACCCTGCTCCCCCCCTCAGCGCCCAGGGAGGCGCGCGAAATCGCCCGCTGCCCACCCCTGCGCGTCACGTCCCAGCGCCGCGCCCTCCTGGAACGCAGCGTCACAAGACGTTCGGCAACCTCAAGGCATCGGAGAAGCAGGCGATCGCGGCAGCGACCACATCCAGCCGCGCGCTCAACACCAGCAGGCAGGTCGACGACGACAACACACCCCTCACGAGCCAGAACGTCACCGCGGAGCCCTCTCCGATCCCGCAAGTCCGCCTGCGCGTCGAGACCTCGTCCACGCCCCCGGACGCCGACGAGCAGTCCCTCTCGCCAGTCATCGAGAACGCCCGCGAGCTCCGGGAGAGCCCCCAGGCCGCCGAGGCCAACCAGTTCGTCGACGACCGCCCCCTGCCCGTCGTGCGGCGCGCCAAGGCCGGCTCCGTCGGCATCGACCTGAGTCAGGGCCTCGACATGCTGCGGCGCGTCAACGACCGCAACGTGTTCTACTCCCGCAGCACGACGGGGCGCGCGGCGCAGACGCACACGGAGCACGCGCACGCGCAGAAGCATCCCGCGGGCGTGCCGGGGTTCCGCACGCGCATGTCGCGGCACCTCGCGGACCCGGGGGGGCCGCGGATCGTGCACAGCCACGTGCGCGCGAGCAACCTGTCCCCGCCGGCGTCCGCGCACGGCGGCGCCGGCACGGTCGGCGGCGGCTCGCGGCGGTCCGGCCCGGGCTCGCATAAGGGCCTGGAGCACAGCGGGGTGGGGATGTTGGGCAAGGGGGGGGCGCTCGAACGGTCGTCGCGGTCGATCCCCCGCGCGGGGTCGATCTCGTCGGTCGGGTCGTCGCAGCGGAGCCGCATGCTGTCGCGCAACACGTCCGGCCGCTCCTTGGTGCCAAGCGTCCGCGGCGAGCCAGGGGCGCTGTCCACGCCCAACACCGCGGGGCGACATACGTCGCTCGGGAAACGGCCGTCGAGCCCCGGCTCCGTGCGGCTCCTGAAGGACCTCGTGGAGGTGCCGCCGCCGCTGGAGCAGACGACGCTGCAGACGAACTGCTTCACCGGCGACGGCGGGGAGGTGTGCATGTCCGTGCTGCTGCCGTGGGGCGGGGCGGTCGGGGAGGAGACCGCGCTGTACCTCGCGCCTGCGGTCGTGCTCGGGAAGGAGGACGGCGGCGTGTTCAACCCGCACCCGTCGAGGAAGACCGAACCAAAGCCCAAGAACACCAGCAGCTTCCGCCTCACCGAGAACGGGCCCACGCGCAACACCGCGCCGGGGCGCAACGGCGATGCGCTCAGAAGCGGCGCCGGCGGCGGGGGAAAGGCCCCCGAGCGCATGCTCTCGTCCCGCGCGACGATGATGGCCACACAAGGCAAGGCGGCGTCGGGGAAGTTCGCCAAGTCAGGGAGCATGGGCCCCGCGCGGCCCGTGCCGCGCAAGGGCGCGTCCGTCGGCGTGCTCCTTCCGCCGCCGCCGGACGTCGAGCCCGAGGACGTCGGCGCGTCCGGTCAGTCACCGATGTCGCCGCGGTCGGGCGGGCGGTTCTCGATGCAGGAGGACCGCGGGCTGTCGCTCGAGGCGCTGCAGGAGAGTTTCGGGAAGGACGGGAAGGACCGGTCGCTGGGGGGCCTGGTGAGCGCGCTGGTGAACAACATCAAGCAGGGACAGAACCACATGCGGCTGTCGGTGCAACCGGAGGGGGAGTTCGAGGGGGAGTCGAGCGCGGTGGGGACGATGAGCCCGCCGCTGTCGCCGCACGTGCGGTTCGCGGAGCCGACGCGCGGCTCGGAGCGCACGACGCGGCCGGCGGGGGAGGAGTCGGTGGAGGACAACAGCGCGCACGGGGGGGGTCGGGGGGGTCCCAGCGTGTACCCCGCGCTGCAGAAGGTGGACGAGTCGTCCGTGATGCGCGACGCGGAGGGCACGACGGTCGTGGAGCGGCCGCGCGGGGCGGCGGTGCGCGCGCAGACGGACGGGAGGCTCAAGTCGCACTCGCACAACGAGGGGGCGCGGGGGACCCTCGAGGGCCCGCGCGCGGTGAGCTCGGGCGCGCTGCTGCCCGCGCAAGCCGCGGCGCACGCGCGCCACCGCGCGAACGCGTACGAACGGGAGTATCCCGAGCAGGGCTCCCGGCAGAGTCTTCTTGGCGGCAACGTGTCCAAGGTGGTGCAGGAGAACAGCATTTCGTCGTACGAGGACGTCGCGCACTTCATCCGCGAGCAGTCCATGAGCAACGCACCTGCGATGCGCAGCAACGCCGAGCCGGGCGCTGCGGTCACACCGCGCGGGAGCCGCGTGCAGGCGGGGCCGCTGGCGTCGCAGGGCAGCATCTCGCGGCTCGGGTCGCGGCTGCGGCAGGGCAAGGGCGAAGAGACCAAGTCGCTGGCGGTCGGCGCGATCGGGCCGCCGTCGCACGCGCAGGCCAACGCGCGATTCTTCAACCACTATGCAGTGGTCAAAACCATTGGTTCCGGGACGCACGGCGACGTGAAGCTCTGCCTGGACCTCGTCGACCAGTCCCTCGTCGCAATCAAGCTGGTTTCGAAGGCCCTGCAGGGGAAGAACTCGCGCGGGCGCAGCCTGATGGCCGGCGGGGGCATGCGGGGTTCCCGGCACGACAAGTCCGCGGTCCTGAAGCGCGAGGCCGGCGTGCTGAAGACGCTCGACCACCCGAACGTGGTGCAGCTGTACGAGATCATCGACGACGAGTCCGCGCAGCACGTGCTCTGCGTGATGGAGTACGTCGAGGGCGGCCCCGTGCAGATGCGAACGGAGGAGGTCGAGGACGGCGCGGAGCCGGAGCGGCTGTCGGAGGCGACCGCGAACGACTACTTCCTGCAGCTGATCGACGCGCTCGACTACCTGCACGACCGCGGCGTCATTCACGGCGACATCAAGCCGGCGAACCTCTTGCTGGGCTCGGACGGCCTGGTGCGGCTGTGCGACTTCGGGAGCGCGACGGTGCTGCCCCCGGGCGGCTCGGACCGGCTCACGCACACGCACGGGTCGCCTGCGTTCCTGGCGCCGGAGATCTGCCGCGGCGAGGAGTATTCGGGCAAGGCGGCGGACCTGTGGGCGGCGGGCGTGACGCTCTTCATGATGCTCTTCGGGCGGCTGCCGTTCGGGGAGCGCGGGATGACGATGTTCCGGATGATGGACGCGATCGCGGAGGACAACATCGACATCCCGGACGACGTGGCGCTCTCCCCAGACGTGTTGCACCTTCTGGTCGGACTGCTCGAGAAAGACCCCTCCCGGCGCATGACCATCGAGGACGTCATCGTGCACCCGTGGGTCACGGGGCGCGACGACGACGCCGCGTCGCAGCTGCGGCAGGAGTCGGTCTTCGACGCGAACAGCGTGATTGAAGACGAAAACATGCACTCGGGCAGCTTCAACATGCGCGAGACGCTGGCGCCGGTCGACGAGACCCTCGGCGACGGAGCAGCCGGCGAGGCCACGCCGGCGCAGGACCGGTCCAGCAGCGACGCGGCGTCGGCCGCGGCGCCCGTGACTCCGCAGTCGCCGCCAGCGCCTGTGGTCTGCGCGACGCCGCGGGCGATCCGGTCGGACCGCGGGCTCGTCGTGCACGTGTCCGAGACGGAGGATGCGACGCCGGCCGCGAAGAGCCGGAGCGCGAAGGCGCTGCTGCGTAAGTGGTCGATGGACGGTGCTGGCGGCGAGCGGGCGGTGTTGGCGGCGGCCATGGGGTCGCCGTCGCAGTCGCTGCACTCCCCGCGCATGACGAGCGGGGCCGAGCGCGACCCGATGGAGTCGGTGAAGAGCCTGCGGAAGACGCTGACGGCGCGCCGCGAGTCCCAGACGCGGAAGAGCTTCGGAAGGAAACCCACTCTTGATTTCATGGACACCATCGAATACATCCTGGATAACATCGGGGAGGACCTGGTGCCGCGACGCAAGTTCGCGCCCGGGGATTGTTTGATCGAGGAGGGCGAGCAGGCGCGTCTTATGTATTTCATAGTGTCTGGCACCGCGGAGGTCCTCAAGTGCTTCGAGGCGCCCAGCTCCGCAGCGCCCACCCAGGGAGGCGTGGGCGCGAAGTCGACGCCCGGGCAGCCGACGGCGACCGTGAGCAACTACATGGAGCCGATGGGCGACTCGGACCCGGGCGCCGGCGCGGAGGCTACCAGCGTGCTCATGCCAACCCAGTCGGCGGGACCGAGCGCGGGCCTGGCGGACGTCCTGACCGGCAGGGACGACGACAGCGACGAGGACCACGTCTCCGAGGAGGACCGCGCGCCGATCAAGCCCGTCGCGTCGCGCCTGGGCGAGCTGAGCGCAAACAACGCCAGCGCCAAGAAACGCGCGCTGATGGGCCGGTACGTCAGCGGGAAGCTCGACCGGCACGCGCTGTACGACGACGATACGCCGTTCTCGCGCGGGCTGGCGGGGCTGGCCAATATGGACTTCGACAGCGATATGCAGGACTCGGAGATAGAAAAAGTAGAAGTGTCTGACGCGGACGCCGCCAAGATCAAGGAGGCGATCGCCTCGTCGGATGGGCACTCGCTGCCCCCCGCGCTGTCGTTCGGTGGCGCCCACGGCGACAAGGCGTACGAGCGGATGGTGTCTCGCGCGGTGCGCAACGCCAGCCAGCTCGGCGGACTGCTGCAGGCGTCGGACTCGCGGCGCAGCGCGGCGGGGCAGGCCCTGCGGACGCTCGCACATCGTGGTCCAGGGGACGTCATCGGGGAGATGGGGCTGATGGGCGAGCAGACGCGCACGGCGTCGGTGGTTGCTATCGATGAGGTGCTGGCGCTGCAGGTCGACATCTCCGCGCTGGGCGTCATCTGCGACGCGGTGCCCCGGCTGCAGCACGACCTGAAGACGCTGATGGCGGAGCGCACGGCGACGCGGCGCATGATGGAGGCGTTCGAGCAGCTGGCGGGCCTGGAAGCCCACGTGTCGGAGCTGCCGCAGTCCCGGTCGGTGTCGCGCAGCAACAGCATGAACCGCGGGCACCTCACGGCGTCCGCGAGCTTCAAGCGGAGCGCGTCCCTGCGCACCAATAGCATTGCGCGGTCGGGCCACTCGGCGCTGGGGGTGTCGCAGGGCAGCGGGATGTCGCGCTGGCGCAACACCGTGGACGGCGCGGTGTCGGCCGGGCCGGACACCCCCGGGACGTCGGTGGCGAGGGAGGGCGCGACGCACAACGGCGGGCAGGGCGGCGGCGTGTCGAACACGGGCGTTGGCGACCTGCACAGGATCGAGGAACACCACCTCTGAGAGCGGCGCGAAACGGGGACCGGGCTGCAGTGTGGCGGTTCCGGTGCGTGATGGAGGGCTTGAGCTAAGCGTGAATATGCATTCATGCCAATATAAAGTTGCATTAATCTGAGGGTGGTTGACGCTCGTTCACCGCGGCGGTCGTGCCCGCGGCCGTGCGCGCTCGGGCGCGCACCCTCTTCCTTGCCGCGGTTGGAGGCGGGGGGGGAGGGGGGGAAGACACAGAGCTAGGTTCGAAGAGTTTCGGTTGAAAGATACTCGAATATGTGCCATGATGTGATTGACACTTTGTATGAAGGGGTCGCATGTCCGCTACGATTGCGCGAAGCATCAGCACGCGTCTTCCTCCTCGCTCACGTCGTAAACAGACGCGACTCGGACTCGCGGGCACTCCTGGGAGTTGCAAGGGGATGTTTTGCAGGGACGTGACGCAATCGAACCTGTCACGCGCGACTCGTGACGGCGCATTCCGTTACACGCGCGCGAGGCAGCGCGCCGCCGTCCAGCGTCAGTCGATGCTCAGGACGGGCGTCTTCTTGGTGCGCTCCATGTGCTGCCTGACGTTGGTGAGCGACAGGCGCGCGGCCGCGAGCGCAGACGCGCCCCTCTCTGTGGCCGGGCTCTTACCCAGCTTCCTGGCCTCCTGCGGATGAAGACGACGTCGTGCAGTACGGAATCAAACCCAACCACAGTTCAATCTGCTCACTTCGCATGTCCGAATCGACGGAGGTTGCTGGAAACCGCCGCTCTCGCAGACCTCATGGCGGGCGAGCCTTGTGTGGGAGCCAACGGCGACGACGCACGCAGCTGTGGCCGCGCAGCGTGCACGCGATGCGACGACACAGGCCCGACATCGCTCAACACACGGCTGCGCGCGCGTCACGCACCTTCCAGATCTCCGCGACCTTGCCGTCGATGAACCCGCCCAAGATCATCTCGCGGCACTGCTCGGCGACCTTGCGGATCGGGGAGTGCTGCGCGGCGTCCGCTGCCAGACACAGCTGCGCTGTCATCCACACGACGCCCTCCTCGCCCAAGATGTACGTCGGACCCTTGTTGTACCTGCAGCTCGTTGCGCGAGGTCGAATCCGCGACGTCGGACCAGGGCAGACCGCACCGCAGCGAGCGCAGGTGGCGCCGAAGGCGCCCTGAGTGCAACGTGCCCTGCGTGGCCCCCCGGGGAGTGATTGACCGTCGCTCACCCGGCGTCGTACGCCATGTAGTTCAGACAGTCGCGCAGGTGCGTCGCCGCGGCCTCGCTGGCGCCCTCCCAGTCCATGGCCCCCGCCAGAGCCTCTTCCAGGTCTATCAGCGAGCTGCACATCTTCCGGTCCTCCGCGCTGCGCTTCGCGCGCCGCATCGCCCACAGCGCCGCGGCCGCACGCGGCACGCCCGCCAGACCCACGCAGCCGAACACCGCGCGCCACGTCTCCAGCGTCGTCGGCCGCCCAGGCAGGAAGAGCTGGTGCGCAATATTGGCGTCAATCTGAAGGCGCATATTCGCGACCTTGCGGCCGAGACCCTCCTCGGACTGCGTCGTGAAGAACCGGCACTCCTCCATCGCGCCCATGTGCTCCACGAGGAGCCTCAGGAGGCGCTCCGCAAGCGTCTTCGCGCGGCTGACATCCGACAGCGGCGCCGCCTCCTCTGCAGAGAGGTCCTCGTCGTCGCTCTCGTCCTCGCTGTCCGCGTCGGGGTCGCCCTCGCGCGCGTCGTCGAACGCGCGGTCCGCCCGCTTCAGCTGCGCCACCCCGGACTCGCGCGAGAGGCACTCTGTTGCCAGAATGACGACTTCCAATAACACCTTGAAGAGAGTGCGCGTCTTCCCACGACCGCCGCCGAGCTGCACCGGACACACACAGCAGGCAGCCGGTGAGCCGACGCGGGCGGACGCGTCGTCACTAGGCCCCGCGACTGCATGCGGCGCGCGAAATGAAAGGTGCGCAGCCGGCGCGGCTGGCGGGGTGGCGCACCGTCGGGGAGTCGATGAAGCTCTCGACGAAGCCCTTCTCCGCGTCGAACCCGCGCGCGTTCATCTCCGACACGCACCGCCACAGCAGCCCCATCTCCAGCAGCTTCCCCGCGCTCACCTCGCCCTTGCGCGTCGCCGCGGCGCGCAGGCAGGCCCGCGTGTCCTGCTCGAGCACCTCGAGCACGAGCGCGAAGTACGGCTCCAGGAACTCGCCCCCCGCCTCGAGGTCGCCCGGCTTCACCAGCAGCTGCGAGCCGTCGCTACGGAACATCCCGCGCCACGCCGACTGCACGGTGCGCAGCAGGCTGCCCACGCAGCGCCCCAGCGTGCACGCCGCGTCCATCGCGGTGCCCTCGCGCGCGTCGTAGAAGTCCTTGAGGGGCACCTCGGCGATCATCGGCGTCCACACTGCGGCGTCCTCGCGCACGGCCAGGCCCTGCGCGCCGTCGACCTTGACGGCCTGGACGCGCGGAAAGCACCGCAGGAGCTCCAGGAGGCCCGCGCTGGCCTCCCACTGCAGCTCGCGCGTCACGGGGATCGACCACTCCTTGGGATGAAACTTCCCGCAGCTGCAGGGGGGGTGTCGGTGTCGCGGGGGGGTGTTGGAGGGGCGGCCGGCTCCCAAGCGGTCGGTCGGGGAACGAACAGATTGTCAGATTGGGTCGTGAGTGTTGCCAACATGTTAATTGACCGTTTGAGAGAAAGGCCCATGTTTGTGCGTTGATTGCTGCTGGTTCGACACGGGCTAACGGCGGCGTGCGAGGGTCGCCGGCAGTCCGGGTCACGGTGTCCGTGCGAGCTAGAGGGCCGATGGGGTGCGCGGGGCTCTCAGGCACGCGCGTGTTGGCGCTGACGGTGCGGCTCACCTTGCGATCGTCGCGAGCGCGTGCTGCAGGCGAATCGGCGGCACGAACATGTGGAAGCCCGTGTAACCGCGAATGCGCCCGACGAGTCCGCCGATGATGATCTCGTACCTGCAACCACGGAATCAAAAGCGCGCAACACTCGAGAATCCCCTTCTGCTTCGCGCCGCTGGTCCCCGTCTCACGCTCGCGCGGCCAGCGGTCGGGCGGGCGGCAAGGGCGTCGGACCTGCGGCGGCGGGCCTCCTCGGACACGTCGCGCTCGTCGTCGCTGTCCGAAACCTCGCTCTCGCTGTCCGAGCTTGAACTGCTGTCAGTGTCCGACTCAGGACGCTTGCGCTCCTTCTTGGGCTCGCGGGCGCCCGCCTGCGCGACGGGCGCCGGGGCGCGCCTCTTCCGGTCGCTCATCTTGTACAGGCCCCTGCGTTGGAGGGAACGGAAGATGGCAAGTGGTATCTTGTGACGCGCGCGTGGCTCGGGTGGGTGCGGCGCTGGCGGCGGCGAGAAAACGCGCAGGAGGCGCGTGGGTGGCGGTGGGGCGGGCTGGGCGCTGCGGGGGGGGGGTCGCACGCTTGCTGGCGCCAGAAGTTCACGTCTGCAGAGCACAGGCGGTCGTCGACGACCGTCGTGGCCTCGAACAGCCGCATGGGTATGTTGACTGCGGTCTTCGGCTTCTTCTTCGCCTTGGACATCATCGCTTGCAGGTTCATCTGCGCGGCAGGGGGCGGTGGCGCTCCCTCTTGTGCAAGAGGAGCAACGGATTCTCGCAGGCTGGCCCCGCCGACACGGGAGAGCCCGAGGCCGTGTGCGAGAGCGCTGAGTCGATGCGGCGCCGTGCCGGCAACGAGCCCGCCTGGTCCCGCGCTCACGGAGCGTGCCTGTTGCGCGCGAGCTCTCGGGCCAGAGCGGTCGACCGCGTAGCGCGCAAGGCGTCTCAGCGGCGGGGAGGCCCGGTCTCGCAGCGAGCACGTCGATGCCGATCACCGGAACGCACCGTTCCCGCCGCTGCGGACGCCAGGCTCCGTTTCTTCGAGCTCATGATTTGCACCAGGTCTCTCCCAGAGGCGGGAACGCGACGGCAGCCGCACCCAGCCTCCAACTGCACCCGCACGTCCGCCGGCGAGTCCTCCTGTGCACTGTGTTCGATAGCGCTGCCTGAGAAAGCCCCTGCCGTTCCTCTCGCGTCGCGCGACCGGGGTGCTCTGTCCTCAGCACAAGTCTGTGGCTCGCAGGGGGCGCGGCACCGCAAGATGGATTCCAGGGCGCCCCGGAGCTGGGCCTCCGGCTGCAGTGTGCGGCAGGCACGTTCCGGCGAGCTCGCATGTTGCGCGCGGTCGCTCGCTCCGTGTCCACGTGGCCAACGCCGTCGGCACCTGGGACCTCTCGCCGGGGACTCGTCGCGCGGCGGGAGGGCAGGTTGGGGCGGCGCGGCGGTCGCGCATGCTACACGCGGCGCAGTCATCGCCCAGTATGCAGCGAAGATAGCGGGGCCGTTCCGCAGCGCGTGCCTGAACTTGCAGGCGCTGGCAGACAGCACTTGTGAGGTCTGCCGGGGACGATGCGTTTGGCAGGGGCGGCCACCGCGGCCCTCATAGTGCTGGTCCTCAGCACCGTCGTCGGGGCGTGGAGGATTCCCGGTCTCGGGGCCAGAGAGGCGAAACAAAAGGAACCGTCGCATCCCGCGATACAGGCCGAGGGCGCGCTGGCGACGCTCGACATCAACATCAACGCCGGCAAAGGTACGTGCTCCACCACCTCGACGCCGATCTGCGTGACGGTGCGGCCTACCACGCACGCGGCCACCCTCGATGGGACTCGGTGCGTCAGGCGCAGGTCTCGCGCCCACACCACCCCCACGCCATCACGCGACCGACGTGCCTCGCGTGCAGATCTCATCGAGACATACAGAGACATCGGAAGCCCGTGCTGGCGCGAGGCGGTCAGGCAAGCGAGGCCATCTCTCACCCTGCCAGCTCGCCCCACCGCGCGCGTTGCCGCCGCCCACCCGCCGCGCCCCAGCACCTCCGCGCCAGAACCACACACCTCGACCGACCCGCCGCGTCCGCGCACCGCGTCACCCCTTGTTCCACCTCCCGCCCGCAGCAACATCGAGGGGTCATGCAAGGCGCTGTCCGAGGACGAGCAGGCGCGGCTGGCGATCGCGCTGCTGTCGTGCCACCTCGTGAGCAGCGGCCGCAGGGGCGCGGCGTGTCCGCGGGCGTCCTCCGTCGCGCAGTGCACCTCGGGGCGCTCGTTCGACTTCAACCTCTTCACGCAGTTCAAGCTGAAAATAGTCGACATGTGCGCGTACGTCCAGTCGCTCAGCTGGCGGCAGGACACCGCGCACGTCCTCGAGGCCATGGGCGACGCCTCGCTCGCGGCGGCCCGGAGCCTGACGGCGGTGCGGGGGTCTTTGGACTCCGTGGCCGAGGCGCACGCGGGGCTCAAGGAGACGATCGTGACGCACGCGGACTCGCTGCGGGCCATGGTGTCAGGTGCGGGGACCTCCTCGCGGGGCGCGGAGCGCGCTGTACATGTTAGGGGGGGGTCCTTGTTGGGTGGATTGTTCTACTCACCGACGTTGGCCCGGGGGCGTGGCGCGCCCTCGGTGGGCTGGCTTGCCCTGCTTGCATGATCCAGGTGCTCGCGCGGTTCGCGGGAGAAACACCCGCGCGAGCGAGCTCATGGGTGCGTTGTTGGCGTTGGTTGCAGGGATGGAGGCGAGCATGCGGGCGGCGCGCGAGGAGTCCACGGAGCACGCCGCGACGGCCTCGAAGCTGCTCACGGACCTCTCGGCCGCCGCGGAGCACATGCGCGACAAGCAGCGCCACCTGACGCAGGCTGTCGACGTCCTCTCGGCATACATCGACCGCACCTCCGCCCTGCTCACCGCCGTGCTCGGCAAGCAGCACTCCTGGCAGGACGCCCTCGCCTACACCGCTGCGCTCCTGGCGGCGTGGGCGGCGGGCGCTCTGCCATGCTTTGCCGGGCTCCGCTTCCCGCTCATGGCCGTCGTGGCGGCCACGCTGCTCGCGGAGCGGCACCTCGCGCACAGCCTGCACTTCATGCTCGTCGCGGACCCGGGCGGGTCGCTGTGGCTCCCGCTCCCCTCTGCCGTTGCGGGCGCCATGCCGCGAGCGGCGGTGACGGCTGGGGTGTGGTCGCCCCTCGGCCTGTCGTTCCGCTGGGCGGTGCGCTTTGCGGGCATCGCGATCGGGGCGTGCGCGGCCGCGTGGTCGCTGTGGAGGGCGCTGAAGCGAGGGGGGGAGTCGGGGGAGTATAGCAGCGTGGACGAGAGGGTTGCGGCGATGGAGCAGCGGCTGTCGCGGCTGCCGGAGGACGTCCGCGCGGTCGTACGGGAGGAGGTGCGGTCGCTGGTGCACCAGGTGGCGTGGGGGGGCGTCGGGTCGCCTCAGGGCAGGAGCATGTTGCCAGGCGTGGAGTGGGCGGCGCCGGGGCGGGGCGAGGCGACGGTGCCGACGAGTCCGCGGACACCGGCGTCGCCGCTGCGGGGGGCCGGGGCCGCGGAGGGGTCGCCGCTGTCGGAGCGGATGACAGTCAAGGAGTTGAAAAAAATGGCAAGGGAACTGAACATCGAGCTGGAGGGAAACGAGCGGAAGCAGGAGCTGCTGGATATCCTCGGTGAGGCGCTGGGGTCGTAGGCGGGGGCGTGGGAGGGGCGGCGTGGTTCGGTAGAAACAGGGCGGGCTGCGTGTGACGAGCTCTGACACAAAACGACTCACGAGGTCCGGTGCGCGGTTGTCTCGGTCACAGGTATGTTCTCTGCGGCGCGTGCCAGCCGTGCGCAGGGAACGGCACCGCGGCGGGGCCGGTCGGCTGTTTGCTGCTGTGCTGCATAGAGGGTGCTGTCCGGCACGTGCGCGCAGGGCCGAGCGCGCGGCTGCAGCCATCCGCGCGTACTGGACTGGCTCGCATGCGTCGAGCCGCGAACGTGCGAACTTCACCGACGGTTCGAACTTCGTGTCACTGCTACGGTCCCGCGCGCACACTACTGCGGATCCGCTCGTGACGACCGGAACTGCGCGGCAGACGACTTCCTCCGCGCGACACGAGCGCCAGTATCTTGAGACCTGTCACACAGCCGCGCGCGCGCCGGCGTTCCGACCGCGGCAGGCGCGATCGCCGAGCCACTCTGCGTCCGCGCGCCGCCAACGCAGCGTCGCGCAGCCGCCGGGCGCGCGACCACCCCACCAAACCGCAACTAACAAGGTCGATTACTCGCAACTTCAACGCCTACGAGCCGCCGCGCAGCGGCCCAGGGCTCTGGTCTCGGGCAGGGGCAGGGGCAAGCGGGCACCGCGGCGCGCCGCTTACTCGGCCTCGGCGAGCTGGTGGTCGAACTGGTACACGCCGAGGCCCTTGCCCACGCGCCGGAGCTGCGAGACGTACGCGGCGGTCTTCTTGATGTCCTCCACCTGGTCCTGCAAATAGTCCCCCTCGACGAAGTCGCACAGCTGCGCGTCGCCGTGCTTGTCCGCGACCTGGTGCAGCCCCATGAGCTTCTGGTAGTTGAGCTTCTCGAGCGCGAGCGACAGCTCCATCGAGTAGAGCGCCTCGCCCTTGCCGTCGTTGTTGAACTCCGTCTGCGTGCGGCGCGCGGGGCGGTGCGGGGCGGTTGGAACGGGCCCGAAACGGATGTCTGCGACGACGAGAGGCAATGTGCGGGCGGGCGGCGCGGTGCGGGCGCGCAATGCACGCGTGGCGGCCGCGCAACGGCTCCAGCAGCGGTTGGGGCGGGCTCGGCGTGCGCGGGGGCGGCGCGGCGGGCCCACCTGCGGCGCGGCGAGCGGCATGAGCTTGACCTTGCCGCCGCGGATGTTCATGTACTCCATGAGGCCCTCGGCGTGCTCGCGCTCCTCCTCTGACAGCGCCTTGAAGTACTTGGCGAACCCGGGGAGCCCGATGTTGTCGCGGTCGAAGAAGGCGAACAGGGAGTGGTAGATGTACGACACGGAGTACTCGACGTTGATCTGCGGGCGCAGGGGTCGCGGGCGCGCGGAACGGTTGGAGGGACTGCCAGGTGCAGTTGCCGCGCGAGGGGCGCGCGCGGCGCCGGTGCGGGGCGAGGGGCGGCGGGCGCGCGCGCGGCCGGGGAGATCTGAAGTGGGGCGCGCGCGCAGGGGTCGGGATCTGGCAATGTGGGCCCGTGGGCGGGGCGCCGGGCGGCCCGGAGGGTAGTTGGCCGGTGGCTGGCAGCTTTCGCGGGCGGAGGCGGTACAGGAGGGGCGAACCGGCGCGGGCGCGGCGGAGGCGGGTGCGGGTGCTCGCCTGCTCGTTGATGGCCGCCTCGCACTCCGGGTGGAGGTCGACGCGCGCGAGGGAGTCGACGGCCGCATTGGCCTTGGAGACGCTGGTGAGCTCCCGCGAGACCTCGTTGTCGATGGGCTCGAAGACCAGGCCGGTCATCTGCGCGGGAGGGAAGAAGTCGGGAGAGCGGGTTGCCTGCGCGGACCCACCGTTGCGGGGCGCGCGAGCGGCGAATACGTCACGCAACGACAGGAGCCAGCAGGGGCGCGTTCGCGGTCATCGCGAGGCGCTCCGGGCGCGAGGCCGACGGGGAACGCCTCGTAGATCGCGTGCGGCACACCTGCATGTCGTCAGCGGCGGCCCTCGGCACGAAGCGCGGCGCATTCGCCCGGGACCTCTTCGCGGCCTTGTTCGCGGCGAACGTGGCCGGGCGGGCGGTGGTGCGCGCGGCAATCATCTCTGCTTGGCTCGAGCTTTCACGTGCGGCAGCGCGGGTGCGGGAGTGGCCGTGCCGGACGGCGCAGGGGGAGAAGAAACCCGGGCGGAGCCTCTGCGAGCCGAGGCCTCCAATGTCCACCCCGCGCGACGAGACGACACAGGGCGACCGGGCTCAACGCGTGCATGCGGCCGCGACCACTGAATTCCAAGTATACATTTCCGCGAGCGAGCTGCGCGCGAACGCTCGGGGAGGGGAGCGCGTGCCGGCTCCCCCTGCTCTCGGGCCAAGTCCTGATATAGTGCACGGAACCGCTCAAACACGCCGCCGATCCCCCCATCTATATTTTTCAGCCCCATCTGTTGCGGCGGCTCCGCGTGGCACGCCCCACACGCGCCGCTCCCTCGCCCCTCCCATCCTCTCGCCACACACCAAGTTGGCTGCAGTGCGGCCGTGCCTGCAGGCGACCCCGCCGACCTCGCGCGCCCTCGCGGCCCCGCCCCGCCCCCGCTGGCGGCGTCACGGCCGCCCGCGCTCCCTCCGCCGCCGCCGCAGCGCACACAACGCCTCGTACCGCGACACCCTGCGGCGCGCCTCCAGCGCGTCCAGCCTCTTGCGGCGGTCGCACTCGAGCAGCCGCACGCGCTCCACCGCGCCCTCGAGCGCCTGCACACAGCGCGGACCGTCGCGCGTCGCGCCCAGCGGCGAGCTCTGCGTGCCGCGCAGTGTGCGTCGCACACGACGCGACGTGGTGAGGGTTGTGCGCGGATGCGAGGGCCGGGCTGGCGCGCCTGGCGCCGGAGGTGCTCGTCCATGATGCCCGCCGGGAGGTCGGAGTAGTCTTTCACGTCGTCGTCGAACTGGATCGCCACGTGGCGCCGTAGAAGGCGCGGCCACCACGAGCGCGAGTGCTCCCACCACGACTACGAAGGAGGGGGGGGCTCGACGCGCGCACAGCTGTGAGGCCGATGCCCGCACAACGCATGCGTGCCGGACGGAGCGCTCGCTCCTGAGCGCACATGTGTTGCACGCTGCGACGGTGAAGGCGAGGGGGGTGTCGCGCCTCGTAGAGCTCGGTGTTGAGCTTGTGCAGGTAGATCGTCAGCACGGGCAGCCGGCGGCGGTCCCCGACGTCCCGCGCGTCCTCGTCGCTGAGCTCCCAGACGCTCTGTTGTACCACGACACCCCTCTCTAACTCCCCCTCGAACCACACCTCCCCCGTGACCCGGTGCCACACCTGCGCGCAGTCGCACGCACGCGCACGGCGTCGCTCGAGCGCCCGGAGCAGCGGGAACCGCACGAGCAATACGTAACGAACGTGGTTTGCTGCCATCACCTTCAGGTGGAAGGGGGCGATGTCGACGGCGACGTCGCGGGCCCGCGTGCCCGTGGGGCACCGCAGCACGCCGACGACGACCTCCGAGGTCGTCTGCCGCCACCGGCAGGAGCCGTCTCCCACCTCGATCCACGCCTCTTCCTCTTGCTTCTCGCTGGCGTCGTAATACACCCTGCGGGATGTCAGACACACAGCATGACTCAGGCCACGTGGCGCAGAGGCCGAGGAGCAGCACCGCGACTGCTTGTGTCGGCGGTGGCACACCGGACACGGACGAGCGCGAATCCAGTGGCAACAAAGAGGTCTATTGCAGGTGTCAGGTGAGTTTTCTACCTGGACAGCGCAAAACACCCCCGGCGGTCGCGCGTCTCGAGCTCGCGGCCGTCCGCCGCCACTACACGGTACGTTCGCTCCGGCAGCTCGATCTCCAGCCCCCTCGGAGGCCGCTCCGGCACCAGCGGCACCTCCTCCGCCCGCGCTGCCGCGCCAACGTCCGGCAGCAGCTCCTCCCACGCAGCGCTCGCCCCCGACCTCTCGCCATCCTCCGCGCCGTCCCTGAACGGCAGCGCGTCGCCCAGAGCCGCGCGCGCAGGCGCCGCCACGTCGCTTTCGTTGAACGACGCCGCCGCACAGCTCCGCACACGCCGCAACAACTCCGTGTCGCCACCCGGAGGCAGGTCCGCGAGGATCCGGACTCTGAAGGCCCCGTCGCGTACGCGGCCGCACGTGCCCATGGCGGGCCGCCCCGCCGCGGGTTCGACCTCGGCAGCAGCCCACTGCAGCAGCGACCGCCTGGCCTCCGCCGTGGCGTCGCCGGGCCTGGCGCGGGCGAACGCGAGCTCGACGCAGAGCTGCCGCGCACCCCCGCGGTCCGCGGCGTCGGGGCCGGGCCGGTCAGACTCCCGAGCACCCGTGTCTGACATCGCAGCGCGTGGTACAACAATCACCACGTCAGGGCGCTTCGCGTCGAACCACGCCCGGACGGCGTCGCGCTCCGCCGGCGCGCACGCCTCTGCTGCCCGCGTGAGCAGCTTCTGGCGGCCCTCGTCGCCCGGATCGAGCGCTGCGGCACACAGCAGGCTCTCGTACGCCTCCGGAGCACACAGCGGCGGGCCGTCGTCGCGCTCGCCGTCCGCCGCGGCAAGGCACGCGCGCCCGAGGACGTGCAGCACCTGCGCGAGCGTGCTGAGCGCTTCGTCGACGGACGCCCCCGGCCAGGCCTCTGGAACGAGTGCGTCGCCCCCTGTGTTGGGGTTGGGCGCCGAGAGGCGGTTGAGGTGGTCCGACATGAGCCGCGCAGCGTGTCTCGCGTCGTGGCGGGCCTGGACGAAGCAGCGGGCGCGCAGGAGGACCTCGGCGCGGAGGTGCAGCGCGCAGCAGCGTGGCATCCCGTGCAGGGTCCAGAAGAGGAGCGCGGCCCTGAGGTCCCCGGCGGGCTTCTGGGCCGTTGCGGGCCGCGCGAGCTCTTCTTCGCGCACGAGCTCGGCCTTGACGTACTCGAAGGCCGCCTCGACCATCTCCTCGTTCGACACGAGTTGCAGCGTTGGCGGAGACATCGAGGCGCGGTTTCCGGCGAGCAGGTCGACGAGGACGTAGCCGAGCTCCCTCCGCGTCATCCTGGAGACGACGGACCGCGCGGTCTTCCGCACGTGGTCGCGGCAGGCCGCCGGGGCGAGCGGGAAGCAAGCTCGAAACATTTCGAGTGCCTTCAAGTGCTGCGCCTGCGCCGTGAGGGCCGCGGCCGCCCTCCAGTAGCCCTTGTCCCACTCCGGATCGACCGCAATGGCGCGCTCCGCGTCGTCCAGGGCCTGCTGGTGACGGCCCGCTTTACAGAGGGCCAAGGAGCGGTTTGCGTAGAGGTTTCTGACAACGTCGTTGGGACCCTTGACCTGCCCGTGCGCCTCCAGGGCCTCGGTGTAGGCCTCCCAGGCGTCGCGCAGGCGCCGCTCCTTGAGCGCCTGGTCGCCGGCGTCCTTCAGGAACGCGACGCGTAGGTTGCGCAGGCCAGGGCTCGGATTCGGCTGCATCGCGGGGGCCGTGACCGCGCGCGCGGTGGGAAGCGAAGCTGTAATTGTCCGAGAGCGACTGCGAGACGCTGCGCTGAAGGGCCGGCGCGGACACGCGGCGGGGTCCTCTGTGGTGTGTTCGACTTGACGAGGGCATCTCGAGACGTGACCGATCGACACAGCCGTGGGCCGCACGCGACGCGGCGTTCCAGCGGGACGCAGCAGCGTCACACAATCTGCGCGCACGCAATCTACCGGTGGCCGCGCGGAGCGCCTGCTCTGCTCGCTCGGTTTTCATACTCGGCTGAAGAGGGTGGTAGTGGTGTTTGTGCGGGTGCGTTCGTTCGTCAGAGCTGCGACGAGAGCTGTTCCGCGACGACTGCGTTCCTGAAGGCCATGAACTCCTCGAAGGTCCCGCCGGCCTTGGCGGCGAACTGTTTGTCGGTGCACTTGAGCCAGTTGCCAAACGTCGACAGCTTGCTGGGCAGCTCGATGCCCCTCTTGCGCAAATAGCGGTGGCGGGGCACGATCCGCTGCACCAGCGACAGCGATAAAATACCAGGGAACGCCACAATTATGTCCAAAGAGCACCCCATCGCGCCAGTGATGTACTCCACCTGCACAACAACAACAACAGCGCCATGCGTACGTGTGTCAACGTGCCTGCCGCGGGGCGAGACGGATGCCGCGTCGCCGCGAGCACAGGCGCCGTGCGCGCCGCACCTTTGGTCGCAGGTTGGATTCGATGTCGAGGGAGAAGATTTGTGGCAGGCGCGTGGCAACGGCGGCGACGTCGGCGCTCGAGAGCCCCAGCGCGGAGAGGAACTGCCGGCGCGAGTCCATCGCGTTGACGCGGTAGTGCAGGACCTGCGCGTGCTTGTGGATCGTCTCGGCGACCTGCGCCTCCGTCAGCCCGACACCCCCCCTCAAAAAGTCCACCCGGTTCTGCATCGACTCCACCGTGTACGTCAGGACCACGGGGTCCCGCGCGAGGACCTTGCCGAGCTGCGCGCGCGTGAGCCCGAGGTCGCGCAGGTACTGCACGCGCGGCGCGAGCGTGTTCTCGACCGACAGCTCCAGCACCTGCGGCGCGCGCAGCAGTATCTTGACGAAACCCCCCGCAGACACCCCCTGCGCCTCCAGGAACCGCAGCCGCGGCTCGATCGTGTGCGCGGGGCGGTACTCGAGGATCCGCGGGAACTTGAGCACCGCGCGCCGCGCCTCGTCCGCGGTCAAGCCCAGGTCGCTGCGCAGGTGGCCCAGGCGGGACTTCAGCAGCGACGCGCGGAACGAGAACAGCTGCGGCCGGGACTCCAGGAGCTTCTCCAGGTCCTTCTCGTCGAACCCCTCCCGCCACAGCATCGACACCGCCGGCCGCCACTCCTCCTCGAGCCCGTGCAGTGCCTTGAGGGCGCGCCACTCCTCCGGGCCCATGAGGCGGCCCTCAGCCGACATCGCCAGGTACTCCGCGGCGCGCTTCCACGACCGCGTGCTCGAGAGCATCTCGCTGAGCTCGACGTCGTCCGGCGCGGCGGGGCGCGCGTGTTTGTGCGCACGCTGCCGCACCGCGGCGGGGCGCGGCTTGCCGCCGGTGTGCGTCGCCGCGACGGAGCGCTTCGCGTGCGCGGGGGGCTTCTTTTTCCGCCGGTCGTGGCCGTTGGCGGGGCGGTTGACGCGCACGCCTTCGGCGGCGCCGCTGCCCAGGCCAATGCGCCCCCCCGCGCCGCGCAGCTTCTCGAGGGCCTGCTTGAGGTTCTCCCGCTTCTCCAGCTCCTGCTCGTCGAGCCGGTGGCGGTCCTGCGCGCCGTCCTTCGGCCCCTGCTGCTGCACCTGCGGCCGCTGTGGTCGCATCGGCGTCACCGACAGCCGGCGCTGGACGAACCGCGGCGCGGCGACGTCCGGCGGGCCGGGAGGTTGCTTGCGGGCCGGTGCGGGCGCGTCCTTGCGCCCCGCGGGGGACAGCTTGCGCGCCGGGGACCCTGCGCGTTGCCACGGCAGCGACCGCGGTCGTGGCGCGCCGCCGTTCGCCGTCCGTGGGGCAGGTGGTGGCGCCGTGACGCTGACCTCGGCCTCGACCTGCAGGGACGTAGCTCGGGGGAGGGTGAGGGGGCGCCGTGGGGCCGCGTGGCGGGCGTGCCGGGACTGATGCAATGAGAGCCTTGTGCCACTGCGGGAGGGCGTGTTCGCGCGTGGAGGCGTGATGAGGGTCCGCTTAGGGGGTTCCGGGGACGGCAGAGCATCAAAGCGCGCGGAGGGCGCCGCGCGCAGGGTACTCCGTGGGAGGCGGCGCCAGGAACGCGGCTTGTTGCTGGAGGACTTGGGCCCAGTGTTGATGAGGGGATTCCTCGCGAGGGAAAGGGTACTCGCGGAGGAGAGCGCGTTGCATGGCGAGAACGTGACTGGGGGAAGTACCTGGGCTGCGCGAGGTCCCGTGAGCGCGTGTCGCCGCGTGAGGGTGCGGCGTCCCTGAGCAGGGAGTGCTCCGTACCGGGCGCCTGGGGCGGTCAGGGGCCGCGAAGGGCTAGTGGCGCCCAGGCACGTGTATCCCTGTGGCCGGAAGAGCCTACACACGTGGGTGTGGGACGCCATGGCCCCCGCACCGCGCCCCGTGCCAAAGCGGCTGTATGTCCTCCAGCACTTCAGCCCTCGGTTGGCGGCGCTGCGGGGACTCGCGCTCGAGGCGGTCGCCCGGCTCGCGGCGAAAGAATCCTTCCCGCCAGCGTCAGCCAGAGAGAGCCGCGCGTCCTGTCCGGTGCGGCCGCGGGCAGGCGATGAAGGAGCGGGTTTCGTTTCACCGCCGTGCAGTTCGACGACGGGTCGCCCTGCCGTGAGCCTGACCGCGGGCCCTCGGAACAAGTATGAACCACGTCTGGACGCGTGGAGATCTTCGCCGGCGCCACGAAACGCGAGTTCTCGGCGTGTCTACTACAACCGCACGGAAGTCGCCGCGGTGCGACGAGAAGCCTCTAGAACGGGCAATATGTAACCGCTATTGGTCGGTCACAAGCCACATGATCCGCACAGGCGCCCGCGAGCCCCATGACCGCCCCCGCTGCCCCGCAGCGCCCGCCGAAGTCGGGCGGGAGCACGAGCATGACTCAGCCCTCGCGCTGGCCCACAGAGGGGCGAAATTGGGCGCGCGGCGTTCGCGCGGGGCAGCTGCTTGTCTGAAGAAGGCGCCGGCGATCGGTTCGAACTACACGGAGCGACGTGTCGTAGCGGCTTGGGGCTAGAAGCGACTGGGGACTCACTCGGGCGCTGTGGCGTCGCCCGCGGGCAGAGACCTCAGAGGGCGTTCGAGGCTGCGGAACTGATAAAGGGGGCGGCTCAGGTCCGGGCGAGTGGGCGTCATTGTCGCGTGGGCGGGCGCAGTGGCGCGCGAAGGGTCACGTAGCACGCCAGGCGCCGCTTTTGGGCGCGCTGTAGGATGAGTCCGCCGAAGGGCGCGGCGGACGCGTCGCAGGGCTCGAGGGTGATCGTGCTGGACAATGGCGGCGGCAACTGCAAGCTGGGGTTCGCGGGAGAGAAGGAGCCAAGGGCGGTGTTCCCAAACTGCGTCGCGCGGAGCTCCGCGGACAAGAAGGCCTACGTAGGCGACGCGGTCAACTCCTGCAAAGACCTCGCGTCCCTCGCGCTCAAACGGTCCGCCCCCCGCCGCCCTGCACCGCCTGCGCGCCACACTGCACAGCGACCACTCTCCACGCCCCGCACGGCCGCCGCGCACGCCCACAGTCCCTCCGCGCCGCCTCACCGCATGGACTCACACCACACGTGGCGCGCAGGCCGATAGACCGCGGGTACGTCGTCAACTGGGACATGGAGCAGGAGGTGTGGGCGCACGCCTTCGACCACGTTTGCGGGGTGGACACGAAGGAGTGCTCGCTGGTCGTCACGGAGCCGCTGATGAACTTCCCGGCCCTGAGGGAGACGATGGACCAGGTCGTGTTCGAGGACTTCGGCTTCCAGTCGTACTACTGTTGCCCAGCGCCGACTCTGTCGCTGCACCACCTGCGGACGCTGCGCGGGCAGACGGCCGCGAAGGACGCCGGGTGCGCGCTCGTGGTCGACGCCGGGTTCAGCTTCACGCACGCCGCGCCGATCTTCGACAAGAGGTGCGCGTCGCCAACAAACACACATGCACGCACATGGTGTGTCAGAGCACGACGCCGCCGCTCGTCAGTTCCACCGCAGCGCTCCACTCGCGCGACGCGAGCGCGCTGCAGCAGCGCGTCCGCACACGGGCCACGCGGCTGCAGTCGCCGACGCGAAACGCGCCCTGCGCGTCCCCTCGCCCCTTCCGGGCCGCAGGATCGTCCAGGCGGGGGTCGCGCGCGTCAACGTCGGCTCGCGCGCCGTGACGAACTACCTCAAGGAGCTGGTATCTTACCGGAGCGTCAACATGATGGAAGAAGTATATCTTGTGGAGCACATCAAAGATCGAGTGTGCTTCTACTCCCAAAACGTCGCCGCGGACCTCAAGGCCTCGCAGGCCGTCCGGCGCTCCCCGCACGCCCTCAGCTACGTCCTGCCCGACGGCCTCCTCAACACGTACGGCCACGTGGTCAGCGAGGATCACAAGTTCGGCGGACCCCCCCCCGCGGACGGCGAGGCGGTGCTGACGCTCAACAACGAGCGCTTCATGGCGCCGGAGCTCCTCTTCAGCCCCTCGGACATCGGCATCGAGCAGGGCGGCGTCGCGGAGGCAGTGCTGCAAGCCGTGGAGCGCTGCCCGCCAGCGCTGCATGGGCTGCTGTGGGGGTCGGTGGTGCTCACGGGCGGCATGGCGTGTCTGCCGGGCTTCAAGGAGCGCGTCGAGGCGGAGCTGCGGCCGCTGGTGCCGCAGGAGTTTGAGCTGAAGCTGACGCTGCCGGAGTCGCCGCACACCTTTGCGTGGCGGGGGGGGAGTCTGCTGGGGGCGTCGGGGGAGTTCGCGGGGCTCGCGGTGACGAAGCAGGAGTACGAGGAGCGCGGCACGACGCCGATGAGGGAGTTCGTGTGGTGACGGAGGCGGAGTGAACTCAGCGTGTGCGCGTGTGTGTGATGGTGCGCAGCAGGGCGTTGTGGGCTCGTCAGCGCTGTGACGCGAGGCACGGGCAAGGATGAGTGAGTCAGCGCGCAGGGCTGCGGTGTGCTGAACGCCGCGCATGGCAGGCAAGCCGTGACGGCTGCGCATCGCGGTGGTCGAGATGTGGCGGGGGAGTGTGTCACGGGAGAGCGACATTCCACGAGCGCTCCATAGACCGGCCGCGATGAGATCAGCTGGAGTTCGAGCAAGGCCGCGTCGCGAAGCAACCTCCGTCGCACCCCACCACACGCAGCTGGCGCTATGACGGGTCGATGCGCTCAAGTCGGTCACGGCAACAGCTCACCGAATACTATATACACATCAGGGCCGGCTCCAGCCCCGTCGGGCGGCTCCAGCGCCACTGCGAACCCAACCCCCCCCCCTTCTCACTCAAACGCCCCGAGCTCACCCAGCTCGCTGAGGAACTTCGCGTAGTCGTCCTTGCCCTTCCCCGCACCCGCGCTCGACGCACGCGCCGCCGAGGGCCCCGCCGGCGCCGCGCCGGGCGCCGTATCCACCGCTGGCAGCATCGGGTCGACTGCGTTCGGCACCGGCGTGCCGGCGGCCGCGATGGGCCGCCGCGGCGCCTTGGGCGGCGGCGCGCGCTTCACGCCGGCCCTCTGCGCCTGGATGTGCGCCGGGACGAACGCCAGTAGCGCCTTGTCCTCGTGGGCCTTGACGACGGTGCTGCTCGCGCCGATGACCGCGCTGAC
Organism: Pedinophyceae sp. YPF-701; assembly: GCA_916048055.1. Classification (NCBI taxonomy): domain Eukaryota; kingdom Viridiplantae; phylum Chlorophyta; class Pedinophyceae; species Pedinophyceae sp. YPF-701. Next base: position 893,614 of record CAJZHL010000001.1, on the reverse strand, counting down.
CTTCTTCGGCTCCCCCGCGGGCTGCGCGGGCGGCGCAGCGGGCGGCGGCATCGCTGGGCGCGCGGGCGGGCCGCCCGGGGGCGGCGGCGCGACGGGCGGCGGCGCATGGGCGGCGGCATCGCTGGCCGCCCGTACGCGATCGCCGCCGCCGCTGGGGGCGCCGTGGCGGGCGGCGGGAGGAGCCCGAACGGCCGCCCGGGCGGCGGCAGGAGCTCGGCGTCCGCGCTGGGCGCCGCGGCCTCAGGCGACGGAGCGGCGACGGCAGCGTCGACGGCAGCGGCGCTCGGTTCCGCGGCGCCCGTCTGCGCGCGGCTGAAGAGGACGGGGTCGAAGCCCTTGCTGGTGTCCGTGCCTGTCCTCGCGTGGTGCTGCTCCTTGATCGCGATCTTCAGCTGGTCCTGCAACACCTTCTTTCGCAGTCGGTCCACTTGGTTGAGCTTCCCTGACTCCTCCTCCTTGCCGAGGAGCTCCTCGAGCTCGGCTTTGAGGTCCTCTGGATTGTCCTTCTTGCTGCACGGCGGTGCGCGCGGCGGGCGGGCGGCGGTGGGCGCGGGAGGCGACGCGGAGCGCGCGCGAACCAGGCGGGCGCGCGGTGCGCTGGGGGGGCGCCGTGGCGCGGCGCGGACGCGCGAGGGAGGCGAAGGGGAGCTCGTGGGGCGGGAGGGGCCCGCGGGCCGTGCCTGCTCGCATCGCGGTTGAATTTGCGTTCCCTACGGTTGCGTTCAATCTCCTTCCGCCGCTGCTTCTTGCGCTCGCGGTCCGCCGGGTTCAGCGAGTAGTGTGACTTGTTCTTGAGCTTCACCATCGTTCCTCCGCTCCCACGGGGCTAGGAAGCCCGCTGGAGGCGGGCGCGCGAGCCTCGCAGCGGAGGACCGAAGTGCCCTGGCGTCGCGTGATGGGGAGCTCTGGCTAGTTTCTCGCAGCGTCCTGTGGCAGCTGCTCTCGTTCTCTACCCTCGCAGCGCGCGATGGGTTCGTTTCGCGCGAAGTGCGCGGCAACAGCGGGGAGAGCCTGCTCTCAGACGACGGAGCTCAGCTGGCTCCACGACGTGCCCACAACGAGTCGTCCGCTTGTCTCTCAAAGAGATCACGCCCAGTGCCGTCCACCGGAGCGCCAGCCGGCCCATCTCGGCCGCAGGACTGCGCAGCAGGCCTCCCGCACCAGCTGTCAGGTCGCGCGCCACGCCCCCGGAGCCCCTTCCGAGCGCGCCGACGCTACTCAGGGCCGCGTCCGCCCGCGCCCTGTCCAGTTCGAGGCACCGCGGACGCACGCGCCGCAGTGGATCGCGCTGACAACGCGCAGTAGCTCACAGCGTCTCACGCCCCCCGGATCCGCAGCACCGCGGTCGTGGGATCGGCCCGGCGGGGGCCGGAAGCGTAGCTGATATGGCGGGGAAGGAGGAGGGCGCGGCGCCGAGCCCAGCGGGCCAGTCTGACCAGCTGCGTCCGCCCAACCCAACGCTGCAGCTGTTCCAGGCCGCGACGGCGGGCGGGAGCGGGGCCCCGCAGCCCGGAGCGCCGCCGAGCGCGCCGAACCTGAACCAGCTGCTACAAAACTCGCAGATGATGCCAGGTGCGCGGCCTCACTCGCGCGCACGGACGCAGGCAGAGTGCACCACGCGCATGCGTTCGCGTCGCGGCCAGATCTCCCGCGAGATCCCGCCCCCGTTCGAACAACGCTGCGCGCGGAATCCAGGCCGCCGAGCGCCAGTTCCCCTCCCCGCCGCCCGCGCAGGCTCGGTCGGCTTCTCCAGCTCCAGTTTGCCGCCAGCCTCGCTCCCCGGGCTGGGCTTGGGGTCCGCGGGCCTGTTCGGGATGCCCGGGATGTTCATGCCCAAGTCCTCGCCCATGAACCTGATGGCGGGCCCCGACGCCCTGCGGCTCGCCTCGCAGCAGGCCCAGGCCGTGCAAGCCTACGCAGCCCAGGTGCAGGCGTACCAGCGCCAGCTGATGCTCGCCAGCGCCAACGCGTCCACGGCCTCCATGGTCGCGTCTGCCGGAATGGACATCTCGGCGGCGCTCAAGAGCCTCACCAGCGCAGCAGCGGCGAACGTTGGCCCGGTTGGGGGCCAGCAGGCGCCCGGATCGTCGCCACCCGCCGCGCAGGCAGCGTCCAGCCCGGCGCAGAAGGCGGCAACTACCTCAGAGAAGCCGAAGAGCGACGCAAACGCCGCCTCTCCCGCGGCGGGAGCGCCCGCGAAGCAAACCGCTGCCTCGCCCTCCAGGCCGGCCGGGGACGCCGGCAAGGCGCCGAGCCCCGCGGACCCGGACGCGAACGGCTCTCCCTCGCACAAGAAACGCGCAGCGGCGTCGTCGAGTCCCCAGAAGCAGACGTCGCCGAAGAAACGCCGCACTCCCGCAGCCAAGAGCCCGCCTGCTGCGGAACCCTCCGCGCCCGCAACCAACGGCGACGCCGCGCACAAGGACAGCAGCCGACCCAAGAGCCCGGCGCCCGCATCGGCGCCCGCGCCCGCCCCCGCGACGGACGCCCGGGCGCCTCCATCCGCCGTCCGCTCGCCGCAGAACAACGGCGCTCCGGCCGCGCCGGCGCACGTCCCGGACAGCAACCCGGAGGGCCTGGACCACGCCTTCGGCGGCAGCGGCGCCGCGCCCTCCGTCGACGCCCCGAACGGCAACAACTCGATGCCACCGCCGCAGGCTCCGGCGGCGCGACCAAAGGCCAAGGGCGGCGCGCACGACGCTGCGGGCGTGCGCCCGCGCCCCTCGCCGCTCGCGACGGGCGCCCAGATGCCGACCCCCGGCCAGATGCCGACCCCTGGCCAGATGCCGACCCCTGGCGCGCGACGCGACTCGCATTTCCCGTCGCAGCTGTGCGGCATCGAGGAGCCGCAGGTCCCGACGCCGGCGCCCGGGTCGGCGCGCGCGCCGGGCGACTCCGGGCGGTCCCGCGAGGGCCGTCCGCGCCCGTCGTACGTCAACATGGCGGGGGAGTCTCCCTCGCTGCCCGACTCCGGCGACGACCGCGCGGGGGCGTCCGCGAGCGGCGGCAGCAGCGACGACGACGACGACCGGCCCTCCGAGACCGTCTCCTCCGACCACGGCGACCGCGCCGCGGCGGCCGAGCGAGGCCTTGCGCGGCGCGCGGGCGGCAACAACAAACACAGCGGCCGCGGCGCCGGGGCCGGCGGTGGGGCCGGCGGCGGCGGCGGAGGCGGCGCGGCGCCGGCGCCGCGCGCGGCCGCGGGCGCGACCAGCTCGGGGGCCCGCGGGAGGAGGCGCTGTCGCTGGAGGAGGAGATTCCGTGGGGCGCAGTGCTCCCCACGTGGAAGGCGCGGCGGCCGGCGTGGCGGCGGGCGCTGAAGGCGGCGGAGGACGCGTCGGACGTCGCCGCGCTGCTGCTGGAGCTGAAGTCGGTGATGGTCGTGTTTCTGCTGCCGGGGCAGCCCCTGGCGGCAGCCTGGGAACGGACCCTGCAGCAGATGGCGCGCGGGGTGCCCGTGGGGGGCATTGCGATGCTGAACAGGGTGAGTGAGAGCGGCAGGGCCGCGGCCTGCGCGCAGGCTCCCCGGTTCTCGTCGCGTCGGACTCTTAGGCGTCGAACACCCCCCTCCGCTCATTGCACGCGTTTCCTTACGTCACGCTGACCGCCCCGCGCTGTCCCCCGCTGCGCAGTGCTGGGCCGAGATGAGCAAGACGATCGCGGGCGCGCTCAAGGGCCGGCGCCCGCAGCTGGCCGGCATCGAAACCCCTGCGCAGGCGTCGTCCGTCGTAGCCGCCCTGGGGGTCCTCGAGGGCCTAGCGCTGCCGGTCGCGGCGGCCGGCGCGAGCGGCTCCGGCGCTGCGCCGGCGGAGGAGCTCAACGGCACCCCGCTCGAGCACTGCGTCGACCACTCGTTCGCGTCACTCGAGGCGGCGCGGCAGCTCCTCGTGTTCGAGCGTTCGCTGGTCGCGGCGCGCGTCGAGGTGCTGCGCGCCGCGCGGGACAAGGCGAACGAGAAGGCGAGCGGCGGGGGCGCCGTTGCGGCGGCGGCCGGCGCCGCGGTGGAGGTCGGCGAGCTGGCAGAGCTGTCCGTGTACCAAGGCGACGCGAGGGACGGCGGCGGCGAGGCGGCGGCGGAGGACACGGCGAGCGAGGTGACCGGGCTGTACGCGTAGCGCAGGGCGAGGCGGGTGCGGCGCTGTGCGCCCCGCAGAGGCGTCGCGTGCAGATGCGTGTGAGTCGCTTCGACGGTGCGCGCGTCACATCGGCGGGAAAGCTGCATGGAATACATGGGCGTGCGTGAAAATCTTAGGCGGTGTTGCGCGGCCGCCGTGCGGCGCGGGAAGTCCGTGTTTGTGGATCTGACGCATCATGTTGATGATTACGTCATCCGTGAGGAGATGCCGTCCAGGTGGGCAAGTGCGCCCTACGCGTCCTGTGGCTCCGGGGCCGTCGGCGCGAACTTGATGGGCGAGAATGTGCACGGGGGCGGCGGCGGCAGCTCCACGTGCGGCGCGGGGGGGGGTTTGAAGGCCGGTTCCTCGTCATCGAGGCTGATGGGCGGGGGGGGCGGTCTCGCGTCGACCGCGGGGGTATTCCCCGGCGCCGCCGAGGGCTTCGGCGCGGGCGCGAACAGCGGCAGCGCAGGCGGCGCGAACAGCGGCAGCAGCGCAGGCAGCGGCGGCGCCGCGGCGGTGTTGAGTTTCCCGGCGGGGGGGTGTGAAGGGGGGGGTTGCGGCTTCGCGTCCGCCTCGGCGTCGACGTCCATGTTATCTCCAGCAACGGACGCCTCGGGCCGCCGCAAGCCGTTCGCGGCCGGCACGTCCCCCGGGGAGTCGGCTTTAGAACCCCCCCCTCCCGCGGGCTCCGCGTCGTCCTGCTCCGTCGACTCCGCCTCCCTGAAGTGCTTCCCGCAGAACGAACTCCCTGCGACCGCAGGATTCTTGCACCGGCTCTTCCCGCCCGCCCACCGCCGCTCGCACCGCGGTGCTGCGTCGTCGCCCTCCGCCCGAGCCCCCCCCTCACTCCCCTCCTCCCGCGAAGGCTCCGGGTCCGCCCCGCGGCGCGGCCGCGCCCGCGTACGCACGCTCGCAGCCTCGACCGCCGGAGCCTTACCGTTCCGCCGCTGCGCCTTGGGTGCCGCGCGCAACACATCCCCCCTCTCGTCCGCCCCCGCGCCAGCGTCGCTCGCCAGCGCGCCCCGGAACGCCTCCGACGCGCCCGTTGCGGGCCCGATCCCGTCGATCGACGTCGCGGGTATCGTCACCGCCGGCCGCGCGTGCGGCGCCGCCTTGCTGGCAGCCTCCGCGCCGGGGCCGGCGGGCGCCTCGGCGGGGCGCTTCACGCCGCGGCGCCCGCGCCGCTGAGCGATCGTCGGCTCTGGCTGCTTCGCGTGCCCCGCGTTGTCCTCTGTCGCGGCGTTACTCGACCCCGGAGGCCCAGCCGGCACCACGTGCAGCTCTACGACAAGGCTGCCGTCCGGCTCGATGAAGAGCGCGAGGAGCGGCTCCTCGTCGTCCTGCGCTGGCTGCGCCCTCGCCTCCGCCTTCTGCGCGCCGCGCGCCCGCTTCGCCGGCCGCCGGCGCGCCGCGTTGTCGGCCTGTGCGGGCCGCACCTGCGCGGAGGTCGCGACGCCCTCCTCGATCGCGGCCGCACGCTGCGCCTCGCCGGCAACCTCGGCCTCCGCGGCGCGCTTGCGCGCCTGCCGCGCCGTCAGCGCCCGCGGCGCGACCGGCGTCCCAGGCCTGCTTGCGTCCCCAGCTGCGGCGTCCTTCGCCGCGCGCGCCCGCGCCGCTCCGGCTGCGCGCGCGCTTCCGCGCCCGCTCGCTCTTCGCCGCACCGGTGCTCGCGCCGGCGGCGGCGCGCCCGTCCGCGCACCCGCTGGGCGCGATCGCAAAGGCCGTCGGCAGCGGCGCGCCCCACACCTGCGCGACGCCGCCCGTCTCGGCCGCGTGCTGCTTCTGCAGCAAGTCGTGCTCCTCCTTCGCGCGCATCCATGCCACGCGCAGCCGTTCGAGGTCGTACGGCAGCGTCGACGCGTCGTCGCGGTGCCGCCCCTGCAGCCCGCGCCGGTCGACGCACGACGGGCAGTAGAAGAAGTCGATGAAGTTGGCCTCGAGCGAGTCGATGCCGAGGCACCCCCAGCACACCGTGCACGGGCACAGGTCCAGGTCATTCTCGCACACGAGGCCGTCGCCGCCCTTCTCGTGACACACCATGCAGTAGGTGTGGTAGCGGTTCCCGACGAGCGTGCCGGGGGGCAGCACCAGCGGCGCGAGGCCGCTGGGGCCGGGCGCTGGCGGCGGCGGGCGCACGGGCGGCGGCAGTGGCAGCGGCGGCGGCGGCGCGAGAGGCCCGGGGGGCGCGCGGAGCTGCACGCCGCCGAGCGCTGCCGCGCCGGACGCCTGCGGCGCGGACGTGACTTCGCGGAACCCCGCGTCGTTCGCGAGGATCGACCCCCAGCTGTCCTCCGGCAGACAACACTCCCCCCACCGCGCCACAGCGCGGTCCGACGGCTCCTCCCCGTCGCTGCCCTCGCTCGCCGAGCCCTCCGCCGGGTATCCCCGCATCGCCTCCTCCGCCCAGAACCCCTGCCCCATCCGCGCCGGCAGCGGCGCGTACGCGCGCCGTTTCCCCGACCCCCCCCACTCCCCCGGCTTCCGGGGCCGCGCCGGCAGCCGCTCGGCCTCGCGCTCCGCCTCCTCCTCCCCGTCCTCCTCGTCCTCAGGCGCAGGCGCCGCGCCCTGCGGCCGCCGCATGCCCGCCTTCCCGCGCACTGCGTACAAGTGCGCGTCGCGCACGGAGATGCCCTCCGCGTCCATGTCGGCTCGGATCCGCTCGATTCCCGCCACCGCGCGCTCCGGCGCAGGGAACTCCCTGTGCGGGTAGTTCAGCCGCGCGCCCATGTCCTCGGGCGGGAGGCCCTGCAAGATGAGCCTCGCCGCTGCGTCAAAGGCCCGCGCGCCCTCCTCGGGGCTGACGTACGACCCGAGGCCGCGGTTGCGCCCGAGGAACGAGATCGAGGCCTCCCAGGGCCGGTTCTTGCTCGGGCGGTGGTACAGCCCCTTCCACACCCGCCCAGCCGTGCCCGCGTGCTGCTGCTGCGCCGCTGCCCCTCCGTCGCCCCAACGCGGCACGTACGGCGCGTCCTGCGGGTGGAGTGCGCGGAACGCGCGGGGAAAGGTTAGCTGCGGGGACGCGCCGGCCGGACGGCGCGTGCGGGGCTGCGTGGAGCGCGGCAGGTGCGGGGCGCAGCACCGGCGTGCAGGACAGCAGTTGGGCCGCGTGGCGTGCTGCTGCGGGCCGCGCGAAGGCCGCGCGCTCGGTACGGGGGACTCACCGGGTCGGGGTTGTCTGCGGCGAGCTCGGCTTCGCGTTCGAGCTCGTCCAGGCGCGCGTCGATGCGCTGGGCCTGCCTCGCGTCCTCCCCGGCGCTCCTGCCGCGCCCGCTGATGTTGCTGTGAGGCATCTCCATCTCCCACGCGAGGAACCCTTCGTCCGTAGTGGCCAGCTGGTGCTCCTCGAGCCACTCAGGGACGCCGAGGAAGCCGTGCGACGGCACTTCGTCCTGTTCAGGCTCCTGCTCCGGGTCCTGCGCGGCCTCCTGCGCTTCCGCCGCGCCCTCCGCCTCGCCCTCAGGCCCCGCCGTCGCGCCCTCGCCGCGGGAGCCCGGCCGCGCGCTCGCAGGCCCGGCGCGCTCCGCTTGTGCCTTGGCGGTGGCACACGCGCCCGGCGGGCCGTCCTCGGCGGCGTTCGCGGCCTCCTCGTCGCGCTCCGGGCCGCACCGCAGCGCGAGGAACGCCTCGAGCGTCTCCTCGAAGGCCGCCGCGTCCTCGGGATCCGGCAGCGCGTCTCCATCGTCCGCCCCGGGCGCAGCCCCCGCGCCGCCCGCGCCGTCCGCGTGCTTCCCCGCCGCGCCGTTCGCGGCGCTCCTCGCGCCGGTCTGCCGCGCGCGCGGCGTCGCGGCCGCCGGATCGGGCGCAGGCGCGACGCAGGAGATGTCCTGGAGCACCACGGCAGCCTCCTCCGCCCCCATGAGGTCTTCCTGGATCTTGGAGAGGCCCTTCCGGCACGCCTCGGGCGGGTAGACGAGGTGGTCGGGGAAGTTGAGCTTCTCGCGGAGGGACTCGAGCGGCAGGCCCGCGTACGCGATGCGCGCGGCGCAGTCGTAGGCGCGGGCGGCCTGGTCGGGCGTCGCGTACGAGCCCAGGCCGCGGTTCTTGCCCATGAAGCTGATCGACGCCTCCCACGGCTTGCTCTTGCTCCGGGAGTGCCTGCGGGGACCGCGCGGGGCCGCCGGGCGCTCGGGGCCGCGCGGCAGCGTGCCACCACGTTGCTGGCTCACGCCCGCACGGTTTGCCCGAGGGCGCCGCGGGGGGGCGCCGAGGCAGCGCGGGGGCGGCCGGGGGAGCGAGCGCGGGGCCGTACCTGAAGGAGACGCCCTTGGGATTGAGTCGGCCGTCGCCCCAGCCGCGGCGCGCGGCGTGGAGGTCGTCATCGGAGAGGTACGTGGTCGGGTAGCCGTCGACCGCGAAGCTCAGCGCGGCGTCGCGCACGCGCGGCAGGTTCATCTCCTCCATGGTAGCGCGCGGGGGCTCTTCCGCCCGGCGAGCCACGCTCCGCGGCGCCGGGGCGACCGCCGGAGAGAGCGTGCGGGGTGCGCGTGGCGACGCGGCGGGAGGTCGGTCCGCCGCGTGGCCGCCCGCGCACGCGGAGGAGTCCTCAGGTCGCTGGAACTGCGGGGCACATGCAACAGCGTTCGACGTGGCCCCAGAGGGCCGCAGGGGCCGCGCTCCTCGCTGCCGCTCGCGCACGGCCGTCCACGGAGCCGCTCAGCGCCTCTACGCGCACCGAACGAGCCGTCAGCGACAAGCACTGCGCCGGGCCCAGGTTGCCGAGGCGCTCCCGCGCGCGCCCCCCTCGAGCCCGGCGCCGCAGTGCGGTCGCACAGCGCCTGGGGGGCCCTCCGCTGGCGGGGGGCGGGGGCGTGGTGCGCGCGGGGGCGGGAGGGGTGCCGCCCGCGGGCGCGCGTGGCAGTTGTGCGCTTTCGGAGAGAGCGTTGCACGCAACCCATGCTGCAGAACGCCATCCTCGCGGGCGCCAGCCGGCTTGCCTGCCCTGCGACGTCAACTCTCCGCCCCCGCACGCGCACCGTTGCGCGCGCCGAGGTCGCCGACGACGTGCGCTCCGCCCCCTGCCTCGCGAACTCGCGATCCGCGGCGCCGGATCCGCCGTTGCGGGCGCCGCAGGCGCTCAGCGGCCGCAACCGCCAGCGACGGCGAAGCAGGCCTCTGCCCTCCGCGCCCCGCTCACGCCAGACCCCCCCCTGCCGCGCCTGCCCGCAGCGCTACCCGAAGCCCCCGCGTGGATACTCGGAGCGGTTCAACGTCATCGAGAAGTCCCGCTGGGAGTCTGGGATCCCCCCTGTTATGGGAGCGCACCTCATGGCGTCCGGAGCGGTGAGCGCGCCGCGCAAATTGTGCCGCCCGGCGCCTCCCCGGACTTTCCCGGCCGCTGAGGCCCCCGACGTGGTCGCCGCTGGACGCGGCAGGGGCCGGAAAGAGCGCAAGTCGCGTTGTGTGCTGCCCTGGTGCCCCTTGCTCGGGCGCGTGCGGCCAGCACAGCCGCGTCCGGCGCGGCCTCGGACCCCACGTGGCTTGCGCAACGCATGTCCTCGCTGATCGCTTGCGCCGCGCGCGGTTCTCGCTCGCACGGCGCCGCAGCTGCGCTGTCCTCAGCTGGCGGGAAGTACCGTGGCTTGCGCGCGCAGGTTGCACCCCTTTCCACCTCGACGGGCCCCGGCACGGGCGTCCCGATGATCATCGACTACCCCGGCACGGAGGTCGAGGTCGCGGTCTCCACCTTCACCAACGCCAAGGCCGGAGCAGGCAAGCTGCAGCCACCACCCCGACCGCCCGCGGACTCGCTCCGCCACGCCCTCTCCGCCCCGCCGCCCCGCCCCACCGCCCACTTCACATTTTCTCCACACCCAATCCTCGGTCCAACCCGCCCGCTTCCCCCCCTGCGCACCGCACGCCCGCCCCCCTGTCGGTTGACGCCAGCCCTCTCGCGCCCACACGCAGTCGGTCTCGCGAAGCTCGTCGTCAAGGCCGCCGAGGAGGCCATCGCGAAGAAGGGCTCCTTCTCGCTCGCCCTCTCCGGCGGGTCCCTCCTCAACGCGCTCCCGGCCATGCACCAGCTCGACGCCAAGCCCGACTTCGCCAAGTGGCACATCTTCTACGCGGACGAGCGCTGCGTCCCGCACTCCTCGCCGGACTCCAACCACGGCGCCGCGAAGAAGGCCTTCCTCGACGGCGCCGCCATCCCCGTGGACCAGATCCACGCCATTCGTGAGGACCTGTCGCCCGACATGGCGGCCAAGGCCTACCAGGGCGACATTCTGGGCTCCAAGGCCTGCCCGAACGTGAACGGGATCCCGCAGATCGACCTCATCCTGCTCGGCATCGGGCCCGACGGCCACGTCGCGTCGCTGTTCCCGCACCGGCCCCAGGTGGGGGTCAAGGACGAGCTGGTTGTGGAGATCACGGACTCGCCGAAGCCGCCGCCGGAGCGCATCACGATGACGCTGCCGCTGATCAACAACGCGAAGGAGGTGTTTGTGGTCGCGATGGGCAAGGGCAAGGCGGAGATCGCGCAGCGGGCGCTGGAGGTGCAGGCCATTCCTGGCGCGCTGCCGGCGCAGCTGGTGCGGCCGACGAGCGGCGGGCTGCGGTGGCTGCTGGACCTCGAGGCCGCGACGGAGATCAACCCGGAGCTGTGGGACAGCGCGCGCGCGCACCCGCGGAGCATCGTGCCCAAGTGAAGAACGGCAGGCGAGGATCCTCGAGTGCGGGTGGGCGCGCCGGAGAGACTCACGACGCGCGCGGGCGCGGCGGGGAGCCGCTGCGTGTTGGCATGCTGCGCCGCCGGGCGCCTGCGTCAGGGCTGTGACGATCTGTCGCGCCGCAGCCGCGCTTCGGCGTCATTGGGGGCTTGCTTCGCAGAGAGGATCCTCGCAGGTCAGCGAACGCGTCACCCACTCCTCCAGTTGACACGTTCGTTGTACTGATTACTCAGTTGCGCCCTTTCAGTGCATCAAGTGTCAAGGAGGGAACTGGCTGCACAGAGGGCGCCGCTGGAGCGTAAGATCTCGCGCGGGCTACGCGGCCAGGCCCGCTGCGCGTGGCTGCGGCGACCTGTTCGTTTCGCTAGCGCGTGGCTCACAGCGCCGTGCCCACGTGATTCAAAGCGCAGCGGGGGGCGGGAATGCTCAGCCCTGTCGCCGCTGCATGAATTCCGCGAACGTCGCGCACTTGAGGTCGTCGCCGGTGAACACCATCGTGACGTCGCTGCTCTCCGACCGCACCGCCTTGGCCGCGACGCGCGGCGCGGCCGCCACCTCTGCCGCCGCCGCCACTGGCTCGGGCTTCGGCGCCTCCTCCACCGCCGCCGCAGCCATTTGCGGCTTGGGCGCGAGCACGGGCTCGGCCTCCGGCTCCGGCTCGGCCTCCGGCTCAGCGGCCGCCACAGGCTCAGGTGCGGCCTCGGGCTCCGCCTCCGCCTCCGCCTCCGCCTCCGCCTCCGGCTGCGGCTCGGGCTCGGGCTCGGCGGCTGCCTCGGGCTCGGGGACGGCCTCGGGCTCGGGCTCCGGCGCCAGCGGCGCGGGCGAGTCGGCCACCGCCTCGCTCACCCCCGGCTCGGGCTCATCGGCGGCGGCGGCGGCGAGCGCCTCCTCGACGGCGCCGACGAGGCCCTCGAGGCCCGGGCTCGCGTCCTGGGGCCAGTGGACGCGCGTCATGTCGAGGCCGGCGCGCTCGCAGGCCGTGGCCGAGGTGCTGCCGATGCAGGCGACGTGCATGCCGTCGGGGTGCCCGCCGGAGATCTTGAGCCACGCCCGGAGCGCCGACGGCGACGCCACCGTCAGCACCTTGGCTTCGAGCGCCTGCGCGAACGAACCGCCACCGCGCAAAGCAATCTTTGCACTGGCGCCGGGCAACACACGCAAGGTTCGGGCACGCGCCGCTGCGGCGCCGGCGCTGGCACGCGCGTGATGTCGGTGACTCGCCTGCTTGAGTGCGTCCTCGGGGAGGTCCTCCGCGGGCTTCGTCGAGTATGTATTCATGCGGGTAACCTCGAACCCACGCTGACTCAGGCCGTCCTGCAAAGTGGCCTTGGCGCGCGCGCTCGCCGGGTAGAGCACGCGGCGGTTGCCGCCGTCGGTCATCGGGAGCTCCGCGGACAGTTGCGTCGCGTACGCGCGCGAGGGCTGGAAGGCCACTTTGGGGAAGCCCTCGACGGACGCCAGGCGGCGCGAGGTGCCGCCGCCGACGGCAGCGACGCGGATGTCGGGCCGGTCGGCTGCGTGCCAGGCCTGCAGGGGCGCTCGCGGGGCCACGTCGGCGTTCAGAGGCTATCGGATGCAGTGCTGGTGCCACCGGGAATTGAGACGCAGCACGCGGGCGAAAACGCAGGTGTCGCGCGCGTCAGCGGTTCTCTTAGCTGCGACAGAGCTGTGCGGGGGGGATGTACCTCGAGCAGCACGATGGCGGCCTCAGGAGACGTGACAACGACCCACTCCCATTCCTCGTTGAGCGCCGCAGGCAGGGCCTCCGTGTCTTCCGCGTAGCAGTGCTCGATGAGCGGGAGCTCGATGCCGTGGATGCCGCGCGCCCGCAGCGCCTGCACGACACCGCGCGAAACCGACGCAGCCCGTGCTCGGTGATGTGCCCCCTGATAGGGTCCGCGCCCGCGTCCCGCGCGTGGCCGCTCCGATCGATCCGCGCCCCCCCGCGGCCCGCTTTGGCGTACAGCATGCGAGAAATCGCGAAATGCGTTGGTCGTCGCGAGAGCGCACCTTGATCAGAGAGCCATTCTTCCCCTTCTCTCGCGTAGCCACCACAGTGGGTGTCGCCTGGCCCGCGGGCGCGGACTGCGCGACGATGGTGCGCCGCCGCGTCACGTCCGCAACTGCAGCAGCCGAGACCTGGGAGCCCCGCGCGGCCACGACGCGGCTGGACGTCGCATCCGAGCGATACCTTGCAGCGGCAAAGGGGGCCTGGGCGCGACGGGGCGTCGACGCCGACGACGTTGGCCGCACCGCGAGGCGATGCGAGGCTATGAGCGAGGTCATCGGGCCGTGTGGATCGCGACGCGCTGTCCTGGCCCGGACTTGCGGGAGTGCGACAGGAGTGGAGCAGGTCACGCCCGATCGCACACAGGGACTGCGGGACGGAACGCCGTTCGGTGCCTGGCAGGATCTAGCTGGAAGTAGGGGGTGCGGTGCGGCAACGATCGCGGTGCGAGGCCCCGAGACGTGCTCGGGGGGGGACTTTCGTGAGGCGCGCCGGGAGCTGACGCTGTCGGCCTGGCAGCACGGCGTCGGTTGCCGGTGCGCGGTGTTGGCGCCCGGAGGCGCGCGTCCAGTCCAGTCTGCGCGTTCTGGGTCGTTCGGTTGCGTTCCAGCGTGTCACCATGATGCAGAGGAGCGTGGTTTGCCTCGTGGCGCTGCTGGCGTTGCTGGTGGGCGTCGTTCCGGGGACGTTCGCGAAGCAGGACGTGGAAATCGTTCAGACCTTCGTCCCTGAGGACTGCACCAACACCGCCAAGCCCGGCCAGCGCGTCGCGGTGCGCACACTCGTGCCTGAGAGCAACAGCCAGCCCTTGGGGCCCCCCCAATCCCACCGACCCCCTCCATCAAGATCGCGGCGCCCCCCTTTACGAGACACCAACACACACCGCGATATCAAGCCGCTTCTGCGACGCGCCGCCCCCCCCGTGCTGCACCGGCACTAGCCCACCACAGGGGGCATGCGCGCGAGCGGCCCGCTCCAGCCCGCCCTGACGCGCACTCCCTGCCTCGTTCGCAGGTGCACTACAAGGGCACGCTCGAGGACGGCTCCGAGTTCGACAACAGCTTCAAGCGCGGCACGCCGATCGAGTTTGTCCTGGGCTCGGGCCAGGTCATCAAGGGCTGGGACCAGGGCGTCGAGGGCATGTGCGTCGGGGAGAAGCGCAGGCTCGTGATCCCGCCGCACCTCGGCTACGGCTCCCGCGCCGTCGGCCCCATCCCGTCGGAGTCGACGCTGCACTTTGAGGTTGAGCTGGTGCGCATGTAGCGGACGGGGCCCCGGGGGTGTGAAGAGCGTCTGGCTGACTCGCGGGAGGAGCGCTGCGTGCGGCGTGTCGGAGCTGTCGCTGGGGGGTGGGGCGCGCGAGATGCGCGGTCGGGGGCTGTGTGGGGCGGGAGGAGTTGCATGCGTGACGTTGGTGGGCGTGAGGCGGGCTGACGGCAGGCGTTGCGGCGCCTGAGCTGCGTCCTGGGCCGACATGCGCACGGCGGGCTCTCCGCGCGCAACGCACAGGGGCTTCGATGCGGTGGGCAGCCAGGCTGTGTCGCAGGTGCTCGCAGACTGTATTCTTGTGGTGGCGCGACGCTGCAACCCCAGCGAGGCGGCCTGAACACCCACCGTGGCCGCAGCATCGCGTCATGGCCACCGCATCCATCGGCCGCACCGGCGTTGCAGCAGCAGCGCGCGCTGGTCCATTCTGATGCCTCTCTGATCCTCCGGCCCGCGTACGCCACGCCAGCGTCGCCGAACACATCCCCGCGACACATGCAACCGACGCCGTGCGAGCACTCCGATTCTGGGTCAGGCCTGCCATCACACCCCCTGCAACTACCCGTCCGTGCGCGGCCGCTTTGCGTTGCTCAGGAAGTCGTCCAGCCCGAACGGATCCGCCTCGCCGGGCGCCTTCTCGAACTCCACGCCCCCCGCGCCGCGCTTCGTCCCGGCGGTCGGCGAGTCCGCCCCCGCGAACCCCTTGGTGGGCTTGAAGCGCCGCCCCGGGGCGTCGTCGCCGAGGTCGTCGTCCGGCCCGCCCGCAGCAGGCGCCCTGCACGTACGCGAGCGCGGTCGTCGGTGAACAACGGCGACGCGGCCTGGGTAACGCTGGAGACCCCACAACGTGCCAGTGTGGTGCTGGCGCCTGCGGCTTCGGGCCCGCACGGCCACGCAGCGGCGCAGGCACGTGCCCAGGAACACGACGCAACGCACAGGCCGCAAAGCAGCGCCCAGGAACAACTCGCTCGCTCGCCGCAACGCAAGTGAGGGGGGTGGGTGTGAGTTGCGCACTTGTAGGTCTTCGACCGGTCCGCGTAGAGCGCCTTGTCGTAGAGGTTGTACGCGTCGTCCGCCGCGAACCCGCTCGCCATCCCGGCGTCCTGGTTGAAGAGCCGCTGGTCGTACATGGCCTCGCCCGTCCTCTTGATGTTGGCCTGCCCGAGCGCAACCTTCTCGCTGATGTCGCGGTCCTTGTCGCGCGACAGCTTGCTCAGCCGCCCGCCGCGCTCCCCGGCCTCCGCCAGCCGCTGCTCGCGCTCCCGCTCGCGCGCCCGGTCGCGGCGAATCTCCTCGCGCCGCCGCAGCGCCTCGCGGTCCTCCCGCGACGCGCCGTCGTCGCGCCGGCGGTAGCGGTCGTCGTCGGCGGCGTCCCGCCGCGCGGGCTCGTCGCCGTCGCTGCCGCCGCTGTCGCGGGGCGCGGCCGGCGGCGGGGGTATCCGCCCGCGGGGGGCGCGTCGTCCACGCGGGCCGCGGCGGCTGGCCCGCCGAGGCGCTCCTCGCGCGCGCGCGCAGCCATGGCACGGAGCTCCTCTTCCTTGCGGTCGCGCTCCCGCTGCGCGAGCTCCTTCCGCATCTTCTGCCGCATGTTGACGCTCTCGCGCGCGCGGCTCTCCGCGACGCTGAGCGCCTCGGCGAACTTCGCGAAGTTGTCGTTGATCTGCGTCGTCTGGAGCCCGCGACCGTCCGCCGCCAGCCGCTTGTCCAACGGGATAATGAAACCCTTCGGGTTCTTCCAATTCGAAACCATGGGTGGAATCTTCCAGTCCTCGAGTGTCGCCTTCGTGGCCGCGCGGGGCGGCGAGTGCATCACGGGCACGGGCGGGGACCCGGAGCCCTTCGGGGCCTTCATGTGCCGGAATTTCGGCGGCTCCAGGGGGTCCACCGGGGCGTCCTGGATCTTGATCAGACGCTGCTTGGCTCCTGTCGTGCCCGTTTGCGTCGCGGGGGTGTACTTGATCAGCTGCGCGGACCCGCCCTGGTCTGGGAGGTTCTTCGGGTTCGTCGCCGCCACGCGCTTCTCCACCAGCTGCTGCAGGGCCTTGGCCGTCTCCTTCGCGGTGTCCTGCGAGGGGCGGTGGCGGGCCGGGGGGGGTCGCGTCGGCGTGCGGCGGGGCGTGGAAGGTGGTGTGGTGAACGTGTAGCTGGATTCGCGGGCGTATCGGGCAGATGGGGTCTGCGGGGAGGGTTGGCGCGAGGAAAGAGGTCCTGCAGTGGAGGCGCTGCGTGGCCGGGCTGGCGGGGCGCCACTGGACAGGAGCACGCGCCTTGACCTCCTCCTCATCTGGTCGAACGAGCTGGTCGCCTGTGGCCAGCTGCGGCTTCGGGATGAGGTCCGTGAAGCTGCTGAACACGGTGCGGTGCTTGTTGCCGCCCTGCTGCGCGATGGAGCCGAAGTTCACGCTGCCGTCCGCCGCGACGGTTTGCGCGAGCGTGGTACCTGCGCGGTGCGGCGGCGGAAATCGCGGAATATCCGTCAGGCGCGCCCTCGCCGCGACGTGCAGCGATGGGCAACACATTGCCGGCGCGCGGCCCGTCGAGGGCATCAGCCGCGATCCGCGCCGGTGGACGTGGACTTTCGCCGCTCATCTCGCGTGCGCCAGCGCGGTTCGTCGCTTTCCCGGCCTACGCAGCGCGGCAGCGCGCGCGGAGCGTGCCGTCAGGACCAGGGCGGGCATCGGGCAGCGTACCGGTCGCCTTGCGCTCAGGCCGCGGGTGCTGCCTGACGTGGATCTCAGGGAAGGCTCCGCCGTCTCCGAAGTCGGCAGGCGTCCGCGGGATGTAGCCCTTGCGGTGGCCGTACGGGGGCACGGCATTGGGCTTGGACGCCATCGCGCCCGCGTCCCAGAAGCCGGGAGCGTGCTGTCAGACCAGCCAGCTGTCACCGACGAACCACGCAGCACAAAGTGGCGCCGCAGCCGGGGTCTGGCGCGACTGCTACGTCCCAGGACACGGCCCGGTCTCTTCGGCAGCTCCTTCAGCAGCTTGTGGCGAGCTGGCAAGGCAGGCGCAGGAGCTACAACTGTGTCCAACACGAAGGACGTGTTCTGCTCTAACGTAGCCCGGCGGTGCGCGACGTACAATGCGCCCCTGCCGCACCTCTGCCCACGTCATTGCTATAATACCAGGAACACCCTCCTTTTGCCGTCCACGGGCCCGCGCCGGCATGTCGCCGTCGCCTGGAACGCACCGGACGTACTCGCACGCCGCGCGGCAGGCCTCGTCACGACATGCCACCCGGGCGCCATTTTCGGCACACACAGCTGCCGCCATGCGCGCCCCGCGACACCGCAGCTGCTCAGCGCACCTCCTCCGCCACACGCGCCCACACCCCACGCCGCCTCCAGCACGCCATCTCCAACGCGCGAACCAACCCCCCACCGCCTGCTCCCTGACACGGCGAGCCCCGTGCATCACACCGCGCGGCCACGCCGCCCACGCCCGGCCTTCCGCCCCTTCTGCTTCTCCGGATTGTCCGGGCTGTCGAACTCGTCCACCTCGTCCTCCTCGTCCTCCTCGTCCTCGGACCACCCCCACCCGTCGTTGTCGTCCTCGCCGCCCCCCGCAGCGTCGCGCACCTCCTCCGCCGCCACCTCCGCCGCCTGCTCCTCCGCGAAGTACCGCAGCTGGCCGAGATACGACAGCAGCGCGCGCTTCCCCATGCCGGTCTCGGAGCTCGTCGCGACGCTGGGGGGGAGTGAAGCGAAGTCCCCCTCCTGTTGGAGCACGCGCTTGAACTCGGCCATGTTCTCCTCGTGCGGGGGCACGCCCTTCTTCTTCTTGTCGCACTTCGTGAACACGATCGTGTACGGCACCATCGCGTCGCCCAGCCACCGCGCCGCGTCCAAGTCGGCCCGCGTGGGGGGGATGGAGGCGTCGACGAGCAGCAGGACGGACGCGAGGTTGTCCCGCTGCGTCAGGTAGTCCTGGATCATGCCCGTCCACTCCTGCAGCGAGGGCGCGCAGTGCGGGTCGGTCCCGCGGGAGCGTGCAACGGTGGCAGCGCGGTGCAGGCGGCAGGAGCTGCGTGCGGGGGAGCAGATCGGTACCGTGCGAGGTTGACAAAGCGATGGGCATTCTGCGAGGGCCGGCGCGGGGCGCGGCGTCACGCGAAGACGCTGCGGCGGCGTTGGTAGTCGTGACGTACCTCTCTGAGAGTTTTCGCGACCTTTGCGAAGCCGTAGCCGGGCAGGTCCACGAGGTACCACTCGTCGTTGATGGAAAAGTGGTTGATGCACTGCAGCGCGCGCGGGACAACCGGGACGGTCTCGCGCCACCACTCGATCGACAATCGTTCAAACGTCACGCGGTCCTGGCGGCGCAGACGCATCGTCGCGCAAACGAGCCGCACCTTGGTCTTCCCTGGCTCCTTCGACACGTGCGCGAGGGACTTGAGCCCCGTGAGCATGTTGATCAGTGACGACTTGCCAACATTGCTGCGGCCAATCACTGCGAACTCGGGCCTGTCCGGCTCCGGACACTTCGTCCAGTCCGTGTTGCTCGTGAGGTACTCCGCCTTCCGCACTTGCACCCTGCGCACCGGCACCGTCTCGGACGCGTCAGCCACCTCGACACGAGCCGCGGACAGCGCGCAAAGGCACAAGCGCGACCACGCCGCGCCGAGCGGAGGCGCGAGGTGCGTGCGGCGGCGATTCTTGGCTGCTGTGGTGGAGGGCGAGCTGGAAAATGAAAAATGCGCCGGGGTCTCGACCCGGGAGCGCAGCGGGCGTGCCTTGCGGGGGGAGGCATGGACGCCAGGAGGTCCTTGAGCTCCTGCGCGACGCCGTCGAGGTCTAGTTTCGAGTCCGCCACCTGCAGAGACCGCCGTCGCGGCGCACGGCGCGATGAGGCGGCCGCCCGAGCGCCCGTCGGGAGGGAGCTACCTCGAGCCAAACGCTGGCTGCAGAGGCGCTGGAGACGGTCGTCCCAGCGGTTCGATCAGCCGAAGCCGGGGTTCTGCCCCGGTTCATTCTGCTCGCGACCTGGAACCGCGTCGCGGCTCGCTCTCGAGCGCAGGGCACGATGACACCCTGGGAGCAACACAGTCACCTTCTTCCTGACGCGCTTCCGGGCCGCTTGGGCCGACCCGGCAGCCTGGGCGAACAGCCGCGTGGTTATCTGCCGGCTCGCGTCGCAGGCCCGCTCCGTGCCGCCGAAGCGTCCCCTCGGGGCTGCCACAAGCACTGGCACTCCCGCACGCTGCCGCAGCGCCGGCAGGCGCAGCAGGCAGCACCGCGGCAGCTGCCACGCGACTGCCATGTCTCTTCGCGCTCGCGCACAGGCGGTCCGCCCCGGAACCGCGCGGCCGGCGCGGGCGCAGCGCACTTGCCGTGCGAACGCGGGTGCCGAGGCTTCGCGCGAGAGCTGCGTGCCGTCCGCGGATCTCCGAGTGGCCTGTGGAGCGCGGGCGCGTAGAGCGGTCGCAGCTGCAGCAGCGGGCGCAGCAACTTGGCCTCCCGGGCCGGCACGAGGCGCCACAGGACGCACCGGGGGGCTGGGCAGTCCGGCCGCTGGGGCCGTGGCGGGGCGCATAGGGCGGTCCGCCGGGGCCGCGGCGCAACACCGAGACCAGTTGCTACATATGTGGCGCGCCGTCAGATGAGTGGCGCGACGGAGCTGGCTACCGCCAGCGATGGACCGTCGCAGGATGGAGGCCTGGTCGTGGAGCGACACGACCAGTACTCCGCGACCTGCAAGTGGACGGTCCCACGAGCTAACGACTCGCGCAGCCGGGCGCTGTGGAGCAAGTACTTTGAGGTCGGGGGCTTCGACTGCCGGCTTCTCCTCTACCCGAAAGGTGCGCCCACGCCCTGCTCACGGGGCCGCGGGTACGGAAACGGCCCCGAGAGGTGGCTCGAGGCGCGACGGAGGCGCGGGGCCGGCCGGGTCGCACCCTGGCGGCGCGTGCGCGGCGCGAGCGGCCGCAAGGAGGGCCCCGCTGGCGCGGCAGCCCACGGACGGGCGCGAGGGGCAAGTAGATGCTGCCGCGAGGCCGTGGCCGCCCGCGTGTGGTCCAGCCGGTGGCAGCGCGTTCGCCCGGGCCGGCTGCCGCATCCGGCGCGCGGCGCTGTGGGCAGAGGTTCTTCAGCCGTGCAAGGCGCAGGCCGTTGCCGCTGTTCCGCCCCGTCGCCGAGCGGGCGCGCCGGATGCAGCAGGAAGCGCCCCAGGCGAATTCGTCGAGCCGGAAGCGCGCCGCTTGGGCCGGCGCACTGTCGCGGGGCGCCTGCGGGAGCCGCTGGTTCCGCTTTGCACGTCGAAGCCGTGCTCGGCGCGGCGAACGCGGGCCGGCGAGGAGGCCGCGACGCCCGCGCGTCGCGTGGGGGAACCTGTTCCGGCCCCTCGACCCCCGCCAGGGCAAACAGGACGCCCACGGCGCTCGTATCGGGTCGCGAACTTTGCAGGTGACTCGCAAGCGCTGCCCGGATATCTTTCGATATACCTCCAGGTCACGGATCCCGGGGGAAACTCGTCAAAATGGGACTGCTTCGCTTCCTATCGCCTCGCGGTGGAGAATCAGCGGGACTCCACGCGCTCAGTAGTTCGAGACTCCTGGCACCGGTGAGAACCGCCCGCGCACACACCCCGCCGCCCCCCCAACGAAGCACCATCCGCTCCCGCCCACGGGGATCCGCCCCGCCATACGCCCCGCCCGCGACACGCGCGCGCATCCGCCGTCCCCCCCAGCGAGAGCAAGCCGGCTGTGCTTGCCGGCCGAAACCGCCGCCGGCGCGCGCACATCGCGCCCCTCCGCACCCCGCGCCCGCTCAGCGCCGCCACACGGCCCCGCGCCGCGCGCCCCCGGGCAGCGCCGCGCCCCCCGCGCGCCGTCGCACCGCCCGCTCAAGGCCAGGGCTCCGTCGCCCACCGCGCGCAGGTTCTCGGCGAAGAAGAAATCGCACGGCTGGTGCGACTTCACCCCTAGCGACCAGGTCTTTAGCAAGAAGGACGGCTTCATGGTCGGCGACTCGATCGTCGTTTCCGCACAGGTGGCGCTCTCAGCCTCCCGGCGCCTCCCACGCACGCCACAGGCCCGCGCGCGTCCCGCCGCGCGCCGCCACACCCCCGCCGCCCTTCCCCACAGCCCCCCCTCCGCCCCGCGCCCGCCGCGCCGCCTCCCCCGCCTCGCACGCGCCACTCTCCGCCCCGTGAGCGTGGCGCGACGTCGCCGTCACACACCGACCCCTCCCGACCGCCGCGCAGATCCTGATCCTCGCGGAGCACGCGTCCTTCGTGAAGGACGACACGATGGCCGTCGGCGCGTCGGCCACGAGCGGCGAGGTGCTGTCGGGCAAGTTCACGTGGCGCGTGCACAACTTCCCGCTGTTCCAGGAAATGATCCGGACGCAGAAAATCATGTCCCCGCTCTTCCCGGCCTCGGAGTGCAACCTCCGCCTGTCCGTCTACCAGTCGGTCGTCGCCGGGTCGGACCACCTGTCGATGTGCCTCGAATCCAAGGACGGGGAGCGCGCCAACGTGCCGGAGAAGACGTGCTGGTGTCTGTTCCGCATGACGGTGCACAACCAGGAGGACCCGAAGAAGCACATGCACCGGGACAGCTACGGGCGGTTCACGTCGGACTCGGCCTCGGGCGACAACTCCTCCCTCGGGTGGAACGACTACATGCCCATGAGTCAGTTCCTGGACCCCTCCCTGGGGTACCTCGTGGGGCAAACGGCCGTGTTCGCGGCGTCGTTCCACATCATCAAGGAGACGTGCAACTTCCTCCGCGTCGCGCCCTCCCTCGGCCCGCCCGGGTCCACCCGCGCGAAGGCCAAGCTCGTCGCGGGCGGCGAGACGTTCCAGGGCAAGTTCATGTGGCGCGTGGAGAACTTCAACAAGCTCAAGGACATCCTGAAGAAGCGCAAGATCACGGGCCTGTGCATCAAGAGCCGCCGGTTCCAAGTCGGCGGCCGCGACTGCCGCCTGATCGTGTACCCGCGCGGCCAGAGCCAGCCGCCCATGCACCTGTCGATGTTCCTCGAGGTGACCGACAGCCGGTGCACGACGCAGGACTGGTCGTGCTTCGTGTCGCACAAGCTCGCGGTCGTCAACCAGAAGGCCGAGGGCGGCAAGTCGGACGTCCACCAGAGCGTCGTCAAGGAGAGCCAGAACCGCTACAGCCGTACGGCCAAGGACTGGGGGTGGCGGGAGTTCATCACGCTGACGCAGCTGTTCGACCAGGACGCGGGGCTGCTGCTGAACAACACCGTCGTGTTCAGCGCGGAGGTGCAGATCCTGAAGGAGAGCAGCTCGGTCGACGAGGTGCAGCGCGCCGTCTACTTTGCCGACAACCCCGCGCAGGCGACGCGGCCGTCGCTGCCGCCGACGTTCGGGGGCGACCGGGACCTCCCGCCGCCGCAGAGCCCCTCGCTCGGGCCCGTGGTCGTCTTCACGTGGCGCGTGGAGAACTTCACGGCCTTCAAGGACATTATGGAGACGCGCAAGATCTTCAGCCGGTACTTCCCGGCGGGCGGGTGCGAGCTGCGCCTCGGGGTGTACGAGTCGTTCGACACGCTGTGCGTGTACCTCGAGAGCGACGCCGCGGCCGCGGGCGCCGGCGCGGGGCAGCAGGGCGGCGCGGCGGCGCCCCCCGAGGGCGCGCTGGGCAACTACTGGCTGCGGTACCGCATCGGGCTGGTCAACCACAAGAACAGCGAGAAGACGCTGTGGAAGGAGAGCTCCATCTGCACGCGCAACTGGAACAACTCCGTCCTGCAGTTCGTCCGCGTCCCGGAGATGGTGGACCCCAAGCGCGGCTTTCTGTCCAAGGACTCGGTACACTTCCAGTGCGAGGTGATCGAGGTGCACCCGTGGGAGGAGTGCTTCTCGGACCTCGCGTCCGAGGACGACGCGATCGGCGAGGGCGCCGGCCCGGGCGTGCACGACGACGCGGGCGGGGTGTCGAGCAGCGCGCACGCCTGCGGGGTGGCCGCCGCGATGCTCGCGGGGCCGTCCGCGCCGTCCGCGGTCGCGGCCGTGCTCGAGGGCGGCGTCGCCGCGGCCGCAGCGGCGCACGGCGGCGCCGGCGCGCGTCGGCAGAGCGAGCCGATAGGCAAGGAGGACTTGCTCCAGCAGCTGTTTGCCAAGGCGGGGCTGCAGGGCGGCGGGGACAGCCCCGTGCTGGACCCCAAGGCGCTGCAGACGACGCTCCGCGACAAGATCCTGATGGACACGAGCGCGGTCGCGTCGTTCCTGGCCGGCCTGCGCGTGTACCTAGACGACCCTTCCAAGGTGCAGCGGCTGCTGATGCCGGGAGTGGCGCAGGAGGGCGGCGGCGCGGGCGGGGCGGTGGCGGCCGGGGGCAAGAAGGCGGGCGGCGGCGGCGGCGGCGCTGGCGCGGACGGCCAGTCGCCGCTGAACCTGATGAACCTGCTGGTGGGCGTCAAGATGCTGCAGCACGCGATCGTGGATTTGCTGCTCGACATCATGGTGGAGTGCTGCCTGGACGCGCAGAACTCGGCGCGCGTGATGTCGGCGATGCAGCAGGAGGCCGGCGACGGCGCGGGGCCGCGGGACGGGGACGCGGGCGGGTCGGACGACGGGACGTCTGATGATTCGTCCGCGGGCGGCGAGGGCGCGAGCGAGCTCGCGCAGCGGCTCGCCGCGGACGCCGCGTCGCCGGGGCAGCAGAGCGAGACGCTCCTGCGGCTGATTATCCACTCGCTGCGCACGCTGGACACGTACGCCGTGCAGGCGTCGCAGCTGCCGCTGCCGCCCCGGGCGCCGCGGCCGCCGATGGCGCACCGCCTGGCGTCGCTCCTGCAGTCGGCGCCGCGGTCGCTGCTCTCGGACATCCTGCTGCTCGTGCCGAAGCTCGTCGACGCGTCGGAGCACGGGCAGGCGGCGCGCTGCCTGTGCGAGTGGCTGGCTTCTGGGGACCACGAGCTCGCGGACAGCCCGAAGACCACGCCGGCCGCCGAGTTCGCGGACGCCGCGAACGGCGACGGGCGCGCCGCGAGCGGGTCGGAGGACGGGCTGATCGTGGAGGTGGGCGCGAGCAGCGTCGCGGCGACGATGGGCGC
Organism: Pedinophyceae sp. YPF-701; assembly: GCA_916048055.1. Taxonomy (NCBI): domain Eukaryota; kingdom Viridiplantae; phylum Chlorophyta; class Pedinophyceae; species Pedinophyceae sp. YPF-701. The sequence goes on along the minus strand of CAJZHL010000001.1, from coordinate 869,535 downwards.
GCTCAGCCAGCTCACGCTGTCCGCGGAGGCCGCGGAGACGACGATGCGCGCCGCGCTCGACGCCATGACGGCGCTCGAGGGCCAGGAGCTGTCCGTTGCGGTCGCGCTCGTGCTCAAGCTCTCGAGCCAGCACCCGTCGCTGGCGGCGCTGGGCGTGCCCAGCCTGCTGCGGGAGCTGAGCCGCGGGGCCGCGGACCGGCCTGGCGCGGAGGAGGGCATGCGGCTGCTGCGCATGGCGGTGTCGCATCACGCGGACATTGCCCACGCGTTGCTGACGAGTGTTGCAGACAGCATGGGTGCCATGGTGGGGCCGTCGACGGACGCGGGGGCCGCGCCGGCGCCCGAGCACCGCGGGGACACGGGGAACGACTGCCGCGACGAGGACGCGGACGCGTCGCCGATGCCCGCGGAGCCAGAGTCCCCGCGGGTGGTCCCGGAGTCCCCCGCCCCAGCGACGCCGAGCCGGCGTGCCGGCGGCGAGCCGCTGCGGCTGAGCGAGTCCGGCGACGCCAACGCCGACGACGAGGCGCCCGCGAGCGTCGCGCCGGACAGCGGCGACGGCGCACTCCCCCGGGGGAGTGTTGACCTCATCCTGGACGCACTGAGTCAAGGCCCGGGCACGCTCCCCGCCGCGCTCCGCGCCGTCGAGGCCGCGGTGCTCGCTGGCGCGCTCAGCGAAACCGCCATGGTCGAAGCCCTCCGCGCCGCCACCGACGAATCCGCGACGGACCTCCAGGCCGCCAACGCCGACCAGGACGCCGCGGGCGACGGCGCCGGGGCGCCCGGGCCGGCCGCGGACGCTCACCAAGACTCCCTTCTCACCATCGCCGCGCTGCCGGGCTTCCCGATCGGCACCTCGGCCACGGGCGTGCAAGGTCTGGCGGGCTCGACGCTCCCCGGCAAGGCGGGCGGCGGCAAGGCGGGCGTTGCCGGGCTGCGGAACGAGGAGGAGACGGCCGCGATGGTGGCGCTCCGCGCGCTCGGGGCGTCGCTCGGCGTCGGGGACGGCTCCGGGAGCAGCCGGCCGGAGGACGAGGACGGCGCCGGTGACGGCGGCGACGGCGACGGCGACGGCGACTGGGAGGGCTCTGGGTCGGAGGCGGAGCCCGAGGGCACGTGGCCGCTCGCGGCGGACGGCGCGCTGCAGGGCGACGCGGCGGGCGTCGGCGGGGACGCCACCGGCGCGTCTCCGCTGCCGCCGCGCGTCGTGGGCGTGCTGCGGCTCGCGGAGTCGCTGGTGGCGTCCCGCGACGACCGGCTGCAGCGCTTCGGCGCCGCGATCTACGGCGCGCTGTCGGACGGCGCGGCGGCCCCGGCGCAGCGCGAGGCTGTCCGGTCCCTGGTCAACCTGGCCATGACGGCGGCGACGATGGCTGCGCTCCAGCCGGCGTCGCCCGGCGGCGTGGACACGCACGCGCAGATCGAGGCGTCTCGCAGCGTGCTCGCGCGGGTCGCCACGGCGGTCCCCGGGTGCACCGCGCTGGTCGCGGGGCTGTGCTGCGAGCACATGTCGGCGATGGCCGCGAACCTCCGCCGCGTCCACGAGACGATGCGGAGCTCGGTGCAGGCGTGCGAGGACCGCATCGCGAGCCTCACGGAGCGCGTGGACGCCGAGGCGGCCGGCCGCCGCGAAGCCACGGAGGCCTGCGCCAAGCTTGAGGCCGAGGTTGACAAGCTGCACAAGCTGCAGGAGCGCTCCGACAAGGCGCGGCACGAGAAGGTGTCGTCGCTGGAGAGCAAGGCCGGCGAGCTCGAGAAGCAGGTCGACTGGCTGCGCAACGAGAAGCAGGACATGGCCAGTCGCGCGGGCGCCGAGTCCAAGGACATGCGCGAGCGCATGAAGGAGCTGGAGCGGCAGGCCGCGAAGCAGCAGCAGGCGCGCGCGAAGGAGGTGCAGAAGCTGACGCGCGAGCGGCAGCAGGCCGAGGACCGCGCGCGTTCGCTGCAGTCGCAGCTCGACAAGGTGCACCGCGTGCACGAGGAGGACACGCGGCGGCTGGAGCGCGAGAAGCGGGACCGCGAGGACCTGCTGAGGAAGCTCAAGGCCGCGGAGGCCAAGGCGAAGGAGCTCGCGGAGGAGAAGGCGGACGCCGAGAAGAAGGGCGCGCAGGCGGCGCAGGCGGCGGCGCAGCACCAGGCGCGCGCGGCGGAGCACGAGCGCGCCGCGAAGGCCGCGCAGCAGCAGGTGCGGGCGCTCGAGGGCCGCTTCGAGGGCCCGGCGCTCGAGCGGCTGCCGCGGGAGGAGCTGCAGGCGCTGCTCGACCGCTCGGCGTTTATCGTCTCACGGGCGTCCGCGGCGCTCGGGCGGCCGCTGCAGGCGGTGCCGGTGGGCGCGGGCGGCGGGGTCGTGCAGCCGCCGCCGCCGCCGCCGCCGAGCGGGGCACGCCGCGCCGCCGCAGCAGCGGCCCGCGGCCGGGGTGATCGCTCGCCCGTCAAGCGAGGGAGCGGCGCGGGCGGGCCGTACGCCGCGGCGGCCGCCGGGGCCGCGGTGCCGCCGCCGCCGCCCCGCCGGCGCCCGTGGCGCTGAGCTGCGGCGCGGCCGGCCGCGTCCGGGCGGGCAGGCGCCGCCCCCGCGCCGCCGTCGCGGCCGGCGACCGGCGCGGGTGCCGCGGCGGCGGGCGGCGCGGGCGGCCCGCCGGCGCCGAGCGGGTCGCAGCCGTTCGGGGCGTCGAGCCTGTGGAACATGGGCTTCCCGGGTGCGATCGGGCTCGGGCTCGGGCCGATGCCGACCCCGGGGATGTCGGCAGCACCCCTGTCAGGTCAGTCCAACATGGCCGCGTCAGGGCTCGGGCTGGGCGGCGGGCTGCAGCAGGGCGACCCCGGCATGGGGTCCTGGCTGCTCTCGCGCCCGCTGATGCCCCGTGCGGGGGAGGCCTCTGGCAAGGGTACCGCGCCTGTGCCGGAGGGGGCGGGCGGCGCGCCCGCCGCGAGCAACAACGGCGCGGGGGCGTCCGACCTGTCTCACATGCACCACGACGGCTTCTCGCTGCTCCCTTCCAGCCTCCTGGGAACGTTCCCCGCCACTTCCAAGGGCAATGAGTCAGGGGAGGGGTCGAGCGCGCCCCCGACGTCGCTGACCATCGGCCAGAACGGCAACGGCCAGATCTGGTGAGGCGGCGCGCGTCCGGGGGCGTCTTGCTCGCTCGACGGCCCGCTGCTCGCTCCGGCGCCGCTTGAGGTCTTTTCGAGGTGCCCGGCACCGCCTGGGTAGCTTGTTGAGCGCACGCAAGTGCGGTTTCCCGCGCCCAGCACCGATGTGATGCGGAAGGTCGCACCGCGCTGCCGCCTGCGTCACCGGCCCCGAGGTTTTCGCGCGCCCGCTGCCAGACACATGGAGGGCTGCGAACGACGACCCTCTGCCGGGGGGGCTCCCAGCACGACGCCGAGGGCGGCGCCGACGCTGACAAGCCCGCGTCGCGTGTCCTGGTGCGAACATCGAGCCATTCGTCCCCATGTGGGTTTGTTTGCATGGAAGTGCATGTCGTACACGCAGGACAGGGTGGAGCAGGCTGCGAGGCCGCCGTCTGAGAGCGCTCCGCGAACCTCACGCGTCCCCCCGGGCAGAGGTGGTGTCTGTGTGACGTCGAACACGCGCGTGGGGCGAGCGGTGCGCTGCAGCGGCTTCACAGGAGCCCGGCAACTGCCTCTGCCTGCGCCCTCGCGGTTCGCGCGGCGGGGACCGGGGTCTGCGGTCGCGGCAGCCGGCGCGAGAGCTCACTCGGAGCCGAACTTCCTCTTGAACCACGCCGCGTCTGGCCGCGTGAGGTAGTAGACGAGCCCTCCAGCCACCCCGCCCCAGCAGGCCGCCTGCTTCCCGACCTCAGGGAGGTTCCAGTTCTTCAGAACCTGCGCCAGCGAGCGGAGAACGCATTCACGGTCGGTTGCCGGCGCGCCAGCCGATGAGCCGCAGCCTGCGGGGCAGGACAGCCCGTCCAAGGCAGCATTCGGACCACAGGCGCCGTGGGCGGCGAGGGCCGCGAATGGACGCTAGCGTCCGCGCTGTGGGATGTCGAATGCGACCTCTGTCCCCTCGGATGCGGGTTCGTTCGAGAAACGGTTTCTGGGGCGCGTGGGCCCCTGCAAGGGTTGCCAGAGCAGGGCAAGGGAGGCCCCACGCGCTCCAGAGAGAGTCGTGAGGTGTGAGCGCTGCGGCGGCCAGCGCTGGTCGACTTGGGGCTGCTCCGGGGGGACGCACGGGCCGCGCGGGCGCACAGTGACCCCGGGAGGCAGGTCCGTTTACCTGAACGATCGACACCCGCGACAGCATGTTGGCACTTGCGCCTTCCTTGCCGCCACTCGCGCAAATAAATCTCGAATTGTGCACCGCGGCACGCCCGCGGCCGCGCCGATGTCGGCGCGCGGAGTTCGGCCCGCCCGAACCTCGACGTTCCCCCCCGAGGGAGTGCCCGCTCCGCCCGCCGCGCTCCGGCCCGAGGGCCCGCCTCGCGGGCCGCCCACGCCACAGCGCAGTGCTTGGGTGCTCGCTCGCACGAGCCCAGTGCCCTCAAGCCCCCACGGCACCACCGAGCAGCACCTCACTCTCTGGCGACACATTCCCAGCCCCTGCGCAGTCTGACACCTCGGACTTGCTCCCCCCTGCCAGGTACGGCATGTTTCGCCCTGAAATGTTGCAGCCGGCGCCTGAGTCAGGACTGAGGTGCCAAGGAGCCGCGCAACGACCGAGGGTTCATGCCTGTAGCAGGAGTGCACCGGCCTAGAGCGCCCGCGTGGGGCACAAATGAGCGTGTTGGGGGAGCCACGTGATACATGTGTCCGTTTTCTACAAGTTTCCGGCGCTGCTGCGCCCCCAGCGGACCGCTCCCGAGCCCGCGAGGAGCTCCAACGACGGCGCTGACTTCCACGCGTCGGTTCTGCGCGCTCACGCAGACGTCGGCGCGTTGCGGGCGGATTCGGACAGAACACGGGCGGAACGTGCACTGAGGCGCGGTCCGAGAGCGGTGCAGCCACGTCACACGGAGCGCCGGCGTTTTCATCCTGGAAATCTGGACCTGACGCAGCCCGCGTCGAGGAGCCGTTCAGGGCACTGCCGCCGCTCGAAGGCTCCTGCGTAGGCCAGAGGGAGCTCCCCGGGTGGAAGGTGCGGACTCTCAGCCCGGAGCCCGCGAGATTTGCGCTTGCAAACGACACCTCGCCATCACCTGGGAGGTCGCCCCCGTTGCCGCGGGTGCCGCCGCCCCGCGCCGGCTTCGCGCGCGCTACCCGCGGTATCCGCTCGAGTCCGCCACCGACGTCGCGTCTTCCCCTGACTGCACCCTCGCAGGTCGAGGAAAACAGGCGAAGGTGACACCGGTCGTCCCGCCCGCGCCCCGGTCGTCCCGCCCCGTTCGCGGCCCCTCGGCCGCACCGAATGACGCTGACGACAATGAGCACGCCAGGCTCCCCGGGGATCGGCGTCCCGCTGCCCGAGCACGTCGCGGCAGCGCAGGTCCGCAAACTGCAGCAGCTGGAGCGCTCCGTGCTGCTGCGCGCCGAGGCCGAGGCGCGCCAGCGCGAGAAGGAGGAGAAGGTCCGTGAGCGCGAGCGCATCGTCGAGGAGGAGCGCCGCCGGAAGCGCGAGGCGGAGGAGCGCAAGCGACTCGAGATGGAGCAGCGTCGCGAGCAGGCCCGCCGTGTCGCCGAGATCCAGCAGCAGCGCACCGTCGAGGAGTACACCCGGCGGCTGCACGACGTCGAGGACCGCATGCGCCAGCGCGAGCGCGAGGAGCAGCGCGCCGCGGCGCGCGCGCGTGCGGCTGCGCGGCGCAAGGAGGCGCAACGAAGCGCCGCGAAGGCGCAGGCGGAGGCGCTGATGGAGCGGCGGCGCCAGGAGCTCAAGGAGCGCGAGGAGCAGGTCGAGGCGGTGCTCCGGGAGCGGCAGGAAGAGGAGGAGAGGGCGGCGCACCGCAAGTTGGCACAGCGCCAGGCTGAGGAGGAGATGCGACGCCAGCGGAAGCTGCGGGCGGAGGCCGCCGCGGAGGCGCGGTGCCGGGAGCTTCAGGCGCAGCTGGACGCGCAGACGGAGCGCGCAGCGATGCTGCAGCGCGAGGTGCGGCGTGGTTTGCGCGCACGCGTGTTGCAAGGGCGCCGTGTGGTGCCCTGCTGGCTGACGGTTGGTGTCTGTGGCCCCCGGGCGCGTGCAGGCGGAGGAGTTGACGCAGCGTCGGGCGCAGCAGTCGCAGGTGCGGTTTTCGACGATCCAGGAGTCGGCGCGCCGCGCGGAGCTGCAGCAGGCGGCGCGGCGGCGCGAGCTGGAGCGGCGGTACCACGACAAGATGCAGCGCGTGGACATGATCAAGGCGGAGCGGGAGGCCGCGCTCGAACAGGTCCGCGAGACCAGGCAGTCGCTCGCGCGCGCCGAGCAGGAGGTGTGCAACCCCCCCCTCCGCGCCCGCCCTCCACGCCTAGTTAGGCGCGGCTCGCTGGCCTCCCGGGAGCGCGGCCTCCGTGCTCCCGTGTGCACCATGTCGCGCACGCGTCCGTGTCGCCGCCTGTCTTTGAGTTGTCATTGCTGCGCCTCCCGCACGCCTCACATTGCATGAGTTCCTGGCCGGATCTGACGGCCTTGCGTGCGTCCCCGCGCTCCGTCTGTCCTCGCAGCTGCGCCAGAAAGTCGAGCGCCTCGACCGCGCCGCCGGCGCCGCGAACGTCGTCAAGGAGGTGCGCAAGACAATCGAGTCTCTGGAGCTCAGCTCGAACTCCATCCACACCCCGCGCCGCCGCCCCGTCACCGCGCGTTCCGCGGCGCGCGCCTCGGTCTCCCCGGGCGTGCAGCGGCCGTGGTCGGCGGCCCCCGCGAGCGCTCGCATGCGGTCGGTGGGAACGTCGCCGGGGCGCGACGGCGCCGCGAAGGTCGCGGTGCCGTCGTACGCGGAGATCCAGAAGCAGCAGGAGCAGGAGGTGCGGCAGCAGATTCAGATTCAGCGCAAGCGCAGCGCGGGCAAGCTGCAGGTGGGCGCGGGCGCGGGCGCGCGTCCGGCGAGCGCTGGGCGGCCGGCGCCGCCGCCGCAGATGCCGCAGCGGGAGCGCGAGCTGCAGAAGATGATCGACGAGGAGCGGGCGAAGGAGGACGAGCGGACCGCGATGCTGGCGACGGTGACGGACCCACGGGAGCGTGCACGCCTGATGCAGATCTTCCAGCTGGAGCGGCAGGCGGCGGTGGAGCGCATCGTGAACCTGACGAACGAGATCACGGGCGGTACCTTCGCGCCGTGAGGGCGGCCGGCGTGTGAGACGCGAGGCTGACTGGACTGCCCGAGACGTGCCCCCGAGGCTCGGTCGTCGATGAAGGTCGCGGCTGTGCTGCCGGAGGATGTTGTGGGGGCGCGGCGCTCCGATCTGGGCGGTGCCAGCCCCCGTCGCGTCCGAGTTGTGCTGGTCAGTCTGGGCCGTCCGTCTCGGCGGGGCGGTATGCTGCGCTGATTTTTGGGCGACATGACAGGTCATGGACTGTACTCGTCTTGTGTGTGGGTGTGGTGCGCGGAGAAGATCGGAGGGGTGTGGAATTGCGTCGTCCACCTCCAGTTGCAACTTCACCTGCCCTCTGGGCACTGAGGAGAGGGTCACGACGATACAAAGCGTGCCCAACGCTTCAAATCAGGCGTGTTGAGTCGGTCTCGGCGAGTATTATCGGCGTATAGGCACCAGGTACGTCCCCTCGGTGCCATCCATCCACAATCAGTTGCTGCCGTCCCCGGTGCGCTCTTACGTTCGAGGCCCACGAACTTCAGCCGTCCCGCAACTTCACATACCAAGGAGCACGTTCGTTGCCTCTCTGGACACGCAGACATGCGGAAGGCCGGGATTCCCCACCCAGGCACTCTGCAAGACTAGCACCTGGGCGGCCCGCCGGCCCGCTGCAGACTCCCACGATAGCACGTCCCGCAGACATGTGGATGGACGGGGCGCCGGACCCGTGCATGCTGCTGGACCTCCCTCAGGGCGTCCTCCAGGACATCGCTGACCGTCTGGAGCGCCCAGAGCGCATTGCCTTCGCGAGCTGCTCCCGTCAGTGCATGGCGCACGTCCTCGGGACGCCGCTTGCGTGTCTACGTATCCCGCACTCGTGCACCGCCCTCCTGGACGAGGCACACCGGCAGCAGCTCGAGAGACTCCGGGAGGACTGGGCGGCATGCGAGGGCGCGGTCGTTAGCGTGCAGGACGTCGGCGTCGGTATCGAGCACCTCGACGCGCTGTACCGCGCGGCGGCCGAGCGGCCGCGCGACGCCGGGGCGATGCTGCAGCTGCTCGTTGGCCGCGGACATCAGCACGCTGTTCGGCGCCTCAAGCTCGCGTGTCACAACGTCGGCGTCGTGCCGGAGGGGCTCTCGCGCCTCCAGTGGCTCGATCTGACGCAGTGCCACCTGCGTCCGGTCGGCTTCCTCCCGCCGAGCAGCCTCGCCAGTCTCCGCGTGTTGAAACTGAATCGAACATTGATCACCGCGCTTCCGGAGGGCCTCGTCTCCCTGGAGCGCCTCGAGATCTCCACGTGCATCGACCTCCGCTTCCCGCTTCCGGAGTCGAGCACGCGGCGGCTGCGCTCCCTCGAGGCCATGAGCAACCGCGTCACCAAGGTCGCGACGTCGGCGCCGGCGCTGGAGGAGCTGGACGTGTCGTACGTGTCGTGCTGCGCCGAGGACCCGGACTCCTGGATCCCCGACGACGCGCGCGGCACGCTGCGCGTCCTGCGGATGCTCGGCACGAACGGCGTCGCGCAGGTGCCGCGGGGCCTGCACAAGCTGGAGCGCCTGACCCTCGAGTGGAACGCCCACGTGGCGCCGCTGGACCCGGACGGATGGCTGCCGGCGTCGAGCGTCGGAAACATCCGCGTGCTCCGCGTCAGCGGCACCGGGTTCGTCCGAATGCCGCCCGACATGCATCGCCTGGAGGTGCTGGAGGCCACCTACTGCACGAGGCTCGAGGAGCCGTGGCTGCCGCTGAGCTCGAGCAGGAGCATCCGCGAGCTCAAGATGACGGGCGCGAAGGTGTCCCAGGTGCCCGAGGGACTCGTGAGCCTCGCGACACTCGACGTGAGCTACTGCACCAACCTGCAAGCGGCACGGGACACGTGGCTCCCTGAGAGCTCCGGGCGGCGACTGACCACGCTGTGCATGTGCTCGACGGACCTCAAGGCGGTTCCGGACCACCTGCGCGAGCTGCGCGTGCTGAACGCGGCGATGTGCGAGCGGCTTGCGGGGCGCTGGCTGCCGCCTCGCGTCGGACGCCAGATCCGGGTGCTGCTGCTGAGCCAGGCGCGCATCACGCGGCTGCCGGGCGGGCTGGAGGCCCTGGAGGTGCTCGACGTGTCGCATTGCAGGTAGGGGTCTCACAACCACACGTGAACCACAACGCAATGCTGCACGCACAAACCGCACCTTCCTGCAGGGGCGGGCTGGTTCGACCACCGCCGCAGACTAGCGCTGCGTATATCTGGCGAATCGTCGCGCTCGCCCGACTGCGCTGCAGGAATCTCGACCGCAATTGGTTGCCGCGGGACAGCAGAAGGCGGCTCAAGGTGCTCGAGGCGCACACGAGCAACCTTTCGAGACTCCCGGACGACCTGGAACACCTTGAGCAGCTCGATCTGTCGTGGTGCAAGCTGGCGGAGAACTGGCTGCCGCCGGGCAGCCGCGGGATGGTTGCGTCGCTGCGCGTGGCGGGCACGTGTGTCGAGCGCGTGCCCCCGGGGCTCGCGAACCTCACCAGGCTCGACGTGTGCCACTGCAACAAGCTCGAACCTGGGGCCTGGCTCCCGGCGTCGAGCGCGGAGCGGCTGCAGACGGTGTATGCCTTCCGAACAGATCTGACGCAAGAGGACGCGCCGACGCACGCGCAGGTCGTCCGCAAGGACACGCAGGGAATATTGAAGCTCTAGTTGCTGCTGTGGAGCTGCTTGCGGCGGCCGTGCTCGCGCATGTGAGCATTGCTCGAGTCGGGCGCGCAACGGCGGGTACTTGGCCGCTCGTCTCTCTGTCGCCGCGCCGAGTACACCAGTGCTGCCATCGAAATTGGCCCATGCGCTCTCTGACAGCCAACGTGTTGCATCACGACCCACAGCAGGGTCGGACGGGATCAGGCGCGCCCGCCGCGCTCAGTTCGACGAACGGACAGGTCGTGGCTAACACTTCGTGGCGAACCGGGGCTGTCTTCGCGCCGGACCGGCCTCCGCTCAAGCTCCGGCGGACCTCAACAACACCACCGAGCTCTTCCCCGCGCAGCACGACGTACTGATCACGCGTCTAGGAGCTTCAATCGCTCGCTCGGTATCAAGGTATCTGACGGCGGCCATGGAGACCTCGTCGCGCAGGCGCGCGGCGCCGGAAGGTGCGCTGATGCTGCTCGAATGAGATCTCAGCGCCTTCCGTGGCCGATGACGCGCGGGGGCTCGCAATACCGGCCGGCGCTCTCTCCCCTGCCACTCACGTCATACCACGACATGCCCTCGCGCCTCGCTGGCGTACTCGACTCGGGAGTGCCTATGAGGCGACTTGCCGCCTCTCCCCACCCACGCAGGCGAGCCGTTCCCGCTGTTAGACCTCCCTGACCTGGCGCTCTACTCCGTGCTCCACCAGCTGGAGAAGAAGGACCGCGTTGCACTCGCACGCTGCAGCTGGCGCTGCGCCACGCGGGTCCTGAGCCTCCCGCGCAGCACGCTGCACCTTTACCGTCCCGTGGCGAGCCCGCAGCGCCTGTTCGACACGCTGAGGAGCCTGACAGGGGAGTATCCGGACTGCGCGCGCGGCACCGTCTGCGTGGGCGGTGTCGGCGTCAGCATCGGCTATGCCAAACACCTCCAGGAGGCCTACGAGCAGCACGGGGGCGACGCGATGGCGATGCTGGAGCAGTTCGTCGCCGCGGGGCTGCACAGCGCGATCCGGCAGCTCGACATCAACTGCCGCGACGTCCCGACGTGTCTGTCGAGCCTCCCAGAGCTAGAGAGACTCACCATAGCTGGGGAGGACCACTACCCCGTGCCGTACCTCGCGGAGGGCGGCCTGGCGAAGCTCCGCTACCTCCAGGTCCAGCTGATGGTCGGGGCGCTGCCGGAGGGCCTCGAGTCGCTCGAGACGCTCTACCTCGTCAACTGCCCCGCGCTCAACGAGGAGGGCGCGTGGCTCCCGGAGAGCAGCAGCCGCAAGCTGAAGAAGCTGGGCGTGCTTGACATGCCGATGCCGCGTATCCCTGCGCACTGCCCAGCCCTCGAAGAGATAGAGTACTCGTGGAAGATAGAATACTCGTGGAGCTTCAACGAGCGCGACTTGAGGGTGCCGCCGAGCCTGAGCGGGCAGATCCGCAAGCTGTCGCTTCATGGCTCTCAACAGAACGTGCCGGTCGTCCCGCCGGGGCTGTCGGCCCTCGAGGTCCTGCTCATGAAGGACGACCTGGGTATCCCCTGCATCAATGACATTCTCGAGCTCCCGGCCCTGCCGGCGTCGAGCGTCGCCAACCTGCGTGTGCTGCACCTGATCGGCACGCTCTGTCGCGGGGTGCCGGAGAACCTGTCCCGGCTGGAGGAGCTGACCTTTACGCACAGACGCGAAGCGTCCGTGCAGCTCAGCCACTCCTGGCTGCCGGCGTCGTCGCGACGGAGCATCCGCAAGCTGAATGTCACCTTCTCGCGCGTCAGCGCCATTCCGGGGGGCCTCGACTGCGTCGAGGAGCTCGACGTCAGATTGTGCACAAAGCTTCGTAGCGACGACTGGCTCCCGGACGACGCAGCGCGGCGAATCCGGAAACTCACGATGGACAACACCATGATGGAGCAGATCCCCGACACCCTGACTCAGCTCCAGGAGCTGTACGCCAACGGCTGCAGGAACCTGGCGGGGCCCTTGTCCTTCCCAGACGCCGTGACGCAGGTGCGGACGATCCGCAACGGATCAGCGTTGTACAGCTGAGCAGCAGCGCGCCGCGCACGAGAGCGGTATCGGGCATGGCGCAGTGTGCGTTTGCTGGCGACGTCGCACACTGCTGCTGGGCTCGCTGGGCGCGCAGACGCTCGCGCCTGCGCTTGCGTCGCAGCGCGCTGTCGTGTACAGCGCGCGTCGGGCCGGCCCGTCGCCCTGACCCGAGCTCCCCCCTCGTTCACCCCCCTTGCGCAGAACCTCCGCGTACTCACCATCAAGGGCGCGGGCTTCAACCGCCTGCCCGCCGGGCTGTCCTCGCTGGAGGTCCTCGACATCTCCGACAGCCACCTCGACCCGGACTGGTACCCCGCCAGCGCCAGCAAGTCGCTCCGGGTGCTGCGTGCGCGCAACGTCGACACCGTGGAGGACGGCGACGCGGTGCGGCTGCCGGACGGGCTGTCGCAGCTGCAGCTGCTCGACGTGGTGGGCAGCAAGCTCGCAGGCGACTGGCTGCCGGAGGGCAGCCGCGGCGCGCTGACCGACCTGGCTATGTGCTGCACCAGGGTGGAGGGCGTGCCTGGGGGGTGCGCGAGGCTGCAGCGCGTGGACGTGCGCGGGTGCGGCTTCGTGGCGAGCGGCAGTGCGTGGATGCCGGCGTCGAGCACCGGGCGGCTGCGGGTGATCTACGTGGGCAGCGAGGAGGTGCCGCGTGTGGATGTGCCCGCGCACGTTGCGATCAACACCGCGCCGGACGCGCCGGACTTCACGCCGTGTCTGGAACGCAAGACGTTCTGGGATATTTGAGGGAGTGATGTGAGCCCTTGAGCGTCGCCGCCGCTGGGCTGCCACTGGACGACTGTGGCCAAGGGAACAGGACTGTGCGTTTGGAATGGCGATCGACGTGCCGCGCGTGGTGGCGTCTTATGCCGCCGCTCACGCCCAGCAAGCAGACCCAGCTCGCCGTCGACTTCCCGCGGCCGCGCCCCGCCTGCCGTTTGGCGCGCGATGACGGGCACTGGACGGCTCCTCGCTCCGTTGCGCCGCGCCGCCGCGGCTTCGATGCTGCCACCACGCGCATGCAGCCCCCCCCCTCGGCCAGCACGTGCGCTGGTGTACTCACCACTCCTTTTGCGTGACCACGTCATCTTGCAGTGACTCCACCAACGACCCCGGGGGAGTCCGACGGGTCCCGCCTGGACCGTCCAGGCGCCCACTGCGCTTGGTTTGACGGGCGGGCTGGGCGCGGCGAGCACTTCGTGAGCGACTGGCGCTGTCTTCGCGCCGGACCGGCCTCCGCTCAAGCTCCGGCGGACCTCAACAACTTCCGGCTCTCACCACCGAGCTCTCCCCCTACTAAGCACGCGTCTCGGAGCTGCCATCGCTCGCTCGGTATCAAGAGATCTGACGGCGGCCATGAAGACCTCGTCGCGCGGGCGCGCGGCGCCGGGAGGTGCGCTGATGCCGCTCGAATGAGATCTCCGCCCGTAGCACGTTCCGCGGCCGCTGACGCGCGCGGGGATCACGATGCAGGCTCGCTCTCTCCCCCGCCACTCAGAGGAACAGACGATGCCATGCCCTCGCGCCTCGCTGGCGTACTCGCGTCCCGCCCCACGAGCGCCTCGATCGAGGCGAGCTCGCTGCCATCTCAACGGTCGAACGCGCTCGCCATCTCATCTCTCCCCACTCACGCAGGCGAGCCGTCGCAGCTCAGTAACTCGTGGCTGCCGGCGTCGTCGCGACGCTGCGTCCGCAAGCTGAGCATCGGGCACACGAACCTCAGCGCCGTTCCGGGGGGCCTCGACTGCATCGAGGAGCTCGACGTTGCGCATTGCACGAATCTTCGTAGCGACGGCTGGCTCCCGGACGGCACGGCGCGGCACGTCCGGAAGCTCACGATGGACATGACCATGATTCGCAGGGTCCCTGGCACCCTGACTCAGCTCCAGGAGCTGTACGCCGACGGCTGCAGGAACCTGGCGGGGCCGTTGTCGATCCCGGGCCCAGTGACGCGGGTGCGGACGAAGCACATTAGTGCGACTGTGCAACACGCCGCCGCGCACGAGAGCGGTGTCGAGCATGGCGCAGGATGACTGCGCTGGTGACACGCAGACTGCTCACGCACTCGACCGACGGATGAGCAAACTCGTTGCGCAGCTGTGTCTCCCCGCGAGCACGCCGCACACGCTCCAATGCACACCGCGCGTCGTCCCGGGCCCTCGCCCTCACTCCCCTCCCCGTGTTTTCCTGCCTCCGCAGAACCTCCGTGTACTCACCATCAAGGGCGCGGGCTTCACCCGCCTGCCCGCCGGGCTGTCCTCGCTGAAGGTCCTCGACATCTCCGACAACCACCTCGACCCGGACTGGTACCCCGCCGGCGCCAGCAAGTCGCTCCGGGTGCTGCGTGCCCGCAACGTCGGCGACGCGCTGCGGCTCCCGGACGGGCTGGCGCAGCTGGAGCTGCTCGACGTGGCAAACAGCAAGCTCGCAGGCGACTGGCTGCCGGAGAGCAGCCGCGGCGCGCTGACCGACCTGGCGATGAGCGGCACTGAGGTGAAGGGCGTGCCCGAGGGGTGCGCGAGGCTGCAGCGCGTGGACGTGCGCGGGTGCGGCTTCGTGGCGAGCGGCGGCGCGTGGATGCCGGCGTCGAGCACCGGGCGGCTGCGGGTGATCTACGTGGGCAGCGAGGAGGTGCCGCGTGTGGATGTGCCCGCGCACGTTGCGATCAACACCGCGCCGGACGCGCCGGACTTCACGCCGTGTCTGACGCGCGAGAAGCCCTTCCTTCCGGGGACGTGAGCCCGTGAGCGGCGCCGCGACCGGGCTGCAGCTGACCCACTGAGCTTCTGGAGGGAGGAACAGAACTGTGTGTGATTGTGATCGACGTGCTTCGTGTGGGTCGCGTCGCGTCGCATGCCGCCGCTCACGCCCCGCAAGTCGACCCAGCTCGCCGTCGACTTCCCGGCCGCGCCCCGCCTGCCGTTTGGCGCGCGATGACGGGCACTGGACGTCATCTTGCAGTGACTCCACCAACGACCCTGGGCGAGTCCGACGACCAGGCGCGCACTGCGCTTGGTTTGACGGGCGGGCTGGGCGCGGCGAGCACTTCGTGAGCGACTGGCGCTGTCTTCGCGCCGGACCGGCCTCCGCTCGAGCTCCGGCGGACCTCGACGACCTGGCGGCTGTGTGGGCACGTGTTGCCTCCGCCGCGCAGCACGACGTACTCAGCAAGAGTCTCGGAGCTGCCATCGATCGCTGAGCACTCAGAGATCTGACGGCGGGCATGGATATCTCGCCGCGCGAGTCCACGGCGCCGGAAGGTGCGCTGATGCTGCTCTCATTCCGCGGCCGCTGACGCGCGCGGGAATTGCTATATCAGCCGGCGCTCTCTCCCCCGCCACTCACGCCAGACCACGACATGCCCTCGCGCCTCGCTGCCGTCCTCGCGTCCCCCCCCACGAGCACCTCGCCGCCATCTCTCTCACGCAGGCGAGCCGTTCCCGCTGTTGGACCTCCCTGACCTGGCGCTCTACTCCGTGCTCCACCAGCTGGAGAAGAAGGACCGCGTGGCGCTCGCGCGCTGCAGCAGGCGCTGCGCCGCGCGGGTCCTGAGCCTCCCGCGCAGCACGCTGCACTACAACCACCGAACCCGCGGCGCCTGTGCCCCGTGCTGTTCGACACGCTGAGGAGCCTGAAGGGGGAGTATCCGGACTGCGCGCGCGGCACCGTCTGCGTGGGCGGCGTCGGCGTCAGCATCGGCTATGCCAAACACCTCCAGGAGGCCTACGAGCAGCACGGGGGCGACGCGATGGCGATGCTGGAGCAGTTCGTCAGTGCGGGGCTGCACAGCGCGATCCGGCAGCTCGACATCAACTGCCGCGACGTCCCGACGTGTCTGTCGAGCCTCCCAGAGCTAGAGAGACTGACCATAGCTGGGGAGGACCACTACCCCGTGCCGTACCTCGCGGAGGGCGGCCTGGCGAAGCTCCGCTACCTCCAGGTCCAGCTGATGGTCGGCGCGCTGCCGGAGGGCCTCGAGTCGCTCGAGACGCTGCACCTCGTCAACTGCCCCGCGCTCAACGAGGAGGGCGCGTGGCTCCCGGAGAGCAGCAGCCGCAAGCTGAAGAAGCTGAGCGTGTCGGCGATGCCGGTCCCGCGTATCCCTGCGCACTGCCCGGCCCTCGAGACTCTGGAGTACTTGTGGGCGGACTGCGACGACAGCGAGACCTGGGTGCCGCCGAGCCTGCGCGGGCAGATCCGCAAGCTCTCGCTGGCCGGCTTCGACCTGCCAGGCATCCCGCCGGGGCTGTCGGCCCTCGAGGACCTGTTGATCGAGACCCACGTCGAGCCTGAGATGCTGCAATCCTTTCCTCCTGAGGTGCTGTTGGGCGACGTCGACGACCTACCCGTTCTCCAGCTCCCGGCCCTGCCGGCGTCGAGCGTCGCGAACCTGCGCGTGCTGCACCTGGACGGCATGGTCTTTGGGTCCGTGCCGGCAAACATGTCGCGCCTGGAGGAGTGCACCTTCGCAAGCAGCTTCAGGCCGCTGGAGCTGCCCGACGACGACCACGCGTGGCTGCCGGCGTCGTCGCGGCGCTGCATCCGCAAGCTGAGCGTCCGGAGCTCGAACGTCGCTGCCATTCCAGAGGGCCTCGACTGCATCGAGGAGCTCGACGTCTCGAGATGCACGCCGCTGAGGCGGGCGGAGCTCAGCTGGCTGCCGGACGGCGCAGCGCGGCGCATCCGAAAGCTCACGATGGACAAAACCACGATGGAACAGATCCCCGACACCCTGACTCAGCTCCAGGAGCTGTACGCCGACGGCTGCAAGAACATGGCGGGGCCTTTCTCCTTCCCAGACGCCGTGACGCAGGTGCGGACGACCCGCAACGGATCAGCGCTGTGCAGCTGTCCAGCAGCGCGCCGCGCACGAGGGCAATATCGGGCATGGTGACGTGTGCGTTTGCTGGCAATGTCGCACACGCCCGTTGCGCCCACTCGTCCGCAGCGCGCGTTGGGCCGGCCCATCGCCCTGACCCGACCTCCCCCCTCGTGCAACCCCCCCCTCCCCTGCAGAACCTCCGCGTACTCACCATTAGGGACGCGGGCTTTAACCGCCTGCCCGCCGGGCTGTGCTCGCTGGAGATCCTCGACATCTCCGACAACCACCTCGACCCGGACTGGTACCCCGCCAGCGCCAGCAAGTCGCTCCGGGTCCTGCGTGCGCGCAACGTGGACACCGTCGAGGACGGCGACGCGGTGCGGCTGCCGGATGGGCTGGCGCAGCTGGAGCTGCTCGACGTGGCGGACAGCAAGCTCGCAGGCGACTGGCTGCCGGAGAGCAGCCGCGGCGCGCTGACCGACCTGGCCATGAGCGGCACTGAGGTGAAGGGCGTGCCCGGGGGGTGCGCGAGGCTGCAGCGCGTGGACGTGCGCGGGTGCGGCTTCGTGGCGAGCGGCGGCGCGTGGATGCCGGCGTCGAGCACCGGGCAGCTGCGGGTGATCTACGTGGGCAGCGAGGAGGTGCCGCGTGTGGATGTGCCCGCGCACGTGGAGATCAACACCGCGCCGGACGCGCCGGACTTCACGCCGTGTCTGACGCGCGAGAAGCCCTTCCTTCCGGGGACGTGAGCCCGTGAGCGGCGCCGCGACCGGGCTGCAGCTGACCCACTGAGCTTGTGGAGGGAGGAACAGAACTGTGTGTGATTGTGATCGACGTGCTTCGTGTGGGTCGCGTCGCGTCGCACGGCGCTGCTGGCCGCCTGGCAGGCAGATCTGTCTCCCCATTCACTCGTCGGCGTGACTTGTCGCTCGGCCTGCGCGCCGTTGCGTACATGACATGTGCGGGCGATGCCGCTGCAGCACAACTTTTGTGACGTTCGTCGCGCTTGCAGCGGGACTTGCGAGGAATCACTGGACGGGGGCGTTGATGGGCGCGGGGTTCGCTCTCCTGCGGCGCAGGGGTGGTCTTGGCCCACATGACTACAGACGGGGGTGGTGGGACCGACGGGCCGCCCGCACAGGCCTACATCCGCTCGTGCGACGGATGAACCTGAACACTCTTGCTCGAAGCCTTCCTTCGTGAGTAGCTCGTCGTTCACCCGCGCGCGCCGCTGCGCCGGTCGGCCCCCCAAAAAAACGAGGGGTACGAGCGCTGCCCCGCGTCGACGCGGGACCAATCACAGCACACGAGCGTAGAATCGCAATACAGTACTTAACCGTGCCCACCGTCGCGCAAGCACTGCGCGTAACGCTCATTGAGGGCTGCGGAGAGGTGCGCATCTGCCGGGCAGCCTCGGCGCCCCGTATGCCCTTCCGGGGCCAGTAACGCGCATTTCCTTCCCTTCAGCAGCACATGTAGAGTCTCGACATGCGATTCCTCCCGCAAAATGACCCACATCGTGCGCTGATTGCCTGCACTTGCGTCCTTTCACTCTCTGCTCAACAACGTGCCGGGCATGGCCACCGACCCCGCCCCCCCGCACAGCGGCCACACGCCACCTGCGCGCCGAAACACGGCACCCCGCGCCCCTCGATCGTGCAGTCGTCGAGAGGCCGCGATGTACACGGCCACGCCGCGCACGCCGGGCACGCGCGCGGCGGTCCTGCCCATGAGCCCCATTCCGACCGCGGCTCGGTACGGCACGGGCGCGCTGTCGCCCGGACGGACCGGCGCCGGGGCGACGAGCATGATGCGGACAGCGGCGAGGGAGCGGCAGCGCGAGGCGGCCTCGCTGACCGCGGAGCGAGTGGGCGCTCTGGAGGACAGGATCCGAGAGCTCGAGGAGCTCGTCAAGGAGAGGTGCGGACGAACACGAGCCGCATGCTGAGTTCCTGAGGACATGTCATGCCAGAACTGCCCTCTGGTCACAGAGCATCGCGCGACAATGCGTGGTGGTGCCGACCCAGCATGTCGCGTATGCGGGCCCGCGCAGAGCGCCGGGCGGCCTCACTTGCACGCGCTGCGACGCACGCCGCCCCCGCACCCGCCCGCCGTCCTCGCAGGGACCTCGAGGTCGACAAGTACAAGTCTCAGATGGTGCAAGTCGAGCGTGACTTCCAATACAACGTGGGGCTGATCCGGGAGCGCGACCAGGAGATCGCGCGGCTCGAGTCCGACCTCGGGGCCGCCCGCCGCAACAACCAGGACCTGACCGCGCAGGCCAGGAACGCCGAGACGCGGGCCGCGCACGCCGAGTCCTCCTCTGGCGACGTCGTGGCGCAGCTCCGCACGCAGCTCACGACCACGCAGGACCGTGCGCGGCAGGAGATCGAGTCCGCGCGACAGGAAGCCACGGCCGAGGTCTCGCGCGTCCGTGCGGACCTCACGTCGCACTACGAGGGGCAACTGCGCTCCGCGCGGACGGTGGAGAGCGACCTGCGGAGCCGCCTCGAGGCCGCGGGACGCAACCTCGACGACGAGCGATCGCGCCGGCAGGACATCGAGCAGCAGCTGGACCGCGCGCTGATGGAGGCCGAGACGTCGGCGGCAGCGCTGCGCGCAGCAGAGGAGGCGCAGGGGCGGCTGTCGCGAGACATCGAGCACCTGAACAGCGTGCTCCAGCAGGAGCAGGAGGCGCGCGCGAACGCCGAGCGCGCCCTGACGCGCGCCGAGGAGGACAACGGCGAGCTCGCGGGGCAGCTGCGGGCCGCGCAGAGCGAGCTCGCAGTGGTCGGCGACGAGCTGGCCGAGTCCCGGCAGCGCCAGGTGAACCTGCAGGGCCACGCGGAGGCGCAGGACGATCGCGCGCGCGTGGCGGAGCAGCAGCTGGCGCAGATGCGCGAGGCCGCGGAGAGCGAGGGGCAGTCGAGTTTGCGGTTGTTGGCGGAACTCAAGGGGCGCTTGAATGACGCGGACGCGGAGATTGCGTCGCTGCGGGGGCAGGTGCAGGCGGGCGAGCGCAGCAACGACGACAAGGAGCGCGAGATCCGGGCGCTGTCGGCGCGTGCGGTGTCGAGCGAGGAGCGGGTGGCGGCGATGATGCGGCAGATGGATGAAGAACGTGAGCGCAACGAGGGGCACATCCGGGACCTGGACGTCCGCGTGCGGGCGCGGTACGAGGACTCGATCTTGCACCTGAAGCGGGAGCGCGAGCGGGCGCTGGACGCGGCGGCGACGGCTGACCGCAGGGCGGCGCGGGCAGAACAGGATCTGGTGCTGGTGCAGGAGCGGCTGCGGGCAGCGGAGAGGGAAATTGAGCGGAGCAGACAGCGGGTGGGGTCGCCGATGGGGCGCAGGAGCGCTGGCGGGCACCGGACGTACGAGGCAGCAAGGTCGCCGCCGCGCAGCACGTACAAGTCGTACGGAGGGGGGAGTTACTCGCCCGCGCGGGGAGGTGTGGACTCGGGGGCGGCGCTGGACTCGTTCATTGGCCGCGTGGAGGATCTGGCGAAGGAGAACTCGAGGTACGGGCGCCGCTGACGCTGGGATGCAGTGGTGAAGCCCCAGAGAGGCACAGGGCGCTGTGGCACATCCGCGAGGGCTGTCACGCGCCAGTGTGACAGCTCCTCCATCGCGGCTCTGTGCGCGAACCCGAGCGAACCCCGCCGTGGCAACGAAAGAACACTTATATTGATGATAATTCTTGTTTGTACCTTGGTCTCACGCGCATCTTTTCGCCCGGGTCTTCGCGTCTGTGCAGCCTCCAGTACGACATCGGGGACCTCAAGGACAAGCTCGGGCGCGTCGTGCTTCAGGACGCGCGCGAGAAGCTGCGCCGGAAGTCGAGTCCTGGCGCTGTCTCTCCTGCGCACGCCAGGGACCGGCACGACGCGCGGCGACCGTGCGAGTGCGACAGCCCCCTCGTCGAACGCAGCCAGGATCCGCACGCCGACGAAGGCCGCTCGGAGACCGTCGACACCTCGTCGTCCGAGCTGTCTTTGGCACCCAGCGTCACGCGGCCACACCGCAAGGCCTCGGGCGCGTACCGCGAGCCGTGCGCGCGCGCGGCGGCCAAGGCCGCGAAGCACGCGATCAAGAAGCGCGGTGCAGCGATCGAGAAGCTCGAGCGTCTGGCGCTGGACCTCGCGAAGCCGGCGTATTGCGTCCACCTCGATGGCAACCTGCCCCGCGGGGACCCCGAATACGATTACGAGGCGCGCGCGGACCGCGTGGCTCGCAACGACGCCCAGCGCCGCAGAGAAGAGGAGATGGACCGCAAGTTCGGGGACCTCATGGGCGCCACGGAGCGCCGGCCGTACCCACAGCAGCGCGCTGCATCGTGTCCGCGCCGGGCCCCGCCGCCGGACGATGGAACGCCTGCGGGCTTGCTCGCGCAGACTGCTGGCCGAGCGATCAGCCTAGGTCCGTCGAAGTCTCCGCCCCCGCCGGAGCCTGCAACGCGTACGCGGTTCGGCGGCCCTGCCGCTGCAAGGCGCGCCTTCGAGCCGACGGTGACGGCGGGCACGCGCAAGGTGTTGGAGATGGATCTGCGGGGGGCTGGGCCGCCGTACGAGGACCCCGTCGACCGTCTCGACGAGGCGAGGGGTCGTGTGCAGAGGGCCAAGGTGGAGATCGAGGAAGCGGCGAAGCTGTCGCCGCCGTTCAAGGCCGGGAACCCGTCGCGGTCCTGGGCTGAGACGGGGCCGGGGACCGCGACGTTCGCGACGCACCTGCGGACGTCCAAGCTCGACAGTCTGCGCAGGGTGCTGGCGGACGGAAGGCGACACGCGGCAGCACTGCCCGCGTAGGGTGTGACGCTTCCGAAACGAACGAGCTCGCCGAGGGCTGCGCGTGCCGCGCCGCAATGGGGAACCGGCGTCACGGAAAGCACCGCTCACGCGCGCACAGGCACGGCGCACACGAAAGCATTGCTGGGTTGCGGACGTTTCAGGTGTCCTTGCCATCCGTGCCGCATGCGCCGAAGCCTTGCCCGACACGTGCGCTCGCGGCTGCGACGCAGACTCACACGCCGGCCCGCAGGGACCGCCCCGACGAGAGCAATCAAGCAGCTCCCGCCGCTGCCTGCCTGCCTCACCTCCGCTGTTCCTGCCCCGCGGGCACCGGCGGCGGCGCCATGGGCAACGGGAACCCGGGGCCGAGCATCGGGGGCGGCGGCGGCGGCGGTGGCGGCGGCGGCGGCGGCGGTCTCTCAGGCTTTTCGCCCACCGCGCGGAACGCATGCTGGACCATCACCGGCCCCTGCGGCTCCGCCTCCTTCTCCTCCTGCTTCGCACCGTCCGCCTGTGCCCCAGCATCGCCAGCCGCGCCCTTCTTGGCCCCGCCGCTCTTCGCAGGCTTAGGCTTCGCCGCCTGCTCCTCCAGCGCGCGCACGACGTCGGGGGGGAGTCCGGGGAGGTCCACGAGCTTCTCCGGGGGCGGGTGCTTGAAGTCCGGGCCGAACGCGGCCGTCACCTTCGGCGGCGGGTCGGCCCCGGGCTTGGAAAAGAGAGACACCCCCGGGTAGTATTTGCCTTCGAGCAGGTCAGACTGAGCGACGCCCTGCCACTCGCCGTTGACCGAGAAGGCGACGAAGCTGCCCTTGAGGACCTCCGCGGGGCGCGGGTCCGCGACGCCGTACGCCACGCCCTTGTACTGCACGGCTTCACTCCCCCGGCGCGCCTGCTCCATTGTCCTCCCCCCCGGCGGGAGGTAGATCAGGCAGCCGACGGTGTCGCCCTTGCCGAAGGGCTTCCCGTACGGCGCGCGCTCGGCCTTGTGCGTGCGCGACCCGTCCACGTCGCGGTACCCAACGCCGTGCTCGTCATACCCGACAGGCGCCTGTAACTCCCCCCGGCGCGTGAGCCAGCCGAGGCGGACGTGCCCCGTGTCGCCGAGGTGGTCCACGGTCGCCTCGAAGTACCACGCGCCCTCGTGAACCCCCGCGATGGCCCGGCACGTGCGGAACCCCTTGGTTGACGTCACCGACATTCCATCCTTCGATACCTCCATCCCGCCGGACTGCAGGGCCGGGGCACGCAGGAGCCGTGCTTCGAGGGAGCGACAGGCCGGTGCGCGCGCGTCGGCGTGCTTTGGCGGCCATGCGGCGCGTGGAGGCGCCCGCGGTGTCCGCGTGCTGGTGATGGAGTGAATGGGCGGTGGCGTGGGCTGCGTACCTTGTCCTCGGTCGAGAGCTGCATCGGCTTCCACTCCTGGTGTTCCCGGAGGAGGTCGAGGCGGAGCAAGTGCAGCCGCGTGCTGTCGTGCAGCCGGTTGGGGCCCAGCGACGGGCTCCACCCCCCGACGCCCGGCGCCGCGCCGTTCTGGGCTCCTGAGCTCCCGTCCGGCTGGCCTGGAGCTGGCCAAAGCTGCGGCTGCGGCAGATGGGCGGCTCCTGGCGCGGCGTTCGTCGCCGGCGGAGCCGCCGGGGCCATTGCCTGCTGGTGCTGGACTGGCTGGGCGGGCGCTGCGAGGGGCGCAGATTCCACGTCCGTGCGCACGCGCTTGGGGTCGGAGGCATCAGGGTCTTGTCCGCCAGCGTCGGCGCTGCGTTTCTTCCCTGCGCGGGGCCGAGGGACCGCGCGGCTGTTGAATGCAGGGCAGGGCGGGCCCGCCTCCCGCGGTGTGGACCGTCGCGCAGCCCACGCAAGTCGGTCCCCGTACGCTTCAGCGACGCAGTGTGCACGCCTGCGGCGCTCACTCCGCCCTGTTGCCGCCCGCACAGCTCGCTACCAGCAAGACGAAGAGCGGGCTGGTCCATGCCGGCGCCGTGGGCGGACTTGGCCGCATCCGCGACGCACCTGGTGGCATGGTAGACATCACGAAGCAAGTGCCTCTTCGGCAATGCCACGCCCCGTCGAAGGTGGCCCACCCGTCCCGATACGCTACTCCTTTTCAGGCGGTGTGATAGCCGTCCCTCCCGTCGCTCAGTGCGCGCGAAATCCCCGCGCCGCGATCCACCTAGCTCGCGCAACCTATCAGAGACACAGGAGATCACGAGTGACCGTACGCGAAGCCTCGACCGGCCCCCCACGCCAAGGAACTACCTCCTGCTGCTCTTTCGCGAGCCGCTGCGCGTCGTGGAGACGCCTGCGAGACCGCGCGTTGCCTGCCTCGACCTGGCAGCCGCACTGCGCGTGTGGCCCGCGCGCGCGCCGTCCGTCGCCCTCGATGCCGCGGCAGGGCAGCACCTTCACCGTGTCGTGAGACGTCCCCACGGCCCCGCGAAGCGCCTTGGCCAGGCTACGAAGGGGGGCGCGGGGCGCGCTGACCCCGCACACCGCTGCTGTAGAGACCGAGGAACCGCCGCCATGTTCTCGCTGAACGCCAGGATCACCGCGCCCAGCTGCGTGGCCAGCCCCAGGGTGAGGACTTGCGCCCCGAGAGCGCCTGGTCCCGCCCTTTCCACGTCGATGCGTGCTGCTCACGCATGACTGATAGCCTCGACATTCGTTTGCGACTGAATCGACGGCATGTCTTTGAGACTCGAGCCGCGAATCGGCCTCAAAGGCAGCTGACGTTGCCACACAGCCCTGCGTCCGCTCACCCGCGTTGGTCGCAGGCCAGGACGGTGGCGCGGGCGCAGCACAAGGACAACAACTATCTGGTCTACCGCCGCGACCTCACGATCGCTGCGCCGCTGTACTCCGCAGGTGCGTACCGATGCTGTCCAGCCCGTGCTTGCACAACATCCTCCCGGCAACTGCGAACTCCGGCGCGACACGACCGTCGCGCCAGCAGCTTCCTCAGTGCATGCCCTCGCCCGTGCTCGGCGCGGTCCTCGAACGGGCGGCCTCGCGGTCCTCGTCAGCGCCGCCCCTCAACCACCATGCGCCAACCAACGCCCTCCGTGCCGCGCCCCGCAGCCCTCCTGGCGGCCCTCACGGGCGCCCCCGAGGCCGGCGCGAAGGAGTGCGAGGTCGGCGAGCCCGCGTTCGGCGGCATCAGGTTCTGCGAGACCAAGGAGGGCACGGGCCCGTCGCCGGTGAAGGGCGCGCTCGTGCGGTGCCACTACACCGGGCGCCTGGCCTCGAACAACCGCGTCTTCGACAGCTCCTACGAGCGCGGCCGCCCGCTCCCTTTCACCGTCGGCGTGCGGCAGGTACGACACCCCCCCACGACACGCACTTCCAAGCCGCTCGCACCGCGCCACGGCGCGTCGGGCTCGACACGACCGAGCGCGCCGGGCGCGCTGTGTGCAGGTGATCCAGGGCTGGGACGTGGGGATCCTGGGGAGCGAGGATGGCACGATCCCGCCCATGAAGGAGGGTGGCAAGCGGCGCCTGTACATCCCCGCGGCTCTGGCGTACGGGGACCGGGGTGCGGGGGGAGTGATCCCGCCGGGCGCGGACCTGGTGTTCGACGTCGAGCTGCTCCCGCGGAAGAAGTGAGCGGGTGCGGTGTGAGGAGCGCTTGATTCGTGCGGGGCGGGGCGGGTGGACGTCGGAGGGGCCGTGGCGATCGCGCTGGACGGGGGACTGCGTTGACGATGAGGGCTCGGGCGTCCGACCCTGTCCGGCGTCCCATGTGTGCTTCTACTTCCCAGACCCCCCCGGGGTCACTCTGCGTGGCCGACATTGCGCCGCCCGGCGCTCGCCAACGCGCATTGCTTGCCAGGACGAGGCCGCGGATCTTGGCGCCCCGCTCCGCAGTTCGGCCCGTGCATTTACACCCCCTTCGGTGCACTGCGCCCACACATCCACATAGCAGTAGAGCTCCGGTCAGGGCGCGATGTACGGCGACGCTGACCGGCAGGAGCACATCGCCGAGCTCCTCTCGGGCATCCCCGGCTTCCACGTGTCGCCCGACCGCACCACGTACGACCTGCAGCTGGAAACTCCCGACGGGCTGCGCACGGGGCTGCGGGTGGCACTGCCCGCGGGCTTCCCGTCCGACGCGCCCGTTCTGATGGTCACGCGCGCGATCAACCACGTCAACGTGAACCCGTCGACCGGCCGGATGAGTTTCCCGGCCCTCGATCGCTGGTCGCACCCCGCCACGCGGCTCCTCGAGATAGCTGATGAAGCCTACACGCTGCTCGCGGGCCGCGGACCGCCGTCCCCTATGGCTCTGACTCCGGGCGACAGAAACGGCGGAGCGTACCAAGCGCGCCACGCCGGGCCCAGGTAGCCACGCGTCACGCCGCGCGACGCCGTGCTTGCCCTGAGGTGCACGCAGGGTCGTCCACACGCTCCGGCCTGCCACAGCGCTTATGAAACGCCGCGTCTGTTCGCGGGTGGATGCAGCGCATCTGAGGCTCTCCGGAGGCTGAATCTTTCGTCGGCGTCACCGGCGGGGAGCGACGCCACGTCCCAGAGAGTCGAGTACACCTCTCAGGGACGCGCGGGGCCCAGCGCGGCCGGGACGCCCCCCCCGAGCGTCTCCCCGCAGGCGGCGATCAAAGACCACCTCGCGAAGATGTCGACGACCGCGCTGCTCGACCTCATGAAGGACGACGAGAAAGTTCTCGACCTTGCAGAGGAGCTGCGTGCGCGCATGGCCGGGCGCGGCAGCCTGGCGTCGCTGCAGGCCGCGAACCGCGAAAAGGCGCAGCAGGTGCTGGACGTGGAGTCGGACATTCGAGACGCGCGGAACAACGCCCAGATCGTGCGGACGTCGGAGCTTGTGCCGCTCCAGGAGGAGGTCAAGGGGCTGCAGCAACAACAGGACGAGGTGGGCGACGCCCCCGCGCCCGCG
Source organism: Pedinophyceae sp. YPF-701 (assembly GCA_916048055.1). Classification (NCBI taxonomy): domain Eukaryota; kingdom Viridiplantae; phylum Chlorophyta; class Pedinophyceae; species Pedinophyceae sp. YPF-701. The sequence goes on along the minus strand of CAJZHL010000001.1, from coordinate 843,120 downwards.
CATGCAAGGCCGCGTGCAGCTGCGGTGCAGCGGCGGGGGCGCGCGCCCGGAGCGCGCCGGTGGTGATCGCGGCTGGCTTGTCATCGTCCGCAGTCGTCCCTGCGCTCGCCACGGCCCCGCCGCGCGCGCAATCGTCCGGACTGACGTCGCGCTGTCTCGGCTGCCTGCTTCCGCGGGTCGCTCAAAACACCCCCCACAACACCCCCTGCGTTTCTTGCAGATCATGGCACGGTACAGCACGGCTGCGATCCTCGAGCGGCTCGCGGAGAAGCGCACGGAGCTGGAGGAGCGCGCTGCCGAGGCGGAGCGCGCGGTCGTGGAGCTGCGCGGCGGGGAGGGGAGCGTGGACGCGCTGGAGCGGTACGTAGCGGCGCGCGCCGACCTGCACGCGGCGGCGGCGAAGGCAGAGGCGATCGCGGCGCAGGAGGCGGGACGGGCGTAGCTGTGATGTTGGCACGGGTGCGGGTGCGCCGCCGCAGGTCCTCGGGCGTGCTGCTTTGTGTGGAGAGCCGCAACGAGTCAGGGGGGGGGGTTGATTGATGTGCGTCTGACCCGTCGCGGGTGGAGGATGGAGGTGAGGGGCCCGGGCGTGCGCTGCGCGTGGGCAGTTTGCTGAGCAAGGCGCGACCTAGCTAAGGCAAGAGGCAGTCGCGAGACACTCGATTACAATTGTCAGTGACTCTACTTGATATTTGAGGGTCCTCGGGGTGCCGTGGTCGGCGGGACGGGCGCGATATGTACGCTAGTGCGGCGGTAGCTCGCGCAGGCGTGCCGTGCCTGCGACCGCGCGCGCCGTCGTCGCCACGAGCAGCGACGGTGTCTGCATCGAGCCTGCGAGGGCCTGGGGCTCTCCGGCGCGGGATCACGGCTCTGCGTCCGCGTCCCGAGGGCGATGATGGCTGTCGTCATTCTGCGGGGTCGATGAATTGCTCCAGACGCCACGTTCGGGCGCGAGCGGAGGCGGGAGGCGAAGCCAGCAGGGCGGGCGACGAACCGGGCAAGCAGATGGGTGCGCCTGCTCTCCGCGCATCCTGGCTGAACCACCGCGAAAAGACGAGGCGGACGTCCTGGGTCCCGATATTCACGCGCAGCACGCACAGACGCACGGCGTCTTGCTCGCACTCCTGCGGCTGCATGCTTTGGAGCCGCAGCGCGCTTTTCCCGCCCTCGAGGGTGCGCGAGGCAGGTCTCGCCCCTCTCTCGTCGACTGGTTCTTCGCTCGCGGCAATACAAACCGCCCAGTCATCGTCGTGGGACGCGAGTCCGTGCAGGTGGTTACGGCAAAGCCAAGGCCCTGCCGCGCGTCGTCACCAACCCCCTCTGGGCCTTCTCGCTCGTCGCCGTCATCAAGATGCTGCAGCTCGGCCTCGGCGCCGGCGTCGCAGCGGCCTGCGCGCGCGCCTTCGGCTGGCCAATCCACCCCTCCCCTGGTGCGCCACACCACCCCAGCGCCTCCAGCGCCGATCAGCAACCTGCACCGCTCTCACCCACTGCTCGTGATCGCACGCCCTCGTGGGCGTCCGCGGCCCCTTCCTGTCGGAGCGGTCCGTCACGGCGGCACAACTAGGTGCGCGAACTACGTGCGCGTCCCGCGTGCCTGCGACGCAGCGCTCGGCGTGATGCTGCTCCCCGTCGTGCTGGGCCTGGTGTGGCTGTTCCGCTGGGTCGAGGACAACAAGGCGTACGACAACAAGCGCTTCCGGTATCTGTTTGCGATCGGATCTGTTGTCTTCATGGGCCTCAGCACATACGGGGCCCTGAGGTACAACGCAAGGTGATGTCGAAGCCGCACGCGCGCGAAACGCCCATGTCTGTCGCTGCGGGCGCTATAAATATAAATAGCTAGATGAATACATATATGAAAATGGTGACAGGCGCGACAAGGAATCCTTCGAATCGTATTTGCAGCGAGCGGCGCGCGGCGCTGGAGCGGCGAGCGGCGATGCAGCAGGCGTACGTGGCGCGCGTGGAGCAGGCGAGCGCGCAGCGCGCCCAGGCGCCCGACGCCGCCGGCGCGGACGGAGCGCCGACTCCCAGCGCTGCCGACGGCGGCGGCGGGCCTGCGCCGGCCGCGTTCACGGGGACGAGCGAGCGGGACCTGAAGGAGGCGCGCAAGGTCGCGGAGCGCACCAAGCGCGAGGCGGGGTCCGCGAAGGGCAACAAGCGGTTGGATGCCGAAGTTGACGCAATGGGGGGGGAGAATTGGCGGGCGAACCGCGTGCGACCGTCGGAGCCGTGACGGTGCCGTGTGACGCGGTGGCTGCGAGCTGGCGGACGTGCGGGTCGCTCGGGAGGGGGCACGCGGCAGGAGAGGGCGGCGACAGGTGGTGATGCAGCGAAGCTTGTGGGGCCTATTTGAGCTGCGACGCACCTGCGTCAGTGGGCGGGCGCTTCTGGACTGCACTGGAAGGGGAGGGCAGCGACCGAGCCGAGAGAGAGATGCCGGATCACATCGCTGATGTTGTTCGATTCGCTCTCAACGAGTTCGCGGCCCTCAGAACAGGTCCGGCGTCGGCGGGAAGCACGCCAGCTTCTGGCTCCTCTCCGCGCGCGCCCAGTGCTGCCACCCGAGCTTCTCGAACAGCTCCGCGCGCAGCTCCAGCGCCTCCTTCGTCGGCGGCTCGTCCCCGCCGCCCGTCACCTTCTCCAGCGCCTTGACCGCCTTGGCAGTGTTGCCCGCGCGCTTCTCCACCCTGGCGTTCAGCACGGCGTACTTCGCGTCGCTCGTGTCCGCCCACGCGCGCAGCCGCTTCCACGCCGCGCGCACGGGGTCCTCGGGGTCCTTGTCGGCGCCCGCGGCCTTCTTCGGCGCGTCGGGGTGCAGCTCCAGCAGCGCGCGCACCTCGGCCTCGCAGGCCGTGACGTACGCCTTGGTCTGCTCGGCCATCTTCTCCGCGTGCTTCTTCTCGTCTTCGGTCTCGTCGTCGGAGTTCTTCCGCGCCGCGAACGCCGCCATGGCCGCCTCGTCGCAGCACTTGCGCACCGCCTCCGCAGCCTCCACCACCGCGCGGTGCGCCTGCGGCGTCCGCTTCGCCTCGTCCGCGACGTCCGCCTCCTTCGCCTTGAGCACCTCGCTCGCAGCCGCCAGCGCGTCGTCGCCCTCGGCCAGACCCTTCACCAACGCATCAAACAACTTCTTCTGGCCCGCCTCCTCCCGGTCCAGCTTGCCCAGGAGCGCGATGGCCTTCTTGATCATCTCCTGCTCCTTGCTCTTCTCCTCGTCCGTCTTCTTCGCCTCATCCTTCTTCTTCGGCTGCTTCTTGGGCCCCACCGTCATCGACAGCTGCCGCCGGTCCGCGCACGCCCCTCCGCCGCCGCCGCCCTTCGTGGAGCCCTTGGTGCCCCACGCGACCGTCCCGGCGAGCACCGAGCCAGGCGTCGCGTCCTTGGGAAGCTTGTCGGCGGGCACAGGCCCCAGGAAGACCCTCGCGCGTTCGCCGCGCGCCAGCGTGCGGCCCTTGAAGGCCGGCTTCGCGTTGACGGCGTTGGCCATGCTCGCGTAGCACGGCACCTCGATCGGCGCGGCGAGAGCGCGCTCGAAGACAACCGTCGTGTCCTCCCACGCGGAGAGCACGTCGACCGACTCATCCCGGAGCTGCAGCGTCAGGGTATAGTCCCCCGCCTTGAGGTCGACGGGCTCGGGGTACAGGTCCCCGGTCGCGACCCGCCGGCCGTTCTTGTCGCGCAGGAAGTACATCTGCCCCTCGAAGACCGCGTCGTACACGTGGGCGTTGATCATCGGGATGCGCGGCGTCACTTTTCCGGCCTCGGTGAGCTTGAGCTTGTAGTCGAGCTGCATCAGGTGGATCGTGCGTCCCTCGGGGAGCTCGTCGCGGGCGTCCGGCGACGGCACGATCCGCGACGCGTGCGGCGTCACCGGAATGCGCACCGTGGCCAGCTTGGCGTCGGGAGAGACGGCCTCGGGGCGCAGCGGGGCCCACAGGTCGACGGGCCGCACGCCGACGGCGCCGTCGATGTGGACCTGCGGCGGGCACGTGATCGCGTGGAAGTCGACGGAGCACCGCAGCTTGGACCTGCCCAGCGCCGTCCAGAACTGACTCATGGTGATCTCCATCGTGGTGCCGCCCGACAGCGGGAGGTGCAGCGCGTGCTGCGAGTGCGGCTCGAGGCTCACGAACGACCGCGCCTCCGTGTCGGAGTACCGCTGCTGCGGCATCAGGTGCGTCGCGCGGAGCATGTAGTTGAGCGGCACGTCCGACTCGACGCTCTCGAAGCGCACTTCCGCCCACGTGGCGCCCTGCGGGACCTCCACGAAGCGCCGCACCTCCGTCCCGGCCTCGAACGCGAACTCCCCCAGGTCGATGAACGGGGGCGGGTCCGGGCGCTCGCCGCGCGTCACCGTCACGGGGACGCGGAACAGCGGGCCGCGCCAGCGCGCCGCGGCGTCGTACGCGTGGATCTCCGCGTAGTGCACCCCGGGCGCGAGCGCGGTCGGGTCGACCTCGACGTTGAACACCCGCCCGAGGTGGTGGAGCAGGAGCTTGGAGGGCGCGTGCACCCAAGGGGCAGTTGTCACCAGCTCGAGGCGCTCCTCGACGTTGCAGCGCTCCGTGGCGACGTCCGAGGAGTCGTGGAGGGCGGGTGTCACGGAGACGGTGGCCTGGAGCTTCGAGGCGTGCGTGGGGGGGTCCCGGAGGTACAACCCCCGCGTGCGCGCAGAGGACCCTGACGCAGTCACGTGGACGTCGTAGCGGAGGTCGCCGAAGGGGATGTTGGAGGACTTCTCGAGGTACTCGACCGCGGCGTCGCACTGGATGAGCCCGCGGCCCGACGTCAGGACCCACGGCCCCACCTCCTCGTCGCCGAGGGGGCGACACGTGTTCTCGAGGGCCAGGCGGACGCGCGGGGGGTCGCGCGCGATGTCCAGGTCCTTCAGCGCCGACAGCACGAGCGCGATGCCTGCGGAGAGCGACAATCAGGCCCCAAGACCTTCAGCTCGAGGTGGCGACAACATATGTATTTATTTCTACTATGATGGCAAATGGTGCTTGTGATCCTGCGGTCATTGAGGACGTCCGTGCCGAACACGCGCTCGTACGTATGGGTCTGTGCGCACCTCCGCAAGCCGACGGGGACGCCATCGAGGTGCCGTTCATCAGCTGGCGCTTCTGGGTGGTCCACTGCGGCACGGGGGCGATCGCGCCGCCGGGGGCCGACAGAGTGACGCCCGGGTAGCCGTCGGAGGTCGGGCCGCGGGACGACCACGTGTACTGCTGGTCGCCCGGACTGTCGCCCCTGCAGCGCAACGATCCACGCGCGATCGAGAAACCTTGAGCTCAGCGCAACGCAACCGACCACGTCTTGCGAGCGAGCGCGCGCACCAGCCGCGCGCCCTCGCGAGCGCGACGCACCTGACGCTGTGCCCCGTCTGCGCGAGGTCCGTCGTCACGTACGCCCCGACCGAGATGATCGCCGACGAAGTCCCCCCGGGGGCTCCCACCGTGGTCAGGGCCGGCCCGGCGTTCCCGGCGCTCGACACGAACAGCACGCCGTGCTTGTTCACGACCTCGTTCGCCAGGTCCACGAAGCGCCCCGCGTCCGGCGTCCGCGTCGCCTCCCCGTACGACATATTGATCAAATCGCACTTGTGTTTGATACATGCTGCGATGGCACGCGTGAGGCCGGGGCCCGTCTCCATCGACCCCAGGCGGCCGTCGCCGATCTTGCACGAGATGATCTGCGCCCCCGGCGCCACGCCGTTCAGCGCGGGGTCCTCCGGGTGGTAGGCGGCGGTGATGCCCGCGACATGCGTGCCGTGCGGGGAGCAGTCGGTGACGACGGAGAGGACGTCGCCGTCCTGGTAGAAGTGGAACCCGAACGTGCACGAGTCCGTCGGGGAGAAGACCGCCCACTGGCGCTTCACGTCGAAGTCCGTCATGGGAGAAAAGTCCCCCAGGGCCCCCTCGCCAGACCCCTCCGCGTACAGGTCGGCCGTGTCGACCGCGCCCTGCCAGCACCCCTCGCCGTCCTTCCACACCACGAACTCCACCATCGGCCCCAGGTCCTTCCGCTTCTCCGCCAGCTCCGTCAGCAGCTTCACTCGCGCCTCCAGCTCCTCCCTCCGTTTGCCCCCCTCCGTGTCAGGGGAGGGGTTCTCGCGGTCGAAGTCCGCGAGGGCCTTCCCCGCGGCCGCCACCGCCGCGCGCTGCGCCTCGTCGAACGCCTTCGCGCGCTCCCGCTTGAGGCGGTTGATGAGCGACGACGTCATGAAATCGAACAGCCGGCGGCAGCCGACGCGCCACTCGCCGCTCGGGTTGTCCCAGTCTGGGTTGACCTTCATTTTCCGCCCGCTCGCGCCCTCGATGACGCCGTCCTTGTCCGCCTGCACGACCTGGGAGGTGTCGACGTCGCCGGAACCCGTGCAGTCGATGATGTCGATGACCTTCGGCTTCCCATCGCTCGTGACCTGCGCCGTGCCGATCGGAGCGCGGTTGAGGCGGACCGACGTGGTTGCATCGCGGGCGAACGCCCTGGGGCGAGAGAGGTGATGCATGATGTGGAGGGGGGGGTATAAAAGTCTTGCCTGGAGCCCCGCGGCGGCAGGATCGACGCCGGAGTCGAAGATCGCGACGATCGTGCCGCGGCCGTCCCACCTCGCGTTGCGCTCGATGAGCTTCAGCGCGCCAATCTCAGCCTTGGGCATCGCGCCCTCGTACAGGCCCCCCACCTCCGCCGGAATCGCCTCCTGCGCGCAACCCCAGGCATGTCGCTGATGAACTCTACCGGACGCGCACACATTTCGCGCAAGATCGCGGGGCGGCGCGCAGCAACGGCGAGAAGTCAGCACCCAGAGCCCAAGCCCGCAGTTGCTGCCGCGCCATCCATCGATCTCTTCCGTGTACATCGGCCCGTGAGTCAGCGTCGACGTCACCGAGACTGCGCTTCCAGGCACGCGTGTATCGTCGCACCTGGGTGGCCGTCGCGGCCTGGGACGTCGTCAGCGTCCGCTTGCCAGCGCTCTGTGCCCTCGCGGGGCCGTCCTGGCTCGGGGTGCGACGCAGGCCGGGGGCCTTGGGGGCAGCGGCCGTCTTCGACGTCGGCGTCCGCGCCATCCTGACCAGTCTCGCAGCGACCGCGATCCGCCTGCTGCACTGCAGCCTCATAACCGCAGAAACAGGCTGGCCGGCGCCGCCCTCGGTCAGTGGCGCTCAAGCTGACCACGCGGGAGAGACAGCGAGCGAATGAGCAGCCGGGCCGCCTCGCGCGCCCTGATGTCGACGTGCAACGCGGCGCCCGCGACCTCCCCCTGTGATTCAGCTCGGCCCGACTCGCCCCGACAGGGCCCATGGCCGCCTCTCGAGCCGGCACGTGGGCATTTCGATTTCACCGTCAAGGTCGCGGCCAGGCATCGCCCGCGTGAACGCCGGAACCTGCCCCCGCGACGCTCCCAGCATATCCTTGCGCACAACCTCCGCGCGTCCCCGGGGACCCGACAGTGATCCGCCGCTCCGCCCTCCCAGCCTCCAAGGCCGCGTACTCGTGTAGAGCACCATGAACGCCTCCCTGGCCGCGTCGAACGTCGCCGCGGGCTCCTCGGCGCTCCCCACGCGCCGCGCCATTGCCCCACGCGCGCGGACCGCTCGCGCCGCGGTGTCCGCGCGAGCGCGCGCCGGCCAGCGCGTCATGCGCTGTAACGCCGCTCCCAAGCGCCCCGCGGCCCCGAGCCGCATCCTGAAGGTCCGCACGACGCAACTCACCCACGCAGCAAGGGCGCCGCTCCCGCCACCGCGCCTCCCCGTCGCTCGAAACCACCAATCCGCCGCCGCACCGCACGAGAGCCCCAGAGCGTGGCCGGCCGTTGCAAGGCCGTCCGTCGCGCACACCCGCGCCACGCGGGCCAAACCTGCCGATGAGCTGGACCGGCACTATCTGCGCGAGACCGCAACGTGCCCCCTTCGCGCGCTTCGTGTACGCAGGAGAGCGCTCTGTCGGAGGAGGAGTCGTGGGAGCTGGTCCTGAAGCGCTTCAAGGCGGGCGAGTCGGCCGATTACCAAGTGCAGCGGTGCAACCACGGCGGCGTCGTGGTCAGCATCGGGTCCCTCGACGGCTTCATCCCCTTCTCGCTCCTCGACTCCACCCGCCTGCCCCCCACGACCGACCGCGACGACATCAAGGAGGCCTGCGTGGCCGGCATCGTCGGGGACACCATCCAGGCCAAGATCATTCGCGTCGACGTGCCGAACAAGGACATCGTGCTGTCCGAGCGCGCGAGCCTGATGCAGAAGGCCGTCGCGGGCATCGAGGTCGGCGCCGTCATGGACGGCGTCGTGTCGGGCCTGGTCGACTTTGGCGCCTTTGTTGCCCTGCGCGACAAGGACGGGCGGTTCCACGGCGTGGAGGGGCTGGCGCACATCAGCGAGCTCAGCTGGGCGCGCGTCTCGAGCCCCGCGGACGTCGTCCAGGAGGGCCAGACCATCACCGTCAAGGCAAGCACACCACCGCACACATATTTACACGCACGAACTTCTTTGAACCAGTCGCGCACACGCGCCACGTCCTTGCTTTCGCCCCGCGCGTCGCCGTCGGGCTCTCAGCCGGCGTCGATCCACACTGTGCGCTGCAGGTCGTGGGCGTGGACACGGAGCGGGGCCGCATCTCGCTGTCGGTCAAGCAGCTGACCAACGACCCGGTGCGGGGAACGATCGAGGACCTCCTGCCGATCACGGGCGACGACGTGCAGACGCGCGCGTCGGAGTTCTTCCTCTCGGAGGACACCGAGGGCCTCGAGGGCATCGGGTTGATTTGCAAGGAGCTGCTGAACGAGCCCGGCGTGACGGGGGTGGGGCTGGGGCGCATGGCGGTGAACGAGCGCGTCGTGAGCCAGGATCTGCAGGTGTGGATCACGAAGGAGGTGGTCGAGGACGGGTGGAACGTGGTGGCGCGCGCGGGCGTGGCGATGCAGGAGATCCACGTCAAGACCGACATGCAGCTGCCGGAGATGAAGCGCGCGGTGAAGAACGTGCTCGACCGCCTGCCGTGATGCGGCGGGCGCGGGGCCGCTCGACGCGGAGCGCAGTGTGTGAGCTTGGCAGGGAGGCGGTGTGCGGCGCCTGGTTTACATGCCGTGGTTGGGAAGGCCAATTATTTGCGCCTGGCGACCTCGGGTCGTGGTGGCGTGCGGCGCGGGCGTAAGCCGCGCGTCAGCGGGCAGACGCTCTGCCGAACCACGTCCGCCCGGCCGTCGGGGGCGCGCCGGACGAGGGTTTGATGGCTGGAAAGTCAGCGCCGACGGCGTCGCCCACAGCCGCGAAGCCGTCGCGCTCCAGGCACTCGGCGAGCTCGCGCTTGATCCGCGGCACGAGCACGGGGCCCTCGTACGCCAGCGCGGTGTACAGCTCCACCAGGGACGCCCCCGCGCGGATCTTGGCGTACGCGTCCGCCCCGGACGATACGCCGCCGACGCCGACGAGCGGGATCTTGCCCTGCGTGAGCTGGTACATCTCGCCGAGGACCTTGGTGGACATGGCGAAGAGCGGCTTGCCCGACAGTCCCCCCGCCTCTTTGCCGTGCTGGTGTGCGGCGACGTCGGGGGGGCGTTCGATGGTGGTGTTGGAGACCACGAGGCCGTCGACGCCCTCGGCGAGCAGGACGGATGCGACGTTGCGCTTGTCGTCGTCCACGAGGTCCGGCGCGACCTTGACCAGCACGGGGGGGGGTCCCCGCGGACCCCACTGGAGGGAGTCCCGGGTCGCCTTGACGCGGCGAATGAGGTCCTGCAGAGGCTTCTTGTCCTGCAGGGTCCGCAGGCCCGGGGTGTTCGGGGACGACACGTTCACCACCAGCGCGTCCGCGTACCTGCAGGGGGGGGGGAGTTTCAACACACGTCCGTCAGGAGCCCACAACCTGCAGCTCCCGGCTCTTCCAACCATACCATGCAGCCTCCAAGAGAGGCGACGCAAGCTGCGTGCGGCTCCGTTCGAGCGCAGCCAGGCACCGGTGTCCCCGCACTCACTTAGCGAGCTTCTCGACGCCGATGCAGTAGTCCGCCGCGGCGTCCTCGGTCGTCTTGTTCTTCCCGATGTTGATCCACAGCCGCGCGTCGTCCGGCCCGACGCTGTTCACGAACGCCGAGTGCCGCCGCAGCTCGCTCACCGCCGCCAGCCGCGCCTCTGCTGCATCCGCGCCCTCGTTGTTGAACCCGTACCGGTTGATCACGCCGCCCAGGTCCGCGAGCCGGAACATCCGCGGCTTCGGGTTCCCCGGCTGCCCCTGCGGCGTGATGGTGCCCACCTCCACGAACCCGAACCCCATGTTCAGCATCGTCTCGGGGCACTCGGCGTTCTTGTCGAAGCCGGCCGCGAGGCCCAGCGGGTTCGTGAAGTCCCGGCCCCACACCTGCACGGCGGGGCCGCGCGGCAGGCGGTCCGCGCGCTCGTCTCAGCGGGGAATCCGCGGCGAGAGATATCGTACAGGTATCTGTCGTGAATCGCTGAGGTCGTATGTGGGGTGCAGGTGCGCGGGGGTCGGGCGTCACCTTGGTTCGCAGCGAGGGGGGGTCTGGGCGCGTTTCGATCGGCGCGAGGCCGTACTTGAAGAACCAGATGCCCAAGTTGTGTGCAGTTTCTGGGTCCAGGAGGCGGATGAGGGGCCCCGACGCGGAGGCGACTTCGAACGACGCCTCCGTCAGCGCGTCCTGGTTCTTGTACGCGGCGTATCCCAGGGCGAGGATGCCGCCGCTGATGATCGCCGTCTTGGCCTGTGAGCGCCGTGGGAACATTGCCAGAGGTTGGTCAACGCGCCCTCGCCGGAGCGGAGAATGCGCACGGTTCCGCGACGGAGACGTGATGTTCAGTCGAGTGTACGATCAATGCGCGGCAAAACATGGTTGCTGCTTGCACGGGGACGGCGCTGTCGGGAGGAGTTCAGCATTGCAGGGACAGGGCGGCGGCTGGAGCGCAACCGGCTGCGAAGTGGAACGCTTTCGATCCCAGAAACTGTCGTCTACATGCAACCAATGCCGACCGGTGCCTCGCAAGCAACAGGGCATGCTGAACAACGCACTGCGGGAGCTCGCCGCCGAACGGCGAGCGGCCGTGCAACGGCCAGCGGCTCCAGCCGTCGGCTGACGCGTCCATCGCGCGAAACACACGCACCGCCACCGCCTTCCACACACTAGACGCCCCGCCCGCCACCGCCATGCTTCCTGCGGCCTCGAGGGTGCTGCTATGGACACGCTGTCGATCAGTTACTTGAGCTTCCTCGACTCGCGGCGCACAATTCCAGGGTCTCTCGGCGGCCCACGCTGTGCTGCCGATCCTTGGTCGTCGGAGGCACGCTGTCGCCGCAGCGTGCGTCGTCCGCCGCCCATGTCGGCGGGGAATCTCCGCTCGCGGGGGGGCGCATGCGTACACGCCCCCGCCACGTCATGCTGACACCCCCCGCGGCCGCTGAGAATGAGAGAGCAGCGGGCATCGCCCCCGGTCGACGTGCCGTCGCGGGAATCACGCGCAGGCGGGCGAAACCACCTCGCAAGGGCCGCAGCGGAGCATGTCGAACAACGGGGGTGTTTTATCACAGCAGCTGCGGGGCCGGGACGCAGCGGGACGGAGTCGCTGCGCCACCGCCAGGTGCGTCCAATGGGGTGTTTTGCAGCGCGATCCGCGACTCCGCCTGTCCGCTGGTGGCTCCGATGAAGCGAATTTCGTGTTGCAATGTCTCTGCCTTCTTTTCTCTCACGATTCGTCGAGTGGCACGCCGGTCTCGTACTCGAAGCAGTCCTCCTCAAGCTCCTGCATGATCTCCTTGCGCTCTTTCTCCGCGTCCGGCAGCTCCAGCGCCTTGCACAGCTCGTTGCAGTCGTGACTCCGGAAGAAAGCCGCCATCCCCGCGAGACCGAACTCGGAACGCTCCGGACTGTACAGCTCGGGGTGCGACTTGCAGTGGATTTCCGGGTCCGTCAGTACCAGCGCCGTGCCCTTCCCGATGCGCACGCCCTGGATGTCCACAACCATCAGCTCGTGGTCGGTGTAGTGGTACGTCCAGTGGGTGAAGGCGTGCGCGATGGCGTCCCATTCGGCGGTGTTGATGTATCCTGCGCGTTGGTCGACGGATAGGCGGGTCGCGAGTCGGCTGGGGGGGTAATGCAGGGGGCGCGCGGCGAGCGATGCGGGGCGCGGCGCGAGCGACGCTCACCGGCGTTGGAGGACCACTTGATGAAGCTGCCCTCTAGGAGCGGCTCCTCGAGCATGAAGATCTGCTGCGCGCTGCCGTTGGACTGCTTTTTTTGCCATGCCACCATGCACGACTGCATGTACTTGAGCGTCTTGTGCGTGACGCCGGGCTGCGCCTCCGCGAGAGCTTGGTTGAAGTCGATGGCGAGGGCGCGGGCGGCAGCGGCGGCGCCGATCTCCTGCTTGTAGCGCTTTGCAGAGTTCTCCCCAGCGCCGACGGTCTGCGTTTCCATGAGCGGGGAGGGAAACGACTGAGACGCAACGCTGGGACCGAGAGTATCTGACTACAACAGGTTTCGACTCACCAGGTATTCCTTGAGGACGAGGAGGCGCTTCCCCTGGACTTTGAAGCCATCGATGACTTTGATCTCGCCCGAGGGGTCGAAGCGGTTGACCACCTTACCCGGAGGGATCTGTTCTTGCGCTAGGAAGGCCGCTTTGAACTTCCCTTTGTCAAACGGGTTGACCTGGATCTTGTACTCGCGCTCCAAGTCGTGGGGGTCCTTGATGGCTGAGCCGTCGACGAAAATGACCATGCCTTGCTTGACCATGTTGAGCAGGCAACCCGGATCATCGCCGTGCACCTTGCCCTCGAACTGCCTGGCCACAGACACTTGCACCTGCGCACGCGACACCACGGAAACGCGGGTTGTGCTGCAGCGCGTGCATGCATCAGCACGTCGCGTGTGAGGTGAGGTGCGCCGCAGAAGGGTCGTGGATTCCTGTCGGCGCTAGAATCGACCTGCGTCCTTGCGTGGAACGCCACGCAGCGGTGCCCCGCAAATGCGTAGGAGCTGTGACAGGAGAGCGCACCGCCTGCGGAAATTTGATCCTCCTGAACTTTTGGTTGAGGTTTGCGCGCATGGCCCTCCACTTCTTCTGCGCCGCGGCGTCGTGGCCCCAGTCAAAGTTCCCCCCGACGTTCTCCTCGGGCTTGATATCCTCCGCGTTCCCGCTTTCGCCCCCCGCACCCGACGCGCCCTCACCCGCGTCTTCTGGGACCGCGCCCAGATTGTCGAAGTCCTCGTATTTCCTGTCCTTCACCGGCATGCGGCGCTGGGCGGTCGCGCGCGACACAGACGCGCTCATTACGGACATCGTTGCACCTACAAGTTTGCCAACAAGGGCCGAGAGCCTCTGCGCGGACGGATTGTCCTTGTCCTCGTCGCCTGCGGGGGACCGCAGCGCTCCTTGGGCGTCAGAGCGACTGCATCGTTGACGAGCTCGCTGGCACGCGTCTCTAACATGAGCAACACCCTGCACGCTGTGTAGTACGCCGCTGCTGAGACTCACCGAGCTCGAGAGTGTCGGGTATGAACCACGCGTCGCCGTCAGGCACCTCGCCGTCGATCGCCTTGCTGGTGCTGTCGAGCACCCCGGCCATCTTCTTCGTCTGCCGCGGGTCGAGCTGGGTGAAAAAGTACTTCTCGACGCCGCGCTGCCGCAGGTCGCGCAGAGCCTGCTCGGCCTCGCCGAGGGGAAGGCCCCGACCAGGAGGAGGCGTGAACTCGTAGTCGTCAAGGTTCGCGAGCAGCGGGAAAAGATCTGACAAGTTATTCAGTTGGGCGCCGTGCGCCGGGGCGTCGCAGACGTGGTACACAACCTGCGGCGCAGCGAAGAGGGGCAGAACCGTTCGCTGCGGACGGACAATCGCGTTCATACAAGCTCGAGACAGCGCGTTTGTTTGGCTGATCCGGATCTCGCCTTGTGCTCCTGCTCCCAGCTGAGCAAGCCTCCGTCCTCCTTGCTCTTGGCTGCCAGGATCATCGCGCCGACGACGTCCTCGGCCACGTCGCCGCCGCCTTGCGCCCTCAGATCCGCGAGGAACTCGGACACGCGCGTTACGTTGGTCGTGAAGTCAAGGACCTCGAATTGCTTCAGCCCGTTCTCTTCATCCTTCAAGTCCCGGTACGCCAAGATACCGTATCGAACGTTCCCGACCGAGCTGGGGTACCGTCTCCTGATGGCGGTGACGACGTCCTCGGCGATGGCTGTCTTCACTGCGTCGATGTACTTGTGCATCGATGCCGTCGCGTCAATCATGATCAGCATGTCGATCTTGGTTGCGTTGCTCTCGTCGTGCCTGAGCTCGCGGAGCGCCTCCGTCTGTGTCTTCAGCGTGCGGAGCTTCTTCGGTGTGCGCTTGATGGTTGTGCGACTGAGGAGCTTCTCGCGCAGGTGGAACTTCATGAACGGCTCGTAGTACTGGAACCACTGCGGGAGCGTCGCGAGCTCGCCGCTCAGGCACGATCGTCCCGTGATCGGGTCGGGCTGCGGCCCCAGCAGGAAGATGTTGGCGTCGCGCCGACGGGCAATGCGCAGCTGCTCGCTGAAATCGTTGTCGCCCGAGATGAGAACGATCAGATTGCCCTCTCCTTGCATGCGGTTCGTGACCTGGGTCATCTTGTCGATGATCACCGTGTCAGCCACTGCAGGCGACCGGGAAAGAGAGTCTTGCGTGCAAAGTGAGCCAGTTGCGCGCTCTGGGCTGCGCGACAGGCAGGGCCCCCGGGTGCAGCCACTGCTCGGCCTCACCTTCGTTCTTGCCCTTCCATTTTCCCAGCACGGGGTGCACACCGACGCCCTGGCTGGTCTTCATGATGCCCTCTCTGGTTGCTGTGTCGTACGCCTGGAGCTTGTGCTCGGAGATCACCACGTGAACCGCCACGTTTGGGATCCGACCGCTGTCGCCGAAGACCTGATCGCACGCGAAACGCGAAGCGGGGTGAGCTCGAGCTGTCTTGCGCACGCCCCCTACGTACACAACGGTCAACATCGCTCCAGGCGCGTCCCACGGGTCACCGGACGCACGCAGCGCGCCCATAACTGTCACGACATGTGCAGGACAGCCCCCGTCGCGGCCACGCACCTTCTTCAACACCTCGTACTGGTCGCGGGGGGTGATGTCTTCGAAGGCGCCGCCCCACAGGACGGGCACGTTGTCCATGTCCCAGAAGATGTCGCAGCAGCGGTCGCTCGACACGCTCCCCGTGGGGAACGGGAACCAGCGCTTTTGCCCCAGCCACTTCTTCCACTCCTCGTCAGGGAGACGCGCCAGGCCTTTCTGTTTCTTGTCTTCCAGCCGTGGGTACTGCAGCGCGGGCTTCCCGGGTTCCTCCGTCGCGCCCTTCCCGTTGGTCTGCGGCCCGCGACCCCTGCCGTCAGCCTGCTGTCCTCGACCTCTGCCGCGCCCGCGGCTGCCTCTCCCACCTCTGTCGGCGGGCATGGCGGGTCTGCATCACGACGCGGTGTGGAAGCAGGTCAGCTCTCCCCGTTGATAATCGGTCCAAGTTGCAAATCGGACACGAACGCGCGGACTAGCGCCGCGATGCGCATGTGTGCAGCGTGGACAGGACCATGACCAACAGCGGCGCACGAGCTCTCGGTGGAGCCCAAAAACGACGCAAAGGGGGCATACAGCACGTAGATGGTCTTCAAAGGAGTGGTTGTCGCGTACGTTGGTCGCAATGTCCGCACAGCCGGCACCCAAGGCCCTCCTCAAGATGCCCCGAGACGGCCTGCACAGCGATACTCCGCACTCCCAAGAATGCCGGCAGAGACTCCACACGATGTTCAGTGGGATGCGCGGCAGCTTGCGGTGAGGTGGCCAGATGAGAGTCGGCGGGAGCTGCGGATTGATGCCGGAGGATAAGAGCAAGCTCGCGCGGCAATACGGCGCAACCTAACCTTCCGCGACTGAGCTTCGGCACTCACGAGGATGTAACCTTCATGTACGAGCGCCCTGGTCCATGACACCCAGCGGAGGCCTAGCGCCGCGCTGCTACGGGCCTCACTCCAGCCCGACCGCTCGCTGCGACCGACGGAGAGCAGCGACGCGACAGACGACGTTGCCGGCCTTCCCACGCTCGTCGGGGGCCTCGCATACATGGAAGCGCCCATACGTGGCGGGTTTCGGCCCTGTCTCCCACCTGCGAAGCGTGGGCTTCGAGGGTGACTACATGGACGCTGCGAGCAACAGAGGCGCTGTTCGAACGCCATTCGGGCTCGGACCTTGCGCTGTGCCAGGGCTGCGTGCGTGCGACGGACGGTCCACGTACCGCGCCGCTGCCGCCCCCTTCCCCGCGCCTCTGTCTGCTTGACGCGTGGCGAAGGCATGCAGGCCGTGGGGCAATGGCCTAGAAGCTTCGCTGCGACGTGCGCCCCCGAGGAAGCTCACAGAGCCAGTCCGTCGCACAGTGCTGGTTGCAGGAGCGTGTTCGTCGGATCCATGGGCCACGAAGCGATGGGGTCACATAAGTGTGGTTTTTCTACCTTGGTGCGGTGTTGGGGGGAGATCCGCGGCGCTCGAGCACGGTGCCAGTCGCGCTTCAGCCGGTGCACGAGACCGGGCAGTCCGGGCACGCGCGCAGCAAACGCGGGTAGTCGTGCAAGTTAGGAAGCAACTTGAATCCTTGAAATCTGTTTGCTCCGATCGCAGCTCGTTCACTGCACGTGCGCGCTCGACTCCGCCTCGCCCGGCCCACCGTCTGCCTGGTCTCCGTCGAGCCTGACGCCGGTCTCGTGCTCGAAGCAGTCCATGTCGAGCTCGTACGTGATGTCGTCCAGCTCCTCCTCCGCGTCCGGCAGCTCCAGCGCCTTGCACAGCTCGTTGCACGTGTGGCTCTGGAAGAACGCCTTCATCCCCGCGAGACCGAACTGCGCGGCGTCCGCGGAGTACAGGTCCGGGTGCGACTTGCAGTGGATGGCCGGGTCCGTCAGCACCAGCGCCTTGCCCTTGCCGATGCGCACGCCCTGGATGTCCGTCACCATCAGCTCGTGGTCGGTGTAGTGGTACGTCCAGTGGGTGAAGGCGTGCGCGATGGCGTCCCATTCGGCGGTGTTGATGTACCCTGTGCGTTGGTCGACGGACAGGCGGGTCGCGAGTCGGCCTGGGGGGGTAATGCAGGGGGCGCGCGGCGAGCGATGCGTGGGGTGGCGCGAGCGACGCTCACCGGCGTTGGAGGACCACTTGATGAACTTGCCCTCCACGAGCGGCTCCTGCAGCATGAAGATCTGCTGCGCGCTGCCGTTGGACAGCTTCTTCTGGAAGAAGACGAACGATGGCTGCATGAAGCTCAGCGTCTTGTGCTTGACGCCGGGCTGCGCCTCCGCGAGAACCCTGTTGAAGTCAATGGCCAGGGCGCGGGCGGCAGCCGCGGCACCCAGCTCCTGCTTGTAGCGCCTGGCGGAGTTCTCCCCGGCGCCGACCGTCTGCACGACATCCGGGGCGCAGCTGGGCGACGAGGCGTTGGCATACATACATGGGAAGACATCGATCTTGAATCAGAAAATGAAACAGAAACAGATACACTGCTCGGCTTATGGGGCTTATGGCACGCCTCAATTCAAGGTGGCATCCAGCAGGCATCACAGTAATCAAAGAACGGGGGGCTCTCTTTGGGGGATCTTGCCTGGTACTCCTTGAGGACGATCAGGGGCTTCTTATTGTGGGCGGAGGTGGACAGGATCTCTTTGTTCCCCATGGGGTCGAACCGCGCCACTCTCGCGCCGGGCATCAACTGCTCCTGCGCGAGGAAGGCTGCCTTGAAGCTCCCGAACGCGAACGGGTTCTCCCTGATCTTGTACGTTCGTTCGAAGTCGGCTGCGTCCTCGATCCCCGAATTGTCCATGAAGCTCAGCTGGCCGTCTTGAATCATGTTGAGGAGGCAGTCCTCATCGTCACCCTTCACCATGCGCTCGAACTGCCTCGCGACGGACACGTGGACCTGCGTGTGCGCGCGGCGATGCAGAGGCGATGTCAGGCCGCAGCGCGCGTGACGAATTGCTCCACTGTGCACGGCGCGCGTGCGAGAAATGACTTTTTGTCGTGCCCGGCTGGCGTGGGTCGACGGACATCCAGCAGGCATGGCGGGGAAGGGGCACTTCGCACTCACCTTTTGGCGCGTCTTGAGGGCGTTGAACTTCTGCGCAAGCTCTTTTTTCTTCGCTTTCCACGCCTTGTCTTGCTGAGGATCGTGACCCCAATCGAACTCCTTCGGACTCGCAGACTCACCTTCCTTCGGAGTGTCGCCATGCGAGCTGACGTCCCCACCCACGCCTTCGCTGTCGGTGGGTCCGTCGTCACCCTCGGTGGAGCCATCGCTCTCGGGAACAGTTGCGAGCGTCCCCATGGTTCTCGCGACGGCGACGTCGACCCCGTCGTACTTCTTGTGCTTGAACTTCATCAGGCGGCGCGTCGTCGCGCTCGAGACCGAAGCGCTGAC
This sequence comes from Pedinophyceae sp. YPF-701, assembly GCA_916048055.1. Taxonomy (NCBI): domain Eukaryota; kingdom Viridiplantae; phylum Chlorophyta; class Pedinophyceae; species Pedinophyceae sp. YPF-701. The sequence continues at coordinate 824,705 of CAJZHL010000001.1, read as the reverse complement.
GACGGACATCGTCGCGCCAACGAGCTTGCCGATCAAAGACGCGAGCCGCTGCGGCGACGGGTTCTTCGCTTCCTCGTCACTCTCTGCACCGACACGCAGACCAAAGCGACGCGGTGATGTCGTGGGTGATTCGACAGCGCGCGAGAGCCAACGGCAGCACCAGGCAACTAAGTCACTTGCGCAGCAGAGTTTCGAGCACGGTCGCGCACCGAGCTTGACTTCGTCCACGATGAACCAGCTGTCGCCGCAGGGGTCGTTGTCAGCGAGAGGCACCTCCGCTTCCAGCACCTTGGCGATGCCCTGCAGGACGCCCGCCATCTTCGCGGTGAACTTCTCCGCGCGGAGCTGCGTGAAGAAGTACTTCTCCACGCCGATGGTGCGCAGGCTGCGCAGGGCGTCCTTGGCCTCCTCCAGCGGCGGGCGCCGACCCTCAGGCACGCGCTTGTAGAAGTTGTCCCAAGGGGTCCCGAAGAGCTTGAGCATGTCGTGCATCTCCTCCCCGTGCGCCGGCGCATCGCAGACGTGGTAGACGATCTGCAAGCGCAAAGGTTCGGCCTGGTTCGTGTCTGTCGGAGCCTGAGCGGGGCGTGATGGCAAGGCAGTACAAGCAGCGACGCGCATGCGCGGACAGAAGCGTGCGGCGCTTGCCTTGTGCTCTGACTCCCAGCTGAACCGCCCGTCCTGCCCAGCCTTCTTGATCTTGGACGCCTCCAGCATCGCACCGAGGACGTCCTCCGCCGCGTCGCCTCCACCCTCCGCGATCAGGCCGTCGAGGAACTCTCCGACCTTCTCGACGTCGGTGGTGAAGTCCAGGGACTCGAAGTGCGCCAGGTTGTTCTCGGCCGGGTCGGTCACGTCCCGGTAGGCCAGCACGCCATACCGCACGTTGCCGATCGACCTCGGGTACCGCTTCCTGAAGGCCGTTATCACGTCCTCCTTGATGCCCTTGCGGACCCTGCGGAGAACAAGCCGCAGAACACGCGTGCTGCGCAGTTCAGCGAAATCGTGCGCAGCAGCTGAACAACACACATGAGGTCAACACCGAACCGGTGAGCGGATTGCTGCGAGAAGAAGAAGCTGCGAGCACAGAACGGTCGAGGTCAGCCGCGGGGATGGGCGCTCACGCGTCGATATACTTGCGCATGGATCCCGTTGCGTCGATGATGATCAACATGTCGATCTGCGAACAACAACAGACCGGGGAGCGGCGCCGTGAGAGCTGGGGCCGCAGCAGACGGGTCGCAAAAGCTGGATATGCTGAGCTTCGAGCGAAGAGCGGGGGTCGGGCCGCGCACCTTGGTCGCTCTGATCTCTTCGGCATGCAGCTCGCGCGCCGCCTCGACCTGGACCTTGACTGTCTGGTTGCGCTTAATCGGCACCTCGACGTCCGGCCGGACGATCTTGTGGTGCAGGTGGTAGAACATGAAGTGCCTGTAGAACTGCACGGCAGCACGTTTGGGGCACGGACAGTTCATCCCGCGTGCGTCGTTGCTGCTGAGATCGGGCCCGAACGAAGTCCCCATCCGCGGCAGTTGTGCGTACCAGGCCCCAGTGAGGAATGCTGGCGAGTTCTTTGCTCAGCGGCTTGGTGCCGTCAGCTTTGATTTCAGGAGCTAGAAGGTAAACGTTTGCACCTTTCACCGCCCTGAGGTGCCTGCGGAGAGCCCGGAAGTCGTCTGAGTGATGTGAGTGTTGCAGAGGGTCGACGTCGTCAGAGGCCCGCGCCGCCGTGACGCACACGAGCGCACCTGAGCTCGGGAGCGAAGTCAGCGTCGCCGCTGATCAGCACAATGCAGTTTCCAGCGCCTTGCATGCGACCCGTCACGTCGTTCATCGCGTCCAACAGGAACCGGTCGCTGACTGCGGGGGCGGGTGGCACCAGGCATCGGTTGGGGGCGGCGAAATTCTAATTGGACCCTAGTGGAATAAAAAGGGGCAGATTGCTGCGTTGCGGCAGAGAGAGTGTGGCGAAAGGAAGCCCACTTCGCCAAGGGGCCGCCCTCGACGAAGCGGTGCTCCGATGCAACGGGTGTGCAGGCGTGGGGCTGCGCGCGCACTCTCGTTCTTGCCCGAAAAGCTGCCCGGGACCTTTCTGAAGTTCACGCCCGAGACGAATCTCTGCATCGCTTCCCTGGTCTTCTTGTCATAGAAACTGAAGTTCCGCTCCGAGATGACAGCATGGATACGGACATTCTTGATGCGCCCCGCGTCCCCGAACACCTGCGCCCGTTCAGACGTGCGCCACGCAGTTCTCGCGTCGCCGGGGCGCCCAGCCCACGACGCGTGCCGAGGTGCGCCACGACCCGGAGCGGGCCGAGGCAGGCCCAGGGACGCGAGCGGCCGCACGCCCGCACCTTGATCAGGGTGGTGTACTGGTCGTGCGGCGTGACGTCCTTCACCGCGCCGGCGCCCCAGAGCATCGGCACGTTGTCCATGTCCCAGAAGATGTCGACCGTGGCGTCGGCCGGAATGGCGCCCTCGGGGAACGGCCACGTCCTTCTGTTCCAGGCATTGAGTGCCTTCTCGGAGACGTCAGGGACCCATTTCTGCTCTCGCTCGACCTTAGGAGTGGTGATCGCCGTGATTGGCTTGGGCCGCGGGATGTCCTCCTTCTTGTCCTGCCTCTTCTTCTCGCCCCCCGTTTCGTTCTTCCCGGGCGAGCCGGCCTTGTTCTTGTTCTTGTTCTTCGGCATTCTTCGCGTCACGATCGCGCCCTCGCCTGCAGCAGCGGATGCGGCCCGTCCGTCAGGATCGCATCGGAAGGCCGTGGCAGCGGTCATGAGATCCCGGCCTGCGCGGGCTGGCATCGGGCAACCTTGGATGGGGCGCCAGCGCAGCCAGGAAACACAGGATACGGAGCGGCTGGCATCGCGCCGCGGGACACAAGTCTTGTCGCCGTGATGGTACCTCGGGTAAGGGGAGGCTCGCTGGCCCGGAAGACCCGTCCGAGGGGGTCGGTCGGCCGCGAAGTGAGCGGAGGCAACACGGTAAGTCTTCGCGATATCGCGCGAATATGCGGCAGTTCATGGGGCCCAAGGTAGCGAACTCGCCTCTCGAACAGAGATTCTGCGCCCCGGGCGTGAATGCAGCCCCAAGTCGAGCTTCTGGGCGCCCTGCCGACAGCTCGGAGTGCTGTGGGAGGAAGTCCACGCACTGGGCGCGCGTGACGACCTGCGGACGCGGGGTAACGGTGCGGCCGCCGAGTGGATTGCTGCATAAAGAATGCTCATTTGCGCGTAACAAGAACGCATCACGGCCCACGCGCGCGAGGCGCTGCCGATGGGTCGCTAGCGTCCAAGACTCGGCCCCTCCCTGGGCGCGCAGCGCGCAAGCGATGGTCGCGGCTCACCTCCAGTCACGAGCACCGTCCGATGTCGCACGTCGCCGCGCGAGGCGCCGAGACGAAGCCCTCCCAGCGCTCTCCAACAACACCCTCCCCTGTTGACCGCCAATGTCCTCCGCGCCCGTGGCTCCGAGGCGCTTGGTCCGGCCCGCCGGGCCGCCTGATGCACAGGATACGTATGGAACTCGCCATCGCTGGCGTTGTGCGCCCGGGAACCGACGCCCTGGCTGTCCGCGCCGTAAGCTGTACGGCGCCACTGCAGTGCGTCATCCTGCGCCGCTCGATTGCAGCCCGCATCGCGAGGTACGCGCAACCGCTGGGATGCACAGCGACAGCACGGCCGACTTCGGCCGCGACATGACGCGCCGACTCGCCCCCGCGCGCGACGCCACGAGCCCTGCTGCAACAAGGGCCTGGGGCGCACGTGCGCGTCGAGGGGGAACGCGCAGCACGCGGCCGTTGCGTCCTCCGCTGGCGGCTGCGCCGGACAGACCTCGGCAGAGCCGCCACGTCGCGGTCGAGCGCCTCCCGACCCTTCGCCTGCACAGCAGCATTGACATGCAACCTCTGTCATTTGGGGCCTCCGTCAGCGAGCGCCGGTGTCTCAACGCGAGCAGACCAGCGCGACGACCCGGTCCGTGTTCCGCAGCGGGCTCACACGCGCCCCGCCTATCGCAGTTGCGCCTGTGAAACGATCAGCCCCGTCCCCTCCGCGCCGATCCTCGCCACGCCGCCAATCGGCGACACCTGCCCCGCGCACTGCGGCTGGAAGCGCGCCCCGGACAGCGGGCACGTCGCGCTGCTCTTCCCGCGGTACACCGGCGTCCACGTCACCGCGCACACGTCGAACGGCGTGCGCGGGTCGTACTGCAAGTCCACCTCGTCCGCGAGGTTCTTCTCGCACGCCGCGAGCACCTGCCGCGCCTGCGCCGCCATCTTCTCGCTCGGGCCCAGCTCGAGCAGCCGCCGCGCGAACGTCGCGCTCGTGGCGAGGTTCTTCAGCTTGAACGCGCTCGTCATTGCCGACCGCAGCGCGAGCATCTGGTGGATGGGCTGCAGCTGGCAGTGCGTGAAGTACGCGGCCAGCTCCGTCGCGCGCTTCGGGTCCGCGGCGACCTCCTTGCGCTTGAGCTCGCACTTGAGCCCAATGATGTATTCGCGGCACGTGCGCAAAATCGCCTCCGCGTCCTGCGCCTCCTTGAGCGAGTCGAGCGACAGCAGCGTCACCTGCAGCAGGACGCGCTCGAAGCTGTCCACCGCGTCGTGGAACTTGCCCTCCGTCACCAGCTTGTACGCCGCCCGCACCGCCGCGTCGAGCGTCGCCAGCGTCGCGGGCAGCCGCGGCCGCTTCGGAGGCTCCGCCGCCGCGTCGCCGTCCCAGCCGTGCTCCACCTGCACCGACAGCGGCGGCGTGCACGGCAGCCCCGCGACCGGCACGAACGACGCCAGGTGCACATCAAGCATCAGCTTCCCGTACGGAGCAAAGTCCACCACGCCCAGCTGGCGGTTCAGCAGCCGCATCGCGCCCGCGAAGTCCCCCGCCGCCGCGAACTCCCCGGCGAGCCCGCACGACTGCGACCACCGCATCGCCACCGTCGGGCCGGGCGTCGGCACCACGAACACCCCCCCCGCCGCGCCCGCTGCGGGCGCCGCGGCGCCGCCCGCGTCGCCGACGTCGAGGTCGAGGTCCAGGTCCTCGTCGTCGCCCCACGCGTCGCCCACGTCCTCGAGGCCCCCCGCTATGTCGGCGAACTCGTCCTCGTCGCCCCAGCCGCCTCCGCCGCCGCCGGCCTCCGCCGGCGCAGCGCCGTTCTCCTTCGCCCCCGCCGCGGCCTCCAGCGGGCCGTCGTCGCCGCCCCACGCGCCCGCGGCCTCGCCCATCGCGTCCGTCGCGCCGCCCTCGTCGGCCACGACCTTCTCCTCGGCGCCCGCCGCGGAGGGGTCTTGGTCAAACATCCCCCGCTCCACCGACACCAGCGGCCAGTTCTCCGCGCACGTGCGCACCGGGGGCGGCGGCAGCATGAGCTCCGCGTCCTCCGGCACCTCCGGCACGCTCAGCCCGGCGTCCTCGAGCGCCTCCGCGAGCTGCTTCGCCTCCTCCTCGAGCCCGTGCGACGCCGCACACGCATACGCCAGGTGCGTCAGACCGGCCTCCGCGAGGCAGCGGACGCGCTCGCCGACGTCGCCGAGGTACAGCGCGTTCTGGAACCGCAGCATGACGTCCTCGCGCATACCCGCGACGCGCAGCATCTTGCCGAGCTTGTCGCGGTTGCCCGTGACGAGGTACAGGAAGGAGAGGCGGTTGAGGGCCTTGGTTTTCTGGTAGCAGAACTCGACGATCTGGTGGTTGCCCTGCCGCAGCGCCTCGACGCCCAGGCGGTACCACGCGTCCTTGGTGTCGAGCTCGTGCGCGGCCGCCATGGCAACCTCGATGTTGCCGCAGTCCACCGCCAGGTTGAAGCGCTCGCTCGCGCCCTGGACGAGGTGCAGCGCGACCTCGGGGTAGCCCTTGTCGCGCAGGTACGCCACGATCGCGGACCCGCACAGCGCGCCGGACTTGATCATCGACAGCACCACGTCGTGCCGCTTGGCGGCGAGGGCCTGCTTGAAGAGGTGCTCCGAGGGGTCGATGGCGATCTGGCGGGCCTGGCCGTCGCGGTCGAGGCAGTTCACGACGCCGCGCGTGACCTGCGTGATGTAGATCGGCGCGTCGAGGCTCTTGATGATCCCCGTGTCTCCGTTCGTGAGACAGTACTTGATGTGATTGAGGGTGCCGTAGATGAGCACGCCGCTCTCCTCCCACGCGGCGCTCTTCACGCGGATGGTCTCGTGGACCGTGACCGACGTCTTGAGCTTGCGGTCCGCCAGCACGACCGCGTGCTTCGACAGCAGCGCCACCTTGGACATGTCGTGCGACCACACGGCGTACTTGGCTTGCGGGCAGTGCACCTCGCCGACGACCGCGCGCGTCTGCAGGTCGAACAGCACCGCGCGGTCCTCGATGCGCAGCAGCACGCACCCCGTCGTCGCCGGGAAGATCGCGTCCACGCCGGAGCTGGGGCACGGGATCTTTTTCGTGACCTCGTTGTGCATGTTCTTGATCAGGATGCTGCCCGTGGACTTGTCGAGCACCGCGAAGCGGTTCCGCGCGATGAAGACCGCGCCGGCGCCGGACCCGACGCGCGGCTCCGCGGCCGCCTCGCCCCCGCGCGCGCCCGCGTCGCGCGGCAGGATGTACAGCTCGTAGGTGCCGTCGTCGACGTCGCTCGTGAGCAGCACCGCGCGCTCGGCGGGGTTGTAGCTCATGTGCCGCGGCGCCGAGTTCAGCGCCGTCGTCCCCGGCCGCCGGATCGCCAGCAGCGGGTTGTCGCGCTGCGTCGCAAAGTCGTACAGCCGCAAGTAGCGGTCCTTGACGTAGAAGAGCTGCCCCTGGTGCACGGCGAACGCCGGGCGCTCGCGCTCGAGCTTGAACACGATCATCCCGGAGTCGTGCCCCGCGGCGAGGAGGTTGACGTCGCTGTGGGCGGCGAGGATCCAGAACCGGTCCTGCTCGCGGCGGAACGTCTGGACGCCGGTGCGCTTCGACATGTCCCAGACGCGGATGGTGCGGTCCTCGGAGTTGGACACGATGAGGTCCTGCCGCGCGTGGAAGAACACGCACGAGACGTTGTTCGTGTGGCCGCGCAGCGTGTCGACCTCCCAGGCCTTGGTGTCGTTCATGCGCCACAGCTTGACCTGCCGGTCGTCCGCGCCGGACACGATGAGCGGGAGCGTCGGGTGGAAGGACGCCCAGTTCACGCCGCGGTCGTGCCCCTCGAGCACGTACTTGACGACGGCCTCGCCGAAGCCGTCCAGGCTGCTGCGCTCGTCCGCGGTGGCGCCGCCTGCGACGGGGGGAGCGGGCACGCGGTGAGCGCGGGCGGCGCGGGCTGCGAGGCGGCGCGTGCGTGCGGCGAGGCGGGGGAGGGGGTGTTGGGGGTGTCGGGGGCGTGCCTGAGCCCGGAGCGGCGTACTTCTTGCGCAGGCCGGTGATGTCCCAGACGCGGACGGTCTGGTCGAGCGACGCGGAGACGACGAGGTCCTCGCGCGGGTGGAAGAGCGCGCACATGACGTAGTGGTTGTGGCCGGTGAGCACGGAGATACACTGCCGCGACTGCCAGTTCCAGATGCGGATCGTCTGGTCGTCCGAGGCCGACATGATCCAGGGGTGCTCGTGGTGGAACTGCACCGTGCGGATGTAGTCGAGGTGGCCCAGGAGCGTGAAGAGACACCGCCGGAGGTTGTAGTTCCACACCTTGACTTTATAGTCGTCGCCCCCGGACACAAACAGGGGCTGGCCGGGGTGGAAGTGCACGCCGCGCACCGGGCCCTCGTGCTCGTCGAACCGGTCGATCAGCGTGCCCATGCGGAAGTCCCACAACTGCGGGTGCGCAGGGCGAGGGGGAGAGCATGGGCAGGCTGGGCGGGCAGGCGTGCGTGGCTCGCGGTGCGGCCGCACAGGGAGGAGGATGGTGCGTTCGGGGGGCGCTGGGCCCCCTCGCAGGCGCGGAGGCGCGCGGAGGCGTGCGGAGCGGGGCGGGGTGACAGTGGGGGTGCAACGCCGGGCACAGGGGGTCCGCAGGGCCGGAGGCTGACGCCGCAGCGGGCCAGCCGGGATGAATAGGGAGGGAAGAGGGCAGCGGATGTGCTTTGAGGTGCGATCCGGCGGTGGGCGGCGACGGGGGGCGGGTTTGCGCCAGAGTCGTGGAGAGCGGGCCTGTGGGCGGCGAGGGCGCACCTGGATGACGCCACTGTGGAGCGACGACAGAACCCATGGCCTGCAGTCAAGGGTGGGCGCGGTCTCATCTGAGAGGAGCGCGGTCTCTGCGAGATCTGGCCTCGCAACCAGGAGCAGGGGTTGCCAGGGCCAGTTTGGGCGACGATGCGACGGGACTGGGCTCGGCACATGGGAGGTAGGAATGTGTTTTGCGCGAGGGGGGCGCTTTATCGCATCATCAGGGGTGTTGCGCCGAGCTCTGGCGGGTCTTGGACTTCGACTCGCCGAGCGCCGCGCCACGGCCGCGCGGGGTCTCAAGCAGCGTGGTCGGCGATCCTCACCGCTTTGGGTGAAAGGCCAGGCCCTTCACCCGGTTGGACTTGGTCTCGAACTTGGTGAGCATGGTGCCTGGTCACCCCTGCTCGGTGCAGGCAGCCCGCGTGGCGCTCAGCACCTCACTGTCACGCCCCGGTTCCTCAGCGCAGCCCCGGCCCTGTGTGCTGGGCCCTCTCTGCCCGTTCCCGCGCGCCCTGCTCCAAACATCGCCCCGCGCTGACGCCGCTGACACCCTGGGGAGACCACTGCTGGACGTCCCAGGCGCCGCGTGGCCGCCGGCTCCCACTATAGGGCGCTCGCCCGCGGCCTGCCCGCACCACTGGCGCAAAGGCATGGCCGTGGGAGGAACGAGGTGGGTCTTACTCTCCTGTGAGCTCGGCGGCGCGCTAGCTTGGTGGCGCTGATTTCACCGCACGGCCGAGCGCCGCTCCCTGCTCCATGGGAGCGAGGCGCCGCAGGGCCAATCAGGTGCGAGGCCGCCCGCGCGCCGCAGCCGTCGCGCCGGCCGTTTCGCCGCGCCCTCGCTGCACATCCCCTCAGCGCCACGCGACCAGGCCTACGTCCGCAGCCCCGCGCGCTCCACGTCTCTCGACCGCCGCTCCGCCTCCCACGCTCGCGCCAGGGTCATCAGCTACTCAGCGCGTGCGCGAGGGAGCCGCTGCGACCGCAGGAACTGCTTGCAGGGCGCGCGTATGCAACTGCGCCCAACGACCCAGAGGCCGGGCGCAAGGGCAGCCACGCTCGAAGGCTCGACCCGCAGCCGCTCGCTGAGCGCACCGCTCTCCTGAAGGTCGCGTTCGTCCTCTTCGTCGTCGTCGGGGCCGGTCTCGCCCTACGCGCACTGCTGCGTCACGGCAGGACTGCGCTCGCGTAGCGCGCCGCGGGGCCGTCATGTTCCTCCAGGACGTCCTCGTCGGATCCCTGGCGCCAGGCGTCAACGCGGCGACGCTCGCGACCGCCCTCGCAGCGCTCGTGGGCCTCCTTGTGGTCCTGGGGGGACTCTCCTGGGCGCTGGTCGCGGGGGGGGGCGAGGGAGAAGGCGTGCCGCCGATCGTCCTGCACCTCACGGCTCTCGCGGCCATCGCTGTCGGGCTGGGGGGGGGTCTGTTTTGGCTGTGTCAGGAAACGGGCCTGGCGGACCCCCAGGAGCAATCGCGCATCCTGTACGGGGAGCCGGACTTCGGGAAACCGACGGACGCGGACGACGCGGGGCCGAAGGGGAAGAAGGCGCGGTGACGCCGGCGTGCGCCGCGCCAGGGGCCGAGGGCTGCTTGTTTCGCACTGGGTCTGAGGAAAGGGCGCACTGCGGGGTCAATGGCGGTGCGGGGGAGGACAGAGGGCCTGGGAGGGTTTCTGGTACACGGAGGAGGCTGTGAGCGCGGACTCACGCGCGGAACCGCGACGGAGACGTGTCGCGAGCGCCTACAAGGGTGCACTCATCAGTGAAGCGGTTGCGACTGTCGGGCGACAGCTGCGCGTGTCGACAGGCCGTGATTAGACAGCCGCCGGGTGACTGGTGGCACGACGCGAGGCGACTGGGCGACTGGCGTCGCCGACCCAGCCCGACACCTGGTGTCTGTTCACGATGCTTCTTTTCCGCAGAATCGGTCGCGTTCCGGATTCGGTGCGCAGAATCTCGCCGCGCCGCGTTCGCAGATGCGCGAACAACAGGCTGTGTCGAACGTGATTCTGTATGCGCCTATTCGGCCCGGGGTGAGGGGGACAATTGCAAAGCCTGGCTAGGATGTCAGCGTCCCGCACGCACATGTGCTCGCTCGGCGGGCCCCTCAAGCATACGATGGTCGGGACCTTCGCGCCGGGCCCGTGTCGCAGCAGCGCGACCCCCGCAGCGACACCAGCGTCGCGCAACTGGTGTGCAACAGGATGCGGCCGCAGAGCCGGCCAGTGCGCGCAGGTTTGGCGCAGCCCGGCACCGCACTGCACGGCCGCCCGTGCTTGCCATGACTTTCTCTGACAAACTTCGTCGTCTGCGACCGACATCGTCAAGCGCGCATGCAACGAGGCCCGGGCGCGAGAGCGATGTGGCGGCTCGTCGTGGACGAGCCGATTCGCGGGCGAGTTATCGGCTCCGAATCACAATGGTTCCTCACGGATCGTCGTCCTTGCATTTATTTGCACAGGCGCGAACGCAGCTGTCCTGCGCTGAGGGCAACTGGCCCAGCGAAACGCGGGGCGACGTCGGTCGACGTTTGGTGCGTGGACCAGCGAGCGCGGTCCAGAGAGCCACCGCAACCCGCACCTTGCGGCGCGTGCGTGGCCGGCGCCGCCCTGGACGAGAAATCGGGGGTTCTTTGCGCCTGATGGTATGTGCCAGGCCAGCGGTCTGAGAGGGGGCGCCACAGGATCGCGGCCTGCCCGTGTGAGGGGTCGCGACCCCCGGCTCCTTCGGCGAGGGCCGGTCCTGCCCGGGTCCGTTGCGCCAATCCGCAAGGACCAGGACATGGCAGAGTGCCTTGGGCGCGAGGGCTTCGAGAGCGTGTTGGCATGGAGCAGGTCGGGGGGCGGGGAGCGGATGCGAGCGCTTGAGTGACAAGGCCGGTGGCCCGCTCGCCAAGCCGAGGTGTGGTCCTCCGCGGGGGCGCTGCTTTCCGCGTGCATCGAGCATGTCGGAGTGCGCGGCGGCGCCTGTGCGGAGGACGGTGCCTTCACCTCGGCGTGTCGAGTGGGCCGAGCAGACTAGAGCCGCAGCGGAAGGGGGAGCGGGTGAATTGGTTGAGGGAGGGGGGACTTTTGGGGGGTAGGAGCAGATGGGGAAATTGTACGGAAATCGTCGAGATCGGGGGAGGCTAGTGTTGCTGGCCGTCTCTGCTTAACAGCGGAGGACGTGGGTGGGTGGGGAGCGAGGGGAGGGGAGGGAGGGGGGGGGGGATTTGTCCTGGTGGGAAGAAACAGGGTCCTGCGCACGTAGCGGACGCTCCGTGCGAGGATTGCGAGCTGATTGGTTGGTTGGTTGTGGGAACGTGCACTGCACATTCGCGGAAAAGAAACGCCGAGGCTGGGTGGCCGTGCGCCCCGGAACGAGAAGAGCCGCGAGAAAAGCCGCCGGCTGCATCGCCGGCAGGACGCCGGGGGGGCGCGACGCGCGAGCGCCGCCGTCCTAGTAGTCCCCGAAGTCGAACCGCTCTTGCGCGCCCTCGCCCGGGATGATCGCCGACAGCCCCACGTCCACGTGCGGATCCCCGAGCAGCGACGCCAGGTCCGGAATCGCGGCCTTCTCGGCGCGGCAGCGCATCGCGAGCGCGCCCTCCTTCGGGCTCGCGACCGCCGCGAACCGCTCGCTCGGCGCGTTCGCGGACGCGGTGGCGTCGAGGGAGGGGTCGGTGCTGTGATGCGAGAGCCCGGCCGAGTCGGAGCGCGCGAGCACGGCCGCCGGCTTCGCGTCGCCCTGGACGAACAAGAGGTCCTCCGGGTCGTCGCTGCACGCGGCGCCGAAGACGCGCTCCCCGTCGTCCACGCTCTCCCACCCCCCCAGCATCATACCCAAATAGTCCCCCTCGTCGATCGCGCCGCCGTGGAGGAGCTCCGCGGGGTCCTCGTCCTCGTCCTCGTGCTCCTCCTCCTTCACCGCCGCGACCTCCGGCGCGCGCGACGCCGGCCCGCCGAGCGCCCACGCGCCGTCCGCGGACTCGACGTCCGAGTCCGGCACCACCGCGGCGGCGTACGCGTGCGGCGCGTCGGGGCCGGGGAGCGCGGCCTGGTGCTCGAGGTTGAAGCGCCCGTGCTCGGGGAGCGCCCCGTCGTGCGCCGCGGGCAGGTGCGCGGCGGGGGGCGCCATGAAGGCCGTCGACCACGCCCGGGGCTCGCCCGCGTATGCGGCGCGCTGGCGGCGGATCGCGCTCCGCTCGCGGAAGCTCCGCGCGATGAGCGCCTCCTTGTCTTGTCGGTAGCGCCGCTCGGGCGCGGGCGCGCGCGCAGCGCCCGTGCGCACGTGGCCGTGGCCGCCGCGCCCCGACCCGGGCCCGCCGGAGCCGTCCCGCCGGGCGATCGCGGTGTTGTGCGGGGCGATCGTCGTGAGCGCCAGCTGGCCGGGCCGCCGCGCGCGCAGCTCGGCCTCCTCGTCGGCGGTCATGCTGAAGTTGCAACGCGCGCTCGGGCCTCGGATGCGCCGCGCCGCGGCATCGTAGGCCTTCGCGGCGTCGACCGCGGAGTCGAACGTGCCGAGCCACACCCGCTGCCCTCGGGACGGGTCGCGGATCTCCGCCGCCCACTGCAAGCACGCGAAAACCACGCAGACATTCAGTGTCATGCCTCCGGTCATCTGAGCGTCCGGAATCGCTCTGCGGGGCGCGCGGGAGGTAGCGCTGCCCGAGGCGGGTCGGGGCCGCACCTTGCCCCACGGGCGCTGGCGCACCCCGCGGTAAGCGGTGCCCTCCACTGTGTCCGCGTGCCTCGACTTGGCCGCCGCCGCGCGCTCGGCGGCTTCGCGGTCCGCCGCGGCCTGCGCGGCGGCCGCCTGCGACCGCACGCGCGCGCCGATGCGGCCGCGGGCGGGTTCGAGCGCGCACGGGCCCGCGCGGCCCGCCCGCCCCGCCGGTGCGTCATCATTGGCCGCCTCCTCAGGGCGCGACGCATGCGGGGAGAGGAGCCGCGCGGACGGCGCGCGTGGCGAGACCGCTGGCGAGAGCCGTTGCCGCTTGGCTGGGTGGCACTGCGAGGGCGCCTGCGCGGACGGGGGACGGGGCGGCGTCGGTTGGTTGGCTCTTGGTCCAGGAGCTGCTCGGCAGTCGACAGTTCCCAACTGCCGCAACGCATCCGACGCAGTGCACCTCCAACGTCACCGTTGCGGCAGCCACGCCGCCCGCGTCGGTAATCGCGTCCGCACACAGCGTCCCATGAGCCGTCAGGTCCGGATCGCGGCGGCAGCGGGCGGCACAGAGGCGGAGCGCTGCGCAGCGCGTGGCTTGGAACGGCTGGCCAGGGAGGCGCAAAGGGCCTACCTGCAGCCCCACGAGCTTATGCTTTCTGGACGCGGCCCGGCTGGCCGCGCGCGACGCCATCGCGATGTTCTGGGACCTGCAGGTGCGGTCGCGGGGCGGGCCGGGCGGTTGGTGGGCTGCCCGCGCGCTGCCGGAGAGCAAACGACCTGGGCTGGTGACGTAGCGCACGGTGGCGCGGAGGGAGCATGATGACGAGATCCGCCGCCGGAAGTGGGGAATCTGGCAAGGATGGGGTCGCGTGGCGGGGCGGGAGGGCGCCCAACGCGGCCGTGCGGCGGAAACGGGGCACCCCCGGAGGCGACACTCTCGACGAGCACGGCGCGCGATGCCGCGGCACGTCGATCCCAGGGTGCGCATCTCGGAACAAATTCGACACGGAGCGGGCCGGTGCGCTCGCGCGGGCGGAAATATTGCCCCACGTTCGCGCTACGGCGGCCCCGAATATATTCACCAGTGGCAGGCCGAACGTTGGCCTCCTGGGGGCATGCGGGCCCCCGCGCGCATTGCTGCGGGCGATTGGCCACGAGAGCATGGCGCAGGGATGCGGAGCTGCCCGTGAACGGCGGCCAGGCGAGGGCGACCGGTGATGCCCTCATCGATGGCCAGGCGGAGGCGGCGGACGGGGAAAACGCCGAGAGATACCGGCCCGGTGCGCCGATATGACCACGTTCAGGGGGCCCGCGTGCGTTGCGGGCCGGTCAACGGCCTCCCGCGCCCCTCGCGCACAGCCGGGTCTTAGGTGCGCGCTAGGGGGCGTGCGCGGGCGCGTCGTGGCCGATGAAAGCCACGGGCGGAATCAGCATTGTCGATTCGAAGCGGCAACGCGCGGAAATGGACAATGCGCGTCCGGGAACGGGCCGGCCGGCCGTCTAGGGAATGCGGGCTGCTCACCTCCTCGGACGCCTGACTGGGACGATGTCTGCGACTTCTCGGGAGACCGAGCTCACATCTGGCCGCGAACAAGCCGCCGCAAGCCCCTTGTCCTCCTGGCGGGGCAGCCACGGCGTCGGTCGGGGCCTGAAGTATTGACTACACCTGTCTCGACAACGTGGCCTGCGGCCGCTCGCGGCGCCAAGGGCGTGCGGAGGGGCGTCGTCGGCGGCAGTGAGGGCCTTGATTGAGCTGCCGTCGTCGGCGCACGTAGAGACGGCCTCGCGCGGAAGCCCGTGCGGGCGGCACCGCGGATCCGTCGCCGAAAGGGCCGTCGGGGCGATGGAGGCGTACGTGGTCGACGGGCGCGCCTGCGCGGCCGAGGAGGTCGGGGCGAGCAAGATCCCCGCGGAAATGCTGAGGTCGTCGCCGGAAGGTGCGTGTCGACGCATACCGTGGACGTTGACAGCAATTTCACCCGCGCGGGCGACGCCACGGCGCGCGGCCTGCCGCGCCGCAACGCGGGGCGCTCCGCCCTCTCCGCGCTGGACCAGGCGCCCGACGTCGGTTTCGGCTCGTTCCGGTGCCGCAGGAGTGTACACTAGCTTCCTGCTGTGGCCTAGCGGGGAGGTGCACGACCGCCAGCTGCACAGGGAGCGGCTCGCGCTGTCCATGCTGGCGGTCGCGGCTTCCGCGGAGTCTCACCCGTGGAACGCGGCCGTCAAGGAGCTTCTCGCCCACCTGTCGTCGTCGCACGGCGTCTGCTGCTGCCACCCCCCGATTCCAAAGAGCTCGCTGCTGGCGCGGAGCGAGGATCTGCGGAAGGTCTCAGGCGCGTGACGTCCTTCACATAGACCTGCGCCAAATATCCCGGGAACGCGGGAAGCCGCTGACCCCATGCCACGGCGCAGCCTGGCAAACATGCCGCGCCACACATTTCCGTAAAACAGCCGATACACGCCTCCCCAACCCCCGCCTCGAGCGCAGGCTGGCCCTCCCTGCACTCAGCGCTGTGGAGCGACCTCGTTCTCTTCGCGGGTATCGCGATGGACCGCTCCATCGCCGCACTGCCAGCGCTGAGCGCGGACACGGCCCCGCTCCCGCCAGGGCGGGCCAAGGCGTCCACGCGGAAGTGCGTCGTGGTTTTCGAGCCCGCGAGCAGCGACAGCCGCCTCACGCCGTGGTCCGAGGCCTCCCCGGCCTCCCCGGAGCGCGGCGCTGGACGCCCTCTTGCCTTTTGTCCGACGGCCGCCGCGGACCTGCGGCGGGACGACCCGAACAAGACGACGGCCCCGCAGATGGGCGTGTCCGTGCGCCTCCTCGCGCTCGCGCCGGAGCCCGCGGACCCCGCGGGCGCGACGGCCAGCGCCCCCATGCGCGTCGTGACAGTTCAGAGCAGGCGACGAGGGCCGACCGCGGCGAAGTACTGCGACTGGGCGCGGGAACGCACGGAGCTGCGGAAGCTCCAGGAGGCGAACGAAGGGGGGAGACCCCCCCCCCCTTCCGCCGACGCATGACGGACAGCGCGGGTGCTTGCGGGGGCGCCCGTCGTCGCCCGGCGCCGCCACTCGGCGCCGACGTCCGGACCGATGCCCGTGCGGTGCCTGCAGGTCGACGAGGTGCTGATGTGCGCGGGCGACGCCATGCTGGAGGGGTTGGTGTCGAATTTCTTCATCGTGGAAAGCGACCCGACGCGCGCGCGGCTGACCACGGAGGCGCTCGCGACGGTCTGCCGGCCGGACGTGCCGCCGGAGGCGAGGAAGCTCCGCCTGCGCACCGCGGGCGTCGCGGACGGCGCGCTCCCGGGGGTGGTGCGCGGGCGCGTGATGGCGGAGTGCGCGGCGGCGGGCGTGCCGGTGGTCGTCGGGCCGCCGGAGCTGTCGTCGCTGCGCAAGTGCCACGAGGCGTTCCTGTGCAACGCGTACCGCGGGGTCGCGGGGCTCGCGGCCGGGGGCCCCCCGGGGCATGTGGAGGCAGTGGGGGGGGGTGGGAGGGGGGTGTTGACGGAGTGGCTGCAGAACGCGCTGCGCGTGTCGTAGCAGGAAGCAGTGCCGTTGTGACGCGGTAACAGAGAGCTGGCGTGCTGTTAAGTTGTTGACGGTGGTGATGGTCAATGGTGCAACGCGTCGAGACAGCTCCTCCGGGAACCCGTCGATTGCGTCGGAGAGGCGCTTGGGGCGCGGAAAGCGATGAAATCGCGCGGACGTGCTTGCGTGGAACGCTTCGACCGCATCGGCTCGGTGCACCGGGTGGTTTGTGGCACTCCGCTGGGGGCAACAACCCCATCGGTCCGACGGGTCGCTCGCGACGATGGATCACATCATGTAAGCGCGTGCCCAGCGGGCACTTCTAGCTCGCTATCGACCAATTATCGGCCGCAACTATCGTGTCGTTGTGTTCTTAGCATGCAAGGCTCTTGTGGGCTCGAGAGGCACCGCGCCCGCCTCCCCCGCTCCACCGCTGCGCCTACGTGGAGGGCGTGCAGATCATGCACGCCCCGCGCAGCACCCAGTGGTGCGGGTCGACCGTCGTCGGCAGCCGCACGCTCAGCAGGAAGTTGGTCGAGTGCCCCGTGGTCGCGAGGCTCCCGCGGCGCTCCTGCGTCCGGTACACGGGGCAGTCGTAGTGCTGGTACTTCCGCCGGTCCTCGGGGCGGCACGGGCGGAACCAAATGATCGGCGCGTCGCACAGGAGCTTCTTGGGGCGCTGCTCTGTGAGATGCATGTCGACGCTCCACGCGGCGCCCTCGAGGAACAGCCCGTGGATGTACGCGCCGTCCTGCGGGGAGGTGATCTGCCGCGCCGCGGGGTCCGAGAAGAGCATCAGGCACTGGAAGTCGAAGGCCACCTCGTCGATGGGGATCGCGAGGCGGCGGGCGTAGTTCTGGAGGAGCGCGGTGAGGAACGCGTGCGTGAAGAAGAACCCGGGGAGCCAGAAGATCTTCGGCTGCCCCTGCGTCGTCCACGTCCGCAGCATCTCGAGCCGCTGCAAGAGGTCCTTCACGTAGCTGCCAAGGGGCTGCTGCGAGGGATACGAGCTCCGGAGCCACTGCGAGGGCACCTTGCCCAGCGACATGTGCTGCAGCATCTCCTCGAGGCCCTCGCTCATGATCTGCACCCCCTCGATCGCCAGCCTCAGCGACGTCAGGGAGGACTCCACCACGGCAAGCAGCGCGTTGTACCGCTCGGCCTCCTGGACGAGCGTCTGGTTCATCGACTCCTTGTAGTCCACGGGGAACTGCGCGCGGAGCTTCTCGATGTCGAACGGCCGCGGGAGCGACGCCAGAATGTCCTTGATTTGCACATACACCTGCTGCTCCAGCTCCTGGTGCTGCGCGAGCGACACCGTCGTGGCCGCGCCGACCGTGATGTCGACCAGGCTCGCGATCATCGCGTCGGCCTGGAGCAGGTCGCGCGCCATCTCCGCGTTCGAATGCAGCCCGATGGCTTCTGGCGAGATGTCGACGCGCAGGGCCTCGACGGCCGCGCGGTACTCCTCGGGCTTGTCCGCGGCGGGGAGCGTGATCGGCGACTCGGACCAGAGGTACGGAGTCCCGGGCTTGTCGACGATGTCCTGCTGCATGATGGACGCCACCAGCGTGCTGAGCAGGCGGCGGTCGTTCTCGTCCGTCACGCGCCCGCCGTAGTTGAGCTCGCCGACCATGTACCGCAGCGTCACCCACGGCACGGTCGCCGCGTCGCCGGCGAACTGCCGCGCCTGGTCCGCGGATATGCGCAGGTCGCTGTCGCTGAACTTGTACGGCTGGTTCCAGCCCAGGGGGCCGTACTGCGACCGCTCCTGCACGACGGCGTGCAGGACGCCGAGGACGTGCACGAGCTTCATCACCGCGCGCGGGTGCGCGCACTCCTGGTACCACGCCTCGTCCACAATCGGGTCCAGCGACAGGCAGCGCTGGAGGTTGGCCTTCATGCCCTGCGGCGGCTCGTTGCAGATCTTGATCGACCGGCGCAGGACCGACAGCGGGAAGCCGCGCGAGGGCATCGACGTCATGATGAGGCGGAACTGCGAGTTGCAGGACTCCGTGTCGATGCCCTGCACGATCTGCTCCATGCGCGGCATCCAGGACGTCGCGAGGTGGCAGTTCGCCAGCAGGACCCACCCGCCGTCCGCCTGCGCGCTCCGGATCGCCGCCTCCGCCTTCTCGCCCTGCCCCTGCCCGAGGCTCACCGTGACCACGCGCGACCGCATGCCCACGCGGTTCGCCAGCTCGTACACCTCGCTCGCGGCGTCCAGGCCCGGCGCGAGGATGAACACCATCGGAATGTCCGGCGCGCTGTCCGCGTACAGCTGCCGCAGGTCCACGGGGGGCGTCTCCACGAAGTCGGGCCCCAGCGTCTCGAGCACGAGCTGCCGCACCGTCTGCAGGAGCTTGTCCTTGCACAGCCCGCGCGCGAGCAGGACGACGTCCGCGGCCTTGAGCTTCATGCCGAACACCCCCGGGAGGACCTTCCGGTCGAACTTGGGGGACTGATGCAGCGCCTCGTCCCACTCCCCCGGGTGGTCGATGATGGCCTGCGGGAGGTCCTTCAGGCCCGGGCTGATCAAAGACAGGCGCAGCACCGTGCTCCACACCGCGGGCGTGACCCACTCCGCGCCCTCGTCCTTCGGCCGCGCGCGCGACAGCGGGTGGTCGGTCAGCGCCTGGCGGTAGGCTGATGCCATGCCCTCGCTCCCGACGAGCAGGAACTGCATCTGCTTCTTCGTCAGCTCCTTCCGGCTCTCGAGGATGCGCCGCGACATGAGGAAGGCCAGCATCAGCGTGTCCCGCGCGAACAGCGAGATGCACGTCTTCTGGTAGAGGCTGAGCAAAAAAGTGCTCTTGATGGCGCCCAGCCGCTCGTCCGTCGTGGCGCCCTCCGCGACGCCCGCGCGCGCCTCGGTGATCGACGACACGAAGAGCGCGGAGAACCAGTCCAGCGAGTACTCGTACATCGGATCGAGCGTGCTGAGCTCCTGGATGCAGAAGAACAGCATGGCGGCAAAGTTGCCGACGCCCGTGTAGACCTGCGCCGCGTCCTCGAGCTGCTCCTGCGTCGCCTCCGTCTCCGCCTGCTGCTCCAGGATCTTCTCCGCGAGCGACTTGGACTCCTGCACCGCGGTGATCGCCGCCTCGTCCTCGAGAATGCTGCCCTCGGCGTCGCCGACCACGCGCAGGATGTTGTCCTCGATGTCGCGCAGCTGCCGCCGGTGCTCCGCGGACTGGATGACCAGCTGGTTGCGCTGCGTCTCCAGCTGCGGGAGCTCCTCGCGGAGCACGACGGTCGTCATTTGGTCGGCCAGTGCCTGCTCGGTGATGGCGAAGTTGATCACCGTCGTCTCCGCGTGCACGCGCGGCGGGAAGTGCGGGTTCTTCAGCTCCGTCACGAGGTAGAGGCGGAACCCGGCGTTCAGCTCGATCGTCGCGCCGCCGATGCGCAGCAGCTGCACCGCGTTGTCCGGCGACAGGCGCGCCACGTTGAGGATCGGGGTGAGCGCCGGGTCGAGCGACTCGCCGACGTGCTGGACCATGACGGGCAGCCCGAACTGCGCCGCGTTCTCCATCTTGATCATCATGTCGCGCGAGCCGTGCCGCACCACCTGGAGGTTGTGCGGACGCTCCATCTTCCGAATCCAGTTCGCGGCCTGCCGCACGGGGTCGATCAGAAGCGGCCAGCGGTGCGCGTTCGTCACCAGCAGCGCGTTGTCGACCGACAGCGGGTCGCGCGGAAGCCCCGCGAGATGCCACTCCAGGACGCGCACGGGGTCGCCGAGGATCGACGACAGCGACGCGCGCACGCTCGACTGCGTCAGGTTCTCGTTGAGCATGACCTCGCGCCAGCGCAGCGTCGTGTCCCTGCGCGTCTGCAGCGCGTACGGCCCGAGGTACGTCAGCGTCGACGCTGCCAGCAGCATGTCGCCGACGATGCAGCTCCGGCGGTCCCCGATCAGGTCCGCCTCGCGCTTCCAGCGCTCCTGCTCGCTCGCGAGCCCCGTGATCAAGCGCTCCGCCCGGTCCAGCTTCCGCTCCGCGTCCGCGATGTCCTGCTCCAGCGTGTCCCTCTTCATCTGCATCTCCTTCGCCCGCGCCTCCAGGCGGTTCATCTCGTCCAGGAGGACCTGCAGCTCCGCCTGCTTCTCGTTCACGACCTCCATCTTCGACTGGTACACCGCCTCGGCCTCCTTCAGCGCGGCCCGGCGCGGCGCAACCTCCTTTGCGATGCGGTCGTACACCTCGAGCGCGATGACCCACTTGCAGATGCCCTCGACGGCGGACGACGCGCGCGCGCACCGGTCCGGGTTGAAGTCCTCCAGCGCGACGTAGTCCCGCGTGATGCGCTGCATGATGTCCTTCCGAATGTTGTCCTTGTCGTAGTTCTTCAACTTGTCGATCAGGTGCACGTCCTGCAGCATCCGGAGGCTCGGCGTCCAGTAGTCGACGATCTTCTTGCCGTACTCGGTCGGGTCCGGCACCACGATCGGCGGCACGTCCAGCAGCACCAGCACGGCCTCCAGCACCAGCTTGATGGGCATCGGCGGGTTCTTAAACGTCTGCACCACGCGCATGTCCGCGGGCTTGATCGTGTTGAGCGCCGCGATCGCCGCCTCCATCGCCGGCATCGCCTCCGCGAGGCGCTCCTCGCACTCCGCGCGGATGTCCTCCGCCGCGCGCGCCATGTCGTTGGCGCGGTCCACCTCCTTGTCGACCATCGCGTGGTTCTCCTCCACCTTCTTCCGGTCCTCCTCGAGCTTCTCCATGATCGCCGCCACCTCCTGCGTCGCCCGCTCCAGCTTCGGCTTCAGCTTGCTCAGCTCGCCGTGCATGGAAATCACCGCGCCCTTGGCGTCCTCGAGGTGCTGCAGGCCGCTGGTGTAGCGCTGCCGCTGCGTGGAGAGCTCTTCTTTGCGCTTGAGCAGCAGCGCGCCGAACGCGTCCAGCAGGTTGATGAAGTGCCTCGGCATGACGTACGTCCAGCGGCCCGTCTCGTAGCGCAGCGCAGAGGCCTTCTCGTGCATGTACGTGTGCATCTGCGTGACAACCTCCACCACCGCCGCGCTCACGTCCACCTTCTTCGTCCTCGGCGGCGACACGCGGCCCTCCTCTTCCCCGACACCCCCCGCGTCCGCGTCCAACTCCGCGGGCGCCGGAGCCTCCGCGACCTCGTCGCCTTCGGCGTCGCTGGACGCCTCGAGCTCGGCCTCGGCAGCCGGCTCCGCCCCAGCGTCGCCCGCGGCGTCCTTCGCAGCCCCCTCGGGCGGAGTCGAAGGAGGCACCTTTGCCGTAGGCGTCGCGGCCCTCTTCGGGCTGCCCCGCGCGATGTACAGCGAGTTGAGCCGCTCGATGAGCTCCCGCACGGGCACCTTCGCGGTCCGGAACTCCGCCGGCAGCCGCGTCTCCAGGCGGTGCTTCGCGACCGACCGCAGCGCCTCCACGGGCCAGTCGCCATACCAGTCGATGTTCGAACAGTTCACCAGGGACGGGAACTGCCGCAGACGCTCGCGGAAGCTCGCCTCGATCGTGTTGAGGCTGAGCACCACGTGGAGGTACCGCTTCACGCGCGACACGAACTTGCTCCAGAGTTCCGACGTGGAGTACGTCTCCATCTCCACGAGCTCCGTGAAGCCCGAGGTGCCGACGGCGGTGCCCGCGGCGCGCGCGGCGGCCTCCTGGAGGCTCTCGCGCATGCGCTCGAGCACGGTCGAGCGCTCCTCGGTCGAGAAGACGTTGGGCACTTCGCCCGAGTGCATCAGCGAGGCAATGTGCTCGATGTAGACCTCCTCGCGGATCTTCGACTCCGGAACGAAGAGCACGACGGGTTTCCCGACGGCGCCCGCCAGCACGCACGCCTCCTTCAGGTCGTCGAACCAGTCCGTGATCCCGTACTCCCGCCCGCCCTCCGGCTCGATGAAGTGCATGTGGCAGATGAACGCGGCGATGCGCGCGAGGCTGCGGCGCCCGTTGCCGCCGACGCCGATGAGCATCATGTTCTCGCCGTGCAGCTGCAGCGACCGCGTGATGCGCACCAGGTGCGCCGTCGCGTAGTGGAAGATCGACAGGTCGAGCTTGGCGCGCGCGTGGGTGGAGTTGTAGTCCTCGAGGGCCTGCCGCACGGCGTCGTACACCTCGGCCCAGCCCCCGCTGGGCTCGGCGTACTTCTTCCGCCGCTCGGTGCCCACGCCCTGTCCGGCCTCGGCCTCGGCGAGCTCGACGAAGCCGACGTAGGTGCATTTCTCGAGCGCAGCGTGCTCCGACCGGCGGATCTCGCGCTGGAGCTTGACCTCGCTGAACTCCTCTTCGCTCGCCAGGAGCTGCGCCTCGATGACGTTCCGCGGCGGCGCCTCGGGGAAGACGATGTTGAGCTTCATGGCAAAGTCGCGCGAAATGGCCTCGACGACCGTGTCCTTGAGCCAGGCGACGTCCTCCTCCGCGACGAGCCGGTCGCCGAACACGCGCATCACCTCGTGGCACCAGAGCCGGCACCAGGCCGTGTCGACGAGCTCGTTGACCGAGGCGAGGGTCAGGCCCTCGATGACGCGCGCGACGTCGCGCGAGTTGAACATGTAGTGCGACTTCGCGGGCGTCGGCATGAGGAAGCGCTGCGCGGCCCGGAACACCGACAACGTCGCGTTGATCGTCGTGCGCGCCATGGCGCGCACCGGCGCCATTGCGTTGCTGATGTGGAGGTTCAGGAGGGTCCCGAAGATCGACATCATGGTCCCGTGCTGGTGCTCGGGCATCAGGACGAGGTTGAAGTGCCGCAGGAAGCGGCCCGTCATGCGGTGCCGCGCTCCGCCCGGCGGGACCATGGCTCCCACAATCACGCAGTCAGCAATCGACCAGAACGAGTGGTCCTGCCCGTACCAGCCCTTGTGGTCCAGGACGTTGCGCAGCAGCTCGATGGGCGGCTGCGCGCCGAACTCCTCGGGCCGGGGCATCGAGAGGTCGTCCACGAACACCACAGCGCGCTTGCCAATTGGCGGGCCGAACACGCCGCGCCGCCGACGGTCGAGCTTCGCGGCGATCGCCGCCTGCGTCGACGCGGCGGTCGTGCGCGCAGAGAACATGATGTGCACGGCCGGCACGAAGCTCTCCGCGGGCAGCGTCTTGATGAACTGCTTGATGTAGATGGACTTCCCAACGCCAGTCGGTCCTGACAGCAGCAGCGGCGACTGGCCCTCGACGCTGAGGCCCATGAGGTACGCCACCTGCGCCTGCTCCACCGTGGGGATGATGATCTCGCGGAACGTCCGCCCGCCGGTGGACTCTGGCGGCGGGTCCATGGAGAACTTCCACTGCTTCCAGTTGTTGATGGTGGGGTCGAACCACCAGTCGAACACCGTGGAGGCCGTTGCGTCCATGATCTCGGCGTCGAGCTTGCACCCCAGCGCCGTGACCTGGTCCAGCATGGACAGGAACTGCTGGTACGCGCTGTCGACGGCGCTGCTGTCCTGCCCCTCGAGGCCGCCCTCCTTGATCACCTCGACCGCCATCATCACCTCGACGTCCGCCATCTGCGAGCCGTGCTTCTGCTGCGCGTGCGACAGCCGCTGCGCGTGCGAGATCACCCGGGTGGAAAACTTGTTCATGTTCCGAATCTTCTTCCCGGCCTCCGCGAACTTCCCTGCCACGCCCGACAGCTTGTTCACCGCCGGGAGCGACGCCTGCGTGATCAGCCCGCCGCGCCCGATGCTCGCCGTCGGGTCCTTGATCGACGCCCGTCTCGAGTTGGCCCGCGAGGGGTTCTGCGACGCGGCGAGCGACGCGAGGTGCGACAACGGGGAGTCGTCCTCGTCGCTCTCGGCGCCCTCGTCGCCCTCATCGATCGCGGTGCGCTGCAGGGAGTTCTGCTGCTTCAGCGAGCGCGACCCCGCCGCGTCGCGGTACAGCCCGGGCTCACGCGCGTGGTGGTCGGAGGCGACGTTGTCCACGCTCAGCGAGTTCATGATCGCCGACGACGTGCGCGCCAGCGACGCGCGGTCCTGCGACCCCAGCGGGCCCGACGGGTCGAATCCGATCTCCTGGTCCAGCTTCTTCTGTGGCGGCTGCAACACGTCCTTCCAAGACGACAGGTTCGACGTCTCGAGGCCGTCGCGGTAGTACTCCCCGTCGGGGTCCACGACCTTGGGGTACTTGTCGTTGAAGAGCGACAGGAGCATGCGCGAGAACTTGTTGCGCTCGTTGTCGGTGTGGCACAGCGCGCCGAACGACCAGATGCAGGCCATCACGAAGATGTTCTGGACCATGCTCGGCGCGAGATCCGCGCGCTTGTGGAACCACCCGGGCTGCCCCATGTGCTGGCACATCGACGTGTACTGTCGGATAAAGGTCTGGACCAGCGACGCCTCGCTGCACGGCACCGCGGGCTGCACCTCGCGCAGCACGAAGCGCATCACCGTGGGAACGTAGTTGTTCACGAGGCCGAGGAGCATGACCTGGTACGTCTGCGGCATGTGGATCTGGTCGCCGAGCTGCTGCACCCACGACAGCACCAGCGGGCGCCACCCGAGGCCCGTGGGCGCGCAGTACACCATCCCGCAGCGCGAGACGGTGGCCGGGGACGCGTGGGAGAGGTCCTCGACCTCGAAGACCATGGTCATCTGGCGCGACATCTTGATCACCTCGCCCGAGTTGAGGCACAGCTTCTGGTTGTCGTCGAGCACGGTGTTCATGTTCTCGATCCACAGCGCGTCGACGGGGCCGTCCATGACGACCCAGTGGCGCTCGGGGGTCTCGCTGCGCGCGGCGTTGCGGAAGCACATCGCCAGCACGCCGTCCTGCCACTCGCGTGACACGGGGTCGAACCTCCCGAAGAGCTGGCCCATGTCCATCGCCTTGGGGTTCATGACGTGCGTGGTGACCGGCTGGTCGGCCCACTGCTCGCCGTGCTCCGTCGCGAGGATCGTCATGGCCTCGGCGAGCACCTTGTACGCCGCGGACTTGCCCGTCAGGGGCTGCCCGACCAGCATCAGCCCGTGGCGCACGAGGAGGAGCTCGTAGAGCTGAATGATCTTGAACAAGAAGCCCTCCGAGGGCTGGTAGTCGAGGCTCTGGCACGCGCGCACGAGCGCGGTCTTCAGCAGCCCGTAGCTGGCGGTGATGGGTCTGGTGTCCGGGAACAGGTCGGCGACGATGCCCTGGAACAGCGGGATGTCGACGGCGACGAACTTGCAGAGGTTGACGTCGATGAGGGCGCGGAGCATGAGGCGGTACTCGTCCACAGTCGGGTGCTTGCGCTTCAGGCTGGCCGCCGCGCGCAGCACGGCGATGACGGCGCGCATGCCGTAGTCGTAGTGGAACTGGCTCGACAGCTGCTCGGAGCACAGCTTGTAGCACTGCACGAGCTTCGTCGCGCACTCCCGCGACCGCGTGTACCCCTCCGAGAATAGCATGATCTCCGCAATGAGGCTGTAGTCTGGAACCATCATGGCGACCGTCCGGAACCGGGCCTTGAGGTTCTCCGGCAGCTCGTTGCGGCCGGCGTACGACGGGTTCATCGTCACGGCGACCCACACCGAGGGCTGGAGGATGATGTCGATGCCCTCGAACTCAAAGGAGAAGAGCTTGGCCGCGACGGCCATCTGGATGGCCATGATCTGCTGCGCGGCCACCGAGAGCACCTCGATGTCGATGCGGTTGAACTCGTCGAAGCACGCCCACGCGCCCGTCGCGGCGAGGCCCTTGAGGAACTTGCCCATGGCGTGCACGTCGAGCGAGTCGCTGCAGTTGAACACCAAGCAGTGCCGAGCCACGACCTTGGCCAGATCCTTCGTCGTCTCCGTCTTCCCCGTGCCCGCGGGGCCCTCGGGGCTGCCGCCGAGGTGCAGCTGATACGCCCCGACCAGCGTCCGGTAGCACCGGTCTGTCAGCGGCGTGACCACCAGCCTGTTCTGATTCCCAAGATACTCGTACCCATAGTCCACCTGGGCCGCCATCATCCGCAGCACCATCGTCATCTCCGGGCCCTCGCCGTCGTCGACGCGGCGCGCAGACTTCCCGCGACCCCCGCCGGACCCCGCAACCAGGTTGATCGTCTGCTTCTGCTCGTTGTCGTCCAGCTTGGTGCCGCGCGACAGCGCCGACACCTTGATCGGGCCCGTCTCGACCTGCTGCCGCCCCGCGCGGTGCCCGACCGCGGTCGTGTTCCCCTCGGCGACCTCCTCCCAGTAGGACCGGAGCTGCGCCTGCCACGTGAACTCGGACAGCGCCGCCACGCGCTCGCGCTGCAGGAGCTGCACCACGTCGCGCGCGTGGACGTCGTGGACGACGAGCGCGCCGATCGTGATGCGCTCGAGCGCGGTGAGGTCCCCACGGACCTTGTGGACCAGCTCCATCAGCTGCTTGTGGCACTCGGTGTAGTACCCGGGGAGACTCCCCTCCAGGATCGCCGTCTCCGCGCCGCGCGTCCAGAACACCCCCGAGACCGACAGCACGCACATCCCCGGGTGCGACACCACCCAGTCCGACCGCGCCTTGGAACGGTACGCCTCCACGGCGGCCCCGTGCTCCTCGATCACGGCGTCGATCATCGCGTGCTCCACCCCGAGCAGCCACCGCTCCACGCGGCCCTTCGCGTCCTTCGTGTACACGCGCGAGCGGAACGGCACGCGCTCGCCCGCGGCGCTGTTCATCGCCGTGACCACCTTGTCCCTGTTGCGCCCCTCGAAGTCGAGCGTCTGAATGCCCTCGAAGCACTTCTTCAGGTGCGGCTGCACGCGCGTCGGGTCGCGCGTCTCGGACAGGATCTCGAGCATCTCGTCGTTCGAGAGGAAGAAGAAACGCGGGAACGCCAGCCGCTTCGAGTCGAGGTACGCCGCGAGCGCCTTGTTCACGTCCTCGAGCAGCACGTTGTTGTGCTGGAACGTGTCGAGGTACTCCGGGTGCTCGCCGACCGAGGTCAGCGCGGGGTCGTCGACGACGTTGGCCATGATCTCCTGCTGCGTCTGGTGCACCTGCAGGAACTTCTGCAGGTCCTCGGGCATCTGCGCCGCGATGTCGTCGCTCGTGAAGATGGGCTCCAGGTACATCCACTGCTGCTGGCACTTGACCCACTCCTCCAGGAGCAGCTCGAGCCGCAGGACGAGCTGCTCCCACTTGTGGGCCTCCTCCTTGAAGGCCGCGCTGAACGGCGACGCGATGATGCTCTGCACCTTCATCACCTGCTCCTCGAGCACCAGCTGGATGTCGTCGACCTGGCCGATGACGTGCAGGTCCGGGGAGTCCTTGTACGGGGTGCAGTGCAGCTCGAGCGCGCCGAGCTCCTCGATCATGCGGTCCAGGATCAGCCGCACACTGTATTCCTTGGTCGCCAGCGACACGATGGACTCGCACTCCTCCTGCTTGTCCTGCAGCCCCGCCGCGACGAGGTCCGCGAACGTGAACCCCGCCGCGCCCGCCCCCGTCTGCTCCTGCCCGAGAATCTCGAAAATCTCCTTCCAGTGCCGGTCCTGCAGCGCCGGCGACGCCACCATCTCCAGCAGGGGCTGGAACACCTTGAAGCGGTCGACCTCCTCCGCGAGCCGCAGCGCGACGGGGTCGTCGCGGTGCATTTTCGACAGCTTGTACGACTCGTGGATGAGCTCCTCCAGCACCACCGACATGCTCTCCATGTCGAGCTCCGGGATCTCCACGTGCGACCACTGCGTCATCATCGCG
Organism: Pedinophyceae sp. YPF-701; assembly: GCA_916048055.1. Taxonomy (NCBI): domain Eukaryota; kingdom Viridiplantae; phylum Chlorophyta; class Pedinophyceae; species Pedinophyceae sp. YPF-701. The sequence continues at coordinate 796,791 of CAJZHL010000001.1, read as the reverse complement.
CGGAGCTTGTACATCCCGACCCACGTGCGGTTCCGCATCGCCAGGTCGCGCAGCGCCTGCTCGAGGTTGGTGTTGGCCGACACGTGCAGCCCGAGAACGCGCTGGTAGCCGTTGAGCGTCGCCGTCTTCTCCGCCAGCGCCGACAGGGTCACGTCCAGGTCCTCGAGCGTCTCCAGCAGCGCCTCCGGGTCCGCGTCCGGGTCCGCGTACCGCCCGCGGTTGAGCTCGGTGACCACGTCCAGGAGCTCGGTGTCGACCTCCGACAGCCCGCGCTCGACGAGCTGCACGATGCGCGTGCGGTTCTTGTCGATGAAGTCGTTCGCGGCCTCGAGGGACTCCTCGAGCTCGCCGCGCGCCTCGTGCAGCGTCTCGAGCGGCAGGCTGTCCTTCTTGATGTCGGGCTTGAAGTCCGTCGCCGCCAGCATCTCGTACACGTGGTCCGTCCGCTGCACCTGCTCCAGGAGCTTGGGGATCACGCTGTCGTACCCCTCGACCGCCGTGCAGAACGCCACGAAGTCCTCCAGCCGCTCGGGCCGCCTGCAGCGCCACGAGGGGGGGAGTGTCGGACAACACCGCAGGGGCGCAGGCAGGCAGCGACGGTAGCTGTCCGGGCGACGGTCGCCGCTGGACCGGGCTGCCACGCGGGCGCTAGAGGCCGGAAGCGCGGGCGGCAGGGAGGGGGGGTGTTGATGTTCATACTCATGTTTGTACCTTCCGAGGTCCTTGATGGCGCCCTGGACCTCCTTGATGGCGGTGGCGGTGCGCGAGCGCGCGAGCTCGAGCAGGCCGTCCCGCGCGGTGGCGTAGATCTCCGTCGCGTGGTCGAACAGGAAGGCCTTGACCTGTCGCAGGTCCACCGACAGGACGCCCTGCACCTGGCAGTTCCGGATCTGCTCGGTGCCGCGGAGCCACTGCTTGAGCTTGACCATGATCTCCACCAGGTCCTGGGGCTCCGTGTACGTCTGCAGCAGCCGCGACTTGTCCCTGTGCTGCGTCACGAACCGGTACATGTCCATTTTCGAGTCTAGGAAACTCACGTACTCCGCGGCCTCGTCGAACGACTGGTTCACGAGCGCCACCGCCGTCGCGCTGTCCTCCTGGAACGCCACCGCCTGCCCGAGGATGTCCGGCGCGTCGATCGACCGCCGCTGGTAGCTCTCGGGGAAGAACGGCGACAGATACTTCATAAACAAAGGGCGCGGAATGAGCCCCGCGACCTGCACGAACCCGTCCGATATCTCCGCCATGGCCTCCGCGCACTCGTAGCGGTCCGGGCTGAAGGTCACCCCGCGCTCCGTGAAGCCCACGATCGTGTCGAACGTGCCCTTGTAGATCGAGGGCGGCTTCCACTCGAACGACTCCAGCATCGTGACCAGGCCCGCGGCGTTGTTCGCCGCGCACTCCACGCCCGCGGCCGCGATCATGTAGTCCACCATGCGCACCAGGCTCGGCAGCAGCTCGACCTCCTCGCGCAGCCGGTGGTACGTCTTCAGGCGCTCCTGCTTCTGCTGCTTCTGCAGCGAAATCGACACCCGCGCGGCGGCCGGGCCGCGCAGGCTGTGCGTGTCGATCTCGACCTGCTCCCGCGCGTGCGTCTCCTCCTCGGACACCTCCTGGCACGTCTTCAGCAGCGTGCTCCCCAGCTCCTCGACTTCGTCCTTGAACGACTCGAGGACCATGCGGCGGTGCGCGTCGTTCTCGTCGAGGAACTCGGGGACGCGCCACAGGCGGTGCGTGAGCTCGCCGCCGTCGGGGGCGCCCGCGAGGAGGTTGGCATCAGCAATGACGGTGCGCGTCTTGGCCGCGAGCGCGATGGGCCGCAGGAACGCCGGCTTCGCGATGAACAGCCGCGACGCGATCTTGCTGCGCATGCGCTTGAAGATGACGTTCCGGACCTGGAGCCGCCAGAATCGGAAGAACTTCGCGACCAGATAGTTTCGGAAGAACGGGATGCTGCTGATCAAGTTGAAGGTCTTGCTCTCGCGAATGAAGCTCCCCAGGTCCTGGAACGTCGCCTCGCCGCCCGGAACGACGTGCACGACGCCCGACGCGCTGATCGTGTAGTGCTCGGGCGCCGCCTCGCGCTGCACGACGCACTCCATCGCGTACGGGTCCCACCGCGGGTCCGCGGGGAAGCTCGACGGGTTCAGGTAGAACAGCTTGCAGCCCGCCTGCTTGCCGTGGCGCAGGTAGTACGAGACCACGTCCTCAGCGTCGACGCAGCGGGCCGCCTCCGGGTCGCCCAGCTCCTCGCCGCGCTTGCTCTGGCGCCTGCGCGGGGTGCGGCGGGCGCCGGGGCGTGCGTGCGTGAGCGCAGGCGCATCGGAGAGGCGTGCGTTCGGCCCGGGCGCTGCGCAGCGCGCTGCGGCGGACCTGGAGAGCCCGGACTTCGCCGGCTGCAGGGGCGCGCCGGCCCCGGCGTGCATCTCGTGCAGGCGGATGAGCTCCTCCTCGTCGATGGCGCCGTCCGGGGCCACGGGGAGGCTTGTGTGGAATTCCGTGCCGCTGCGGTTGGAGGTGTATTGCGACTCCTGGGGCTCGGCCGGGCCCTCGAGGACGGACTCGTAGCCTCGCTTCGCCACCTGCGCGTCGTCGAGCGACCTCGTGTGGCCCGCGTGCGTCGCGCGCCCAGGCGCCAGCGCCCCCCGGGCCCCACGGCTGGCGGGGCGCTCCTTGCGCTCCCCCGGCTTCGGCGTACCCATGATCCCCTGCGAGGACAGCAGCGACGCGCGCAGCGCTGTAAGCAAGCCGCGGCCCACGCGTGAGGAGCGCGTGCGGGCGCGTCGCATATGCTGCGGAGTGCCGTTCGAAGCGCCCTGACCCAGGACCGGCGCGGCACGACGCCGAAGCGCCGGAGCCAGGCCTCCCAGATGCCAGAGGGTCGCGCGCGGTGCGGTATCCGCGCCGCGTCGCCTCCCAGCGCGCGTCCCACGGCCACATGCTCGGTGCACGGGGGCTGGGCGCGGGTGGCGTCGCAGCGCCGCACCTGGGGTCGCCGGGCCTGGTCGACCGGGGGAAGCTCTAGCGTAGCCTTCTTGTGCAGCGAGGCCGTCGCGAGGTTCGGCTGCGGTGCCACGGGCGGCCCGCGCATGAAGGCGCCTGGGGACGGCACGAGGCCGTGCTTGCTCGCGGGCAGGCCGTCTGTGGAAATGGGATCCAGGCGCGAGTGCGCCGAGATGCTCGGGTGGTGCGACGAGCCTCTGTCGCCCCTCTGGGCCGCTGCGTCGAGCTCGACGGCCGCGGTGACCACGGGCGGAGGCGCCTTGCCGGTGAGGCTGGAGCCCAGGGGCGCGAGCCGCGGCTTCTTGTGCCCGCTCGCGCCGGCGGCCGCTTTCATTGTGCTGGCAGGAGGCACGGTGCCCGCCAGACCGATGCCTGTTCCCTTCCCAAGCCCAGACGAGAACATGCTCATCATGCCTTTGGACTTCGAGCGCCCAGAGGGGAGCGCGGTGCGCTTGTAGAACCGCGACCCCGACATGTTCAGGTCTGCGCGACAAAGGACGGGCCGTGTGGGGTGGAATCCGGGCTCTCCGTGCCGCGGGGGGCCGTCACGCGAGCAGGCAAGGGCGCTGGGTGCGCTCGCGGGCGTTGGCGCAAACGGAGCGGTCGCGGGGCCAGCGGGGCGGTGCGCGACGCTGGCGGTGCGCCGAATGGCAGCGTGGCGCGTGTGTCTGTGGACTGGCGCGCCCCCCGAGGCCGTCAGAGCGGGGCGCATGCAAATGCCCGGCAGCAGGAGTACGTGCCGCTGCGGACCACACGCACGCGCTCTGGCAGCGCGCAGCGCGCGACGAAGTAGGTGAGATAGTAGGGAGCAGGAAACGCCGGATCGGAAGGGTGATGACACGGTGTGCGGGTCTCTGGCGGGCCCGTGCGCTACGCACCCTCTGGCTGCTCGTTCGGCGCTTGCGCCTCGAGGCGCTGCAGGCGGTCCTCCATCGCTCGTCACGTGCGTACACGTCGCAATGCGCCTCTGCGGCGCCGCCTCGTCCTCCCCCCGCTCCCTCAACGACGTCCGGGGAACGCAACGCGCAACTGCATAGTTGCTCTCTCCCGCTGCTGCCCGTTCGGGGTGGTCCCGGCCCTTTCACGCCCGAGGACACAGCTGACAAGTCTGCCCGCGGCCCCGAGCCTCGCGAGCCCAACTTGCCCGGCCGAGCGCCCAAGCCCGCCTCGGTATGAATCAGCCTTTACAAGCCCATCACTCCCCCTCCGACCGGCGCGCCGCCAACGGCACCGGCCACCCGCTCCGCGATCCCGCCCGACCAAGCCGCGCGCCCAAGCCCGCACCAACCCACCGCCCTGCTCCGCCAGCCACTGCCGCATCAAAACACACTCACGCCGCGCGGGGGCCGCGCACCTCGCAGCACGGCTCGCCCCACGCCGCCAACAGCAGCCTACTTGCCGGCGGCGCGCTTCGCGGCAGCGAGCACGTCCTCCACGGGCGCCGCGTCACCAAAGTCAGTCTCCTGGAACGCGTACTCAATACCCCCGCCCGCCGCGAGCACCAGGAGGCCCCCGAGCGTGGTGCCGTCGCCGGCGAAGTTCCCGGACACGCCGCCGCGGATCGCCGCGCGGATGTTGCGCCACGCCCGGCTGAACGGGTTCAGGAGCCAGCGGAGACTGCCTACGCGCACCTTGCCCTCGCCCACGGTCTCGTAGAACTTCTGCGAACGGTGCCGGGGCCGTGCGAGGCTCGCGGGGCGGCAACGACCGAGAGCGGCGCCCCGATGCGAGACCCAGCGCGACGTGCGGCGCAGCAGGCGGTCGGGGAATTCGCGGCCACGGAAGAGGAAACGGGGCACGTCGCGCGCGCGGCGCACCTTTTCGCTGTCGAGGAACACGCTGCCGGGCCAGTACCCGGCCTTGAAGCGCTTGATTTCGCCCGGGAAGCCTTGGTGCACCACCGCCACCATCTGCACGCCCAGGTCGTCGAAATCCGACTTCCGCGCCCACAGTTTCTGCGCCGTGTCGCGGCACGCCACTGCAGGGAAACGGCCGCGCGTGTCGCGGGGGTAAGTCGCAGCGCACCGGCCGCGGAATGCCGTGTCATCCCCTGATCGATCAATCGAGCGGCGGTGAATAATGCGACCATGTCTTGCGCGGTGCGCGTGCCCGGGGCTCGCAGCTCGCACGGAGCGTCTCGGGAACGCGGCCGCGCAGGTTTGCGAGCAAGTCTAGCGCGGCAGCGCCGGCAGAGTCTCAGCTCACGCGCCCCAGCTGGCACAGGTGCGCGCGGGGAGCCCACGGTCCGCGTAACGCAGCGCACCGTCCGCGAGCAGCGTGCTCAGGCACGCAAGCTGCACGCACGACGCCGCGCAGGCCGGCGCGATGCGCCAGCGCGCCGGGCGGCCACCTCTGGTAAGCGCGAGTGGCCACGACATAGCGGGGCGCGCACCGCATCCCGGGCGACGGATGACGACCACGACGGTGGGCGCGTCCTTGTAGATATCGCTCGCCGCTACCTCCTCGCCCGGAATCACCTCCCCGTTGAGGTCCTTTAGCCGGCTTCCCTCGAAGAGAGACTCGACGTGAACGACACCCATGTTGCGCACTCCGCTCGCGCCGAAAGTACGCACCGCTTGCCTCGCGAAAGTGGACCGCAGCATCCGGCGGGGCACCGTCTGCCGCGCGGCGCGCCCGTCCCGCGCCCTCGTCGCCGCGCGCTGCATGTCGGGCCGCAACCACCCGCTGTCGGGGGCTCAGCAGCGCCGCGGTGCGTCCTGGGCGGCGCGCGGCGCGCGCGGCGTGCAGAATCGCGGCCCCGCTGACCCAAGCGGCGTGTGAAGAGCGAGAATCGAACATGGCCGGCGGTGCTGGCCCCTCGGACGGGTGAGCGCGCCCTGCTGCTTTGCCACAAGGCGGGAGACCGCCCCAGGCGCGCTGTGCGGGCTTCTCCGACGCGTCCGGGCTCCGATCCGCGCAATGCGTGTCCGCTGCGCCCCTGTGCGGCCGTCCGCGCCCGCGGAGGGGGAGTCCCGCGTGAGCGCGAGCCCTGGAACCTGGTAGAGGGGCGAGCGGGCCGAGGCGCGAGGGGGGGGAGTTGAAGCGGTTTGAGGATCGATGTGTGTTGAGCGTGAACTCGCGGTGGAACCTGCGTGCAGGGGCGACCGGAAGGACTTCTCGACGGCGATTTTGGAGCGGAAGAAGGCGCCCAACAGGCTGGTGGCGGAGGAGGCGACGAACGATGACAACTCGGTGGTCGCGCTGCACCCGAAGACCATGGAAACGCTCAACCTGTTCCGCGGCGACACGGTGCTCCTGAAGGTTTGTGCGCGCCGCGACGTCGACCGCGCCCGCTGCCCATCGAGCGCACTGTACCGTCGCGGGGGCGCGAACGCGGGCGCCGTGCACGCGATCGCAGGGCAAGAAGCGTAAGGACACCGTTTGCATCGTATTGTCGGACGATACCGTCGAGGAGTCGAAGATTAGGATGAACAAGACGGTTCGCAGGAACCTCCGCGTGCGCCTCGGCGACATCGTCTCCGTCCACCAGGTCCGCCCCCGCTCCAGCTCCACGCCCCACCAGCCCCGCTCGCGCGGCACGCGGCCCGAATCTCGCTCCACGGGCCCGCATTCGTCCCCTCACTGCCAGCCTTGCACAGTCTCTTCCTTGTGCTCGCCCCCCCGCACCGCACCGCTGCCCCCCCGCGCCCCGCGCCGATCCCGGGCCGCTCCACCTCCCCCGCCCTTCCCGCCCGCCCCGCCTCGCACGCCGCGCACCGCCCGCACGTCCCTCGTGCGCCACGAACGCCCTCGGGCCCCTCACTCGCCGCGCCCCGCCCCACACCGTCACGCATCCGCGTCACCGCGCGCGCGCACGCACCCCACGCCTCGCCTCCAACCCCCTCCCGCCCCCGCCCCGCCCGCGCACCCTCACCCGCCAGCCCCCCCCTCTCCTCCTCCCCAGTGCCCTGACATCCCCTACGGCAAGCGCATCCACGTGCTCCCGATCGACGACACCGTCGAGGGCATCACGGGGTCGATCTTCGACGTGTTCCTGAAGCCCTACTTCACCGAGGCGTACCGCCCCGTCCGGAAGGGGGACATCTTCCTGGTGCGCGGCGGGATGCGCGCCGTGGAGTTCAAGGTCATCGAGACGGACCCCGGGGAGTGGGTCATCGTGGAGCCCGAGACCGAGATCTACTGCGACGGTGCGCGCCCCGCCCGCCGCGCGCCGCCGCGCGCCGCCGCGCGCCCGCGACTGTTTGTTGTGTCGCGTCGCGCCCGCGCGCCCCGCGAGCCCGCCGTTCCCCGCCGCGGCGCGCAGGCGAGCCCATCAAGCGCGAGGACGAGGAGAAGCTCGACGACGTCGGCTACGACGACGTCGGCGGCGTGCGCAAGCAGCTGGCGCAGATTCGTGAGCTCGTCGAGCTGCCCCTGCGGCACCCGACGCTGTTCAAGACGATCGGCGTCAAGCCCCCGAAGGGCATTCTCCTGTACGGCCCGCCCGGGTCCGGCAAGACGCTCGTGGCGCGCGCGGTCGCCAACGAGACGGGCGCCTTTTTCTTCCTCATTAACGGGCCCGAGATCATGTCCAAGCTGGCGGGCGAGTCCGAGAGCAACCTGCGGAAGGCGTTCGAGGAGGCGGAGAAGAACGCGCCGTCGATCATCTTCATCGACGAGATCGACTCGATTGCGCCCAAGCGCGAGAAGACGCAGGGCGAGGTGGAGCGCCGCATCGTGTCGCAGCTGCTCACGCTGATGGACGGCCTCAAGACGCGCGCGCACGTCGTCGTCATCGGCGCCACGAACCGCCCCAACTCGATCGACCCGGCCCTGCGCCGCTTCGGCCGCTTCGACCGTGAGGTCGACATTGGCGTGCCGGACGAGATTGGCCGCATGGAGGTCCTGCGCATCCACACGAAGAACATGAAGCTGGGCGACGACGTCGACCTCGAGCGCATCGCGAAGGACACGCACGGCTACGTCGGCGCGGACCTCGCCGCGCTGTGCACGGAGGCCGCCATGCAGTGCATCCGCGAGAAGATGGACGTCATCGACCTCGAGGACGACGAGATCGACGCGGAGGTGCTCGACGCGATGGCGGTGTCGCAGGACCACTTCATGACCGCGCTCGGCATCTCGAACCCGTCGGCCTTGCGGGAAACGGTCGTGGAGGTGCCCAACGTCACCTGGGACGACATCGGCGGCCTCGAGGGGACGAAGGAGGAGCTCCAGGAGACGGTGCAGTACCCCGTCGAGCACCCGGAGAAGTTCGAGAAGTTCGGGATGTCGCCGAGCAAGGGCGTGCTGTTCTACGGCCCGCCCGGGTGCGGCAAGACGCTGCTGGCCAAGGCCATCGCGAACGAGTGCCAGGCCAACTTCATCTCCGTCAAGGGGCCCGAGCTGCTCACGATGTGGTTCGGCGAGTCCGAGTCGAACGTCCGGGAGATCTTCGACAAGGCGCGCGCGTCGGCGCCCTGCGTGCTCTTCTTCGACGAGCTCGACTCCATCGCGTCGCAGCGCGGCGGGAGCGCGGGCGACGCCGGCGGCGCCGCGGACCGCGTGCTCAACCAGCTCCTCACCGAGATGGACGGCGTCGGCGCCAAGAAGACGGTGTTCATCATCGGCGCCACCAACCGCCCCGACATCATCGACTCGGCGCTGATGCGCCCGGGCCGCCTGGACCAGCTGCTGTACATCCCGCTCCCGGACTTCGAGTCCCGGAAGCAGATCTTCAAGGCCAACCTGCGGAAGAGCCCCGTAGCGCCGGACGTGGACTTTGACACCCTCGCCAAGTTCACCGAGGGCTTCTCCGGCGCGGACATCACCGAGATCTGCCAGCGCGCGTGCAAGTACGCGATCAAGGAGTCGATCGCGCGCGACATCGAGAACGAGCGCGCGCGGGCCGCGAACCCGGACGGCATGGAGCAGGACGTGCCCGACCCGGTGCCGTGCATCACGCGCGCGCACTTCGAGGAGGCGATGCGGCACGCGCGGCGGTCCGTCAGCGACGCGGACATCCGGAAATACCAGTCCTTCGCGCAGACGCTGCAGCAGAGCCGTGGGATCGGCACGGAGTTCCGGTTCCCGGACCAGCGGCCGTCGACGGCGGCGGCGCCCGCGGCGGGCGCGTTCGACGCGACGGGCGGCGCGGATGCCGGCGACGACCTCTACGACTGAGGCGGCGGGTGGGGCCGATGGCGGGCGCCGCGGTGTGGCGCGGGTGCGGGGTAGGAGGGGCTGTGCCGGGGGCGCGGGTGTGCGCGGGGGGTGTGTGTGAGACGGCTGCCGCGTGAGTGATGTGGTGCGCGCTGTGCGCGTTTGCGCGTGGGCGCGCTTGGCCTGGCCGATCGATCTGTTCGCCCGGGCTCCCTGGGCCAATATCCCTCTGTTGCGCAGCCCTGGTCGCGTGTGCCCTTGCAACGAGACGTGACTCATAGGTCAGCCATCTCTCGGGCCGGGCCGATCGGAGCGCGAGAGAGGTCACAAGCCGAACGCGAGTGCGGCGATGGATCCCATGCTCGACCAGTGGCGCCGACACCGCCAACGACAGCCTGCCGGTCTTGCCACGGGCCCCGCTGCTTACCGCGTGGCCCCCGCCTCGCCGCGGCCCGTCTCCGCCAGACGCGGTCACTCGGCGGCGGCGCCGTTCCCGTTGGCAGCGTTGGCCGTCGCTCCGAGCGGCACCGCGCAAATCGACGTGCGGTACCGCCCCGAGCTCGGGCCGCCGTCGTCCTGCGCGGCGGTCGTCCGCGTCGAGTACGCGACGTACACCAGGGCGTTTGCGTCCTTGTCGAGGATGCGGCGCACGCGCAGCGTCTTGTTGCGGAACAGGTTCAGCCCTTTGGCCTCGCTGAAGATCTCCTGGCCGTCCGGCGCCGAGATGCGCTTCGCGTCGAAGGACACGGGGCCCGTCGCGGCGCACGTCAGGGAGGCCTGGCTCGGTTCGTTGAAGAAGTCCTTGGCCAGCTTGTCTGCGATGCTGCGCTTGAAGTCGCTGATGTAGATCGAGACGCCCGCCACCTCGGGGTCTGGAAGGCTCACTACCTGCGGCGAGCGGAACGGCGGTGCAAGCAGACGCTTCTCGTGCGGCCTGGGCGCGCGACAGGGAAGAGATCCACGGCCACAAACGCGCCGAATGTGCACGTCACTGTCCCGTTCGCGCCAGCTCCGCCGCGAACGTTCCGCCCTCGCTGCGGCCGCAGGAGATCATGCCGTTCGCGGAACAGACGGAACAGCTCCTCCTCCGACTTGCGTGTGTGTCCGTGACCTCAACTCAGTGCGCGACGCTCGTGCTCGGGCTCTGAGCGCTGAAAATTTGATTGAAAAAGGGATCGCTGTGATTGAAAGACGCAGGGGGAGGGGCGAAACTGCGAGTTGGTGGACCATCGGGGCCCATGCGAGCGTGGATGAGAGGTGGCAGTGGTTGACGGGATGTGGCAGTCGGACGGGACGGAGGACCGACCTCCACCGTGTCCTTGAAGATGAAACCGGAGGCCGCGAACTCCGTGAGCAGCTCCTTCGCGTCCGCCGCGGGCGCAAACGAGACGGCCAGCGCACACAGGGTGGCCACGCAGCCAGGAGGTACCCTCATGTCGCGCGAAGCAGACACCGCCACCGCTCGCTGGGCCTTCGGCGTCTCTCTCCGGTCACACGCCCGCAGGGCCGGACCGTGCGGGCGGCGCTGGGCGGCTCTGAGCGCCGGACCCACTCGCCCGCTGAGTGGCGCAGCAACTGGCGACATCGCGGCTCTTTTGACACCTAATCCGACGGACGTCCGCCGCGTGCATGTGCACGCCGCCTCCGCTGCCACGCAGCGAAACAGCGCACCAAACTCCCCCCCGGACCCGGACCCTGACGCAACGCATCGTCGTACCACCGCCCCGGCGCGCTCTAGGGGGGCGCGGATGCGGCCGGCGCGCGCAGACGCGGGAGCTCACGTGCCACTCGAACCGCGAGGATTCATTGCGCGGGCACACACGGCCGCATGCGTCGGTCCTGGCGTGTGCTCTCGATTGACTAGGACACCCGCATTGGAGGAGCGCGGCGTACGGGCCACTTCGCGCGAGCTGAGCCCCGCGATCTGAGGAGCCCGGGTATGGGGGGCGCGGGCGGCGATTGCTAGAGGCTCGTGCCCTCTGGGCGGCGCTCAGGGCTCAGCCTGCGGGTTGTAGGCGGGACGCGGAGTCCGTCCGCCGTCCGAGATGGGCGCCGCGGCTTCGCGGCTGCGTGCGGTGTATCGCAAGCAGCAGCCCGCTTCGAGCAGCGTCGCCACGCCGCTGACGCCGGAGGAGCTGCAATGCCTGCGCTCCTGCGACTACGTCCTTGGCCGGCAAACCGGGGTGAGCGGCCCGCGCCCGCACGCGCGCGTCTTGCGACCTGCGAGACTCGCAGCCCCGGGCCCGCACGTGCGCCCCGCGACCCCGAGGCGTGCGCGCGCTGCCCGGGCTCCCCCAGCACTACGTCTTTCTCGCCCGTCACCGAGCAGCGCGGGGCCGTCGTGCGCTCTTCACGGAGCGCCGTCGTCGTAATCCCACATACAAAGCTCTGGAATCGCTCACGGCCCCCGCCGCGTGCCGTGCGCCCGTGAATTCGCCAGCGACCCACAGCGCGCAGCATCAATGCGCGAGCGCGCGCCTCCCGCCGTACGCGGCGGGCTGCGTACCGAGGACGAGGTCGCTGACGAGGTCTCGCTTGCACCGTCGCTCATTCCGCGTGGCAGCTCCCGTACCGGCTTCGCGGTCCCCCCCTGGTCTCTCTCAGGAAGAGGGCTGACCGCGGCGAGCGCTGCGACCGTTGCCGCTGCAGAACGTGCACGAGTTCTTCCACCTCATGGACGTGCTGGGCGAGGGGCAGTTCGGTCTCGTGCGGAAAGCCGAGCACAGGGCCACCAAGCGAGTGTACGCGTGCAAAACCATTGCCAAGGCGCAGCTACGGTACTCCGAGGAGGTGCAGGACATCCGGCGGGAAGTACAGATCATGCAGCACCTAGGCGGCCACCCGAACATCGTGCAGGCGAGCGACAACACGCGCAACTGCAGCACACGCAAGCAGGCCATCCACCCGCGCGCGCAGACGACTCTCCGCAGCGAGGCGCGCGCCGCGCCGCTCACGCGCGCGTCTCTCGTTGCCGCGCAGATCCACGCGGCGTTCGAGGACCAGGCGCACGTGCACATCGTCATGGAGTACTGTCGCGGGGGGGAGTTATTCGATCGGCTGCTGCGGTCCGACCAGTACACGGAGCGAGAAGCCTCGTACATCATGCATTCCATCATATCCACGCTCGCGCACATGCACCAGCTGGTACGTTCGCGGGCCCGCACGCACGCTAGTGCGCGCCGCTGCACCGTCACGCGCCGCCTGTGCTGCCCGGGTCGCCGCCGAGCCGCCCACTCCGGCCCGGCACCGCGCAGGGCGTGATCCATCGCGACATCAAGCCGGAGAACTTCCTGCTCGACGTCCCCGGCGACGACGCGACGATGAAACTCACCGACTTTGGGCTTTCTATGTTCTTCCGCCCGGGCCAGACGTTCAACGAAACGCTCGGCTCCGAGCACTACGCGGCTCCAGGTCCGCCGGCGCCGCGCCTCCGCCCACCGCACCCCCCTCCCCGACACGCACCGCGCGAATGCACCCCAAAGAACACACCCCCGCTCGCGTGTGGCTTCGCAGAGGTGTGGCCGCGGGTCGTGCCGGACCCGACGTCGTTTCATGGGCAGCTGCGCTGCCCACCGTCGTACAACGAAAAGGCGGACGTGTGGTCGTGTGGCGTCATCATGTACATCCTGCTGAGCGGGTCCCCCCCGTTCCGGAGATCCGACACCGACACCGTCCTGCGGCTCTCCGGGGGGCCGTGGCAGAACATCAGCTCCTCGGCCAAGAGCCTCGTCGCGTCGATGCTCACGCGCGACCCTGCGCGGCGGCCCGACGCAGCGTCGCTGCTGCGACACCCGTGGCTCACCAGCGTGGTGCCGTCGAAGCCGCTCGGGAACGCCGTGCTGCAGCGCCTGAGCGGGTTCTCGCGGATGAACAAGTTCAAGCGGAAAGCGCTGCACACTATCGTCTCGGGCATGCAAGGTGCCGAGACTCTGGGGCTGGTCAATCTCTTCGAGTCGCTCGACGAGGACGGGTCCGGAAGCATATCCGTCAGCGAGCTGCGGAAAGCCCTCGCAGAGCAGGTGCGTGCACGTCTCTGTCCCCGTGCGCACCCTCCCGGGCAGCATTACACCTCAGAATCTTTTGCGCGCCGAGTGCGTTGATGCTGCGACTCCACTCCACTGGACCGTTGCCGGTGCGCGCCCGCTGCCCGCAGAGCGCGTCGTTCCGTCTGCCCGACTGGGAGCTCGAGGCGATCATCGACGAGGTCGCGCTGGACACGCAGTCGCGGCTGGAACACAAGATTTCGCTCGAGGAGTTCCTAGCTGCGACGATCAACGCCTCGCAGCTCATGGTGTCCGCGGACGGCGACCACCACATCCGGCGCGCGTTCGCCGAGCTCGACGCCGACGGCGACGGCGTCCTGACGCGGGTAGAAATCATGGACGCCCTAGGGATGGCGGAGGATGATGAGTCAGACGCCGACGAGCTCGACGCGATCCTGCAGGAGGTGGACGCGGACGGCGACGGGCGCATCGCGTACACGGAGTTTCTCTCGATGGTCCTCGGCGTCTCGACGCGGCGCGGGGCCCTGCCGGACCTCGAGGCGGGGGTTGTTGGCACACCCCCGGTGGGGAGTCTCATGTTGTCGATACCGCTGCTGCGGGAGAGCCGCGGGGCGGGCTCGAGCGGCGAGGGCAACAGGAGCGCGCACGCGACGCCCAAGGCGATGAAGACGCCGTCTGCGCGGATGCGGCGACCGGGCAAGGTGGCGCCGTTGAACCAGAGTGTTGTCAAGGCGGTGCTGGCGTGGCGCGACCATGCGCGGCAGTCGTCGGGGCACAGCATCGGCGAGGAGCTGTCGCGGCCGGCGTCTGCGCTGGCGGGCGACACGAACGGCAGCACGGCGGCGGAGCGAGGGAGCGGCGGTGGGGCATCGCTGGCGACATCGCAGGGGCGGGAGGCGTCGGGGCGCGGGGCGGTGTCGCTTCCGCGGAAGTTCTTGTAGCAGAGGTGCGGGGGCCGATGCAGTGAGCGGGCGTGGGCTCGCCGGCACGTCAACGCACGCTTGCAAGCATATATACTCATGTTTGTCTATACTCGCGTTTGTGAAGACATTATGATGTCGAACTAGACGTGAGGCGACGTCGCGCAGGGCGATGCACGAAGCGTGACGATGCGTTGGTGCTCGTGCGCGCGCGCACTCCCGACCACCACGCACATGACCGCCTGCAAGCGACGGGTCGCCGCAGTTTCTAGTGCAGCGGATTTGCACCTCCAGTGGACAGCAACTCGCATGTGTCTGGCGGTGGATCCAATGACGACGGGCACGTTCGTCACTGCGGAATACTCCTTACAGATCGCGAGGCTGCGCGCCGGGCGGAAGGGCCCGGCGACACGCGGCCTCCGTCAAGTATCTGGCCTCCGTCGCAAAAGGCTCGAGGCAGCATCGCCGCGGCGCCACACCGCTCCGCACTTGCACTCTTCGCCGCCCTCCTCGGCCACTATAGTGCTCATCATGGCACAAATCCTATCTCCAATTCTATGTCACTAATCCTTGGTTCTTAATTCTCCGTCCCCACGGCGCCGCCTACGCCCTCGGCCTCCCGCCGAGCAGCCACGCGAGCGCAGCGCCGCACGCGACGCCGCCCGTCAGCGCCGCCACCACCGTCCGGCTCCCCGCCGCGCCGCCCCACAGCGACGCCGCCTCCTGCGCACTGCGCCGCACCGCCGCCGCCGCCGCCCGCTCCGCCACGCGGTCCTCCCGCTCCGCGAGCTCCCCCAGACGCCGCCCGATCGCCTCGTGCTGCAGCACCAGCCGCGACAGCACCTCCTGCTGCGCTGCCTGCCCCGCCTGCAGCGTCGCCACCGCACCCATCAAATCCTTCCCCAGCCGCTCTATCGCCTCCGCCGCCGCGCCGTCGCGGTCCGCGCTCCTCGGACTGTGCCGCCGGCTGCTCAGGTGCTCCCGGGCCTCCGAGTTCATCGCCACAATCGAGTCCACCTTTTGTTCCAAGGCTCCCAAAGTCCCTTCTATCTTTCGCACGTCCGTCACCGCATGCACCGCGAACGGCGCCGCGCGCGAGCCGTGCCGGTCCCACACCGCGCCGGAGTGGTGCATCCCCGCGCTCGACGCCCGGGTCGACCGCGGCAGCCGAATCTGCTGACTCAGGAGCCCCGTGCCCGCGCCCTTGCTGCTGCCGCTCCCGCGGTCCACCGCGGACGACCCGCGCGACCCCGCGCCCTCCTCGGACATCCGCCCCGCCGCCTGCTCCTCGAACCCGTCCCCGCCGAGGCTCCCCTCGTCGCCGGAGACCTCCGTCTCCACACCGCTGCCCAGGCTCGCAGCCGCCCGCGAGCCGCTGTGCGCGCTGCGGCGGTCCCGCCCGCCGAAGTCCCGCGGCGGGCTCAGCCCGAGCGACATCGACGCCACGAGCGGCGACGTCCCGAGCGCGTCCTCGTCCAGGTTGAGCTGGTTCCGCAGATCCGCCGCCTCCAACTGAAACGACTTCGTGAGCTTCTGCATCTGCGCCTGCTCGATGTACGTCTGCGGAATGTACGTCCCCTCGAGCCCCAGCGCCTGCCCGAGCTGCGCCGCGGCGTTCCGGCTCTTGGCCTGCACCTGGATGTACCTCCGCGGCATGTGTTCAATCTCGTCCATCTTGACGACGGTGTGCGGGTCGACGTTGGACGACCAGGCGATGGAGCGGCGCTTCATGATGGTCCCGATCGAGTACCCGAGCGCCATGAGGCCCCCGAGGAGCCGCACCGACACCTCGAAGGAGATGCGGGGACTAATCATAAACTCCCCCTCCACGACCGTCTCCTCGAACATCAGCGAGTACCGCCCCTCGCGGTTCCGCATCCGCAGCCACGTCGTGCACGTCTCCAGGTCCTCGTGCGGCGGCAGCAGGTAGATGTCGACCGAGTCGGACGTCTCCTTGGAAAACCCCCCCTCCTGCTGACTCAGCACGGCCTCGACCTGCGCCTCCGTCAGGTCGCGGTCCGACTTCAGGATGAACGTCGCGTCCATGAACCCGGAGAACGGGTTGAACGTGTTGTACACGCGCAGGTGCGCCCGCTGCAAGTCGGGCTCGATGAACGCCTTGTACATAGGATACACCGTGTCCGCGACCTGCTGGATGATGACCTCGGGGGCCTGCCCGGACCGGTTGATGTCGCGCAGGACGCGCTTGACGAGGTCGAAGTGCACGCCGCCCGTGATCGACACGCGCAGGTCCAGCAGCGGCCGCAGGCGCTCGCTCAGGGCGTAGATGCCCTCGATGATCACCACGCGCGAGGAGGGCACCGCGACCTCGGTGTAGCCGACGCGCTTGGACTGCTTGAAGTCGTAGATCGGGGCCTGCACGGCGCGGCCCTCGCGGAGCCCGCGGAGGTTGTCTAGCAGCGTGTCGTAGTCGGTCAGGCGCGGGTCGTCGAAGTTGCCGTCCACGACGCGCGTGCCGTCGTTGTAGTTGTCCATGTGCAGGATGGACACGCCCGGGAGGAACGCGCGGATCTTCTCGCAGAAGGACGTCTTGCCGGACCCGGATGGCCCGGCGATGCCCACAATGATGACGCCGTCCTGTACTTTGGCAGTGAGGATCTGGATGGCGCGGATGAAGACGTAGAAGCCCTTGTCGAACGACAGCTGGGCCTTGATGGGGAGGATCTCGTAGCGCGTGCGGCCGTCCGCGTCGTGCTTCTTCACGAGGCGGAGGCGGTCCTTGAGCAGGCGTCCGCGGCTGTGGTCCCCTGCGTGCGTGCGGGGCGGGGAGCAGGGCGTTGGCCGCGAGGACGCGCGTGGGGTGCGGGAATGAGTCTGGGCGGGGGGTGAGGGGGAGGAGGGGCGCGGTAGGCGGCGGGCGGCGGCGCAGGCGCGATCGGAGGGTGGGGAGGAGGAAAGCGCTGGGGGGTCGGGGGGGGTGTGTTGGCAGGGTTGCGGGGGCGGGGGGTCGAGGGTGAGCGAGAGCGAGGCGGGTGCGGCGCTCGTGGGTGGATGTGGCGCGGCGCGGGCGCAATGCGGGGACGCTGGGGAGAGTGGTGGCAAGCGGGCGCCGTGCCGCGCACGCGGCGCGGGAGCGCGAGATTCCGGGATGTTTGGGTGCATCTGGGCGCTGCGAGGGCCCGCGGCATCGAGCGCGCGGGGCGGCGTGGGCGCGCGAGCGGGGCGGCGACGGCGTGTGCCCAGGTGTCCTGTTGCGACAAGGCACGTGCGCGCAGGCCGCGCGGCGCCCGCGAATGAGCGATCGGCCCCGGGGGGGCGTCGTGTGGGCCCGAAACAGGCCAGCGCGCGTCGCGCTGGCAGGTCGGAGGCGTCGCGCGGCCCGGGCGCCGATCACTGGCCTGCCAACCGGCGCAGAGGCAGCGCGGCTGCCGCGGCGGCGTGCGGGCCTGGGAGCGCGCGCACGGCGGCGCGCAAGTACGTTGACGGCCTAGAGGCAACGGGGGCGCGTCGAGGGAGGCAAACGGCCGCGGAGGGCCGCGCCGCTGCAGCAGGCAGCCAGCAATCGGGGCGGGACGGGCTCCGTGGGCGCGCGCAGGGCGTGGGCGGGGCCGCTTACCGTTCACGGCGTTCATGGGGGGCCGCGCGGGCCGGTGGAGCGCGGGGCTGTACGGGCGTTCGATCTGGGAGCCGCCGGCAGCGGTGCCATTGCCGGCGCCCATGCGATGGCCGTCCGCTGCGAGGTCCAGCATGGCGGGCTTCGCGGCCGCGCCGTCTCCTGAGGTCGCCTCCATGGGGAGCTGCGCCGGGGCGCGCTCCCAGGGTGCCGGCGTCCCGGGACGGGAGAAGCGGCGCCGGTTTCAAGTCGGGGAAAAATTCCGGGGAAAAACGCGCTGCTTTGTCGCGCTGGGGAGGCGCACGAGGTCGCGCGCGCGTCTACCTGCCCTACTGGGCAACAGCGGCCGTCCGGTGCATTGCTGTCAATGTATCCCAGACGCGCGCAGTTGAGGGCGGGCGTGAGGCTGGAATGCGGAAGCGCGCGCTAGGCGTCGCTCTACGGAGCCAGAGGCGGAAGTGGACGAACCTTGTGGAGAGTCGAAACGTTGGGGGATCGCGCCGGGGCATCGTAGCGCGCGCGAGGGCCGGACGCCGCAGCACGACGGGCACGACGTACGTCAGTCGTTCGCAAAAGAGGGGGCCCGCCTGGTCGTCGGCCGCACGATGAAACGCGCGTTTCCCGCCCGCACGTCCCACTCCTGTTCGCACCCGATCGTTCGAGGCGTTCCATCCGGCGATTCATTCCGCTGCGGACGCGTGCAGAGGGTAGGGAAGTGCGCAAAAGTGCTAGCAGGCGCCGGGCTGACCACGGGCGGGCCGCCGGGCCCCGGGAAGCTGCCGCAGGATGATGGAGGATGGCAAGATCGACGGGCTCCAGGAGGACGAGATCTTCCTGGAAGAGGACGTCCAGGCAAGCCACCGGGCCGCGACCCACCGCACCCAGCAGCCTGCCCGGGCCCCGCGGCCTGCTGGCGGCCCGCACCGCACCCTGCGCGCCGGAACCGCGGAGGAAATTGTCGCCAGCGCTCGCGTCCGGGGCGGAGCCGCGCGCTGCGGCCGTCAGGGGCGCGGTGCAAGCACGCTCGCCCCTCTGGCAACACATGCGCGCCCTCCCGACGGCGCCTGCGGCCGAAACTCGGCATTCTTGCGCGATTTCCTGGATCCCGTCATACTAAGGAGCGCGGCGGTTGCATGGGCGGCGCGTCACGGGCGCGCGTGCGCTTCGGAGCGCTGTCCGCGGTGCCTGCTGGAGAGTGTGCGTGCGCTCCTTCGGCGCTGGAGCGCGCGCGGAGAGCACGGCACGCACGGCTGCGCGCACCCTTCACCGTTCTCGCGCGTGGTTGCGCGTTCTTCCGCAGATGGTGATCAAGGAGGTGCTCCACAGCGTGCTGGGGGACAATGTCTTTACTATCTCGAAAGTCGACACCTGGGCGAACAACATCGTCGAGGGCTGCCTCAAGAAGCTCACCTCGCTCAATAAACCGTACAAGTGCGCCGCCCGCGCCCCGCCCGCGCCGCACGGCGCGCCACGCGCCCGCTCCTCCCCGCGCCTTTTGCGCCGCTCACTCCGCGACGCTGCGCCGCGCGCAGGTACATCGTGTGCTGCAACATCGGCCAGAAGTGCGGCGCGGGCATCCACGTCTCGAACGCGTCGCTGATGAACCCACGCACCGACGGGCGCGTCGTGGTGTCGTACGAAGACAACCCCACCATCCAGGCCGTCGTGTGCGTCTACTGCCTAGCCATCTAGGCGCCCCGCGCCTGTGACGACGCCGCAGAGCCACCGCAGCCCCGCCGCGGACCGCCAGCGCCGCGCCGCTGCCTCTGCATGCCGCCACCGCTAGCGCTCGCGCCTGGAGGCCCGCAGGCGTGTTGGTGCAGCCCACGCGCGGGCGGAAGCAGGCGCGCGCCTGCCTGCCGCGCGGCGTGTCGCCTGTGCCCACGGAAACGGCCCGTCACGACTGCCAGCTCGTGGACGTACTCTCTCGCTGCCGTGGTGGCCGCGCAGCCATGAGGTGCCGTCGCGCGGGAGCGTGGGCGCGCGCTGAGCGGGCCCGCGCTGAGTGGACTCGTGTGTGGCTGTCCGGCTCATCGTGTCTGGCCACGTGGTGCTGTTATACCTGACACGAGTCGGTGTGTGTTGAGGGGGGGGCGAGGTTGCGGGCGCCTGTGCGGCGGCGCGGGCACTCGGCCTGATCGGCGTGAGTGAGGGGATGACTGCGCGGGCGGGCAGCGCGGGACTCGCGCCGGCGTGACGTGAGCGCGGTAGTGGGGGGCTCGTTGCACAGACGACGATGCGAGAAGTCATGGTGTCGCGATTTCTGGCCCTTCTGGGCATTCTTTGTCTCATACAGTGTCCCTTGACAGCCACGTTTGAGCTGTTCGACGTCGGGGGGCCGCCGCAGAGGGGTCCACAGGGAGCGCAGGGACATCAAGAGGCACGACCCGGCGATAGCGCCGCTCGCGGAGCAGAACAAGGCGGTGGAGGGAAGGAATCAGGTTGGTGAAGATGCATGCCGAATTCGACGTTGCCTCGTCGACCAGCGGGTTCGGGAGCCTCGCATTGTGTCGAGATGCTTTGTGCCTCCTCACCATAACGCCAGCCGTTTTGAGCTGAATTCCACCCCGTGCCACGAATTTCATCAACTAGGTCTCGGTGCTCACGGATTTTCTGGCGCGCTCGCGGGCCTTCCCTCGCGCATTCCCCCAACACAGCAGCTCGTCCCCCTGTCGCGCGTTACTGCCTCCCGCCCCGCTCGCGACCGTCCTTTCCTGGACAATCCCGCAGTTTCGGCCCCGAACATACGCTCCACAGCGCCGTCTGGGCCTTCCTCTGCAGGTGCACCCCCGCGCCGGCCGCCTCCGTCTGGTATGTCCGCTGCCATCAACCAGCAGCGCAACAAGCTGCTCGCGATGGCATCCGTGTCGCACTGGCCGGGTGGCGAAGACTCCGGGAAGGTCGTCCGGCACCCGGACGGCCGCATCGAGTACGTGATCTGGTCAGCAGCACCGGGGCAGCAACTGCCGCAGGGGGGCCTGCCCGCCGGGCCGCTGCAGCCGGTCCAACCGCGGCCAAAGGAGCAGAAGCCCAGCGCCAAGCCCGAGCCCGTCCCGGAGCCCGAGCCGCAGCCCAGACAGCCGGAACCGAGTCCACCGAAGACGGGATTTCACGACTTCGGAGACCTCGCAGGGCCTATTCGGCTCAGCAACACCCGCGGGGCGCAGGAGGGCGCGGGGGCGCGTCCGCAGACCGCGGGCGCGGCGAACGGGGCGGCCGCGGCGTCTGACGCGGCGGACGACGGGCCGCTGCCAACCAGCAAGCTCGGGAGTGTGCGGCTGGCGATCCTGCTGCCGGGCAGCCGCGGCACGGTGCACCTGGCGCAGCAGAGCGAGATCCTCCCGCTCATCACCTCTGGCGCGCAGTGGGTGCGGGCCTGGCCGTATATATACTTCATACATTGTATATTTGTACTACCTGTATCACGACACTGTATGGGCACTGACTGAGCTCGTTTCGGCGCGGCGCAGGGCATGCACGTGGAGCCGATGTACTCCGGCGAGGACGTGCCGCTCGCGCAGGCGCGGAACCGGCTCCTCGCGCGCGCGATGGCGTCGGAGGGCGCGTTCACGCACTTCCTCTTCGTGGACCCGCACGTGCGGTTCGCGGCCCGGGACGTGGCGCGCATGGTGCTGCACAACCGCGACGTCCTCTGCGGCGTGTACCCGCGGCGGTCCGTCGACTGGGCGCGGGTCGTGGAGCACGCGCGGCGCGACGCAGCGGCTTCCGTTGAGCAGGTCGTCGCGCGCGGGCTCGCGTACCCCGTCAGGGTCGAGGGCGAGAAGGGCACGGGCCGCGTGAACGTCGTGCGCGGGCTCACACCGTGCGCGGAGTGCGGTGCGGGGTTTCTGATGGTTAAGCGTCACGCCGTTGCTACGATGCAGCGAGAGCTGCCGCACTTGCGTGTGGAGGGCAGGGGGGGCGGGGACGAGGTGTACCGGCTGTTCGACGCCGAGCCGGACGGAGAAGGTGCGCGATCGCGTTGCGGTCGGCGCGACCTGCATGCCTTGCACGCGGGATGTTATGTTATGGTCCTCGCCAGCTCGCTTGCGGCGGGTGCTTAACGGGACTCGCGGCCCGGTGTGCGCAGAGGAGGTAGTGGATGGGTCGACGTTCGTCCGGCGGTACGTCGCGCTCGGGGGGAGGGTGTTTGCGGACCTGGAGGTCAAACTGCGGAGTGCGGCGGAGGTGGACCTGCCGGGGTGGCCGCTGGAGGGAGTGATCGACGTGGGGGCAGGGGCGCTGCGAGAGGATCACGACAGCTGATGTGAGAGCCTTGCGCGACGGGCCAGACGCACCGTGTGTCCGCATGACGTGCATGTGTGCTTCGGTCGACCCCCCGAGTCCGTCCGGTTCCCGGTCGGCACGCCGGGGCAGGCGGGTGTAGATGTAGCGACGGGGGTGCGTTGGCCCGCGTCGTTCACGTCGCAGACCCGTTCGCATGTCTGCGCGTGGACTTGCACTATTTTGTTGTCGGCGGCGGTGCTTACCGCGCCGCGGCGCCCTGACGGGCCGAACGAGACTGGCGGTCTTGCGCTGCTGCAGAAGCGTCTCCGTCGCTGGTTGGCCGTCCGAACGCTCCGGGTCTCTCCCCTCGCGGCCTGACAGCAGGTATGACGACACGTCAGTCCCGCGGCGCCCGCAGAGGGGGCTGCCGACGTAGTAGGCCGCACCGCGACGTAGCTGCCGACATTACACGCCCCCGCACGGCCGTGCTGGGCCCCCGTGTGTCGTCGTCCGCTCGTGCCGGGAAGATTGTGTGCAGTGGTTGCAAAACAATGCCGCTTCCGGGCGCGCCCGCGCGGTGTTGTGCCCCCGTGGGGACGCGCATGCACCTGTCATCTCCGCTTCATCGCGCCGCGCGGGTCCGCAACTCCGCGCCGGCGACACGACGGGCGCCAGCGGCGTTGCCCTGCCAACGGCAGCACTCGTGCAGGCGCCGCGGGTGCCCCCTTCGCGCCCGCGCATCGAACAATGGCGGACAGAGCGGGGCGGATGCCGAAGACGAGGACGAGTGGCTCGCGGAGTTCGAAGGCTGGATCACGGGCTCGGGAGCGCGGTCAGAAAAAGACGTTGCGCACGTCCCGGTGGAGGAGTCGGACAAAGAGCGCGTGTACCTGGTAAGTGCGGACGCCCGGGCGCCCACGGACAGCCGTGATCACGGACTCTCTGTTCCGCGTTGTTTCGCCGCGAGCCACCCGTCATCCGCGCGGGCACGGCGCGCCCTGGCCCTGTGGCGGGCTCCGGAGGCAGCTTCTTCGCCGCGCACGACGCCGGCAGCCCCCTGCGCGATACGTTCCCTTCGTTTCCACGATCCTCACGTTGTCGGCTGGTCAGATTCCCCAGCAAGCCGGACGTCACGGCGCTCGGAAGCCCGGAAAGCGCGGCCCTCTGCCTGTTGCTGTGCCCCAGGCATTTTGGCGCCACAGCCTCTCTGCGCGTCCCCGGCTCTCTGAGCGGCCGTTGCCGCGTCCCGGCGCTCGCAGGTGGGGGTCCAGGTGAAGGAGCGGCCGAAGAAGGGCGAGGACGGCGGCAGGGCCGCGGAGGCGCTCCTTCAGGGCCGAGACGAGTCGAGCGGCGTTGGGAAATACACAATTCACGAATCGCTGGAGGAGCTCGAGCGGCTCGCTGAGGCCGCGGGGCTGGAGGTCGCCGGCAGCACCTACCAGATGCTCCAGACCGTGGACCCGAGGTGCGCGAAACACCGAAACACCCCCCACCCCGTGACGAGGATGTGTGTTGTAACGGCGTGCGTTGCGGGCGCTGCGCGAGGTTGCACGGGCTCCGCTGTCGGCGCGGAGCGGCGCGAGACACGTCCGAGGCGTGCCTGCCTCGCCGGCGAGCTGACTCCGTCACAGCTGCCGAAGCTGTCGCTGCCATCACGGTGGAGGGTTGGCGCAACTCCCCACTTCGTACTCGGACGATCCTTTCGGGTCCCGAAGCCATACGGCCGGCGGCGCGAAACATGCGAGACCTCGCCTGGCCTCACCGGCTGCGTTCTCGTCGTTTGGCGCCCGTGCAGGACGTACATCGGGTCTGGGAAGGTGGACGAAATAGCCGCGTTCGTGCGCGCGTACGAGGTCGACACGGTGATCTTCGACGACGAGCTGTCGCCCGGGCAGCTGCGCTCGCTCGAGCGCATCCTTTCGAAGAGCCGCGGCGAGGAGGAGGACTCGGTGCGCGTGTGCGACCGCACCGCGCTCATCCTCGACATCTTCTCGCAGCGCGCCGCGACCAAGGAAGGCATGCTCCAGGTCGAGCTCGCGCAGCACGAGTACCAGCTGCCGCGCCTGACCAAAATGTGGTCGCACCTCGAGCGCCAGGCCGGCCGCGGCGGGTCGGGCGGGGCCGTCAAAGGGATGGGGGAGTCCCAAAAAGCGGTCGACCGGTACCTGCTCAAGAAGCGCATGGCCTCGCTGCGCGGGCAGCTCGAGGAGGTCCGGAAGCACCGCGGGCTGCACCGCCGGCGGCGCGAGGAGAACGGCATGCCCGTCGTGGCGCTCGTGGGGTACACCAACGCCGGGAAATCCACGCTGCTGAACCGGCTGGCCGGGGCGGAGCACGTGACGGCGCAGGACCGGCTCTTCGAGACGCTGGACCCCACGACGCGGCGCGTGCGGCTGCCGTCGGGCCGCGAGGCGCTGGCGACAGATACTGTGGGGTTCATTCAGCGCCTGCCTACGCAGCTCGTGGCGGCGTTCCGGGCCACGCTGGAGGAGATCGAGGAGGCGGACATCATCATGCACGTGGTGGACATTTCGTCGCCGCTGGCCGCGGCGCAGGTCGAGGCGGTTCAGTCTGTGCTGGGGGAGCTGGACACAGTTGGGATTCCTCAATTGATTGTGTGGAACAAAGTGGACGCGTGCGACGACCCGCGGGCCGTCGCGGGCGTGGCGCGGCGCGCGACGGACACGGTGTGGTGCAGCGCGCGCACGGGCGACAACGCAGGGGAGGTGCTGGCCGCCATTGAGCGCAAGCTGGCGGAGGCGTGCTGCCGAGTGAAGATGCTGGTGCCGTTCGCGGCCGGGGACCTGCTCTCGGAGATGTACGAGGTGAGCGCGGCTCGCTGCGGGCGGTCCGGCCGCCGGCGTCGCTCTTTTGTTCGCCTGCGCCCAACTGCTGCCATGGCGCTGCTCTTCGCGTGGCCCGGCGATTTCGTGAGGAACGAGAGCTGCTACGCCGCCGCCGAGCTGCGCTGCGCGGTCTGGCGCCTCCTGCAGCGCTGCTCTGTCGCCCTGCTCTTCGCAGCGCATCGGAGCCTGTTTATGGTGTCTGACCGTTGCTTTTTCCCGACGAATATTCCGCTTTCGTGGAACTGCGCGCAGCACGGGATGGTCGAGGAGGAGGAGCACGGCCCCGAGGGCACGACGGTCACCGCGCTGGTCCCGACGGCCATGCTGGGGCGCGTGGAGGCGCGTGTGGGCGAGGTGGAGATTCTGCGGCCGGCGCGGCGGGCGGCGGGGCGGGAGGGCGGGAAGAAGCGCAAGGGCAAGAGCGGGCGCGCGGGGCGGCGCGCGGGCCGCGGGCGCGCGGACGACGACGAGGAGGACGGCTTCGATATCGCGGAAGAAGGCGACGGCGTGTACGTCATCTCTTGAGGGCTGCAGGGGGGTGTTTTGCATCTGTTGAGGGTCGCCGGGGGCGCGAGGCGCTGCTGGCCGTCGCCTGCTGTCGTGCACGGCGACGTGGTGCTGCCGGGCGTTGACTTATGGTGCTGTGACGGGTGCACGTATCAAAGCAGCCAACGCCGGTGTTTCGCGGTCCTCGGCAGCCGCGCGCGCAGGACAGAGCATGCGGGCCGCGTCGATGACGAAGCGTGCGGCGCCCCGCCCCCCGACAAGTCGCCGTTGTGCTGCACGGGCGGAAGGAGGCCAGCTGGGGTCGGGTGGAAGCGGCGCGCCGAGCGGTTTGGGCCGGCGCGAGGTGGCAGCAGCTGGCGGAACTGCACGACAGGTGCGTGGCGGGAATGTGAAAATAGCTGCGGCCAGCTCATGAGCTTTCATTCAATGATATCTAAATAAATTATCTACAGGTCAATTAGTGTCTTAATGTGTGGGCGCCCCAGGCGATGCGAGAGCCGATGCTGTGCGGCGCGACGATGGCCAAGTCGGAGGACAGTCAGGGACGCGTGGCGGCAGGAGGCAGGCGGACGCAGCGCGCGCTCGCGCCCCGAACGTCGCGCAGTGCTGGGCCGGCGAGCTGGAATGCGGTGTTTGCGCGACGGGCTCCGGCGAGCGACTCCGAGACAGGTCGGTGAACGTCGAACACTGCGGGCCGCTAACACGCAACACCTCCACGCCAGAACCCGCCGGTACGCTCTGGGACGCCCGCGCGACACCCAGGGGACGGCGCCCGGCCCTACTGTCTCCCGCGCCCCATCGCGCCCGCTTGGAGGTTCTGTTCCGCGCCCGTGAGGCTCTCTTCGAGCTCGCTCACGCGCTTGTCCATCCGCTCGAGCGTGCTCAGCTGGTTGGAGACCACACTCTCAATGTAGGGCAGCGCGGAGCCCTGCTCCTTGAGCGCGGTCTCCGTCACCTTGTTGACCGCGTCAACGCTCTCGTTGAGCCGCGACTGGATCGAGTGCAGGTCCTGGCACACCCGCATCGCCTGGTCGTACAGCGCGTCGCGTTGCTGCGCCTCGCTGTCGAGGTACTGCTGCGTCTCGGCGCGGTAGAGGTTCGCGGCGCGCGGCCGGATCTCGTTCAGCGCGACCTCGACGTCGGCCTGCTGCTGCTCGAGCGCGCCGATCATCTGCTGCAGCTTGTTCAGCACGCGCACGGCGCCGTCGGCCTCGCCCTCGAGCGAAATGAGCGCCTGCCGGGAACGCAGAACCGCCTCGTCCTGTTTACTCAGACGCCGAGCCATCTGCGCGGCCGCGTGGCGGGGGGGGGCGCGCAGGTCAATGGGCGGCCGCGAGACGATCGATCAAGTCAGGGTGGGATCAATCTCGAGTGTGTATGTGTAATTGTGTCCGTCGTCTTCCTTTCTTCGTTGACAAATCCGGCACCGCGGACAGCGGTCGCTCTCGCGTGCAACGCAGCCGGCTGCCGCGATGCCGCTGCGCGCCGCGTCCGTTACAAGCGCCGCTTGCACGCCACGGACCCACAGCGCGTCGACGGCGATGCAGGGGGTGCCGTGGCTCGGGTGTTCGCGCGGGGAAGCAGCCGCCCTGGCAGCGAGGGCGTTCGCGTGCGTCGGCAGCTCACCTCGACGAACGCCTTGGAGTGGTTCTCCATCTCTCGCGTCCACGCGCCCACGATGTTGTCCACCGTCAGCCCCTTGATCTTGCTCGGGAGCTTCGCCTGCACGCCCGCGGGCGCCGCCGTCTGCCCCGCCGGCGTCGCGGGCTGCCCCGCCCCGAAGGAAAGTCCGCCGCTGCTCGCCGGCTGAGAGGACGCGCCGCCTGCTGCGCCGAAGGAAAGTCCGCCGCTGCTCGCTGGCTGCGACGACGCGCCGCCTGCCGCCCCGAAGGAAAGTCCGCCGCTGCTCGCTGGCTGAGAGGACGCGCCGCCTGCTGCGCCGAAGGAAAGTCCGCCGCTGCTCGCTGGCTGCGAGGACGCGCCGCCTGCCGCCCCGAACGACAGCCCGCCGCTCGCCGGCTGCGAGGACGCGCCGAACGCCGGCGCGGTGCCCCCCGCGGACGTCGCGGGATTCGCGCCGAAGCCCAGCGCCGGCCCTGACGACGCCGCAGGCGCGGACGACGCTGCACCGAACCCGAACCCCCCCCCCGACGATGCGGGCGCGGCGCTGCTGGCGGGCTGCGAGGACCCGAAGGACGGCGCGGCCTGCGACGCGGGCGCGCCGAAGCCGAAGCCGGTGGACGGGCT
This sequence comes from Pedinophyceae sp. YPF-701, assembly GCA_916048055.1. Classification (NCBI taxonomy): domain Eukaryota; kingdom Viridiplantae; phylum Chlorophyta; class Pedinophyceae; species Pedinophyceae sp. YPF-701. The sequence goes on along the minus strand of CAJZHL010000001.1, from coordinate 769,364 downwards.
GGCGGAGCTCGCGGGCTGCGAGGCGCCGAACGCCAGGCTGGGCGTGGACGAGGGTGCGGCCGCGGCGCTCGACGCAGGGGCGCCGAAAGCGGCGCCGGACGACGCGGATCCGAACAGAGATCCGGCGCCCCCTGCAGAGGAAGTACAGTCAAAGCGGTGCGCGTGAGGGCGCCCGCAGGGAGCGGATCGGTGGCGGCTGCGGTCGCGTTGAGTGCTGAGAGCAGACCTCTTCTGGGGCTGCGCGGGCGCCGCAGCAGGGAACGAGCTCGCGGCTGGCGCGACGAGGCGGGGCTTGCACGCGTGGAGGTGCTGGACGCGCGAACCTGTGGAGGTTTGCGCTCCAGAGGCGCCAAAATTGAAGCCCGCGCTGCTGGCTGGAGTGCTCGTCGCCGGGGCGCCGCCCGCGCCGAAGGAGAAGCCGCCCGCGCCTCCCGAGGCATTGCCCTGCGACGCGCCGAAACTCAGGCCCGCGCTAGACGCGGGGGCGCCCCCGAACGAGAACCCACCGCCGGACGCGGGCGCCGTTGCTCCTGGAGACGCCGCCGCGCCTGAGGACGCTCCGAAGCTGAACCCGCCGCCCGTCGACCCTCCCCCCGCGCCGAAACTGAAGCCTGCGCAGCGTTCGAGCGCCGCGGCGCAAGGAGGTGGGGGCCAGGCGACGGTTCTGCCGCGTTGGGCCGCGAGAAGGGAGCCGGCGAAACTGAACGCACTGATTGCGGGCTTGTGTGCGACGCTCCCGGCCGTGCACGCTGCGGCGGGACCGCTGGAGCCATGCACTGCCTCGATCGCTTCAGGGGCGGTCCTGATCGAAGCGGCCGGGCGCAGGACGCGCGCTTGCGAGGCGCGTGCAGTGGCTTGGCGCCACATAGAGCCGCAATGCGCGGTGTACACGAGGCAAAAAGTCCGCGTACTCACCGCTCATGGCTCCTTACGACCCTCGCACGCCAGCAGGCACGTCGCGCCGTCCCGTACGGCCCGCTGGGCTTCGCAACCACAACAGCACTGGCGCGAGCGATGCACAGCCCGGCAGTGGCACCGGCGGCGTGCTGGATCACACCGAATCAGGCAGACGCCGAGGACTTGCGCCGGCCACGGGCACCGCCGGCACTTGCGGCGCGGAGTCCCGGCCGGAGGACCGTCCTGAAACTCCCCCCGGAGTGTCTCAGGCCCGGCGGGCCGACAGACGGCGCGCATGCCTTGTGCGACGTACCCACACCCGGCGCCCGCGCACGCGCTCGATGCCAGGACACCGCAAGAACCAGCGACTCTGCCGCGGCATGCACGCAGCGTTGGATGGCGTCGTTGCGCTTACACTCGCCGCCAGGTCAGTTCTTCTTCTTTCGCCGCTTCCTGCCGCCCTCCGCACGCGTCCTCGCGCGCCCCTCCGCCTCGCCCTCCGCGCGCGCCCCCGCCTCCGCCCCCGCCGCGGCCCCACGCGGCGCCCCCCGCGCACCGCCCGCACCCACCTTCCGGCTCTTCGGCGGCCTGCGCGGCACCTCCCGGGCGCTCACGTCGACCCCAGCGGCCTCCAGAATCTTCCGCTTCTTCTCCCGCACCGCCTCCAGCTCCCGCAGCCGCTCTTGCGTCACCATCTTTCCAGTCTTCGGATCGCGAACTCTGTTGATCTTCTTCACCACCACACCGCCCCCGGGTCCATCGCCGTCGCTCTCACTCCCGCCCGAGCTACTGCTCGTCCCGCTCGCACCGCCCCTCCCGCCCCCCGCGCTGTCCTCGTCCTCCTCGGACGTGGACGTGGACGCTGACGATGGGGGAGCCCCGTCGCTGCCCTGAGGCTCTTCGGCGCCCTCTGGGCCCGAGGTGGCCTCGGAGCTGCTGTCTTCAGACGGGCTCGACGACGACGCGTCTGACCCGCGTCCCGGGGTGTCTTGCTGCTCACCGCCGGAGTCCCCGCGGGGGGAGTCCAGGAAGAAGTCGTCGCTCCCCTCACTGTCGCTGCCCGCGTCCGCCGGCGCCGCGCCCATGCCGTCCTGCGACGACAGCGACGCCGCACGCACGCATCAGCGACGTGCAACCAAGCAGGCACACATAGCACCGCACAGGCACACGCGCGCGCGAAGCACGTGCACGCAACGCCCCGCTGGACTGCTTGGACGCGGCCTTTGAGAGGACGCGGTGCGCGTACCTCGTCGTCCTGCGAGGCCGTCCTGCGTTGCTCTTTCGCCTTGCGCGCGTCTGCCCGCTGCCCTGCCGCCCCCTCATCGGCTTCGTTCACCATCGCAGCGTCGCGAGCCGCCGCGAGCGCCTCCCGGCGCAGGTCCTCTCGCTTCTCGCGCTCCTGCAGCGCCACCGCACGCCGCGCAGGCCGCGTAACGACACTGGAATGCTTGCAACATAAATAAACATCCCCCCAAGCCGCAGGAGGCCGCGAGCGCCGCGCTGGCGCACTGCAGGAGGGCGAGCGCGGTGCGGAGCGCACCTTCTCGTCGGCGGGCTCCTTGATGATGGAGATGTAGGGCTTGCCGGCGGGGAAGTGCAAAATGTATGTCAGGTCAGACTTGGCCCGTTTCAACCGCTTCGATGCGTCCTTCGCCTCCGAGCTCCCCTGCGTCAGCGACTCCAGCTCCTTCGTGATCTTCTTGATCCGCCTGCACGTGCGTCGCAACGCGGCTCGTCTCCGGCCGAGGCAAAACAACATGTCGCGTACGTCACGTCCATGGGTCGCGTCTGTGGCCTGGCGCTCGGATCGCCCGCCCGCACCTCTCGACCTTGACGCGCTCAAAGAACTTGACTTTGTGGTATTTGACCGCCATCTCGCGCTCTCGCTCAGCCTTCTCGTGTCGCTGCTGGGACATCAACAGCGCCTCCAGGTGCGCCTCGACCTTCTTTTGCGCCTGCGCGCAGCACCGCTGGGCTTCCGTGACCTCAGGGCCCGCGGCGGCGCCCGTTGCGGCGCTGAAACGCGTGCCCACGGCAACCGCAAGCCTCTGAGACTGCGCCACCAAGCTACATGGGTGGTCTGCGCTTCAATCGTGCGCTCGCGGCCCGGCACGGAACGCGCGTCGCACCTTCTTTTCCAAGTGCCCTTTCGCCAGCAGCCGCTGGAGCCCCCGGATCTGGTTCTTAATCGACCTTTGCTTCTTCTCACCTGCCTGAGCCTGAGCATCACCTGCGTTGCGGAACCGCGAACATGCCCCCACGACGTTCTTCGTACCCAGAGTAACACGTGGCGGTCATAATGGGCACTGTTCGGGCAGTGAGCGCCCGCGCGTGGGCGATGCAGACACCGTGGTCTGCGAGCGCCAAGACGCGGGTTTCTGTGCGTGCATTGAAGGACGGACTCGCCTCGCCCCGCTCCTCGTCCTCCAGCGCGTCCACGGCCGCGACCGCGGGCGCCGCCGCCCCGGCCCCGCTCAGCACCGGCCATGCCTGCACTGCCCGGCCCTCCCCGCCTCACGGCGACGCTGTGCACCGACAGCGAATTCCTCGGCAATGAGCTCGTTCCTGAGCCGTCTGTGCTGCGACCTGCGCGCATCTCGCGCCAGCAACCACACGCGCGGGCCTCCGGGCACACCAATGCTTGCAGCGGACACTCCCTCGACATCCCACCCCCTCGCACTGCGACGGCCCCGATGCCCGCTGGGCGCGTCCGGCACGATCACAGCCACCGCTGCATGCACGTACTCTCGCCAAACTCTTCGATAGAGCACCGTGCTGGCCGGCGCACTGCTTCGGTGAATTCGCAAGCGGAATCCGCGCCCTGCGCCCGCACAGCCGGGGCATTCGCTTGGCGCTACACGCGTAGCTGTGGACGGATAGCAACGTCCTGCTGAGCGCCAGGCGGCCAGCCCCCGTGCTCCGGCGCCGTGCGGGGCGGCGTCTACAGGACTAGGAACTAGGACGGCCGCGTTGGAGAGATGGAGCGGATATTTGTGTGGAATCACCAGGACGAGAAGAAGAAGCTCGCTGCGCAGGAGGTCAGGAAGCGTCATCGCGCGAACAAGAAGAGCAACAAGCCCGCTACGCCCGAGACCTGGCAGGTGGGCCCACAGCCGGCACGCCCGCGCTGCTCGCCGTGAAATGCACCCCGCCGCGCAGAGAAGCCCCCATACAGCGTGCTCGCAACGCCGCGGCTGTCGAGGCGCACGCTCGCCGCGATCCCGCGACGCGCCGCCCCCCTGAGCCCCCTCTCATCCTGGGCGCCCCCGCCGCAGGAGGTGCTGCTGCGGCAAACGGACCTACCGCCCTGGAAGCGAAATCTGCGCGTCTTCCTCCTCGAGGCGGTCGAAGACGCGCAGGCCGCCATTTCGCTCTTCAAGCAGCTCAGCCCTGCAAAGCTCTTCAAGCTGCCCGACATCCACAAGAAGCTGCCCTACGACACGCCGGAGACGCGCGGACGCCGCACGCCGCTCCACCCGCCCATGCGCGCCATGGCGGCCGCCGAGGCCCGCAACAACGGCAACCTCGAGGCCGGCGTTGAACTGACCAACCGCGACGTATTCAAGCGCCCGAAGTGCGTGCCTCCGCACCCGCCGTGCTCGCCCCGCGCGCCCGTGGCCCCGCCGCGCTCGCGCGCCCGGCGCGCGTCTCGCGCAGGGCGGCGCGGAACGCGCCAGGTGCAGAAAAGGAGTCGTGCGCGCTTTGGATTGAACACCGGCAGGTACTTCTCGACGTCTTCCGACGGCTTCTTCACGTTCTTGACCTCATCGGGGACCCCACAGTCCCGGAAGAAGAAGTCACTCACGCCGTCCATGTCGTACCCGACGAGGATTCCTGCGTACTCGCTGCGTACCGCGGGCGCGTGCTGCTTCGCCGTCGCCGTCTGCCTGACCATGCGAAGCAGCACGCGCCCGCCGTACGCTCAGAGTACGCGGGCATCCTAGTCGGGTACGACATGGACGGCGGCGGTTACCGACCGGGTGACTTCTTCTTCCGGGACTGCGGGTCAAGAACATGAAGGAGCCGGCGGAAGATGTTGAGAAGTACCTGCCGGTGTTCCAATCCTCCTGTAGCATACAAGCGACGGCGCGGCGCGGCGCGCGGCCGCGCGAGCCCGCCCTCTGGAAACGCGTGCTAGTTGACGCGCCGCTCGAGATGATGTCGCGCGGCACTCCCTCGCTCGGCCTTGCAGGCAAGTGACGCACGTCGGGAAGCACGTCGTGGCGCAGGCCGTGGCCGTCAACGCTATCGTTCTGTACCTCATGATTCAGGCATGATCGGGCGGGTACGTGAACGCCACGGGGTGCGCCGCTTGAAGCATATCAAAGAACAACAACAGCAGCGCGACGCGGCGCCGAACAGCGGCGGCCTGCCACCGAACGACGAGGACGCGCTCGATCGTGCAACTTGACGTCGTCCCAGGCACGGCGGTGATCACAATTCGGCGGACGCTGCCTAGATTGATAGCCTCACGTCCTGCAGCGCTCCGAACCGACGGCGGAACGCGCACGGCGGCCGGGCGGCGCCGGCGGCGGCCAGTGTGAACCCGGCGCCGCGTCACGACGACACAATGCGCAGGCTCTCCTGCATGGCCTGCGTGTACTGGTTGATGGCCTCGACGATCTGCTCGTCCTCCGTCTGCCGCACCTGCGCCTCCACCGCCACTGCGTCCCGCAGCCCGTTGAGCTGACCTGCGTACGACGGAGGGGGAGTGAACAAACTCCATGACAGCCAGCGCGGCGCGCGGTAGATGCGCACCGCAGCGGGCCGCCGGCAACCGACGAGAAGGCACGCAGGCAGATGTGGTCCATGCAGCGCGGGGGCAGCTGCGCGGAACAGCCCCGCGGCGGACGCCCAACACAACACCTTGCAACGACACCACCGGCAACATGCTCGCGGCCGCGGCACCGTCTCGCTGCCCGGCTGCGGCGCTCCCTCCCTCCCGCCCGCACCTTCGATGTACCGTTCGAACTTCTCGTCGCGGTCCTTCACCACGCTCACCTCGCCGCGCACCTCCCCCTGCAGCTTCGCGATCGCCGCCTCCCGCACCTCCACCTCCCGCTGCAGGTCCGCCCCGAGCGCCTCGACGCCCTGCGCGCCCTGCTCCGCGAGCCGCTGGTGCGCCTCCAGCCGCGCGCTGCGCTCCTCCTCCACGGCGCGCGCGCACACGTCCACTCGCTCGAGGACCACGCGCGCCAGCTCCTGGCCGTCCGCGCGGCGCTGCGCGCGCTCGTCGTCGATGGCTTCGCGCAGGGCGGAGATGTCCGCGCGGACCTCGCCCATGAAGGCCCGAAGCGTCTCGGAGAGTTCGCGGTTCGATTTCAGGAGCGTCTCGCGCACGTCGCCGACGCGGCGGTCCACGGAGGCCTGCGGCGGTGGAGGAGGAGCGGGTCCGAGGCTGTTTCGGCGCGCGGAGGCCGGTGGGAGGGCGGTAGCGCTGCGCAAGAGGCGTGGAGGTGAAGAGCCGTAGCGGGCGTGCGAGGTTGGGATGGGAACGCAGGGGGCGCTCGTTCGCATGTTGTCGGAGCGAGCAACGAGTCGCGGAGGAGCGGCGTGCGGGAACCGGTCGCCGCGGTGCGGCAGACGGGGACGAGTGTGGAGGCACCGCGGGGCGGATCCCGGACCTGAAGTTGCCGGAGGCTCTCGTCGCGGCGGCGCGCCTCCGTCTGCGCCTCAATCTCGAGCGTTTGGAGGCGCTCCGTTATGCTCCTTATCCGGCCAGCGTCCTGCTGGCGCCTGTTCTTAGCATCCTCGTGCAACGTCGCCTGAAACTTGCTCAGCTGCTCCGAAACCCGCTGAAGCGTCGCGCTGGGGCCCATGCTCCCCGGCGTCGTGCCATCGGCCTTGAGGTCCCGCGCCAGAGAGTTGCCCGCTGCGTCCCACGCAGGGGGTGTAGCGCCCGGCGATGAGAACTCCGCCGTCGTTTGCAGCGGCATGCTACCTCCCCCCTGCCTGAACGCTGCTAAGTTGGGCGACCTGCAGCTCAGCGCAGGCAAGCGCGGTCGCTCAGGCGGCTCGCAGCGACGGCAGCGAGCTGCCACCTGGGAAGCAGACACCTCAGACGCCGCTATTTTGAATCACGGCGCGCCGAGACGCTCCCTCCTGCTCTGTGTGTCCTCTCGTTAAGATGAACGACATAATCGGGCCGAAGATAGCGTCCACGAGCGGCGTCATTCGCGCCGAGACGGACTGCGCTACTCACCACAGTGCAGTATGTGTCCACGTCGACGCCCACAACGAAGCGATGAGAGGCAATCCGGCCTCTTCCGCGATCAACTATGATCCACAGTGCCGCCAGCTCCCGCAACCGACCCCTACCGTCGCCCCGACTGCCCACCACGAGCCGCTACAGACCCACGCAGGTACAAACAGCACGATTAATACCCCCCCCGCGCCACTTCTGCCACGAACTGCACAACCAGGGCGCGCCCAATTCATAGACAGATACGCTCACAATCGTCGCTGAGCGGTCCTCACGACTCGGCAACGCCAGACGGCCCCGCGCCATCGTCGCCGCCAAGTCGCTGCGCGGGCCCCTGCGGACCGCCGGCGCCCGCGAGCCGCGCGCGGTGCTGCCTGAGGAGCTCCGCGGCCTCCTCCATCTCCTCGACCTCGCGCTGCAGCTGGATATTCCGCGCCTGCTTCGCCACGATCGTGCGCGCGCGCTCGGTGCCGGCGTGCCACAGCTGCGCCACCTCGCGGGGCTCGAGCGCCGTCAAACCGTCCTCGCGGCGCAGGTCCGCGAGGTCGCGCTCGTGGTGGAACTGCGGCGGCATCGGCAGCACCTCCTCCGCTGCACATCGCAACACTCGCCGACGCTGACGTCAGCCACGCGTCGACGCCCGCTACGCAGCTGCGCGCGCGCACACACACTCAGCAGCGCCCTCGTCATCGACCACGCAGCACAGGCGGGCCGCGCACCTCGCAGGAACGTGTACGCCTCTTTGTGTCCGTAGCGCACCGGCTGTTCGTGTCGCCCCTCGAGCCAGCACCGGCATCGGATGATCGCGCGCGGGCACCGGTCCAGCTCCCTGCGCCCGCCGCCCCTGCCGAACACCGCCGCGTCGCGCGCGAGGCAATCTTCGACGGAGCGGAAGACATACATTCCGCCGCCGTGGTCCGGGCGCGCGCGCTGCATCAGCGTCTGCCCGATCGGGTACTGCGTGCTCGCGTCGTAGATGGACGTCGGCACGCCGTCGACGAGGGCCACTACCTTGTACCGTGAGTCGGCGTGGGCGGGGGGGGGGTCCTGTACTGGCCGGGGCAGGGCCTGCGGGAGCCGTGTGCGGCCGTCGGACTCGAGGGCGACGCGGGCGGCCACGGGGTCGGTGCGGGGCGCTCCTGCGGCGCAAGCGGGCGCGCGTGAGGGCTTGCGGGGCGACACCAGGGTTGTTCTGGGGCGGTATCGCGATGGTGCGCGTTTCGAGTTGTGCTGCGGGTTCTGGGGCCTCTGTGCCGTCAGGGAAGGCGCTTGGCGCCTCGCGGCGGCAGGGGCCGAAAACTGCCGCAGTGGCTCGGGCCTGGCCGCGCGCAGCCCCCGCCACGTCCCGCGGGGAGGCGGGGGGCAGAGGCGGCACGCGGCAGGCGCCGTGATCTATGGGGATGTATCGAAGTGGCCAGGTGGAGTGCTCCGGCCGCCCTTTCCTAGGCCCCAAGCGCCGGGAGCGACGCCAGCAGTGCACACGCAGGCACTCACGACGGCCCCGGCGCGCCCCGAGGACACGAATCCCGGGATTCCCGCACGTTTCTAGCAGCCATGGGTACAGAGAATACTACGGCGGCCTGGGACGCGCGAGCGGGCGCGGAGTTCGGCGCTGAAATCGAAAGACGCGGGAGCTGTCGTCCGCGCTGCCCGCGGCCCCCGGGAACGCCGCGCAGGCCGGGCACCGCGAGGGCTCGCGGCAGGTGCGCACCGGACGTCGCTTGCCAGGCGGACTCGACGGCGCCCCGGAGGACCTCCCGGAGCCCATCTTCGAAGGCGTATTCGTACAGCGTCGCCGATGGCACACTTGGGGTGTACCCCGTGGCCAGCTCCGTGGCGGTGGACGTCGAAACGCGGTCGCGCAGGGCCGAGAGGATGCTCTGGACCTCGTCGGGGCCAGTGTCCGCGGCAGCCATCGCGTGCTGAGGGGGTGCGGAGCGAGCACCGCGGGAGGCTTCTCAGCACGCGCAGGTGCCGCTGGGGCCGTGATGCCTCTCGAAAACGAAGGAGGTGGTCCCAATCGGTGGTGCGGACGCCGTCCTGGCCCGAAGAGCGGCGGCAGAGCGTTGCGTGCGTCGGTGAGACCGTCGTGGTGGAAGTCTGGACTCCCTGACGGTGCTGCGAGGCGGCGCTTTGGCCGTCGCGCCCCCCCTGCACTCTCCACTCCGGGACATCACGAGGGCACGCCCATAAGCACAGAACAAGTGGTCTAGCTGCAGCCTCTTGTGTAGTATTTCACCTTGTATGTTTAGTCGACCTTGGGCCGACGAGAGGTCCTTATTCGGCCGCTTCAGCAGCGCGCTGAGTTCGAACGTCACATGCACGTCTAATGACCGGGGTTGACGTCTGATTTGACGGCCTGTCGCTGCGTGAGAGCACGTAGGTGTGGCGCGTCTCACGGCATGTCGCCGTAGCGGTTCGCACCCCGCAGCATTTCGACGCGAAGCTGGTGCTTACGAACCGGTCTTCTCATGCCTTGAGCCACGCACGCCGCGGCTCCAATGGCGGGGTCCACCGCGGCGGGCAGCGACTGGTGGCCCGTACAGGCTGGGTGCTCGGGCGGCCGGGCGCTCGCGACCTTCAGGTCCGTTGCGGCACGCGCCCTCTTCAAAGCCTCGCGATTGGCTGCCCGGTGCCAGCATTTCCCCGCGGAACGGCGCTCGGAGAGGACCGTGCTGAGCACAAATACACACACCAACGCTTGTTGGCACCCCCCCGCGCGCGCAGGCATCTCCCGCTCCACGGCCGAGTGCTCCGCGGCGTCGGCGGCGGCGAGCTGCAGTGGCGGCTCGTGTCGGCGACCACCCACCGCCCCGACCCGGAGCACGCTGCCAAAGAGACCACGGGAGATGCAGCACCCCTCGGGGTGTTCCGTGATCGCTCCGCGCTCCCGATCAGGGACGAGGAGATCGAGGCCGAGTGCGAGCGCCTGCACGTCTACACCGCCGAGGTGCGCCGCGCTGCTCTGTCGCGCAGCTAGCTGCATATAACACTGGCGCGCACTTCATTCGCCGCCCGTGCCCACGGCGCGCGCCCGCCGCTGCGCAGAGGGCGATGGACATTCCGTACAAGGTGCTCGAGGACGCGGTCCGGAGCGCCAGTTCCGAGCGCGAGGTTCTGAGAGCCCAGGCGATATTTGGCAATACGTGCGCATCCTTTGATCTGCCAGCGCTCGACGAGCGGCAGGGCGCGTGCGCGGCGTCCGCCGTCGGGCCCGGCATGACGCACCTCGCGGTGACCCCGCTTGCGTCGCCGGTGCGCCCGACGGCGGACGCGGTGCAAGGCAGCGACGACGCCGGGCCTTCGCACGGGGTGCGGCCTCCGGTCTGCGGCCCGTGCGTGTTCGACCTGCGCGTGGGGCGCATCCTCGACATCTCGGCCGGCCCGGGGACCGAGCGCGGCGGGGCGTGCGTGCTCGCGGTGCGCGGCACGCGCGGGATCGCTGCTGCTGTTGTCAGGGCGGTGACGTCCCCGGGGGGAGTGAGGTCCCTCGAGGTGACGCGCGGGCTTCCGGGCGCCTGCGCGTTGCCGGACGGGGTCTGTTCGTGGACGTCGTGGAACCACGCGGTGCCAGGCGAGGTGCTTGTGGCCAAGACCAGCGGCGAGGTGCTCTCAGTTCAGTTGCTGCGATCGCACGGCAAGGAGGCGGCGTTCGCGGAGTGGACGGTGCCGGAGGCCCTGAAGGAGAAGGTCGAGCGGTCGGTGGGGCTGCGCGTCGTCGTGGTTCCGGGCCCGCACCCCAGGCGAGCACTGGCAGGCGTTGGCAACATGCTCTTCCGCATCTGGCAGGGCGAGGGCTTCGCGGAGCCCGGCAGATCACGGCTGTCGGAACAACCATGCATGGAGCTGCCTGCGGGCGAGACGATTCTGGCGGCGAAGGCGCTGCCGGCCCAGCATGCGTCAGCGGAGGGCGCTGCCGCCCCGCCGCTCGTCGCCCTCGCTACGTCGCAGCAGCTGCTGCTTCTGGACCCGCGGCGGCCGGACCGGGCGCTCCTGCGATGGGCACACGGGCTGTGGCAGCCCGGGAGCGTCATGCTGGACTGCACGTGGAAGCAGCCGGCACCTCTACCGGACCGGCTGTCCGGGCACGTCGGCGGGGAGTTTTGCCCGACTGGGCTGCTCGTCGCGACGGACTGGCGGTCCGGGGCCGCGGTGCTCGCACGTTTCGCGCTCGTGGAGCCCGGGGCGCTGTCAGCGGAGTTCCCACGCGCCCGCGACGCTCCTGGGACTGTTCTGGGCTCGCAGGCGCACCGCCGCGGCGCCGCAGGGGCGCTGCGCGTCGGCACGGCGCCGGGGGGCTCCGCGGGCGGATGGACGCCCGCGGCCGGGCTGACGGCGTACTCTCTGGGCCTCCACCAGCGCATTCTCGACGGACCGCGCGACTCGCAGACCCTGAATCCCGAATCGTGTTCGCAGAAGCCTCCAGACAAGCTCCGGGCCGAGGAGCCGCCCTCGGCGATGGGCGTCGCTCTGCTAGCGAGCCGCACGTGCTTCGGGGGGCCGGGGCCGGAGCTCGTCGCCGCGTGCGTCGCGCGGTGGAACGGGGAACTGGACGTCATACTGGGGGAGTATTGCGGGGCGGACGCGGCGGGGGGGGGTCTCCCGGTGCTGCGGGCGCGCGCGGACGACACGCCGGCGTGGGAGCTCGCGCGGGCGCGCGAGGCGGCGGCCGAGGCGGAGCGGATCGAGCGGAGAAACCCATCTGAGATATTGCGGACAGATTATCTTCGACTTGGACACATGCGGCGACACAAGGACCTCCGCACCGTCGAGGCTCCGCGCTTGCACTACGCGGCGATCGCGAAGCTGCTCCAGCGCGAGGGCGGCGCGTCGGGCGGCGACAATGACAACGTTCGCGTCCCAGACAACGTTCGGGAGGCCGCGTGGGCCCCGTCGGCGCGCGACGCGGCGCGGGCGGGTGGCGGGGGCCGCGACGATGAGACTGCGAGGCTGTTGCTGGACGCAGTGAGGGCGCCGGGCGGAGCGGGGAGCCTGGTCAGGGCCGTGGAGCTTGCAGCGTTCCGATGGGCCTCTGCGGAGCATGCGGGGGGAAGCGGGGAGGTCCGCGCCGCGCTCAAGGTCGCCGTCGAGCGAGACGCGCGCGGACACGTCGAGCTCGGGGCCGCCCGCGCGGCTGCGTGGACTCCGCGCGACAGCGACCATGCTGCGATGGCACTGACGATTCTCGGGCGAGCTGCGCGCCCCGGCGCCGCGGGCGACCGCGCCCTGGCGCCGCGGGTACCGTGCGTGGTGCCGCGCCCGAGCGCTGGCGAGCCTTCGCGCGGCGAGACGGAGCGGGCGGCGGACTTGCAGGAGGCATGGGAGGCCATGGTGACGCGCGGGGCAGGCGCAGTGGCGGCGCGTCCCGCCGTGCAGCGCGCGCAACAGGCGCGCCCGGAACCGCGGGGCGAGCGGGCCACGGTGGGGACGAAGCGGAAGCGAGGGAGACAAGATGGGTTTTGAAGTCTCCCGGTTGCAACAACGTCATATCTCGAGATGGCGCATCAGCGGGTGGCGACGGCCGGTAGAGCTGTTTGCCACACAAATCCACATGCGGGCCAGCTCGCTCCCTGAGAGCACGCGTTGGGGGCTCGGCAGGCTAGCGGCACGCGGCGGAGGTGGAATGCAAGCTGCGATAGTCCCATCCAAATGCTCGTGCCCACGCGGTGTCAGTGCCTCGCGGCTCACACGGCTACTAGTGTCCATCGCCCTCCGATCCTTACTGCATCTCGATCTCCATGCCCTGCTCCTCCTTTAAGGAGCGTATAACTTACGGAGACGATAGCACACCCGCATTTCGTTTCGTGCGCGGGTGGTCAATTACTACTCTGTATAACTTACGGAGACCACATTGGTCTCCGCCTTGGGAATCGCGTGTCTGAGGGCGTCCGGGTGACACCGCGGTTCAGAAGTAATGTTTAGGACGTCACAGTCTGCGTCCGCGTGGTCGCAGCTGGGTTTGGTTTATGTTTGGTTTCTGCCTTGCTTGCAAAGGTGCGCGACGAGACGTTGTCCTGCAGCCGAGAGCGCTGCGCTGCCAGCTCTGCTCGCCGCTGTCGGTCGCGCGCGAGACCGCCTCACTGGATCTCGATCTCCATGCCCTGCTCCTCCTTGGTCTCGACCTTGGGGATCGTGACCTGCAGCACGCCGTCCTTGTTCGAGGCCTGGATGCCGGTCACGTCCACGCCGCGCGGGAGGCGCACGGAGCGCGAGAAGGACCCGTACGCGCGCTCGTAGTACCCGTTCTCCTTGACCTCCCGGCTGCGCTTCCCGGAGATGGTCAGGGTGCGCTTGTCGGGCGACACGTTGACCTTGATGTCGCCCTTGTCGACGCCCGGGAGGTCGACGTGCAGCGCGATCTCCTTGTCGGTCTCAGAGAGGTCGAGCCGCGGCGCCCAGAAGCGCTGCTGGTGCTGCGTCGACAGCTGCTTGTTCTGCGGAGCGCGGAGAGGCAGGCGTGGCGGTTAGGGGGCGCGCTCGCAGGGGCTTCCTATTCGACGCGTTTCGGGATGAAACAACGCGCAGAACCATTTCAGTGGTTATAAGCTATGCGCAGGAGCGCATCACCGCGCACACGCACGGCGGGAGCAGGCGGCCAGGCCGTCGAACAACTTGCGGTGTGTCTGGAGAGGTCTGAGCCGCGCGGGGCCTTCGACCGCCCCCACTGTTCATTGTTAATCACGCAAACAGACGCCGACCGAGCCGTATATCTACTGAGCGGCACGAAGCGGGGCGAATCAGCGTGACTGGCGCGCGGGCGGGACGCACCTCTTCGCCCGCAGTCTCGCGGCGGTCCTCCTCGGGCTCCGGCAGCGCCCACATCGCGCGGACGTCCGGGACGAAGGACGAGAGCTCCCGCTCCATGCGGTCGAGGTCGCTGAACATGCTGCTCAGCAGCGGAGAGCGGCCGAACATCGAGAACATCTGTGATGTTGGTTGAGTGTGTGTTGCGACTCCACGAAAGAGTGCGGTGAGCTTTGGATGATCGCTGAGGTGCGCTTGTGTGCTCGAGTGCTCGTTCGCCGATGAAAGTGTCCGAGCCCAGCGCCGCGCCGGCCTAATATAGCCGCGGAAGGCGGGGGGAGTGTTCCAAGAACCTAGAATCCCCGTGATCATTCGAGAGGCATCTCGAGGTTTCGAGAAGACCGGTTTCGCCGGCTCGCGCAGAAAGCAGGCGGTCCGAGCGCTACCGATCAGACGCGCAGCAACGCCACCGTGCCGCTGGGGCATCGCGCGCGCGCAGCGCGGGCTCGCACGAGAACCACCAGCGCTGCACGCGCAGCACTTGCGTCGTGTTGCGACCGACGGAACGTCGCGGCACGTCGTCCTGTGCGAGCGAGCAGTCACACGTCCGCGCGCTACGCCGGCGAGTGGCCCTGTCCCGTCCCCGACGCCCCGTGCGACCCCAGCGGCAACAGCCCCCCCCCCCCTGACGAACTGCCTGGTCGACGCGCCAGCGCCGCCGTCCCCGCGAACCCCGCCTCCGGCCCCACCCCGGTCCTCCCAGCATCGCTACTGCACCACCGTCGCACCGCACGCAGCCACGTCAAACCAACCGCAGCAGGACTCGCGCAATCGCAATGCAAGCTCCCCGCAACACATCGCGCACGGCAACACGCCGCGGCCGCGCCCGCGCAGCGCCTCACCTCGCCATCTCGTGCTCCAGCGACTCCCCGAACACCCCCCCCTCGTCCGACGAGTCCTGCGCCGCCTGCGTAAACTCCTCGAACTCCGCGGGGCCTTGCTTCCGCGCCTTCTTCGCCCGCGCCTTGCCCGCGCCCCTGTACCCCTGCGGCACGATCACGCCGCGCACGAGGTCGACCGGCAGCATCGTCGCCTTCATCACCGTGCTCCCCGCGGCCGTCATGCCCCGCACGGCCTCGTCGCGGTAGTCCGTGAGCCCGAGGTGGACGTCGTCCATGAGGTCGCCCCAGTCGAACATCTCGCGGACGTTCTCGCGGAACCCGCGCGGCGGGGGGTTCTCCGTCATGTAGTCCCGCGGCGGGAAGGCGTGCGCGTGCGCCAGCGCCGCGAAGAGCATCTCGACGCAAATCATGAAGTCCTGGACGCCCGCCGCGACGTCCGTGGCGTCGTACGTCGTCCAGGAGCTCTTCTCGCTGATGAGCCCGGCCTTGACCGCGAGCGCGAGCGCGACGGACTGCCAGAACGAGAAGAACACCACCGACTTCACGCACACAAACTTCGAGAGCGGGCGGATCGGCGCGAGCTCGTCGTGCGCGGCGTAGTAGAACGCGATGAGGCAGTAGAGCGCCCACATCTGGCTCGCGGAGTTCACGGTGACGAAGTAGGGGTAGAAGACGTCGGGTCGGAACTGCCCTGATCCAAACTTGTCCATCGACATCGCTGCGAGGCCGACGGCGGTCATGAGCGGGCGGACGATGACGTAGTTGAGGATGCCCTTGCGCGTGGCCCAGAGGAACTCGCGGCCGGACCAGGGCCGGAGCACGCCGTTGAGCGGCCAGACGTGGTCGATAGGGCCCTTGGCGGTGAAGTGGCCCTCGATGTCGCCGAGCGTGTCCTGGAGGTAGTTCATGAGGTACATGTAGAACGAGTAGATCACGAACGCCTCGTAGCACTCGCGGATCGTCCCGAGGTACACGCTCGCGTCCTTGTATCGCAGCGCGAACCACGCGTCGACGCTGTAGATGGGCACCATCAGCAGGATCCGCACGACGTGCTTCTGGAGCCGGGGCCTGCGGTGCGTGGACGGCGCGGACGACGAGGAGGTCGGGGCGCGGTTTGAGGCGCATCCGCGCGGTGTGCTGGCCGCAATGCGGCGGGGAAGGGGCGGGGTGGTTGCGGTGGTCGGGCGCGCGCGGCGGGGCGGTGGGGGCGCGTGGCGCACCTGGTGTAGTAGCACATGTGGAGGGTGACCTCGTAGAGCGTCACGGGCACCGTGAGGATCACGAAGAGGCCCGCTATGAACCACGCTCGGAAGTGGAGGTTGTGGTCCTTCCTATTGAGCTCGATGATGATCAGAGGGAGCGTGACGAGGACTCCCAGGGCGCACAGAATCCACAGCCATCTGCGGGGAGCGGAGGAGACGGACGGGATCACGCGTCCGCGGGGCGCTTGCGCTCGGAAGCGGAGTGCGTCCGCAGGGCCGCGGACCGGCGCTCGCGCTGCGCGGACGCGGCCGCTGTCGGCCGAGAGAGGCGGCACGACCGAGTGGCGTGCTGAGGAGAGGTTCGCGTGCGAGGACGTCGCGGTTCGAGGCCGGGGGCGCGCGCAGCGCGGCAGAGCAGCAAAGAGCTTGAGCACGACCCGAGCGCGCGTGGCGGGCTGCGAGCGTGAGTTCGTGCGGCTCGTGCTGACGCCGGCCGGACGTGCGCCGGACCCGCTGCCGTGGCGGCGGTTGGCAGCGGCACCGCGCGTTCCCGGCTGTGCTGGTAGTTTCGAGGCAGTGCGAGAGCGCACCGAATGATCCGCCGCATCGGCACTCGACATCCGAAGCATCCTACTTCCTTGTTCAGCACCATCCTGCCCGCTCAGCAGCGGCTCGCGCCCGTCTCGAGCGGCTCTGAACCCGACCGTTCGCTCCGCCCTATGTCCGGGCTCTCTAGGGCCGGCCACGCGCACGCAACGGCCGCGTCCGCACCGGAAACCAAGCGGCTCTATCAGACGGGCACGGAACCGTGCTGACGCGCCGGTGTGCGCCCCGCTGGTCCGCCGGACACCGAGCACGGCCCTCTGGTCTGCAGCTACCACTGCGGCCTCGCCGTAGCGCCGCGGGGGGGCGCGAAAACTCTATCCTTCGCCCACCTGAGGGCCCACACGACCCTGGTCACGTCCCAAGGGCACGGAACCAAAGGGCAGAGGGTCGATGCGGTGCCTGGCACAAGCTTGCAGCCACTGCAACACCAGCACCGGGTGGCGAGAGCAGCGCGGTGGCAGGTGGTGCTGAGTTCACCGCGCGGACCAAGTGCCGCTCTGCGGCCACACGGCGGCGCTTTACAGGGGCGCGCACAGTGAGTCGGTCACTGACCAGCACTGGCGCCGTCAGACCGACTCGCAACAATTGACAGACGGAGCAAGCCAGGCCGGCACCCAAGGGCTGACTGGCCTGTCGCGCAGCTCCATGCGCACAGGAGATGCTCGGCGGTGCATGGAGTCCCCCCTAGGGCTCGCAAGCGCACAATGACGCTGCGCAGGGTCGCACGGCGCGAAAGCGACGCATATTGAAAGTTCAGACGAATATCTTCGTACTCCGTCCTGCACACGTCCTCTCTACTGACCCACCCCCCCTTCTACCTCGACAACCCCTCTCCCCCCCTTCGACACCCCCTCCACCGCCACACACCCCCAGCGTCCCCTCACCGGCCCCGCTCTCGCCCCGTGAGCGCCGCTAGCTTGCTCTCGGCCTCCTCGAGCAGCCACGCGCTGTCCTCCCCCGCCGCGCCCTCCCGCAGCACCCTCACGAACGACTCCATCTTGTCAACGCGCGTCACTTTGACGATCCGCGTCGACAGCGCCCTCGCAGACATCGTCGCGCACCGCATCCGGCTGAACTCGTCCATGCCCGCGGGGTCGCCGTTCCGCGGGGCGCACTGCCGCACCGGCTGCGCTAGCAGCTCAAGCACGGCGTGGCTGTCGTCGTCGACGTGCAGGGCGCTGCCGCTGCGAGGGACGGGCGGAGGGCATTGGTTGGGGTGCGCGGTGACGGTGGGGGCGCTGTGGCGGCGTGGAGGCCGTGGGGTGTGCGCGCAGGTGTGAGCACCAACATGGGTCAGGGGCGTGCCTCGGGGGCGTGGAGGGCCGGGCTCTCGTTGAGCGACGCAGAGGCGGCCGAGGCACGGCGTCGGCGGCCGGCTGACGCTTGGGCTTCCGGGCTCGCTTCGCGACGCCGGCTCGCAGTGGTGGATGGTCGCCTAGCAGGCCTGGGCACGAGGCCTTGAGCGCATCCAGCCTCTGCGCGGATGCACGGGGCTGTCCGTTGTCGGGTGGGGACGTGTGCGCGGTTTGAAAAGGCGGGGGGGGGTCGGGAGTTCCAGCGCAGGTTGTACGTGCACATGGAGTCGTCATTTCTCTGTGTGGCTAGACACGGCGCACCCGTTTGTTTTCCGCGATCCTAGAGTTGCGTCTCCGCTCGTACTCGGGCAATTGAGGTGCCGCTGCGGAGTCCCGCCCGGCCCCCATAGCTGCCGTTGCTTCTTCTGAGGTCGCTGAGGCGTCGCAGGGCCCGAATTCCTCGCGTGCTGGAAGTATGAGAAGGTTCACTGCTTGAGGTATGAAGGACCGAGGACGGAAGCTACAAAACAAGCCGCTCCTGCAGCCCCCAGGACGTCGAGCCACTAGCTCGTTTGCGCCCACTGCGCGGGACCTGTCGAGTGGGCCAGCCGCGGCCGGATTCGGCGCTCTCTACCGCTCTCTGGCACTATCCTTGCTACAGGGATCGCTATCGAGCGCGATCACGCCGTAAGTCGCATGCCTGGGTGACGCCACGGCGTTACTCGTACTGCGCGTGCACGGCGGGCCTGCTTCTGACGAGAGCCCGCTCCGTGTTCTGACTTTGAAGCGCCTGTGGTTCGCGAGAGTGCGCGCCCGCGGACCGTCCCCGCGCCGGTGTAGACGAGCCACCCCTGCAGCACCGACAAACTGCCCGTGTGCGTGTGTCAGCATCCCCTATGTCAGACGGGCGTTTCGTGGCGAAACACGACCCGCCCTCCCGCAGCTAGCGCCGGGCTCGGCCCATGCAAGTCTCGGCGAGCCGCACGCCGAGACGCGGTGCGAACGGACGATGCGTCTCGTAGCTGCGGGCACATTTGCGACGGCATGACGCGCAGCCGCAGCGAGGTGCTGAGGCACCGCACGCGCACCCGAAGGGCTCGGACGCCCGACAGCACACCGGGTTCAGTCCCCGGTCAGGCTTCGCAGCACGTCACGCACAGGTGTCCCGCTGGCTGCGGCCAACGAACCACGCGCCAGTAAATCCTGCCGTGATGAGGGCGTGCGGTCGCGAACAGATCGACAGTCCGACGCAGCATCAGCACACGCTGCCTGCGTCTTAGATGCGCGTTCACACTCGCGAGTCCTTCGCCCTCAGACGCCACTGGCCCCACAGCACCTAGGGTAGGTGCGCTCGAAGCACCCGAGGGCTTCTTGCAAGTCTTGTTCAAGAAGTCCTCAAGACTTGCACGAAGCCCTGGGGCACTATGAGTGCACCTACCCTAGGTGCTGTGGGTCAAGGGGTGTCTACTCCCTGACTGCGTCATACCCTGTTGCGGAGGCAGCCCTCCGGCACGCTCTCCTCCGCCCGCCTCCTTCCCCGCCTCTCGCGACGCCCTCCCTCGGTCCGTTCTCACGCGCTCGCGGCCTGGCGCCAATTCTTATTTCTTACTCTTCTTCTCTCTCACCTCCTGCAGCTTGTCAAGCGTGGCCTCGAGCACCTCCTGGCTGTGCTCCCCGGCGCCGCCCTGCCGCAGGACGCGCACGAACGACTCCAGCTTCGGGATGTTGGTCATTTTCTTGACGCGGTTCAGGAGCGGCGTGAGCTTGGTCATGTGCTTCAGCCGCTCCCGCGTGAGCCTGTCGACCTCATCCTCGTCCTCGAGGGCGTCCTTCGACCACTTGATTGGGTGGGCCTCCGTCTTGCGCTTCTTTTTCACCGCTTCCTCCGCCTCGAGCTCGATCACGTCGCCGTCGTCCAGCAGAGCGGCGTCGCTGCAGCGAAACAAGATACACCAGCGGTCGTTCCTTGCTCGCGGCGGACCGCTCACGATTCGAACAGATCGCTCAAAAGAGCGAAACCGCATGCCGAGCGGGGCACTTCGCTGTGCGGGTCTGCGGGGCTCCCAGCGAGATCTGGAAGTCGAACGTGCCTGTAGAGCGGGTTCGGGGCCGCGGCCCGCTTCGACTTCCGGAGCGGCGCGTCCGCCTGCTCCTCGGCACCAGGCTTGGCTTTTGCGGGGGGCTTGGTGGCTTTCTTGGCCGGCTTCGCGACGCCACGCGCGGTCGGCTTCTTCGAGGGTCTGCGAGCCTTCGTCTTGCCCCCCTTGGGAGGCTTCTTCGTCTCTGCCACGTCCTCCGGTCCCTGCATTTCAATTCGTATTCGCATTCGTATTCTCGCGCTTCGTCGACGTTTCCACCCCGCGCGGGAGGTCGCTCACAGCCAATTAGATTAGCGACGCGCCCCTGCGCGAGCACACCCGCCGCTCCGTTACCTGCGGCACGCTCTCCTGAGAAAGCGTCAGGGGCGGACTGTCCCGAGGAACAGGCTCGAGGAACTCCATCCCGGAGGGCAAGGACGATGTGACGCGTCCCTTTTCCATGCTGCGATCCGGACCACTGCGGGGGCGGCGCGGCCATGCGCTGGGATTCTCGAAGCAGGCAGTTCAGCGAGGAGCGGCGCGGCGGGGCGCGTCCGCCGTGCGCGTCCTCTGCTGCCGGGGCGCGAGCGAACACAAAAGCGACCGAAATGAGTGCGCGGGAGGGGCGACGGGGGCGCGCATGCGCAGAAACTGGTCACACAGAGACGATCCGAGGCGGAATCGCGAGCATAGACGCCGAGATCGGAGTCGGTGCGGCGCGACGCACCGCGGTTGTCGGTCGGGACGAGTTTGACGTCCAGAGCGTCGCGCACGCAGGCTTGCGCGCACTAAGCAGGTCGAACAGCGGTGTTCGTGACGGATCCCGGCTCGAAAGCTGCAATGCGCGCGGTGCGGACGCAGGCCGTGCCCATGGCGCCGCGCACGAGCCCCCCGAGCCGAGTCGTGCTCACTGGAGTTCTACTCGGCAGCCCCGCGGCGGTTGGCGCCTTCGTGGGGCGCGAGCGCCGCGCGCTCGCACTTCTTCGAACGCAAGAGACGCCACGGACGTGGCTCCTCAGGCCTGTGTTGCGCCAGACTCGCGTTTCGAGGGCACCCGTGTTGACCCGAGCCCGAGGGCCTCGATTGCCGGCCCAGGCTCACGCCCCGGCCCCTGTCGTTCCTACGACGCTGTCGTAACACATAGAGGAGCCCGCTTCTGGCCCTGATTGCCTGAGTCAGGGGGTACTCGGGGCGCCCTCGGGTCCTCACATGTTGCAGTGAGAGCGCGGCCAAGGCGCACGGCGGGGCGGCCAGACCGCTCGGAACCGGCCGCCGCGTGGTCTTCGTAGAAGTTCCCGGCCATGGGGACGGAGACGCCGCGCGGACCGCCCCGTGCGGCCCTCAGCGCGGGCATCCACTCCCCGCTCCACGCCCTCTCTCGCGGCGACGTCGAGCTGCTGCAGACCTCGACGCTCGCGACCCTGAGCGCCCGCTTCCAGACCGGACGCGTGCGCCCGCCGCCCAACGAGTTCGTCGCGCCGGGCGCGATGGGCGCGGTAGACCAGCTGCTGGGCGCCCGGCCCCACCTGGGTGCCGTGGACCTCGCCTTCGCGGCGAGCCCGGGCCTCGAGGGGACGGCCTCGCGCCCGCGCTCGCGGACGGGCCTGCTGAGCCCGTCGCAGGGCGCCGGACGCATCCAGTTGGACCCTATTCGCATCACGGGAGAGGGGCAACAAGGACCTGCGCTCCCTCCGCTGCCCTCGATCTTCCCGCCGGCCGCGCAAGGCGAGGACGAGCTCTCACGAACACGTAAGCGCGCACGCATGCCACGCTCCGCGCCCTGCGGCACCTCGCTGCCCGCCACGCCTCTGTGTTCGCCGTCACCGGCATGCACCCGCGCTCGCGCCGCGCCGCGGCCCCGCACCCACGCGTCCCCCACCCGTCTGCCGCCGTATCCGCAGTCCCGAGCCGCCTCGGCGGCCCGCTGAGCAAATCCCAGGACCTCGGCGGCGCACGCGCCGTCAACGCGGGGCGCGGACTCGCCGCCCTGCACTCCCTCATGACCTGGACGCGCCCGGAGCACGCCGACGCCACGTCGCAAACCCTCATCCTCGGCGCCGCCCTCCAGCGCCTCGCGGACGCCGGCGTCGGCCACGCCCGCATCGACCCCACTTCGGACGCTAGCGTCGACACTTTTGACCTCGGGGACGCCGCGTCCCCCGGCCGCCGCGGGCGCGCGATGGCCGCGATCGAGGAGGCCCCGGACGCGTCCGGCCGGCCGTCGACGTGCCCGCCGAACGCGGAGCACCCGGCGCAGAGCCGCGGCATTCGGTTGTCGATCCAAGGGGTGGAGATCCGGGGCGCGGGCGAGCGGCCGGTGCTGCCGATGATGGGCCGCGGGCGGCACGACGACGAGCTGGAGGAGCGGCTGCAGGCCGCGGAGGCGCGCGTGACGGAGCTGAAGGCGGAGCTGCAGCGGGAGCGCCAGGCGCGTACGCGGGAGCGCGAGGAGCACAACAAATTCAAGCGGTCGCAGCAGGAGGCGTACGAGACGCAGCTGCGGGACATTCAGAGCATGGCGGGGGAGATCGTGGAGGGGGCGGAGGCGGCGGGGTCGCGGCCGGCCTCGGCGTCGCGGGAGGCGGCGGCGGCGACGGAGGCGCGGGCCGCCGAGGGCGCGCAGGCGGGGCAGTTCCTGGAGAAGGTGCGCGAGGTGTACGAGGCGCGGATCCAGAAGCTGCAGGCGCGCGGGTTCGAGCTGAAGCGGGAGCTGGGCGAGGTCGAGAAGGAGCGTGAGGCGCTAATCAAGGAAATCCAACTGCTGAAGAACCGCGAGGCGAGCTCGGCCGTGACGGCCAAGATGCGCGCGACCGCGCTCGAGGCGAAGCTCGCGGCGAGCAAGTCCAAGGTCGAGAAGCTCGAGGAGGTCCAGGCGGAGCTGCAGGACGTGATCGCTGCGAAGACGGAGGAAGTCGACCGGCTGATCAAGGAGGGGCGGGAGCGCGAAAACGAGGTGTCCTCGGCGCTCGCGGACCGCGACGGGCTCAAGAAGCGGCTCCGGGACGCCGAGAGCCAGCTGCGGAAGCGGGAGGCCGAGTGGACGGAGGCGGAGGCCGGGCTCCAGGACCGGGTGACGCAGCTGGAGACGGTGCTGGAGAAGGAGCGGGCGGCGGTGGCGGTCGACCTGAAGGAGTACCACCGGATCAAGGTGACGTACGAGGACCTCGAGCGGCGCCTCAAGGCCGCGGAGACGCTCTTCAACGAGGAAACGGCCAAGGTGGCAGGGGTGCGTACTTCCTATATAATACTTGTTGACTGATATATGCGTACATATATATTCGGCCGCCGCGTCCGACCCTAACCCGCAGCAGCCTTCCCCCCCGCGCGCACCAGCCTCCCCGCCGTGGCCGCTCGAACCCCCCCCCCTGTCGGCGCCGCCCCTTGTTTGTGCAGATGAAGTTCGACCGCGACGAGGCGCGCGCGGCGGAGCGCAACGCCAAGCGCCTGCAGGCGCAGGCCGAGAAGGAGGTCGTGGAGTGGCAGGAGCGCGTCAAGTCTCTCCGGGAGTCGGAGCAGCACGCGCAGAAGCTCATCGCGCATCTGCGCGCGCAGCTCCGCGAGAAGGACAACGTCGAGAAGATGCTGGACAACGCCAAGCAGGAGCTCCTCCGGCAGCAGGAGGAGCGCCGCGGGGAGATCGAGACCTGGTCGAAGCGCTACGAGGTGCTCGAGGACAAGGCGGCCATGCTGGGGCGCGAGATCCGCGCGGCGAACTACCGGGCGGAGGACGCCGCGCGGAAGGCGCACGACGCGGAGCGGGACCGGGACAAGCTCGAGGGCGACGTGCAGGCGTTCCGGGACCAGGTTCGGACCATGGCGATCAAGCTGGACGAGGCGCAGTCGCAGTGTGCGCAGGCGCGCGGGGAGGCGTTCAGCGCGAACCAGCAGCTGCAGGAGTCCGCGCAGGAGTCCGCGGAGCTGCGGAAGAGCCTCGCGGAGCTGCGGAAGGTCGCGGACTCGCGCGGCGTGGAGGTGGATCGGCTGGTGAAGGAGCGCGACATTTTGCAGAACCAGCTGAACGAGGCGCAGAAGGAGCTGGCGGGGACGACGCGGACGCTCGAGGCGCAGATCGAGGAGCTCACGGCGGAGCGGAAGGAGCTGACGAAGAAGAACGACGCGCTGCGGTCGTCCGTGCGGCAGCTGGCGCCCTACAAGCGCCGCGCAGAGGAGCTGCAGCAGCTGCACGACAACCTCTCGGCGCGGCACAACGAGCTCACGGACAAGTACTCGGCGCTCATGGACGAGCGGCTGCAGCTCATCACGGACCTCGAGGAGACGCGGCGCAACCTCAAGTACACGCAGCAGAGTCTGGAGCAGGCGCGGGGCGACCTGGACAGCAAGGTGGCCGAGTGCGAGCAGCTGTTGTCGGAGCTCACCGACGAGCAGGAGGCGCTCAAGAACGCGCTCGCCCGCGAGAAGGTCCTCAAGGACCGCGTCGAGGTCCTCGAGAGCGAGCTCGCGCAGACCACGGCCGAGCTGACGGAGCTCAAGGCCGCGCACGCGAAGCTGGAGGCGGAGCACGCGCGGCTGTCGGACCTGTACGACGAGCTGCAGATCACGAGCCAGCGGCAGATCACGATGCTCACCGAGCAGCGGGACCAGCTGGCGGAGGAGCGCGACACGCTGAAGCGCGAGCGGAGCGCGCGCGACGAGATGCTGCAGGACCTGTCGGCGAAGCTGGAGGACCCGCTCTCGATGCCGCAGGTGCAGAAGGTGGTCGAGGGCCTCCGCGCGAAGCTCGAGAACGAGACGCAGCAGCGCATTTTCCGCGAGAAGTTCGCCACCACGCAGGCGCAGCGCGTCAAGGTGCTCGAGGCGCAGCTGAAGCGCGCGAACCAGATCATCGCCGACTCCGGCGCGACGGCGCCGCCGAAGACGATCGACTTCGGGTGCCAGGTGATCCCGACGGACCTCTGGGAGACGGAGCTCGACACGATGGACGTTCCGGCGGTGCGGCGCAACACCGGCGAGCGCACGACGCTCCCGCCGCGCAGCCCGCTCGGGTTCGTCGAGCCCGGGACGCCGCGCGACCAGGCGCGGGAGCCGCGCGCCGACGGAAGCGCGGCGGCTGACGCTGAGGTTGTCGACATGGGCTGGATTGCCGAGGCGCGCGTGCGGTCGGGAGTCGAGCGCGAGAAGCAGCTGCGCGCGATCAAGGAGGAGTCGAGCGCGCACTCGCAGGCCAGCGCGAAGCCCGCGAACACGAACCCGCGCGTGCGCCCCGGACGGCTCGGCCTCCCCAGCAACGTGCGCGACAAGCTCATGGGCCGCGGGGCCACGCCGCTCCCGGTCGGGCGCGGCGGCGCGTCGCGGGGCGAGGGCGACGTCGAGGAGCCGCAGTACGAGGGCGAGGTGCCGTCGATGGACGTCGGCGCCGTGATGGATGTCATCTTTGAGTGTTACGCGCTGAAGCTGCGGGCTGACGTGGCAGCGGCGCGGCACGGGGGCGCCCCGCGCGGCCTGTCGGCGTTCGTGCGGGACTTCTTCGTGTTCCGGTACTCGATTCCGCGGCTCGCGCGCCGCGCGCTGGTCTCGTTCGCCAAGTCGGTGTGCGAGCTCAAGGGCTTCGAGGCCGTGGCGTCGTTCGGGCTGTCGTCCGGGCTGCTCGACGAGGAGGAGGTGCACGTGAAGGAGCTGCAGCCGCTGCCGCCCGCGGTCGCGGCGGAGCCGGTGTGGCCGACGGCGGCGACGGCTGCGCCCGAGGGAAGCACGGCGCGCGGCGGCCACGCGCTGTCGTACGGCGAGGCGACGGTCGGGGTGTCGCACCGGCTCGGACGCACGGCGCCGGGGACGCCGTCGCAGCGCGGGGCCGGCGGCAGCCCGAGCGGGCGGTCGTCGCCCGGGCGCACGTCGCCGTTGCCGCAAATGCCCGGCGCAGGGTCGCGGAGCTTCACCCCGCGGCACGCGCGGGCGACGACGGGCGCAGACGGCAGCCTGCGCCGCTCCCCGGCCTCGCACTCGCGCGCCACGACGCCGCCGTCGCACCGCCCGGGGTCCGCCGCCGGACTGATCGAGGCCGCGGCCGCGCGCGTGGGCTCTCTGCACGGCAACGCCTCCGCGGAGCCGTGGGCGGCCGGCGCCGAGCTGCCGCGCCCGGCAGCGTTCCCCGCGGACCTCGCGTCGGGCGTCCCTCCCGAGGAGCTCAACCCTTTGCACCGCATGGCCCTGGGGCCGTTCACGGGACTCCCCCTCCCGCTGCTGTGGGGCGCGATGCGGTCGGGGCAGGTGTACCGCCCGATGCGGATGCAGCCGAGGAAGCCGCCGTCCGTGCAGGCGATGCTGCATCCGCTGATCGCGGTGGCGTGCAAGCAGGCGACGAGCACGCCGCCGCTGTCGTCGATCGAGCACATGCTCAAGTCCTCGCTCTTCCGGGAGGACATCCTGCCGTCGCTCGACCTCGGCGTGCCCGTCTCGGGGCGCCAGGTGCCGCAGATCGCCACGATGCTGCACGACATCGCTCTGGTGTTCCACCTCGACCCCTCCCGGCTGCCACAGGTGCGCGCCGCGCCTTTGCTCACGCACGCCCGCCACTGCACGGCCGTCTGGGTCGCTCTCGCTCCCTGCTCGCTTGAAGCGAACACGCACCCGCTGTAGCATGCCTTGCACCGATTTTCGTCGTATCTGGCAGTGTGCGCGTCGCGGCGCCCTCACCGACGACGCCCGACGCGCCTCCGTCGCCGCAGGTCTTCATCCGCCCGGACCACGAGCCCCGCGCGCTGTACATGTGTCTGCCGCTGGCGCTCACGCGCGACCGGACCGCCATCGGCACCGTGAGCCGCGAGGCCGTCGCGCGCCGCGAGGACGACCTCAAGCACTGCATCGTGCTCTCCTCGGGCCTCCTCGACACCCTCCAGCCCTCGGAGGTCATGTCGGCCATCTCCGGCGCCATGTTCGCGTTTGTCCTCGGCTACTGGCTGAACCCGAGCCGCGCGGACGAGTGCGACGCCCGCAGCTCCGACGGCGTGATCCCCGTGGACGCCATGTCGACGGTGCCCTGGCTGGCCACCGCGGCGTCCATCTCGGACATTGCCAGCTACGCCCTGGCGCAGGCGATCGACGGAGACTCCGTGCTGACGTTCGAGCGGTCCGCGCTGCCGGTGCTGTCGCGGTTCAAGCAGGCGTGGAGGCTGTGCCAGGACCGCGCGTCGCTCGTCGCGGTACAGGACCTCAAGACGGTGATCTCCGGGGTACTAAAACAGAGCGCGGGGTCCCACGCGCTCGTCGGGGAGCTGCACGCCGGGGCGCTGCTCGACCAGCTCGAGGAGGACGCCGCCAAGTCGCGGAGCTCGGCCGCGGGGTGGGTGGCGGACTCCGGGAGCGTGGCGGAGGTGCGGGCGCGGGAGGCGTTCAAGTGGAGCAAGTCGAAGGAGTACGGGAGGACGTTCGTGGGCGCGGAGAAGCGGACGCACTTCGCGTGAGTGGTTCCGCGGAGAAAGGGTGCGCCCCCGCTCGTGCGTTTGACGGAGACGGGTGTTGTATGTGTGAAATGGTGCTGGAATGTCGTGTGCTGGCGACGAATTGTGCGTGGAAGCAACCGAGGGGATTGCGGGCGAGCTGTTGGTTCTCGCGTTGCTCGGGCGCGGTCACAGTCCGTGTTTGGCCCGGGCGGGCTGCGTCTATTTGTCTAGGGGTGGCAAGTCCTCCCTAAGCTTCGCGGTGACCTCGCTGAGGTCGACCCACTTGGTCGTTGGCAGCTTTGGTCGTGGCTGCTTGAGGAAGGCGTATCGAACTATGTCTTCGTCGTACCTGCGCGCGGCGACGGGAGAGACACGGAAAAGGTCCGCCACACCGGCACACCCTGGCACCGCACGACCGGAACCGCCATCGAGGAGCATGCTGTGGCACGTATCAGCACGGAACCGGCCAGGACTACGCCGTGCGTTCGCCCGGCAGCGCGCACGCCCCGACCAGGACACACCTCATGATCTCGTCCAGCCGCTTGCTCAGATCCGGGCCTGCGGCGTACTCCAGCTGCACCATGAACAGCTCCTTCATCTTGCCCGCGCGCGTCTGGACCGTGTAGGCCGTCGGGACCACCCCGAAGCTCTTAATCCCCGTCAGGACGCCACCGCTGTCCAGCACCGACACTCCGAGCACTTTCAGCACCTGCTCCGCCTTCTGCATGCTCACCCGCGGCCGCATCTGGCACAGCAGCTGGTACACCGGCATCCTGGCCCACCGACACCCCCAGCCCGACCACGCTCAGCTCCCTCCGGGCCTCAGAAGCCACTCCACCCTTCTTTTCCACGCGATGCAGAGGTATGAGCCACCCAGCACGAACGCACGGCCACCACAATCGCCCCCCTTGCGTCGCTGGTGTCGCCGGAACACCCACGCAGCGCCTGAGACGCACAGCAACGGCGTGCTCGCCCCAGGAGTGAACCTCACTTCTACTCCCGCCCCGAGTCCGACTCGCGGGCGGCCGCGCGATCGGGTTGCGCGGCGGCGCCACGATGCCAGTTGAGTGGACATATCACACGCGAGGCCGCTTCCCTGCTTCGTGGCCGGGTACTGCCGTGCGGGCTCCCAGCAGGGGCCGGAAGCAGTGCGGCACGTGCGGCGCCTGCGCGCCTCCGAGGGCCAGCCGCAGCGATGGGCCGCGGCGCTGTTCAGTATGTGCTCCTGAGCACGCTGATGGGAGCAGGCGTCGTGGCCCATGCCTTCCACACCCGGCACCAGTGAGCTCCTGTGCACTTCCGCGTGCCCCGCGCCCCCCGCGGATCCTCTCCGCGCAGGACCGCCTCTGCGCAACCACCGAGCTCCAAGGAAGCCAGCGCGCGCACAACGCGCGGGCACCAGCCTCGCAGCGCGCGCCGCGAGGCGTCCTGCCCACAACCCCACTCCGGCCCGTTCCGCGCAGGTTCTTCCCGGCGATGGTGTACCTCTCCACGTCGAAGATCGCGATCACGGTCCTCGCCAACGCCGCGCTGTCTTACGCGTACGGCCTCTTCCTGCTGGCCGTGCGCGTCTTCTTCGTTTCCCTGCGTGACGACGAGGCCGAGCGCGTGTCCGAGCGGACGCGCAACGCGGTGATCGAGACGTGCCTCGCCCTGACCGTCTTCCGCGAGGAGTTCGGCCTCACGACCGTCGGCATGTTCGGCTTCCTGCTCGTGGCCAAGATCATGCATTGGCTCCTCCATGACAGGGTGGCCTTCCTCGACACCGCGCCCACCGTGCCCGCCGCGACGCACGTGCGCATTGTATCGCTCCTCAGCCTCCTCCTCTGGGTCGACGCGATGATGCTCGAAAGCGGCGTCCAGTCCATCGTCACAAAAGGCGCGGCACACCCTCGTCCCGCTCGACCACCGCTCCGCGTGGCACGGTGCTGCGTTGCACGCCGCGACCCCGCGCCCCAGGCCCACGTTCACTCTCTCACCTCCGCTCTCCGCGCCCTCCCCGGCCCGCGGACCCCTCAACCACGTCGCGCTGCCCCCTCACTTGCCGCGCCCTTCAACGCCCGCATCGCCGCAGGCGCGTCCGTGGTCATCCTCTTCGCGTTCGAGTACGCCATCCTCCTGGTCCAGGCAGCCTCCACGGGCCTGCGCTACGCGTTCGCGGCGGCCAACCAGCACGCACAGGGCCGCTGGGAGGGCCGCTCCCTCTGCGTGCTCTATCTCGACCTCATCTCCGAGCTCATCAACCTCGTCCTGTACGCCGCGTTCTTCGTGATCGTCTTCGCGTCCTACGGGCTCCCCGTCCACCTCGTCCGCGCCCTCTACATCAGCTTCCTGTCCTTTCAGCGTCGCCTCAAGCGCTTCATGTCCTACCGGCAGCTCACCGCGGCGATGGACAGCAGGTTCGCGGACGCCACGCAGGAGGACATGGACCGCTGCGACGGCACGTGCATCATCTGCCGCGACGAGATGTCGGCCGGTCCCGGGGCGAAGAAGCTAGGCTGTGGGCACTGCTACCATCTGCGCTGCCTGCGGTCGTGGCTGGAGCAGCAGCAGACGTGCCCGATCTGTCGCGCGCCGATCGAGGCGCGCCCGCGCCCCGCGCAGCCGGCCCGCGCCCCGCCGCGCGAGGGTGCGGAGGCGGCGGAGGGTGCGGAGGCGGGCGGCCAGCGCAGCCGCTGCCGCAGCCGCAGGCGGCGGCGGTGCCCTGCCGGTGCCGGGGACGTGGCGCGGCCGGACGCGAGCGGCCTGCGCCGCCGCGTGCACGCCGGTGCGCCCGGCGACGCTCCGCAGGCCGCGGAGGGGGGTGTGGCGGGCGCCGGGGGGAGTGCTGGGACGGTGGAGCGGTCGCCGTCGAGCGCGAGGGAGGCTGCGCGGGAAGCGGCGCTGCGGCGGCTTGCAGCGGCGCAGCAGGCGGCCGCGGAGGCTGCGCCGGCGGCTCCCACGGAGGCTGCGGGGGGCGCCACATCGACAACGGTCCCGGGTCTCACGCCGGTGATGAGCGCGTCGTCGATGACCTTCGCCGGGGGGCCGCCGCACACGCCGCCGTCGCTCCCGGCCGCGTTCGCGCACCCGCAGCAGCCGTCCCCGGCAATGGCACAAGCGCACGCGCACGCTCACGCACAGCCCCCGCACCTGCCGGCGGGGAGCGTCGGGTACCTGCCGATGACGTGGAGCGTGCCAGGGATGCCGATGATGACGTCGGTGCCCATGCTGCGGTGGGCGCCGCCGACCGAGGACCGCGCGGAGGGCCCCACACGCCAGCCCCCGCCCGCAATGCTTGCCATTCCAAGCTTCCATATTCCCGGCATGATCGCGCCGTTTCCGACGCTCCCCGTCGGCGCATACGGGCAGTACTCGCAGGGCTTCGCGGCCGGCGCGCCGCCGATGCCGGCGATGCCCGACACGGCGCACGCCGCGGACGGCAGCGAGCAGCGGGGCTCGGCGGGGGCGGACTCGAGCAGCCAGTCGGGCGGAGCGCCGCGGTACACTCCCTTCGCGCACCCGTTCATCGGGAGCCCGTTCGTCGCGTCGATCGTGCATCTGCACCAGCTGCAGATGCCTGGAGCGGTGGCACCCGCGGGGGCCGCAGGGCAGGGCGGCGGGGCCGCCGCTGGCTCGGCCGTGCCGGCGCCGAGCACGGTGGACGCGCGGAGTTCTCCGTCGACAGCAGGGCCTGCTGGGACCGAGGCGTCGCCGCAGCCCCGCGAGCCATCCCCAACACCCCCCCCTGTGTCGGCACCGACGAGCCTCGTGCACGTGCAGCCGCTGGCGATGGCGTACGTGCCGGCGCAGCCGGCGGTGTCGCAGGGGGACCACCAGATGGCGGCGCAGGCGGCGTACGAGGCCGGGTCGCTCGTGGCCAGCGCGATGCTGGGAAGTCGCGGCACGGGTCACAGTCGTAGCAGTGACGCCGAGGCCGGGCCGTCGGGGGCGGGGGCGAGCCAACAGGAGGTACGGCGGTGCACGCAGGGCCCCGCTTGCGGCGCTGGGCCCAGTGCCCCCGCAACGCGTCCTCTTGCTTTGCCCGCGTACGGAAACAGTCTCTCTTTCATAGTTGTTTCAAACAAGTATGGGTCGGAGTTCTGACCCGCCGTCGTCTCGTGTGTGCGCAGGCTGAGACCGACGGCCAGACGCAGGAGGGCCGCAAGGCGCACCACGCGGCGCTCGTGGCAGCCACGGCGACTGCCGCGGCGATGATGGGGCAGCCCCTGGAGCAGTTCCTGAAGCAGCACGCCGACCTGAAGCCCAAGCACGAAGAGGCGCTGCGGTGCATGGCGGCGTCCCAGAACGACGGCGAGGCGTCCTCGGCGCGGGAGGGGCAGCCGGGGGCGTCCGCGGGGGAGCAGACGACGACGGTCGAGGTGGGCGGTGCCTCCGCCGACACGGGGAGGGTCGAAAACGGTGGCGCCGGGGACGGCGCGGCGGAGGTGGAGCCGGAGAAGGCGGGGGAGGAGCGCGGGGAGGGGGACGATGCGGCGGGGCGGACTGAAGCCTGACATTGGGCTGGCAGCCTGTGACCGACTTCTTACGGGTGTTTGCGCGCGACCGCGGGTGGCCTCCGTCGTTCTTGACCACGCGCCTGACGTTGGGCGAGGTTCCTTCCGTCTTGCGCCGGACTGCCGCGCCGCCGCCGCGCCTTGGGGTGCTCAGAGGCGCGGTGCGACGCTGAGAGGCTCGGCACGACGGCGGCGCGGGGGCGATCTGGTTGACCCAGGGCGTTGCTGCGCGTGTCTCTCGGCGACGAGAGCAAGGAGTCTTGAGGAACGATAAAGAGTGATGTTTGATTCTACTGAACAAAAAGGGGGAGGGGGGGATTTGGGATCTGATCTGTTTCGGCGGCGCCCGAGTGAGCATGTGCCGGGCGGGTGGCGGGCGTCACGGGCACTCGCGAAGCGCACTGCGTCGGTGTCCAGCGGCCAGGAAGGACCAGCGGCGCGGATCGAGTGTGGCATGTAGTGGCAGCTTGCAGCATGAGTTGCCTGGGCAGGGCGCTGGCGGCACCGTTGGCGGCAGGGCGCGGCCGCCTTGGAGGTCGTATGCTGTCCACGTCATTCAGGGCACAGGTTCGCATGAGGGGGTCGGTGGTGCATCACACGGCGGGGCGGAGACTGCTGCGGTCGGTCAATTCTCACTCGTTCGCGCCGCGGCGGGGCTTTTTCTGCTCTTCGTCGCGACTGAGGGGATGTTCGATTCGCGCACTTGCATCGAAATCTAAGAGAGAGGGAAGAAGCTCGTCGAAACGCCGCAAAAGTGCACGCAAAGAGGACGACTTGGAAGATCAGCCTGTCCTGTCCTCGAATTACGAGGAGTACATGGCCCCCCCGAGCTACGTAGACAGCCAGCGCGAGAGCGACGCAGCGCACCCTCACGTGCCTGTCCTGCTCCAGGTACGAGCATTATAGCGCGCCCCTGCAATGATGCAGACCCTCCCTCGTGCGCCGCATTCCCGTGCAATCCGCGGACTTCGCGATGCCAGAGCGGGACAACCGCATGTCGTGAAACCGCTCGTGCTCCGCCGGGGACCCGCCACCGCTGAGGCGCGCCCGCATCGGCTCAGGAAGCAACCTTCGGTCAACTGCGTGCGTCCCTGTGACAGACAACGCGACTCGGCGGCCCCACGCTCCAGCCACGCGAGCGCGTTCGTCCGCAGGAGGTCCTCGACCACTTCGCCCCCGTGTCGATGAAGACGTACGTCGACGGCACCCTCGGCGCTGCGGGGCACGCCGTGGCTCTCCTGCGGGCGCACCCGGAGTGCACGACCGTGGTCGGGCTGGACCAAGACCCCACCGCACTGGAGCTAGCGGGCAAGCGGTTCGCGCAGCTCAAACAGGAGATCGGGCGCCCAGACCTGCAGGTGGGTTCTTATACCTCCCCAACACACCCCCCCTCCGCGAGGACCTGCGCTGGTCGCGAGCAGCGGAACGAGCGTGTTGTTCCTCGCAGGTCGAACTCGTGAGATCGAACTTCCGGGACATTGGCGCTGTGATGGAGAGGTTGGGACACGCGGGGAGCGTCGACTGCATCCTGCTAGACGTCGGCATGTCCTCGATGCAGCTCGACTCGCCAACGCGCGGCTTCAGCATCCTGCGGAACCCGGACGCGCCGCTGGACATGCGCATGGACCCCGACGGCGCCCTGACGGCAGGTGAGCGCATCAGTTTGCGCCTCGACACGCGACGCGGCTCATGCCTTCCCGTGCCTTGACCTTGGAATTCTTATACGAATCTTTGCGTCGCTCGGAGACCGACGTCGTCTGCGATCTCGGTCTTGCAGCATTGATAATCAACCAGTGGTCGGAGGCGGCGCTGGGCGAGGTGTTCCGCGAGTACGGCGAGGAGCGGCAGTGGCGCGGCTTCGCAGCTCGCATCGTCGACGCGAGGGAGGAGGCGCCCATCGCGACCACGGCGGACCTCCTCTCCGCGCTGCGTCTCGACGGCAGCACGGGCAAGTGGCGGGGCGGGCACCCGGCCACCAAGGTCTTCCAGGCCCTGCGCATCGCCGTGAACGACGAACTGGGCGCGCTCGAGACCGCGCTGCCCGCGGCGATCGACGCGCTGGCGCCGGGCGGCCGCGTTGGCGTGATCTCGTTTCATTCACTCGAGGACAGGCTAGTAAAGCGTATCATGCAGCGGGCGGCCGGGAAGGGTCCGCCGTGGGCCAGGGGCGACGGGCCGCTGTGGAGCGCGCGCGGGGCCGGCGATGGGGTCCGCGCGGCGCGGGGGGGGAGTAAAGGGGGTCTGTTGGAGGCGGAGCTGGAGGCGGCGCGGGACGAGGCGCCGGTCGGGCGGCTGGTGACGCGCAAGGTCGTGGAGGCGACGGCTGCGGAGGTGGAGTTCAATGCGCGGGCGCGGCCGGCGAAGCTGCGCGTTCTCGAGAAGCTGTGAGCGCGTCACGCTCCTTGTCCAGTCCGCGCAGCCCAGGCTGCAGCGCACGCCCGCGGCGCTCGCGAACAGCGCGTGTCACCATCCCACGCCACCACAGGGTTAAAAAGAGAAGAAGCAAAGATATGGGGCTGCTGGCGTATCCTGCGAACCCACCGTCGCCTCGAAAGCTGGCTCCCTCCGAGGCGGCAAGAGGCTGGACGCCGTCGCGTCACTGCTGCAGCTGCTTTGTGCGCGAACATGGGCCAACATTCACAATACAAACATCAAATCTAATCCAGTCCGAGATCCTTGCAGAGCCGCTCCATGATGACGTCCGTGGCCATCGTCGCCACCACCTCCTTCCCCGCGATCTCACTCGCCACCACGAAGTGCCGCGGGTGCTCGCGCACTTCCTGCTCCACCGCCGGGTGCGTGAACCCTGCAAACACCCCAGCGGCGACACACGCTCACCATCGACCGCTGACAGACCGGGGGGAGGGGAGTCGCCGGCTGCACGCGTGTGGTCGCAGGAGGCCGGCAGAGGCACTGGCTCGCAGATGTAGCACTCTGAGTACGAATCTCGACGCACAGACCCCACACACGACTCGATGTGTGGCACATTTGGAATCTGTTGTTGCTGCGGCGATGGGCTCACCTGGCACGTACGCCTTCGCGACCATCCTGGCGAGCTCCATGTCGTTCTCGTCGTCGCAGAGCATCGCGGTGCGCGACCAGTGCCCCCCGAACTCCCGCAACACGTACGCCGCCGAGCGGTGCTTTCCGCTCTGGGGCGGCACCACGTCCATCATGCCGAGGTTGAAGTACACGTTCACCTTGCCGTGGTACGGCTTGCTGCTGTCCGTCAGGATCTCCTCCCGCCACCGCTCCAGCAGGTTGTTGTCGTCCTCTGGAGGCGCCTTCACTCGAAAGGTCGTCGCGTACATCGTGTCCGCGAACAGCCCCGCCTTCGCGATGTCTCTGCATGGGGGCGCGCGCAGCGCTCGTGGTGAGCTGCGCGCCGGACCGAACCGACAGCGCGCGGCGGGACCAGCGCGCAAAACGCAAGAGGGCACATGCAGGCGTTGCGAGGCTGTGTTGGAGGCGCGGACGCAGGCGCGCGGCGGCGCGGCGTGCGCGAGCGTCCGCGATGCAAGCGCGGTGGTGTGCCGCGGGGGTCCGCGTCGCGAGCGCGCACCTGTAGACGTCCCAGACGTACCCTTCCCTTTCGTGGGGCGGGACACGTTCGTCGATGTCGGGCTTGGACGCCTCCGCCATGCTCTGTCGCCAATTCATGTCCTCGACCAGCGGCGCCGCCGTGAGGCCGTCCTGCGCGAAGGCGAGCCGCGGGGACCGCGTTGAGTGCGTCGCAAGCGCAGTCACGAGTGACGGCTCGCGCTGCGCGCCGCCGCCCCGGGACGCGCGCGCGGGCATCGCGGGGACGTGCGAGCACCTTTCTCGGGTAGAAGATCCGCCCGCCGCTCTCGCCAATGTACGCGTCAGCCACGGGCAGCGCCGGGAGCCTGCTAGCCAGAGTGGCAAGGCGACCGCCCGTGACCACGACGATCTTGATGCCCGCCGCGCGCAGTTTCGCGAACCTCTCAAGCGTGGCGACCGAGATCACCGCGTTCGAGCCCCGCGCGCTCGGCAGGCACCGCACGCACGGATGTCGCACGCCCGTGGCTCTCTCTACGAAATCAACCTGCGATTGCGCAGCGCGTACGCGCGAACGTCCGATTATTCTAGCGCCGCTGTGACGATACAGGTACGTTCACGGCGCGGCGCCGCAGTTCGGGGCCGGTGAGCGCGGCACCTGGCGGGGAAGGAGCAGCCCATCAGGCGGGACTTTGGGGAGCTCGAAGCGACCGTGCTGGAGGAGGTCCTCCTCTTTGTGGGCGATCGTGCCGTCCACGTCGGTGAAGACGATGAAGGGCGGTTGAGGCTCTGGCAGCTGCGGCCCCACTGGCATCGCGCGCGGGCTCCGGGCGCGGCCCGAGAGGGTGCGCCGGAGGCAAGGTAGGAGACGCGCCGGCGTGCGCGGGAGCGGCGCGAAACGGAGAATTGCGACCGCCTGTGGGAGAGTCAGTCGGCCTGACGAGCTGCTGGGCGCGGAAGACGCTCGATCTTCCGCGGAGACGGTCCGGCACGATCGATTGGAGATGCCTGAAGCAACGGTGCTTGCGCGCGAACAGAAGGGGCTGCTGACGCGAATCTTGGCCTGGCTCTCTTCTAGTGGGACAGTTCATGCGTCCGGGCGCCCGACCACGCCGCCGCGCGCTGCTCGCGCGCTGTCGCGGGACGCCCCTCGTACAACGCAGTGCAGGTCATACGGGCCGGTTCCCCGGTCCGTACGCGCCAACATGGCACCGCTGCGTCGCCGTCGCCTCGCAGAATCCTCTCAGCGTGCGGTGCGCCTTCTCCGGCCAGAACGCGTCGCTGGCGGCGCTAGATGTCCTTCTGTAGTGTGTGCCCGAGCGCTGCCGCTCTCTGCAGCGCACGACCAGCAGTCCCTTCGCGATGCAGGCATGCTGTTGCGCGGGTCTACCCTGAGCGCTGCTCGGACGCTAGGTCCGCCCCGGACGACCATGCGGCGGCCGTGAGCAGACGGGCAGTACTTGCGATCGCTGCAGCGGCGCCGTGCCTGCTGCGGCCGCGGTCTGCGCTGGCCGGCGAGGAGCAGGACGAGGACGAGTACGAGTACGTGGAGGTCGAAGAGATAGGCGGCACGCCGACGCCGGACAGCAAGGTGCGAAGTGCCTGATGCTAGCAAACGACCCGCTGTGCCGGGCCGTGAGCGCTGCCTGGCGACGCGCTTTGCCCTCATCAGCTGACGCGTGCCTGGAAATTCGCATCGCGCACCAGAGGCAGATATGTTTCGCACGGCCGGCGCCCCAGCCGAACCAAACGGCTGATCAGAATATGACATCGCGCGTTTTTTTCCCGTCACCTGCGCCGGCGCACGCACCCGCACGATGGCGTGAAGCTCCCCGCAGGTGCTGGACATAGACGGGGAGCAGTTCGTGAGCCTCGAGTGGGCAGCGATCGTCCCGAACGGCTTCAAGGAGGCCCCGATCCCAACCCGGAAAAACACCATCGGGCAGCGGGCCTCGGGGCTGTTCGACACCAACCCGAACGCCGCGAAGGAGAACAGCCCCGTGAAGGCGGTGTGGGTGCTCGAGGGCCGCCCGGACGTGTCCCTATCCGTCGTGCAGCAAACGGCGTCATCCATCAAGCCCACGTTCACTCAGCTGACCGACATCTCGCAGTGGGGCTCGCTCGAGGACGCCGCGAGGATCGTTCTCCCGCGCGGCAGCAGGCTCGTGTCTTCCAAGGTCATCGCCCTGGACCTCGGGGAGAAGGACACAGGTGCGCGCGGCACACGTAATGCTCGTTCGAGGGTGTGTCGCGACGCGCGGCCCGGAGGACAGGGCCCCGCGGCAGGGCCTGGCGCGCGCACAGTACCGCCGCACCCGTCCCAGCCGCCTGCGCGCGTGCAACGGCGCCAGATGCAGCGGATCATGGTTGGACGATACTGCATGGTTTGATGTGGTGCGCACGCAGGTACCGTGCGCGGGAAGGTCAAGCAGGACCTGCGCAACGTGTACCGGTACGAGTTCGTGGCGTCGAACGGCCGGCGCGTGGCGATGGCCGTCGCGGCGCTGCGCGGGGAGGTGTTCTTCTTCAACTCGTTCGGGGACGACGCCGCGTGGAAGGACAAGGCCACGCGGCGGAAACTGCGCGGCGCCGCGGACAACTTCCGCGTCCTCGACAAGCCCATGTTCTGACTCCCGCGCCCGTGCCACTCCACGGCCCGCGGACGCAGTGTGACGCAACAGATCGGCCCCAGGAGCGCCCGAACCGTGCACGTGCAGCCCTGAGGGTGCGGACCCGCGGGCGCGCAGCGTGTCGCCGCGAACCAGGGCGGTCTTGATGGTACGAGTAGGAGCTGGGGGGGGAGTAGTGTTTTGTCTGTCAGGCTCGGTCTGGAGGGCGGGAGCGGGCCTCGTGGGCCATGCGCGGGCACAGCACCCGCACTTCGCACTCGGATTCGCGTCTGCCTTTCATCTGCGCCGGAATTCCTTTACCTTCGAGCTGCACACAAGCCTTGCGCACGTTTTCGTTGCGTCGTCACGATGGGCAAGGTCACCGCGACTCCGTGCAAGAACTGCATCTACCTGAAGCACCCGGCCGAGAAGGTCTGGGCTCTGCTGAAGTGCGCCCCCGTCTACCCGCGAATCAGCCACCCGCGCACGCGGCCGCGGCCAATTCTGTGCCCTTGCAGCAGCAGCCCCACCGCGGTCGGCCGGGCGCGCTCGAAATGCCGAGCTCGCGCGCGCCGATGACGTTCGTACCTAGAACATGCCACGCAGCGCGTGTCGGCGCCGTGTTCTGTCCCCCGCCGCCCTGCAGCACGCCCCCCGTCGGCTCACCTAGCCTCTTAGGTGAGCCCGCTCCCGCGCGCTGCAGGGACTTCGACAAGCTGAACGAGGCCGCACCCAACGTCGTGCAGAAGTGCGAACTGGTCTCCGGAGAGAACAACACGGTGCGAGACCGCCCCTGTCAGGCTTCATGTGACGCAACAGCATTGGGCCCGTGCCCCTTGTAGGCGGCAGTCTGCATGATGCCCGTGTGCGCAAGCGCAGATCCCGGCATCAAGCTACCCGTTCCGACGGTTGGAAACATCATTCCTTCTATCCACACCGAGAGGAACTGCCTGCCCTGCGCTGCCGACACGCAACGGCGCGCCGCGGCTCCCGCGTGCCTTTTCTGCAGGTCGGCGCCCGTCGCAACCTCAA
Organism: Pedinophyceae sp. YPF-701; assembly: GCA_916048055.1. Taxonomy (NCBI): domain Eukaryota; kingdom Viridiplantae; phylum Chlorophyta; class Pedinophyceae; species Pedinophyceae sp. YPF-701. The sequence goes on along the minus strand of CAJZHL010000001.1, from coordinate 730,385 downwards.
CGACGCCTTCATGGAGACTCTCGTCGCCTACGACGCGGACAACATGACGTACACGTACTCGATTGACCAAGGTGAGACGCCAGCGCCCGCAACGCCTCTCCACCACCGCTTCGACGCGTCTACAATGCCCGCGGCGCTCACCAGCGGCTCTCGCTGCTTTCTGTCCCTGCAGACTCCGTCCCACCGCAGATCAAGGAAATCACGAACTACCGCAGCACGTTTACTGTTGTGCCTATCAACCTGGGGGCGGGCGCGGGAGGGTGCGTGGTCACGCAGCAGTCCTCGTGGGAGGAGCCCGAGGGGGACAAGGGCACGCACGGCTTCTGCATGCCCATCTACGGAGCGCTGTTCAAGGACATGGAGGCCCTCCTGGGCTGAGACTCTCACGCGCAGTCACTGAGAAGCAAAGGCGGTTTGTGAGTGACCGGACCCCCTCGCGAGGCGCTACACGAGATCGCTGTGGGCACCCACATCCCGGCCACCTGCGCCGTGGTTCGACGACAGCAGTTGCATGCACGCAAGGCTGATATCTTGGACCCACACACCACTTCAAATTTGCTGATACTGGGCCGGTGCATCGCCCGCAAACCCACTGTTGTCAAGCGACCTGAGCTGCCTGCTCGTATGTGGCATGCACATTATGTGCGAATCCCGCACGACCCTCCCCGACGGTGCGGCGGCGCCACCTAAGCCCAAAGTGAATCTGCAGTCGGCGTCGACAACGGTTGCCCGCTTGCGTCCCACGGCTGCGCCGGACACCCCTCGGCACGACCAGGGGACCGCAGCCGCGCGGGATCTCGAAAGCCACCTCCTCGGTGGGATTTCCGGCCCGGGACGCAGCGTGTGGGTCTCGATCCTGCGCGGTGGAAGCCAGGGCGCGGCGCTGACGTTCTCGGCCACGCGGGCGGACGCGAACCCGACCGTTGCAAGCGACGCGCTCTCAGCGGCCGCGACGTCGCGGCCCTCCCAGCCCCCATGGCACAGCGCCTGTCGGCGGGCGCAGCAACGGACGCGCGAATCACCGACGCGCAGCCGCCCCCGCTCATTTCCGTCGTGATCGGCGCCAACAGCGAGGTCGCGTCGACCAGCCGGGGGGGCCTCTTGCTCGAGTCGGGGGCGGAAGAGACGAAAACGTGACACGGAGACATGACTCGTGATGAGTAAGCAGCTCGCCGGCAGAATGACCGACCCCCGGAGCTTTAGGGGCGTAGCGCCGAGGAGGCTGCTGCACACACACTAGAAAGGTCTCCAGATGAGATGCCGCCGCTGACGCGCGCGATCTAGAGGGCGGCGCTGCCGCCGCCGCAGGGGGTTGAGAGCCAACGTTCAGCCCAGCTGGGCCCTCTGCCGCGCCGTTCCTGCAGACGTCGAGGCGGAGCGCAATCCGCGGCCAGTGATGGTCGCGCTCGACTTCAGTAGCCTTCCAGTGAGTGCCGCGTCGACCGACGCGCGCCGTTGAAAGCAAGCCACGTTTTTCGCGGCGGCAGAGCCCTGTCCAGCGCTAAGCCCAACTGAATCAATGCCGCATGCAAGCTCTAGAGCTCTGCTTGCCAGCCCACGTATCGACGAACACCGCGCTGCAGCGACCGGCGCGATCTCCGCGATCGTCTATGAGTGCCACATCGGCCACCGCGCCGTGCGCACCGTGCGAACCTACATTGCAGGTCGTACCACCTCTGCCGGATCTATTCGATCACATCGTGTCCAGCGGGGAGGCGAAAGCCTCCCCCGGGTTCCTAAAGCCGACGCACCAGCCGTGGTATGGCCTGGCGGCGGTGGCGCAGCCGAGCGCCCGGCGCATCCTCGCGCTCCAGGCAGCCGTGGTCGACGAGCTCGGCGCGGTCACGTCCCAGTACCCCAGCGCTCCTCTCGTTCGACACAGCCCGGACCAGTCGCGCGCGCCCCTGTGCCCAGAGCTGGCAATCATATCTGCGGCGAGCACTCAATCCCTCAACTACGCGGACGCGCTCTCAGGCCTCGCGGCGGCCGTCCGCGACGTCCGCGAGCTCGCCCAGGTGCGGCCCGCGAACCATGCTCGCGGGGCGACCGTTGCGTGTCCAGCGACGCCAACCACCAAGGCTTCCACACACAGAAAGTTGCGTTGTGGGTGTCTTGTCCGTGCAGGGCTGCGTGATGCTGCTGGCGAGCGCGGAGACGGAGGCGCAGTGCAAGCAGCTCGAGCTGCACTTCCGCACCGACCTGCGAACCATCCTGGAGCGCAAGGCAGCGGCCCTGGCAGCTCTCGAGGCTGCGCGCTCCGTCGTGGCAGTCTTGCCTCGCGTGGACCTCTCGCTCAGCACAATCGTCGTGTGCGGCTGCCCCGGCGCCGGAGCCAAGACCTTCGTGCGCCGCGTCGCCGGGGGCGGCGCCGCCGCGCTTCCCGATGGATCCGAGGGCGCGGAAGACGACGGAAGCCCTCTGCTGCTGTGCCAAGGGCAGCTGGGGGGTGCACGCTGCCAGATCCTGGGCGTGACGGACCCGGCAAGCGTCCAGCGAGGGGTCGAGAGCGGCGACGGCATGCACCTGGCCGCGGCGGAGCTCGTGCGACACCTGCAGCGCGCCGTCGTGGTCCTGGTGGTGGACGTCAGCGGAGCAGGGCGTGGCGTGCACGAACAGACCTCGGTGCTCCGCGGAGCGGCAGATGTCCTCTTTCTAGGACGGCCCTGCCTGCTCGCATGTACCAAGACGGACCTGCGCGACGTTTCGCGCGCGGATTCGGAGGCGAGAGATGCATTGCAGGAATTCGCCCGAGAATTGGGCGCGGGGGCGTCGGAGGACGACGCGATTCCGCTTGCGATGTCCGCTCTCACGGGGGCAGGCGTGGCGGAGGTGTGCGCCGCGGCGTCGGACCTGCTGGCCAGCGTGGGGACGCCCCGGGGTGTGTCTGTTGCTGACTCAGCACGCGCGCCGGCGTCCGCGGGAAGCTTGCCGCGCGAGGCGTCGTGGGGCGTTCCATCGCTGCTCGGGCCGCTGCGGTGGCTGCTGGCGTTCGCGCGTCCCGCGCCGGCGCACCACGAACTGAGCGCGAGGCAGCCACTGCTGGACGGCGGCGACGAGGGCGCGGCTGCGCCGGAGAGCATCGTCGACGTGTCGCGGCACGTGGTGTGCTGCTGCTGCTGGCCGAGGACGCGTCCCGCCGCCGGGCATTGAGCCCCTGCCGACGACGACTGGAGAACGCATGCGTTGTTTGTGTGTCCCGGCGAGAGCATGGAGCCTGGCTGGAACGCTCGGGCGCCCCGCACGATTACCGAAGATTACGGCATAACCCTGAGCAGCTGCGTCGGCGCGCACGACCACCGGGGATCTCAACCGACCACTTGTGTCACAAGTGGAGACTTATTGCCTTGCTGCATTCACACCAGCTGCTGCTTACCCAGCCCCCAAGGCTGCAAGAGCCCTCCGATCCTTCGCTGCGAGACCCCTGCCGACACTTGGCCGCTGGAGCCGTGTCAAGCCCATGACTTGCAGGCACCCCCACCTGCACAAGGGTCGCCCCGGGAGAAGCCCCCGCGGGCCGCTCGGGGCGCGAGATTCTCAATTCCTGTGATTTCAATGATTCCGCGTCACTCTCGGCACCGTGCGAGCGCATTCATTACACGCGCCGTGCCAACGCCTCTCACGGCGTTAGCGCATTATATAGATGGAAACAATCGCCGCTTCCCGTCGTCCGACGCCGTCCGCTCACCGCCGGACGCGCGCTCACTTCCCCCCCCGCGCGTCCGTCCACTCCGCCTCCACGACCACCTCGTCGTCATCGTCGTCCACCCTGCGCCCACCACGCCCCCCGCGGCTCGTGTCCACCTTGATTACGCGCCCGTCCGCAGTCTGTACGGCCACGTCCAGCTTCCGGGGCCCCTGCGACGACTCCACCGCCTGCACGCTCGCCTGGCCCCTCCCGCGCGGCCCAGAGACGATCATTATCAAAGAGATGTTCTTGCTGCGGACGCCGTTTATGATCGACGTCGAAGAGGACTGCGACATCGGCGGAGTGACCTCGAGGGGCTCGCCGAGCGCCCCGCGCACGCCGCGGTCGGCCCTGCGGCGCAGTGGGCGCGAGGGGTCGCGCGGCGTCAAAACGCGGCAGAGACCGCTGGGCCACGCGAAGCTGGTGCGCAGGGGCAGCGGTAGGGCCGCGAGAGAGTGCCGCATCGCTGCCGGGAACAGGCCGGCCATTCTGCGTTCTCGCCGCGCGGCACAGGAGTCGCATGGGAGGGTTGTGGCGTACATGATGGCAGCGGCAGCTGCAGCGTACGCGTCGCGCGTCTCCTCCTGGGCCTTCTCCACGGCGTCCGCGAGGCTGCCGAGCGCGTTGCTGACCATACCGCCCAGGGCGCGTCCCAGCAGCCCCCCGCCGAACGTCTGTGCAAGGTCTTTCCCCGATGGCACGTTGTCGCGGGCCTGCGCGCGGCGCGAGGGGAGCGAACAGCGTCGCCGCGCGCGTCGGTCGAATCTGCTTGAAACTGCCGGCACCGTCGTTCGCCGTTGCACCGACGACAGCTGCGCAACGCACTGTAAAGGTTGTGCAGAGGGCCGGAGCGCCGGGGTCGGCGTGCCCGCCGTACCTTGGGCTCCTGGTAGATCTCCGCTTGCTCGGTCTTGCGGCTCTTGCTCGCCGGGGGCACATCGCCGGCCTTGGCGATAGCTCTCTCCACACCACTCTTCAGTTTTCCCCACAATGCTCTGCACAGCGCGCGCGGCAACGGTTGCGAGCGCGATTCTGGAGCAAGTAGGACTGGAGCGTTCGCTCGGTGCACGCGCGTGTCTCGACACCTCGGATTCAGCGCACGCGGCGCAGTTCGTTGCTAGAACGGTGCAGTTGATGGCGAGTGCGCGCACTTCCCGACTTTACTCGCGTCCTCCGCGATCTCCTCCCACGACTTGTCCTCGTCTCCCTTCCCCGAGCCGCCCGGAGGCCGCGACGCCATCGCACGCACGCACCGCGGCGCTGATGGCCTGCGCCACGCTCGCAGAGCCGTCCGCGCGGCCACCGCCGTCGCTCGCGCGGGCGCACGCATCCTCGCGCTCAGCATCGACGATGTCTCCTCAGGAACGAGCGTGGGAGGGCGTGCGGGCGTCTGAGCGCGCAGCAACGCGGCCTCTCCAACACCGTCTGGTAGCCTCTGCGCACCTTCAACCACGCGGCGAGAAATGCACAGGTTCCGGTCGCCGAGCGCTCTTCTCGCCTACAGTACGCACGGCAGCGCGGGCCTCGGCAATGCCGCCCGCAAGCTCCCGTGCCAGCCTCCGCTGCCTTCTCCTGGAGTCTCCACCTACGTGCAGTTCCGCCGTGCATCGCTCTCGCAGCTCGATTACCTGCGCGCGCGCGCCGCGCGCGCACAGCGGACTGTCCCGGCAGCGCGCTGATACCTTCTACGTCCAGAAAAGCCGCAGTGCCGCTGAGTTCGCCCGTCAAGTTTCATGCTTGGGCTACACAGCGTGCCCAACTGCTGCCCTCGCGCACGCTTCCCCCCGAACGGAGCGCGCAGGGCCGTGACGCGGTTCAGATCGATCCTGTCCCACCTGGGCACCACCCGCCGCCCGCGCATGGGCGTCGCAGCGTCCGCGCAACCAAGCAGGAACATGCACGCCAAGGCGGCCGCGACGGACGCCGCGACCGAGTCCCCCAAGCTCGGCGCGCTCGAGGACGTCAGGTTCGACAACCGCGTCCTGCGCGAGCTGCCCACCGGTGCGCACCGCCCCTCCACAGACCGCACGCGCCCGTGGAGTCGCCTCCGACGTGGACCGCAAAGCGGCCCGGGCGCCGCCAGCGCGCCTCGCGGCTTTCCGACGCGGCACCGCGACGGCGACGCGCTCAGCAGATCGCGCTGCGTGTCACGCGATCACTCCGCGCCTCACTCACAGTCTGCAAGGGCCTGGCGCGCCACACTTGGGTGATGTGTGCTTTGTCATGCGCAGAGCCGCTGCCTGAGAACCCGATGGACAACGCGAAGCCGCGGCCCATGGTGCGCGGGTTCTGCTTCTCCCGCGTGCCCATCCAGCCGCTCCCGAACCCGCGCGTGGTGGCCGCCTCGCCCGACGCACTGGCCCTGTGCGGCATCAGCAGCGACCAGGTGTCGCGGCCGGAGTTCGCCGAGGTCTTCTCCGGGTCCAAGCACCTCCAGGGCTCCACGCCAGCCGCCCACTGCTACTGCGGGTTCCAATTCGGCAACTTCGCAGGTCAGTCTCCGCTCACCCCTGTGCCCAAACGCTCCAGGCCGCGCCCACGGCCCCCCGCGACGCCGCTGAACCCCGTCGATCCTCCCGCCCGTACCTGACGGCCACTCCTCTCATCCTACGCGCACTTCGCCCGCAGGTCAGCTCGGGGATGGCGCCGCGATGTACTTGGGCGAGGCGGTGCGCTCCGACGGGGAGAGGTGGGAGATGCAACTCAAGGGGGCCGGAATGACGCCGTACTCCCGCGCCGCAGACGGCCGCAAGGTCCGCGCCTCGCGCCGCCACCCCCTCTGCGTCCACGCCGCCGCGCCGCGCACCTCACTCCGTGCGTACCGAGCGCGACGTCATCCCGCGGTGCCGTCGCAGGTCCTGCGCTCGAGCCTGCGCGAGTTCCTGTGCTCGGAGGCCATGCACGGCCTGGGCATTCCCACCACGCGCGCCGGCTGCGTCGTCGTCTCCGACGCCACGGTCGTCCGCGACGTGTTTTACAACGGTAACGCGCAGCGCGAGCCCTGCGCCGTGGTCCTGCGCATCGCGCAGACCTTCCTGCGCTTCGGCTCCTTCGAGATCTTCCGCAAGACCGACCCGCTCACGCAGCGCCAGGGCCCCTCGCACGGCCTCGAGCAGGACATGATGCCGCCGATGCTTGACTTTGCAACCTTCGCGTACTTCCCAGAGGTGTTCGCGACGTTCTGCGGGGACGTCGGGATCGGCGCGGACGTGCCGCGGGAGGAGCAGTACGCGCGCGTGAAGGCGCTCCCGACGGACGCGAAGCGGGAGATGTACAAGGGCTTAGTCAGGGAGGTGTGTTTGCGGACGGCGCGGCTGGTCGCGGGGTGGCAGGCCGTGGGGTTCTGCCACGGCGTCCTCAACACGGACAACATGAGCCTCACGGGCGTCACCATCGACTACGGACCCTACGGATTCCTCGACCGGTGCGCTCCTGACTCCGTTCTGTTTCACAACCCCTTCCAACCACAGGAACCGCGCCGCGCACCGCTCCATGCGCGCCCCCGCGCGGGGGGCGCATGTCTCCGCCACGCCAACGCAGGCCCCGCCCGCCCCGCGCACGCACGCAAGTCACCCGGACTCAAAACCCCCCCCCTGCCGCGACCCTGCGATGCAGGTATGATCCGGCGCACATCTGCAACTGGTCCGACGACGGCGGGCGGTACGACTACCGGTCGCAGCCCCGCCGCTGCTCGGAGAACCTCCTGAAGCTCGTCGACGCCCTGAAGCCGGTCGTCGGCGCCCTGGACTCACAGGTGTCCGCCTTCACGCAGGAATACGACCGCGAGTACCTCAGGCGCATGCGCGAGAAGCTCGGCCTGGTCTCCGAGTCCGCGGAGGTGGAGCTGCGCGAAGCGGACTCGAAGCTGATCGAGCGCCTGTTTACTACGATGGAGGCGACGGGCGCGGACTTCACGAACGCTTTCCGGGCGCTGATGCTCGTCCCGACGCCCAAGAACGACGGCGGTGCCGCGAACGGCAACGGCGGCGGCGGCGGCGCGGGCGGCGTGCCCGCGGGGTGCGAGGCGGCGCTGGACGCGCTGATGGCGACGCGCCTGTCGCTGCAGGACCTCATCGCGGCCACGCAGCCGCGGATCCCGGAGAAGAACCTGCAGATGGTGCTCATGGCCGTGCAGCGCGATCCGAACATCCTGTTCCAGCTCGGGATCTCGAAGGAGACGCTGGAGGCGGAAATGAACAAACATGAGCGGGTGCGGGAGCTCGAGGCGACCAAAGCTGAGGACAGGGACCAGGCGGACCGCGCGCTGTGGTCCGCGTGGCTGCGGGAGTACTGGACGCGGCTGGAGAAGGAAGCCGGCGTGGGAGGCACGACGCACGAGGAGCGCTACGAGGCGATGCGCGGGGCCAACCCGCGCGTGGTGCTGCGCAACCACCTCGCGCAGCACGCGATCGACGCGGCGGAGCGCGGGGACTTCTCGGAGGCGCAGCGGCTGTTCGAGGTCCTGCGGAACCCGTACGCGGACCCGGCGGGGCCGGAGGGGGAGACGACGGTGGACGGGTCGCTGCGGTACGACATGCCGCCGCCGCCCGAGGTGGAGAAGAAGTGCGTGAGCTGCTCGTCGTAGACGAGCGGGGGAGACTCCTTCGTGTAACAGAGAATCAGCATGATATGAAACACATCGACGTCGCGATGCCCACGCGGACGAGTGCATTCTGTTTTCTGTCTGACGACATCGATGTGCGCGATGACGACGACGAGAACGCCCCCTTCCTCGCTCACTCGATCGTTCGGGGCATGTGTCGATCGAACAGCGCGAGCATCTCCGACCAGGAGTGCTCCGACGCCGCGGCGTCGTACCCGAACCCCGCAGCGTAGTCCTCAGGAGCGACCTTGTCCGGCCGCGTGAACCCGTGCCGCGCGCCCCCGTACGTCGTCATGCGCCACGTCGCGCCCTTGCGGTCCATCTCCGCCACGAACGCGTCAACGCTGCTTGGCGGCACGAGCGGATCCGCGCTGCCGTGAAACACAGCGACCTCCGCACCCACGGGGCCGTCGTAGCAGCCGGACGTGCCTATCTCCGTTGGATCGTCCAGGATGCCGTGCATCGACGCCACGGCCCGCAGGTCCGCGACCTGTGGCTGATAGCGTGCGAGGTCCAGCACCACGCGCCCTCCCAGGCAGTACCCCACCGCTCCTGCCGGGCCCGTGCACCCGTACTCGCGCAGGGCGTCCAGCGCAGCTTCTGCGTGGGCGGCGCACGTTCCCCGAATGCAGTCTCGCATCGGCGTACCATAATATAATATAATAAGTTAACGAAGCGAGAACAAAAGACTGACAGAGTGCGACATGCCCACGTTGCGTCCTGACGAACGAGCAGGCTCCGTGCGCGCTAGCGGCTAGCTGTTTCGGGCTACGCACTGCTCCGGATTGCGGTCCGCGACCTGTCATCCTTCAGCCACGCATTGCACCGGTCCTTGTCCGCGCCAAACACAGTCCGCCCGGCCCCAAACATGTCGACCGCCGCGGCAGCGTAGCCCTCCGCGGCCAGCCTGCATTCCAGTGTCGCGGCCGCGTACGGCGACGTCGTGGGCCACTGCTGCGGCGAACGCACGTGTGCATGCGGGCCTGGAGGCGCGGCTGCGCCTTGCCGAGCAACAGGTGCGTGACGTGCGCAACGTCCACCGCGTCACCGATGTGGCGGCACGCGTACAGATCGCTCGGCGTCATCGAGTCGCTGAGCGACTAGCGCAAGCACAAGCGCGTCTTGCGCTCACCTGATGCACTTGTCCCAAATGAACGGCTCCTGTGGCCCTATCGCGGTGTGGACGACCAAGATCAGGCCGCGGCGAGGGCCGTCTTTCGGCTGCGCGAGGAACGCTTCCAGGTCCGGGGTGCCCTCCAAGCCGTCGACGTAGCGTACGTTGGCACATCGCACGTCGCAGCGCGGCGCGTCGCCGTAGAGATCGCCCAGCTCCGGCACTGCAGGCAGCGCGCGAGAGCTGCGCGCGCCCGCGGTCGGAAGGTCGCCGAGCGCGGTGTACGAGCGGCAGCATCCAACTGCGTGTGGCGCGGTAATTGCTTGATTGCTGCCGATGTGTGACACCCAGGGCCACTAAAACGGTGTGGGACTGTCGCAGGCTGCGCTTCGAAGGCAGCGGCGCATCTCGGCACCACACACGACGCGGACGTGGTGTTGCTGCTCACCTGTAATGTCCTGTGCGGAGAGGAGCCTCTCTGGCGCGGCCGCCATCGCTATGACGGTGTTGCGAGGAGACAACAATGAACACAAGGACGGGGCTGTTTGCAAGAAAGACCCGCGCCAGCGTCGGCACGACCTCGGTCTCTGATGCAGCGCAGTGAGACTTTGGGCACGCTCTCCGCGATCAGCGGCGAATACTCCAGCGCCGAATGGCGCCACAAATGTATGTCTTACTGTCATGAACGAAACGCGCCGCCTGAGAGGCGCAACGAGTCGTAGTCCTGCGCGGTATCGACGCAGAGGTGCAGCAACACAAAAGAAATGCGCGCGGACAGCGCCGGCGGCCGACCTGCGCTGACAGGACCGACACGTTACGGATGCCTCGGGCGGTCAGTGCCTGTTCGCGCCATCGGGCTGGGAAAATAGTCACCCGACGAGGCCCCAGACACAGTTTCACACCGTCTGACGGCATGACGAGCCCGACTGACGCACTGGGACAGTCACACGCCGAGGGCCCCCGTCCGCGCGGCCGTCAGCTGCAGCTCGCAGGCCGACCGCGCAGAAGCACAGCATCTGGCCATTCGAGCACGATGCCTGTCTTGACAAGCCATGCGCTTGTGGATGAGGTATAAAGCTGCAACTGAGCATCCCGGGCGGCCCTCTGGCGCGCACAGCTGAGCCCTGGAGCGCCCCTGCGGCCGGCGCTTACATCACACAAAACACCCCCCTCTAGGGCCAATCGACAGTCGGACAGCGCGACGACTACGACTGGGAGCTGGGACTGTCCTCGTTCGCGCTCGGCGCTTCGCCGAGCTTCGCGTCGGCAGGGAGAAGGTTCCCCGCGGGCAGGTCCCGCGGCTGCGACCGCGTGGCCCACCTCCGGTAGTCAGCGGCCAGCAGGTCCAGAAACGACGGCAGCAGCACCCCCATCGCCGCGCGGAGGATCGTGGACCCGGCGCCGCGCAGGACGACGCCCGGCACGATCCGCAGGCTCTGGGGCACCCGCACGTCCACCAGCACCTCCACGGAGCACCGCAGCCCAGCCACGGGCGGCGCGTCGGCGTCGCGCACGTTGTCGATCGGTTCCACGTCGATGACGCCGTCGCTGTCGACCGTCGGGGCGCCGGACCGGGCGCTCTCCGGCTGGCCGAGCCAGCGGTCCGCGTCGTCCGCGTCCGCCACGTCGACCCGAGTCAGGGACGCCTTGAGACTGACTGACGCGTATGCGTCCCACTGGGGGCTGCCGAAGGACGACTCGACGGACTCGAGGACGACGCGGGTCTTCTCCGGGACGTAGCCTGCGCGGATGAGCAGCGTCGGCTCGAGCTCCACTCCGGCGAGGTCGCGCAGAGGTACGGTGAGGCGGAAACAGCCCGGGGGCGCGCCCTCGGGGCGCGACACCCACGTGGGGTCGAGGACGGAGTACTGCTCGACGGGCAGCGCGAGGTAGTCGACGAGGCCTGCGAGGACGCGGCGGTGCGGGGCGTGGTGACGAGAGGCGAGGTGCGAGCACGTGGAGGGCGCGAGGCGGTTGTTGGGGCGAACGCACTTGTTCCGGTGGTCGACGTGTCCCCTGGCGGAGAGGTGGAGTCTGGAAGGACCTCTTCGACGCGAAGGGTGGACCTGCGTGCGCCGTGGAGGTGCCGGGAATGTCGGAGATGGGTGGTTGGATGGTTGTGGGGCTGGGTGGGGCGCGAGGAGGCGTGATATGCACTGGAAATCGATGTGGTTGAGCGGTACAGGTCACGAATTTTGCATGCCGCTGTGTGAATCGCTGGCCGGGGGCGGCGTCCGGCACGACCACCGAGTGAGGAGACTGGGAGCAAGCACGGCGTCCTGGCTCCTCGTACCTCGACTTGCCGCGCAGCTGCACCCAGCGGCCTTCCCTATCGTCTCTGTTCCTTCTCAATCTCCTTAGAATGCCCCGCTTTTGTTGCTTCGCGCCCCCAGAAGCCCCTTTCTGGGTATCCGACACGCGCTCAGAAGCCACGTCGCCCGCGTCGTAGCTGTCCCCGCCCACCGTCTTGTCCGCCCCGAGAGACCCGAACATGTCGCCCACGCTGAGAATCCCATTGATCGTTCTCACCGCGCCATCCAGCTGCCTGCCCAAACGCCGCTCCTCTGCGTCGCTGCCCTGCGCTCTCGCGCGCACGTCCCTCCCCTGAACCCCCCTACTCACACATCTAGCAACTATCCGTCTCTGGAAACCGCAAACGCGCACCGTAGCAACCGCCCCAGGCGGCGCCGCGGCAGCCATCCAAGACCTCGCAACCACGCCCCGTTCAGCCTCGACGCACGCGCGTTGCCGCGTATCTGAGCAGCGCAGCCGACTCAACTCCCATAGCACCACTGGCACCGCAGCCATCGCGGGAGCACACTGTTGCGGCCAGGCCAAGGCCTGACCAGGCCCGACACCGGGGGAGGGGGTCAGCCAGGGGGGGCACCTCAGTGGAAGGCGCGGGCCGAGGCCGGCGGGCAGGAACCGGGCGGAAAGGCGGCGGCAAGAGGCGGAGGGAGCGAGCGGAGGGGGCTCGCTCACGCTCGCTCTGTGAGAGATCAAAGCCTCTGATTCTAACAAAGCCCCTTGCACCACTTGCCGGCGCGAGCCCAAACTTTGCATCAGAAGTATGGGTGCAAGGGCGGGGGCCAAGCCCATGCCACAGACTTTACACAAAAAAGTAGGGGCGGGCGCAATCTCACAGGTTCAATCCCCCCCCCTTTCCCAGGCAAATTTTCCTAGCAAAATTTTCCACTCACTCCTGCACGATCAGCACCTCCTTCCTGCCCCGCACGATCTCCTTCTGGCCAGGGCGAGGCTCCAGGGGCTCCAGTCGGATGTGCACCCACCCGCCCAGCACCTTGTATACCTGTGAACTCCAGGCAGCCCCCCCCTTCTTCTTGCCGCGCACCGCGATGCGCGCGAGCTTGCCACGCAGGTCTTCTGGCAGCTCCTGAGCCCCGCGCGCCTCGAGAGCCCGGTTGATGGCGAGCGCGCACCGGTGCGGGTCGCCGTGTGCATCAAGGGGGCTCATGCCGATGCTGCTGTGCTTCTGCGAGTTGTACAGCATCACGACCTCCTGCAACGTCTGCCAGGTGACCGGACCCACCACCTTCGCGCGCGCCATCTTCAACTTCAAGGTCCGGATGCACGACTCCGCGTGCGAGGTATGGGAGCAGAGGACGCGCTCGATTTTCCGGGCCGCCAGCCACGCCTTGAAGTCGTCCGACGCCCACGACCCCTCTCCGTCGCAAAAGACCTTCCAGCAGTCGGGATAGCACTGGAGAAGGACCTTGGTGGACGCCAGGAGCGAGCCCTTCTTGTCCAGCGCAGGAAGCACGGTGGCCAGGCGCGACGCCGTGTCGACGATGAGGACCGCGTACGGCACGGAGAGGCCCGCAAAGACGTCGAGAATCGGCTGCTTCGAGTAGTCGAGGACGTCCATCGAGAGGACGCGGCCGGGGATCGTGCTTGAGGGCCAGGGGCTCCAGTTCAGCGCCTGAAGCCTCCGCCCGCCGCTCCCGTCGACCGCCGAGGCCGCGGAACGTCGGCAAAACTCTCTGACTTGGCGCATCGTGACGCCCTGGTGGCGGACGCGCTCGTACACGGTCTTCTGCGAGCCCAGCGTGACGGCATAGGCCTGAGCACACAGCGCCATGGCCTCCTCGTCCGTGGGCCTCATCGTGGCGTCTCACAGACGCCCGCGATCACGTGGTTGCACTTGGCGCAGCACACCTCGACGTTCTCCCGAAGATGCGCGGCCTCGGCGTCTCGCCTGTTCAACACCCATGACTCCCCCAGGGCCCTTGCGCAGTGCATGCACCTGTACCGCGCGTCCTTCAGCAGGTCGTAGACGTCTCGCTCTGTGACATACTCGGCGTCCTCCCACGTCCGTCCGGCGCGGCGGTCCTGCGCCTTGTACCCCTGGATACGCGTGGCCACACCACGGAACGCAGCCAAAGGCAGTTTGTTCCTCACGATGTACACTCGGTCCAGGTTGCGCGACCGCGTCACCGCGACCCACACGCGCTGCGGGTCGAAGGCCAGCTCGACGTCCATGATCCCAAGCTTTGTGGTCTCCGAGAGCCTCCCCCCTTGCGAGCTCATCACCGAGTGCCCTCCCAGAGCGGGCTCGAAGTGGGACACGAGCTTCTCGCGGGGGACCACGTGCTCCTCGTCGTCGCCCTGGAGCGTCGCGGTGTCCTCCGAGGCGCGAAGGAGGAGGTACGTGTTCCCCAGCACGCACCCACCCACAGGCCTCCGGCAGAGGTACTCCTCGCCGACCTGCAGCACCCGTCCGTCGACCAGACGCGAATTGTGCAGCAGCGCCAGGCTGGTCCTCGCGTAGGCCATGAAGGCCCACTCGTCTCCGCGGCACTCGTCGAGAGACACGTGAGGGAACTCCGCCAGGAAGCTCTTCTGCCGCTCTTCCGGCGTGGCGTCCCCCTCGAAGAGCATGGCCCGGATGCGCTCCAGCCGGACGTGCTGGGAGGGAGGCAGCGTCATGTTGCCTGTGAGCCACACGCAAGCGGGGAACAGGTCGTGGACGATGCTCCGCAGCTGCTGCATGGTCAACCCAGGGGTCGTCTGCTGGTGGACGTCGCCGGTCGCGACCACGTCCAGGTCGGTCGAGCGCGCCCACTGGTAGACCCACGAGAGCACGCGCAGGTTCGGGCACTGCATGAGCTCCTCGAAGACGACCACCCGAACGCCGTCCAGAGCCACACGCTTGCATGTCTGCTCCGGCAGCACCCCAAAGCCCGCAAAGCTGTGATACGTGCACGCTGTCCACCCCTCCTGCTCCATGGCCCTGCGCTGCTTGTGCGTCGGGCACACGACCATGACCTCGTCCTTCCTTCCACTGAGGTGTTGCTTCCATGCGTGGGACTTCCCCGACCCCGGGTACAGGGCCTCAAGGACCACCTTCTGCTCGCCCTCGATCCCGTGCACCTCCCGCGGCCGGCGTCCATCGAAGACCTCCACTATGGTGTTGTCGATGACCTTGTCCGGCGCCCCAGCGGCGTGTTCCGCGCTGGGGAGGTCCAGCTTCACCCGCCCCAGGTCCTCGTACCCCTGGCACCCGTCCGGCAGGTCGACCATGGCGCGCGCCGCCGGGCTGTCCTCCACCATCAGACAGTCGGTCTGGATCTTCAGCGGCACGACCCCCTCCTCCACACAGTGGTCGAACAGCCCCTGCATAGTCCGGCGGCACCACATGTAGATCTGCTCTTTCATCGGGACCCAACCCGCGTGCATGTCCGCCTTGTGTCCGCGAGAGACGGTGTAGAACACCAGGTACCGACCCACGTCGTCCAGGGTGCCCACGATTTCCTCCCCCGTCTCCTTGTCGATCGCGTGCGTGTGCAGCGTGCCACCGTAGGTGTTGATCCACTGCTGGGCCCCCTCGATCGACAGGAAGACGTGGGCCCGGTGGTCCTGGGCGACCTTCTTCTCGATGACCCCGCTGGCGATGTTGCACACGTTCTTGCGCTGTCCGTCGGCCAGGTCGCTCTCGTACATCTCGCGGATGACCTGCTTCGTGGTGTTCCCCACGGTGCACTCCACCGGGAGCCACTGCAGGATCTCCACCAGGGAGTGCATCTCCGGGCGCTCGAGCAGGTCCTTGCCCTGGACGCGCGAGTGGCGAGCGGGAAGGAGGATGGGCCAGCGAGCGTGGACCTCCCCACGACCCTCCTCGGTCGCCCGGACGACGTACCAGGCCTCCGGGTCGATCTGCTCTCCGAGGTACGCGCGCGGACGGTCCCACGTGTACAGCACGTGCCACTGCTCGATGTTCTTCATCGCCGCGGTGTAGGCCCGGCACAGGTCCAGGCCAATGATGCTGTGGTCCGGTCGCACCTCGCGGAACCGGCGGTTGAGGGCCGTGACGGGGTGGGCCCGGAACCAGTTGAGCATCTCGGCGGAGTACTGGCTGCGGGAGGCCCAGGACATCAGGCTCCGTCGCATGCGGTTTAGCCACGGGTACCCCTCCGGGGTCAACACGCAGTCGCTGTTGTCGTCGTGCGATCGCACCACCAGCCGCCTCTGGACCCCCCTCTTGACCGACGGCAGCATGACAGAGATCTCCGAGATGCAGTTGGACGACTTGGTCTGGACGGCCGGAAGCACCTTGAGACGGTGGATGATGACGGCAAGCAGCCTGCGCATGTTGCCGCGCGTGACGAGCGAGGTGGTGTCGGGAATGCGGCCCTGCAGCACGCCTTGGATGACCTCGAGCACGCCCTCCTCCGACAGCAGCTCCGAGGGGCCGACCTTGCCGGGCGGACGGGGCTCCAGGACCAGGCGAGGCTGCAGGCGCGTGCGGTTGGGAACAAAGCGCCCCTCCTCCTCGGACCAAGGGAAGCGGTGGGCAAACCCGCCGCCCTTGTCCCGACCCGCGGGAACCGCGAAGAAGTGGCCGTCGTGGAGCACCATGTTGACGCGGTTGGTGTACCCTGCCCGGTCGGGGGCTTTGTACGAGCAGAGCACCTCCCCCATGGCGGAGATCACGCAAAGGCTCACGCCGATTTCTTGGCACAGCTCCGCACCCTGGCGCATGCTCATTCGTCCCTGGCACCCGAGGACCAGCTCGTAGATGCGCTTGCCCACGCGACGGCGGTCGAGCAGCTGAGGACAGGCCTCGCGCAGCGCGTTGCCGAAGCAGCCGTTGCGGTGCCGCACGCTGTCCGGCCGCAGGGCCTCGGCGGGGATCCAGTCGGCGGCAAACGCAATGTCGGTCTGCACGGCCTCGCCGAAGGCCACGTCCTGGTTGTACAGCGTGCTGTGGAGCTCCTCGGCGCGGTTGAGGTCCGTCATGTCGCTGAGAGGGGACCTGGACCGAATGACGATGAGAACAGAATAGCCTTGATCGCGGATGAAGCCGAGGATGTTCTGGAAGCCGGGGTCCGCGATGGCAGGGTCGGCGTTGTCGCCCAGCAGGATGTAGCCCTGCGCGCCGCTGACGTCCCTGTTCGTCGGAGCCGTAAGCGTCGTGATGCTCTCCACGCGGGCGCTTTCCGCTACGAAGGCGACCCCTTCGTAGCGGAGCTCGAAGCCCGCCTCCCCACCGCGGTCCACGAAGACGTCGGCGATCACCACTTCGTAGGCCGCCGGGTCGAAGGAAGGAAGGACCGGGGGGGGCGGCGGAGCAGGAGCCTCGACGATGACGTAGCCCCCCCGCCGGCCCGCGACGACCTGGGGGTTGGTAAACCCAGCAATGCTGCCCCCGTTGGCCAGGAACGACGCGAGGCGCTGCTGCGCCTGAGCGAGGGACGTGACGCCCTGCAGCCGCCGACGACGGAAGGACGCGGCCTGGATGGCGCCGGCAGGAGCGCCCTGGCCTTGGGCAGGGGGGGGAATGCCCTGGTTGCCAGCTCCCTGGTTGCCAGCTCCCTGGTTTCCAGTCGAGCGACCAAGCGCGGGGGCACCTCCCGTGGGGATGCGCCAGTTGCCGGACGGGGTCTGGACAGGGGTGGGGGCTGGTCCTGCCCAGTTGTAGCGATCGACGACGGCGCGGGCCGCCGCCAGGGTCTGCGGTGCTGCGCGCAGCAGGGCGCGGTTGACACTGTCTCGTTGGATTGCCATCGTTGCTTGTTATAAGACGCAGAGAAAAAAATTCCCTATCGTCACACCGTACTGCCCCCCTAGTGTGTCGATCCCCTTAAGTCCACACCGGCTCCCGGCCCGGCTGGAGCTCCGCCACCCAGCGCTCGATGGTTTCGCGACCAAACGTCTCGACCGTGGCCGGGCAGAACTTGAGCGAGTGTTCTCCGCGCGCGATGCGCTTCCTCATCTTCATGGACTTGTCCGCCATGTACGAGTCATGCTCCGGCCGAAGCTCGCCGCGTTCCTTCCGCTCCAGGAGCTCTTTGACTCGGTCCTCCCCGAATCTCTCGTAGGTCTTTTTGTTGAAGGACGTCTGCCCTCCGGCGACGCGCCACTCGAGGCGCTTCCATGTGATGTCGTTGTGTAGCCTTTGGCGCCTCTCACGCCAGTACTCACGGCGATCGGGCTGCGCCCGCTGCTGCGTCTCGGGCTGTGCCCGCTGCTGCGTCTCGGCTCCCATGGTGCTCCTACTTTGTGCTCAGATAATTATTTCTCCGAAATAAAATCCCCCTAACCGGCCAGGCTGGCGGCAGGCACTCCTTTCGCGAGAGCGTCCACCCACTGCTGCAGCTGGTCCCTTCCGTACGTGTAAATCTCTTCCCGTGTGAAGTCCTTGTACCCCTCGGCAATCTTCTTCCGCAGCTCGCGAGCCCTCTGGTGGTGTCTGGCAATCTCCTGTGCGTGCATGCTCCTCTATAATGAGTTGACATAAGCTCACACCGGGATGCCGAACGCCGAGCACCGCGCGTCCAGGTCCTTGATCGCCTTGATCAAGACCCCGATGAGCTGCTCCAGGCGCACGGCCTGCTTCGAGTTGGGGTCCGCAGGGTCCGACAGACACCACATGCCGTCGGCGTCCGTGCCCAGAGCGGCGCGCAGCTCCTGCGCCAGCAGGCCATGGTGACGCCGCGACCCCTCAACCTGGGTGATGTTCGAGGTATCCGCTGCTGGAATCATCTTCTCTGCCCAGCGCCAGGTGACCGGCCGCAGCCCGCGGACGAACTCCAGCCCGAGGGTCTCGTCGACCACGTCGACCTTGTCCCGCTGGTCGGAGGTGGTGGTCACGCCGTTCTGCGAGAAGACGTCGGACCAGGGCAGAGACAGCGTCCCGCACGACCGCGTGTTGGCGGCGTCCGGAGCTACGTTGCCCGCCACGTGGAGCTTCTCCGTTGGCATGGCGACGCCGACTCCGACGCTAGATGCGGCCGCGGTGTTCGCCGCCATCGTGATGTCACAGTTCGAACTGAAGTAGTTCAGGAACAGGCGCTTGTTCGGAGCCGAGTCGATGTGCAGGCCACCGTCCGAGGAGATCACCTGCGCCCGATCGGCATTCACCGTCGAGTGAGTGGTGATGTCCGCTCCCACACGCAAGTAGGCCGACACCGAGTTGGGACCATAGAGCGTTGCACTGCCGTCCCCATGGTCCACCTGCTGCGAGCCGCCCTTCACGTGCAAACGCACCGCCGGGTTGGACGTGCCGATTCCGACGAAACCACCTGCCTGCGGAGTGGCCCAGAGGTTGCTGCCGCCTACCACCAGCGCTTCCGCCGTCGTGGAACCGTTGACGAACAGGCCCGTCGAGAACGAGTTGGTGCTGGTAGAGAGGTTGATGACCTTCATTCCTCGCTACACAACGAGGAGAGAATTACACGCTCCAGACGAGCCGCGCGGTGCAATTCGTGTCTGCCTCGATGGTCGGCGAACCCTGTTCGAACCCGGTTAGCAGCACGTCCACCGTGCCGCCCCCCACGAAGTTCGCGATGACACCGGCAGTGCAGAGTGGATAGTCTGGGGAGTACTCTCCGGACCCCACGTCGAAGATAGGCTGCATCGCGTACGCCGTTTCGTTGTAACCAGGGCGAGTCCCCGCGGCGCGCCCTGTAACGACCAACCGGACAGGGTACGTCTTGTTCGGGTCCGTGAGCCCCAGTGCGTTTACGGCGTCGCGCCAGAGGCCTGAGATCCCCGTGGGCACACCGGCCGCAAGGCCGAGGGTCCTCTCGTACCGAGGCTTCCCCGTGATCTCTGCCCATGTCACAGGGGCGTCGTCTCGCTTACCGTCCAGCGCGCTTTGGAGCCCGGAGACGTCCCCGATGACATGCCCGTGGTTTGACGACGCTTTGCCGTCCAGCGCCGCCTGGAGACCGGAGACGTCCCCGATGACATGCCCGTGGCTTGACGACGCTTTGCCGTCCAGGGCCGCCTGGAGACCGGAGACGTCCCCGATGACATGGCCGTGGCTTGAGGCCGCCTTGCCGTCCAGGGCCGCCTGGAGACCGGAGACGTCCCCGATGACATGGCCGTGGTTTGACGACGCTTTGCCGTCCAGCGCCGCCTGGAGCCCCTCCACCTCGGACACCTGGTGCCCGTGTTCTTCGGGGACAAAGGTCGAAGGGACTCCCTGGATGTCCGCCCACTGCACGCCGTCGATCCCGTCCGCCCGCACCCGTCCCACGACGACCACGCGCGTATCCCCCTGCGGCAGCACTGAGAACACGGGCCCGGACCAGTTCTCGCAGAGGATCATTGGCTTGCTGCTCGCCATCTCGACCACCTCAATAGAGGCGGCATGCTCCTCCGTCAGCTTGGGGTCGGCAGGCAGCGTCGCCGTGCCTTCGGTAAGTTCTCCCTGAATAGTCAAGTTTGAATACGACGACCGCGCCTCCTCGGCGGCCAGGCGCGTGTCCAGCGCAGAGATGTCGCCCTCGGCCGTGTCCAGGCGCGTGCCCAGCCCTGTGTTACACGTCTGGATCGCAGAGATGTCGCCCTCGGCAGTGGCCAGGCGCGTGCTCAGGCCTGTGTTACACGTCTCCGCTGTGGTCAGGCGGCTGCCCAAACCTGTGTTACACGTCTCCGCGGCTGATACCCTCGTGTCCAACCCTGTGATGTTGCTGCGGGCGTCCTCGACCACGCTCGGCTTCACGACGCTGATCACGCTCTCCTCTTGGTCCTGCGTCTGGTGGTCGTAGAAGAGGTGGCGGATGGGCAGGACCCAGTCGAGGGGGTCGCCGGGGTCGAAGCCGTCGTCGCTGTCCTGCGTAACCTGGACCAGCCGCTTCGGGGCCTCGCTGCGCGGCACGCTGAGCACCAGGCGGTCGTCGTCGTTGAAGGGCGTGTAGCGCAGCTCGTCCAGCATGCGCATGACCACCGTCTGCGAGACCGACGTGAGGTCGTCCACCGACAGCGTAGTCCCCGCGGGGCTCGTCACCTGCAGCTTGAAGTCGGCCAGGCCGCCTGCGTGCACGACCAGCTTGGCCACGTCGTTGTCCACCTTCTCGTTGCTCCATGCACCCCAGGTCCGCGTGGCCTGGTCGTAGACCCTTCGCATCAGGCTCGTCGTGCTCGGTGAGGAGAGCTTGAACTCCAGCGAGAAGGCGCTCTCGGCCCGCCACTCCAGCAGGTGCTCGTTGGTCGTTCCCGTCTGGTTGGTCCACAGCACCGCACCGGTGACGCCCTGGGCCAGGACGTGGGGCTTCCCGCGCGTGTACGCGGCCGTCGTGCGAGGCTCGACGTAGGCACGGAACCCAGCGGCGTCGGCGGTGGGGTCAAACGACCATGGCACGAAGTACAGTCCCTCAAAGGTTGGGTCCGTCCCGATGGTGCTTACCTGGTCGACCCCGTCGCGGAAGAGGCCGTACTGCCGGTGGACTGGCGTGCTCTCGGGCAGGATGTACGTGGCCAGCTGGGTGCGGAGCTCTTGAGGTCCCTCGGGGATGTTCTCGAAGGTGAGTGAATACACGTACGTGCTCACCGGCGCGACGAGATCCCCGTCCACGATGCGCATGTCTCCCACCACGCGCAGCCGCTCGACCCCCTGGCCCGGGAACGACGACTTCACCTGGAACACAGGCGCGTTGTATCCTCCCACATAGAACTGAGCAAGGTCCTGCGTCGCGGAGATCCCCTGGTGCAGGAAGAGGATGGCGTCGTCCTGCTTTGTTTCGATGGTCGCCAGCTCCGTCTGGGCCTCGGGCAGGAGCGTCTGGTTGGGTGCTCCCCAGGTGTGCTCCCCGTTGGACGTGCCAGGGGCAAAGACGCCGGTCGGGTCCTCGAAGATCTCGCCATCGCGGACGATGAGGTCGTTTCGCACGTGTGCATTGCAGCAGTACAGATTTGAAGTGCTGAAAGCTATCGCGTTGCTGGCGTTGCTGCCTTCCAGCTGGGTGACGCGGTCGTCGAGGGCTTCGATGTTGCTCGAGTTGCTGCCGGTGGCCGCCGCGTTGCTCCCCTGGGCAGCCGTCTGCGCGTTCTCGAGAGCGTCGATGCGGCTGGTATTTGACGTGATCGTGACCCCCTGGGAGTTGACCGTCGTCGTGAGCGAGCTCTGGTTGGTTTCCAAGGCATCCAATCGCGAGCCGTGGGAGAACGCCGTGCCCTCGAGCGCGTCAATGTCGTTTTCTGCCTGGACTAGCCGCCCCGAGAAGGCGCTGAGATCGGCCAGGTTGCTACCGAAGACGTTGGTCAAATTGGACTCACCTCCAAAGATGATCTCGTTCGCCACGATGGTGCCCGCCACGTTGATCTCCGAGAACTCGGCGCGCTGCCCCTGGATCGTGCCGTCCACGCCCACGGTTAGCACCCGCTTCGGGTTCTGGGGATTTCTGGCGTCGTCGAAGGCGAGATGAGGGTGGGTCTGCGCCTGCCACGAGTACACCGACACGCCGTCTCCCCGCGGCTCGGCGCTGCGCTCCTCGGCCACTTCCGTCGAGGTCATTTGGTTGCGGCCGATCAGGCATTTGTCCGCCATGAGCATGTCGACCGCGTGTGAATAGATAGTCGCACCGTGAACGGCCTCGAAGGGCCTCCACTGCTCGTGAACGGGCGTCGAGCTCACCAGGGTCCCGTTCGAGTCGAAGATGTTGCAATTGTATACGTGGACTGGCTCCTTGTTGCTTGATTGCTCCAGCGCCACGGCAACGATATCCCCATGAGCGTACTGCGTGCCGTCCCGCGCGAACAGCTGTCGGTCACCTGCGTACCTTGGACAAATGGGGTACTGCTCGAAGGCGGCATTCGCGTCGCCGTCCTGCACGGTCTCCTTGGGTGGCAAGAACATCGTCGCCGCGCGCAGAGCTCTCGAGTTCAGCTCGCCGAATGGGCCTACCATCGAGAAGAACCCGTCGGACGTATCGTCGACCCCCTGCGTGGTCTGCGCGCAGAGGTTCACGCGGACGAGCTCGAAGGTGTTGGACATCTCTCTTACCCTTGTGCAAGGAAGGAATGGCGACCATTCGGACCTGCGACATAGAGCAGCAGCTCGAGGCAGACGTGGAGGTTCTGACGTCGAATGTGGAGGTGAACACCTCCAACATCAACGTCCTTACGTCAAACCTAGATCGCTACGTCGTCCAAGACGTCGCGTATGACGACGACGAGCTCACCGAAGAGGCGATCAACAGCAGCTATTCATCGTTCTTCCGAAATCTCACGAGGATATACATAGAGCAGGTGAACCTCAAGACCCTCGAGGTGCAGGTCCTGGAGCGCTCCCGCGCCGAGGGCATCGGGGACCTCTTTGCCACGGCCTTCGCGTCGTTGCTGGCAGGGACGGTAGCGGGTATCTTGGCCAGCTTGCTCTCGTCGCTTCTGAATCCACCCATCCCTGGCGGAGGCGGACTCCCCGGGCTCCCGGACATCGACGACTCCGAGGACGTTCCGAGGACGCTCAACGACGCCGAACGCGTAGGGTCGACCGACACGTTGCGCTTTCATGGCTCCTGGACCGACAACAACCTGGCCACCCTGCTGGGGTTTGACTCAGCGGAGAACTACTTCAAGCGTGACTTCGACATGGCGCAGCGCTATAAGAGTCTGTTCTGGGACTTCTCGACCGAGCTCGGCACGAATTACATCAGCTGGGGCCCGCCCGATGGGACACCTTCGGCGATCCAGGCCATGCTGCTGGACGGCTCGCCTGTCCTTCGCACGCAGGAGGGCCTCACGCAGGTGGACGGCACCCTTCAGCTGGGCTTCTCCAACGCGTCGTGGATCGTGACGACCGGTGGGGCGGACTCCATCACCCTCGAGAAGAAAACCAACCTCGGACTGGAGGAGGCTCGCTGGGTCTTCGGTCGCGATGGCGTCCTCACGATGGTCGACGGAGGGACCTCGAACGTCATCGACACGGCCGTGCACGCGGCGCTGCCAGGCAGAGTGGACGTGCTTGAAGAGCGCCTGGGCGGGGCAGAAGGGGCGATCCGCAACCTCGAAGAACGCCACGACACGTTCCTGGAGCAAGTCGAAGAGACCTTCGAGACCATCGCAGGGAGCTTCGAAGAGCTGGGACAGGTTATCTCGCAGGGCTTTGAGAACAACGCGGCAAACATTGACCTGGTGGCGCGGAACACGGACATCCTGGCGCAAAGGCAGGCGCGAGTCGAAGGGCAGCTAGACACGCAGTGGCGCTTCAACGAAACCATCTACCGCAGGCTGTTCAGAGACGCGGGGCGCCTGTGATCAGATTTTTTGTCTCATGGAATACCAGAGATCATGGTTGTTGCAAAGCCCCAGGAGCCCGAGAAAGAGCAGCCGGTGGGTGCCGCGAGCGATGCCCAGCCAGTCGAGAACGCGCCTTCAGAGACGAGGGACTCCGACGCCGCGGCCGCTCTGAAGGAGAGGGCCCGCCAGAAGAGGCTGGAAAATTTGGCCCGCGGACGCGAGATCACCGCCCAACGCAAGCGCGAGCGCGCCCAGGCGAAGCGGGACGACCCAAACATGCTCGAGGAGGAGGTCGAGAAGAAGGAGCGCGAGCTCAAGGCGAGGGACGCCCGTCTGCGCCTGAAGATGCTGGAGAAACGACACAAGGAGCTCGATCGCCTGGAAAAGCAGCTGCATCGAACGGATACGCGGCCCATTCGGCCCGACACGCCGGCAGACGAGGCCATCCGTCCCAGCACGCCGGACGAGACTGCACAGCCCACCCCCGTCCAAGTCCGGCGCCAGCGGGTCATGCAAAGCGCAGAGAGCCGGGCGCACGCCATGTACAAAAGTCTCTTTGGGTAGGGTAGACATGCGGCTTGTGTTCGACGAGGACGATCCGCGGAACCGCCGATGGGTGGCCCCCACGCACCAAAGCGAGCCGAAGGACATGGCGTTCCTGAGCATTCTGGCTTACGAGAGAGACGTCTCCAAGCGCGCCGCGACCGCGCGGACCCGAGGGTACGAATACCAGCCCGACTTGTCTGGGGATGGCTCGGACTATTCAGTGTACAAGCGCAACGACGGGAAGCACGCAGTCGTCTTTCGCGGAACAGATCTCAAAGGGAAGCACCGCCTGTCGGACGCGTGGGCAGACCTGGCCATCGCTCTTGGCGAGGAGGGTCTCAACGGCCGCTTCCGCAACTCGGTCCAGGTCGTCGACCAGGCGATCGAGGCCGCCGGGGGGAAGGAAAACGTGGTCATCACCGGGCACTCGCTCGGGGGAAGCCTTGCAAACCATGCGGCGTCAGCGACAGGGGTGCGAGCCCACACGTTCAACATGGGAGCTGTGGTGCCCAGCTTCATGCACGTCCGTGACCCCAAGGCCAACATCACCAACCACGTCATTCCGGGGGACATCATTCACGCAGCCGCACCTGCGTTCCCGGGCACAATCGACGTAGTGGAACAGCAAGACGGCCTCAGCAAACACGACGCCACGAATTTCCCCGTGTATGATCAGGAGCCACCAGCATGACGCAGCGCCAAGAGCAGACGGTGAACGTGCACATCAACACCACGGAGGAACAACGCCCGGCGCCGAAGCGGCAGGTGCCGAAGCGGCAGGTGCCGAAGCGGCAGGTGCCGTCCCGGGTTCGACCCGTTCTGGGGCACCCCTACATGGTCCCCCTCGGCATCCCGCGCGTGATCGGGCCGTCGATGCAGGACCCCGCAGCTTCCGCCTTCGGAGAGGCCATGCTGCGCGCCATGCGCCCCGCGCCCACGACCCCGGCTCCTCCGGTGCCAATCCAGGAGCTAGGTGCCGCCCCGATCCAAGATGACACAGCTCTGCAAAACAGCACTCTGCAAGACAGCGACAGCGACAGCGCAGCTCTGCAAGACAGCGCAGCTCTGCAAGACAGCGCAGCTCTGGAAGACAGCGACAGCGACAGCGAAGGTCTGCAAGACAGCGCAGCTCTGCAAGACAGCGCAGCTCTGGAAGACAGCGCAGCTCTGCAAGACAGCGCAGCTCTGCAAGACAGCGCATTGCAAGCAAGCGCCGTGGAAGACACTCTGCAAGACAGCGCGCTGGCAGGACCCAGCCAGATGACACGCAGCAAGAAAGAAAAGCGCGAAAGAGCCTTGAATAACATGCGGCGTGAGAAGCTTATCGACGAGTTTCTCGCCTTACAGGACCCCCAGGCAATACACATGCAGCAAACAAGAGAAAGAATGGAGAACAACAAGCGAGCATACACGAGGGCGCGAATCATCCGAGACATTCTAAAATCGGAATTTCCGTGAGGACTAGTAAGTAGCGATGACCAACCAGCGTTTTCCCAACCTGAAGTATTCTCCTTTGAAGGTCAAAGAGGACCCCCCTCGTCCGGGACCGCCAGGGCTCCCTCCCATGGGCGGCGTGCACGCGCTGCTCGGATACGTCGTGGGCAAACGAGGGGCGGGCAAGACCACGATGATGCTGTCGTTCGCTACGAAGGTCCTGGACCACAAGTTGATCGACCACCTGTACTGGCTCAGCCCCACCGCCGGCAGCGACCCGAAGGTGGAGCAGACGCTGGAACGCTACGGCGAACGCGCGTCCGTGCACGACGAGGCGTCCATGCTGCCGACCATCTTCGCGGAGCAGCGCGGAAAGATCGAAGAGTGGTTGGCGGAGAAGGAGTACAAGAAGCTATACGACCGCTGGATGTCCAAGGGCGAGGGGGGGCTGAAAATGTGGGAGCTCCAGGCCCTCGAAGATCGCGACTACGAGCCCCCGAAGAAAGAGCTCCTGGTCAAGCCCCACTGCCTGCTCGTGGTGGACGACTGCGCGGGGGAGGCCCAGGTGTTCCCGCGGTCCGCCAACCACAGCACCATCCGCACGATCCTACGCCATCGTCACCTCGGGCTGTCCATGCTGTTCGCGTCGCAGACGTGGCGATGTGCCATGCCCCTCCTCGTGCGGAACAATCTAAACTGTTACTTTATCAGTGGTGGCTTCCGCGACAGAGAGCGCGAGATGATATGCGAGGAGCTGTCCGACCGCCACACGCCCGCCGAGAAGGTCCTGGAGATGTACAACGGCAGCACGGAGGACGACCCCTACGCGTGGTTCACGTACTTCGCGTCCTGCCCTCGAGGTACGCAGTACAGGAAAAATCTAGACACATGTGTAGGATGACGACGTTTGTGGACAAGCAAACCTACCTGGACTGGATCGCCGAGGTGGACCGGGAGCACTCGCACGGGGCGCTCGTGTCCGAGGGCATCGTGCTGGCATGGATGAAGAAGGAGGGCCTCACGCCCCCTGCTGGCGTCAAGCTTGGGGAGCTGCTCCGCGAAGGAACTTCTTCTGCGCCGTGGATAGAGGACGTCATCCATGAACAACCAAAGCTACAACCCGCCGACCTTGGTCAATTCCGACTACTCGAGGAAGACCCCGGAAGGAGCGCCGCCACGGCGGAGCTACCAAATGGTCCTGCGGAGCATTGATCGCGTGGAGGGCGACTTCAACGCTTGTCGGATTCCCATCGCCCAGGGCACGTCGCCGCTGCTCCAGGGGGAGTACAAGGTGATGGCAGAATGGGTCTCTCCGCTCCAGGTCCAGACCGGCATATCCGGGCTGACCTTGCACATGGGCCAGGCACACTCGCGCTGGTCCTACGACAGCCACACCAAAAGAGAGAGCGATTGTATCGGCACCTACACCGTGGGCCAGGCCATCATGCCGACCCGGGGTTTCTCGCACGTGGACGACAGCGTCCTGCGCGGGCCGGACGTCGAGCTGTACTGGCGCCGCGTCGACGGACCCAAGTGCTCCGGGAGCAACATCTCCGCGGACTGGACGGTGGTGCTGTCCCTGCAGCCCGAGGAATAGTCTGCTACTGGAGTAGCGATGAAGCCCACGCGGTTCGTGCATCTCTCAAAGAGCGAGGCCCAGGACCTTGGGAACGGATTCTACGGCTTCCAGCTCCCGCCGATCCGATCGTCGCGAAGGCGGATGTACGCCTGCATCGCCCATCTTCACGTCCTTACAGTGCCGGTCGTGTGTCCCCAGGTGGAGGTGCGATGCTCGCTGGCGACTTCCTACTCCGTAAACGGGCTCAACGACGTGTGGCTCTCGATCCCGTCGCCTTCGACGCGCCTGGTGTATCACGACCCCTGGGGCGCTCACTCCATCCTGGTCGACGAGGGCCAGCTGCAGTCGTTCTACGTGCGCATCCAGTCGCACTGCTCGAAGGAGCCAAACAACGCCGACTGGTGGATGAGCATTGCTCTGCGCGAGCCGGACGACAGCGAGGAGTACCTACGATTGCTGGCTTTGAACAGCTATATCCGCTGATGATTTCTTTTCTCGAAGGGGAGTAGACACAAGCATGAATTCCGCAGTGCCTCCGCAGCTCCTGCGCATGGCCAAGTCCCTGGCCCTCGGGACCCGGCGCTCGGTGGTCACCCTGCGGCCGGATACCTCGACGTCGGCCGTCAGCGGCGATGAGGTCATCTTTAGGCTCCCTCAGTCTGGGTTCCTCGACACCGATTCGATGGCCCTCTGCGGCTCAGCGGGGCTCTCGGCCGCCGGCACCGCCACCGGCCACCCGTCCGTCCTGTTCTCCAGGTTCGACATCCTGGTTGGCGGTCGCCAGCTGTCGTCCATCTCGGACTTCGCCGGGTTGGTCCGAGCGCTCGGCATCATGGGCACCGGACCAGCGAAGGCGCCTGTTACGGAGGGCATGTCCTTTGGGCAGTCGAACGCGGTCGGCGGCAGCAACGCAACGACTCTTCCCTTCGTCATGCCGACCTTCCCCTCGCTCCAGGGGGGTACCCGCATGCTTCCCCTGAGCATCCTTCCAGAGATCGAGATCCGCATGCGCGTCCGCCCGGGCGGCCAGTCCATCCTCCCCAACGCAGCCGGCGCCTCGGAGGTGGAACTCACGAACCTCTCCCTCGTGTGTCCCCTGGTGTCCTTCGCTGACAGCTCGTTCGAGCAGGCGCTCATCGCCCGCGCGGAGTCGGAGGGCCTGGTCCTGTCCTACGACAGGTACGTGGACCACCACTTCCCCGCCGGCCAGAAGGACTGCTCGTTCACCGTAAACAGCGGCTCTGTCGACTGGGTCGCCGCCACCACCCGCGTGGAGACGTACGATTCGACCTCCTCGGTGGCGGCGACCATCAGCCCAAGCGTGGCCGCCCCGCCACTCATCAAGTACTCCATCGGAGGCGACGAGACGACGACGTGGAGCCTGGACGTCTCCAACCAGCTGGTGGCCCAGGCTCGTGGCATCGCCGAGTGTTTCGCTATGATGAGTGGCACGGCACACGCCGCACACCAGAACACAGACAGCTTGGTGGTGGACCGCACGACGTACCAGAACCTCACGTTCCTCTTCGCAACGCCCCTGAATATTTCGGACGAGCTAGGGGACTCGAAGTTGGCCTCGGGGGTCGACACGCAGGGCGCTTCTATTCCGTGCACGGTCCGCTACAATGGGAACCTGACGAACATGCGTGTCACGGTCTGGGTGAAGTCCACCTCGTCGATCGAGATCGGCGCGGGTCGGCAGGTCGCGCTGTCGTACTAAAAATGTGACATCTGTGCAGCAGAGACGATGTTGTGGAAGGTCGCGGACACCACCAGCCAGCTCGCGGAGCAGAAGACGTTCAAGCAGTTCGGCAGCGTCGGGCAGCCCCTGGTAAAAAATCTCCATCCCATGCCAGAGACCGGGAGCTACTACGACCGCCGAGACGCCCTGCTGTGGAAGGTCCACGAGCAGCCCGCGCGCAAGCTGAAGGACACGAACGACCCCGCGCGGACGCGCCCCTGGATGAAGACGCAGTGAGGTACCCCTCTCTTTTCTGTCCCTGCTGTAGGAGGAACCTGATGGCAACGGATCTGGACCATGTGACCGGCTTCCTGCGTCACTTCCGCGACGGCATGTCCCACGAGGACGCGGCGGCCGCGGTCCGGGACTGGCAGAGGGAGACGGCCGAGGTGGACGACGCCGTTGCGCTGCTGATGCGCCGTCTGGCCGAACAGAAGAACCCGGACGTGTCCATCGGCGCCGTCCACGCCATGCTCGGTGCGGAAGTGCCCGTCGAGGTCGCCGTGCGCGCGGTACGCCGTGTCATCGACCGCATGAGAGGGTTGTCGGGGAAGGACGCCCGCGACGCCCTGCGCTGCGCCACCATGCTCACGCGCTTCGGTCCACTGGCCGAGACGGACCCTTCGGGCTGCGTCCGCTCCGCGGTCGAGCACCTGCAGGGGTCCCGCCGGCTGAAGGGCAAGGGGTCCCTGAAGAAGGCCATCCTGCGCGCTGGCATCGACCTCGTGAGCGAGGTGCTGCCCCAGCCGCTGCGGGACATTGTCCGGGACGACCGGGTCGAGGGGCTGATCGACGGACTGGCAGCCGCGCTGAAGGGGTTTCGCAGCTTTCGCACGCCGTCCTTCTGCCTGGGCGGGCAGGCTCGCTGACGCGCTGAGACGGCACGGGACGACCATCGCGCTGGGGTCGCTCGTGGTGAAGATCGTGCACGTGCTGGTCGCGGTGATGATCTTCCTCGCCTGAGGCAAAAACCGAGGTCAAAAATTGACATGTAAAAACACACAGTGTGTGTCAAAACACAAATATTGTCTCCAAACACATAAGAAATCAGGATGGTAGTATCTTCTCTGTCAAGTTTTGGCGACGATATTTTCCCGTGCCTTGCGGCCTTTACGAGGGCTCAATGCCGCCTGGGGCCGCCACCGCGCGTCACCAGCCCCGGCTCGCAGGAACCGACTGAGGTCGACCCTTGCGCGAAAATGCCGAAGCGTAGGGCCGAGCTGTCCCTCGAGGCCGAGTACCAGGCCAAGGTGCACAAAGCGGTCCTCAACAAGCAGATCACCTACGATGTGGACTGGATCTGGGGCCTCCTCAAGGAGAAGCACGCCGCCGAAGCACCCGCGCGCCTGGCGTCGCTGCTCTCCCACCACACAGCCAACAGCGACCTGCTCTGGCAGCCGCCCCTGGAGCTGCGCCCCAGGAAGGCCAACTCGCGCTTCAAGCCCTCCCAGACGTCGAAGAACTTCCTCCTGCGGTTCATCAACCCCCAGCGCAGCACCATTCGCGCTCTCACGGACAGGCCCTCGGTCGTCGAAGCCCTCGCACGCACGAAGCCGTCCGGGGTTGTGTACGTGTGGATCAGGGTGCAGCAGACGACCCCGGTGAGCCTGCTGCGGCTGGAGCGCCTCCAGGACGACTGCACGCCGTGGGCTCTCCTCGAGACCCCCGAGGCTCTCACCACGATCGTCGAGCACCTGGGTCAACAGCACTGGTACAACTTGAAGGAGGCGGGTGCCTGCACCGAGGACCGCGAGGGGTTCCTGGAGGCCCTGGAGGAGCCGGTGGTGGAGGACGAGGAGGAAGAGGAAGAGGAAGAGAGCACCTATGACAGCACGGAGGCCTCTACTGCATCGATCACAGGGTTCAGCGCGCTCGAGCTGACCGAGGAAGGGGATTGAACCCCGCCCCTACTTTTTGTGTAAAGTCTGTGGCATGGGCTTGGCCCCCGCCCTTGCACCCATACTTCTGATGCAAAGTTTGGGCTCGCGCCGGCAAGTGGTGCAAGGGGCTTTGTTAGAATCAGAGGCTTTGATCTCTCACAGAGCGAGCGTGAGCGAGCCCCTCCGCTCGCTCCCTCCGCCTCTTGCCGCCGCCTTTCCGCCCGGTTCCTGCCCGCCGGCCTCGGCCCGCGCCTTCCACTGAGGTGCCCCCCCTGGCTGGGGGTGGGGCTGCCAGTGGCCCCACGTGTGTCGGGATCCAGTGTGCAGCAGCCGTCCAGGAGCGTGTGAGTCGTTCACAGTCTGCTTGAGCCCCGTCGACTCCATCGGTGCTGCTATGCCAGGCTACTGCTCCGCCTGCGCGTCCCCGGCGCCGCTGCTCGCCAGCACGGCGAGGACGCGGCGCACGAGCGCGTCCGCGGCCTCGGGCTCGACTCCCGCTGCGCAGTTGGCCAAGCGACGCCCCCAATCCTCGATCGTTTGCCGATCCGGCTGCCTGCAACCCCCCGCCTCCTCCGCCGTGATCCAGCGCCCCAGCGGGGTCAGGGGCTGCCCCCCGAACCAGCCCCCCGGATGCAGCCCGGACGCGGCGTGCCGGCGGATCGCGGAGGGCTCCGTGCGCGACCCCGCCGCGAACTCGGCGATCGACCACGTGTTGGCTGGGAGCGTCCAGCTCCCGTCCCCGGGGCCGGACGCCGCCGCTGCGGCGCACGCCTTGGGCGCGAACGCGGCCGGGTCGTGCGAGCCACCGAGAGGCTCCTGCAGCTCCGGGTCGTCCGCGCTGGCGTACTCCGGCCCGCGGTGCTCGTCGTGGTGCACGATGCCCGAGGCGATGAACAGCATCGGCAGCGACCCCGTCGTCCTCCCCAACAGCCTCGTGCGCGTCGTCGCGTCCCCGCCTATCGTCGCAGCCGCCCCGGCGCCGTCCCCGGGGACCGTGAAGCCCGCGGGCAGCCCGGCGGCCCGCTCTCGGATCTCGGGCGACACCAGGAAGCAGCGGCTGCGCGCGGCGTCGATCACGGCGATGCGCGTGTTCGACTGCGTGAGACACGGCAGGACGTGTCTGCCGTCGCGGCCGGGGAGGGCCCGGGCCGTGGATAGGTCGAGCGCCAGCGCCCGGCGCGGTCTCGGCCCCCCCCGCTGCCGCGCGGCGGCGCTGGGTCGGCGGCCGGTGACGTGCGCCTCGAGATCCGGCTCGTCCCGCCCGAGCGGCGGGGGCGTGAAGAACCACGCGCGCGTGCCCGGCGGGCCCTGTGCGGGCGCGGCGCGCGCGGAAGAGCTCCTCGGCACCGCCGGCACGGGCCGAAACAGCACCTGGCGGGCGTTGCCCGTGCGGGCCGCGACGAGGATGACCCTCTGACGGCGCACCGGGATGCCCGCGTCGACGTCGGGGCTCCACGCCCGCGTGCACACCATGCGGTATCCGATGGAGTGCAGGGCGGCCGCCAGAGCCTGAATGGCCGAGGGGCCGCCGCAGCACCCGGAGTCGCCGAGCGCCGCGCGGACGGGGGACGTGGCGGCGCCCAGCGCGGACCCCTCGTGCAGGGCGGACCGCACCTGCTCCACCACCACCCACTCGGGGCCGTGCCCCGCGTCCACGGCCCGCGAGATGGCGCGCAGGGCGTCCGCGAGGAGCCCGCTCTCCGCGCCGAACTGTCCGTCCCGCCGACCCAGGCTGCGCGCACGGCAGACAGGGCGCGTGACTGGTGTCGCGAAATTCGATTGCCGTGTGTCCAAACACCGTGTCCACATCGCAGGTCCATCGCACCACCGCGTCGTTGCGGCGTGGACGCGTGAGCGCGCGGATCCAAGAGCTCACCTGGACAGGTCCGTGCACGGCGGGCCCATGACGACGCACGAGGAGCGCGGGGACAGCACCAGGTCCCGCACGTCGGCGCACGAGTGGTCGACGTCCGCGCCCGGCCACTGCCGCTGCAGAATCTCCCGCGCGGCCGGGTCGCTCTCGCACGTCTGCACGACGCGCATGCCGGCCATCTCCATCCCGAGGATGAAGGCTCCGGTGCCCGAGAAGATCGACGTGAAGAACAGCCGCGTGTCGACCTCGCGCCGCGGCTGAGCCTGACCCGCCGCGACGGGTACGGATCGCTCCTGCATCCAGCGGTCGCGCAGCTTGGCGGCGAGGGCCTCGACGCGCGGGACGTCCGGCGCCACGCGGGGCGGCAGCTCGCCCTCGCTGCTGCTGCCGGAACTTCTGGAACGGCTGCTTCTGCCGCCCGGACCGCGCGACGCCCCCGTCTTGCGACTGGATCGCGCACGGGCGATCCGAAGGGTCGCTGCGCGCGTCCGCGGGCGCCCGTCGTCGTCCCCTTGTGCGTCGCGCTTGTGGCCCGCGGCCCTTCCGAACGGGTGCCCACCGCACGGAGAGGCTTTTTCGAGGACTCTTCCGACGTGTTTATCCAAAAATCCGACGAAGCCCCGCTGCGGCGCGCCGCCGGCGGCAACGGCACCCTCCACCGCGCGGCGCACCCATGAGCAGGCCGTGTCCTGCGCGAAGACGGAGGGGGGGAGTTCGGGGTCGGACGCGATGAGTGCGGACCCAGGGAATCTCGGTGACGAAGCCGCGCGCTCGTGCCGTGCATCATCGGCACGGACGCACGTCAGACATAGCATGTTGATCGGTGCGCACCACGTCGAGGGCGGGGCGTCCGCGCCCGCCGCGGAGCGACGACGCGGTGCAGCCCGAGTCGTCCGTTGCGAACGCCGACGCGATGTCCTCCACCATCGTGGCGACGAAGCCCCACGTCGTGCCATCGTCCTTGCCGCCAGGCGCCACCGCCAGCCAAGCGCGGCGGAGGACGCCGTCGACGTCGCGCCCGCGCGGCGAGCACGCGGCACACGTGCCAGCATCTCCGCGCCCGCGCAGCCCTCGGTGGCGCACGAACAGGTCGCGCACGGCCCGCCCAACTGCGGCGTCCAAGCTGCGGGGGCGCTGTGGGAGCCTGTAGATCGCCAGCGCCGCCAGCATCTTGGCGGCTCCTGCGATCATCAGCCGCCGCGTGCCCCCGACGCCCAAACAGCGCAGCAGGCTCGCGGGCGCTGGCACGGAGGAGGCACCGCTTCTCCCTGGCCCCAGGCCGCCCTGGCCCGGGATCTCAGGCGCCTGCGGGGACGCGGCGCGGCGAGGTGCATCGCACAGAGACAGGCTTCGCAGCGGGTTCAAGGACGCGCCGCCCCAGGCACCGCGTCGGCGGCCTCGAGGCGGCGAGCAACTGCTGCAGCTGCGGCGGTGGGGCGGGGAGGCGAGCGCACCTGGAGCACCTGTTCCAGCTTCTCGACGGAGATGGAGAGCTCCAGGGAGTCGTCCGCGCCGCGCAGCGCCGCAGACACCCCCATGGAGGCGCAAATGTACACGAGAAGCAGGTGCGCCGCCGCCCTGTGCACCCGCGCCTCGACGACCACCGCGGCTGCCGAAGTGAACAGCGGGACCACGTGGCCCATCACGGCGACCAGCCGCGGGTCCGACAGCGGGTTGTCGGGGTCCGCAGAGACGGCTTCGCGACGCTCTTGTGCAGGCATCTCGAGCCTGCCGAGCGCCGAGGGCAAGCGCACTTCCGGCAGGACCGTCGGCTACGACGCATACGCAAGTATGCCGGAACGTCAGTGGCCGGGGGACAAGGCGGCGCAGGAGACTGAGCAGCCCACGGCGGGGGTCGTGTGCCCGCCAGAGCTGACGCACACCGATCTGGCGCATCGCAGGCATCCTGCCGTGGCACGTCGTGCCCCGGAGATTGTCACTCTTCGCGTGTGTCGCCGTAATGCGCCGCCCAGGGGGGGGGGGCGCGGGGCTCGGCCGCCGCGGCAAAGCCGTCCCTGACTTGGAGCAAGTCTCGTAGCAGGCTCACACAGTCGCCCACAGCGCGTGCGCTCCGCCTGGAAGGCGATGCCGCTGGTGCGGTAATGAGAAGCGTCTATACCAGGACGACACGTGTCAGGCTCTTGATGCCGCAGGGAGGCTGTCCAGGTCGCCGCGGGCGCCCAGGCCTGTTCCATTGGCGCGTGTAACGGCGCGCCCGGAGACCCGCCTCCGCTGCTTGCCGACCAAGAGGACCGACTGTCCCGAGGGATCAGAGTGCCCCGCGGGCCGCCCGCGTCGCGCCATGAGCTCGCGGGGACGGACAGACTCGGTGCGCAGGAGTCTCCCCCCAGCACGCGTTGGACGCGCCCTCCCCTCGGCGGCCAACAGGCGGCGCCTGCGACGGCGTTCCCACACGATCGGCGCACTGCCGCAACTCCTCGGCGGCGCCCGTCACGTCGCGCGAGGCTGCGTGACAGAGGCAGGGGAGCTGTGTGCCCTGCAGGACCCTTTCGGCCGCTCTGCCGGCAACGAGGCGACGGACAGGACCCTACTGCTCACCCGTAGATGGCCCAGGTGCGTCAGCGGCGACTTTGCCCGAACGCAAGGAGGGCACCTGCACAGCTGCAGATCGCGCTCGCTCTCGGCGACGCGCTTCGTCGTGAGCGGTGTCTGTGCTCTCGACCGGATCGATTCGATCTGTACGTACGCGAAGCGCTACCATTTGCGCCGTGACCCGAGCACACCGGCCCAGACGGCGTCTTTGCGGCACAGCAGAGGCCCATGCCTGCATGCACCGCCGCCGCCGCAGCGCGCATCGTCTCGCCGCAACGCTGCTGCATCTCCTTCTGTTGGCGACGTTGTCAGGACGCGAGCGGCGCCCCAGCGGGGTGCGCGAGCCCGCACCCCGAACCAGAGCACCAGCTCATGCCCCACACAGGCGCCCGCTGACATCGTTTCCCGCAGGATCCCAGGCCCGACCTCATCGCCATGAACGGGTTTCATCCGTTGCCGACGCCGTGGGCCTGTCGAGGGACGACGCCGCGCGCGCCGAACTCAGCAGGGCCTTGGCGCATCCTACGCTGTTCTCGTCTCTGACGGTGCGCGCGCACAGCCCTGCCCCGCGCCACCCTGCGGCGCGGTCGTGCAGCCAGACGTGCAGAGCCGATTTCAGGCCAGAACCCCCGGCGAGGACCCGTGCGTACTCCGCTTTTGCGCAGCAACACTCCTGGCTGTCGCTGCGGGCCTCCGATCCGAACCGCCTCGCTCTCGTCAGCGACATCATCTCGCAACCACTCCCTGATATCCTTGCAGGGCGCCGCACCCCAAGATGCGCCAGCGCCTCGCGGACACCACCCAGGCCACTGGCGGCGTCGCCACGTGGGAAGTGGGGGTGTACACGGCGCCGAGGATCCGCCGGCACGCCGTGCTGTCCGCGGGCGGCCGCGAGCGACCCGTTCTCGTCGCGTCGGGCCGCCACGTCCTCAACGCCCGCGCTGCCGAAGCCGTCATGGGCGGCGACGCCGTTCGACACTGTCCGTGGACCTGACGGCGTCCGAGGAGTACGTCTGGTACTTGGAGCGCACGGGCGCGACCGCGGGGACGTGCTCGCTGCTCGACACGCGCGCCGCCGGCGAGGCGTGGGCCGAGGCGGGGGGTGCCTGTTGCCGCATGCGCACACCCCCTTGAAGCGACTCCGGGGGCGAGGACGGCGGCGGCGACGCGCTCACGGTCCGCGCGGGCGCGAAGGCCACGGCGATTGCGCTCCAGCTCGCGCTCGAGATCATGCACGCCGGCTCCATCCGCGGGCGCGCCGTCAAGGCCGTCGCCCGGCGCGACGCCGCCCCCACGGGGCTGGACGACGTCGCGGAGGCTGCGCTGCACACGTTCGGCGCGCAGCCCGGCCGCGACAATGCCGCTCGAGGGCATGCGCGCGCAGGTGCGCGTCGCGGAGAGCGGCCGAGGTGGCGCTGCAGGCGCGTGTGGCGACCCTGGACTGCGAGGCGGGGCTCGGGCCGCGATGGCCGAGGAGTCCGCGCGGGTCGAGGCGCCGCGTGAGGAGCTCGAGGCCGCCGGGGTGATGCCGGCGGCGCGCGCCGGGGAGTCGCGGCTGGCCCTGGAGGAGGTGTGCGTCCTTCAGGGCGAGCTTGCGGTCGCCACGGAGCGCGCGGAGGGCGCGGAGGCGCGCGTGAAGGCGCTGCCGACGGAGGTCCACGAGGCGCGCATGGTCGCCGCGGCCGCCTGCGCACGTGAACACGGAGGCTCAGCCTAGAGAAGACTTCTCTGCCGGCAGAGGTCAAGGCACTGAACGCGTCGCTCGCGGACAAGGAGCAGGGCCTGGCCGCGATGGTTGCGCGCGCGTGGGGGGGAGCGAGGCCCGGATGGACGCGCAGGCCGCGGCGCTGGGCGAGCAGATGCAGGCCCAGGCCGACGCGGCGGCGCGCCGCGTCTCGGAGCTCGCGGGCGCGGCGGAGGCGGCGGCGGCGCGCGTCGGGGCGCCAGAGGGCGACGCGCGGGTTGCCGCGGAGGACCGCGCGGCGCGCGAGGTGGGCTCCGCGGCGCAGGCGCGGGCGGAGGCAGAGAGGCTGACGGCGGATGGGTCGGCGCCGCGTGCGCACGTCGCGGACGTCGAGGGGCGGCTGTCTGCGGCGGACGCGGGCGCAGCGCAGAGATACGAGCGCGTGCGTGAGCTGCAGCGGCGCGCGCGGGACGCGGAGTGCGCCCTGGAGCGGTCCCAGGCGGACCTTTAGCTGGCACCGAGGCCAGGCACGCTCCGCGGGGCGGGGGCGCGCACCGGGTGTCGCGGCTGGCGTTGGACGAGGTCCGGACGCTCCAGGCGGAGCTCGAGAAGGCGCGCGTGGACCTCAACAACCCGGAGCACCGCCGCGAGCAAACTAGTGCTGGTGGATGTGCGCGCAGGCGCGGCGCGGGCGGCCGAGGCCCGCGCGGGCGAGCTCGAGGCGGCGCGCGCGGAGGCCGCGGCGCCGTCCCGGGCGCGCGTCGAGGCGCTCGCGGCGACCGAGGCGGAGCGCGAGACGCCACGCGCACAACAAACTTGCGGACGCGCTCGCTGCCCGCGAGGGCGTGATGTCGGGGCTCGCGGACACGCGGGCGGCGCGCGATGACGCGGCACGTGGCGCCGCGGAGGCGGTCGCGGGGCGCCGCCCAGCGGAGGCGCGGGCCCGGCAGCTCGGGCAGCTGGCGGTGATGGACGAGCCGTGCATGCAGCAGGCGGAGCGCGAGAAGGCGGCACGGGCGGGCGCGGAGGCGGCGGCGGAGCAGGCGGGCGCGGACCTGGAGGCGCGCGTGGCGGATCTGCAGGCGCGGGCGGATGGGCGTTGCCGGGTCGCTCGGGGCGGCGCGGAGGGAGCGCAGGGAGCTCGCCGCGCGGCTGTGGCGCACGGAGCAGGAGCTCGAGGTGCGGGGCGCGCGTGCGGGGTCGTTGTGCGCGCGAGCGCGGCTCGCTGGTGTTTGCATGGAACGGAAGTCCTTGTTCGCTGATTGTGGGGGTTTTCTCGTGCGCGTATGCAGGAGTCGAAGGCGAAGGTCGTGGACCAGACGGAGGCGCGCCGCACGGGCACGCGGAAGGGCGAGGGCGCGAAGCGTGTCCTGCCGACGGCACGCGAGCGCGTGCGCAACGCGTTGGTGGAGCCGGAGGCGTTGCGGCGCACGGCGTCGCACGCACGAGAGCGCTCTCGAGGAGCAGCTCGAGGATACCCAGGCGCGCAGCAACCCACACGTCACGCGCGCGTGCTCGAGACATGTGCGGAACACGTATCCATGGGGCGCGACCGTCGTCGTTTGTCTGCGTTCGACAGCCGGTGCCGCGAGCCGCCCTCGATGAACGCGGCGGTCCCGGTCCCTGGCCTGCGCAGAAGGAGCTCGAGCACGCCGAGGAGCGCCTCGACGGCGTCGTGGACGGAGCGGCCCGCGATCGCAGGAGGGGTGTTCGCCGGTACCCTCGCGTCGTCGCAGGTCGCGACCGCGGACCTCGCGGACCGCGGCGCTCGACGCTCGCCCGTGCGGAGCTCGCCGCGGCCCGCGCGGCCCAGTCCGGCCTCGACGCCCACGTGGCGGAGCTGGAGGCGGCGCAAGGCGCACGCGCTCGAGTCGCGGCTGGCCGGGGAGGCGCGCACGGCTGCGACGCGGCAGGCGACGCTCGAGGAGCACAGGCGCTGCGAGGACCTGCAGCGGGACCTGCAGACTGCGCACGAGGAGGCGTTCGAGCACCGGAAGGTGAGGCTTTTGCTTGCTGGAGCAATGGTTGGCATCATGTTGCGCGGCCGGGGTTCTGGGTCGTGCAGCAGCGAAGAACTGCTCGTTCTCCACGACGGCTGCGATGCGGGGATTGCGCAATTGTGCTCGTGCGTGGCTTCGAACACGAGCAACTCGTACGAATCCTCTCTGAAAAGGTCTACATTGAGGCTCGAAGTCTCTCGGCACTGGTTTGTCTGTGCATCGCATCGATGCTTCCACGCGCGCGCTCACGTCCCGCACCGTGTCGTCGCCTCCGTCGCAGGAAGCCAAGCGCCACCGCGAGCGCTGGCAGCTCGCGCACACACACCAACCCGGGGCCCGTGAAGGCGCGCGAGCTCCAACTCGAGACGGACCTCGCTGCCGCCCACGAGCACCTCCAGGACCATGTCGACACCGTCGTGGACCTCCAGGCCGCGGAGGCGCGCCTCGAGGGTGGGCGCAGGGCGGACACGCGCTTGCGAGCCCTCGACGCCGCGGCCGCACCGGGAGGTCAATTTTGCCCACCCCCCTTGCCTCGCGCGCCCCGCTCTTATCGCCGCGCCCCCGCCCGCGCCGCGCGACATCCGTGCTCACCGCGCATCTCACACGCACCCCGGCCCCCACGCGCGCCCGCTGCACCACGGTGTGTCGCGCCCGGCGCCACCGTGCCCGCGCTCCCGCCGGCGGCCCCCGATGCAGCCGCGCGCCTCGCGCGGGGGGCGGTCTACGGCCCGCTGCCCGTCGCCTCCGCGGAGTGGCTGCGGTCTGTGAGAACGCCTCACACCTCAAGAACGCCCCACCTCACCTCACACCTCACCTCCTCCTGCGCGCTGACCGCCTCCAGGTCCCTCGGACCTTCCCTCGCCACACTGTACGTCGCTGCGAGCTCCCATCGCGCGCATCCGGCCCGCAGCCCACCTGCTGCGTGACCATTCCTTTTGGAACCTCCCGCCCGCCCCCCGCTCGGCTCCACGTGCCGCTAAGCGGGCT
This sequence comes from Pedinophyceae sp. YPF-701, assembly GCA_916048055.1. Lineage (NCBI taxonomy): Eukaryota > Viridiplantae > Chlorophyta > Pedinophyceae > Pedinophyceae sp. YPF-701. Next base: position 690,222 of record CAJZHL010000001.1, on the reverse strand, counting down.
GGCGCCGGTCAGCCCTGCGAACCGCCCGCGGCGACGGCTGGCGCGCCACGCTGGGGCGAGCGCGGTCCAGCGACCGTGCTGCGGCGGCGCGGCACCGGTGCACGCGGGCTCAGGGGGGCGCCTGCGCCTGTCGCGCGCGATGCCGCGGCGGGCTCTTCGGCGGCAAAGCCGATGGGCGTCGCCAGCTGGCGGACCTTGTCCTGGTAGAAACGGTCCGGATCGTCCGGGAGCCCTCCCACCATGGCCTTCAGGTTCGCTTCCAGCAGCTCCCGCACCTCTCCGACGATCGGGGCGCCCCTGGACTCGTCCGACGTCTCCGGGCGATCCAACCACTCGTAGAAGGCGTGCCAGCACGCGCAGAGCTTGCTCCCATTGCTCAACGTGATCCTGCACAGCAGCGAACAGGGTAGCGCGTGTTCGGAGGCGCGACCGCCGACAGACCGGCGCGGGACTGGCGGGCGCGCGCCGCGGCGCGCGCGTCGCGGCGGCCCGACTGGTGGCGTGTGTGTGCGCACTTTCTCACTTCACGGTGGTTCGCGAGACCGCCACCCGGGTACCAGGCGACGACGTTGTCCATCCACTCCACGAACCGCGCCTTCTCGTCGTCGAAGCCAGTAGTTTTGGTCCCGTCTTTCAGCGTGACCTTCTCTGCGAGCGGCTTGGTGAGCTCGCGGAACGCAAGCTCGAAGCCGGGCTGCAAGCGCGCGCGCAGCCTCTCGCACACGAGATAAAACGTCTGCGGTGTGGGGGGGGGGATCTCGACGAGGGCGCTCCCAAGGATCCTCTCGCCGTCGTTGGATTTAATATTGCGCGGAAAGTTGTCGACAGCGAGGAGCGCTCGCTCGCCGGTCCAGGCGTACTTCGATTCGAACACCATCACCTGCGCAGCAGATTCGCGCGGGAGCGAGGGCCGCGTCGCACAGCTTGGCCGGGCGCACGTGCGCCGCAGCCTGCGCCGCGCTGCAGCGGGAGTGCAGGGGGATGCTGTGCTCACCATGGTGCGCCGAGTCTTGACAGTCGTGCCCTTGAACCACACCTGGCCGTCGGCGGCCGGGTGGTCGTCGTCGTTCAGGCGCTCGCCCAGCCGGTCGCTGCCCCCCACGTACCAGATCGCCCAGCCGACGAAGACCTCCGACCCGTCCGGCTCCACGCGGAATACCTGCGTGAGGATCAGGTAGAAACCCGACATCCTGCTGAGCCTCTGGAAGTCCTCCTGGCTCATATCCAGACGCATGCCGTTGCTGTCCTTCTTGTTGCGTCGCCAAAACACCCCGAACACATCCCCCATGCAGACCGCGAGGGTAATAGTTTCCCACGTGTGGCCTGCAGCGTCCGCGCGGCCGTCCGGGTCGCGGAAGCAGGCGGCCTCAGCCGGACCGACAAGGTGTTTGACTCCTTGCTCCCGGAGCACCTTCACCACTTCGAGCACCTGCGGGTCGAGACAGCCGGGGGGGAGTCGAAGTTGAGTTGCGTGCGTGCCGGGTCGCGAGCCGGCGCGAGAGGCGAGCTGGCGCAGTCGCTCGTCGACGCGCGAGGAGTGCAGGCGCACCTTGGGTAGCGCCACGTCGCGTCCGTCCGTGCCGAGCAGCGCATGGACGTCACTCATCCCACGCCAGAGTTCGCACATCTCCCTGGGGTGGGCTTCGGCCGCGGCTTTACGAAACGCCGCCACGTCGACATCCGACGGCGGCATCATGCCGCGTCCCAGGCTGCAGCGATTCGCAACGACGCAGGAAGACCAGGTGTCGTGGGCACGTCAGACACTCGACTCGACTCGGTGTTTCGCGGGTCGGACGCACGCGCAGCGTGGAGCTGGGCCCGAGGGGAGAGCGGGCGGACGTACCTGCTCAGGTCCCCGACGAAAATCTCGTCCTGCTCGGGAACTGGAGGCGTGTGGGACGCCATCTTGGTGGTGGCGCGTGCGCGCTTTTTCGCGTCGGCACGCGCGGTTTTCAGCTCTGCGCGCGCGTCCCCGGGCTCAGCGTGCTCGAGGCTGATGACCTCCGCGACTAGGATGTCTGCGGCCTTTCGCAGCGGGTAGCTGCACACGAACTCCACGAGCACGTCCGTGTAGACGCACCCGCCCTCCACCACGCGCTTCAACCACACTGCCCCACAGTGCAGCTTCTTGAAGCCTGCAAGTACGGCGCGCGGCTCGCCACGTAGACGCGCCTTCGCGTACTTGCGTTGGCGCGGGCCCCTGCAAGGGCGGGCACAATGGTCATGGGGGAGTCAGTCGGGGTGCAACCTGACAACAATTATTCTGCTGGCGCGGTGCTACGCGGCGGCGTGGCGCGGCGGAGGCGCTGAGCTGCGCCGCGAGCTGCGACTCGGCCGGCACGCACCCTGATTTCGACAACGGACGTTGTCGCACGTTGCCGCAGTCCCGCAGCAGGACGGATGACTCGTCCGCAGAGTTGTTGAGCAGCATCGCCTCCTGCGCGTAGACCGCGGAGACGCCCCGCACCGCCTCCGGATCGACGCCGAGCTCGCGGGCCGCGGCCGTTTGCGTCCGAGGCCGGTCGAACTGCACGATGAGCTCGAGCGTGTCGGGGACGAGGGCGCCGTTGTCGTCCACCAGCGGGCGGACGACCACGAGCCCGCAGTGCTCGTCGGTGTGGATGATGTCCACGAACGCCTCGTTGGAGTCGAAGCCCTCACCGTGGAGAGCCACGTACGTGAACTGAACACGTACGTGACTGAATGACTTCTTCTTCTCCCTGTGTCGTTGAGGGGAGGGCGAACGCGACCGACGGCCCGTCGGCGATCGCGATGCGCACCCGACGATCTTCGACGCTGAGAGCTCTGAACCGGACGGGCTCGTGGACGCGTGACCCTTCCTGTGATGCTGCAGCACCTGCGCGACCGTCTCCACGGCCTCGCAGTCGCTGAGGAGTTGGACACCGTAGTCACCATTCCAAACAGGCGGTACTGCGTCAATCGTATCTTTCACCGGGAGCGGGCGGTCGAAGACGACCTGCAGTTCGACGATCGTGCAGACCCGGGCCCTGCCGCACGCGTTCCCGCGCGGAACCTCCGATACTGCAGCGCATCCGCGCCGAAGGCGTTCTGCCGCGGCCTGCACGAGGTCCTGCGCGCTCGCGTACGAGGCGAGACCTGACCCAGGCCTGTGTGCCGCACCAATTGCGTACTTCATCTTCACGCCCAGGACCGTCTTAGCCGCGAGAGCGCGCGACTCGGCGGCCTCTTGCGCCTTCCGCGTCGGAACCTTCTGTCGCTGGGGGCGCCCCGACGCCGGCGCACCGTCGCTCGCGGCAGCGGGCGCACCGCCTGCAGCGCTGTCGGCAGCGGGGCGGTCGGCCGCGTTCCTGCGATCCTCTGCGTGCTGTTGCAGAGCGTCCAGGAGCTTCTCCCCGCCAGACTGCGGCGCATCGCTGACGATGAGGTCCGAGTCGGGCCCCTGGATGACCGCCTGGGCGCATCTGGCCAGGCTCCCCGCGGCACTGACTGCCGCGCCATCGCCTGCGCCGGTACGTGCGCCATCGGGAGAATGCCACCCGCCCGAGGCTCCACCGGCATCCACGCCGGAGTCGACCTCCATGTGGGTGTCCTCTTGGTCGCTGGCGCCCGCTGCGTCCAGGTGGTTGAGAACACGTGTTGCGGGGCGTCCAGTCGGGCTGCGCGCCGATGGGTTGCGCGCGAATTTCCCGCAAAATATATGTGTATGAACCCTACGGGACGAGAGGCGGCGTACCTTGCAGAGGAGTCGGCGGTTTGGGCCGAAACCCTCCCTTGCCCGAAGCCTGGGTCGCAGCCGCGGTAGCATCGGCGAAATGCTGCCTCAGCAGTTCCTCGGCCTTCTGACCGGCCCTCCGCTTCGGTCGGGCATTCCTGCCGACTCCTGGCTCCGCGTCGTGAGCGTCCTGGGTCGGGACCTCCGGCCCTGGGGTGCGCCGAGGGGTATCCTCATGACCGTTGCCATGACTCGCGAGTTGACTTCCCGTCGATGGGTCCGCGTCGCCCGACGGTGGACGCTTTGACCCCGCGAGCCCCTGCGCGGCGGTGGAGTGGTGCGAGACCCTCAGCAAGACCCGGCCCCTGATTCCGGCCGCTCGCTGCGCGCAGAAGACTCTTGAGTAGCGCGAATAGTGCAGCTAGACTCGAGGATGCCTATGCGCTCAGAAGTAACGACTCGCGATCGCCCGCGCGCGTTCCCGGCACGGCCGCTTGCAAGGCGCAGCGAGACAGACGCGAGTGCCGCCCACGTCTCCTCACGACACGGCATTCGCCCCATCTACGCAAACGGCGCGCAGCTGAGTGTCGTCGTGCCCCGGAGCCAAGTTTCGGGGGCACCGAGTTCGCGGACACCCAACTGCGCCCGCTCGGCCCTGAGGGGTGCTTCTCGTGCGGCTGAGTCCGCAGGCTGCGGCGGTCAGGGTCCTAATATGGCCCACACGTCTCGACATTGGACTTCACCTTCTGATTCTTGCGCTTTGCGCCTCCTCGCGCCATGTTTCGTGGCGAGGCGACGAGCTCCTGCTGCCACAGCTGCAGTGCGCGGGTCCGGACGGACGCCGCACCCCGCAACACCTAAATTTCCCGCCAGGAGGATGTTAGTTGCAGGAGGAGCGCAGCTGCGGAGGTTTTGGCGCCAGCGAGCTCATCGACGGCAAACCGACCGCTTGACTGACTCAGTTGCACCTCCCCCCGAGGGAGGTGCCCCCCCTGCGAGCGAGCGCTGCAGGGTTGGCCCCCAGGGTCTGACCGCTCACACGACGCCCTTCGCGCAGGTCTCCCGCCCCCACGCACCGTCACGCGTCGAGCGCAGCGGCACACGAGTGCAGCACATCCTGCTCGCCCGGACCCGCGACGAGCAGCAGACCCGCGCCGGGCACCCGCAGCGTGGGCCGCCCCAGCCAGCCCTCCGCGCCCACCGCCAGCCCGTCCGCGCCACCCGCCGTGGCCAGCACCAGAACAACTGGTGCTGGCAGGACAACTGGTGCTCGCAGGACCTCAACGGACAGCGCGAAGCCGCACGTGGGACGAGCACCCCCGACGTCGCGGCCGCAGGCTGGTCACCTAGCGGCTGCGACACCCCGGCCCACCGGCGCTGCAGCTAGCCGCGGCTCAGCGCCAACCGCCTCACCGCCGACCCGGGCAGCCGCCCCCGGATCGGCGGGGGGCCGGGGGAGGAGGACCGTATCGATGTTCGACCGTAGTTTGCCGCGTTGGAGCATCTGAGCCGCCAGTCGCCTGCTACGAGCGAAAATCTGCACACTGACTGACTGACTGACCAGCAGGCCCAGGAGCTCATCGACGGCCTGCAGCAACGCGCGGCGGCGGGCGGTGAAGACGGGCGAGACGCGACGGTCCGCCTGCTGTTTCTCGACGGCGGACCCGTCTTTCACCGCGTCCTCTACCGGCTCAACAAGATGGCTGCAGCGTTCCACCCCGGCGCGGACCTCCTCGACCCCACCCCCGGCGACGACGAGTGATCCGGGGCCTCCACGACCGTACCTGCTGGCTGGCTACCCACGTCCCCCTCAAGTCCCCCCCTGCGGCGACGCACCGGCCGCAATGGCTGGGCGCGCCTCCTCCGGCACGTCTGGGCTGGCGTCGCGACCAGCATCGAATCACCGCGCACCCGCGCCCTGTGCCTGCTTGACTGAACCCATCCCCGCCCACCATGTTTGTCAATCGCGAGCTGCGAGCCCCGACACCGCTGCGACAGAGGCCGCAGGACTGCAACCAACCCGCCGCGTGGCTGGATGGCCACGAGGGTGCTCGGCCGTCCCGGAGATCCCACACGACAGCACTCCTGTGCACACGGCGACGCGAGGGCACCGGAGGATGGCCGGTGCCGAGAGGACAGCCCCAGCAGCCGGCGCCCCCGTGCACTGGTCGTCGTGCACGGGCGACACCTGGGCCCCGCGCGCCAGCACGAGCGTACCGCCGCGTGTCGTGCAGCAGACTGGTCCCTGCCATCGAGCTCGACCTGCCCTAAGTATGTCCGCCGGCGCCACATCTCCCGCGCTCCCCCCCTCCTAGCGCCCAACACACAGCAAACACCCCCCGGGTACAACACAAAGTGTCAATTGACCACCCGCGCACGAAACGAAATGCGGGTGTGCTATCGTCCTGGTCAAGGCAGCAGCGTGCTAGGAGTACAACACGCCCGTCTGTCAGCGCTCGGCGCCGGGCATCACAAGCAGGCCCCGGCGGCCGCGCCTACCACCCGGCGCGCGTCCCCGTCAGCCGCGACAGCCTCGACTTCAGGTCCTGCAGTCTCCTGTTCGCCTCCTTCTCTCTCAGCTCCGACGCCAGCCGCTGCAGCAGCTCGAGCCGCCTGTGCGTCAGCTCGTCTGCGGGCTGGATGGCCCGGCCGCGGTCGTCCCGCGCGAGCTCGTACGTCGCCTCGCCCGCCGCGACCAGGACGTCCTTGATGTGCGCGCGCAGGTGCTGGTGCGACGCCACCGCGCGGCGGCACTCCTCGACCTGCGCGTCCGACCCGTGCGGCGTCGGGACGAACCGCGCCATCTCGCGCAGCCGGTCGTTCGCCGCCTGCCACTTCGCGCGCGCCCCCGCGCCGCCCAGCCGCGCGGCCGCCGCGTTGCAGAGCACGTGGGCGGTGTTGAACAGCGCGGCGAAGCACTCCGCCTCGCTCGGCGGCGCGCGGTGGAGCTCGCGGAGCTGCGTCATCGCCTCCTCGCCGCGCGCGCAGAGGTCGTTGAACTCCGCCGTGCTCGTCAGCGTGCTCTGGTCGCTCTGCCGCGACGCGACGAGGTTGCTGATTTTCATGGACAGGAGCTTGAGCGCCGGGCGCGGCTCCCGGGCCGCGAGGTACAGGCCGACGGCCGCGTCGTGCTGCGCCTGCTTCTCGCACCGCTCCGCCACGTCGCGCAGCCGCTTGAGCGCCCCGTCAACGCCGTTCTCGAGGTGCACCAGCCGCGACGCGTCCGTGGGCTTTGCCAGCCCGAGCGTGGCCCCGAAGCGCGCGTTGACGGTCACGAGGCGCTGCAGGAGCGCGCCGAGGCTCTCGCAGTCGGTCCCGGCCATCTTCGACGCAGCCACCGCGTACTCGAGCGCAGCGGCCGCCGCGAAGCTCCCGCGCTCGCCCTCCCCGAGCGGGCCCGGACCGTTGTCCGTCTCGAGGCCGTGCCGCGCGACGGCCTCGGCCTCCGCGTCCCCGATCCGGCGCGCGTAGTCCTGCGCGAGCTCCCACACCAGCTCCCACGGCCGAAGCGTCAGCGCGCCCGCGGCCGCGTTGACGTTGGCCACGGGCGGCAGCGCCGCCAGCGCGCCGTCCACGTGCAGCGCGTACGCCATGTGCACGGCGTCGAGCTCGGCCTCCGAGTGCGAGCGCGCGGCGCCGGAGTCCGACTTGAGGTAGTCGAGCGCCGCGTGCGGCTGCATCGTCAGGAGTAGAACCCACACATACAGGAGGGGGTCTCTCCCCTTCCGGGTATAATGCTCCTCGGGCCACCGGTTGATGTCGGCCTGCATGTCCCGCACGGTGTACTGCGGCCGCCGCCCGGCGCCCCCCGACCCCGCGGCGAGCGTGGGCGACCCCGTCGACACGTGCCCGCCGCCGGGGGACGGCCAGTCGCCGGGCGCGGGGTCCAGCGCGCGGCACATCGCGAGCTTGAACCACAGGAAGTCCTCGATCGTCGAGAACATGGTGTCCGCGTAGTGGTCCAGGAAGCGCTTGTGCGCGTCGCGCATGCCCGACATCACCGTCAGCACGAGCAGCCGCCACACGTTGTTCCGCTGGTCCTGCAGGCTGCTCGACACGACGCGCTGGCACGTCTCCGCGAGCCGCTCCGCCTCGGACTGCTCCACGCACCCGCGCCGCAGCCACTCGTCAAAGTGCGTCAGCTCAGGGCTCTGGATCTCGTCCTTGACGCGCCGGGCCTCGTCCGCGAGGCCGCAGCGCAGACAGAGGAAGAGCAGGTGCCACTTGGCGTCCGGGCTCGGGTCCGCGTTGTCGCGCGGGTACCGGAGATGCATGTAGCTGTCGAGCTCTGCCAGCTTGCCGTAGTGCCTGGAGCTGCCGACCTGCGCCGTCTCGAGCTGGTTCCGCAGCTTGCTGTCCTGCGCGCAGCGTGGCAGCGGCGCGGGGCGCGTGGGGGGGGTTCGCTGCCGAGCAGACGTCGTTTCGGTGCGCAGGAGAGAGGGGGGGATTCAGGAGCGCGCGGCGGACGAGGGGGGAGTGAGGGCGCAGGGGCCCGAGCGGGCCCGATCGCTCGAGTCGCTGCTCCGGGCCGGCGGGGCCATGCGCGGCAGAAGGGGAGTTGGGGTGTCCGCGGCAATCGAGGTTCCAGGTCTGCGGCGCGCGCACCACGTGGTCGAGGTACTGCCGCTCGAGGAGCCGCCTCGCGCCGCGCACGAGCGCCATCGCCCGGTCCTCGTCGACCGCCCGCGTCCCCAGGCCACCCACGATTCCCCGCAACGCGTCCCAGCACCTTCTCACGGCCTTCGGCGGCTCCTCGCGCAGCCTCGCGCCGCACATCGTCTGCGTCGCCTTGCCGGGCTCGAGCCCGACGTCGGAGTTCAGCTGCGCCGTCGCGCGCAGCAGGTTCGCCGCCGCGCCCCCCTCGACGCTGCTCGCAGGCAGTGCTGCCGCCATCGGCGTCCGCGCCGAGAGGCTCAGGGCGCCCGGGGTGGCGTGGAACGACGCAGGGGTATAGCCGGCGCGGTACGGGGTCGCGCCGCCGCGGCCGGGCGCGGGAGAGGCCCCCGGCGGGGCTACGCCATGTAGGCGAGAGAGGGGGGCGAGCGAGGACATCGTGGACAGCTCGGAGCGGCGCGCCTCCTGGGAGAGGCAGTCGTCCATGAAGTTCTCGAAGCCGCGCGCCGCGTTGCGCCGCGCCTCCCGGAGCGTCGACCTGCACGGCACAGAGGCTCGATGGTTTGAGCGCAGGGAGAGGGGCACGCACGGTGGGCGCGTGGCGGGGCGGCTGCGACGTTCGGGGCGCTCCGTGGCATGGATGGTGGTAGGTGGGCGCGTGTGGGGGCGCAGGAGGGCGGGAGCGGCGGCGGCACGCGGGCCACAGACAGGGAGCAGCCGTGGTGAGTGGCGGTGGGGTGACGCACCGCCTGGCTGTTTCCTGGTTCTGGCGGATGAAGTCTTCGAGTGTGCGCGTGACAGGGAAGGGGTCCTCGTCCATGGGCGCGTGGAGGTCGAGCTCCGCGGTGGCCCGGCGGTGCAAGCTGCTCAAGTCGACGCCCTCCGCCGCGAGCAGCCGGGTGGCCTTGCTCAGCGCGTCGTCATCGATTTTGGGAGCGTGCGACCGCTTCTCCCGGTACACCCGCGCCGTCTGCTCCACAACCTGCGACCAGCGCCACAATGCCGCGCAGGAGTTGCTGCGCCGTCGTCTCAGCGCGCCAGCGGCGCTTGGGCGGCCCAATGCGCCGCGTTTCGACGGCGCTGGCCGCCCCTTCCTCCAAGCATCCTACCGGCGCGCACGGATCCCAGCGTTTCCGCGGCGGGGGCGGTCAGCCCACCTGCGGGAGAGAGCGGTGAATAGCGGGCACGCCGTCCACGCCGTCCAAGGCGTTGTTGCGCGCCGCCTCGCTCTGGCTGGCGAGCATTCGCCAGTCCGCGGTGTCCGTCATCGCCCCCTGCGCGCCCCGCGGCCCCGGTCCGGCGGAATCCGAGCCCTGGAGAGAGAGCCTGCACACCGTCCGCCGCGCCAAAGACGCCGATGACCCAAACAACGCGAAGCGCTCCGCCCCCTCGCAGAGTACCACCCGCCCTGCCCCCCTAGCGCCCCATCACGCCGCGTGACCCTCCCACGCGGCGTCGGGGGCCTGTTGACACCCGTCCCACGCCCCCGAGCACACACAGCGCGCAGCCCGCCCGCCGGTCAGCCCTTGGGCTCGCCGCGCGCGCACGCTCTGCCCAGTCACGCTAGCCGCGTTCCATCGCCGGATACACCTCCGAACGCAGGTCCACAGTCGAGCGCGCGACAAGCCAGGGCTGAATCTCTGAGAGGGTGCCGGGGGGGGCCACAACCGGCACGGCGAGCTTGGGCGGCGCTCCCGGACGCTGCGGGCGTCCCAGTGCATCACACGCCCGGCCGCGCTCGCACCAAGCGCCTGCGCCGCGAGCCTCGTCCGCGCGTGGCGCTGATACTGTAGCACCAGGGGCACCGCGCACAGCGCCTGGGCGGACAGCGCGCCAGCCACGATGCAGTCCCTGCCGCAGGACGACCAGGACGCGGTGATGCGGGATGATTCAGCGGCGCGGACGCCCCGGCCGCGCCGCGCGGAGCAGACCTTGCAGGACCAGCGGGCGTCGTCTCCGTACGCCCGTGACGCTGGCCAGCCGCCAGTGCGCGAGCCGACGTCCTTGTCAGGACGCCCACCACGCCCCGCGCGGCCCGGAATGCGTCCACCGCCACGGCACCCTCAGCTACCAGGTGCGCCCAAACGCAAAGGCGGTTGATGTTTCGGCTGCGCGCCCCGCCGTGTAGCGACCCGCAACGCCCATGGATTGCACCGCGGCGGCTCGCGCACGAACTGGAGAGTGCACGCATCGCTAGCGGCGCCGCGGGCGCCTCTCTGCGGCGCTGTTGTTTGGCCCCAAGCAGGCAGTTGTGCACCTGCTGCAAAGGCGGTGCTCGGTTCGTTCCCGCGCGCAGAGGCACCTGAGGGCACGGTGCGCGGCGAGAGGCTGGACGTGGAGATCGTGTCCTGCGACGGAGGAGCGTACAGGTGCGCCTCAGACTGGTAGCGGGAGCTGCCCGGCCTGGCACACAACAGACCGAGGTCTCGCCTTCTCTCTCTCTCCCCGCGCCGCGCGTCCACGAACCGCTGCGCGCCTCCGCCTGCTCGACCGACAGACGCAGTTCCCACGCGCCCCCCCCCCTCGCGCGTCGGTGCACGCTGCTCGGCGCCTCACGTGCCGTGTATCGCCCCACGCGCGCCCCCCGCGCCCCCGTTCCCGCAGCGACACGTACTCCTTCCACAACATCCTCCAAGAGACGGCCGTCTGCTACAGTTCCTGCCGGAGCCGCGGCGTCAACATCGTTCTGCGCTGCAGGGACGGCGGGATCTTCAACCTGTCCAAAGTCGTCGCCCGCGCCCCCGTCCACGGCTACACGAACCCGCTTGCGCAAGCAGTCGTCTTCACCTCCTTCGGTGCGCACTCCCGCGCACACCGACCCCGCAAACACCCCCCCTGCAACTCCCCCCTCTGCGCCTCCTCGCCACCCAACTGCCGCCTGACCCCGCGCCCCCTCGTCCCCGCTTCCCTGCCACCTGCAGCGCCCCCGAACCTCGTCGAAGCGTCTCGATACGACGGGTGTCGGTGCCCGGACGACGTTGCGCGCGTCGCGGCGTCCGCGGGCTGCCTCGGCCGCGTCGCGCCGCACGCGCAGGCCCGTTCCTCCGCCGGCACGCCCTCCGCCGCCTCGAGCGAGCCGAAGCCATCCCTCGCCACGCTGCCCAGCGGCTCCCTGCCGCTGGCGATGCCTCTACGCGACATTGCGGCCGACTCTAGCGCTGCGGACGCGGCGGAGGCGCTCGCGACGCTCGCGCCCGACCCGGGCTACGACGCGGACGACGACGCGGCGGCCGTCCCCGGAGCGGAGGGTCTCCTGGAGAGCGCCCGGTCCTTTGCGGCCGGGGACGACACACCCGTGCCCGTGGCTTTCCTGGACCTGACGGAGACGGCGTGCGCGGTCGTCGACCTCGGCGTCCCGCGCTCCGGGATGTACTTGCTCGTCAAGCTGCTACGGTCGCGTTCAGAGCTTCAGGGCGCGCAGGAGTCCAACATTGACACGAGGTTCGTCGGATTGTACGGCACCGAGGGGCCCGTGGCGTTCGGCGAGGCGTCGCTTATGTAGGCGCGGAGACACTCGAAACAAAAACACCGCCCTTTTTACAAAGACTCCCCACCCAGCTCACCCCCCGTACCCGGTCGGCTTGTTTTGCACTCGACCCCGGCCCTGCGTTGTACTCTTTGCTCCTGCCGACCCGTCCACGCCCCACGTTTCTGTATTCGGTCGCACCCACGTCGCGGTGGAACTCTGTCCGACAGAATCCGCAAGCTGCCGACAGAGCCAGCCAGCAAAGTGGTTCTCATTTGCCGCCGGCTGCGCTCACGCCGCCCGCGTAGCTGTAGTTGCACGAAGACGCATGTTGCACAAACTCCACATCACCAGACGCACGCTCTGTGACGTGCGGTCAAGAGCGACGCCTGTTCGGAGTCACCTGACAGCATGGGGGTGTTCTCTACGACACCCCCGCCACGAACAAGCCTGAACCCGCGGAGCGGGCACGCCAGGCAGGCCGCCGCGCGAATCGCGCTGCGCGCGCGAGGGCGGCCCTCACGCGTCGCCTTCGATCTGCACTTTGTACTTCGCTGACCTACAGGCACCCACTCACCACCGATTCAGCCGGAGCACCCGCGCGCGACCCGTCCGTCGCTTTCCGCCCGTGACTCCGCGACACGAGCACAGCGCGCTGTTGATTTATCTAAGCTTCACAGGAACAAGGGGCGGAGGGGCGGCCGCCGTGGCCGTGCTGCCTGCCACGCGTCCCAGGAGTGGTTGGGCCGGCTGCGACTCGCAGCTGGCGCTCTTGCAGGGGAGGCATAGCGTCAACAGGGCCCCGGACAGCGCTGGGTCGCGCAGCGCACGTCGAGTGCGTCTTGAGGGCAGGTCTGAAGGTGTCTGTTGTCGTCTGTTTTCAGTTTTATAGGTCTAGATCATGTAGAAAGGGCAATATGTACATGGCACGTGTCGTAGGGAAGGGAGTTGGGCAGATGGCCGGCCGTCCACGGCCGAGTGCATCAGGCATCGCGCAAGGGCACGCTCGAGGCACCTCGCCGAGACTCGTGCGGTGTTGGCCTCGATACGAGGCCCCCGGCGCGCTTAGTTGTCGTCGGCAGCCTCGCCCTCGCTGCGCAGGCGCGCCTCGATGATGTCGATCCGCTCGATCAGCTCCGCCGGCAGCTTGTCGCCGTACTTGGCAAAGTACTGGCGGAGCTCGGCCAGGTTGGGGAGGTACTCGTTGGCGTCCACGCGCACGCACTTGGCGAAGTCCTCCGCGCTCATGTTGAGGCCGTCCATGTTCAGGTCGCCCTCGCGCGGCATCAGCCCGATCGCGGTCTGCTTCGCGCCCACGCGGCCCTGGCAGCGGTCGACCATCCAGGCAATCACGCGCGAGTTGTCGCCGAAGCCGGGCCACAGGAACTTCCTCTTGCCCGTCGCGGCGTCGGGCTCGGACTTGCGGAACCAGTTGACGTAGAACATCTTGGGCAGCTTCGCGGGGTCGCGGCCCTCGGCGAGGTCGAGCCAGTGCTGGAAGTGGTCGCCCATGTGGTGCCCGCAGAAGGGCAGCATGGCGAACGGATCGTGGCGCAGCGTGCCGACCTTCCCGGCGGCCGCGGCGGTCGTCTCGGACGACACGGACGCGCCCATGAAGACGCCGTGCGCCCACGTCTCGGCCTCGTGGACCAGCGGGACGGTCGACTCGCGGCGCCCGCCGAAGATGATCGCGGAGATCGGGACGCCGCCGCCGAGCTCGAAGTCGTGCTGCTCGAGCACGGGGCAGTTCGCGGCGGAGGCCGTGAACCGCGAGTTCGGGTGCGACGACACGCGCCCGCAGTCGGGCGTCCACTCCTCCCCCTTCCAGTCGATCAGGCGGTCTGCAGCGCGCACGGGAGAAGGAAGACGTCATCGGCCGCCGTTTCGTGCGTCGGGGGAGGCGGCTGGCCGGGGGTGATGGTCGCGGCGTGTGTCATACCTGGGGGGGTGTCGGTGAGTCCCTCCCACCAGACGTCGCCGTCCTCAGTGAGCGCGACGTTCGTGAAGATCGTGTCGCGCGCGCACGTCGCGAGCGCGTTCGGGTTCGTCTTCGCGCCCGTGCCCGGCGCCACGCCGAAGAACCCGTTCTCCGGGTTGATGGCGTACAGCCGCCCGTCCTCGCCAAACCGCATCCACGCGATGTCGTCGCCGAGCGTCTCGAACTTCCACCCGGGGATCGCCGAGTTCAGCATCGCGAGGTTCGTCTTCCCGCACTGCGACGGGAACGCCGCGGCCAGGTACACCGGCTCGGAGTCCTCCCCCGGGGGCGTCGCCTTGGTGATCAGCATGTGGCACGCCAGCCAGCCCTGGCGGCGGCCGATCACGCTCGCGAGCCGCAGCGCGAAGCACTTCTTCGCCAGCAGCGCGTTGCCGCCGTACCCCGACCCGAACGACCACACGCTGTTCTCCTCCGGGAAGTGCGCAATGTAGGTGTTTTCGGGGTTGCACGGCCAGCGGGCGTCCTTCTCGCCCGGCTGGAGCGGGCGGCCGACGGAGTGCAGGCACGGGACGAAGGTGCCGTCCGCCGGGAGCGCGTCGAGCACGCGGGCGCCCATGCGCGTCATGATCTGCATGTTGATGGCCACGTAGGGCGTGTCCGAGAGCTCGACGCCGTAGCGGGCCATCGGGGAGCCGACGGGGCCCATCGAGAACGGAATGACGTACATCGTGCGGCCCTTCATGCAGCCTGCGAGCGGGCGTCCGTGCGGCGGCGAGGTGAGCCAAGGCAGCAGGGCGTCGACGCCACTTGTGCGGCGCGGGGCGCGTGCGCACCCTTGAAGAGCTTGGTGAGCTTCTGCTTCATCTCGCCCGGGTCCTTCCAGTTGTTCGTCGGGCCGGCGTCGGCCTTGTCCTTGGAGCAAATGAAGGTGCGCTCCTCGACGCGCGCCACGTCAGCCGGGTCCGAGCGCGCGAGGAAAGAGTTTGGCCGGAGCTGCTCGTTCAGGCGGATGAGCGTCCCGGACTGGCACATGAACTCCGTCAGGGCGTCCCACTGCCGCTGGCTCCCGTCGCAGAAGTACAGCTTCTCCGGCTCGCACAAGGCAATCATCTGCACCGCGCCAAACACCCAAAACCGACTCGTTTTCCGCGCGAAATCGACCCAAGGTGCGCGGGCTGCGGCGCCGCGCGGCAGCGACGGCCGCGCGGCGCGCGCAGCGCGATCCTCGTCAGCCACGGGGCCTTGCTTGTTCCAAGCACCCACCTGCTTGAGCCAGGCCCGCAGCTGGCGGTTGCTGGTGTACAGCTCCAGGTCGGCGACGTCGACGTCGACGAGGCCCGCAGGCCGCTGGACCTTGGGGGACCGCACGGGGTCGGCCCGGGCGTTCTGGGGGACGGAGAGGACCTGCGCGCGGCGGAGCGGGGATCCGCAGCGGATCTCGCGCGGTGGGTGTGCCGGCGTGGCGACGCGCTGGTGGTGCGTGGCGCGCGGTGCCGCGGGGGGCGCCTCGTCATCGCGCGGCGCATCTCGCGGGGGCGGGTGGGATGCTGCGAGCGCGGCTGGGGCCGCGGCGGATGCGGGCGCGCGGTGCGCGGCGCGCAAGGGGGGCAACAGCGGCGCCCGCTCGCCGTCCTTGTCAGCAGCGTCGGTTGGCGCGACACGCGTCATAATTGCGGCGCTAGGCGGCGCATCGGGATGGTTCAGTGCCCATGCGACCGCGCGAGGTGAATGCCGGCTGGAACAGCGCCGTGTGAGAGCGAAAACGCGGGGCTAGGCGCACGGCGGGTGCGCCGTAAGCACGCGGCCACGGCGGAGGGCTGTCAGCGCACCGATCCGGGTGTGCAGTGTGCGCGAAGTCGTGTTCGCATGCAGGGCAAGGCGTACCTGTGGCGCGCCCATTGCTCCGATGGCTTTGCGCGAGCGTGCGGCGCTGGTGGCGGTTGCCCGGCGGCCGGCGCGAGGTGGTGGCTGGGGTGCTGCGGCCCGGTGGGGTCCGTACGGGGGCCGTACTACGCCCTGGGAGCTAGTGTTCCTGTGAAGCAAGTGCCGGGGAGGGCCGGGGCGCGCACCGAATGAGCAGCGGGGGCGTAGTAGGCGGCGAGGGGTGTGAAGGCTGTCTCGAGGCTCCGAGTGCTGACGAGGCACCCCTCAACGGCCGGGACGGTCCCGCTGCTCTGCGCGCGGGGCAACCCCTTGGAGGCGCGCTCCGGGGCGAAACTAAGGCGCACAGGGAAGTCTGCGCGCGCGCGCGGCCGGGGGACGCCGCGAGCGGCGGGCGGGGCTGGGCGCGCATGCTGTCCAGCCGTTTCGTGACGCGGACGCGGAATTGGCGCCGGGCGGCGGGCGCTGCGGCGCGCGCGGGGACAGGCGAGGACTCGACACGCGAGTGCGCGGGTTCTGGCGGGACGTCGCGCGGGCTGCGCGGCGGGGGCGGGGGCGCGGCAGCAACTGGCGGGGCGCACACTTGGACCGCGCTGCGGCGTCGCACACGCGAGCGTGCATCTTGGATTCCTTTTCAAGCGGGTCTTGCGATGGAACATCGATAGAATGTGGCGCCTGTGCGGCGGCCCGCGGGCTCTCGAGGCGCGGGAGGACAGTCGTGGTAACCCCCCTCGACAGCAACACAGGGGACCAGAAGCAATCGAATCGAACACAGCCGCGAACAGCTTTCGGCCGCCAGCAGCACAGCTCCGATCGGGCCAGTACAGGTCTCACATGCGGCCGAGTGCAGCCGTCGTCTCGCGCGCGGGGGCGCGTGGGGAGTGCGTCGTGCAACGTGTGAAGTGCGGCGGTGGCCCGCCGGGGCCGCCGGGCCGCCGCGCCCGCGCATGCCGCCGCGGCACCGTCGGCAAGAATCGCAGAGCGGTGCGGCCGGTCCCGGTCGGGGCCAGCCGACGCGCGAATGAACAAACCACCTGCCGCATGCAAACCCGTGCGGCGCGCGCCGCGGCCAGGCCGGGCGCGCGCGAGAGCCACGGCTTCACGCCTTCAGGTCCGCGACGGCGTCCGCGAACGACAGCGCGTCGAGGCTCTGCCGCCCAGCGGCGTAGAGCAGCTTCCCGGTCTGCAGCGGCCGGAGGATCTTCCGGTACGTGACGAACATCAGCTCGGCGCTCGCGCGCTTCTCGTCCTGGTTCAGCCGCTTGAGCTGCTCGAGGTTGATGTGCAGCTCGCCGCACAGCGCCTGCCGTTCGACGAAGACCTTGCTGGCAAGCATGTCGGGGCCGGCGAGCGACCGGATCGCCTGCATCGACAGCTCCTGCCGCGCGAGCATCAGCTCCTGCGCGCGCCGGCGGAAGCGGTCGCGCATGTCGACCACGCGCGCCCGCTGGTCGGCGTCCAGCGCCAGCGACGCGGCCACCGCCGCCCAAAGCTTCTTCGCCTCGTCCGGCGGCATCGTCGGCACGACCTCGCGCAGGTCGAAGCCCTGGTCCGCCAGGCACACCGACGCCCGCACGACGTACATGGACGTCGTGGCCAGGTTGCGCACCCGCCGCACGAGCGACTCGCCGTCCGCGCCCGCGACCTCCGCGTTCACGTCCTCGCGCGCCGCGAGCCCGGAGCTCTCGAAGAAGTGCCGGAACTCGTCCATCTGCACCACGTAGAGCCGACTGAGCTTCAGGCCCTTGGGCGCGCAGGCTTCCGGCGCGCTGGCCGAGCCCGGGTGCGCGGCGGCGGACGCGGCGGCGGCGCGGCTGCACGCGGCGTTCGTGAGCGCGATGACCTCGGCGGACATGTCGTGCCCGCCCTCCGCGGCGCTCTCCGGGCCCGCGCGCTCGTCGCGACCCATGTGCTCCAGGTCCTTCGCGAGGTCCTGGACGACGTCGACGATCTCCGCGGGCGTCTCGGCCCAGTTGCCGGACCGCAGGACCGCGGCCTCCATCTCGAGGCGCGACACTTCCGCCTCCTTGAGAGCCACCGCCTGCTGCATAGAACGTTTCTCCTGCTGCCAGGCCGCCATCTGGGCCTCCATGGCCTCGAGCTGCTTGACCTTGCTCGTGAGCTCCTGCGCGGCGCGCGCGGGCGGGGCGGGGACGGTCCGACCGTGCGTGGTGACGCGAAGGGTGCGCAGGGGGCGTCGCGGTGGGGCTGGGGTCGGGGGGGGGCGTACCTGCACGGCGGACTCCATCTGGGACATCTTGTTCTTCTGGCGCTGCTTGTAGCGCGCCTGGGCCTCGCGGTTCGCGATGCGCGAGGCGAGCGTGGCGTAGCGCTTGCCGCCCTTCTTGGCGCTCGCTCCGTCGTCCCCGTCCTTGGCCGCGTCCTTCCCGGTGCTTCTCCGCCCGCCGCGACCCGCACGAGGGGCCTGCTGCTCAATTGGGTCTGCGAAACGCGAGATACGCGACGGGGAGCGCGGGCAAGGAGCCGTGAGAAGAGGCGTGCGCAATCAGCCGTGCGCGGCGCGTTCGGCGCGGTTCCTCGGCGCGGGGCGTCGCAGCGAGGCGCACGCGTGCCAGAGACTCGAACGCGGGCGGTCAGGAGGGCGTTTCGTGCGCGGGACGCCCTCGTAAGAGGAGCTCGGCGCTTAGCTTACCTGTTGGTATCGAGCCCGACGAGTCCCCCGCGGCGTGCTCCTCGCTCGCGCGGTCGTCTTGGACGCTGCAACGGCGCAGGAAACGGATGCGGGCGCTCAGGAGCCGCGATGGGCGCGTCAGGGCGCACAGAGGAAGAGCCAAGTCCTCCGCCGGGCGCGCGAGGCCCAGAACGGCGTCGTGCCGAGCGGACCGTGCTGCCGAGACGGACAAAGAGCGCGACGTGGGCGCGCGTGGGACGCAGCAGGCGCGGCGGGGGGCGCTCACCCTTGTAGAGCGCCACGCGCAGACCTCCTAGTGGCCCGTGAGGCGCGCGTGGGCTGCGCGGAGTGGTCTCCGTCCCCGCTGCTGAGAGGCTGCCGCGTGGTCCCTGCGTCCGGGGCCTGCGGGGCCGCGAACGGCACGTTCAGGCCCGCAGGGACCGGCACCCCCAGAGGCGCTTGCGTGCCAGCGAACGGCATGCTGCCGGCTTGCGGGAGGGCGTCGAGCGACATCGCGGTCGACAGGTCGCCGAGGCCTGCGCCGTAGCCCGCGTTGTTGCCCTGCGGGGCCGACGGGCGAGGGCACGGGAGCACGGTGACGCGAGTTGCGGGCGTGGAACGAAGGGGGGCGTGGCGCGGCGTGTGGTCGCTGCGAAGCGTGCGTGACGCGCGCGGTCGCGGGCGGGGCGCCGGGAGGATGCGGCGGGGCGGTGCGGGCGCGCGAGTTGCCGCGCAGGAGCACGGGAGAGCGTGCGAGGGGTGCGAACCTCAAAGAGACCGCTCTGGAGGCCGTCGATGGGCTTGTCTTCGATCAGGTCGAGAATATCGTCGAAATCGTCCGTATTGTTCACGGCCAGGTCCTCCAGGATGCCCCATTCGGGCCCCATCGATCCCATCGTGCGCACCACCAGCTTAGGTTAGCGCGCAAGTGCTTCCTCGCGGCTTATATTTCCCCAGCCTCCGGGCAACGCAGCTCGCGGAATATTTACCGTGCGCCGCGCGCGGCCGCGGCCATCGGCGGCGGCCCTGCGCGCGTCCCCTGGCTCGGGAGGCGTCCTCCAGGTCAGGTGGGCGGGCCAACCCAACCGGCCCCTCCACGGGGCCGCCGCGCGGTCGCTGCGCAGTTCCGCGCCGCCCACGCGGTTCCGGGCGAACTGCTCACGAGCCCAGGAGCGCAAAGAAGCCCACGGCGCGACCGCGATGGCCACGGGGGCGGCCCCACCACCTCCAACGACCCAAGGCCGCCTGCCCGCGAGTCGAGCGGCTGGGACGGCCGCGGTCCTCTTCGTGTGCTCGCCGTCGACGTCAGCCGCGAACAGCACCCGGACGACGCCCCGCGACGACCAGGCCGCGCCGCCCCCGGCGGAGAGAGTCTTTCCAGAGCTAAGATACAGAGTGCTGCAGTACTTCGATGCGTGAGGACGAGCGGCTCTGCGCAGAGGGGGCAGGAGGAGATGCGGGAGCTGGCCCGAGGAGGGCGGAGCTCGGGCGGGGGCTGGCGGCGCTGCGGGGGGAGCGGAGGCAGGATGGGGCAGGGGCACGGCCGCGCGAGCGGGCTGTGCGGGGTCGGACGAGCGACGTGCGTGACGGATCCGGGGACCCAGAGACTCAAAGACGAACCAAGATGGCGAGAAAAGGCGCCAGGACGCAGGAGAGCGACGAGGAGGTGCAACAGCTTCGTGGCAAATGTGCTCGCCGCGGCGCGGGCCGTGAACAGTCAGGGCCGAAAAGGCGGCTCCATATGTGACAACTCTATAGACTCGACGTCCACGCACGCCTTCATCGCCGTTTCGGGCCCGGACCGCGCCGCGCAGCCGGAATGATTAATTGAGGGCCAATCCTCCTTCTTCTCGTCCCCGTGTCGCCCAGATCCGCTCTCACGGGCAGGCGACGCGCCGGCTCGCTCACTTGCGCAGGGGCAGCGCGCGGGGGCGCGCGGGGGCGCGCACGGGGCGGCCGCCGCGGCCCCGGATGACTGAGAGCGAGGGGGAGAGGGGTGAGGACACTGAGGTCGCGTTGCGGCGCCTGGGAGCCGCGCGCGGCCTGATGGCGCCGCGGACATCGCCCTCAGAAACAGAATTTCGAATCTGGGCGAGTTCCCGGGGCGCTCGTCGAGCTACAGGTGCGTTTGCGCCCACCCCCGAATGCGACCGTTCGCTCTTCGAACGGAGCGCGCGCCCTTCCGCCGCAAACACGCCGGAACCCCGCCGCGTCGCGATTATCTACTAATGAACTCTCGGTGGCGCGCGCGGGTCTCGCGTTCGCGCGCGCGTGCGGGCCCGTCGCGCCGGTTCAGAAAACCTACAGACCAGTTGGTCATTGGGGAGCGCGCCGCGGGCGGTCCGTGCGTCCGGCGGCGCTGACCGCGGCCTAGTACGACAATGCCGGGCCATGTCCCCCTCGTCGCAGGTCTCGGGGCCCGAGTTCCTCGCACCGTTTCGCGCAACGGAAGCAGTGGTTCGTGGCCAAGAGCATTTGCGGTTCCGAGCGACACACGATGTTGACGCGCGGGTCGATCGACGCCCAGGCGGACGTGAAAAAGACCATCTCGTACGGGAGCGTGGCCGCGGTGCACTCGCGGGGCTCCGAGCCGCAGAACAGCGCGTACGACCCTTCGGTCGGGGAGCGCCCTTCATCGCTCGTTTCCTCGCAGACCGGCGTGTTCTACGCGGCTCCCGCCGGCCAGGACGGCCCGAAGAAAGATGGATTCTGCCTGTGTCCGGAGCTCATGTCGGATTTCGGCAAGTTCGGGCTGCCGCTCGACTCGGACCCCACCAAGGTGGAGGGAGGCAGCGTTGCCAGCGACGGGCGCACGATCCCGTCCCCCCAGGCCAGCGCCGGCGCAGGTTCCGGCTCCTCGAATTCCCCCGCGCAATCGGAGAAGATGCGGACGAGCGTCGAGGCCTCCTTCACGCCCGACAGTACGTTCCTGGCCCCGTGCTCCTCAGCGCCGCGGCCAGCCCCCAACCAGCCGTTCCCCGCGCGATCCGCACCAAAACCGCCCCTGGAGACCTCGAACTCGCATTCGCGCTGCAATGCGCCGTCGCTCTCGCCCGGGTCCGGCGTCCCGCGAACGGTCGTTTCCAACAGAAAGCGAGACACGCCCACCCACGTCCCCGTGCGTCGTCCCGTCGCAGAATGTGCGCCGGCCCCGGAAGCACCCACTCCGTACGAGGCCAAGGACGCGGTCGCGACGGCCGCGGGCGGCGACGGGGCCGCGGGCGGCCTCACGCTGGACCACCTGCGCGTGTACTTCCACCTGCCGATCGAGGAGGCCGCGCAGCACCTCTCCGTCGGCCTGACCGTCCTGAAGAGGATCTGCCGCACCCTCGGCATCGCGGTGCGCCGCCCTCGCGCCGCCCGTCCTGCCGTCGTGCTGCAGTGCTGAGAGCTGCGCGCTGTGTCCCGGGCGGCCCCCGCGCGCGCTGCGTCCCACCGCGGCTCCTCCCGCTTCGTTCCCGCCCGCAGCGCTGGCCGTTCCGGAAGCTGCAGTCCCTGCAGCAGCTGATCGACCGCATCTCGGAGGAGGCGCAAAACTGCCCCCCCTGCCAGGAGCTGGAGCAGGCACTCAAGATGCTGAAAGACAAGTACGACGAGCTGCTGCAGGACCCCACGCGCGACCTCGAGCCGTCCATCCGGAAGCTGCGGCAGTGGAAGTACAAGGACGACTACAACACGCGTCGCGTGAGTAACCCCCGACTCAGGGTCCTCCGCGCTGCGCTGCGCCCTGCCACGCCTTGCATCGCACAGCCCGTGGTAGCGCAGGCCCAGTGCGCCGTGCCCGTCCGGCGGCGCGCCGCGCGCTGTAGTGGCGCGTGCGTTGCGCGGGTGGGCTTCGCGTCCGACGAGGCGTTGCCGCGTGTCGCGCTCGTGCAGGCCGCGCGGGCGGAGTCCGCCACGGAGACGGAGTGCGACAGCGAGTTCGAGGTCGACCAGGGCAGCTGGTCGCCGAAGCGGCCCTACTCGCCGTCGGTGGCGTCCTCGCCGCTGCGCAACGAGTCCGGCAAGGTGGTCAAGTTCCACCGCCGCGACCGCCAGAAGAAGCTGCGGGCCATCGCGCTGGCCGCCACGGAGCAGAACCACGCGCCCGCGCCAGGGAAGGCCTCCCCGCGCTCCGTGCGGCGCAGCGTCTTGCGTATGGCCTCGGCACCGGGCGACTCGAAGACGATCGGCTCCGCGGGCTCCCCGACCGTCTCCGCGGGCACGCCGTCGAGGTTCGCCGTCGCGGCGCGCGGCAACGGCGGCCGCCCGCAGCGCATGTGCCACTCTGCGGTGGAGCCGGCGATGCCGGTGCTTCCTGTGCCGAAGCTCCCTCGCACGGCCAGCGCGATCATGAACGAGACCGCCGACATGCTCGCGCACGCGGAGATCGGCGACGGGACGCCGCGGGGCGCCGCGGGCGGGTACATGCAGCTCGTCGACAACGGTCCTCTTCCGTTGGGCGGCGGGCCCGTCGACCTCGCCGGCGGCTTCGACGCCCAGATCATGGCGCTCGACGCTGAGCTCGTGCCCGAGGGCTCCTTCGGCCACAAGAACGGCGATCTGCCGGACTTCCCCCCTTGCGATGACGCGTCGAAGCTCCTGCTGCCGATCCCGCCGCCGTTCGTCGAGTGCGGGGAGCTCGGCGAGCTCGGGATCGCCGACCGCGACCGCGACGCTGCGCTGCGCCGCTGGGACGTCATGATCAGCGACGACGTCCTCCCCCTCTGAGTGCCCCACAGCGCCGACACCAACACCCCCCCCCCGCGCCCGCCCGATCCACCCTTCCCTCTTGCACCGGTCCCGCGGGGCCGTTCCCTCGCCCCGCCTTGCCCGCCGTCTCCGCATCATCCTTGCCTGACTTCCCTCATTGAACAACACGCAGACAAGATTGTGCGCTGGTTAGTTAGTTGCATCAGGCCCCACACCACTGAGAACCCCCCGACAGGCATTTTGTGTCCCGCTCCTGCTTTCAGCAGTACGCGTCGGAGCCTGACGGACCCGAACCCCGCGGAAACGCGCGGGGCGGGGTCCGCGTCACGACGAAACGTGATGCCGCAATGTCCAACCGGCATCCTGCAGTTACCTCTGCAGTTCACACCACGCTCTGCGCGCAGAGACTCACCGCCATTGGCGTTTCCCCGTCCCTCCCCTTCCCCCCCTCCCTCCCCCCTCCGTTCTGGCTGCGCTGCACACGACCCTTGTCACCACGGCGTGTTGCTCGACGCTCTTTGACGAGCTTTGACGAGCTTTTTGGATTTGCACGGCAGCAGTATGAAACGCCAGTCAGACCGGAGGAACAACCCTCCTCTGAGCCCCGGAGCACCAAGTAACCAGCGCCAGCCTGCCGAGGGTGTGTTTCGCGACCCTCTGTTTCTCCTTGCGACACCCCTCCCTGTCGTCAACACGTCGCTGAAGCACCCCTTTCCAACCCCCAGCCTGGAAACTCTTACACCCCCGGCGAGCTTCTCCCTGTACGGCATCGGCAGTCCGTTCGCGCTGCTGTGCCCACTCGCCAACCCTCCTGCTTGCTCCGCGCCCCCGATGTGCCCCACAGCGGGCGCCCGGGGGACATCTGCAGTGCACATGTTGCAACGATGCGCGCGCGACAGGGCGCCCAAAGCGGACGCACCGACCCCGTCCTCACAACCGCCCTTTGCGTGAACAACACAGTTGCGGCGCAGTTCTCATCGCGCGCACAACAGCTGCGCTGCGGCCCGCCGGCAAGGCCACGCGCCACGGCTGCGTTCCATCCCCCAGTTCGGGATGCGGCGTCACCTGGCTCGACGTGCCGCCTCATGTTCACATTCGACTTCCCGCATGCGCCACACCGGGCGCCCGCGCGAGACTCGTCATTTAGCCTCCTCCGCCGCCTTGCCCCCGCGCTGCCAACTGATGCCGCGACCCCCTCCCGCCCGCCCACCCCGCCTCTACCCCCGTAGACAGACATCGACTCACGTGCCTCCAACCCTCCCCGATTTTCGCGCGCCCGTCGCGGCGCCCGCCCTGCACGTGTGATCCACACTTCCGCGCCCCGGCACTCACACGCGCTACTTCTTCCCCGCCTCCTTTTCCGCCAGATTCAACAGCAGGCTGTCTGCACTCAAGTAAACCTTGTTGGCGCTCGCGCTCAGCGTCGCCGCGATCTCCTTCGCCGCCTCGATCTTCCGCAGCGTCAGGAACGCCGGGTTCTGCTGCACCGCCTGCCCGATCAGCTTGGCGCTCTGCGCCTCACCCTGCGCGCGCACAATCGCCTGCTCCTTCTCTTGCGCGGCGCGCGTCACGATGAACTTCGCGCGCTCCGCCTCCTGCTGCGCGACCTGCTTGGCCTCCACCGCGGCCGTGTACTCCTTCCCGAAGCGCAGGTCCGTGATTGCCACGTCGTCTAGGACCAGGTTGAAGTAGCGCGCCCGCTCCGTGAGAATGCGACGGATCTCCTTGCTGACCATCTCGCGCTGCGTGAGCAGCTGCGACGCGTTGTACTGCGCGATGACCGACTTGAGCGTCTCGTGGATGATCGACGGCAGCACGCGCTCCGCGTAGTCCATACCGAGGCGCCTGCGACGCGGGAGGTGAGTGGCGCCGGGGGGGTGAGCGCGGGCCGGATAGATGCGTGGGACGGCGACGGAGGTGATCTTTGATGAGCGTGAGGTCGTGTCGGCGCGCGGCGCGGCCGGAGGAGCGCGGGGCGCGGCGGGGCGGCGCTCTGAGGGTCGCGCGGGCGGTGCGCACCTGTAGATGACCGGGAGGGCCTCGGGGTCCGGGCGCGTGAGGACGCGGAGGCCGAGGCTGACCATCTGGAGGTCCCGCGAGCCCGAAGTCGAGGTGATCGTCTGCGGGTGCGCGCGGACGTCGTAGGTGATGGGCCTCTCAACCCAGGGCACCATGAAGTGAGTCCCCTCCTTGTACACCTGCGTCAGGGCCGCGGGCGCGCGGCGGTGAGATGTAGACGCGTGTATCCGCGCGCCGGACGAGGGTGCGGAGCGCGATCGCCCGCGGGGACGCCCCGCGAGACGCAAGGGGTGATGGGTGGAGAGGCGGGCGTGCTTGGGGGGTGCGGCGGTGGGGAGCGCGGGCTCACCGTCTCCTTGATACCCACGAACCGGTTGAAGACGATCGCCCTGTGACCGCCCTCGACGTTGAACAGGCAGTTGTTGGCCCCGTAGAGAAGGCCCCCAGCAGCCATGAGGACGGGCACGAGCCGTGCCGCCCCGGCCGGCCCTATCGGCATAGCCATCTCGTTTGGTCAAAAACCGAGCGCCGCCTGCAACACCCTCCCGCGGGCCCACGTCCCCGGCGCGACGCAGACGTCTCTGCTGAGCTCGGCAGAAGCCTCTCTTTCCACGATCGCGGATATCTAGGTCGCTGGATCCCACCGGCCCGGTTCAGAGTGGCTCCCGCGCCGCCTCGCGCCGCCCCCTCGACCCCGGGCGACCCACCACGGCCCGCCAGGGGTGCACACACACCACGCCTCCAGTCTGTCGCGGGTTCCAGACCCCCCCAGTGCGTTTCGGGCCCACTTCGCCCCCCCAGCCGGACCGTCAAGCGCACACCGATCTCCTGGATGCGTATCTGGCGGTGCGACTCCCCCCAGACCCCCCCGGGACGCGACGAGCACAGCAGGCGCTGCGGGGCGACCAGCATGGCCGCGACGCGGGAGCTCAAGATCAAGACGGGCGTCGTCAAGCGGACGCACAAGGAGCTCGGGCTCTACAAGAAGGAATCGGAGCGCGAGGCGGGGAAACTCGAGACCATGAAGGGCCAGGGAGCGGACGAGCACGACGTTCGGCACCAGGTGCAACGCTGGGCGTGCCCGCCCGCTCACGGCCACCACAAGGGGCCTTCCCGCTCCGTGCAGCGAGCACTAGTTCCCACCTAGCGGCCCCGGCCTCCCGCCGGCCGCGAAACGTCCGCACCGGCCCGGAGAGCGCGAGGGGACGCGGCCCAACAGCTGCGCAGCGCTCTCCTGCGGGCCACATGGCGGGAGGCCTGCCCTGGCCGGTTCCCGCGCGGAACGCCCACGCACGGCGGCCTCCGTGGCGCAGAGATCGTCTGCGCGCGACTTCCGCCGCGGCGCGTCGCGTGCGCGGCCGGAACTGCGCGTCGCGGAGCACAGGGAGCAGCGAGTCTGTGTCGCGCGCGAGGGGCGCGGAGCGGCCCGAACGAGCCCGCCGTTCGTGCCGTCGCCTCGCAGGAGAACGTGCTGCACGAGAGCAAGATGATGATACCGGAGACGGAGCAGCGGCTGAAGACGGGCGTGGCCGAGCTAGATGCATGCTTGGTGTGCGCCCGCGCGCACGGCGACGGTCGCTCGCATGCACCGCCGCCTGCGCAGCGGCCTGCCGTCCTCGCCGCCTCGCTTCCCGCGCGTCCGGGTGTGCCCTGAGCGACGCTGGGGCCGGCCGCGGTTTGGTGCAGGGCGACTTTGATGCGGCGGACGAGCAGGAGGACGTCAAGGTGGCGCGGGAGGTGCTCGCGGCGGCGAAGGAGACGCTGGCGGCGGAGTGAGGCGTCGGACGGGCGGGGGGGGGGGCGGAGGCCCTTACAGCGGCATCAGGGTTGGCGCTTTCCACTTAGGCGGTGCTGCTTGTTGTTGTTCGCCGACCTACAGGCACCCTCGCCGCGAGGAGGCTTGAGCGACCGAAATGGTGCGGCAGGCGAGACTCATGCAGCAGACGCGGCAGACAATGTGAGCAGTCATGCGTGTCTGCTTGTACTTCGTACACGACACGGGTTAGTTCTTCGCTGACCTACAAGCACCCTCACGGGTGGGTGATGCGGCACGGTCGGCGATCGGGTCACAGTACAGCGAGTATGCTCCCCTCCGTATGACGTTGGTCGTCCATCAGTCAGACGGGGCTGCGTGGAGAACAAGGCAGTGCGGGGGGTCTGCCAGAGAAAGCAAGTTGCAGGCTTTGCACGGCACGGTCTTGCGGCGCGCGCTTCTAGGCTGGGTGTGCTGCAAAGGGGGAAGCGGCGGGGAGAAGCTACTGCGAGGGTGCAAAGGGAGCGTCGGCCGCTCCAGGTGTAGGTGGTGGTCAACGTCATCGGCCTGTGTCGGTCGTGTCAAGGTAGCGAACTGCGCAGAGGCCGCGCTGGAGGAGGGCGCTGGGTTCGGAATGACCCGGGTCCACCAGTGAAAGCCTTCGTTGGGCATTGGGGGTGTGTTTGGCAACTTGTGTGTGGGGGGGGTGAACTTTGTGGGAGGGGAGGGGAGTTTTGGTTGCACGTGGGACGGTGCTGCACGGGCACCTCGTTGTGCACCGAGAAGCCCCGGACCGCCGCTCACTGGCCCTGCTTTGTGCGCAGGCAGCCCAGCAGGCACGGTCCCCCACGCATGCTGTCCGTAGGCCAGGGCCCAGCGATGCATCGGGGGAAGGGGGGGACATGCATATCACGTGCTACCGCACGGACGATTCGGGGGTGTGGGGGGGGCAAGGGACGGCACCAACGGTGTGCAGGAGAGGCCCGCTGCGACGGCGTAGGGGGTGTTTCAGGCGACGGTGGGGCGTTCAGGAACTTCGGGCTTGGGTCCTGCCACATTCCGTAGCGAGCAACTGCTGGGTGTCGGGCTGCGAGGGGCGGGCTAGGTGGCTGCGAGGAGCACAGCGACGGCAGTGCGCGCTCGTCGGTTCAAGAGTCATGACCGGGGGCTCGCGCAGCCCGCCACGGCGCACCGGGGGGCGCGCTGTCCAGCTCCGTGGTTGCATCGATCGATCGCGCATGCTGTTTCCGCGCGTGCCGCGGGATGTTCTCGGTTCGGCCGCGGTCTCAAGTCAAGTCAACTCAACTCTCAAGCGTCGGTGGGTGGGGGTGTCGGGGGGGCCTGCGTCTGGAGGGGCGAGGGGGCACGCATGGCGCCGCTGGTCGTCGTCGGCGGCGCGCCCAGCCCGGCGCTTCGTCCTGCGCAACGACAACGCGCGGTCCAAGGCCCGCGCAAGAGGCGCCGCCGCGCGGCTCCGTCAGATCCTCGGGGCGGCGCCGAGCGGCGCCATCGACCCTCCCGCGCGCGCCATGAGCGCCGCGGACGGGTCCCGGCCCCGCAGGTGGTACCGCGAGCCTGACGTGTTGCGCTGCCAGATGGAGTGGCTCCGGTCATCGACCGCCCCGGCCGGGCAGGCGGTGCTGCGGCGCCCGTCCGTCCGCACGATGCCGCTCCCGCCCTCCGCGGCCCCCGCGCCGCCCAGCGAAGGCGCGTACGCCTGCGTGGTCGTCTGCTGCTTCGCCTGCGCGTACGCCTTCTCCTTGGCGTCCGTGAGGCTCCCGCGGCGCTGCGACTGCTTGCGCATGATCTCGATGTTCCTGCGCGTGACCGTGCTCTCCTCCACCGCCGCACCCGCGCCCGCGCCCCCGTCCCCGTCCTCAGCGAGCTCCTGCGTCACCGCCAGCCTGTCGCCGTCCGACATCTCCGCGCTGCCGCGCTCGTCCTCGTCGTCGTGCGCGGCGACGGCGGCTGCACAGCGCGGCGCGGGGCGGCGACGGTGGGGACCGGAAGAGGCATGAAAGTCGCGGGACGGTGCAAAGCAACGTCGAAGCATGTCGACGCCCGCTGCGACAGCGGAGGATCGACGGGGACGTGCCTTTCCCGACGAGGCAGCCGGCGTGCGTGCGCGAGTACTTCTTGCCGTCCGCGGGCTCGTTTTGCCCGGCACGGGAGTCCCGGGGCAGCTGAATGCCGCCCAGCATCTTGTCCAGCATGGGGGCGCTGGCGCTCCGCGCCTCGACGAGCGACCCGTCGTCGCTGCTCGGCGCGTCCGCCTCGTACGCGGGGCCGCCGACGGGCTCGCGGGCGCCCGCGGGCAGGGCGATGCCAGGGCACAGAATGCTGTCGGTGTCCACGTCATGCTGCTCGGGCCTCTGGAAGCTCTCTGGCGCCCCTTGCGCCTGGAACCTCGCGGGCCGGAGTCGGAGGACGGGCTCGTCCGGCCCGGTCCTGCGCGGAACGCGACAGCGGGCGCGGGCGTGGTCAGGTGGCTGGTGAAACCAGGCGAGTCAACGCGGCAGGGCGCTGCGTGGCGCGGACGCGAGAGGCGGCGCGCGGAGTGGCATGCGTCGGGCGGGGCCGTGGCGTTCCGGCGACGTCGCGGCGGGGCGCGCGGGCCCGGCGGAGCGCCGTCGTGAGCGCCGTTGGTGCGTACCAGCAGTTGGTGGCTCCGACGCTGCCTGCGTCGCTCTCAATCATGGCGCCGAAGCGCCGCCGCCGGGCGACGAACGTGCTCGCTTGCTCTGTGGCCGAGGCGAGGAGCACGTCCGCGACCTCCCGTGGCAGGTGGCCGCCGGGGGACCCGCTGTCTTGGCGAGTGTGCGTCCGGGAGGTCGGCCTGCGCGCGAGAATGCGGCAGCGACGACGTCGGCGGATGCGTGTGCGGGCGAGAAACGAGCACGTCGCGTTTGCGCGGGGCCAGCCGACCGCGGCGAGCGGAACTCGGCAGCCACGCGCGCGAGCACGTTCGATGCGCAGGGCCGCTCGAGGGCCATCGCCGGCCGCAATGGCAGGCTGTGCGGCGAAGACATGGGCGAACCACGTCACGGGGCAACGTCGACGCGCGGCCCAGTTGCGCAGACGAGGGCCAATGTGTCATGGTGTTGAACCCGGGCGCTCCCGCGCAGAGACCGCGTCTCCGGCTGAGCGTCCCCGGATGAAAGGAGCTCATGCCAGCATCAGCCAACTGCGACCGGTTCGTTCCACGCGCGGGCCGGGAAACACGCGGCGCGGACACCTCGTGAAGCGAAGCCGTTCACGCACCTCGCGAAACACCCGAAGAGACCCATTTTCCACCCTTTCCGCTTGAAACAAATCGACGCTCGCAATGGACGACTTCTGAGCGCCCAGCTCCTCTCGCCCGGAAGGGGAGAGCGCCTCACAAAAAGTTGGCCTGGCCGCGGTCTCTACGCGCGCTGTGCAGCGCCAAAAGCGTCAGCCGCTGACTTTGCCGCGTTCCTGGTGCGTTTGCAGCCACGCGCTCGCGCCGCCCGCGCCCATATGCTCCCGGCGGGCAGCCCCGCCAACTGACAGCAGTAAGCGTGTGCCTGAGGCAGGCGCTGCCTCGCGCCGGGTGCCGCAGCGGCCACCGCCTCCGTGCAGGCAGCACCGCCGCGGCCGCCCAACCGCCCCCGCCACCTCAACACCCACCACGCGCACCTCCGCCCGCCCATGCAACACCACGTCAACACACGCATCATCAGCCGGCAAGGTCCCGAGTTGCCCGGTGCGGCGCACCGCTGCGCCGGCGCGTCGCGAGGCCCTCAGACGCTCGGCACGCGGGGCGGCCGCCGCGCATCCAGCCCCGCTCAGCTGGATGCGTCATCACGTGCACGTGGCGTCCGCGTGATCTTCGGAGTTGCGGCGTCGGCCCGCGGCGCCGCCTGCCCGCGCATCCAGCGCCCCGCCCGGATGCCGGGTCCGCGGCCCGCAGTGCGAAGGGCGGCCGTCATGTCCCGGCTGATGTTGCACCTCGGTGGCAGGGCAGGTGTCGCGAGCGCGCCTGCGGGCCCGGCACGGAGGCGCGAGTGCAGAGGTGAGATCTGGGGGAGGGAGCGGGCACCCTCTGCTGCAGATCCGAGGCTCTGCGGGCCGCGCGCGGGGCGGGGAGGACTGAACACCTCGCCTCAGGTGCCGTGGTGGCTTCCGGCGCGTGCGCGGGGCCCCGGGGCCTGAAGGCCGCCTTGGCAGGGCCGCGTCGCTCAGAAAGGCGCGCGGAGAGCGCGGCAAGGAACGAGAGAAGTGAGGTGAAGCAGCGCGCCGAAAGGTCCGTCCGTGCCCACTTGTGTCAAATCATCGCCGTTGGCGAGACCTGTGTGCCAGGAGCGCCTTGGACGCTGCGCCGCGTGCACCTTTGGTGCGAGGCACCGCTCGTGCCGCGCGCATAGGCCGTGTGGCGGCGGTTCCGAGCAGCCTGAGCCGTTGGCGCACTGCGACAGGAGTTACGCGGACGGCGCGCCGCTGAGCCGTCGAACGAGCGCTTTCGCCTTCCCGCGGCGTGGATGTGCGTATTGTCGTGCCCTGGCGGTGCATTGGACGGCCGCCTGGCAGCCGCCTCGCACAGAGCGCGCCACGATGTGGGCCACAGCGTCTTTTTGGCGGACGCGTATGCGTGGCCGCCGTTCGGGCGCGACGACCCCGACATCGGCGATGACCACGAAGTCTTGCACAGCGCCGATTGCGAAGCGCTACGTTTCCACGCTCATGCGCGCAGGGAGGGATGCTGTTCCGACCCTAGCCAAGGAGACTCGACGATGCCCATCATTCAGCGCCTGCGGGCGGCTTTCAGAAGAAAGAAGGAAGAGCCTTCAGGTGCGCACTCTCGCGGAGCCCGCCACGCCCGCATCGCCGCGCTTTGACCGAAGACGTTGGCCGCCTCACGTCATGCCTCCGCGCCCGCGAACCGCAGCTCGACAGGACACGCTACAGAATGACGCGTTCAACCCAATCCTCGGGACGGACCTGTGCCCGCCCAAACTGGCCCTGGACCCCTCGATCACGTCGCAAGAGGCGAGTTGCTCCTACAACAGACAGAAATCGCATCGCGCTCTCCTCGCCACCAGTGCCGTCGAACCCGCCCAAGACCGCCCGCCGCGCCCACATACGCACTATCCGCGGGCCCAGGGCCCACTCCGCGCCAGCCAGGCCCCCGCGGCGGGCCGCAGGCGCCGGTCAACACCGCTCCAGCCTCTAGCTTCGTATCAACTGCCGCACCCTCGCGCCCCCGCGCGACCGCCGCCGCGGAACCGCCTCGCCGCGCCGCCCACCTCCCCGCAGGTCCGGCCCGTCGGCAGCCCCGCGCATGCGCGCCCAGGCGCGCCCGGCGGAGCGCACAGCTCCCGCCCGAGCTCGGCGGCAACGGACTTCCGGTCGCCGCCCTCGCAGCGCCAGGCGCTGGCGGACTGCCGGTGGTTCATCACGTCCCGGGACTGTCCCCCGGACATGGCGCGCGACGTCTTCAGCGTCCACCAGTTCGTTCCCATTCGAGAGATTGGTTCCGGCGCAAAGTCGCGCGTGTGGCTCGCGGAGGACACCATCTCCGGGCGCGTGGTGGCGTTCAAGGTGTACGACCTGTGCGCGATGCACCAGGCGGAGATCGACCAGCTCCCGCACGAGGCCCGCATCCACGCGCTCCTCCCTGCGCACCCGCACGTGTTGCCGCTCCACGCGGCCTTCTGCGACTGGCAGGCGTGCTACTTCATCATGGAGCCCGCGCGCGGGGACCTCACGTCCATGTTCCTGGACCCCCGCGAGGTCGGCGAGACCCAGTTCGTCCGCCGCGTCGTGCTGCCCCTCCTCGCGGCGCTCGACCACCTGCACTGCCACGCAGTCATGCACCGCGACGTCAAGCCGGAGAACCTCGTCTTTGGGCAGGTGCGGAGAGACACCGCGCGCAACCCGCCGCCCCCGCCACGCCGGGCGTCGTGCGCAGAGCCGCTGACGAGAAACGCCGCGCGTGCTGGACTGTTGTGCTCGCAGGACGGAATGCTGATGCTGAGCGACTTCGGGTTCGCGGTCAACGTGCGCAGCCGGCGCCCGACGACGCGCCTCGGCACGCTCGAGTTCACCGCGCCCGAGGTGCTCAGCAGCGGGCAGCAGGACGACGGCTCGCAGGCGCCCAAGGCGCTGCGCAACCCCTACACGTTCGCCGCGGACGTGTGGTCCGTCGGGTGCCTGGTCTACGAGGCCTTCGCGATGCGCACGCCCTTCGCGCGCGGCACGCACGGCGACACCGCGCGCGCCATCGACGACGCCGCGTACGTCCCTGCCAAGTGGTCGAGCGCCGCCGCGCAGGACTTCGTGCGGCAGTGCCTCAAGCGGGACCCGACGGAGCGCGCGTCGGTTTCGGCGCTGCTCGAGCACGAGTGGGTCCTCACGGCGACGGGCATGCTGCCGGAGAGCGCCCACGCCGCGCGCCGCCGCGTGGACAGCATCTCGCCGGTGCCGGGGAGCTGCAGGTCGTCGCAGCGAGCGAGCGCGCTGCCCGCGGGCGAGCCGACCTCGTGCGACGCGACGGCCGACCAGAGGACGACCGCCGAGTCGACGAAGTCGGACGACGACGCCGCGAACGACAAGGCGCGCGAGAGCACGGGGACCACCGAGCACGGGCGGGCGCACGCGCCAGACAAGCGCCACGACGGACGCAGGAGCTTCGACGCGCCGCTGCGCGTGCCGGCTGGCCTCGCGAAGGGCCAGGAGCCCAAGCGCAGCGCCACTTCGTACTGCATCGGCGCTGCGTCCACAGCGTGCCCTCCGGCCAACGGGCCCTCGGCGTTCATCGGGTGCGTGCGCGTGCCCACGTTGCTGCTGCTGCTGCACCGCCCCGCGTGCTGCGCCGCGCCTGTGCTCATCGCTCGCTCGCGTTCACTCCACGTGGCTGCGCAGGGCCCGGAAAGGACCGTCCGCGGAAGGGTTCCCTCCGCAGCGCAAGACGCGGCTCAACAGCACGCCGGCGGTCATGCGAGGCGCGCTCGGCCCCCGGTACGGACGGTTCCGTGTCGTCTCGGGCGTGCCGGAGCTCGACCCTGTTGCGCGCAAGCAGGCCGCCATCCAGGCCCTTCGCGAATGAGGCGGCCCCGCACGGGTCTCCAATGCGATTTTGCACTTCCCCCCGCACCCTGCGGCTACCAACCCGCGCCCCCACCCGCCGCGCTTCCACTCCGCCGTGTATGTTTCACAAAACAACGTGTGGAGCGCAACCTCCGACAACGCGCGTCCCGTAACGCCCCTCGCAGAGGGTTCCCTGTTCCCCCATCCCGTACCCCAGCTGTTGCACGGCACAAGTGCCCTCGCTCCACCGAGCACGACGCTGTCTCGCCACCTTTTGGTGCGCGCAAACGGACCAACGACCCCTGCGCCGCCATGCATGCCGCTCCCCTCCTCCCTCCCGTCCCTCTGTTTATCACCAAGATCGCTGCACTGTTTGGCCCCACCGTCTGCACCCTTTCAGAGTGCATTCCTCCAACGCCATATTGTGCCCCCCCCTCTCTGCTTTCAAGGCCCCCCTCCGCAACCCCGCTCCTCCCCTCCGCGGCTCCCCTTCCCTCCAAGTCACACTACCCGTCCCTTCCCCCGTGGCCGAAGCAAGAAATGGCTGGCTGCTCGCAACCATCGCTGCTCGCAACCAGCGGAAGGGAGCACGCGCCCGCCGGCCCCCGGTGCGGCCCGGCCCCTCCACGCGCAGCAGGCCCAAGGCAGCTGCGCTGGCCCCTCGCGTTTGCTCGGCGCAGTCCGTTGCGCGCCCCTGCACGGCCTCTGAGCAGCTAGGCACAAGCGCAGCTCGCACGGACTTCGTCAACGAGGAACGGCGTCGATCGTCCTCCCACCCCGTGACCTGCGCAAGCTTTAGCAGCCGGACACACGGGCGACCAGGGCGCAGAGCTATTCTCGCTCGCTTGTGTCTACGACGGTATGTAAGAACTCTTTGTCGGTCGGGGCCGCATGCGTCGTGCATCTCGCCCCGCGCCTAATGTTCCGCGCCGTCGCGTGGACATCTTGGTGCGGGGTTCGGTTCTGTGCTGTCCCGCTTGATCAAGCGTCGTTGCTGGAAGTTTCCCACCGCAGCTAGGCCACGCGCACGACCGGCGCCCAACTGGCCTGACCGCACTACCGGCTTGCGCGCGGCCCATGCAAGTGCGGGCGGAGGCCTCGCATGGGGCTGACGGGACGTGGACCCGTACCGAAAGTGCCACGCGCCCCCATGCGCCAGTGATGGTCCGCGCTTGCTCTCTCCTGCCTCGCAGGCCAAGCGCTGCGGACGAGGTTCGGCGCGCACGTTGCCGTGGACGAGGCGCTGACTTGGGCCGCACCGGCGCCAGCACGCACGCGCTCACGTGCTCGGTCAGGTTACATTGCTCGGCTTTGTGGCGCACCGCAATCGAAGCGGTGGAGCGAGTCCGTCGAGGTCTGCAAGCCTCTGCGCGGCACGCCCGACAGCGTCACCGCGCGACCGACCGCATGCTGTGTCAGTTTGGCACTCCCATCTGGAAGCGAGGAGCACCACGCAGACGATGCGCAGTGTTGCGGGGGTGAGGGGGGGGGTCAGGGTTCTGGGGGCAAGCGCAGGACAGATGGCTTCGGCCTGCGGAGCCGAAGTCCAAGCTATGTGCACAGACACGTGTCTGAGAAGGGAGGGCAAGGCAAGCGGGGGGGGGTGTCGGGGGGGCAGTGCGAGGAAAGAAAACCGACGTTTTTCGGGGCGGGACGCTCCGCGCGAAATGGTCGAAGGCCGGCAACGCATGTGGCATGGGTCGCGTCAGCTATGTGTCCTATATGCGAGAAATGTGGCCCACGGCGTGTATATTCAAGTTCAGGCTCAGTGGGCGCAGTTGAGCTGCATTGCATGGTTCGCCGCGAGGCGAAGGGCGGGAGTGGCGTGCCGAGGTGCGCACCAACATCTGCTGCATTGTTGGCACTTCGCAGCGTCATGGTTCAGTTTAGTTTGTTGAATTCGTGCCAATGTTATTATTATTATTGTTGTTATACCTGGTTGATGTCAGCGCACTAGGTCCGCCAGGCGCGGGCGCTATGTTGAACGCAGCATGCAGCGTTACGTGCCCCCCGCGCGCGGGGGGTCGCGACAGCCGCGGCGTGTTGGCAGGCGCTGATTGAGTTATGGCCACCAGCTGGCGGCCTGCAGGCAAGCGTGCCGAGCACCTGCCTCCGTTCGGTGCGAGGCTTGGGCGGGCGACGCAAGTTGAGTTCGGCCCAGTGCTCTGGGCCAGCCCACGGGCATGGTCTTCATATGTGGAGAGTGCCACGTGCACCAGCGGGCAGGGGTGCAGGTTAAGTACACGCTAATGCGGGCCGAGCGTCGGCCGGGGGGAGGGGGCTTGAGCGGGGCTGCAGGTCCGAGGCTAATTGCAAGCGGGTAGGGGGGGTAAATGAGGGCAAAGTGGTGCAAACACACTCCAGCGGGCCGGGCGTCGGCCGGGGTTCGAGCGGGGCTGCAGTTCTGCGGCAAATCGTAAGCGCATAGGGGAGGTAAAAGTGCAGGGGGGCACGTGCGTGCGTCGGCCGCGGGCAGCACGGCGACGTGCGCTGCCTGGGCACACACGCACGCGCGCATGTGGGTGCTCAGGAGCACGTCACGTGTGGGACGAGGTTTCCCAGCCGACGCGAACGGTCGGTCCTTCCTCGCTGCGGGGCCGCAGCGACGCGACCTCCGGCTTGTGCGCGTCCACGCCGGAGCCCGCCGCGTCGAGGTCCATCATGTGGACGGCGAGCGCAACGTCGCCGGTCCCGCTGTCGCCGCTCTGCTCCAACAACAGCTCAGGGGCCGGGCCGAAGTTGTATTCGGGCCCCTCCGTCTCGGAGACCGGGAGCGTGCGGCGGTCCTGCGCGGTCGGAGCGAAGATGTCGAACACGTGGCTAGCTCGCGCATCCGGGCACGCGAGCGAGAGCGCCTCGTCGGCGTCGCATGCCTCGAAGATGCTCGACCGGTTGTAGTGCGCCACTGCCGGCGATATGTCGATCCAGGTGCGGCATGCAGGCGGCTTGGCCGAGTCCGCGCGGTGTTCGGGCGCTGGCGGCTCCACGCGGACCGATGGCCTGCAGAGAGCCGAACCGGAAGGGATAATGTCATCTAAAGTCGCGCGAGGCGCGGCGCGCCTGACGCCACGGCCGCCTACAGCCGCGAGCCGGGCGGTGGGAGCCACGCCGCGGTTGCTAGTCTACCGCGACGTCCCACCCGCGCATTAGGGCGTGGCCCGGGGATGGCGCGCTGGACTCGGGCAACTTGGAGCATGCCAGGAGCCAGCAGGTGACCGCGGGCGGTTGCGCGGGGGCCCGGCGGGCCCACACGACGGCACCGTTCACTCGGGCGCTTGCCTGCGTCTGGACGCCATTGTGAGATTAATGCAGCACGGAACTCAAGATTTCCCGGCTCTGGAGATTTCCCTCGACGAGAAATTGGACCGTGGTAGCCCTGCAGAGTCGCAGGAAGGGCGCGAGGTGAACGCATAGCATGTGTCTCGGAGACCCTCCTTTCTCGCCGCTGCGGCGAGTCGGTCACGTATCTGACGGTTCCAACGCTTTACCATGCCTACAATCTACCAGGGTGACCGTGACACGGGGCCCGAAAAGGGATCAACGCGGAGAAACAGCGTCGGCTCGCTGCAACGGCTGCATGGGCTACCGTGCCAATCTGGGGACAAGCTGTGGCCCGCAACTTGTCCCTCGAGTGACCACAGTGCCCAATTCAGCCGCAGCGAGCCGAACGGCACAGGCAGACGCGGCCGAGTGCGGGAGCGCGGGGGGCTAGGTGGAACGTGCCTTCGTGGCAGCAAGCGGCTTCGTGGCAGCCCGTTCAGACCGTTCCTTCGTTCCACTTTGTTCATTGACTTCATGCAAGCGCCCGACTGCGCGCCCCCGACGCTGTCGTGCTGCTACGACTCACCGCGGGAGCCCAGTCAAAGACGGGCCCAGCGTGTGCCAGGACCCCCCCTGCACGGCACGCGGCCGGGCCGCTTGCGCATGCGAAGGGCTGCAGCGCGTGTTGCGTTGCTCAAGAACTGCTGGAGGTGGAAGAGGGCCGCGGAGATGCGGTTGCCCGTCGCAGGAGGCGCTAGATGCACCGGGATTCGGGGGCGCGAAACGGCGCGCAACCGATGCAATGGCGCGGTTTCGCGACCGGCATTGCGCGCAGGATATCTCGCTCGCGCAGGTGAGACGCGATTCCTCGCCGCCCCCTGCGCGCGATCCGCCGAAACAACCGACACGATTCGTTAGCCTCGGCACTCGCCGGCGGGGCTCCGCGTCGCTCGAGCGCGCACCTGCGCCGCCGCTGCGGCCGACGGATGAGCAAGAAACGCGAGCCCGCCGGCGAGTTCGGCCCGTTTCCCACCGCACGCGGGAATCTTCGGTGCTTACCCTCGCCCACCTCTGCCCGGGCACCACTCGTCCTGCGCGCCACGCAGGCCGCATTGCGCGTTACGCGCGGCGACCCACGGCGGCGAGGGCCGCTGCAACTGAACCCGGCGCGGATTTCGTCGACTTCTACGAGCTCCTGGGGGTACGTTCCCTTCCTGCCCTTTGTGCGCCCCGCGTGGTGCCGCCCCGGCACCATGCGGCAGATGCCCCCGCGCGTTAGCTCCACTGAAGCGATGCGCACCCTCCGGCGCGCGCGGCACGGCGTGGACGCGCGCCTGTCGGCGCCGCAGCCGTCCCCGTGCGCTGCGCGTGCGCCTCCCACGCCGCGGGCCGCCCGAACGGACCTGCGCAGGTCGGCGACGACGCGACGAGCGAGGACATCAAGGCCGCGTACCGTCGGCTCGCGAAGGTCTGCCACCCGGACCGGGTCGGCCAGGACGGGAATGCTATGTGTGTGCTTCTGAACGAAGCCTACGACACGCTGGCAGACCCGGTGCGGCGCGCACAGTACGACCGGGTGCTCGACAAGTGGCTCGAGGACGACGACATGGGCTTCACGGGGAAGCCGCTGTCGCGGTGGTGCGGTCCAGGTGCAGCACCCGCACGGCGCGCGCCGCTCGCGTGCCCGCGCGCGCCCGTGCCGCGTGGCCCTCACCGCGCGGCGGAGGCTTCCTCTCGCGCTGCGCAGGCCACAAGATGTCGAAGGCGGAGGAGGGGGAGACGCGCGCGGTCTTCGTGGACGAGAACAGCTGCATCGGTTGCAAACAGTGCGTGTGGGTGGCCGCCGCGACGTTCCGCATGGAGAACGAGTACGGCCGCAGCCGCGCCTTTGCGCAGTGGCTCAACAGCGAGGACGAGATCCAGTGCGCGATCGACTGCTGCCCCGTCAGCTGCATCCACTGGGTGGAGAAACAACAGCTCCCGGCGCTCGAGTTCGCGATGCAGGTGCGCCCCCCGCGCACCGCACCCCGCCTCGCGCAGCCCCGGCGCCGCTCCGCCCCGGACCCGCTCCCTCAACGCCTGCCTGTTCCCCAGCGCGCATTGCTCACGCATGTCGCGTGTGTGTCGCGCCGCAGAACCTCGTGGATCGCGTGGACGTGGGGATCATGATGGCGGGGCAGGGCGGGGGCGTCGCGGACCCGTTCGAGGCTGCGCGGCAGTTCGAGAAGCGGTTCGAAGACCGGCGGCGGCGGCGGGAGGAGGACCGCTCCTGGGCGCCCGAGCAGGCCGCGGCGCGGATGGACGCGGCGGTGCGGGTGCAGAAGGCGAAGTGGGGGAAGATCGGCGAGGCGCTGTACGACGGCCTGTGGCTGGGTCTGGCCGGGGTGAGCGGCGGCGCGGGCGAGGCTGCGTCTGACCGAGTCAGGCGGAGGGCGGAGCTGCGGAGCAAGCGGCGGCAGACGGCGGCCAAGGCCGGGGACGCGCTCGCGACGACGGTGCTCGACTCGATCGACGAGCTCGAGCGGGAGCACGCGCGGGGGCGCGGCGGGGGCAGCGTTCCACTGGAGCGCGCGCTGGTGCCCGTGTCGGCGTACGCGGCGACCGCGACGCGCAGGGAATGACGCAGGCACCGTGCCGTCGTGACGACGTAGCAGCTCTGTACATTAGACTCGAAAACGCGCGCACATAGACACACACACGACCTCGCGATGTGCACTGTGAGGCAAATATAGCTCGTTGAAGAGCGGCGGGGCGTCTCAGCACTGGGCCCTGAGGCCCCCTGCCGCGTGCAGCGGCACATCACGCACCCTGCGCGGGTGTAGCCGCAGCCGCTTCTTTGCGGCGACAGGGGTGCGGTGAGAGAGGGGGTGCAATATGTCAGCGATCCCAGCGCGTCACAGGCGGCTGCGCGCCGCCTACTCCCGCGGCGTCACCGCGGGCGTCTCCGGGCCGCCGTTCACCGGCGTCGCCCCGCCGTCCCCGCGCGCCGCCGCCACCCTGTCCTTGAGCTTGCGCACCTGCGTCAACAGCTCGTTCTCGCGTTCGCGGTGCGCCTTCTCCTTCTCCTCCAGCGCGGTGCGCAGCCGCTCTGCCTCCAGCTCCGCCGCCGCGCTCTGCCGCCGCGTCGCCCGCGCGCTCGTCTCGCGCGCCTGCTCCGCCGCCACGCACCGCCGCGACAACTCCTCAATCTTCCCCTCCGCCTGCGCAATCGCCTTCTCGTGCGACGCCAGCGCCGAGCGCGCCCGCGCGAGCTCCGTCTCCAGCGCCGACACCACCACCTCGTTCGCGCCCGTCGACTCAGGGTCGATGTCCATCCCCGTATTCTGTCGCCGGGGCGGCAGCGCGATCCCCCGCGACACCAGCACGTTCTCGAGCGTCCCGATGCGGCTCCGGAGCTTCGCCTGGACGTCCGCGCCGCCGCGCAGCTGCGCCTCGAGGCCCTCCGCCCGCTCGCGCTGCCGCGCCGCCTCGCCCTCGGCGTGCCGCAGCGCCTCCGCGTGCCGCGCCGCGGTCACGACGCCCTCGGGCTTGCTGTTCACGGCCTGCCCGTCCACGCCGCCCTGCATCGCGTCCAGCCCGGCGAGCTCGCGCGTCGCAGCCTCCTGCCGCGCCAGCGCCCGCTTCAGCGCCTTGACCTCGCTGTCGAGCTGGTGCGCGCGCTTCCGCTCCTCGCGAAGCTTCCCCGTCATCTCCTTCGCGTCCGCCTCCGCGCGCGTCTGCAGCTCCGAGGCCTTCTGGCACTCGGCCGCCATCGCCGCGAGCTCCGACAACCGGCGTCGGTCGAGGTCCGCCGCGGCCTTGCCCGCCGCGTGCGCCACCTCGAGCTCGCGCTCGAGCTCTTTCACGCGGCTCCCGAGCCGCCCCGCGGTCGCCGCTGCGCTCTCGCGCTGCGCGGCGGCCTGCGTTTCGAACTTCTGACACTCCCCCCGCAACGACCGCAACTCCCCCCCCAGCCGCTTCACCTCCGCGAGCGCCTCCGCGCGCGCCGCCTCCTCCGCCTTGAGATCGCTCTTCAGCCGCGCGATCTCCGCCGCCGCGTCCGCCGGCACCGCTGGCGGGGGCGTGGCCGCCGCACCGCCGCCGTCCGCCCTCCGCACCGCCGCCGCCAGCTCCCGCTTGAGCCGCGCGACCTCGCGAGAACTCGCCTCCGCCTCGTCCTTCGCCGCGCGCCGCGCCCGCTCCGCCGCGTCCGACGCCGCTCGCACCGCCGCGATCTCGCCGCGCAGCTCATGCACCTCCCGCGCGGCCGCTTCCGTGTCGCGGCGGCCGCGCGTCGCCTCCTTCACGGTCGCGCCGAGCTTCTCCTTCACGCCGTCCAGGTCGCTCCGCAGCGCCTGCAGCTCCGCAGCCCGTTCCGCGAGGGAGCGTTCGGCGGCGTCGCGGCGCGCGCGCTCCTTGCCGAGGTCCTTCCGCGCGTCCTCCAGGAGCGACACGAGGTTGCGCGTGGACGCGTCCGCCGTGCGCGGCGACGTGACGCCGCCTGGACCGGGGATCTGCACCGCGGGGGCGTGGAAGAGTCGTATTGAGTGAACGGGAGTCGGGTTTCGCCGAGTGTCGGCGCGCCGGGGCGCTTGGAGGGCGGCGCGGACCTGGGAGGCGCGCGGGGTACCGGAGCCGTTCGCGCGGGGGGTCACGGGCATCGTCGCGGCGGTCGCAGCTGCCGCTGCCGCCTCAGCAGCCGCGCGGGCTGCCGCTCTGGACGCCTCCACTTCGTCCTTGAGCATCCCGACTGTCGCTTTCTCTCGCTCGAGCTGCAGGGAGGGCCCAGGGAGGCACGCCGTGGGCGTGCGGGCCCGGAGGAGCGCGGGGCGCGTGCAGAGGCCACGCGGGGACACGGCGCGACTGGGGGCCGCTCCTACCTCGCGACGGAGCGACTCGATCTCCTCGGTCGCCTTCGTGTCCTTGCGGGACCCGATCTTGGCGTGCTCGTCCTCGAGCTCGACCGGGAGCGTCGCCCTGCACAGCATGAGGTCGCAAACAGGGTCTGGAGCGCGGGAGAGTCAGGCTGTCCAGGTGGGGGCGAGCGGCGGCTCGCTGCGCACGCACGGTGGGGAGGAAGCGACGCAGCACCGGGAGAGAGGCGAGTTCGGCGCAGCAGTCGGCCGTATGCGGGGTGCGAGGGCTGGAGGTGCCCCTCTGGCGCGTGCTGAGCGCCGCTGCGGCCGCCTGGGTCCGCGCGAGCTCTGGAACCGTCACGCGCTGCGATGCATGAAACTTGGGGCATCGCCCGGGATCGACCGGCGGGCGCGGCGGGCGCCTCAGCGCCGGAACGGCACGCATTGGGCTTTGCAACCAAGCAACGGTCTGAGAGGGCAACGGTGAGGGTAGAAAGCCGCAAGGAGCGGGTTCGCGGTCTGGGCGCGCGTGTTGCGCACCGTTCGTCCTGCGCGTGCGGCCCGTCGTCATCTTTGTGAGCGTGCGGTGCACCATCGCCCTTTCTCGGGCGCAAAAAGTGTGCCCCCAGCACGAGCCCCAGGAGCAGGGTGGCGAGGGCGTCGATCAACGACATCTCCGGAACCTGTGATCGCTGGGTCTGCGCGGCTCTCCCCGGCCCGCCGCGCCTCGAGCGCGCGCGCCCACGGCCCGACTGACGCAAAAAGGGGGTTGTTGCGAACGTGCGGCAACACGAGGCGCGGCCACGTCGCGCACGGGCCACTCCTCGCCCGCTTCGTCTCAGGGCAGACCGGTGGAGCTCGTTTCGCGCAAGTGATCGTCTGGACGCAGAGCGAGAGGGCGTCTCTGTCCGCAGGGGGGCGAGGATCGCGCGTCGCGTGCCGGGCGTGCGCCCGCAGCCGGTCGCATTCGCTCGAGATGGGAGCCGACCGCAGGCCGGAGCACACCAACCCTCCTGAGATCTACTACGGCGACGACGAGGCCCGAAAGTATACTGGCAACAGCCACGTCATCGATGTGCAGACCAGGCTGGCGCGCCGCTCGCTCGAGCTGCTCGCGCTCCCGCCCGACGAGGGACCCATGACGATCCTCGACCTCGGGTGCGGGTCGGGACTCAGCGGGGAGGTACGCGCGCGCCACACGGGGGCCAGGCCCGGCGGCTGCCCGCCGCCGCTCTGGGGCCGCCTGCTGCCTCCTGCGCGCGTGATATCCCCGCAAACCCCGCCCTTCCTCCCCACTTTCAATGCAACATGGCTTCGAAGCGACGGCAGTCCTTGTTGCCCCGCGTGTGCGTCGCTTG
This sequence comes from Pedinophyceae sp. YPF-701, assembly GCA_916048055.1. Classification (NCBI taxonomy): domain Eukaryota; kingdom Viridiplantae; phylum Chlorophyta; class Pedinophyceae; species Pedinophyceae sp. YPF-701. The sequence goes on along the minus strand of CAJZHL010000001.1, from coordinate 647,031 downwards.
GCCCACGAAGCTCCACGCACCCGTCGCCGCAGGTCATCTCCGAGGCCGGGCACCACTGGGTCGGCTGCGACATCGCACCGGCGATGCTCGACGTCGCGCGCGAGCGCGAGGTCGCCGGCGACCTCATGCTTCACGACATGGGCGACGGACTCCCCTTTCGCAGGTGCCGCCAGCAACACGTGCACCCTTTCGACAAACACCGCGCGCCCGCGCCGCCCCGCCCGGCGCGACCCACTCCCGCCCCGCCCTCCTCTCCCGCCTCCGCAGCGGCACGTTCGACGGCGCGATATCGATCTCCGCGGTCCAGTGGCTCTGCAACGCGGACACGTCGTCGGCGAACCCGCGGCGGCGCATCCGGCGGTTCTTCGAGTCGCTGTACCGCGTGCTGAACCGCGGGGCGCGCGCGGCGCTACAGATCTACCCGGAGACGACGGAGCAGGCCGAGATGCTCGCGGCGGCGGCGATGCGGGCGGGGTTTAGCGGAGGGTTGGTGGTGGACTTCCCGCACTCGACACGTGCGAAGAAGTACTTCTTGGTCCTGATGGTGGGGCCGTCGACGTACCAGCCGCAGGCGCGGGGGCTGGACGGGGAGGAGGAGGACGAGGAGGTGGACGCGGAGGGGCTGGAGGTGTACGGCCGGCGGGGGGGAAAGCGGCGCAAGGTGGGCGGGGGTGTTGCGAAGAAGGACAAGGGGTGGATCGTGAAGAAGAAGGAACAGATGCGGAAGAAGGGGTACGAGAACGTGCCCGTGAGCAACAAATTCACGGGACGCAAGCGCAAGGCTAGGTTCTGAGGCTCAGCGGGGCGCGCGGCGGTGTGTGGGTGCGCGGGAGGCGTGCGGCCCGCCAGATGGCCACCTTGGCCGCGCGTGTGACCGTCGCCGGCGCGCGTGCTGGGCTCACAACGAGGCGACGAGTGCTGCGCGTCACGACAGCGTCAACGAGAAAAGGGAGGCGTCCGCGTCCCGCACGTTCCGCGCAATCAGCTCCCCGCGCTCCCACTCGAGGTCCTCTTCGTGCTGCCGCACCGCCTGCGCAGTCCAAGCGACGCCACGGCCGAGCGCATGAGATGCCGAGTCAGCAACAATTGGAAAACCTCGACTCGGAGCGCGGTGGCGCCCACCTGGTTCCAGTCCCCACCGGCCATCTCGAGGTAGTACGCGGCCGTGCAGTCGTCGGTTCCGAGCCGCCGGGCCAACGCCAGTGCGCCCTGCCGTCGCGCGGCTGCCTGCGTGGCGGCGTCCGCCCCCGCCGCCCCGGCACCGCCCACGCCGCGCGCCACCTGTCTGCCCGCGGGGCCGAGCTCTTCCCCGCCCGGCAGGGGGTCTTCGAGGCTGCTGCGAGCTGGGAGACCTGGATCCTCGACTGCAATTACGTCGCGGAGCAGGTGTGCGTCGCGGACGATGCGGCCGCGGGCGCCGACGAGGTCCTCGGGATCTGAGACTGCGGCGACAGCATGGGGACGGGGTTGCGGGGTCAGGAGTGCGCGCTCGAACCACGCGGCGCGGCGGCAGATACGATTCGAAGACTGCGAAAGGAACTCATGTTCAAGAGTGCACGCGCCTGGCACGAAGATGGCGCTCCGGCCCCGCAGCGCCATGTCGGAGTGCAGGTTGTTGACGCGGCGCAGGGCGGCGACGTCGCCCCCCATGTGGCGCAGCGCCAGGCCTGGCATCGTGTCGGTGGGCTGGACGGCGTGGGCGCGCACGAACGTCGTCTTGGTGTCGATCTGCTGCGCCTGCGCGCTCGTGCTCGGGCCGCGGGCGTGCAGGAAGAGCTTCACGGGGTCACCACTGCATGCAAGGTGGGTGCGACCTGAGCGAATGACGCCGGTTTCCGGGGCGTGTTGTTGTGCTGTTCGACGCGTTTCAAGGAAGTGATTCGTGTCAATGCTACGCGGATCGCGTCGTGCCGGCGCAGGCGGCGCGGCGGGCGAGATGCACACAGTGCAGCTGCACCTGGGCTCGCCCGCGATGCTCGACAGCCGCCACATCCTCAGGAAGTTCTTCCGAAGCACGCGTTCCAGCGCGGCGCGCCACCGCCGCGAGACCAGGTACACGGCACAGCACGCGACGTACGCTTCGTAGTTGCCTGGCGCAGCAAGATGCGTCAAGATGGACTCCAGGACGGCCTCATCGAGCACGGCGTCGACGGGCGGGATCTCTGCTAGCGGGTTCCGCTCGCCCGGCATCCCCCCGCGCGTGCGCCCTGCGTAGCCGTGCCCTCAGCGCTGATGCGTGCCCTGCCAGCACAATGTTGTCGCAGGTTGGGAGTGAACTGCCGGAACTAGAAGCTCCTGGCTGGAACTGTGCCGGCCGCGTGTCCCGGGCGCGCCCTCTCGACCCACGGCGGACAGGAGGCCAGTCGGGCCCTGGGACGTGCGGTAGAGCCGCGTCAGGTGGGCCCGCAACGGGCTCCGACCGCGCGAACAATGCGCGGCGAGCAGCGTCGTCGCGCGCACACTTGTCTGGGTTGCCGTTCCGACTGCGTCACGTCGTTGCGTAGCTGTCGTGTCCCATCGAAAGCCACGGTGCTCCTTGAGGGACCGATTCACGGCTGCGCGCAAGCGGGGGCGGCCGGCGGCGGGTGAGGAGGTAGTGGCAGGCCGTCGCGACGACCACGGTAGGCTAGAGAGGAGTCGGACGCCTTTCTAGAGAGGCTGGAAGCCTTGCGCTTCTCCCCTCAGCCGTCGAGGCACCGCATCCGGTCAGGTGGCGGCCAAGATGAGCTCGGAGAAGTTCATTGACGGCCTGGTGCTGGAGCTGAGCAACCCCAACACGCGGGAGCACGCGCTGCTGGAGCTCAGCAAGAAGCGGGAGACCTTCCCGGACCTCGCGCCGTACCTGTGGCACAGCCACGGCACCATAGCGGCGCTGCTGCAGGAAATCGTCAGCATATACCCCATGCTGTCGCCACCGACGCTCAGCGCGCAGGCCAGCAACCGGGTGTGCAATGCGCTCGCGCTGCTGCAGTGCGTCGCCAGCCACCAGGTGCGCGCGGACGCCCGCCTCCACGACGTGCTGCGCGAGCTCCCGCGCGGAAATCCCGCGGGAACGCCTGTGCGGAGCTCGCGCGCCGGATCCGGGCTGCGTCCGCGTGGTCGAGCCCGTCGTTCGTCGCCCTGCGGGGCCCGACGCCCCAGCAGGCTCCTCCGCGCGGCCCACGAGGTCTCTGGCTGTGCGTCGTGCCGCGCAGGACACGCGGGCGCTGTTCCTGAGCGCGCAAATCCCTCTCTTCTTGTATCCCTTCTTGAACACCATGAACCGCTCGCGGCCGTTCGAATACCTGCGGCTGACCTCCCTTGGCGTCATCGGGGCGCTCGTCAAGGTGGACGACCGGGTGGTCATCGACTTCCTCCTCGGCACACAGGCGCGCGCGCGCCCACCCCGCCGCCCGCCCTGCCGCGCCGCCGCCCGCCCGCGCGGCCCGCCCCCCGCCCCGCCACCGCATCCTCGCACGCTCACGCGCGCTCCCACGCCTCGTCCACGCCGCCTCGCGCCCGCAGATGATCCCGCTGTGCCTCCGCACCATGGAGTGTGGCTCGGAGCTGTCGAAAACCGTCGCCACGTTCATCATTCAGAAGATCCTGCTGGACGACTCGGGCCTCTCTTACGTGTGCATGACGGGCGACCGGTTCTTCCGCATCCACCACAACCTCGCGCTCATGCTGTTCGGCCTGCAGCAGCAACCCTCGTCCCGGCTCTTCAAACACATCGTCCGCTGCTATCTCCGGCTCTCCGACAACCACATGGCCACGGAGGCCATGCGGCGCAGCGAGAACTTCGTCGATTACCTCTGCCACCCCGCGCTGCTCGAGGAGACGAAGGAAGACGCCACGACGCGGCGATGGCTGGTGCAGCTCCTGCTGAGCATCGGCGCGCACGACCACGCGCGGAACGTCGGCGCGGAGTTCATCAACGAAGCCATGGCCGCGAACGCCCAGCGGCAACGCGAGCTGCAGCACCAGGCGCAGACCAGCGCAGGCCCCGCAACATCCGGCGCGCCGCAAGCGACGAACGCGTGACGCGGGCGCCGCGGCGCTGCCCGGGCTCACAGTGTGACGCGTGCGGCTGCTCTGGCGGGGCGTCGGCCCTGTTCTACCCTTCAACTCCCCCCCCAGGTGTCCTCCCCCGCGTCAGGGCTCGACTCGTTGTCCGTGAAGTAGTCGTCTCGGTCGTCCTCGTCCTCCGACTGCTCGCGCGCCTTCCCGGCGTTCCGCAGCGCGGCCATCACGACCGCCGCGGTGCTGCCCGGCTTGAACTTCGCCGCCGGCCGCACCGCGCCTGCGCCGCCGCCGGCCTGGGCCGCCGCCCTCTCCCTCCTCGCGTTCTCGTGCCGCCGCCGCGCGATCCTATCTATGTTCCGGTCCGCCACCGCCGCCGCCGCCATCCCCTCCCGCAACCGCCTGTCCGTCTCACCCTGACTCCCCCCCTCGCTCCCGCTGTCCCCCCCCGACACCTCCACCTCCGCACTCGACGCGTCCTCCTCAACGACCCCCCGCCCCGGCACCACGCGCAGACGCTTCGCGGCGCCGCGCTCGTTCGCCGCCCGCTGCCGCCACTGCTCCGACCGCGCCACATTCTTCGCCTGGAACGTCTGCGCGACTTTCGACCGCCGCAGCCCGCGCGTCTCCGCCGCCGTGAGCGCCTCCGCGCCGCCCTCGCCCCGCAGCGCCCCGTCGTACTTCGTGCGCCGCGCCTTCCCTGCGTCAGGCGACCTGACAGCACGGTTATACTCCTCTTGTACCTCTGCAACCGTCCGCGGCGGCACCTTCCGCGCGAGGTCCCGCCAGAACGTCTTGCTCGCGGGGTTCAGCGCCATCGCCGCCGCGTCCAGCGTCCTCCGCTCCGCCTCCGTCCACGGCCGCGCGCCCCCGCCGTCGCCGCGCGCGACACCTGCGGGCCCAGACGCCCCCCCCGATGCCCCGCGCCGCGAACGGCGGCGACGCGGCCTCGCCGTCCGCGTGCGAGGGGTCCGCGCCCGCGGACGGCGCGTACACGCCCGAGTTCCCAGGCTGAGGCGCGGCAGGCACGCTGCGGGGCGACACGTACTGTTGCGAACCGATCCGCTCCTTCGCCGCGCGCGCCGCCGCCCGCTTCGACGCGCCCCGCGGCGACGCCACGTCCGCGCCCGCCCGCGGCGTCGCAGGACTCCGCTGCTCCGCGCCACTCCTCTCCCCACTGTCCGCCTCCGCCGCGTCCCCCGCGCTGCGAGCAGGCGAAGGCTTGCCGCTCGCGGGCCGCCGTTGCGCGCGCGAGCCGCCACGCCCGCCCGTCGACCCCCGGCCCCGCCCTCGGCCGCGCCCCCGCCCCCGGCCGCGCGCCGGAGCCTGGGATGCAACGACGTCTGTTTCCGCGAATTGCAGCTCCTGCAACGCCGCCGCCGCGCCCTTCTCCTGGCTCTGCGCGGCGCGGATCCTCTTCGCCGGCTTCTCCTGCGCCGCCTTCGGCGCCGCCCGCTTCCCCGCCCTCCCGCCGCTCGACTTGTCCCCCGGCGACACAGAGCGCTTCCCTTTGCCGCTCGCCGTCCGCCGCACCTCCCTCTCGTCCTGAACCTTCCACCAGTTGCTGCCCACGCCGTGGCGCTCGCGCCGCGGCCGCTCCCCCGCAGGCTGCCCCGCCGCCGCCTCGACGGACGCTAGGCCCCCCAGCTCCCTGTTTCTACCCGCCGGACGCCCCCTGGCCGCCGGCGCAGGCTTCCGCGCCACCGGTTGCCGCTTCTTCGCGGCCGGCGGCGAGGACTCGCGCCCAGAGTCCCCCTCCGCGCCTGACGCAGGTGGCGTGCCCTGTTCTTCGTCCAGGGGGGGTTCCGCTTCACTCCCCCGGTCCGGGGACGCCGCCGCGCCGAACTCCTCGTCGTCGTCGCCGTCGCCGAACCCGCCCTCCTCCTGCGGCGCCCCGTCGTCCACGGCCACGTCACCGCCGACCGCCTCCACGTCGCGACTGAGGGACCTCCTCGGACTCCCCCCCCCTCCTCGCTCGACGGCTCGCTGCTCTGGGCCGGCGTCGCCGGCGCCCCCGCACCACTCCGCGTCCCCAGCGCCCCCGCCGCGCCCTCCGCAACCTCCTCCCAGTTCTCAGGGAAGCCGTTTGCCCACGCTGCCGCCATGCGCCGCCCGGTGGCGGCGCCGAACCGCGCGACGAGGTCCGCCGCGTCGGGCCCGCCGAGCAGAAAGTACACGCGGCCGCGGACGTCCTGCACGGACGTGCGCGAGATCCGGCACCGCAGCGGCGCCGACCGGAAGGGCCCTAGGTCACTGTCGCCAAACATGGTTGTGGCTGTGCCGCGGACGGCGACGTCCGGGCGCGGAGACGTCGCGTCGGTGCGCGGCGGGTGTACCTCGAGCGTCCACGCCTTGATGTACACGGCCTGGCGCCCGCACGACGCGTCGGACGCGCGGCGGGGGGTCCTGGACGGCGCACGCGCGGCGGGTGACGCGTCGACGGGCTGTGCGGGCGTGGGGACGGTGGCCGGAGACGGGGCGGTCCGCGGGGCCGCCGTGGGCCGGCGCTGGGTTGTGGGAGTATCGCCTGCGAGCGGAGATTCCATGCCGGGACTGTGAGCTGGGGCGGTCAGAGGCGTTGAGGTGGCCCGGGACGTGCGTTGCGTGGCGCGTGAGAGCGGGAGGGGACGTGCGATACCTGGCGCGGCGTCCACGGCGCCGATGGGGCGCCGGCGCGGGAGCGCTGGCGGGGCAGCGGGACGGCCTGTGACCGCGGAGGCGTCTCGCAGGCACCGTGGCGACGGACTTTCACGCACGAGCTTGTGGAAGCTCGCCAGGACGGACTCCCTGCTCTCCAGAGCCCCGGACCTGGCGCGGCTGCCCCCAGGGGGCGCGCCCCCCCCTGCTCCATGTCTATTGCTCGCCCCTGCTGCCCCTGTGGCGGGCGAATTCGACGCCAGCCTGCGCTTTCGGGCAAGAACGTCCACCGGGGAGAGGGCGGCGGGCACCGCGAACCCGTCCGCGTCCGCAGCGGGGCTCCCGCGCCCCTGCGCGCCCCTCACGGTTGCGCTAGCGCCCGCCCTGCCGGGCAGCGAGCGCGCGCCGAGCACGTCGCCCGCGCGCACGGCCTGCGGGCGGTGGAGGACCGGCGGGGACCCGCCATTCGCGCCGGCAGCCCCGCTGGCGCGCCTGGCGCCCACTGCGACAGATGCTGGGCGCTCAAAGATGGTCCCGTCCAGCACGGGATCCTGCGGCATTTTTCACTCCATGAGAAAGGCCCTCTCGAAAGATATCCTAGCGCCCCATCTCCCCGGGCTCTGCGGCGCCGTTCACGCCCTGCTGGTTCACGCACGGGGTCGCCCCCTTCACAACACAAGTGTGTCGCTGCCTCACGACGGCCTGCTGCGCTTGACGACGGCCGGCGGGGCGCGGAGTGTGCCGCGGCGCCAGGCCAGGCCAGCAACGCCCCCACGCGCGACGGTTCAGAACCGTTCTGCAGCACTTCTGTGTCTGTCAGATGCGTGTTATACCTCCGTTGGGCCCCATCCTGCCCTGGCCGGCCCCACCTCGGTGCCTCCGCGCCACCTGCGAAGTGACAGTCCGTGCCTGGTGATCGGTGCCGCCAGTATCGAGGATTCGTGGTCATCGGAGGGTCCCCTGGCTTTGATTCCGCGCTTCTGCTCTACCTACGCACGCCGCAGGACCGCCCTGCCCCCGCACGGCGCCCTCAGCTGCCATGTCCACCGTCACGCACACCCGCACCTCGCCACTCCCCCTCGGCGCGACGCGCCATCATGCCCGTCCTCGGCAACAAACCACGCGGCCGTGCGACGCCCGCTTTACGGCAAGGCCACGCGACGCGGCCGTCACGGCAGCGTACAGGGACAGCATCGACAACGCCGGCGTCGGCAGGGTCACAGATATCGTCCGAACGGATACTGGAGCAAAAGATCTCGGGTGCGTGTTCCCGTCCTTTCCGCCGTCCACCCGGCGCCGGCGGCCCTCCCCGCTCGCACAGCGTGCCCCACTGCACTCATCGTCCTCTATCTCCGCCGATCCCGCTCGGCCGCGACCGCAGCCGCTCTGTCGGGCACTGCCCTGATTCCCCCATCGAGCCCCTCGCGCGGCCCTTCCGGGCCCAGATCCGCGCGTCCTTCCGCCGCTACGCCTCGATCCGTCCGTGTGGTACACGGTCCACCCCGCAGATGCGCGCACGCAGGCCCCTCCGCGGCGCTGTGACATAGGCCCCCCCTCAACGCCCCGTACGGCCCCGGCCGCCCCCGCAGGTCGGCCATGGTGGACCCCGACCTCTGGTACGTCCTCGAGCTCGCCTCGGACGACGACCTCGATAGTTTGCGCGCGATTGTATTCGGATCTTCCCCCTTCTCTCCTCTTCTTAAGTCTTTGATGGCGAAACGGGACGACCCGGGCCCGGCGGCGACGGCGGACCGGCGCGAGCTGATGCTCGCGATCGAGCGGCGCGTGCGGTTCCTCGCGGCGGACGGCGTCGCGATTGCGCGGCGCAGCTGGCCGTCTTACCGCGAGGCCCTCGTGGCCGTACGGGACCGGCTGGGCGTGCAGTGCAGCAAGAAGCTCGCCACGGGGGACCTCGAGGCGGAGCTGTTCCTGTTCATGGCGCACACGCACTACGAGGCCGAGGAGAAGGTGCGCGCGCGCCTTGCGAGCAATGCATGTATACAGAGTGTAGCAGCCGCGGTGTGCGCGGCGGAGGGGCGGAGGGCCTGACGACCCCGCCAACGACGCGCCCGACTACATTGCCGGACGTCGCGTGGCGCACGCGGCGTCCGACGGGCAGCAAGTCGCCTGTACAGCCGTCTCTGTTGGTTGCGCATGGGGTGCCGGGTCCGACTGACTCAGGCGAGTCCGTCGCGGTGCAGGGCCGCGAGGCGATCAGTAACATCAGTCCGTCGTCCGAGGAGGCGACGGCCGGGGACGCCGACGGCTCGGCCCGCCCCCGCACCGGCAGCAAGACTACTGGGTGGCGCGCTGCCGTGACGGAGCCTCTGCGGCACGGCTCGCCCGATATAGTCGACGCGGTGGTGAAGATCGGGGCGGCCACGGCGGTGTCGGGGCTCGGCCGGGAAGCGCTGAAGCGGCTGGCCGGGCAGGTGCTGGCCCGCAGCCTGACGTACGAGCTGGTGCTGGGGGAGGCCGTCAGGAGAGGGGCTAGCGAGGCAGCGCTGCGGGCCGCGGGCGCCGGAGCGTCTGCCGCGGCGGCCAGGTGCGGCGCGCAGACCGGGGAGCTGTGCATGGCGTTTGCGGTGCTAGGTATTATGGTTGGAAGGAGCGCGTGTTGACTGGGGGCTGAGCTTGAGCGTTTGCAGGTACAGCGCGGCGCGTGCGGTGAGCTCGATACTCGGGCCGGCGATGTGGGCGGCGCTGGGCGTCGATCTGGCGCTCAAGGCGTCGGGGACTGACTACGGGCGGCTGACGCGGGCGGTGTTTGTTCTGGCACAGATTCGGCTCGTGAAGACGTACGGCTTCACCGGCCCGGAGGCGTGACGCCGGGGCACGACGCCGGAGCGGCTGGTGGATCTCTGGGTGCAGTATGCAAACATTTCTTGGCAGTAGGGCGCTTTTCAGCAGCTCATTGTACACAACACCTTACTTGCGAACCTCGTTCCTCACTAGACTCTCCTCTGGGCCGCCACAACAATCTTCCCGTGTAAAAATATCGAGTGGCTGTGTCGCATCGAATCCCGCCATCGCGTCAGCTCTCCGGCGATCCGAACGACAACCCCCCCTTCTGTGCGACCAAAGCGCCGCCCTCCTGACGTCGTACCGCCTCGAACGCGGCGTCATCGCACGCCCCTTCACCGCTCCGTCACCTCTCTCCCGCCGCCTCTCCCTCCGACGCCTTCGCCCCACTCAACACTTCCCTCCAAGTCCCCCCCCCCTACTCGCACCACCACGTCGCCCCACCCCCGCCGCCGCGACGCCGCCAGGCGCTCCCGCACGCCCTTCGCCATCAGCGCGCTCAGCGCCCGCGCGGACCTCGCCGCAGCCCCGGCTTCCGCATGCAACGCCCTCAGCCGCGCCCGCGCCTCCCCACGTCGCTTCTCCACCTCCGCGGCCTGCTGCCGGGCGCGCTGAGGGGCGGCCGCACTCCTCCGCAGCTCCACCGCCTTGCTCGCGCGCGCCTCCGCGGACGTCGCGAGCTCCACGGCGTCCAGAAGCTCGCAGGACAGTGCGTCAGTCACAGCCTGCACAGGACGGCGGCGGCGGCGCGAGTCGCTCGCGGATCGCGGCCCAGTTAGCGCGTACCAGAAGGGGTTCTCGTACGCCACCGGGCGGCCGCACCTCGATCATTTTGTCGACCGTCCCGATGTCCAGGTGTTGCACCTCTGGCGGTGCGTGCGGCAGCAGCGACGCAGGCACCTCCGGGTGCCGCTCCATCTCGAACTTGCGCGCGGACAGCCACGCTTCGAGCTCGGCGAGGTCGTTCTCCACGCGCCGCAGCCCCTCCGGCCGCAGCAGCACCGCCGCCGCACACTCCCCCCCCCCGTCGCTCCTTCTACCCACCGACCCCCCCGCGCCCCGGTGCTCCTCGGCGTCCTCGCTGCCTCCCAGCATGTCGCCCCAGTCGATTCCGTCGCCGCCCGCGTCCGCCGCAGCCACACTCCCCCCCCCTGACTCCGTACGCATCGCAACCCCCCCGCTCTCCTCCAGGAGCCGCTCGACCGCCCCCTCCGCCCCCTCCGCCGTCGCCGCCGGCGCGTCCAGCATCGCGCCGAGCGTCTCGCACACGCTGGCCGCCTCCAGCGCCCCACCAGCCCCCCTCGCCCCGCCACCTGCGTCGGCTGCTTCCGCTGCTCGCAGCACAGCCACGAACAGGCCGTACGCCCGCCGGGCTTCACGGATACGCGGCACGCGGATTCGCTCCGCCGCCGAGACCGCGAGCGGCGCGAGGCGCGTGCGAGGCAGCACCGCCGCGGCAACGTCGGGCGACGCTGCCGCATCGATGCCCTGGGCCCTGCACGCGGCTTCGTGGCGCTCAGCCGCTGCGAGCGCGCGGCGCTGGTGCTCACGGAGGCGGCGCTCGAGGTCGGAGAGGGTCTGGTCGGCGCGCCGCGCGCTGTTGCGTAGTTCCGGGAGCAGGAACCTACCGACGCGGTGCAGGTCCTGGCCGGCCTCGCAGACCCACAGCCAGGAGCGCTCGTACTCCCTGACGAGCTCGTCGAGCTTGCCTGGGCACGGGGGGGGGCACAGGAGCGGTCGGCGAGGTCCAAATGTCCTTTCATGTCGTGTTGCTTCCAGACGAGAATTCAGGTCTTGCGGCGCGAGCTGGAACAGGCAGCGCACCTGCGGTGCCTTTGGGGTACCCCAGCCACGTTCTCTCCGCGTCCGGCAAGAGCAGGTCGCGCGCCGCGCGGGCGACCAGGTACCGGGCCAGCGCCGGTTGTGCAGGGCCGTGCGCCGGTTCCGCGCCTGACGGCAAACGCGCGTCCCCCACGCTGTCCACCGCGATCCTCAGGCAATCGACGTCCACGTCCTGGGAGATGGTCGCAAACACGCCGTCCTGCAGCTTAGCAAGGCGCCGTGCCCAACCAGCCTGGACGAGTCCTCGCGATTCCTGCGGTGCGGTTCCACTCAAACGAGACGAGATCATCCGTGCGGATTCCAGCTGCCATGAGCTGCAGGCGTCACGGCCGTGCGACGCCGTTGGCCGGTCGGCGCGCTCCGGCGAACGCCCGGCGAGGTGCGTTGTGTCTGCGCCCTCACCAGCCACTGTCCGACGCCGTCGAACGGAACAGACACCTCTACAGGCATAGTTCGAATGCAGAGGAGTAGGGCGTGCCATCGACGAGAGACGACTATGTCGGTCCCGTCTGCGGCGAAGACGGGGCTCAACTGCAGCGTGAAGCCACCGCCGCAGCGCTGCGTGGGCGCACGAAGCGGCCAAACTACGGCGTTCAGGTGATCCTGAGATGATAGAGAAGCTTGCGAGCGGCATCCGGGCCATGTCACACCGCCCACGCGCCTGGGGGAGTCCCGTTTAATACAGCTGGTAGACCAAACCAGGCCCTGACGGCACATAGGCCCGCGGATACGCGCGCCTGGTCATCTGCTCGCCTACAGGAAGTGTCTGTGCCATCGAGGAGCGCAGTTTCCAACGCCTGTGTCGGCGGAGCTATCCGGCAGCGCCGGGAGTGCGTTCACAGAGGGGCCAACCTCTCGGCGGCGCCTCGCTCGGTGTACAAGCGCCTGTGCCGCTCGAAACGTGCGCCCTCCAGATCGGCCAGCTTCGAAGGTGCATACGCGGCGGCGCTCTCGACCAGGCCTCGCTCCAGGTGCGTCTGGGCTCCGCTGGGGACCGTCCTCGCGTCTGTGCAAGTGCGGCGCACGCGCGAAGCGCTGATACCCCTGCGCGCGCGAAATAAAGAGCACCGTTTACTCGAGATCGCGCGTGGCAGCGCGGGTTCCCGCGCGGGCACGCTTCGCGAGGAATCTAGGTCCGCGACCCGAAGATGCGCTTCGTGGCCCGGTGTGGCGTCGCGATGCGTTGATGATGTGCTCTGCCACGCCACAATCGAATTTCTCGTTCGACCGTCGTCGCCGATGGGCTCGGAGACGCGCGGCGTGCCCGATACGCGGCCGTCATGCAAGTGACCTACGAGTGTGTCACGGCGCCCCACCTCCGGCCCCTCCCTGCCCGCAGACTAGCATCCCCGGATCTTCAGGGCCCACGGACCGTCGTCGCGCCACACAAGCGGTCCCAGTGCGCGGAATTCTCCGGATTCCGCAAGTTGACCTCAGAGCGGGACGGCACGCGTGCAGCGCCGGGTCGCCGCCATGGACAACTCTTGGGTCGATTCCTACCTCGACGCCCTCCTCAGCTATGGCCTCTCCTCAGAAAACACCCAGCCGGCCGCGGAGGGCGACGAGGTCGACGCCGATCGGCAACTGTACAACAGGTGCGCACTCGACCGCGCCGGCGGCCCACGGCCCGCGCGAGCCCCGCTTCGGGCGTGCCGGCGCGCCCGTAGTCCCGGGCTATCCTGCGGGGCCGTCCACACGCGCCGCACGCCGTGTCCGCGCCTCTGACGGCGCCGGTCCTGAGAGCAGGGCATCGCAGGTCGATGCGTCCCGCACGCCGCGTGCGCGATGTCTCTAACGTCTTTGCGTCGAGGGACGCTCCGCAGGTACTACGTTAACCAGATTCTCGGGATGAAAGAGGACGAGATCCAGCGCGCGTGGTCGCGCGCGAACGCCTCTGCCTCAGGCCTTGGCGAGAAGGATCAGCGCCTGGAGCACCTCTCGTGGCGCGTGTGGCACATGATTCGCAAGAAGCAGATCGTCGCTCAACAGATGGTGCGCGCCGCCCCTTCCCCACCCCCCGTACGCCTTCGCCCGCGCCACTTCCCTAGCTCACAAGCCCCCCGCGCCGCCGCGCCCGCCCGCGCAGGAAGCCTCGAAGGCGGAGCGCCAAGAAATCGACGGACTGATCGACTTCGAGGCCCAGGCGACGGACCTCGAGACCGAGACGGAGGATGAGGACCCGGCTGAACTCCTCACCAGCCCCGCAGGACCCGCCGCGGCGGCCTCGCTGTCGCACACGCTGTCCATGCGGCGCATGCTCAAGCACGGGTCGACCGTCGAGGAGGTCGCGGGCGCCGAGCAGGTCTCCGAGATGCTGTCGTCGCGAATCGATGGTTTGTATGTAGTGATGATTTCCATGCACGGCTTGGTCCGCGGGGAGAACATGGAGCTCGGGCGCGACGCGGACACGGGCGGGCAGGTGAAGTACGTCATCGAGGTGGCCAAGGCGCTCGCGCAGCAGCCCAGCGTGCATCGCGTGGACCTCTTGACGCGCCGCATCGCGGACCCCAAGGTCGACGCGACGTACGCCGAGCCGCACGAGGTGCTCTGGCAGCCCGAGATGGCCGCCGACACAGGCGGAGGTGAGTGGTGCCGCGTGCCCCGCACCGTGCACGACGTGATAAATAAATAAACCCACGCTTAGTGATTGTGCACTCTAGGTGGCTTGCACGCGTGTGCGGGCGCCCAGCGCCCCGCTCCTCGCAGGCACGGAGCCCGAGCATCCTCGGCGGGCCGCTCCTCCGCGCGCCGCAGCATCGCACCTGCGTACACGAGCCCACATGTGTTTTGACCACGTTGCGTCAATCAACACCCCACCCCGACGTCGTGCTGAGCCCGCCGCGCGACCCCGGGTCCTCGCAGGCGCGCACCTGGTCCGCATCGACTGCGGCGCGCCCGGGACGTACGTCCACAAGGAGGCGCTGTGGCCGCACGTCCGCGAGTTCGCGGACAGGTCGATCGCCCACATCCGCCACACGCTGCGCGAGCTGGCCGAGATCGGGCGTCCGTGCGAGCTCTACGCGATCCACGGGCACTACGCGGACGCCGCAGAGGCCGCCGCGCTCATCGCGTCCTCGCTCGGGGTCTCCATGGTCATGACGGGTCACTCGCTCGGACGGAACAAGCTCGACCACCTGCTCAAGCAGGGCTCGCAGTCCCGGCAGGAGATCGAGAAGACGTACCAGATCTCGCGGCGCATCGAGGCCGAGGAGCGCGGGCTCGACATGAGTCAGGTCGTCTTTACGTCAACGGCGCAGGAGGTCACCGAGCAGTGGGGGCTGTACGACGGGTTCAACAAGGAGCTCGAGAACGCGCTGCGGTACCGGAAGTACGGCGGGCGGCACATTCCGACGATGCAGGTCATTCCGCCGGGCCTGGACTTCTCTCACATGAACCTGCGCGACGTGCGGCCGTCGCAGGGCGCGCCCGCGGACGACGCGAACGGCGGCGCGCCGGCGCCCGCGGACGAGGAGGAGCCGCAGATCTGGCTCGACATCGCGCGCTTCCTGCGCAACCCGCGCAAGCCGGCCATCCTCGCCATGTCGCGCCCCGACCACAAGAAGAACATCACCACGCTTGTTCGGGCGTTTGGCGAAAACCCGGTGCTGCGCGAGCTGGCGAACCTGGTGCTGGTGATGGGGTGCCGCGACAACATCGACTCGATGAACAAGGGGTCGCAGCAGGTGCTCGACACGGTGCTGCGGATGATCGACAAGCACGACCTGTACGGGTCGGTGGCCTACCCGAAGCGGCACCGAAGTACGGACGTGACGGACATCTACCGGTTCGCGTACGCGACGAAGGGCGTGTTCGTGAACATCGCGCTCCAGGAGCCGTTCGGGCTGACGTTGATCGAGGCGGCGGCGCACGGCGTGCCGATCGTGGCCACCAAGCACGGCGGGCCGGTCGACATCATCAAAACGCTGTCGAACGGGTACCTCGTGGAGCCGACGGACGCGGACGAGGTCGCGGACTGCCTCGTGAAGCTCCTGACGAACCCGCAGGACTGGGACGAGAAGTCCAAGTCTGGTTTGCACAACATCAACTATTACTCGTGGCACAACCACTGCAAGCGCTACATGGAGACGATCGAGGTCGTCAAGCGCGTCAAGGCGTCCGCGAAGGCCCACCTCCGCACGTACACCGGCTCGTTCGACCAGGGCAAGTTCGAGGAGCTCTCGGGCCGCGCCAACGACGGGCCGATGCTGAAGAGGAAACCCTCCGACGACGACGAGGCGGGGCCGAAGATCACCGAGGTCCGCGCATACGACGAGGGCGCGGCCGCGAACGGCGCGCCGATCGACGACAGCTTCGTCGGGCTCACGTCCGAGCACGCCGGGAACGACCTGGACGACGTGTCGCCAGTGGCGCACTACACCTCGCTGCTCTCCGTGGCGCTGGACGGGCCGCACACCGTCGCGCAGACCGCGCAGCTCCTCAAGCTCGCCGTGGCCTTCCGCGTCGCGGCCCGCCTGCGCGGCCGCATGCCGATCGTCGTCAACAGCAACCTGGACTTGGAGTCCACCAAGGTGCTGCTTAAGTCGCAGGGGTGCAACCTCGCGACGGTCGACTACATCATCGCGAACGGCGGCGCGGAGATGTGGCACGTGCACGTCGTGCAGGGCGACGCGTCGCGCGTGCAGGTCGTCGGCGAGGAGGACTACGACAAGCACATCACCTTCCGCTGGGACCGCCAGGCCGTGTTCCGCACCGTCCTGCGCGCCTCCGTCTCGAAGCAGGACGACAAGCGGCAGCTCGAGCCCCTCCGCATCGACCCGTCGAAGCCCGCGCCGATGCACCCGTACCACGTGATGTTCAACGTGCAGCCGAGCGAGGGCACCGACGCGCCGACGCTGGTGAATTTGATGCGGAAGAAGCTCCGGCACCAGGGCCTGCGGTGCAGCATGACGCTGCAGCTCCGCCCCGACGCCCCCGAGGCGACGTACTGCGGGTGCATGAGCCAGGCCAGTGAGGGCATTCTGCACATCACGCCGGTGCGGGCGACGCGGTCGCTGGCGCTGCGCTGGCTCGCGCTGCACCTCGGCATCGACATGCAGAGCGTCGGGCAGCTGCTCCTCGGCGCGCACTCGGGCCACCGCGTCGTCGGGCAGGTGGCCGGCGACGGGTCTCTGCACAGTGCGTGCAACGACCTCGGCGAGCTGGTCGGGGGCGCGCAGCGGACGATCGTGGTGCTGACGGAGGGCGGGTACGGGTCGAAGACGCACAGCGAGAAGATGGCGGTGCCGTGGCTCGGCAGCGACGCGTACGACGGGCGCGTGGTGCTGGCGAAAATCACCGATGCCAACAACATCAAGGAGTGGCTGAAGAAGACGTTCCGCAAGGGGTAGACGGGCCGGACGGCGTGTGCGGCCGGCGGGCCGCGGGTTGACGCGCTGCTGTTGTTGCGAGACACGTGTAGAGGCTGGGTGGCGCGCAGAGCACTGTGCTGCGTGTCGTGCGCCGGTGCTCCGCGCGGCGTTGGCGGCCTGTGAGTCTGGCGGGATGTATGTGTGCTTCCGTCACAGGGAGGTAGACACGACTCGCCACTTCGTCGTCGAATGATCTTTTCAGGTCCCGAAGCCTTATGGCTGACGACGCGCAATACGTGACACCTGGCCTGACCTCATGCGCGCGTGGGGTACCGGGCATGCGTGTGCGAGGCAGCCGCGACAGCAGCACGATCCGTTTGGCGTCAAAACCCGACCCCAGTGTATAGTTGTTATTATTATTATTTCTTCCCGGCAACGTTGTTGTCTTTGATGTGCTGCCTGTTCATGAGCTTCATCATGCGCTTCAGCTCCTTCACGGTCAGGTCCGGCTCCTTGGCTTTCTGCGCCGCGAATGCAGAGGCCCCCCCGAATGATGACACACACACAGCAGCACAGTCCACACGGAGCTACCGGGCAGGCCGCGGCGCGCAGGACGGGGAAGAGCAGCGAGGACACCGCGACGAGCTGCGCGCGTGGGCGTGCTCGCAGGGCCAGGGCGGTGCGGTCGTTCGCCAGCAGAGGGACGCACCAGCTCAGTGAGTGTGGGCTTGGGATCGAGGAGGGTCCACAGCCAGTCGGGGTACTGGTCGTCAGGCAGCAGTTGCGGATTCGGCTCGCCCTTGAGAATGGAGACCGGCGCGTCGGCAGCCGTCTGCCCGAACTCTGCGACCACGGCCGGTCGGGAGACGCAGTGAGGGCTGCAGTGCGATGCTAGACGTCAGTTGAGGGTCCACGTCGCATGGCACGACGCTTGCGTCATGCGAAAGGTACGTGGGTTGCAGAGCGCGTACAAAAACACAGCGCGGGGCCCCGGGACGAGCATGGTTGCGGTGCAAAGAGGCCCGGGCAGCGCTTGTGAGATATTCGCACCCTGCTTCGCCTTCCGGAGGCCCTTCCCCTTGCCGCCACCTCCCACAGCAAACCATCTGCACATCACGCCGGCCGGACCGGCTTCTCGCAGGACGTGCGTGGCTACCGCCCTACATCCCTGTCGCAGCGCTCCCATGCTTCCCCTCGCTCGCCCACTCCGAGACTGCGACCGCGGTCTCCACCACGGCGTGCCACCAGCTTCCGCACACCCGGGGTCGCCTCGCTGTCTCAGCAGGTGTCCGGAGACGGGCCTGAGGGCGCCGAGTGGCACAAACACAGAAAGGTGCCTTTCAGTGCCTGATCCTATGACTGCAAGGGTGAAAGTGGCTCGTACCGCGAATCTACGGTCAGGCGAGCACGCGGGCCGGCCATTTGTCCGCTCGGACGCCCTGGCCTGCGCGGGGCGGGGGGTGGGGTGTCACACCTTTGCCCGGCCACCGCGTCGTCGGCCGTGATCGGTGACGTTGCTGGGCCGAAGCGCAGCACCTCGCACACAGCACGTATCGCAGGGAACGATGTCGGCGTCTCTGACAGGCTCCAGGGTCGCACAGCCCGTGAAGGAGGCTGCTCGCGGCAAGGTCGTTGCGCGTGCGGGCCCCCCGCCGGCGTGGCCGGGGCGCTGCGTCGTCCCTGAGTTGACGAAGAAGACCGACGGGCCGAAGGCAAGTGCGCTGTCCCCGCGTCGTCGCCGTCGGAGGCGGGCGCGGCGCGTCATCGACGGCCCGGCTCATCCGACGAACGCGACCCTCGAGGCCGGTGACATGTCGCTTGAACCGTCCTGATGGAGCGTTTCCCACCGTTCGAGATTTCCGCGATCCACGCACCGCGCGCCAGGCCCTCGTGGCTTCCCCAGAGGCGGAGCGCTGCCCAGAGGCATGGTCCGGAATCCTCCCTTCCGTGGCTACCAGAGATCCTCAATTTGCTTCCTTCTCCGCCTCGACATGTTCAGCGTGACATCGCGCTCGTCTGCGTAGCATTCAAACGCACACATTCGCCACGCAAAGCACCCTAGGTATTCTTCATAGACGCGACCGCCCCTCCTGCGCATATCCAGCCCCGCCACGGCTCAAATCTCAGCCTCGCGGAACACCACAGTCACGTACAAGCTTGCAGCGCCCTCTTCGTGCGCCAGTCGCCTCGCGGTCGACCTGCACCGCCCGCCGAGACAGAGCTACGCCCTCCCTCCCGGCCACGCGGCGCGCAGAAGATCTCCCTCCTGGGCTCGACGGGCTCCATCGGGACGCAGACGCTCGACATCGTCGCCGAGCACCCGGACCGCTTCGAGGTCACCGCCCTCGCCGCGGGGTCGAACGTGGAGCTCCTCGCAGAGCAAGTCAAGCAGTTCCGGCCCGCGCTGGTCGCGATTCAGAACGAGTCCAAGCTCGATGAGCTCCGCGAGGCGCTCTCCGGGCTCGACTACAAGCCGGAGATCATGACCGGCGCGGCGGGCGCGGTGGAGGTCGCGCGGCACGCCCCCTGCGAGGCCGTCGTGACGGGCATCGTGGGGTGCGCGGGCCTGCAGCCGACGATGGCCGCGATCGAGGCCGGCAAGGACATCTGCCTCGCCAACAAGGAGACGCTCATCGCCGGCGGACCCGCCGTGCTGCCCGCCGCCGCTAAGGCCGGGGTCAAGATCCTGCCCGCGGACTCCGAGCACTCGGCCATCTTCCAGTGCATCCAGGTGCGAACGCCGCCCGCGCCACGCACGCCGCCACGCAGCCGCCGCGCCGTCGCGCGCGCGCGCGCGACTCCCGCCACCGCCGCGCGCCCCCACCGCGCCGCGCCGCCGCGCCGCGCGCCGCAGGGGCTCCCCGAGGACGGCCTCCGGCGCATCATCTTGACGGCGAGCGGCGGGGCGTTCCGCGACTGGCCGGTGGAGAAGCTGAAGGAGGTCACTGTTGCCGACGCGCTCAAGCATCCAAACTGGTCGATGGGCAAGAAGATCACGGTCGACTCGGCGACGCTCATGAACAAGGGCCTCGAGGTCATCGAGGCGCACTACCTGTACGGCACGGACTACGACAACATCGAGATCGTCATCCACCCACAGTCGATTATCCACAGCATGGTCGAGACCGCGGATTCCTCCGTCATCGCGCAGCTCGGGTGGCCCGACATGCGCCTCCCGATCCTGTACACGCTCTCGTGGCCCGAGCGCCTCAACACGAGCGAGGAGACGTGGCCGCGGCTGGATTTCATCAAAATGGGGGACCTGACGTTCAAGGAGCCTGACCACGCGAAGTACCCGTCGATGGAGCTGGCGTACGCGGCGGGGCGCGCGGGGGGCACGATGACGGGCGTGCTGTCGGCCGCGAACGAGCAGGCCGTGGAGATGTTTATCGACGAGAAGCTGTCGTATCTGGAGATCATGCAGGTGGTGGAGGCCGCGTGCGACGCGCACCGCGGGGGGGACTTCAAGGAGACGCCGACGCTCGAGGAGATCGTCGAGGCCGACCTCTGGGCGCGGCGGTTCGTCGCCGAGCGCGTCAACGCCAACGTGGCCGCGTAGACTGTGACGCAAGGGATGCGCGTTGTTGTTGCAGGGTACCGGCGCCTGATGTCGCGACTGCGTTGTGGGCTCTCTCGCGGGCGCAGCCGAGCCCCTGCGGGCGCGAATCGTCCGACTCGTCACGCGCGCGCCTTCGCACGGCATGCGCGCACACACGCAAACGTAAATAGCCGCGTCATACGCATACATTTGTTTTGATTGTACTTCGCAGAACGAATCCCTATTTGCTTGGTGTGTAGCCAACGCAACGTCACAGTTGGTAGGTGAGGCGCATCGTGTAGTTCCGATGATCGCACCGGTCGCGCTGCGTCCCGTGCGCCAGACCCCCCCTGCCCCTAGAGCATCATGCGCCGCGACTCCCGTCGCGAGTACCCCCCGAGCTGCCGCCGCGCCGAGGGCCCGGCCAGCTGCCGCCGCGACGTCCCGCTCACCACGCCGGGCCGCCCCCCGCCGGCGCGCATCGACGCGCGGTCCCCGCCGCCGCCGCCGTACCCAAAGCGCGACCCGAACTTACTGCGCCGGCGAGCCGAGCGCACGTGGTTGTCGAGCGCCTGGTTCGACGCGTGGCGGTCCAGCTCCTCCATGATCGCCGCCAGCTCGAGGCCCCGCTCGTAGCACTCGTCCGGAGACTCGCTGTACACAATGTCCTCCAGCAGGCCCGGGATGTCCTCCGCCTCGAGCCGCTGGAACATCACTGCGAGGCACCGGACAACAACATGCGCGGCGTTGCGGTGCGACGGCAGGCGGCGGTCGCACGCTGTCGAGCCTGACTGGCTCGTTGCGCCGTTTTGTGCTGTTACTTCTACGACAGCGCGCGAGGAGCGCGCAGGTCGACGGCACCACGGGCCGCGCAGCAGGCGTGCGTCTGTGCGTCTGTGTGTGTGTGTGTGGGGGTGTTGTGTCATACCGAGTGCGGCGGTGCCCATGAAGTTCATGTCCATGCCCTTGAAGATGGCCTGACGCATGGTGAGGTAGGAGTCTGCGGCGGCGGCGACGATGCCGAAGACCATCTCGGTCTTCTCGAGGTCGACGAGCTGCTCCTTGAGCACCTTGTTGCGCGACACGATGGCGGTCTTCTGCAGGCGCAGCCGCAGGTTGCCCGCGCCGCGCGTCTCCTCGTCCGACGCGTCCGTCTCCTCGATCGACGACAGCGGCGGCTTCTCCTGCGCCTGGTCCTCGATCGAACGCAGCTCCTGCCTGCACACACACAAACACACAACCCCCATGTCAGCCACAACAGTGCACACACACACGCACACACACGCGCACCCCGCCGCGCCGCTGCCGCACCTGTTCTGCGCCATCTCCGTCTTCACGCTCGCGATCTCCGCCTGCACGTCCGCCAGCCGCCGCTGCAGCTCGATCACGTGTTCCTCCAGAATCTGCAACTCCTCCCTCTCCTCCTCCTCCGCCGCCAACCGCTCCTCCTCCTCCTCGTCCACGTACTGCTCCTCGTACTCCGGCCCGTCGCGGTAGTCCCGGTCCCTGTCGTCGCGGTAGTCGCGCTCGCGGTCGTCGCGACGGTAGTCGCGGTCCCTATCATCGCGGTAGTCGCGGTCCCTATCCTCCCGCGGGTCGCGGCGGTAGTCGCGGTCCCTATCCTCCCGCGGGTCGCGGCGGTAGTCGCGGTCCCTGTCATCGCGGTAGTCGCGGTCCCTATCCTCCCGCGGGTCGCGGCGATAATCCCGGTCCCTGTCGTCGCGGTAGTCGCGCTCGCGGTCATCGCGGCGGTAGTCGCGGTCCCTGTCGTCGCGCCCCCGGCGGCTGCGGTCCGCGCCCGGCATCACGTCGATCTCCTCGGGCCGCGCGGGGCTCGGGCTGCGCGACCCGCGGCCCCGGCTGCCCGACTGGCTCTGCCCGTGCTTGACGGCGTCCCTGGCGCGCGAGAGGTTGTTCCGCGCCGCCTCCGCCGCGCCCCGGAGCTTCTCGTTGCGCTTCGCGCCCTCCTGCGCCTTCGCAGTGTCCTCCTCGGTCTCCTCCGACGGCGCGCGGTCCTCCCGTGGCGGCGGCACCTCCTTGTGGTTGCCCGCAGGGGGGGGTGTCACGCCCGCGTCCGCCACGTCGTGCGACTCGATCGTCGTCGGCGGCGAGGGCTCGGGGCCGCCAGTCGCGCTCATGCGCGCCGACGCGCGCGTCTGCTGCGCCTCGCTTGCGATGCCGCGCAGGATCTTGAGGGAGTCGTCAGCCGTCGGGCCGTGCCGGCTCGAGCCGTTCTCGACGGACGAGCCGCGGTGCTTGCTGCCGCGCGACTGCAGGTTGCCGCTGTCGTCCTTGCCCAGGTGGCGCGACGGCGTGCCGCGCGGCCGCGGCACGGGGGCGGGCGCCGCGCGCCGCGGACCGTCGTGTCGGCTCTCCTCCTGCGACGGCACGCGGAACGCGAAGGACAGCGCGTGAGCGACGCGGCCACCGCAGCAGGCCCCGTCCCGGGCACGGGCGTGCAACAACAGTGCTGCGGAGGGGTTGAGGGATCGCACGTATTCTCGAGCCGCTTCTTCAAGGTCGCGCTGCGGCATCGTTTTGCTCGGGCCCTGCCCGCCGAGCATCCGCGACGACTGCCGGCGGGACTGCAGCGTCGTCGTGCGGCGCACCACCGGGCGCTGCGGGCTGTGGTCCGCCGTCTCGTGCGCCTCGCCCGCGAGCATCCGCTGCATGAGCATCCGCCGCTGCGACGCCCCGCCCGCCCCGGCGATCCCGCGCGCCCCGGCGCCGGGCCCAGCGGACTTGGTGTCCCAGTCTGCGGCCGGTCCCGACGCGAGGGCGCGCCCAGAGGGCGCCCCGCGCACGGGGCCTCCGCGGTTGGAGCCGACGTCGTCGGCGTCGCGGTTGCGGATCGACGGCGCCCGCTGGCGCAACGTGGTGGCGCGCCCGGCTTGCAGGTCCTTGATGGAGTTTCCGCGCTGGAGGCGAGCGGCGCCGCCCTGGGACGACGCGTCACCCAGGCGCCGCGTGGACGTCTGTCGGCGCAGCCCGGGGCCGGCCGCGGCCATGTTGGCGTCCGAGCCGCGCCGGGAGGCCGCGCGGGCGAGCTGACGGTGCGAGGGGGCTGCCTTCGCGGTGCCGTTCACGTTCTTCATGTTGTTTCCCTTGGCCCATGGCTCCTTGTGCGCCTCCTTCGAGCCTGCGCAGCCCATGCTGAGCCGGTGCAGCCGCTAGCCAGCGCAGGTTGCGGTGATTTCTGGCCCTCCTTTCTCGGCGCTGTGCCGGCCGCAAGCAGGCCGTTCGGCTCGCGCGTGCACTGCCAGCGCGGGGCGTGCGCAACGGAGGTCCTCCTCGGCCGCGGACGGGACCGCAGAGCCACGCGCGAGGCCGGACCGCGGCGTCGACCTCCACGACTGTGGACAGGCGCTAGCGGTCCGTGCCGAGCGACGCCGTGGGCGCTCGCGCTGCCTGCCGGTCCGAGCGCGAGCTCTGCGCGGCGCCTGCACAGCGCGGCGGTTCCAGCGCGCAGGGAGGGCTCGTGAGCTCGCGGGCGCTGCTGGGCAAGCATTAGCATCAGGTGCACAGGGTCGGGCGGTTGGCGGGCCTTGCCAGCCAGGGTGCGCGCTGCGCGGGCGCGCAGGTGCCGTTGGTGGAGAGCGGGGGAGCGGGAGGTCGTGGTGGCAGCGGGGACGAGGGCCGTTGGTGCGCGAGCAACCAGGACGCGCGGTAGGCGCGTCGTGGTGCGTGATCGGCGCGGAAAGCGTGAGACCTGCACTGATATCTCACCTTCTGGGGCGCCAGACGGGAGGCGGGGCCTGGGACGCCGTGGGACCGCGGTGCAACGGGGACGACGACAAGCCGGCCTCGTCGGCACTGCCCGGGGGGAATTCGGGCTCGCGTGCGGGCTCGTTGGCGAGCACGCGTGAAATGTGGGCGCGGCGTGGCGCGCACGCGGCCCTTTTGCGCCGCGTCGGCCCAACGGACGGGGGGCACATTGCATCAGGGGGGCACGACGTAGGGACGGCCCTTTGCGCCGGCTCGGGGGGGGATCTTTCGCCACCTCTCGCGCCCTGTCCGGCATCGTTCCCGTGGAATCGCAATACTGAGAGGATTAATTACGTGTGTACTTCGGTGGAGGCTAGAACCCGACGTGAGGTTTCACTTGCAGGTAGAGGACAGCGCCGCGTATCAACGGACCTTGCCCGCTTCGATGTCGCATGTTTCATAGCCTGGCTCGCGGAAGCAGCCAGTTTTCGAGGATTCTGAAAACCGCAGTCGCGCCCACGTGGCAAAACCCAGCTCTCAGCAACTCGCGGCCAGGGACGCGCACAGTGCGCAACTGGCAACATCGCTCGGCGTGCACAGCGTCATTGGTGTTCACGATCATGTCAGCGCGTCGCAGCCGGTGCGGACGCCCGGAAGCCCCATGCGGGCGCGCGAGATTTGCCATTGCATTGCAGGGTGCCCTCAGCGCCGCGCGAAGCTCTCGACGCGGCCCCCCGCGCGTCCCTGCCTCGGCCGCCCCTCCCGGAAGCCCGTCGCCGCGCCGATCGATAGCGGGGCGTAGTTGCCCGTGCGGTGCGTGCATGTGCATGCATGTGTGATGACACGTGCGCCTCGCCGGTGCGCGGCCGGGCGGTCACGTCCTCCAGGGCCCCGCTGTTCCTGCCGAGCCCGCGCAGCCGCCGCAGCGCTAGGTCGTCTGCGGCCTATTGGGCTACAGCACTTTGTGTCAACATCGATGACTGGTGAGACAGCGGACAGCCGCGGACGCGACTGTGTACAGGGCACGGTAGCTCCGCCGAGCTGCGTCAGTGATGGGGCAGGTCGGCGGAGACCAGACGGGGCGCGTTGCGACCCCCAGCTCTCTTCAACCCCGCTCAGTTTCACCACCCCCAACGACCCGGTATCGCACCTCCGCGCACGGCCCCGCTCTTGAGGCGTCCGCAGGCCCGTTTCGCGCCACAAACCCCGTCCTCGTCCGCGGCGCGCCACGCAGCGCGCACCAACAGCCTTCGGCCCTCCCTTTCGCGACGCGCTTCTCCGCGACGCCAGCCCGCCTCCCCCGCGGCGAGCCACCTCAGCCACGAGTGTCCAGCGCGCGGCCACGATGCTCTCGCCCGTCCGCGCGCGCCTCTCCACCGTGCTCTGCACGGCTGTGCGCGGCCCCCGCCCTAACCGGGCGCTCTCGCGGTCGGCGCGGGAAGGACGGGCCCGCGCGGCGCACGCGGTCGCTGGCGGCAAGGGCCACGCTAGCGACGAGAAGGTCCGCAACCTCCCTGACGCTCCCGCGCGGCTGCACGGCCGGATCTCCCACGACCAGTGTGCCCTGGGGCCGAGCGCGCCAAAAGCGGCTTCCTGCGCAGCTCGGGCCGCCTGGTCGGTGGCGCGCGCGCGTGGCGCCAGTTCTTGCAGCGTGCATGGTCCTGGGGCGCGGATTCCGCGCCCGCGGCGCCGGGGCGCGTCCGCAGCGGTGCTGGCGGCGCACTTGCACACGGCGCGCGTGTGAACGGCTGCGGCCCGGTTTCTCGCAGAGGAAGATCCTGGAGGACGCAATCGGGCGGATGAACAAGTCCTACGGCCAGAACGCCGTCATGTTCCTCACGGGCGCGCGGTCCCAGGTGGAAACAGTGCCGTCGGGCGTCCTCACGCTCGACATGGCCCTGGGCGGCGGCCTGCCCAAGGGCCGCGTCATCGAGGTGTTCGGGCCGGAGTCCTCCGGCAAGACCACGCTGGCCCTGCAGGCCATCGCCGAGGTCCAGGTGCGCGCCGTGCCCGCCCGTTGCTTCCCGCCCATGCATGCAGGCGCGCGACGGGCGCCCGCGGCGCCGCACGGCCCGCATGCGCCGCGCCGCGGAACCCCACGGGCTCCCCAGCGGCGCCCGGCCGCGCCACCCTCGGCTCCGGCCCGTTCTCTCGCCATTCGTGCTTCCTCGACCTCCGTACGCTCGGCGCTCCACGTCTCGGCCGCAGAAGCGCGGGGGCCTCGCGGCGCTGGTCGACGTGGAGCACGCGGTCGACCCCGTGTACGCCGCGAAGCTCGGCGTCAACCTGGACGACCTCGTCCTGAGTCAGCCGGAGCACGGCGAGGGCGCGCTCAACATCGTCGACGAGCTCGCGCGCACGGGCGTGGTCGACCTCATCGCCGTCGACTCCGTCTCCGCGCTCATCCCGAAGGCCGAGCTCGAGGGCGAGGTCGGCGCCACGCAGGTCGGCGGGCAGGCGCGCCTCATGAGCAGCTCCCTCCGGCGCCTGTCGAAAAACGCCAACATGTTCGGGTGCACGATCATCTTCATCAACCAGCTGCGGCAGAAGATCGGCGTCATGTACGGCAACCCCGAGACGACGTCGGGCGGCCAGGCGCTCAAGTACTACTCCTCGGTCCGCATCGATGTGCGGCGGCGCGAGATCCTCAAGGAGGGCGACAAGAACACGGGCATCCGCGTGCGGACGCGCGTGGTGAAGAACAAGTGCGCGCCGCCGCTGCGCGACGCCGAGTTCGACATCCGGTTCGACTCGGGGATCGACACGGTCGGGTGCGTGATCGACGCCGCGGAGACGTCGGGCCTCGTGAAGCGGCGCGGGGCGTACTACTACTTCGAGGACGCGATGCTGGGGCAGGGGCGCGCGAAGACGGTGGACTTCCTGAAGTCGAACCCGGAGGTGCTCGGGCGGATGGAGGCGCTGGTGCTGGAGAAGCTGCACGCGGGGTTCACGCCGCCGATTGACACGGCCGAGGACGACGCGCTGGCGGTCGCGGAGGAGGCCGGCGCGGTGGACGGCGAGGCGGAGGCCGAGCCCGAGGTCGACATCACGCTCACGCTCGGGGAGGAGGACAAGCCGGAGGAGTAGGGGGTGTGTACAGACTGTATGGGGGGGGTGTACAGCGCGTGCTGGTTCGTTCCGGGGGTTCCTGACGGGGCCCGCGTGAGGCCGAGGGCGGGTGTGGCGGCGGGGCTGTGAGTTGGCCCCGTGGTTGTGTGCGGGGGTGGCCAACTGGCCGCCAGTAACGGGAAGAGGGGGGGGGTGTGTTTGTGGTGTTTTGGCGACCCGTGGGCGCGGGGTACTTCGGCGGCGGGCTGCGCGGGCGCGGGCGCTTGCGTGGCAGCGTGCGGACGATCGTCTGTGCAAAGCGGTGCCATCGAGGACTGAGAAGGCCACGTAAGCGTGAGTGAGTTTCAGAACCTGCAGCTCTGGGGTTTTCGCGGCCGGGCGGCCACGTGAGGCGGCGAGGGAGGCGCGTGGGGCTAGATGGCGGATCAAGGCGGCGAGCAGGCGCAGCCACAGGCGACGGGATACGCGCAGATCCCGGCAGGTGCGCGCGGGAAGTCCGCGGGGACCTTGGCGGGGGGCTAGCGTCCTGGCACCGTCCGACTGGGAGGCACCGACCTGCTCGAAGGTTCGGGTATCATCGGGTTTCGGATGTCGCGCCGTTTCCCGATGAGTTCGCGTCGCTCCGCGCGCGCAAGTCGCGCGCGCGCCTGGCGCTGCTGCAGCGGGGGCGCTCTGGCCGCGGACTGCCGTGGTCTAGCTCGCTTTCTTCTGATCACCGGGAAAGAACGTGGTAGTGCGTTGCGGTGCGTGCCGGAAATTCGACGCCAGGGCCCTCGCACGCGTCTGCACGCAGGCATGAAGGACCTGCGCTGCTGCCGGACGTGCAAGCTCATCAAGACGTACGACCAGTTCGAGGAGCAGGGGTGTGACAACTGCCAATGGGACGGCAACGACGCGCCGGACTACACGACCGCCGAGTTCACGGGGTGCGCGCGCCACCTTGTTGCCGCTACGACAGCACACAACCCCCACCGCGCGGGTCGCGCCCGCCCCGCGCACAGCGACCCGGCAGGGCACTCTGCCGGTCGACGGAGGCCCAGCTGGGCACCGCCGTGCTCGACTCAACACGTTGTGCCCACGTCTACATATGAAAACATGACTGAGCTTCAATCGTTGGTTTCGCAGGATGATATCGGTGATCGATCCGAGCAAGTCCTGGGCGGCCAAGTGGACGCACGTGAGCCGCAGGTTCCCGGGCTGCTACGCGGTGCAAATCACGGAGGATGCCGTCGAGGGGGAGGACGTCTACGAGTAACACACACACACACATTCGCGCCGTGCGTCGCCGCAGCGGTGAGTGTGGCTGTGAGCTTCGGCGCAGAGGCAGCGCTTGCTCGCACGTGGCGTGGAGCCGCGAGTTCGATGTCGCTTGGGTGCGGCCGCGGACGTTGGGTGCTGCGACGCGCACATGGTGCGTCCTGAGCCTGCGCGTCGGGTCGCGGCGGCGACCTGTGATGTGCGGCGAGGTGGGCGCTTTGTGTGGGTGCTTGTGCGGGCCGGGCGGGGACCGCCGTGTGCGCGTGGCGTGTCGCGGAGTGGTGGTGGTTGGGCATGAGCACTGGCAGCGGGCTTGAGAGTGCGCAGACGAGGAGGTGCTTTGGTTTTTCGGGCCGTGATACGGAACGTGTGGGAGAGTACGCCGATAAATATGGGAATGGGTCGAGGGATCGTTCGGGAATCCTCGATCGTCGTCAGCGTGGATGAAGCTGGGCGGTTCCGGCTGGACAGGCCCAACATCGCCGCAGACCGCAGTACCGGCAACCCCGTCGGATGGGAACGCGCAGGCACGCAAGCACTCGAGCGTGAAGTCGAAGGCGAGCGCGCAAGAGGCCACCCTACCAGCAGCCATCTTCGCCGCACAGCGCGCCTTGCGGCCCACATTCCCGCACGAGCCGGCCAGAGCCTGCTCTCACCCACAATCTCTATCCATCCGCGCAACGACAACGGGTGTTCCACGGTACAGCGGTGGCCTGGCTGGATAGAAGCATCTATGCCACGCTGGCCGCGTTGACCGGGCGACGCGCTCAGCGGCGGCGCAGTGGACCGCAGTGCACTCGCTGGTCGTCTCTCAGTGTCTCAGATTCACAGGACGCGCCGCGGGCCAGCGCACGCGCGCTCAGCGCCGCGAGATGGTTGCAGGGCTGGCAGCCGCATACTGGGACGCACTGGCCTGCATGGGCATTATTTCGGCGCCGCGGTGCAGGAGCGGCCGCACGGCGTAGTTCATGAACCTCTCGACGCCCTCATCGATCGGGCCGACGATCAGCGGCACCAAGGAGAGCCCAAACACCGTGGGAAGGAAACGCTTCGTCCTGGGGCCCAGCTGCGAGCGCTCGACCATCCACTGCGCGAGCTTGACAGCGCGGTTGATGGCGAGGCCAGGAATGGCCACCGAGGCCAGGCCCTGCGAGGCACCGAGCGCAACGCGAGGTCACGCACCGCAGCCAGAACAACACGCCGCACACGCAACACGGCGCGCCTCCGCGGCCCGGACCGGCGCGTACGGACTCCTCACCTGCCAAATGAGCGCATCCGTCACCGCGAGCCCGGGTCCAGGCGACGACGGCCCCGCCTCGACCGCCTTGCTGCCCTGGTACACTGCGTCTCCCGCGACGTACGCGCTCGCGAGCGCGTACGTCCCGAGGTACATGGAGCGAGGCAGGAACCTCTTGAATGCTTCCCCGACCTCGTTCGTGTACCCCGCGAACCGCAGCGGCGTCATCCGGAAAGGATCCTGCTCGCCCCCACCCTCCTCCACGCCCCTCGCCGACGGCGCCGCGGTCTCCGCGTCCTCCAAACCGATACCCAGCACGGCAACGCGGTCCGCCGGTGCCGCCAGCCGGTCCAGCGGCCGCTCTGCGGAGCGGAGATTGCCCTCCATGGCTGGCCCTAACTGCCGGGGATAGCCGCGTGCGTGTGTGAGAGCGCAAACGCTGAGCGATGGTGTACTCTGAGCCCTCCTGCGTAGCCCGGCGTCGCTCGGCGTCGCTGCGTCTGCCGCCGCGCCGCGGCGCGCCGCCGGCCTTGCTGCGACGGCTAGGGCTGGCGGGGGGGGGAGTGGGGTGTTTGCTGCGCTGCAGCGCCGGAGCTGCGCTTCGGGGGCGCGCGCGCGCGCGCGGCGGCAGTCGCGCGAGGCGCTGGGGATCGCAGTAGCCGCGCAGGAGCTCCGGACACCGGCGTGGTGCTGCGGTGGTGGTGACAGCGTGTGCTTGCGTGCCAGGTGACGGTTCGGGGAGCTGGCTGCCGCGAGTCGCGGCGCGGAGCATGCGCGCAGAGCGATGAGCCAGGGCAACCCGCAGCAGGGCGGGCCGCCGCCGCCGCGGCCGCCTATGCAACCAGCGCCCCACGGGCCACACCCGGACATGATGGTGCGTTCCCCGCCGCCGCGGACCCTCGCGCGCGCCAAAACGCGCACACGCGCACTCACTGAGCCTGTGTCCGACGAACGTGCCGCGCAGAGGCCGATGATGATGGGTCCTTACCACATGATGCCGCATTTTCACCCAATGGGTCCAATGCATCCCATGTCCGGCCCGCCGCCCGTGGGGTTCTTCCACGTGCACCCCGCGATGCCTCCGCCGATGTACCGCCCGGGAATGCCCCCGCACATGGCGATGCCGCCCCCCGGCGCCGGCCCTCCGCCGATGATGCTGGAGCCAGGTCCCGCGGTGAACCCGTTCGAGCCGCGGCCGCCCGAGCACGCGTACGAGCCGTCCGGCCCGCCACAGCCGCCCCAGGAGCAGGCCGTGGCGCCGCCCGCGGTCCCCGCGCCGCCCCCGGCGCAGGCCGAGCCGGCGACGGTCGAGAGCGACTCGGCTCCGCCTCCGGCCCGCGACGCGGGGGGCAACGAGGGCGCGAGTCGCATATCCGGGGACATCATCGACGACCTGAGCTTGAAGTTCGTGCTGAGCTTGCTCGACGAGGAGCGTGAGGACCTCCTGCGGCTCATGTTTGCGGTGGAGAAGGCCTGGTGGTACTACACCGACTTCATGCGGCGCCAGGACGCCAAGCTGCCGAAGGTCGACCTCACGGTGCGACCCCAAGCGTCCCACCGCGCCTTCCACCGCCTCGCGCGCGCCGGTCGACGCGCAACGCGGCCGCCCGGGCGGCTCTGTGCAACCACCACGCCCTGCTCGCGCCGCCGCGACCGGCCGCGGCGCCGCCACGCAGGATCCGGGCCAGACGCGGCGTCTACGAAGACATATACCCCCGGCTGACGCGCCTCCTGTTCGCGCAGGAGTTTTCCCGGTCGCTTTTCGCCCGATGCCCGGGGCTGCAGCGGCACGCCAAGTCCGCGAACAAGGTCGTGAAGAAGTTCCAGGTCTACAAGGCCACGATCCCCGTCTGCGGCGCCATCCTCGTCTCCCCCGACCTCGACAAGGTCCTGTTGGTGCGCGGCATCTCGAGCGGGTCGTCCTGGATGTTCCCGCGCGGGAAGAAGGAGTTCAACGAGACCGACGAGGACGCAGCGGTCAGGTGCGCGCCCCCGCACGCACGCCGCCCCTCCTCGCCAGCCACACAGGCCTCAACATGCTGCGCAACCTCGCCGCATGCACCGACGCGCTACGGCGCCGCGGAGACGCCGCGCTGCAAGCGGGCGCGCCGAGGCCCTGCTCGCGCCCCGCCCTGCGCCGGCGCTCACCCGCGGAGCGTCCGCGCCGCAATACCCCCCCAGGGAGGTGTTGGAGGAAACGGGGTTCTCCGCGGAGGGCAAATTCGACCCGTCGGACGCGCTGGAGATTCTGAACGGCGAGCAGCGCGTGCGGCTGTTCATCGTCCCGGACGTGAGCGAGGAGACCGCGTTCGAGCCGCGGTGCCGCGGGGAGATCGGAGCGTATGGCTGGATGCCAATCGCGGAGCTGCCGGCGAACCGCGAGCAGGCCGCGGCGCCGTTCGAGGACGCGGCGGGCGTGCGGCACCGGTTTTATCAGGTGTGGCAGTTCATCAAGCCGCTGCGGACGTGGATCAAGCGGCGGAAGGCGGAGGCGAAGGACAGGGAGAAGCGCAAGGGGGGGAGTAAGAAGGGGGGTAAAGGGGCCGCGGAGGGCCCGCCGGTGGTGGTGGCGGTGGGCGGGAAGGCCGAGGAGAAGAAGGCGGAGGAGAAGAAGGTGGCGGTGGTGGCGGGGGAGGCGAAGAAGGGGAAGAAGGTGGCGGCGGGGAGGGACGTGGCGAGTGCGCGGGCGGAGGGGTACGAGGGCGGGACGGAGGAGCAGGGGGCGGCGCGGAGCGAGGGGAAGCGGGGGAAGGCGGCGAAGAGTCGGACGGAGCGCGCTGCGGGGCCGGGGAAGAGGGGGAGTGCGTCGGGGGGGGCTGGGGGGATGTCGGGGGCGTTGGCGGAGCTGGACCGGGCCGTCGAGGGGCTGCGGGCGCTCGCGAAGTTCTCGTTCGACACGGGAGCGATCATGCGCGTGCTGGAGGCGCATGCGTGAATAGAACAGCAGCGTGCTACGGCACTGCAGCTTGGGCTGTGATGAACCCGCGAAAAAGATCGAGCGTCGCTGGTGCGTCCACTGGCAGCGGGCACGCACGTGTCGCGGCCGAAAGCAACGCAGCAGTAGACGCACGACCTTGACGTGACTTGCAAAACACCACTCCTCTGCAGGGGGTGTTCGAGATCGAGACAGTGCCCGCCAGAGACGCCGCCACAGGCAGGCGCTCCGCGGCTCTCGCGCGCGCACTGCGTCGTTCCGCGACACCGGCTCACGTGCACCTCCCGGCAAGCGTGCAGTTTTGTTACATCGCCTCCGCTTCCCAGCCCGTGGTCACCCGACCCAGTCATGTAAACCTCTCCCTCGTCTCGCCTCCGCGGAAATACACCTGCCGCCCTCTGGGCCCCGGACACATCGTCGCCCGACGCACCGCCCACCGCCAGCCGGTGCGGCTGTCTCGGTTGCCCCTCGCCCGTCCACGGCGGCACGCTGCGGCGCACCGTCGCCGGCGCGCACGGGCTGGTGGCAGCCGATTCAGCCGCACCTGCTGGCGGGCAGCGACGTGGTGCGCGGCCCGTCCCCCCACCGTCGCCCTTCGCAGCGCGCGCGTGCTCAGAAGCACCCCACGCCGCTGCAGATCCCGAGGATGACGACGAGCAGGACGATGAGGCAGATCACGGCGACCGCGATCTTCACCTTGACGTTCCCCCAGCACATCTGGTTCCGGACCTGACGGCTCTGCTTCTGGAACCGGTCAGCCTGGTACCGCAGGTTGTCCGTCTTGTCCACCAGCTCCTCTATGCGCTCGCCGCGCTCCAGCACCTTCTCGATGTTGTCCACCATCACGTTGCGCACCTCGTCCACCTGCGCGGGCGTGGGGGTGGGCGGCGTGACACGTGGGAGGGGGCGCGCGCGGCGCGCGGGGGCGCGGGGCGGGGCGCGGGGGGCGGTGGGGGCGCAGAGGGGCTAGAGGAGGGTGCCGGGAGGCCGCGGACGGGGCCGGGGCGGGGTCCCGCGGGGCGGGACCGGCGGTGAGGGGCGCAGGCTGCGTGTGTGTGTGTGAGGGCGGGGCGAGCGCGGGGGTGGAGGCGCGTGGCGGGGCGCAGGGCCGCACGTGGGCTGATGTGGGCGTGCGCGTGCCGCGCAGAGGCCCGGCGGAACAAATGCGGCAGGTAGGCGGGCGGTGCGAGTGCTGAGGGTGCGCGACGCACCTTCTTTTGCACGGCGGCGACCTTGTCGATTTCCTCCGGGTTCATCATGCACCAGTTCATGTGCTCCTTGAGCTTCGGGCTGAACTCCTTGCGGATGCGGTCCGCGGGGACGCCGTCCGCGTCGCCGTAGCGCGTTTGGAAGTCGCTCTTTGCGCGCTCGAGGAAGGCGAACGGGATCTGCCTGCGCGGAACACGGGGCCGCGGGGGGCGCGCGGGGTCGGCGAAGACGCAGCCTCGCGGCGCAGAGGCGCGCCGGGCGCCGGGGCCGCGTGGGGGCGCGGCGCCGCGGCGCTAGGAGGAGGGAGCAGCAGAGGGAGCCCGAACCGCTGCGCGCCGGGGCGCTGCGGGCGTTGCGGGGTGTGGGGATGGGCATGCGCGTCCGGGAGCGTCGCGCGGGCGGCTGCGGAGGCGAGGTCGTGGGCGCGCGGCGCGAGGCGCGGCGCCTGAAGAGCTGAAGACGGTGGGTGCGGGCGGGCGACGCACCTGCCATATTCCTGGTCCGCGACGACGCAGTACGTGAGGCCCTGTTCGGTGAGGTAGTTGAATGTGTGGCGGTCCGCGGTGTAGGTGAAGCGCGGGTTCCCGGGGGGCAACCGTTCTACGCACTTCACGGCGATGGCGCTGAAGTTCCCGGAGTAGCTCGTGTACTCCGCGAGGAGGTCCGTCCCGCGCGACACGAAGGCGTAGATCAGAGGCATGGTCGCTGCTGCGCGGAGGGCCCCTCAGAGCGCCGGCGTGGGCCGGTGCTGTGCCAGCTGGCCGAGGGGAGAGCTCCGTGGGAGCTGAGGCTGCTCGCGCCTCCTGTCGAGGGGAGCCTGGGAACGCGAAGACTAGATCCGACGTGCGCGCCAAACGGAGGCGCGTCGTGCCAGCGCGCGGCTGCCCGGAGGGGGTCGCGAACCGTTCGGAGCTTCGCACGGGGCGGTCGCCAGGCTGCAAAAGAGTCGCGGCGGCAGTCTCGCGGATTCTACGCATTCCACGGAGCGCCTGGAGGCAACCAAGCGCGGGCGCGTCGCCCCACGCAGCCGCTCCGACAGGTTCCAGGGGTACTTTTGATGTTCTTCCCGCGCCCGCCGCCGCCGGTCGTGGCCGAGACGCCGCGGCTCCACGCCCGCCCTGGCCGTCGCGCGGCGCCGGTCGTCCAGCCCGCCGGCGTCAGGCCCGCCATGTGTACACGTCGCACCACAACAAACTGCGACGGCACTCTCCTGCGTCAGGGAGGCCATGTGCTGCACGAAGCGCGAAGCGCGCCGCGTCACGCCCTCTCGCTGTGCTCGCTCGGTGCGGCGCTGCGAGGGGTGACGTGCGAACCGGCGAGGAACAGCCCTGCGCGCTGCCTGCGTCGACATCGCTGTCCGCGGCAACTGAGGGCGCTGCGAGGGCCTGAGGACCTCTTGCCGCGCGGGCCACGAGGACAGCGGGGCGATGCCGCACAGATTCGACACCAACACCGTCTGCGCGAGGACATCATGCACACGCGCGCCCGATGGAACACTTCTTTTGTTGCCAACAGCCAGGCTGCGCCCCCCCGGCTCTACCGATCAGTGCGGGAGCGCACGTGGCTGTCCCGGGCACTGCTGGCGACGCGTAGGTCCCTCGTGTTCGCGCGACAAGTGCGCACCGGGTTCACAGATCACATCACATCACATCGCGCTTCGCACACACAGCGAATCGTGTCTCCCCCTTCGAAACACGACTCTCAAACCTCCGTCCAGCTGTCTGCGTTCACTTCTTGGCCTGGGCCTTGGCCACCTCGCCAGCGACGCCGCCGTTATCCCCGGCCGAGGCAGACGACACCTCGTGATAGCCCAACTTCTTCCCGCCCTCGCCGTTCTGTGCTTTCGGGGGGTCGCCCCGGGCGCCCGCCGGGTCGTTCTGATGCGTGAAGCCGGCCGATGGCCCTGCCTTCGAGCCACCCGCCGGCTGCTGCACCGTCGTCGGCGTAGAGTACCCCGGGGCGATCTCCAGCGCAGACAGCTTGCTCGTGATGCCCTGAGCCAGGCCCCACAGGTTGTTGACCGCATCGATCACCTCCTTCTGCTTGGCGACGGTGCTCGCCGCCTCTTCGGCGCGTGCGCGCTCCTTGTCAAGCTCCTCGCGCAACTTCTTAGCCTCCTCGTCCGCGCGCTCCTTCTGACGCCTCAGCTCGTCGCGCTCCCTCTCCGCCGCCTCGGCGCGCGCGAGCATGTCGCGCATCTCGCGCCGGGACGGCCTGCCGCGCTGGTGCGCCTCCAGAGCGGCGAACACCTCCCGCGCATGCTCTTGGTTCACGCCGTACCTCATGCTGGGCCCCGGCTGCGCCTTCCGACCAGGCCCGTCGAAGCCCGCGCGCCGGTCCTGGTGCAGCATTCCGTCCCTCAGGGCGCCCTCGTGCCCCTCGATGACGACCGCACGCACAAACGCCTCAATCTCGTCCAGAACCACGTCAGGGCCGCGCTCGAACCACGACTTCGTGTGCTCCCGGAGCTGCGCCTCGATGTCGCGTCCTTCGCGCACCGCCTCAATCAGGCCCTCCCTCGAGTCCTTGTCCAAGGCGCACAAAAGAGCTGCCACGCCCTCGCGGCCAGCCGAGAGCGCCCGCAGGCGCGCCCTCTCGGCCTCGCACGCCCTCAGATCCTCATTTCCTGCCGCGGCCTGCGGACCAGATCGAACCGAGCCCTGGCGTCGGCGAGCGGCACGGGACCCTGGGTCGATATGCGACCCCGCGCGGTTCCCGGGATTCCTGGTGCGGCCGTGTACACCGCCAGCGTTGCGCGCACGGCTTAAAATGTCATGCGCATCGCACTGCTCGGCGACCGGATGGACGCCGCCGCGAGCCCAGGACGCGCCTTGCCCTACCCGGCAGGGGCACAGGCACTTAGGGCTCGTTCTACGCGACAGGTGCGGACTTCACCACCACCAACGCTGACGCAGAACGCATGCACATGCACGTGCCGGTCCCCGCTCGCGGTCCGTGGGATCCGGCGCGGCCAGCATCGGGCAGGGCTCCGGAGTCACTGCTCACCATGGTTGACAGAGATGCGGTGCTGGGTCCTTGGACACGAGAAGCAAGATGTCGCGGTGGATTGTTGATACTGGGAAGCTCTGGTGCCGTAGCGCCGCGGCCGGGCCTCATGTGCGCGCAGCGCGCTCGCACAGCCCAGCAAGAGACCTCCTATCATGTCCCTGCCACACATCTCATCGGCCGATCTTGCGTCAGCACGCGCGTCGCGGGGCGCCCCGGCCGCGCGAGCCCCGCGCGAACAGCGTCTTTCGGCGCGTGCACGTGCGGTGGCTCCGCGGCCACGCAAGGATCGGCTGTGCGACCGCGCATCAGTGACCGTGCGTGGTGAACGGTGCCCCTCGCGAACGGGCGGCTGTGGCGGGCCACGCGTCCCCGCAGGAAGACCGCCTGCGTGCTGTGCAACGATCCGTCTCTCGGAGGCACCTCGAGGTCTGCGTCGCGCCCGTTGTCGCAGGCCAGCAACCCTTCGCGGGCAGCAGGTGCACGAATCGACCCGTGGCGCCGCGACACACTCCGCGGGACGCGCACGAGGCAGCGCACCAGGCGGATGCGCGACGGAGAGCGACCAGCCGCTGCGGCACCGCCGCAGCCGTCCCCGGCGAGACACCCCCCCAGCGACAACAGATCGCTTCGCCTGCGTGCCGCAACCACGTCAGCGAGGCCGTCCGTCGCTCGCGGCGCTCCGTATACCTCGTTACAACATCGAGGGCGGGCAAGCGAAGCGGATTCGTCCTGCAGCGCCACGCAATTGACAACTCCTGCCTACATGCGCAACGACTTTGTGAGCCGCATCTGCAACTGCGCGGCCGTGCACCCCGGCGCAGGCTTGTGCGCGTCCTTATACCGCTGCTTCGCCGCCGCGCCGCCCTCCGCGGCCGCCGCCAGCCCCGCCACCGCCTCCGCGGCCGTGCCCGCCTGCGGTGCATTTCCCTTGTTCTTTCCGAAGGATATGGTGCGCGAAGCCGACATCGACGCCCGCATCATCGCGTGCGTGTCCGTCACCGACCGCTGCACGCTGCGCCGGGTCGGACTCGCGTAGTGAGTCCCCCCGCGGGCGTTTCCCGTCGCCGCCGTGCCCGCCCGCCGCGGGCGCCCCGTCAGCGTGCCCCGCGCCGCGGCCGGCGGCGCCGTCCGTGCGCGCTTCCGCTGCGCATCCTTCGCCTGCAGCGCGCGCGGCCCGAGCGAACCGCACAGAGTGAGGAAGCACCGAAGAAAGGCAAATCTCGAATGCCGTTCCCTCGCTTCACTCGAGGGCTGGCGCGCGCGGCGGCTCGCACAGGTCCCGCGTGCATCCCGCGGGGATACGGCGCGACGCAGCGGCGGGGCGCACTCACCCGCAGGTGCTCCGCAAAGGTGATACCAGCACTAACCGGTATCTGGCGCAGGTCCGGCGCGACGGCGACGAACTGGGGCGTGCGGCTCTGGGCCCCCTGCACGGGCAGGTCGCGCCAGGATCCGCTGCAGGGGCACGGACGCGCGGCGTCGGGGCCGTCAGGCACGCAGGCAGCGCCGGGGGGGCGGCTGGCTGCGGCACGGCAGGGCGTCTGCGTGGGCGAGCGTGCCCGGGCCGTGGAGCCAGTCACATGTCTGGCAGGTGCGAGGAGCGTGGCCTCGAATTGACGGCGGACGCGCGAACAGGGATCGAGGTCATGCCAGAGCGTGCGAGAGCGCTGATTCCCGCGCGCACGATGAGGTTCGCGGGCCGCATGGCACGGGCTGACTACCTCTTGTCGATCGCGAAGAGCCCGCACGGGCTCATTCGCTCTCCAGCGCGCAGGACGGTCCCCGTGGACTGGTTGCTGACGCTGCCATCGGGCCGCGCTCCCGTGCTCGCCCGGATGCCCGTCGCCGAGGGGGCGAGCGTCAGGCCCTCAGCGGACCCACGGACGTCCAGCCTGTTGCTATAGGCGCGCCGCGGAGACGGCGGCATCGCGCTTGGGGCGGGCCGCGTGCCACTGGAGTTGCGGGGAGCTGCGACGGCGTCCTAGCGCGCGAAGGTCCTCCGCGGCCTTCGATCGGTTGCGCCCGGACAGACACGCCGGGAAGATTTCTACGACGCGCGTCGAGGCGCGTTGAAGCGTCGGTGCGAGGCGGCACGCGCCGGGTCTGTGTCAAGCAGAGAGCGGGCGACTAGGACGATGCGTGGGCAGCGGAGGGCGCTGTGGATCCGTGCTCGCGCGTGCCAGTGCATGCGGCGTCCAGCGCCGCGCCGCAATGGCGCGCGGGCGGCCGTGCTGGCCGGCGGCCGGGGCGTATGTCATGTCTCTACAGAGTCCTCTTCGCGTCAGTCGCCCGCGGTGGTGGGAGGTCATCTTGCCGCGAAACTGAGCGCGCTGCCCGCAGAACGTTCAGGGCTACCCGTGTACGGAAGAAGGGCGTTTGTTACCGGAGCATCCCACCTCCAGCGGCCCGCGAGCCTCTCTGGAGCACCTCGCGAGGCACCTGCGGCGACTGTCCCCCTCTGGGCCCGTGGAAACCCGCCGGCTTGGCCTGCTGAAGGAGGGGGGAGGCCATGCCGGCCAAGCGCGGCCGAGCCAAAGCGGCGCCGCAGCCCCAGAGGCGCGAGACCGAGCTGGAGGCTGCCAAGGACAGACTTGATCTCTCGAGTGACGAGGAGGTACGATGAACGGGTCCTCGTGAGCCCATTACGCGCCCCTGGACGCAAGCTCCCCGGCAGCGTCGGGATTCAGCCACGAAACCGACTCAATCGCGGCGGGCGGGGGGCCTGCGCAGAGCCGTCCGGCTGCCCGGTGGCCGGATACCTGCGCGCCTGCGACCTGAGCGCGCCTGGCTGCCCCTGCCGCCTCACGACATGAGGGAACGTTGCGATGAGGGAGCCGGAGACGGTTGCCGGGCCGGCCTGAAGACGGGATTCGCGGTGGGCGGATGCGGGACCTCGTTGCGCCCCGTGTGTGCGTCGCGCAGGAGGAGGAGTTCTCCGAGGACGAGCAGGAGCTTGATTCCGAGGAGGAGGAGGACCTGCTGGACTCGGGCACGGACTCCGAGGACGGCGAGGACGAGGCGGGCGGCGGGAGGTTGTCCGCCAGGCAGCTTGGCGACATCGCCAAGGGGCTCCGGGGCCGCGGCGGGGCCGCGAGGGCGCCGTCAGGGTGAGCCCGCGTCGCGCAGCGTGGTTCAGAGCGCGCCTCCGCTGCAATGTCGTGCTTGCAACGCTGTTGTTTGTTTGTTGTTTGTTCGTGTGTGCGCGGCGGTGTTGTGTGCGGGCTCTGATGCGTCTGTGCTGGCGGGGCGCGCGGCGGCGGGCTGAGCGCACGGCGTGTCCCCTACCGCGCAGCGCCTCGACGGAGGACCTCAGCGGGAGCGACACGGAGGAGGCCGCGAGCGGCAGTGACGATGACGATGACGATGACGATGACGATGACAGCGGCTCCGAGGAGGAGGAGGGCGAGGGGGTGGAGGGCGGGGAGGGCGAGGAGGGCGAGGAGGCGGGTGCGGGTGGGAGTGCGCGTCCGAAGCGGAGAGAGCAGGGCAGGGAGCGCGAGATGCCGCCTGCGCCGTACGCGCTGGTGGGGAGCGACAGCGACAGCGAGGAGGACGACGACAAGAACACGATCGGCAAGGTGCCGCTGGAGTGGTACAAGCACGAGGACCACGTGGGGTACGACCGGGAGGGCAAGAAGGTCATCAAGCAGGTGCGGTGGTGTGTCATTTGAGCGCGCGGTGGATGGAGGCGCAGCCCCCTCCGCTACCGCTGCCAGCGTGGGCTTGCGACCAGGGACGTGGATTCAGCAGCACGTCCTCTGCGGACGTGCGCCGGCGCGCGGCGGTAAGCTGTGCGTGTGCAAAAACACACCCCCGGGGTGTTTGTTGTTTGTTGCAGAAGGAGAAGAGCATGATAGAGAAGCTGATGGCGAGGGTGGAGGGCGGGAAGGCGTGGCGCACGCTCTACGACCCGTACAACGGCGAGGAGGTCACGTTGTCGTCGGAGGAGGTCAAGATGCTGATGCGCATTCGCGAGGGCAAGTTCCCGCACGCGTCGGTGGAGATGTACGAGCCGTACGTGGACTGGTTCACCAGGGACGTCATGCAGGGGCCCGTCGTCGACAAGCCCGAGCCCAAGCGCCGCTTCGTCGCATCCAAGCACGAGGAGAAGAAGATCGTCAAGCTCGTGCGCGCCATCCGCAAGTGCGTCCCCGAACGAGACGGCGCGGTTCTTGATGGCTCTGTGGGCGTCGATGCGTGGCTCCGAAGGGCGCGGGTGCGCGGGGCGGCGGCGTGCGGGTCCTGAGCGGTGTGTTGGCCTCGTGCGATGGTGCAGGGGGTGGCTCAAGACGGAGAAGCCCGCGGAGGAGCCCGAGGTGTACTTGATGTGGGGCGACGACGGCCTGACGACGGAGAAGACCCCGACGGGCCTGACGTACATCCCGCCGCCGCGACAGAAGCTTCCTGGCCACGAGGAGTCGTACCGGCCCCCGCCGGAGTACGTCCCCACGGAGGAGGTGAGACCGATACCGCACGTGTCGCGCGCGCATCGAATCATTGGGCGGACGCGACGGCGCAGCGCCACCGCGCGTGCCCCCCGCACACAAACACACACACGTGCCTGCACGCTCGCGCCCTCGGCAATCTCTCATTTTGACGCCACGGCCCCGTTCGGCCGGCGCGATCGCAGGAGAAGGCAGGGCACGAGCTCCTGCCCGAGGAGGAGCGCCCCTCGTTCGTCCCGCGCTCCTTCGACGCGATGCGCAAGGTTCCCGCGTACGAGCGGCTCATCAAGGAGCGCTTCGAGCGGTGCCTGGACCTGTACCTGTGCCCGCGCGTCAAGCACACCCGGCACTTCGTCGACCCCGAGTCGCTCCTCCCGAAGCTCCCGAAGCCGCGCGACCTCGAGCCGTACCCCAAGCACCTGTGCATCCGATACGAGGGCCACGAGGGCCCCGTGCGCGCGCTGCAGTGCGACGCGTCGGGGCAGTGGCTGGCGACCGGCGCGGACGACGGCGCCGTGCGCGTGTGGGAGGTCAGCACGGGGCGCTGCGTGAAGGTGTGGGACCTGGGGGCGGGCGTCGACGGCGTGGCGTGGTGCCCGCACCGCGCCGGGGGCAAGATCCTCGCGGCGGCGTGCGGAAAGACCGTGCGCGTGTTCTGGTCCGGGGTCGGCGGCGCGGCGGCGAAGGCGGCGGCGGAGGCGGACCTGGGCGGCGCGCTGGCGGCGAGCGGGGCGGCGGAGGACGCGGGCGAGGACGCGGAGGAGGGCGGGGCGCCGGCGCGGTGGGCGAGGGACGCCGCGACGGGCGGGCTGCTGATCCGGCAGATGCACGACGTCGAGCGGGTGTCGTGGCACGCGCGCGGCGACTACATGGTCACCGTCGCGCCGACGGGCAACACGCGCGCGGTGCTCGTCCACCAGCTGTCGCGCGGGGCGTCGCAGGTGCGGCCCGCGCGCGCAATGCCAGCCACCGCGCCTCGCATCCTTCCGAGAAGTCTTTCTCGTTTTCTGTTGTTCCTCACGGCTGCGTGCCGCTTCGTGTCTGACTGCGTCCGCAGAACCCGTTCCGGAAGAACCGCGGCCGCGTCGTGGACGCCGTCTTCCACCCCGCGAAGCCCTTCCTGTTCGTGGCGACGGAGGGGTCAGTGCGCGTGTACAACCTGGCCTCGCAATCCCTCGCGAAGAAGCTCACGACGGGCTCGGGGCAGGTCACCGCCATCGCGGTGCACCCCTCCGGCGACCACCTCGTCGTCGGCGCGTCGGACAGCCGCGTCAGGTGGTTCGACATGGACCTGTCGACAAAACCGTACAAGAGCCTGCGGTACCA
This sequence comes from Pedinophyceae sp. YPF-701, assembly GCA_916048055.1. Taxonomy (NCBI): domain Eukaryota; kingdom Viridiplantae; phylum Chlorophyta; class Pedinophyceae; species Pedinophyceae sp. YPF-701. Next base: position 604,709 of record CAJZHL010000001.1, on the reverse strand, counting down.
CGAGCTGCCGGTGAGCGACCGCCCCGCGATGCTCTGTGTGCTTGGAGCGCGGTGCAGAGCACGCGCTGGCTCGTCCGGCGGCCCACCCGGCGTGTTGAACGGGCTTCTGTGTGCAGGTGACGTCGGTGGCGTTCCACGGGCGGCATCCGCTGTTCGCGTCGGCGTCGGACGACGGGTCGTGCCACGTGTTCCACGGCATGGTGTACGCGGACCTGATGAAGAACCCGATGATCGTGCCGGTGAAGATCCTGCGCGCGCACGCGGTGACGCGGCTGGAGGGCGTGCAGGCGTGCGCGTTCCACCCGTCGCAGCCGTGGGTGTTCTCCGGCGGCGCGGACGGGCTCGCGATGCTGTTCGTCGAGTGAGTGGGACGCCGGGGCTTTTGGTATAGAGCAAGTCTGGCCAAGACATTATGGTCAATGATCCCCGGTCCCCTGTCAGTCTGGCGGCCGCGCGCGACATGATGTGAAAGAAATCGGCGCAATCGGGCGGGTGCTGTTTACACGGGGCTGTACGCCGAGCAGCGTACGGCGTCGTCGCAGCTGGCTGGAACATGAACACTGGAGCCAAGCACCGATGACGCCGTCACCGCGGCCACTCCCCCTGCGGGCGTCTCCGCATCGTGTGCAGCACGGTTCCATTCCTCACCCACCGCACGAGGCCTTCCTCCGGCCCGTGCACCCTGACCACGCTATCGGACGGCAGAAGCGCATCCAGCCAGTCACTGCCCAGGTCCGTACATCGCGTGACGTCGATCTCCTGCAGGCCCTCGAGCCTCGGCATGTAGCGCATACTGGATTCTTGGGCCTGCAGTCTCCTGACGCAGGACCCGCTGAACGCCGCGACCTGGTGCTCGAGATCAACGCAGCGAGGGTTGTACGACACGTCGAGCAGATCCAGAGCACGCAGCTCGCCGGTCTCGAAAATCTGGTGCTCCGTTGGCTTGACGAGGGACGTCACGGTCAGCGACCTCAGAGCGACCGCGCCGCGCGGTGCGGGCGAAGGGGGCACGAGCTGGCATTGTACGTGGCACGCAATAAGCTCCAGGTGTGTCAAGGCCTGCCACGTCCGGGCGTCCAAGATGTGTCCCGCGACGCGGCAGGTCAGCAGGACCAGCTTCCGCAGCGCCGGCATGCCGTGCACGCACGATTCGTGCAGATCGAAGCCCTCCAGCGTGAGATGTGCGACCTTCGCGCGGCTGCTCGCGGGCAGCCAGTTGTCCTCGAGGATCTGATCCGTGTTCAGGCCGCCTGACATCGTCAGAGTCCTCAGTGCGCCGAGCCCCGGCGGCACCCTGCGCACGTTGCCCCCTTCCAGATGCAAAACGCGCAGCCTCCCGCGGGAGCTCTCCGGCAGCCATGTCTCCTCGTTCGGGAACACGCAATTGGTCAGCTCGAGCTCCTCCAAGGCCCGCATCTCCGGCAAGGCCACCGGTATCTGACCCGGATCGTCACTTGCTAGAGATCCGTGATAAACAGACAGCGTAATGCACAGCTTTCTCAGCCTCCCAAAGTCGATCGCGGCGACGAAGTTGTCCCACAGGTCGTCAGTCAGCTCCAGCGAAAGCTCCTCCAGCAGCGGCAGGGGCGGCACGACGCAGCGCGGCCCCCCCGTCCGTGTTGTATTGTCGATGACCCAGTAGTCCAATGCGCGCAGCACCGTGCCCTCGGGCAATCGCTGGAAGGCAACGGATTCCGCCCGAAGCGTCTGCAACGCCCCTCTCGAGGTCTCCGGCAGCCAGTCCTCTCCGGCGACGTCGAGCTGCCAGCAAATCGACACGTCCAGCACCTCCAGCGCCTGCAGCCCAGGGGGCACGCGGAGAATGCCGGTGCCCCAGGCGTCGATCACCCGCAACGCCCTCCTCGAGCTCTCCGGCAGCCAGTCCTCTGCGTCCAGCTGCGCGCACTCGGAGACCGTCAGCTCCTGCAGCGCATTGAGCCCCGCCGGCACTTGGCGGATGCTGCTGTTATGGGCATCGAACACGCGCAGCGTGGCGCGCACGCCGGCCGGCAGCCAGTCCTCGGAGTCGATCCAGTCCGCATCCACGCCCCGCACGGACACTTCCCGCAGCCCCGTCATGCCCTCCGTGATCGGGGGGCAGGAGTCCGGCCTGTTGGCGGTCGTGTACGGCGACGCAGCGACGCGCACCACCGACTCCTCCAGCGACGGGTCCGCCCCCGCCGCGCAGTACACCAGCCACTCCCCGTACCCCGTCGCGTTCCACCCCACCAGCGACCGCGTCGCAGGCGTGCCTGCGTGCGCGTGGAGCTTCTCGGCGACGCTCCTCCCCGTGACGGTGTCCTCGCTGCACCAGCGGCACGCGCCCGCGCCGTCCAGGGACTCCATCACGCGCCGCATGTACGCCGACGACGTCGCCGCCAGCGCCACGCGGTCGTGCGGGTCGAGGTGCGTGCTGATGACGGTGGCGAGCGGGCCGGCGCCGCTTGAGATGAGATCGCCGAGCGTGGCTCGCGCAGCCCTGCAGGCGAGCGGAAGGTACGCGGCTGTGTGCCGCGGGACTTGGCCGCGCGGCGCAAGGCGCGACGCACCGAGGCGGGCGTGGGTGCGTACCCGGGCCCCGCGCCGGCGCTCGCTCCGACCTCGGTGCTCATTATGGAATGTCCTCCGGTCGTCTGCATGTATCAGAGCGTGCTTGATCCACATCACGCGCGTCGCCCGGCTCGGTCGACGTCGCGAGCGACGAGGCAAGGATGCAACATATGACGCCGGACGTGGGCGTGCGAAGCGATCCAACCGTTCCGTCTCCACGTTCTGACGAACGAAGTCATCTTCTAGAAAGGAAACCGGCCGCTCCAGTCTGCTGTTCTGTCCCGGAAGACGAAGAACGCGAGCTGCTATTGCAGAGACTCACCAGCGCGCTTCCAGCCAACGGCGGCACCCAAGCAGATTGAAGGCACGCACAGCACGCTATTCCTTCGCTGGAGACTCTCGATAGCCACTTGTTGCGACCTCAAAGGGCCCTTAATCTCCAAGGTTCCGGGAGCTGTGCCTTCGAGGCAACGAACCGTCGATGACGCCCGGCAACGCGTCGCTGCTCACCGCGTCACCCCGCACGCCTGCGCGACCGCATCTGTGTGCGAGCTACCCCAAGTGGAGCCCGAAGTAGCGCGCTCGGATGACAGGCTACCTCATCATCGACAGCATCATACCTCGAGGGGGGGTCACGGAACACACACGATCGGTGGACGCGCGCCACGCTGCGTCGGGGTGGGCGAACTTGGGCGAATCCGCCGCCTGGCCGCTCCCGTGGCGGCCATCACGCGGGAGGACAGCGTTCGAGGTGGCACGCGTACGTTGGTGCTCCCCCGCTGTTCCAGGGCCGCGGGTCCGCGCCGCGAGCGGCGGATGCACGCAGGGATGCAGTCCAGCACGAGGCAATTCAGCGTCGGCGGCGGGGAGTTCAGTCGGACGTCAACGTGTCGCGGGGGAAAGAACAGTAACACATTGTTGTCGTCGCGTGTACAAGCACGTGGGCGGCGGTGCCGAGGCGTCGCGACGCGCTCGTGCGGCCGGCTGCATCGGCGGAGGGCGGGGACGTCGCTGACAGAGCGGCGTGCGCGCGACCGGCGTGGGCGGGCCAGCGACGACGCGCATGTGGTCGCAGCGGGGGCCAAGCAGCGCCCTCGGGAGCCGCCTCGCGCCCCGGGCGGCAACAATCCGTCCACCACGACCCGGCACCGAGACGCTGCGGGCGGCGGGCGGGGCAAGCCACCCCAGCGGCGCGCCAGAACGTGCGGCGGCACCTGGGGGCGCCGCCGCACGTTCTGGAGCCGTTGCCGGGCGCCCCTCGCCCCGGGCAGCACGCGCACGCGCAAAACGACGCCATTGCCCGATACGGGACTTGAACCCGTGGCCACGAGGTATCCCCACGCTGTCCGTGCGCATGCAGCGCGCCGATGGGACCCAACAGTCCGACCCCACCGACGCGCCGCACCCACATAGACGACGAGGTCTTAAAAGCCTCGCGCTCTGCCAACTGAGCTAATCGGGCAGCAGCGTTTATACCGGCTTTCGCAACCTCGCTATAGTAATTACGTGTTGTTGCAAACTGCTTTTGTCTTTTGCCACATACTGCGTCTCGAAAGATTCGGAAACATTGGTTGTGAAGCCCCGTGGCGGTCTCCGGCGCGTCCGCCCGCCGCGGTCCCGCCTCCTGCGCGGCACCCCAGGCGGCGCCACAGCCAGGATCGGCCTCGGCGATGCGCCTGCACTTTCACAGCCACGCACCGCGCTGCCGTCGTGTCACTCGACCACGCCCGCGAGCATCGCGGCGGCCCCGCGCCCCGCGAGCCCCCCGGCGCCCGCGCCCGCCTGCAGCGCCCGCACCGCCTCGATGATCCCGTCCAGCTCGGCCCTGTACCGCCCCACTTCGGCGTCCTTGGCCTCCAACTGCACCTCCCACTTCCGCCGCTCCAGCGCCGCCTGCAGCGCGTTCACGCGCCGCGTCTCCTCCAGCAGCGCCGCCCACTCCCTCTCCTTCTCCTGCTGCGCGCGCTCCATGCCGCCGATCCGCCGCTCCAGCGCCAGGAACTCCTGTGCTTTGGGCGAAAAGGGTCCGCGCTCCTTGAGCGCGCGCGCCGCCTCCTCCAGGTCGCGGACGCGCACGTCGAGCTCGCGGCACCGCTCCTCGGCCGCGACCGCGCGCGCGCGCCACTCGCGCGCGGCGTCGGCGGCGGCCTCGGAGCGCGCGGCCGCAACCTTGGCAGCGTGGTCCTCCATGAGGCGCTCGACGCGGCGCTCGTGGTCCGACGTCAGGTGCGCGGCGCGCTCGACCGCGGCGGTGTGCGCGCGCTGCGTGGACTCGAGCGCCATCTCCGCGGCCTCCGCGCGGCGCGCCAGGGCCTCGACGCGCGCGCGCAGGTCCGTGAGCTCCGCGGCGTTGCCCTCGCGCGCGCGGCCCTCGGCGTTGCGCAGCGCCGCGTCCGTCTGCGCCGCGTGCTGCCGGAGGCTCGCGCTCTCGGCCTGCCACCGCTCCACCTCCTTGCGCAGCGTGCCGGCGTGCTCCTCGAGCGCGAGCGCCTGGGACTCGAAGGAGCGCGCCGCGGCCTCGGCGCGCGAAACGCGCGCGCGGAGCTCCTCGCACGCCGCCTGCGTGCGCGCCAGCTCGCCGCGCAGCGCCTCGTCCGCGCCCTTGGCGCCGCGCTCGCGCTCGCGCTCGTCGCCGCTGCCGGCCTTGAGCGCGCGGCCGGACGACGCCGCGCGCAGGGACTTGCCCTCCGCGGCCGCCACGCGCTGCTCGAGCGCGCGGATCTTCTGCGCGTACGTCGTGCGGTTGTCGTCCAGCTGCTTCTCGAGCTCCCGCACCCGCGCCGACGACGCCGCCTGGCGCGCCTGCTGCGCCTCGGCCAGCGCCGCGTCCGCCTCGCGCCGCGCCTCCACCTCCCGCTGCAGCCGCGCCTCCAGACCTGCACTCACACGCCGCGAGGACAAGAAGGACAAAAACACAGTTATTCGAAACAAACAGCACTGCGACGTCGTTCGCATGCAGAGACAGTCAAGCACACCCGCCGCGCGCACGGCGCGCGCGCACCTGCCGCGCGGTCGCGCATCTCCAGGTACGCCCGGTCGCCGTCCCCCTGCGCCGCCCCGCGCACCGCGCCCTGCAGCGCTGCCACCTGCGCCTCGAGCTCCGCGACGCGCGCCGCCGCCGCCCGCTGCGCCTCCAGCGGGCTCCGCTCCTGCAGCCGCCGCTCGAGCTCCGCGATCGTCTCCGCCTGCTCGCGGATCAGCTCCCCGGACTCGCGCAGCCCGTCACCGCCGCCGCCGCCGCCCGCCGCCAGCGCGCCCGCGAGCCGCTCGCGCAGGTCCCGCACCGTCTCCGCGTGCTCCTCGCGCAGGAGCGCGATCTGCTCGCGGAGCAGCACCGCCTCGCGCGCGTCGGCGTCGCCCCGCCGCGCGTCAGAGTCCGCAAGAATGCGCTCGAGCTCCTGCTTCTGCCCACGCAGCGCCTCAACCTCCTGCGCGACGCAGCAGCACAGCGTCGGTCGGTCGCCGGACGGCGGCGGCTCGGAGGACCGGCGGCGCGGCGCGGCTCCCGCGGTGTGCGCGCGCACCTGTTGCAGTTCCTTCTGACGCGTGTAGGCCTCGTCGCGCACGCTGTTGATCTCGGCCTGCATGCGGAGGACCTCCCGGAGGTGCGCGCCCGTCCCGGGCACCTGCCGCTCCTGCGCCATGCTCTGCGCGGCCGCCAACCCCAGCTGAGACACCTGCGTCGCCACCTGCTTGTCCTTCTCCGCGAGCTGCTGCCGCAGCTCCTTCACCTCGCGGATCGCGCGCTCGTTCTCCTCCTGGTACCCCTGCGAGCGAAAAACACCGCGCCACAGCGGCCACAACGCCTCAGACACACGTACGATGGGAGGGGGGGTGCGACGACACGTGGCGAACATGACAGCCAGCAGCGCGCGTCTCGAGCCGCCCCGCGCACCTCGAGCAGCCTCTCCTGCTGCGCCATCTCCGCGCGGATGTCCGCGAGCTCCTGCCGCCCCAGCACCACCTGCTCCTGACTCGACCGCAGCAGAGTCTTCGGGTCCCGCCCCTCGAGCTCCTTGACGCGGTCCGTCGCGCGGTTCAGGTCGAGCTGGAGCTCCCGCACCAGCGCCTCGTAGCGCTCGCGCGTCATCGCGTCGCGGTCGTCGAGCTCGGCCTGCAGCTTGGACGCCTCGGCCTGCGCGGCCTTGCGCGCCGCGGCCTCGTCGGACGCCTTCTTCCGCGCGGCCTCGAGCTCCCCGCGCAGCCGCGAGACCTCGGCGTCGTGCAGGCGCTGCAGGGCCTTGATGTCCGCGGCGTCGCCGGCCGAGTCGAGCCTGCGGGGACACAGACGGCACGCGTAGGCTTGTTGAGGCGCGTGGCCGTGCGTACGGCAGGCAGGACATGGCCGGCGCGTCTACGCACGAGAGAACGCGCGCGGCGCCGCGCGCGCCCACCCATCCCAGCCGCAGCCAGTCGCGAAAGCATACGTAGAAAATACACCAAGCGACGCACCTGCCCTGGAGCTCCTCGTACATGGCGTGGAGCAGGTCCTGCGACAGCTCGACGCTGCTCGTGCTCGCGCGGCCCGCGGCGGCCGCGGCGGACGCCCGCACCGACGACGGCCCCGGCGACCGGGACGTGGAGGTGCGCGCCGGCGACGGCGCGGCGGTCACAACGCGCCCGCCGGCCGCGGACGACGCGCGGCCGGCGTGCCGCGGCCGCGGCCCGCTGCCGCGACGGGCCGCGCGGGGACGCCGCGGGCGACGGCGTCTGCGGCTTCCGGCGGGCGGCGGGCGGTGTGGGCGCGGGGGTCGTGCTGGGTCGCGCGGCGGCGCGGTCGCGGCTCTGGCGCGCCGCGGAGAGCCGCCGCGCGTCCGCGCGCTTCGAGCTCCTGCGCCTTGCGCAGCAGCGGCGATCGGGCTCCGGGGCCTCGCGCCCGCGTCGGAGTCGCCCGGCGCCGGCGCCGGCGCCGGCACGGGCGGCCCCGCAGGTGCCGCCTCGCCGGACGGCTGCCGCGGGATCTTGCTCGCGGAGGTGTCGTGCCCGTGCACGTCCTCGCCCGGGTGCGCGAGGTACCCCTGCGGCGGCTGCGGCAGCGACGACGTCACCCCCGCCGCGCCCTCGCGGCCCTTCTCCAGCGCAGAGATGGCCTCCATCAGCGCGCTGCGCGCCCCGCGACCCTCCTGCGAGTCCAGCACGCCGCCCGCGACCGGCCCGCCCAGCGACTGACCCAGCGACGACTGCTTGTCGCGCAACCTGCGGAAGAACTCCACCTTCGCTGCCTCCTCCGCGCTCGAGTCCGTCGCCAGATCGATCGAGGGGCCGACCGCGGACAGCTCGCCGCCGAAGGACGACAGCGGCGCCGCGCCGCTGCTCGCCCCGGCGCGCCCGCGCGCCTCAGCGGGGGGGAGTGGCAACATGTGAAGTCCCGCGCTCGCGCTGCCGCCGTCGCCGGGGCTGCCGGCGCCGGGGCTCCCGCCGTCGCGCTGCCCGACGTGCGGGTGCAGGGGGGACTCCGACGGGATCGGGCGGCCGATGCTGCCGGATCCGGAGCCGCCTGAGGGGGGGGTGTCTTCCTTGGGCGGTTCCGCGGGCTGGACGGGCGCCGCGGGGGTCGCGGGGTCGTCGCCGGCAGCCCCGGACATCGACGTGCTCGCCAGGGCGTCCACGGCCGAGCGGCGCGGCCGGAACTCCTCCGCTTCGGCCCGCAAAGACAACGCCGTCCCACCTACGTTCTCGCTGCTGATCCCCGTGAGCTCGACGTCTGCGAGTCACGACACGCAGGGCTGGTTCCGGTCGCGTGGTCGCTCGGGGGGGCGAGAAATCGGCGAGCGGGGCCCAGAGGGCCGCGGAGGCGGCGTCGCAAGGATACCAGCAGTGCGCGATAGCTCGAGCGTGCGGCGTATGGGCGCGGGCGGCGGCGCGCGCGCGGGCGGCGGGGCGTGCGTGGCCGGAGCCCCGAGGCGCCGGGGCGGCGCGCGGGCGCGCTGCTGGCCTGCGCGCCGAGGAAACGCGGCCTGTGCGTGCACAGGCTGTTTTGATTCGGTTCGGGCGGGCGGGCGAGGCGAGGGCGCGCGCTGGGCACCTGAGCCGAGGTCGCTCGAGCTCGCGTACAGCTCGTCCTCCGACTCCATCCTCGCGGGGGCCTCGCGCGGGCGCCGGGACGGCCGGAAACCTTCACGTTCCCGCGACGGAGGTGGGCTCGCTCTGGGCGTGTGCTGGAGCGACCCGCCTCGCGCTGCGGCGTGGCAGAGTGCTGCGCGAACGCGCCCCGGTGGGAGCTCTCGACGATCTCCGCGCCGACGCAGCCGCGAATGCCGCGTGCGCGCGCGGGGGAGCGCGTTTCACGGCCCGCAGAGCTGCCCGACGGACTGACCGAGCCTCCCGGGCGCTCGTCGGGCGCCGCGACGCCGCGGACGGGCCAGAGCACGCGAGCTGGTGCTAAATCCATCGCGCGGTTGCATCGCGTTGGCAGGCTCGTGGCGTCACGATGCCGGACGAGGAGGAGACACCGGCCGGGGGGGAGGCCACCGCGCAGGTGCGGGCCGCCGACGCCCCGCTCCGCGACACACGTGCCGCTCGCACCTATCCCGACGCCTCGCGCCAGCTTCTCCGCGTCCAGCACCGCGTGGGCGCCGCCCAGAGGCGCTGACTCTCTCCCGCCAGTGCCCACGCCCTCCACGCCCGATGTACCCCCGGCCTTGATCCTTTCCGATGCGCACGGCAGCGTTCGCGCATAGAGGATGCTGCCCGGGCGCCATCCTGCGCCGAAAACCGCGGTAGGGCCCGCCTAGCCCCGGCGAGGCTGCTTCCTGTGGTTACCCGGCGCGCCGCGGCTGTTGCGCGCCCACCGACGGCCTACCATGCCCCACGGCCGCATAAATAGGGAGGAGAGCGTCTCGCGCGGCCGAACGAGGCCGTTCCTGCCCCGTGAAGCGCCCTTTCTCTCCGTCCGGGCTGCCCAAGGCCCCCGTCGCGGCGCAGAGCGCGCCTCTCACCCTCTTTCTTCTCACGCGAGCGCACACTCTCGTCCTCCGCGCTCAGCGCGCCGCCCCGTCGCCGTGAGACCCGCGCGCAGGAGGCCCCGGCCCAGGAGCCTGCTGCAGGTGGCAGCCCCGACGCTGCCGCGCTCGAGGACAGCGACGACGGCGACGGCGGCGCCGCGGCGCCCGAGCAGCCGGCTGAAGCCCCCGCGAAGGACGAGGCCGCCGAAGACGACGCCGGCGACGCCGCAGGAGGTGGGACTCCTCCTCCTCCGCGCTCCCCTGCCCGCCTACGACGTCACACGCGACGCTGCTGCGCCTTGACGCTCGCATTCAAGACACCCGAGCCTTCCGCAGCCCGCGCGCCCCTCCGCGCGGTCCCTCCCAGCCCGTGCGGCTCGCCTAACAGCAGCGGCGTCACGCGCGCCCCCCGCGCTCGCGCAGACGACGACGCGGTGGCCGCCCTCGAGGACGACGACGAGGGCGGCGAGCCCGCGGGCGACGACGCGGCCGCCGAGGACGCGGAGGCGGAGCGGAAACGCCGGAAGAGGGAGAAGAAGGAGCGTCGCAAACGGAGGCGGAAGAAGAAGCGCGCGGAGTCCGAGGAGCCCGAGGAGGGCGAGGGCGAGGCCGACGAGGACGACCTGCTGCTCCTGCAGGACGCGGGCGTGCAGGTGCGGAAGAAGGGCCTGAAGCGGCTGAAGCGGGCGGGGGGCGACGCGGACGAGGAGGAGGGCCTGGTGGGGCGCACGGCGGAGGAGGTGGAGCGCGAGCTGTTCGGCGCGGGCGGGCTCGAGGACGAGGACGCAGAGGGCGAGGTGCGTGCCTGGCTGCGCCGGCGTGGGAGCGCGCCGAAGGTTGTTGTTGTTGTTGTTGTTGCATGGACGGCCGTCGCGCGCCGTGGGCGCCCGTGCTGCGTTGGAACGCGGCGGAGAGGGCGTGGCTAGGAGCGTCTTGACGGCGCGTGCGTTGTGCGCGGTGCGTGCGGGAGCTGACAGCGACGGGCGGTGTTTTCGTGTGCAGCGGGCCGCGGGGGAGGGCGCGGGCGGCGACGCGCAGCCGGTCGGCGCGGACGAGGACTTCGACGAGGAGGGCGACGACATGGGCGGGTTCATCGAGCACGACATCGACGGCCTGAAGGTGGAGCACGAGGCGGCGCGCAAGGCGCGGGAGCGCATCCGGGGCAACGCATCGCTGCAGGGCGTGGACGAAGAGGCGCTCGCGGACGCGCAGGACATCTTCGGCGGCGCGGACGAGATGCTCATGGAGTTCGAGGCCGCGCAGCGGCAGCAGGCGGAGGCGGAGGCGATGGAGGCCGCGGCGCTCGAGGACGCGGTCGGCGGCGGCGCGGCCGCGCTGTACGGCGACGAGGGGCTCGAGGGGTTCATCGAGGACGACGAGGGCGGAGATCCCGAGGCCGCTGCGGCGCGCCGGGCCGAGGACAAGAAGAAGAAGCGGGAGGCGGCGCTCAAGCGCGCGCGGGAGCGCATCGATCCGGAGACGATGAAGCGGCTGTACCTGACGGACCAGGACGAGGCGGTGCGGCAGAGCAACATGCCGGAGCGCATGCACGAGCGGCCGCTGCCGGAGCTCCCCGCGGGCATGGGTGCCAAGGACGCCGCCGTCGCCGCGTCGTGGTGGGTCAACGACTGGCTGTGCCACCTGCCCGAGTCGGACCCGGTGCTGCGGACGCTGAAGCGCGGCGTGCGGGAGGTGGAGTTCAAGGACTTCGCCCGCGGGGAGCTCGAGGGCGGCGTGTGCGACCTTGGGACCCGCCGCGGGCTGTTCACCCCAAAGGAAGATTACAAGCAGGAGAAGTTTCTGAGAGACAACAAGCTCCCGGCGTCCGACCCCAAGCGCGGCGTGCTCCAGGAGGACGTCTTCCACACGATAGAGCTGCTGTGGGGTCACCGCGAGGTGGGTACCGAGCCGGTGCCGCTGGAGCCGCCGACGATTGGGATGTACCGAAAGGAGCTGGCCGGGGAGCTGATCAACCTGCGCGAGGGCGACGAGCCGAGCTGGACGACCTTCCGCGAGGAGAACGATCGCAGGAACAAGGGGCAGCCGGAGTACGTGGAGGGGACGATTCAGGCGCACCACCGGCGGCTGCGGCGCTGGGACGTGCTGTACGCGGTGGAGGAGGCGGCGCGGCGGTGGCGCGCGCTCGAGGCGCTGCGCGCGCGCGGCGCCGAGGCGTACAGGCGGGCGGCGGAGGCGGCGGCGGACCCGGACGGCGACGACGCGCGCCGGCTGCGCGAGTGCCACTCGCTGCTCGAGATGGTCGCCGGAGCGCCGGAGAGCGGCGAGCTGCGGCGGTCGTGGGGCGTCGCGCTCAGCCAGGCCGTGATCGACGACGTGCAGCTCAAGGCCTCCGCGGTGATGCGCGCCTCGGACGACGTCGGGCTTTCCATGCACGCAACGGGCCTCGACGGCGACGACGGCGGCGGCGACGCCGGGCGCGTCAAGCGCAGCTCGCAGTACAAGGTCCTGCGCGACTCCGGCGCGGCGCCGCTCGCGCGGCGCCTCATCCTGACGCCGCACCAGCTCGCAGAGAACCTCGAGGCAGGCGTAAACCTCCACTACACGCCGACGCCGTTCTGCGGGCTGGACGACCTCGTCGCGGACGAGGCCGCGCAGCCGCAGGCGGTGCTGCGGGACACCGACAATCTCCTCAAGGCCGCGAGGCGGTTGGCGGCGCACGAGCTCGGCATGGAGCCCGCGCTCCTGCAGGACGTCCGCCGGCTGGTGCACAGCTTCGGGCTGCTGTCGACGCACCCGACGGACGAGGGGGAGTCCCGCATCGACGCGTTTCACCTCCTGGGCCCCGTGAAGCGCATCTCGAAGAAGCCGCTGTCGCGGGTGGATGGCGCCACGATGGCGCTGGCCGTGCACGCAGAGCAGCAGGGCCTCATCCGCATCGAGATCGAGCTCTCGCGCGGGCTCCCTGAGGACGAAGAGACCAAGAAGAAGATGACGATCGAGGAGGCCGTCCCCGACATCGACCCGAGCCTGTACGGGGACAAGGAGTATTGCGCCATCATCGAGACCGACGCCCAGGAGAGGGCGATCGCAGAGATGGAGGCAGCGGCCGCGCCGCGCGAGGACGAGATGCGTGAGCTCGGCGAGGAGGCCGCGGAGGAGTACGCGAACCAGCGGCGCGCGATCCTGACGGACGCGCTGGAGCAGCACCTGTTGCCGCGCGCGGTCGCGCAGGTCCGCGCGCGGCTGCTCGAGCAGTCGCACGCGCACATCGCGCAGTGCGTGGGCGACGCGGCGTGGGAGCTCGCGACCGCGCCGCCGCTCGAGATCGTCGGCAAGGAGGACGAGCGCGTGGCGCAGATCAAGCTGCTGGTGCTGACGTGGGGCGACGGGAACCCGGAGCTCACCACGGGCGCCGTCGTGGACTACCGCGGGAACCTCGTCGACCACGCGACGTTCCCGCGGCTCTCCGGGCGCGTGCCGCGCACCCGCGGCTTGGACCGCGCCGCGCTCCTGATGGACGCGCGCAAGGGGCGCGACTGCGAGGCGCTGCTGTCGATGATCCGCGTGCACCAGCCGCACGCCGTGCTCCTCGGCGCGTCGTCCTTCGCGTGCGCCACGCTCCAGGAGGACGTGTCGAACCTGTTACAGTATTTGCTGCTGACGTATCCCACCGAGATGAACGCGGAAGTGGACGGGGTGCCGGAGCTGCGGCTGGTGGACGAGGGCATCGCGCGGGTGTGGTGCGAGAGCGAGGCGGGCGTCACGGAGTTCCCGGAGCACTCGGCGGCGGTGCGCCGCGCGGTGGCCCTGGCGCGGTGCGCGACGGACCAACTGGCGGTCGTGTGCTCGCTCGCCGGGCGCAGCGGCGCGTCGGAGCTCCTAAGCCTCGACCTGCACCCCGCGCAGAACGTCGCCGCCGCGGACGACCGCGCCCTCGCGATCGAGCGCGCGCTGGTCAGCGCCGTCGCACAGGTGGGCGTGGTCATCAACGCCCTGTCGACCTTCCCGTGGCGCCGCGCGACGCTCCGGTTCCTCCCGGGCCTCGGGCCCCGCAAGGCGCGCGCGCTCCTCCAGGCCATCGCGGGCCGCGGCGGCTTCGTGCACTCGCGCCGCGAGCTCCTCGAGCTCCTGGGGAAACACCGCGCGGTGTTTTGGAACTGCTCGGCGAGCGTGCGGATCACGCCGGCCGACGGCGAGGACGGCACGCTGCACACCGTGCTCGACTCGACGCGCGTGCACCCCGAGGCGTACTCGCTCGCCAAGTGGGTGGTCCAGCAGGCGGTGCAATGGGAGCGCGAGGCGGGGGACGGCGCAGGGGGCGGTGCGCGGCGCGGGGGCGCGCGGAAGGCGCGGCGGCGCGGGAGCGGGAGCGGGAGCGGGAGCGAGGGCGGCGACGCGTCGGACGAGGACGCCGGGTCCGAGGAGGACCCTGAGGACGACCCTGAGTCAGTCTTGGAGCACATGCTGGACAGGGTTGGGGGGAAGGAGCGCGCGGAGCGCATCGACATGCGGCGCATGGCGGACCTGATCGACGACATGTGCATGTTGGGCGAGAGGCCGTGCCTGCACCCCCTGTTCCCCCCGGAGTCGCTGGAAGAAAAAGAAAAAAAGAAACACCCGGACGTGAAGGGCCCGTCCTTGGTCGACATTCAGCAGGAGCTCGTGGCGCCGTTCGGGGCGCTCTGGAAGCCGTACCAGCCCATGTCGGACACCGACGGGTACCTCAAGATGGCCGGCCTGACCGCCGCGGACCTGCAGCGCGGGAAGCGGGTCGCGGGGCGTTTGACGAGCGTGCAGCGCAAGGTCTTTATCGCGGTGCTGGACTCCGGGATCGAGGCGCGGGTGGACCCGGAGAAGTTCGCGTCGCGGCTCGCGACGGACGAGGTCACGCGGCGGATCGAGGAGGAGCCCGAGGGCCTGCGGAGCGTCGCCGAGGAGATGGGCATCGTGCCGGGGGTGGCGATCAACGGGCGCGTGCTGGACGGGATGCTGCCGAAGCTGCGCGCGGCGGAGCAGGCCGAGCAGATGGACGGCGACATGATGATGGACGCCAACGGCGGGCGGATGTACTCCCCCGGGCAGCAGCCGTTTGACGTCAGGCTGACGTGCCTGACGGCGGACCTCATGCAGGAGGACCGGTACGAGCGGGAGGTGATGCACAGCAGGCCCGCGACGCACGACATGAGCCGGGCGCCGCGTGCGGGCGAGCAGCGCGGCGCGCTGGAGCCGTTCTTCCGCGTCGTGGATGCAACGCAGCGTGCGCGCGAGAGGGGCCGGAAGGCCGCGGCGCGGCAGCAGCAGTTCGTGCCGCGGCCGATCGCGCACCCGCAGTTCAAGAATCTGTCGGTGGACGCGGCGAACGAGGTCGCGATGGGGCTGAGTCAGGGGGAGTGTCTCTTCCGCCCGTCGACGGCCAAGGCGGAGACCGGGGCCGGGACGGACCGCCTGGTGTGCATGGTCAAGCTGTACGGCGGGCCTGGGGAGGGCGTCGTGTGCTCCGTGCCGATCATCGAGCGCAGGAGCGTGCCGGGGGGGGTCAAGGAAAAGGCCCGCGGGGACCTCACGCTCGGCGACGCGCTGTCCGTCGAGTACCACGGACGCCCGCTCGGGTGCGGCCCCGCCCCACTGACCACCACCGCTCTCACACGCAACCCCTCTGAATCACACCCCCTCTGCGTCTCTTCCACCCCCCCCCGGTTACGGTACCTACCTTCCGTGCAGGACGAACTTCGAGGACCTGGACGAGGTGGTCGCGTCGTTCGTGTCCCCGATGTGCGACGGCGCCACGCAGGTCGTCGACAGTCGCAAGTTCTTCGAGGGATCGGAGTCAGAGGCCAAGGAACACCTGCAGCTCGTGCTGCGCGCCAGCAGCAGCGCCAAGGCGGGCGACTACGTCGTCGGCGTGTCGCGGCGGCAGGAGGGATGGTTCTACCTCGCGATGGGCGTCATGAAGAACGGGACTGTCGGCACCGCGTTTGAATACTTCGAATGGGTGCCCAAGGCGCTCACAAGCAGCAAGGACCGCGTCGGCGAGGGCGGCGGGTTCCGCTTCCGGAAGGCGGTGCACAGGAGCGTCGAGTCGGTGGTGAACGCGTTCAAGCAGGACCCGTTCAAGGCCAAGGAGAAGAAACCCGCGCCGCCCGCAGCGGCGATGCTGGCCAACAGGTATCCCGGACAGCAGGCCGCTGGGGACATGGGGGCGCCGCGGGCGGCGGGCGTGGGTGGGTTCGTGCCTGCGCGGGCGCCGGCGTCGTTCCTGCCGGGGCAGGGCGTGGCGCCGCCGCCGCCGCCGACCGCCGCCGTCGCGCGCCGGCCGCACGCCGGGGCACCGGGGCCGCCGCCGCCGCCACCGCCTGGAGGGGACTATTACCAGGGGGGGTATTACCAGGAGCCCCCCCCGCCCACGAGCGCGTAGCTGTGCGTGCGTGTAACGACTACCGACACTCCGTTCGTTCCTCCGCGCACCGCGCATCACTTGAGGCGCCAATCCACCCAACTGGACTGCTCACGGCACATGGACTGCCTGGTTCAGCGTGTTCATCGGCGAAGCGCCTCTGGCGCGGCGCAGTGGCCGCCGTCCCGTGCGCGATGAGTTCGAGTCTGTTACATCGCGTCCGGCGTCGTCCCCGGCCTACCGCTGCTTCCTGACCGCCAGGAGACTGATATCAAACACAAGCGTGCGGTTGAACGGCTGCAGCGTCGGGTTGTCGTACACGAAGTCCAGCGCCCGCTGCCCGTCGAAGTCGTGCGGCTGGGGCCCGTACCTGCAAGAACGCGGCCCAACCGCCCGTGGAACGCGTGCAAGTGCGTCGCGTGACGCCATGCGTGGCCGAGGGCGGTTCCCTCGCGCTGGACGACGGCGGCGGCACCCCGTACTGGTGGGTTCCGCCCAGCAGTGTGAGCGAGCGCGCGGGGTTCCTCACCGGTAGTGGTTGAAGCCGTCGAACCTCTGGCTTTTGTCTACGGGGTACGTGAGATCGGCCTTCTCGCCGGGCACCTCGATCCGGACGAGCCCGCCCGCCTGCATGCGCTGCACGGCCTCCTCGAAGGCCTTGATCACCGTGCCGTCGCCGATCGTCCACTCGAACGGTTCGTCCCGGACGGAGGTGTTGTCGATGCGCTTGCCCTGGTATCCCGCCGTGAAGCCAGCCCAGTGCACCGACACGCGGTCGCCCTTCTGCGGCGTGTCGCCCTTGCCCTTGCGGACCTCGAGGATCTTCAGACCTGCGGAGCGGGGCCGCAGACCGTGCCTTGTGGGGCGAAGAAGCTGTCACCAAGAGAGAGCGCGACGCAGAGCTCAGGGCCCGCCGTGGCCCGGGCGCGCGGGCGCGCGATGTGCGGAGGTACCTGAGTCGGTGGTGAGGAAGTCCTTGTCGTTGACGTTCGAGGCTGACGCCGCTGGGACGACGACGGAGCTAGGCAGGACCGCTGCAGCGCCCGCGAGTGCAAGCGTCCCCAGCGCAGCTCGCCGCCCCTGCACCGCACGAGGCCCTCGACTCGCTGTTTGCGGAGGCGGTGGCGCGCGCGGACGACGGCTCCGCGCAAGGGAACCACTCGTCCGCAGCTCTAGAGGTTGGGCAGGCACGGCGCGATGCGCGGTCGAGGTCCGGCGCACGCTGGTGGTTCTCACTCCGATGCACGAGAGACGCGCAGATGTATCTTTGCGCACACCTTGAAGCTTGCGTCCGCGCCGTTCACAGTGCGGTCCGGCGCCTCGCTACTGGTGGCCTTAGAGGCCAGGCAGTCCCGACCAGCGCACACAGCCACTCGCGGGCGCGCAGACGGCTGCTCGCAGTGCGCGCTCGTCGCAGGACGCCGGGCGGGCGCGATACCGAACATCTTGGGCAACGACTGGCTCGGTGCGGTGAGGAAGTGCGCTGTGCTCAAATTACGACCTCTGTGCAGCTGGTCGCGCACAAACGCGAATTACTGCTCGAATCTGTGATCAAGTCTTCGACTGGCCGCCCGAACCGCGGCGGCGAGGTCAACACCGCGACCACCGAGGCGCACTGCCCGCATGACTGATGACGCCCCCTGCCATCAGGACCGGACGCAGGCGTCCCCTGCGACCGCTCTGGCACACTCGCCGCCCCACACCGACGCCCCGACGGCCCAGACCGCTGCGCTCGGCGCCACCCACCGACAAACAACAAACCGGACGCGAACCCCATTGCCGCCACGCGCAGCTCGCAGCGCATCGGGTCACAACACAGCGGCCCCGCGACCGCCCGCCCGGCGCGCGCCGGGCGCCACGGTCGCGATTCAATCCACACACCCCCCCAATCACTCCCCCCCCTCACTTCTTCTTCTTCGAATCATCCTGATACGACTCTGGCAAGATGGCCTTGGGCGCCGTTTTCCCGATGCCGTGCTCCCGGAGCAGGTACTCCCTGTTCTTCAGGTACTCCTCCGCGTCCCACATGAGCGACTCGTCCGTCGGGTCGATCGTCAGGTTCTGCCGCAGGTCGAGCCGGTCAAAGCGCGCGTGCCCGATGATCTTCTCGGGCAGCTCGTCGTCCGACTGGCCCTCGATCAGCACGGCCATGTCGATCATGAGCGACTTGGTCGCGTTCTGCACCAGCCGCACCGCCGTGTTCGCGGCCGAGCTCGACGTGACGTCCACGCACACCTCAAGGTAGTTTGGCCCGCGGTAGTAGTGCGTGGTGACCTTGCGCCCGAGCAGGACGGGCGTGGACCCCACGGCCTGCTTGATGATCCAGCTGCCCTGGGGCACGTTCGGAATGAGTTTGAACTTCTTGTTGCGCGCCTCGGCGTCGCCCTCGGCGAACGAGTGGAAGAGCGCGCCGAAGGTGGTGGCCTGGTCGAGGACCTCGGGGCGCTTGCACGCGAACGACATGGTGAGCGCGAGGGGCTTCGGGCGCAGCGGGACGAGGATGTTGACGATCAGAAGGTATTCGAAGGTGTTGGTGGGCAGCCACTTGAGGAACCGCGCGACGTGCTGCGTGGGCTGCGGACACTCGAAGACGTCCACGCACACGAGCTCGAACATCGACTGGCCCGCCTGCGAGCGGCGGGGAAGCGGGGCGGGGCGCTGTGACGACGCACGGCGGCGGAGGCGCACAGGGGCGCGGGGGGTCGGGTGCGGGGTGGTGTTGGAAGGTGATGTGATCGCGAGGCCGTACCGGGTACTTCTTCTTGTCCCTGAGGTAGTTGGCGCCGCGCACGCGCCAGGGCAGGCTCTCTGGCGACGACCACATCTCGTGCGGGCAGCTCGCGTGTTCCCGCGGCTCGAGCACCTCGAAGGGAAACTCCTTCGCCCCCGTCCCGGCCGGTGGCGCGCCCGCCGAGTCCATGCTCGCTTGCCGCGAGTTCGCGGACGCCATGGAATCTTTGCTCGAGACCCGCGGCAGCGCGGCGTGCTCCTGCACCGCGGGGAGCTCGGACACGCCGACCTTGTCCGCGATCGCGTGCGCCTCCTTGCGCACCTGCTCCTCGTCGGCCTCGGACAGGTACATCGTGCCGGAGCGGCTCGCGCCGCGCGTCAGAGGGTTGGTGGCAGCGTTGGGGTTCGTCGAGAGCGCCGGGTCCGTCACGTCGGTCAGGTTGAGGTGCGTGAGCGACACCGTGCGGTACAGCGGCTCGTACTCCTTCCGCGCCTCGCGGTAGTCCCGCCGGAAGGGCAGAATCACGAAGCGATCTTGTTCCACACGGTCCCTGCAACGGACGCCGACGCGCCGGGGGACGCGGAGAGCGTTCGAAGGCGACGCGGAGCTCGTCGCGCAGGCATGTGCGAGGCGGCAAGGGCGGGTGCGGCGGTGCGGAGGAGGGGGGTGGGGTGTTTTGCAGCGTGCGGTACCTGAGGGACAGAATGGACAGGAGGAGGGGCTCCGCCCACATGGCCTCGACGCGCTGCATCATCCCGGGCGCCCAGCGGCACAGCCGCGAGGTCGCGCCCATCCACCCGCCCAGGTCCACCTTGAGAACCATCGTGACAAGGCTTTCTGTGCTGATACCATCCTTCGACAGATACCGGTCCTTGAGCGGCGCGATCGTGTACCCGAGCGCGAAGTAGTCCGCCGGAACGCCCGTCTGCGTCGCGCTGTCGCCCTGCCCGAACTGCGTCGCCCACCGCGCGAACGCGCTGCGCTCCTCGGGGTCCTCCGGACTCTTGCCCGTCGCGCCGCGCACGTTGGCGTGGAACGACGGCGGCTCGTGCCCCGCGGCGTTCGCCTCGTCGTCGTCGCTCGCGCTGCCGTAGTCCGACGCGGTCGGGTCCACCGCGGTGAACAGCACCACGTACGTCCCGTCGGCCTCCTGCCGCCACGTGCGCTGGACGACCGCGCACCGCGGCCGCGCGACGCTCGCGAGGAGGGACCCCGGCGGGAGGAGCTGCCCGGACAGAATCTGCGACTGCGCGTCCACGACGGACAGCACGCAGAGGTTCACCAGCGGCAGGTGCGCCGTGCGCTGCATCTGCCCCGTCTCCATCAGGGACGCGAAGCACGCGTGCGGCTCCCCGCGGACCACCACCGACACCATGTACGCGCCGCCGACCTCGCTCGCGGACCCCTGCGCGCACGTCCACAGGGCGCAATCCACCGCGCTCGCAACGTCGTCCGTGTTCGGGGCGCACAGCTGCGGCGCGCGGCGGGGGGGGGCGCGGGGCGGCGAGGGGGAGCGGCGTACCTCGCCGAGTCCGTCGGACTCCTCGTGGTAGATGTTGATGCCGTGCACGTGCCGGATTGAGGCCCACTTCGCGCCGCCAGTGGCGTACATCGCATCGTCGTCGTGGTCGAAGTCCGGGAGGTCGACGTCCTGGTACATGATGCCGTCGACGTCGACGCTCGACTGGCTCCCGGCGGCGCCCGTGAACGCGCTCGGCGCGCGCCCGTGGCGCGCGGGGGTGGTGGGAAGGTTGGTGCGCACGGGCGGTGCGCCCGGGGGCGTCGCGGAGGGCACGTCGGACGCGCCGCCCATGGAGTTGAGGCGCCGGTAGGCTCCGCGCGACATGGGCGGGAAGCGGAAGGAGCCTGGCGGCTTCACGGGGGACTTCTCGGCCGTGGCGCGGAGGATGGTGGCCCACTCCGTCGCTTCTGCTTCCCCGTCGACGCCGAACGTGAGCGTGAACGGCCCGGCCGCGCTGCCCCGTGGCCACTTGACGCGGACGATCCACTGCGGCGGGCCGGGAGCGCGGGGCGAGGGCGGTGGGCGGGGTTCCCCAGCGGGGCAAAGAGTGCCGCGCGTGAGCCGCACGGGCCGCGGGCGCGGCGTGCGAGGCGGGCGTTCGCGGGGCATGCAGGCGCGGGGCCGGCGTACCAGCGGGCGGCGCTCGTAGTTGCGGAACGCGAGCGAACCCAAGGTGGAGGATCTCCCAGCCTTCACCATGCTGTCCTTCTGGAACGGGCCCTCGACTTCCACGCATGGCTCGAGCGGCCAGACCTTGCTCGGTGCCTTATCATTCGTTTCGCGGAACGTCGCCAGCGAGTCCTTGTACAAGACGCAGTAGCGCTTGTTGAACATGAAGTCCACCACTGAACTGCCCCTGTACACCCAGCCCCGCTTGCCATCTTGCGCGTCCGCGCCCTGCAGCACGCGAGCAGCGCCGCAGGACACATCGTTGCGCCGGCCGCGCCGGATCTGGCCTCGCAGGCCGCGGGAGCGCCCGGGAGGTGCACGGTCGCGCGCAACGGCCTCCAGTGCGGGCGCGGCGCGGACCGGGGCGCCGTCGGGGCGCCACAGGAGCTGCCCTTGATTTATCGGAGCGGGTCTGCCCGCACGGTGCCGCCAGGCGCTCGCCGGCGCGCCAGCGGCGATCGCTCAGCACAACTGGCGCGTGGGGGGCACGGGAGCGACGCACCATCGTGCTGATTCACCTCCCTCGCCGCCTGCCGCGATCCGCCGGTCCCGCGGCACGCTGTATGCGCCAGCGGTGGCCCCGCGGCTGGAAGCTGGCGCACCTCTGCTGTTGCTCCACTACGGAAGAGCCTGCGCCGCTGTGTGCCTCCAAGCAAGCTGCACAGTGGAAACGTGCAGCCAGGATACGAGGGGAGCTCCTCCCTGGCCGTCACGAGTGCGTCCGCCCGCGCGCTCGTGCGGCGCACGAGCTGCGGCGTTGATCAGGCTGCCACCTCAGGCGCCGACTGCCCACGTCAGTCCTGCGGATGACGGACCGCTGCCGCGGCCTTCTCTGCGCCCCGCTGCGCAGCCAGGTGGCGGCTTCCGACTCGTGTGGTTGCTGAGTCGCTCGCCCGGCGGCCCAGGCGAGGGAACGGCATAGGAGCGCCGGGGAGATGATCTGCAAGGTGGCTGACGGGCTGTACCTGGGCGACCACAATGCCCCGTACGAGGTCAAGAACTTACCGTTCTACAATAACCTGACGCACATTCTGGTGAGCGCCGCCTCGCCGAGGAGCTAGCGCCTGTCCCCCAGCCCATTTCGCTCGGCGCCCTCCCGCCCGCATCAAAGCGCCCCTCGCGCCGGCGCGGCCGGCTCCAACTCTCGTTGCTGTGGGCACGCCGCAGAGATTGGGGGAGTACGACGACGAGGGCCTCCACGGCCACTACGCCGTCATGGAGGTCCCCCTGTTGGACGAGGACGAGGCCAACCTGCTCGACGTGCTCGCGCGGTGCATCGCGTTCCTCCAAAAGGGCGCCGGGGTCCCCGGCAAGTGCGCGCTCGTGCACTGCCACGCCGGCGTCAGCAGGTGCGGCCGCTACGCAGCCCTCGTGTCTGACCTCCGTCCTCCACGCGCGCGTGCCGCTCGCGCCGCTGCGCCTCCGACGAACGGTGCGTCCGCGAGCGCCCCACCGCGCCGCGTCTGCGGCGCGCGCGCGCAGGTCCGTGGCGGTGGCGTGTGCGTTTGTGATGTCGACGACGCACTGCTCTCTGCAAGAGGCGCTCGCGGGCGTGCGGCAGGTGCACCCGGGCGCGCAGCCGAACGAGGGGTTCATGGCGCAGCTGGCGCTCTTCGCGGACATGGGCTGCCGCATCGACAACGACCACACCGGATACAGGCACGCTGCATGCGCAAACACACGCATTGCAACTCGCCGCCGCCCTCTTGCCACGACGACACGCAGAAACGGACAGCACAACGCCATTCACGCGCGCTGCGTCGCGCCGGCCCTCCGCTCCCGTCCGCGAAACCCCCCTTCATCAGCGTGATGTTGGCATTCGGGTTTTTAAGACTTGCAGGAAGTTCTGTGCCGAACAGATGTCGTTCGACTTCCAGCAGGCGGGCTACGTCGACGAGGAGCGGCTCGCCGAGGTCGTCGAGGGCGCCGCGGGGGGCTCCGGCACGCTCCGCTGCCGCAAGTGCCGCCGCGTCCTGGCGACGGGCACCAGCATTCTACCCCCACAGGAGGCGGCGGGCGCGGGAGGGGGGGGGTTCCGGTACCGCCGGCGGCCGGCCGCGGACACGGGCCGCGACGAGTCCTCGCTGTTCCTCGAGCCCATGCGGTGGATGGAGGGCATAGTTGGGGAGACGCAGGGCAAGATATGTTGTCCCAAGTGCGGCGCGCGGCTTGGGCACTTCAACTGGGCAGGGCTGCAGAACACCGCGGGGGCGTGGGTGACGCCCGGGTTCCAGATCCACCGCTCGCGCGTGGACTGGGAGCCGCCCGCGGACGCCGCCGGGGCGTTCGCGGGTCCCGTGGTCGCGCAACCACGCACGTTGCCGGCGTCGTCCCCGGGCGCGCTCGAGTTCATCGTCTTCGACTGCGACGGCGTCCTCGTGGACACGGAGCGCGCGTCGTGCGAGTCGCTCCGGCGCGCGATTTTGCAGGTCACGGGCTCCGACATCCCCCACAAGTTCCCGGAGGACTATTACCCGGTGTTCGGGATGGACGTGCGGTCCTGCGTGGAGTTCTACAAGGCGCAGCGGCCGGAGAACGCGTCGTGGGACGTCGACGGCGTGGCCAGCGCGGTGGCGGCGGCGAAGGAGGGGATCTATGAGGAGCTGACGTCAGGGGGTATCACGGCGTGGGACGGGGCGCGGGAGGTCGTCGAGGCGGCGCTGCGGGCCGGCGTTCCCGTCGCGGTCGGGTCGAGCGGGTCGCCGGCGAAGATCAAGCGCAACCTCGAGCTCTCGGGGCTCTCGCCGCTCTTCGACCCCACAAAGGTACTTCAAAACTCACTTCCAGACACGAATCCTCGATCTCCGCGCAGCGACCACGTCCCGAATGCGCCCCCGAACAAAAACGCGCCCGCCGTGCGGCGCGCCGCCTCACCCGCGCGCCTCCGCGCGTCCGTGCAGGTCGTGAGCGCGAAGGAGGTCGGCCGCGGCAAGCCCGCACCGGACGTCTACCTCGAGTGTTTGCGGCGACTAGGGTGCGCCGATGCTTCCCGGGCGCTGGTCGTCGAGGACGCCGTGAACGGGTGCATGGCCGCGAGGGCCGCGGGGTGCTTCGTGGCCGCCGTGACGAACTCGCTGCCGCGGGACAGGCTCGCGGCGCACGCGGACGTGGTGGTGGGAAACATCCGGGAACTGTTGTCGCTCCCGTGGGCCAAGGCGGGCGGTGGACCGCTGCCCAGCTAGGCTCGGGTAGATGTGTACGTCTGCTTCGATCGGTCGAGAACCCCCCGGCGCCGAAGGGCCGCACTGATTGCCTCACCTGCCGCGAGCGCGTAGCGAGTCACGAACGGTGCACGGGGGGGGGGAAGACAGCGGGAAAGTAGCATTCGGTTCGCCCGCGCACGGAAGAATTCAGCCGCACGACCGTGCTCGCAGAAAGATGCGCTGTCGTGACCCTCGGTCCCACACAAACGGCTTGCATTGTTCGTTACAAACAGAGTCAGCAGCGGCTCCGGCACCGCCCCAGCCTGCGCGCGCCGCTCCGTCCTCGCTTATCCGACGGAGCCCTCGAGCTTGAGCGACATCAGCTGGTTCACCTCGGCGGCGAACTCGAGCGGCAGCTCATTGAACACCTCGCGGCAGAACCCAGAGATGATGACGCCGACGGCCTCCTCGGCGTCGATCCCGCGCTGCTGGAAGTAGAACAGCTGGTCCTCGCCGATCTTCGACGTCGACGCCTCGTGCTCGACCTTGGCCGACGGGTGCCGCACCTGGATGTAGGGGTACGTGTTGGCGCCCGCCGTGTCGCCGATGAGCATCGAGTCGCACTGGGAGAAGTTCCGGGCGCCCGAGGCGGTCGGCGCGACCTGCACGAGCCCGCGGTAGGCGTTCCGCGACTTGCCCGCGGAGATGCCCTTGGACACGATGCGCGAGCGGGTGTTCTTGCCGACGTGCACCATCTTGGTGCCCGTGTCGGCCTGCTGCATGTTGTTGGTGAGGGCGACGGAGAAGAACTCGCCGATGGAGTTGTCGCCCTTGAGGACGCACGAGGGGTACTTCCAGGTGATGGCCGAGCCCGTCTCGACCTGCGTCCACGAGATCTTGGAGCGGTCGCCCGCGCAGAGGCCGCGCTTGGTGACGAAGTTGTAGATCCCGCCCTTGCCCTCCTCGTTCCCGGCGTACCAGTTCTGCACCGTGCTGTACTTGATCTCGGCGTCCTTGGCGGCGTACAGCTCCACCACCGCGGCGTGCAGCTGGTTGTCGTCGTACGCCGGCGCGGTGCACCCCTCGAGGTAGCTCACGTACGCGCCCTCCTCGCACACGATCAGCGTCCGCTCGAACTGCCCCGTCTCCTGCGCGTTGATCCGGAAGTAGGTGCTCAGTTCCATCGGGGACTTGACGCCCTTGGGCACGTACACGAACGACCCGTCCGTGAACACCGCGCTGTTCAGCGCCGCGAAGTAGTTGTCCGCGACCGGCACCACGCTCCCCATGTACTTCCGCACGAGGTCCGGGTACTCCTTGACCGCCTCGGAGATGGAGCAGAAGATCACGCCCTGCTTCGCCAGCTCCTCGCGGAACGTCGTCGCGATGGACACCGAGTCGAACACGGCGTCGACCGCGACGTTCGCGAGGCGCTTCTGCTCCGCGAGCGGGATGCCGAGCTTCTCGAAGGTGTCAATGAGCTCAGGGTCGACCTCGTCCATCGATTTCTTCTTCTCCTTGACCTTGGGCTCGGCGTAGTAGGACAGCGCCTGGTAGTCGATGGGCGGGTACTTGTTGTCCGACCAGTTGGGCTCCTCCATGGTGAGCCACTTGCGGTAGGCACGCAGGCGGAAGTCCAGCAGCCACTCGGGCTCCTCCTTCTTCGCGGAAATGAGGCGGATGACGTCCTCGTTGAGGCCCTTCTCGATGATGTCCTGCTGGATGGTCGACTTGAAGCCGTACTTGTACGGCCTGCGCGGGGCGGGGCGGAGAGGGGGCAGCGGTGAGGACGGGGCCGGGGCGCGCGGGGTGGGCCGTGACGCGGGTCCGGGCGAGGGGGGCGCGGAGGGGAGTGCGAATGCGGCGCGGGGGCTGTGCCGAGAGCCGCTGTGGGGAGCCGAGGGCGGCCAGGGGCGGGTGTTGGAGGGGAGGTGGCGACGGGCCAGGGCGCGCACGAGCGCGGCGCGGGCGCCGCTGTGGCGTTCCTTCGGGCGCGCTGTGCGTGAGGGGAGCGGGGAAGCGCCGGTGCGGGGCCAGAAAGGAACGAGGGTGTCGAGGAGGGCGGATGGTATGCACCTGTTCAGCATCTTGCTAATCTGCTCCTTCTCCTCCTCGACCGCCGTCTTCTCCACCTCCGCCGCATTCCTGATCACGCTGTGCCTGCTCCTGCGCGCGCCCCGCGCCCCATTGCCCACCTTGAGGCCGCCGGCCTGGGCCCCCCTCCTGCAAGGGGCGAGCGCCGCGGCGCGAGGCGCATTCAGGGCGTCCGACGCGAAGAAATCGACAGACGAAAGGGAGGAAGGGTGACGGCGGTCCAAAAGAGCGCCCTCGTACGCGCAGGCGAGCAGGGTGGCGGAAACCTTGGCCGCCTCGCGATAGTAGCTTGCCGCAACCGTCCCGCACAGGCACACACAGCCGCGAACGCACGCACAGCAGGGAGCATGCGAATTGTCGGCACCGAGCGCACACACGACATTGCCGCGAGCACCGGTCTTGCGGGACGCACCGGGCCGTTGTGCCAGGGCACGCGGACAGCCGCACGGGCTGCTTGCACTGAAACACCATGGTCGCTCAGCCCGTCCCAGTGACGCAGACTGCCCCCCGCACGCCTCCGCGCCGCCCCAGCACGCCCCCGCGCGCCCCCGCGAGCCACGTCCAACCACCCCGCAGCCTGACCAACACCTCCGGGCTCGACGCTCCGCGGCGCGAGCGCGATGTTTGCGACGCCGGACGCCTGCCCGCGCCACTCACTGCCAGCGACGTCGCTCCGAACCGTAGAAGAGACCGCGGAGCGGCGGAATTCGTGCGGGCTGCAAGATGCGGCGCGGGGCCTTGAAACGCGCGACATAGCGCAGCGCGGCGCCGCGGGCAGGCGGTCGACGGGCCGGGCGCCCGTTTCGGAGCCATGTTCTCCATGGGCGGCGCCTCGCGCGCGTCGCAGCTGTCGTCGAGCCTGGTGGCCGCAGTGCTGGACGGAAACGCGAGCAGCGTCAAGGCGCTGCTCAAGCAGGGCGCGGATCCGTGCACGCGGATCCCGAACGGACCTCCCCTGCCCGTATACGCAGCAGGTGAGGCCGCCTGGGCCCGGTGGTGGCCGGAATCCCGCGCGGAGAGCACAGAGGGGGACGCGTGGTGGACGTGGGCGCCCGGGGCCGGGGGCGCCGCGCCGCTCGTCACGGTGGCCAGAAATCCGACGTCTGCAAGCTCGTATCCCAGATTCCGGCCAGAACCACCCTGGAGCGGGGCGTCACGCCCCGCTGCCCACCCGTGGCAGAACACGGCCACGCCGCGCGCTTGCCAGCGCGACGTCACTCCTCCCGCCGCGCACACGATGCACGTAGCCCGAGGGACCGCCTCGCGCACACGGATCCCGCTCAGCGCCCCGCCACGCAGGGTACGGGAACCTCCAAGTGCTGCAGCTTCTCGCGGAAAACAAGCGCGTCAAGGCGGACAAGCAGCTCGCGCTGGGAATGCTGGTTGCCGCCACTGAACGCAAGCAGGCGCGCCCGCCCGCCATCTGCCCGCGCGGGCCTCCGCGCCCCGCCTACGTGTCTTGCGCCAAGCACACGCCGCACCCGCGCGCCCCTGGCTCTCACCTAGCGCGCCCCGCCCCGCCCCGCCCGCCCCGCAGGTCCAGGTCGTCGAGTGGCTCCTCAAGAAGAAGATCTCGCTCAGCGTCATCAACGGCCTCAACCTCCACGGCAAGCATTCGCTCTTGCTAGCTATCGAGGCGAACGACACGCGCCTCGCGCAGGTCCTCATGACGCACGGCGCCGACACCAACTTCCGCATGTCCGATGGTACGGCCAAGCCCCCCACCTGCGCCACGCCGGACCGTCCAAACACCCCAAGGGCCCGCGCGCAGACACCAAATGGTATCTGTCGACTGCACATCAACGCTCAACTCGGTCCTGGTGCGGCCGCGCAGGTACCACGATGCTGCACTGGGCCGTGCTGGCCGACTCGCGCGAGGTCGTGCGGCTCCTCGCGTCCTGGCCGCGCACGGAGCTCACGCCCGACGCGTCCGGGTTGACGGCCTTGCACATCGCGGCGGGCCAGGGCAACGCGCAGGCGCTGCAGATCCTTCTGGGGAAGTTCGGCGACAAGGTGGACGCGCCGCTGGCGGACGGGCGAACCCCGCTGGCGCTGGCCGTGGCGAACGACCACGCGGAAGCGGCGTGCGTGCTGCTGGCGCACCGCGCCGGCGGCGGGCAGCGCGGCGGGGGGGCGTGCATGCCGGGCGGCCGGACGCCGCTCGCTTTCGCGGTGGAGCGGCGCGCGTGGGACATGGCGATGGCGCTCGTGCAGCGCGGGCGCGCGGACCCTGCGCAGCGCGACGCGCGCGGCAGCACGCCGTTTCACGTCGCGTGCACGGCGGGCCACGCGGCGCTCGCGACGGCGATGATGGCGAGCGCGAAGGGCGTGTGCAAGGTGCTCGACGCGTCCAGCATGACGGGCCTGCACATCGCGGCGAAGCTCGGGCACGCCGAGGTCGTCGCGGCGATCCTCGGAGGCTCCAACTCCCCCGGGGAGGTGGCCAAGCTGCAGGGGCCGGGGGGGCACACGGCCGCGCACTTCGCCGTGGCAGGGGACCACGTGGCGTGCATCGCGCAGCTCGCGAAGGCCGGTCCGAAGGCGTGCAACGTCCCCAACGGGTGCGCAGCCGCCGACACGTCATTTCCGCATCACGCATGAATTGTTTCGGTTTTACAACAGTGTGTTTTACTCTCTCACGTGACTGATTGTTTTTGTTTGATTTTTCATGGTTCGCGCGCCAGCCCCGTGCCCGCAGGTGTGGAGACACCCCCCTGCACTTGGCCGTCCAGCAGGGCCGCCTCGAGTGCGCCAAGGCGCTCGTGCGCACCGCCGGCGTCGACCCCGGCAAGCAGTCGCCGCACCTGCTGGCGACCGCGGTCGCGTCCGACCGCGCCGACGCGGTGGCGTGCGTCGCCGTCGACCTGCAGTGCCCCCTCGCGCCCACGCCCATGACCGGCTCGGGCCTCCCCGTCTGCCATGCCGCCGCCGCGCAGGGCCGCCACGACCTCCTCGCGGGCGTGCCGCTGCCTGCGCTGCAGCGGCTGCTCGCGGCGCGGTCCAAGCCTGACGGCAGCACCGCGCTGCACCTCGCCGCGGAACGCGGGCAGGTCGAGACGGTCGGCTTCCTCGTGCGGCAGTGCGGGCAGGAGGTCGACGCGCGGGACGACCAGAAGCAGACGCCGCTGCACCGTGCGGTCCTGGGATGCCACGCCGGCGTCGTGTATGTACTTGCGGAACTCGGTGCGGGGCTGGAGGCGCGCCGGAAGGACGGACGGACGCCGATCGAGCTCGCGCTGTCGATCTCGCGGCCGGACATCGTGGACGCGATCACGGCGGCCGCGCACGCGCTCCACCGTTCGAGCGCAAGCGGTGCCGCGCCGTCGCCGTCGCCGTCGCGCGGGACGCGCTCGAACCGCTCGACGCGGACGGGGGTCGATGCGAACACGCTGTTTGCGGCCGAAAACGCCGGATCCGCGTCGCTGCGCCACTCCGTGCCCACGGCGCTGCCGGGAATGCGCATGCCCGCGCTCGCGTCCCCCTCCGCACGCCTAGCGTCGCAGGCGACGCTGGACCGCCGCGCAGCACAGATGCACCAAGAGGCGCTGCGCGAGGCCGCGCCGTCCGGGTCCGGCAGCGGCGCCGGCTCCACGCACGCGGCCCCCAGCACCCCGCAGCGCGACGCCGGCGCCGCCTCCCCGCCTGCGGTCGCACCGCCGCTCGCGAACCTCAGGAAGAAGACGCACATCCTACCGAGCGGCTGCGTGCGCCTCGTGCGGCCCTTCGCGCGCGGACACGGCCTCAACACGGAGATGTGGCTCGGGGAGTTGGTCGCCGCTGACGGCGCCCACGAGGTCGCCGTGAAGCGGTTCGACCTCGGCGCGGCCCCCACGGAGGCGGCGCGCTTCCACCGCGAGCTGGCCGCGCTCCGGGACGCGTCGGAGCGCTGCCCGCGCTCGTGCCGCCTCCTCGGGCTAGCGCGCGACGGCAGCCGTATGCTCCTCGTGATGCAGCTGTACGGCGCGTCGGTGCTCGAGGTGCTCGAGGGGCGCGGCGGCGGGCTGCCGGCGGCGCTGTTCCTGCACTACGGCGCCGAGCTCGCGCGCGCCGTTCACGAGCTCCACAGCGTGCATCTGATGCACTTTGACATCAAACCGTCGAACGTGCTGCTGGACGAGCGGGGCCAGCTGGTGCTGTGCGACTTCGGGCTGTGCGTGCGCGACGCGAACGCGCTCCGCGAGAGCGAGGACGTGTGGGGGACTATTGGATACGCCCCCCCGGAGTGTATCGACCTCGACCAGCGACACAAGGCGTGCCAGCGGAGCGACTGCTGGGCGCTCGCGGTCACGCTGCTGCACATGCGCACCGGGAGGGACCCGTGGGCGCCGGAGGGCGGGGCTGCGGCGGCGCAGTGGGGGGATCTGTTGCAGCGAGTCGGACTCAGGAAAGAGAGTCCCCCGATCCCGGCCGGCCTGCCGCCGCGCGTCGAGGACGTGCTCAAGCGCTGCTTCCTCGCCGACCCTTGGGCGCGCCCGAGCGCCGAGGCCGTCGCCGCCGCGTTCGATGACGCCGCTAGGGACCTAGGTGCACGCCCCACGCCCCCCGACCTCAGGGCGCTCGTCGCGCCCGCCAGCATCGCGCCGCCGGCGACGACGCAGCCGCCGCCGCCGCCCAGCGACCAGCGAGCCGGCGCGGCGCCACCGGCGCGGCGCGCGCCCCGTCGGCTCCCCGGTGCCGACGCCGCGCCCGCCGCCATCCGCTCGCGCGCCCGCCCCGGCGCCCGCCGCGGCCAGCGCGCCCCCCGCCGCGCCGGCCACGACCACGCCGGAGGCGCACGACCCCTTCGCGGGGAGCTCCGCGGAGGCAAGCGGCACGGAAGCCACGCAGGGCCTCGCGCCCGACCTCGCAGACCTGATGACGCTGGACGTCCGGAAATCCATCAGGGCGAGGTCCGGACAGGACGAGGGCTCCTCCTCCGCGAGCGCCCGCGCCGGGGACGCGCCGGAGGCGGAGCCGACGGACGTGCCGCAGGTGGAAGAAGACTTCGACGAGGTGCTTGATTGGGCGATCGAGTTGTCTCGAGCTGCGCAGCCGGCGCCGGAGGGCGCCCCGAGCGCCCCGAAGCCGCCGCCGCCGCCGCTGCGGCCGGAGAGCGCGAAGCGGCCGGCCGCGGAGAAGGTCCGCGAGCTGTGTTTGCTGGCGCGATTCGGGGAGGCGGAGGAAGTCGAGAAACGGGCTCTGAAAGATCCCGCGTTGGGCCGGATGCGCGACGCGAGGGGCTGGACGGCGGTGCACCACGCGGCGCACGCCGGGCAGGCAGTGTGCCTGGCGCGGATCCTGGCCGCGTGCCCCGAGGCTGCGACGGGCGCCTCGGCGAAGCTGGGAGACGGGACGACGCCGTTGCACCTGGCGGTGCTGTCAAAGTCGATCCAGACGGTGCGCGCGCTGATCAGCACGGCGCCGTCGCTCGTGACGATGTCGAACGCCGCGGGCTTCGCGCCGGTGCATCTCGCGGCGGACTTGGGGCAAGCGGACATCGTTTTGGCGCTGGCGAGCGCCAAGAGCGAGTGCCTGCTGCTGAGGGACACGAACGGCCGCACGGCGCTGCACTACTGCGCGCAGCGGGCGGAGAGCACGGACGCGCTGATGGCGGTGCTCGAGCGGTTCCGCGGCGCCGGCGCGCAGCGACGGAACATTGCGGCGCTGTTGTCCGCCCGCGACGGCGCTGGTGAGACGGCAGAGGACGTCGCCGCCGCTGCGGGCCGGCAGAACGTTGCGCAGGCGCTGCGTGCGGAGCGCGAAGCGCTCGTGGCGTGAACTCGCCCTTCGCAGCCCTGTTGTTTTTTCGCCGTTGTTGTTTCAACACATGAGATGAGTTGTTTCGAGCCCCCAGAGGGCTCCGAGCTAGGACGCGTGCGCACGCGCCGAGGGTCTTCACAACCATGTGATCCAGACCTTCGCGCGTCGCACCGCGGCGCAGTCTGACGCGTGGTTGCACCAAACACCCCCCCAGGACCCACGCATGCACCCCCGCGCGACAGCCGACGCTCGCTCTTCTCGCCGCGTCACGACTTCACACCCCACCGCGCGATCGCGGACGCCCACGTCAGTCCGGCCCCGAACCCCGCGAACGCCAACACATCCCCCCCCTTGATCCTCCCATCGCGCACAGCCTCGTCCAGCACCAGCGGGATGCTCGCCGCCGATGTGTTGCCGTACCGCTCGAGGTTCGTCACCACGCGCTCCTTCGGGAACTCGAACCGGTCCGCGGTGGAGTCCAGAATGCGCTGGTTCGCCTGGTGCAACACCAGCCAGTCCACGTCGTCCTTGGTAATGCCCGCCGAGTCGAGGGCCTCCTGGATGACGTCCGGCACGGACCGCACCGCGAACCGGAACACCTCGCGTCCGTTCATGTAGAGGTTCTGGAACTCCGCGTGCCGCCCGACATCGGCCCCGCTGGCGGGCTTGTCGACGTTGTGCCCAAACGGCGCGTTGAGCGACTTGTTGCCCTCGCCGTTGCTGTGCATCGCCTGCCCGAGCAGCGCGCAGCTCCCGCCCGCGCCCGCGTCGCCCTGCATCACCACCGCGCCGGCCCCGTCCCCGAACAGGATGCAGGTGTTTCGGTCCCCCCAATCAACGTACCGCGACAGCCCGTCGGCGCCGATGAGGACGATGTTGCGCGCGGCGCCGCAGCGGAGGTACATCGTCGCGGTGATGAGCCCCACGACGAAGCCGGAGCAGGCCGCCGTGAGGTCGAAAGCGACGGCGCCGGTGGCGCCAATCGCGGCCTGGACCTGGCACGCGGAGCCGAAGAGGTCGTCCGGGGAGGACGTGCACATGATGACCATGTCGACGTCCTCGCCGGCGACGCCGGCCATGTCGAGGGCGGCGCGTGCCGCGGCGATGGCGTGGTCGTTGATGGACTCCCCCTCCGCGAGGATGCGGCGGGCGCGGATGCCCGTGCGCGCGGAAATCCACTCGTCGTTGGTCTCCACAAGCTTCCCTAGGTCGTCGTTCGTCATGATCTTCGCCGGCGCGGAGCTGCCAACGCCCGTGAGCCTGCGAAGAGCACGCGCGGCTCGGGGTGGGGACGTCTGCGCCGCGCCTCCGCGGTACGGTACCGCGCTGAAGGCGGTGCCTGACGAGAGATACGATCGGAAAGTATGAGTGGGGAGCAGTCCGGGCCGCAGTGGTCGCTCGGAGGGATGCAAGCGTCCCCATAAGCAGCAGCGGCAAGGGAAACAGCCTGGAGCGCTGGAATCGGTCCCCGATCCCGCTGCGCGCGCAGTGGCGCCTCACCTCATCCCTGCCGCGTACTGCGCGGCCGCGGCGCGCGTCGTCATCCTCAGCTGCTGGCGCTGCTGGCGCTGTTGCACCACAGGCCCTTTTCCGCGCACCCCGCAGCCCAGCATGGCGCTCGTGATCTACTTCTTACTTGGCCTGCTTGTCCTTACCGAACTTCCTCTGCAGCGGAGAGCGGCGGGCGCGGGCGCCGGTCAGCTCACCGCAGGGGCTGCCGAGGTGGCTGTTGCGCTCGGACGGGCTATCACGCCCGCAGCGCCTGTGAAAGCGGCCTCGACGGCGCTGGCGCGCACGAGAAACATGGTGTGGGCTATGTTCCTGTTTACGGGACGCGAGACGCCGGAATGGCGCCCCCGATAGCGCGCTACAGAGGCTGGATGCAGCAAGCAGGGAGGCACCGCTCTGTCAGCCGCGTGGCTCCACGGGCGAGGCGGTACGCGGGCACGATGGCTTGGATTGGATCGGCCATGGCGGTGCCGATGCCAGGCCAGCCTGCTCCGGTCCGCACGAGGAGCGGCGGGGTGGCCGTGGGATATCGTCGACGGAGCCGGTGGCGCTGCGCCTGGCGATGGGGCGCTCGCACCTGCAGCTCGGTCCTAATTGCTTTATGCTGAGTGACCGGGACGAACGCGTGGGTGTCCGGGCAGTAGGTGTAGCAGTCCTGGAGGGATTGCCAAGCTGGGGGAAGGGTGAAGCTCTGCGTGGAGCTCTGCTTTGCTTTGCCGAGAAGGTTGATGAGCCTGCGTCCCTCCAGGTACACCTTCTTCCTAGACATCAGCCGCTGCGTGCGCTCGGCCAGGCGCGGTCCAGGCGCCCAGGTCCGCAGTCCCGCACACACAACAGGAAACGCGCGCTGGAAGCGGAGAGCGGCGCGCAGCAGCCTCGCGACCCCGACACGTCTCTTCTGCCACCTCCGCGCGGCAACGCGCCCCAAAGGCACGCCCCGCGGCCCTTCTGAGCCCCGTCAGCGCGACACCCCCTGCAGTCTGACAGCTGGCGCGCTGCGTACGCCGTCCCGGCCGACCGCGCGCGTCACGCCCCGACGAACGTCACGCCCGGACGAACGTCACGCGCAGGACCGCGCACGGGCTGTGGCGCCGCGGGGCGCGGAGCCGCCACGACCTCGCAGTGCGGTCGGCGCGCAAAAATGACGCACGTCATTAGTCATGGCGGGGGCACGCGCGAACAGCCCGGGCGGGGGCCGCGGGGTGGCGAGCGACGCGCGACTGATGCCCGAGCTGCGCGGGGGGCGCTGTGTCCCGGCGCGCACAGCACGCGGTCGGTGGCGGTCGCGTTGTAGGCGGGGGTGGGTTCGCATGCCACCGTTGACGCCGCTCCGTGTTGCGTTGGCGGTGCCCTGCTGGGTGCAGCCTTGACTGGAGGCGTGCTATCTAGCCGAGCAGTGCAATGTTGCTGTTTCCGTCGCAGGCAGAGCCTGCTTGGTTGCTGTGGCACGTGTGACACGGCCATGGTGCCGGATCGCGGCTTGCTGCGATGCGCGGCGTGGGACAGCGCGGCCGCGACGCTCTGGCCGCGTCCGGGGAGCGGCGGGCCAGTATCGGGAGCGCCGCGGCCGTCTTGGGTGGCGCGTGACGCGAGTGACGCCATCGCCCATCTGTGTCTCGACGTGCGGCCGCGCGTCCCGACGCGGCCTCTCGCTTGAGGTCGCGTCCTGTGCGGCCGATTCGGCGATCGGGACGGGACCGGGCGCGCCGGAGAGGGCACGATGTCGTGGTTTTTTGCCATTGTGCTTTACACACGCACACGCATCGCGGCGCGACGCAGACCGGATCTACGCTGGTTCACGGGAACATGCTTCCGTGCCCGGGCGCGTCGGTCGCGCCGGCCGCGTCGTTCGATGGCGGGGCGGGCGCGGGGGCACATATAACACAGGTGGGGCGGAATGACAACATCCTTGGTCGCAGGAACGCTCGGCAGACGGGTGCGGCTCGCGAGCGTGCACGGCTGGGAGCTCTCGGCCTGCGCGCGCGCGAGGTGGGCGTCAGGTTCGGGGCGTCAGGTGCCGCGTTGCACGGTGTAGGTGGCAGTCGGGCTGCACGAGCACCTGGCGCAGGTTCCCGGGGGGGCGCGCGGCTACGTGGGTGGGCCGGCGGGACGGGTCTGGTATTCGTTTGCATGCGTGTGGCGCGCGTAGAGGGAATAGGAGCGGACGAGCGCGTCGGAGATCGATGTATGCCCTCGTGATGAGGAGCACCTGAGCGGCCTGGTTGGACGCGAGAGGGATAGCCGGAGGCCCCGGGTGCTCGGGAGATATCCTGCGCGATGGCGACGCGGGTGAGCCCCTGGATCCGGCGTCGCAGCGGGATACGCGACCGTCACGCCGGCTCGCAACCGACTCACTGCGTGCCTCGCGGGCGCGCCGGGAGCGGCCGAGGTCGCCCCGTGTTGATCGGCGCGCCATGTACCCGCGGTCTGCTTGCCCCTGGGCACCTGCCGCCACCTCACCCCGCCGGCAGCGCTGCAGCGTAGCCCCGCTGTTGTTGAGCCCACATCTTAGGAGGCCGCTCGCGCTTCGACGTCACCTGACGCGGCAGCCTCAGCGCGGGCAAGCACGAGGATGCCATACGCCATCCCGAGACGCGAATCCAACGCGAATATGTCCTCCAGGGGGTCGAGCAGGCCCTTGGGCTCGACCTTGCACCGGCCTGGGGTCGCTCGTGCGAGCCGCGCGCCGCGCGTCCGCCCTCCGCCCCGGCGCGGGCGCGTCGTCTGCAGCGCGGGGGACGGCGGCTGCCGCCGGGCGCCGCGCTTGCGGTCCCGGAGCTCGAAATTTCGCCCGCCAACTGGCTGGCCCTCCCGCACAGATACCGGGCCGGAACGCGCGCGTCCGCGCCTCCGAGGCCCGCGCGTGCGCCCCGCGTGCTCACCCGACCCACGAGCCCCGCGAGCCGTGCAGGCCCCCTCGGAACAGGACCAATACGATGTGCGCGAGCAAATTGGCCGAGGTGCCTTTGGTTCGGCCTTCCTGGTGGTTCAGCGCGACACGAAGCGCCAATTCGTGCTCAAGAAGATCCGTCTCGCCCGGCAAACTGGTGCGGCGCCCCCCGCGACCCGAACCGCAGCCCCTGCGCCCGCACCGAAGGACGTCGTTGTTCCTGCCCCCACGGTGCCCGGCTCCCGCGCGCGCGTGCTGCGGCCGCGCGCAGCCTGGTCGCGCCGGACGCTCGCCGTCCCCTCCGCCGTCGTCGAGGCATTCCGTCTCGCGCGCGCTGTCGCCGCGCCTGGCAGCAGGGAGGCCGATGGGCAACAGAATGCCCCGCCCGTCTCGACGCGGCCCCCCGAGCGGCTCATTCGCGGCCCGCCGGGTCCCACGTGCGCAGACTGGCAGCGGAAGAGCAGTTTCCAGGAGATGAAGCTCATGAGCGCGCTGAACCACCCGTTCATAGTGCCGCACATCGAGAGCTGGGTCGACCGCGGCCACACGATCAACATCGTGTACGGGTACTGCGACAGCGGCGACCTCAGTTCCTACCTCAACCGCTGCCGGCAGAAGAAGGTCGCGATCCCCGAGGAGCAGCTCAAAATCTGGCTAGTTCAGATGCTCATGGCAATGGAGTACTGCCACGCGCGCAACGTGCTCCACCGCGACATCAAGGCCTCGAACATCTTCCTCACGTCCGAGGGCGACATCCAGATCGGCGACTTCGGCCTCGCCACCTTCCGCGAGGTGCGCCCGCCACGCCCCCGCCCGCGCCGCTGCGTTCCCGCCCGCGCGCACGCCGCGCCGACCCGGGATCGCCCCGCCCGCGCCCCGCGCAGGGAGGGGACTCGGACGACCAGTCCCTCGTCGGCACCCCGCACTACATGTCCCCGGAGCTGCTCTCCAAGAAGCCGTACGGCTTCGCGAGCGACGTATGGTCCCTCGGCTGCGTCATGTACGAGCTGACCGCGCAGCGCCCGCCCTTCACGGCCTTCAACATCCACGGCCTGATCCAGAAGATCAAGAAGGCGCCCCTCCCGCCACTCCCCCCCGGGTATTCCCAGGGCTGGTACTGTACCATCCGTAACATGCTGCGCAAGGCGCCGCGCGACCGGCCGTCCGTGTCGGACGTCCTCGCGGACCCCTGCCTGCGCGACACGTACCTGGCGATGCGCGAGCGCGCCCTGAAGCTCATCCCGGACCTCGACCTGCCGGAGATGCCCGACCCGTGCGAGCTGCCGCCGATGCCGCACACGCCCGGGTGGCCGCGCGGGGAGCCCCTCGACGGCCCGCCGCGGACGCCGCAGCTGCAGACGCGGCGCTCCGCGGGCGTCGCGGGCCGCGCGCTCGCGGCCGCGGGCCTCAAGCGGCCGGGGACGGGCGGCACGGGGAGCGGCGTTGAGGCGAACGGGAGCGCCGCGGCAAGCGGCGGGGGCGGCGCGAGCGGCCGCGCGGGGCGCCCGCCGCGCGACAAGAAGGCGCGCGAGGTCGTGCGGTCCGCGAGCGGCCCGCCCGGCCGCCGCCCGAAGAACCG
The DNA here is from genome assembly GCA_916048055.1 of Pedinophyceae sp. YPF-701. Lineage (NCBI taxonomy): Eukaryota > Viridiplantae > Chlorophyta > Pedinophyceae > Pedinophyceae sp. YPF-701. The sequence goes on along the minus strand of CAJZHL010000001.1, from coordinate 566,984 downwards.
TCGCCCGAAAGCGCGGCTCACCGGCGCGCGCCCGCGGCCGAACGACCCGCCGCCGGACTTCCACGGCGACCGCGAGCAGGAGATCCTCCTCGGCCCGGGCGGCTCGACCGAGGACGAGGCCCTCCACACGGACTACGACGACAGCGAGGGGCAGATCGACGAGGGCTTCAACGAGGAGCTGGAGTTCGTGCAGGTGGTGCGGCGGAGCGGGACGCGGGACAGCAGCATGCTCGGGGACTCCGAGGCGGACGAGGGCGGCGAGGGGGGGGGTCCGGAGGGGGAGCAGGGGGCCCGGGGCATCCGGTCGTTGCCCGGACGCGCCCCGCTGCCTCCTGGGGACGCGGAGCGGGCGAGGGGGTCGGCGGCGGCGACGCCGACGCGGCGGTCGGGGCCGATTGTGTCGTCGTGGTCGCCGCGGACGGCGGAGGCGCCGGGGGTGGCGGGGTCGGCGGGGTCGGGCGGGGCGGGTGTCGGCGGACTCGGGGGCGCAGCTGGCCGGGGAGCCCGCGACGCCCGCGGCCGAGGGCGGCGGCGGCGTGATCGAGAGCCACGCGATCACGCCGGCGCCGCTGACGCCCGCGCTGTTCGGCGTGCGCGGCGACACGGCGCCTGGGCCTGGCGGCGGGGGCGCGGAGCTGGCGTCGGCGGTGGAGGCGGGCTCGCACGCGGCGACGGACCCGGAGCTGCGCGGGGGGCCGAGCATGGCGGAGCGCGATCCGCAGTCGGCGATGGCGGCGGCGGAGGCGGCGTTGCGAGAGGAAATAGAGGAGGCGCATCACGAGGGGCATCCTGACGAGGGGGGGGAGTACGAGGAGGGCGAGTACGAGGAGGAGTACGACGAGGACGACGACGAGTACTACGACGACGAGGTGCGCGCCCTTGGCTACTCTGTTGTCGGGCTGTTTCTGCACGCATGCTGTTTGCTGTTGCTGAGTCTCAGTCCCGGCCCCGCGCCGCGCCGCTCCGCGCAGGACGAGTACTACTCGGACGAGACGTCGGCGACGGAGCGCGAGAGGGAGCGCGAGCGCCTGCAGCTGCTCGAGCCCGCGCTGGCGCTGTGTTGCCGCCTCTACGACCGCGGGCGGCTCGAGGAGCTCGGCCACATGCTGCACTCGCTCACGGGGCTGTCGGACCCGCCAGGCGTGATCGCGCACGAGTCCGGGAGCCGCCTCCACGCCCTCCACAAAGCGAGAAAAGAGTCGCCCTTCCAACTTGGGGACCAAGTCATCGTAGGCAACCGCCGACGCCTCAAAGCCGTCATCCGGTGCGGCCCCGTCCCAGAAAATCATACCCCACGCACCTCTCGCGGCGCCAGGCGCGCGTGCGGGCCCGTTGGCGGGCCGCACGCTCGTTGATGTCGTCGTCATTCACGCATGATGCTTCGCCGCGTCGCGCCGCGCAGGTACTTCGGGCCGACGGCGTTCGGGCCGGGCGAGTGGGTCGGCATGGAGCTCGAACGTCCGGACGGGAAGAACGACGGCGTCGTGAACGGCGTGCCGTATTTCTCGTGCCCACCGGGATGCGGCTTGTTCGTTCGATCATCCATCCTGCGGCCAGAGGGCCCGCCCGACCACTACACCGGGCCGACGCAGATGTAGCATGCGCCCCGGCGAACGCATACGACGGGCAGCGCCCCGGAACGAACAGCATCATACCCAGTGTGGTCATCATGCGCGCCTGGCACGTGCCATGTGACGACGTGACGCTCCCGCACGCGCCCGCGCCGACCTCACACCGCTCAACTCGCCCCGCCCGCCTGCGCGCGCGTGCGCCCCCGCGTCCTGGGCGGACTCCTCACCGCGTCGCCCCCGCGCGCCGCCGGCGTCGCCTGCTCCGGAATCCCAGGCATGCCCGCCGTCCGCCGGGCCCGGCCGGTCGTCCGCGGCGCGCTCCTCGCCCCCGCCGCGCCCTGCTCCTCCGCGTCCTCCTCCGCGTGCCCCCTGTGCACGCGCTGTGCAATCGTCGTCCCTCCGTCCGCCGCCGCGTCGGAGAGCTCGCTCTCGGAGACGTCGAGGCGGCGCAGGAGGTACGACGGCGAGGCCTGCCGCGCCGAGCGCCGCGTGCGCACCGACCGCCCCGTCGCGGGGGGGACTTCCGTTTCTACCGCAGGGGTCTTTTTCGCCGCGCTGCCGCGCTTCGCTGGCCGCGCCGCACGCGCGCTCGCCGGCGCCGCGTCGCCCACGTCGTCCCCTTCGCCTGCAGCGCGCTTCCGCGACCGCCGCGGCGCAGGCTCCGTCGCCGGCGCCGCTGGCGGCTTTCTCGCCGTCGACGTCTTGCTCCGCGGCCCCGCGGCGGCCCGCCGGCGCGGCGCGGGCGTGACGTCGTCCAGCTCCGCAGCCAGAGCCTCCTCCTGCTCCCTGGCCGCCGCCGCGGCCTCCGCGACCTTCTGCTGCTCCAACAGTTCGTCAAGTTTGTCGTCGTACTCAGCAACTGCCTTCTCCAGATCCGCCTGCATCGCCTCGACCTCCCTCGCCTCCTGCAAAGACGCTCGCGCAACAAACAAACAAACCACAGCCCAGCTCAGCCAGGCAGCGAGCCGCGCCCCGACTGACGCGCACGTTGGCGCGTCAGTCAACGGCAACCAACAGCCTGCGGGGCCGTCGCGCACGCACAGTTCCGCGCGCTGCCGGCGCGTCACCGCTTCTGCTCCCACGCGCGGCGTGCAGGATGCGATGCGGGGCCCTCCGCACCTCTCGCGCCTGCTCCATCATGGCCCTCGCTTCTGCCGTAGTACGCGCGGCCTCCGCCTCCCGCTGCTCGAGCTCCTCCATCGCCGCCCGCACCTCCGCCTCGCGCCGCTCGACCTCCTCGCGCTCCTTCGCGACCAGGCCCTGCCGCTCCCGCACCAGCGCCATCTGTGCCTCCGCTGCAGTGCGCGCGGCGTCGCCTTCCTGCCGGGCCTGCGCCGCGTCCCGCACCGCGCGGTCGCGCTCCGCGTGCGCGGCGCTGCGCTCGCGCTCGGCCGCCTCCTTCGCCTGCGGGCAGTCGAGGAGCACGGAGCCGCCGGGAGATGTGTTTTCAGGTCTGAAATTCGCTCCGTACGCGCTGGCTGGCAGGTGCCGTCGCGGAACGCGCGCGGCGCGGCTCAGACGTAGCAGCGGATCCATCATCAGGGTGCGCGCGGCGCGCGGGACCCCGTGCAGCGCCCTTGCGCAACTTTGAGACTGCAGCTCATCACCGCCGCGCTGCGGCCGGGCGAGGCGCCGGACGCGCTCTCTGCTCCGTGGGCCAACAGGGAGCAGCCGCGCTCTTCGCGTTCCGGGCCACGGACCTCGCGGGCCTCGGCGGCTTCGCGTTGCAGCTTGTCGATGCTGCGTGACAGCGTCTGACGTTCCGCAGCGTGCTGCGCGTCCTTCTCGCGGAGCTGCTCGCGCAGCTCGGACCGTGCGGCGTCCGCTGCCTGCAGCTGCGCCTCGGCGTCGTCCCTGCGCGGCGGTGTGGCGACGTCGCGTGCTGAGCAACTTGAGCGGCCCTCCCGCCACGACGCCACCGCTCGCACAGCCCGTACTTGCGCCCGTCTCGTCCGCGAGTACGGAGGATACGACGTTCCAGCCTTAAGGCGGAGAAACCGCCGCGAAGGGTGGCGTTCGGGGCCGGAATCGCACCTGAGGCGTGCGGTCCGCTCCAGTTCCTCCCGCAGCTGCGCGGCCCGTTGCTCCGCGGCGTGGATGCGCTCCTCGAGCTCCCTCTTGTCGTGTTCCACTTGCGTCAGGGTGGTCTGGACCTTGGTATTCATGCGGTGCTTCCAGTTCTCGTACCAGTTCACTTCGTAGCGCAGCTGCTCAATGATCGCCGCCTGCTCGCGGACCTGCGCGCGGCGACGCGGAGCGCGCGCGCGGACCTGGGGCGCTGTGGCGCGAGGCGGCCCGGCCGGGCATTGCCGTGCAGCAGAACACGCCGTGGCTCCCGCGCGGCCGCCTAGGTCCTGGGAACCTTCGCGGGCGCTGCGGCCACGAGCCGCCTGCTACACAGCGTCCCGCGGCGTTCCCTCGCAGGCACCTCGCAGAGGCACTTGCCGGGCGCCGGAAGCGAATGCGCGGAGGGCGCGTGCCGGCGCGGCGCCGCGGGAGCTTTGTTGACAGCTTGCGGGGCGCACCTGGTCCTCCAGCCGCGCAACCTCCTTCCTTATATGCTCGAACTCCGACCTCGAGATGTGGCTGATGTCGCGGGCATGGCCCTGCAGCCGCTCGCCGAGCCCACTCGGCGAAAACTCCATCGTTGTGCCACCAACGAGCACGCCCGCACGGGCCACAGAGGACGACCACAGGCGGCGCAAGGCCCACCGTGCTTTCTTCTATCCCTGAACCGTCCTGCACGGCCGCCCAACTGCCCGTGGCGCCGCGCCGCGGCCAAGCAATAACAACGACTGTCTCCTGCGCAGCACTCCCCCCAACAACCACGCCGACGCCGTCCGCCGTGGGTGGCACGACGGGCACGCGACACGGACTGCGGCGCCGCGGTCCCGGCTGCCGAGTGCGCTCTCTGCCGCGCCCCGCGTCCGCACCGTAGCTGCAGTGAATTGTGTGTGTGCACACAGCGCATGCTCAGAGGCGTTGTTGCTGCTGTGCCACGCGGCGCTGAGCGCTGCGCGTGCTGCGCCGTCCTCTGTGGCGCGTGGAGGGCGTCGGCCGCGCTGCGCGCGTCCAGGGGCGCCTGTGTCGGACCAGGTGGTGTGTTGACGGGGGGGGGCGTGCGCAGGGTCCTTGGCTGAGGTCCCGGCGTGAAGGGCGCCGGATGAGCTGGTCGGAGGGGACTTGGGACGATGTCCCTGAGCTGATGCGACGCGTCGGGCGGTGAGAGAAGCCCGGACGAGCAGGAGTAAGTTCTGCCGAGTCGCCTTTGAGCGCACGAGCGGCAGTCGAGCTCGGAATCGTTACCGAATAAAGCGAGGAGGCGACGACGATGCGTGCGCTTCACGCACGGCCCGTGTTCGCGGCGTTCGCGGCCGTTTTGTTCCTTGCAGCTCGAGCAGCCGGGCTTTGCGTCGACGTGCCCGCGCGGGAAGCGTGCGAGAAACGGTTCGAGTCGGGCTTCGCGTGTCGGTGGAGCGGGGACTGGCCCTTGTGGCGCACGGGCACCAACGACACGCAACAGGGCATTTGCTTCAAGGACCCGAGTCTCCCCGCGGCAAGCGTCCGAGCGGGTGCGTTCCGGAGCTTGAAAGGCCGCGATTAAAGCATATTACACGCCGACCGACGAAGCGGAGACGCTGGCCCACTGTCGTCACGCAGGGACGCTGAGTGCGCCAACAGTGATCGAAATTCTGCAAAGCGACAGCAACCTGCGCACGTTCGCGACACTCCTGGACCGCGAGGGCCTCACGGACATAATATCCGGCCTCGGGACCCCGCTCACGGTCTTCGCGCCGAGCGAGGCGGCCATGGCGGTCCTGCTGTCCCTCATGCGCACTGCGGGCACGCTCGGCGACCGTCCGCTGCGGCGCATGGCGCTCCTCGCGCACTTCGTCCCCTCCTTCATCCCCGAGCCGGCCCTGGTCGACCAGTCCACCATCGGGACGCTCGCGGGGCCCGGCAGCTGGCTGCGGCCCGCCGTCGCCCTCCCACGCACCGTCCCCCTCACCGCCGCCAACCTCGTCACCGTCAACGCCGCCCCGCTGACCCACGCGGCCCAGCGGGCCTCCGACGGCGTCGTCTACGTGATCGACGAGCCCGTCCTGACTCCAGGGAGGGGACTCCCCACCTCCGAGTCCGCCACTCGCGGGCCGCTCACCGGCCCCTGCAGGGACCTTCTCGCCGCCGTGAAGTCGCAGTGCGAGAGCCAGAAGTGCGGGTCGTGCCACCCGGCGATGTGCGCGGCCGGCGGCGCGATCGCGTGCCACTTTCGCCGCGTGCGCACGGCCGGCGCTGATCGCCGCGGGCGTACGTTCCGCGAGCTGACGTCGGGGTACGGGGTGTGCCGGAAGCCGTGCCCGACGATGCGCGAGAGCCTGGCGATCCTGCGTCGGAGAGACTTGATCGAGGAGTCCACGACGTTCGAGGCTCTCAGGTTCTACCGCAACGCAAGCGAGGGCGCGCGGAGCGAAGGTGCGCCCCGCACGCAGCGCGCGCTCGCAGCACCGCGCGGCCTCGCGCACGCGGTGTGCGGGCAGGCCGGGGACTCGCATGAGAAGCGCGAGACAGTGCGAGACGCCGCGCGCATCGCATCGCGCGACGGTATTCAAAGGAGGTATTTGTTTGCATTCGTATTTCGATAATCATAATTGTTGTGTTCGTGGCCGAGAGCCGCTCGCTGCGGCGTGTGCGCTGCGCGGTGCAGTGTCGGCGTTCGACCAGGACGTGCGGGCCGCGCGCACGGAGCTGCAGCCGTGCGCGGTGGCGTGCGTGGACGTGCCGCCGCCGGACGGCCACGGGTGCGAGCTGCAGCGGGAGTGGGGCAAGTGCGACGCCGTGTGGATGGTCGAGGGCGAGTGGTGCGCCGAGACGTGCGGGCGCTGCCGGGAGGACTGCTTGTCGCTGCCGCTGGGCGCCGCGTGCACCACGACGGCGGTGGAGGGCCTGCGGGTGACGCCGTGCGGCAACGGACTCGTCTGCGAGGTCGCGGACGAGGGCGACGCGGAGGAGGGCGTGCCCAGCCAGGTCTGTTCGTTTTCGCCCAAAAATCCAGCAAGGAGTAGAAGTAAAAGAAAAGTTAGAAAAGAAAAGTTAAAGGGAATCGTGTTTCGGGGTCTTTGCGTGATTCCAATCGAACGACACCCGTGCGCGCCGAGGCCGTTGTCGTGCAGGGAACGTGCGTGCCCATGTCGGACGAGCCCGTCGAGCCAGCCGGCGCGAACAGCGCGGGAGTGCCGGGAGCGGACAATACTACCCCGGGGGAGTGCAGCACTGACGCTGACTGCTGCGAGGGCGCGTGCCTCGTCCCGCGCGGCGGCTCCTCGCGGCGGTGCGTCATGTCCGACGACGGCATCGCGCCGCTCGTCTCCCAGGGGTGCGAGTAGCCCCCCCCGCGGCCTAAACACCCCCCAAAGCCAAGGGGGTGTCTCGAGCGGCGCAGCTCGCCTCACAACAGGGCGACAACTTGCATGTAACACTCACCCTGCGCGCGCTGCGTCCCTCACGCCAGACCTAGGTCTGTGAGCACGTCCGCGGCCTTGGGCGACTTCGCCGGGTTGCTCGCACCGTTGTCGGCGTTGGCGGCGAGGCCGCGTTTCAGGAGGTCGCGCGCCCCAGCGCGGCCGCGGGCGCCGCCGCCGAAGCCGTCCCCGCTGTCGCCGCCGCGCGAGTCGTTCTCGGCGTACACCACCTGCTGCGACATCATCACTCCGCCCGGGAGGTCCGCGTCATCCGGACGTGGCGCCGCGAGCGCGCGCCGCCGCTTCGCCTCCCGCGCGGAGCCCCCGCGCGAGCCCGACCCCGACGTATCCAGCGGCGGCGCGGGCCGCTTCGCCTGGTTCGTGTTCTCCAGAGCCGCAGTCAGTTTGTCCAGTTGGTCCGTCAACTGATTGCCGCCCATCTCCGACACAGCGGCCCGGCCGCGCGCGGCCGCGCCCTCCGAGCCCCCGCTCCTCCCGCTGCCGGCCGCGCTGCGCGGCGGCGGCGCCGGCATCGCGGACGGCGCGGGGGGTGCGACGTTCGCCATCGACGCCAGCGGCACCGTCGGGCGCAGCGCCGTCACGTTCGCCGTGGGCTTCGTCCCGCGCTTCTGCGCGCCGCCCTTGCGCTTCGCGTCCGGCGCCCCTGCCCGCTGCGACGCCGCGGGCGCGCTCGGCTGCGACATCGCGGCGGCCGCGCGCACCGCCGGCTGCAACTGAAGCTTCGAGCCGGCCTGCGACGGCTGCGGCTCGGACGAGTGCGCCGGCACGACGCCCGCCTCCGCGCCTGGGCGGTAACCCCGCGGGTCCGGCAGACGCCAATCCGTCACGGCTCGATATAGCCACTTCAACGTGACGGGCTCAGATTGGAAGCGCGGGCACGCGTCGTACTTGGGCCCCTTCGGCTGCTCGACGATCAGGTGCGTCGTCGACCGCGACATCTGCTCCGAGAAAGACCCCCCCAGGAGCGTCGTCAGGTACCACGCAATCTGCCGTTCTGGCTCGGGGTATCCTGACACGCACGCCTTGACGTCAGGGAAGCCCGGGAGCGGCGGGGGCCGCGAGAGCGGCTGGAACGCCACGCAGCGCGCGGGGTCGACCAGCTTGAGCGCGTGCTTGACGCAGAACTTGAGCCAGAATGTGTTGCCAATGCCCGCAATGCGCAGGCCGCTCTGCGCCCCGGCGGCGTGCTTGAGCGCCTCGCGCTGCGCGGGCGCCATGACCTCGGGGCAGACCGCGTAGTACGACGCCCCGCGCGCGCCGCCGGGCGCCGCGAGGGCGTCGTGCAGCAAAACGCCCCCGCCGCGCCTCACGAGCTCCACTGCGATGTCCATCACGCGGGACGCCTGCTCGTCGAGCGCCCCGAGCGGCGACAGGTCGAACACCGCGCCCGCGAGCGGGCCGTCGCGCGCGGGCGCCGCGTCGACGGCCTCCGCCCGCCGCGGCTCGGTCGCAAGCGTCGCGCCGCCCGCGCGTACCCCGAGCGCCGCCGGCGACACCGTGTACCGCGGGTCCGGCCGCCCGTCCGGGCCCTGGAGCGGCACGACCTCCCCGAGCGCCGCGCACATCGCCATCCACTCCAGCTTCACCAACTCCAAGCGCGGGCCCGCGACGTCACGCAGCCTCCCCACCTCGCGGCGCTCCCGCTCCGTCAGCAACGGGCCCAGGACGGCGTGCGTGACGCGGTCGTCCGGGATCAGGAGCCGCCGCGCCCCCGTCTTGCCGATGAAGTCCGCCAGGTCGCGCAGCTCCGGCTGCGAGAGTCCCGCCGCCCACAGCGTGGCGTGGCCGAGGGCGAACGACGGCGCTGTCGCCGTTTGCGGGGGCGGGCGGACGTCCGGGGCGCTCGTGGTGTGCGAGGGCGGGCCCGGGCGCGCGTCGCTCGCCGCGACCGCGCGCGCGCCGTTGTCCAGGCTCGCGGGACCGCCCCCGGGCAGCGACGACGTCGCCAGGGAGGCGCCGTCGCGGGAGTGCTGCAGCGACGCGCCCGCCGCGGCGGCGACGCGCTGCTGGAGCGTCTGCGCGCGCTCCGCGCGCGCCGCTTCGCCCGTGGTGCGCACGGGGTACCTGCGTTCGTCCACGCGCCGCCCTTCGCGAACACATGCTTCAAGCCAGTCGCGCGTGACGATGTGGATGCGGACGTTCTGCTTCTGCCACTTGACGGCGGCCTCCCACTTCGCGCCGCTCGGGCCGGCGCACACCAGGTGCGTGCAGGTGCCGTCTAGGTTGGAGGCGTAGATTCCGCCCTCTTGTGGAACAGAATGCTCGATTGTGTAGCGCGCGCGGCCCTGGAACCCTGCAGAATCCGCGCGAGGAGGCGCTCTGTGAGCGGCACGGCGGGATGGAGGCGCTTTCGGCGCCGCGCGGGCGCGAGGGAGCCGCGGAGGAGCCGCGGTGGTCATCGGGACAGCGCAACGCCGCGTTTCCCGCGGCTTGAGCCGCTGTGCGAGGCGTTTAGGGGGGCGAGGCGGTGGTTTTGGGCGCGAGGGGGCGTGGCGGGTGCTGGGACGGCGTGGCGCGCCTGTGCACGAGATCTTGACGCCTTCGAAGCATTTGATGCGATGAGACTCGAAAGGAGCGGGCCGCCCGAGGCCCCTGCTCTCTTCGAGCCAGGTCTGGTGCACGCACGGCACGCCTCGCTCGCTGAACATCTGCGCGGGGCCGCAGAACCGGGTCGAGGGGCGCGGTGTGCGTCGGGGGAATCGAGCTCAGGGAAAGCAGCTGGTGGGACACAGCGCGCGACAGCGGCGCCCCGTGGACGCGTTGGCGCGCCGGGACGGGCGCCTCGGGCGCATGCGGTGCGTGGCGGGAAGCGCGAGGCCGTGGGTGGCGCGGCGCCGGCCAGGAGGTGCGGAGTGACGTGGGCAGCAGGAGGAGGCAGAGGGAATTGCCCACCATGTACTTTTCCGACGTTGTGTTCTCCGCGATGAGCACCGTGGGCGCGGAGTTCGTCGTGGCTTCCGCGAGGAACTCCCCGCCGAGCTCGAGGACGGTCCTGCGCACCTCCTCCTTCGCGGTGCGGCCCTTGAGGTTGCCCGCCACCACGCGCTGGCCCTTCAGTGGCTTCTCCATCCCGCTGTGCAGCCTCCCGTCCATATCCTAGCCCGCCATGGCCATCCTCACGCTACTATCTACTCGCAGGCCGCTTCAGCCGCAGTAACGGAATCGCGAACGGAGCACCGCGGCACCGCGAAGCACACTCAACCCTTGTCAGTCGCAAACCACACTCCGCGCCCCGCGCGAGCGTCTATTTCACTCGCGTACGGCCGCGACGTTCGCCCAACTTGCGACGGCGCGCGCCCCGCCGCTCCAAAGAGAAGCACGCGCGCTGGGGAGCCGCATGCCAGACTCGACGCTGAGCGCGCTCCGCCCGACCGGGCACCCGGCGCTCACGGCCGCCTCGGAACGGCCTCGCACGGCCCTGCGCAGCAGGCCTGCGGGTCCGTGCCGGCCGGGACTGCGCCGCAGCACGCGCCTCGGTGCCCTGGCGGGCCTGCGCCTGCGCACTTCCGCAGAGATGCAACGCGGGGGCCGCGACGCGGTGTGCGGGCGTAGGAGAATGCGGCGGAGAGCTGCGGGTACCTGATCGCGTGGTCCGCTGGTATTGAGTTCAGTCGTGGCGGACGAATAATGGAATGTGATCACGGGACCGGCGACCGGTCTGTCAGCGCAGGGCGCTGGACGCCGCGAGGGCGTGGCAGAGGGTGCTCGCGCAGCAGGAACCCGTGGCGCGCGCAATGCGAGCGGGCCGAGCTCGTCGTGCTACGTGGCGTTGAAATCAAGTGGCAACACGCCGGACGACAGCTGCACAGGGTGCCGCGGGCATCGACGCACGGCTTGCGTATCCGCTGGTCTACGAGACGCTCCTGGCCGCGAGGGCGCGCGAGACCGAGGCAAGACGACAGGCGAAAGATGACAAAGGATGGTGAAAAACCGTAAACGAATGCAGTAGTCGAAGGCAGGGATGAAGCTGCGCACGTGCGGGGCGTTTGATTTGATTGTGCGCCGACCTACGGGCATCCTGCGAGCGTTTGTTGTTCGCTGACCTACAAGCGCCCTCGTTGTGTGGCGACGTGCACATGCCGACCGCTACTAAGGCGCATGGGGGCGTAAGGCTCTTTCGGTGCGGGTCCATGTCCCGCCGAGCGTGACACGGGCGCGGGCGACTCCGGCGCGCTGTCGCAACGTGTGTGGATGGCTTGGGTCACAGGCCGAGACTGTGCTGTGCACCGTGGGTGTGTGTGTGTGTGTGTGGGGGTGTGGGACTGCACAGGGACCTGGCACGCAGGGGGCAGGCACCACCGCTTTGTGGAGGCAATTGCTGCCATTGCTGCGTCGTCGCTCGGGCTAAAGGTCCCGCGGCGTGTGCCGTGCGGGGTGGGTGGCGGTGTGCTTACGGCGACGGCGTTGGAGCACAGCAGGGCCAGCGCGCCTTCTCCAAAAGGTGACTGGTTGGTGGATGAGGCCATAGAGGTTCGGGTCTTGGGCTGGGGAACCGTGGGCGGGGCCGCCGTGGCGCGACGGGCGACAGCCAGGGGGCAGTCACGCGATCACGCCGGGCGGAGCGGCGCCGCGCCCACCTTCGCTTCGGCGCCTCGCGCGGCAGGGACGCGGGCGCCGCGACGGGTTGCCAAAATACCAGCGCGTACAAGTACAAAATGGTTGAAAAGACCCCCCGGGGGGTCCGAGCCCCCGGGTGCGACAGTGCCGCGCGGAGGCCGAGGCGCTAGACGGTCAATGTCGTTCGAGGCGTGCGGTACGGCGTGGGCGGGAAAAGGGAGGGGCAGCGGGGGGCAACGGCGACAGCGAGCCATGCACATGTCCCATGGCCATGGGGCACGTGGGGGCCGTATCGGTCGTTGAGCGGAGGCGGGGCGGGGAGGGGTAACAGAAAGAGGGGAGGGGGTGAGCCCGTCATGTAGCACCCGTCATGCGGAGAACGTCCTAGGAGCGTTGGGCTGCTGTGAGGGGGCACCGAAACAGGGGTGCGTCGAAACCGCGGCGGGCGGCGTCCGCCTCGAGGGTGCTTCCGTGTCTAATCGTTCACGGGCGCGCGCAGTGCTGATATCGCAAGAATGATATGCTGATACCGAGTGCTGATATCGAGCACCATGGGCGGGGGACGAGGTTGGACTACAATCACCAACAGGGACGGAAGCCGCTCAGGAATTCGTACAGGAAATGAACGGGGTGCGAGGGCCTTCTTTGCTGCGGGCGTCGGGGTCGCTGGGGTTTCTACGGCGCGCCGCCGCGGCCGGGGGGGCGTCACGGAGGCGCGAGGCCCGTGACGCGGCCCCCGGCCAGCACGCCAAGCCTGCTGCGCAATGCGGCGCGGGAGCCGACGCGCGGCCCCGCGGGTGCCGAGGTGATCTAGGCGCGGACTGGCCGCCCCTCGTCGCGCCTGGCGATCTGCGACTGCGGGGGGCTTCAGCCGCGGTGGGCGGGGGCACCGGACCGAGGTTGGAGCGAGGGGTGTTGAGGGGGGGGTCGGGGGAGCTTCGAGGTGTCGGTGACGGAAAGCAGCGGTGAGGTCCGCCTCGGTTCGGTTCAGTGACGGAGCAACGAGACGGAGGTAGAGTCGAGGGGGGGTTGGGAAAGCGGGCTGGGGGTTTAGAGATGAAGCGCCGGGGAGGTAAGAAGGGAGGGGGGTCATTATTGGGCTGCGTTTTGAGGTGGACACGGAGGAAGGAGAGGAGGGGGGTCGCTGCGCCCGCGACGTCGACGTGCTACCTGCCGGTGGGATGGCAGCCGTGATTTGTTTTGATGAGCCCTGCGGCCGGGTCGCGGGCGACACATGACGTGACGTGAACGCGCAGGCCCGTGTTCTACATCTGAGGGGGTTGCTGGGGTGGGACCAGTACTGCTGTTGCTATGCCTGTGGGCGAGCGCATGCGGGCGGAGACGTCCGGCGCGGTCCGGCGCGTCAAACACCTCCGCCTGGCGATGCGCCGCCTCCTGGGGGGGGGATCCCGCCTGACGCGGGCGGGTACTGCGCGGTCGAGACGGCCGCCAGGCCCTGTGGGGTGGGCGCCCAGCCGCCCGAGACGTCCTGCGCGACGGGCTGGAACGGCACGCTCGCGTGCGGGTGGGGCACCATTCCGTAGGTCATCGCCGGGGCGCTGGGCGCCGGGTACGACCCGGGCGGCAGCGACGCCATCCAGGGCTGCGGCACCTGCGCGCCCGGCATCATCTGCGCTGCCGGTATATTGATGACCTGGGGCAGCATGCCGGGCATCATCATGCCCATCGGCGCCACGCCGCCGCCGTACAGGCCCGGGTTCCCGCGCGCGCCCATGCCCATGCCGCCCTGCGGCGCGCCCATTGGCGGCGCCTGCCCTGCCGGCCCGGGCGCGCCCGACGGCCCGCCGCCGGGCCAGGACGCCTGGTCCGCGGGCCGCGCGCGCCTCCGCGTCCGGCGCTGTCCGCGCGGCTGCGCGGCGGACGCCTGGGAGAGGTAGTGGAGGCACACCGGCGTGGTGAGGTCGCACCACACCTGCGCGACGAGGCCGTAGATGAGGTGGAGGAACTCCGTGGAGAGCCCGTCGTAGTACGAGCGCTCGCGGATCTCGGCGAGGAACGAGTCGAAGTGCACGAGCAGCTGCGCGGGCGCCAGCGCCTGCGCCGTCACGCCCGCGCCCGCGCCGGGGGTCGCTCCGTCCGGTGCGAGCGCCCCGACGCCGGCGGGCTGCCGGCCCTGGTGGTACTGGTACGTCGCCTGTGGCTGCGGAAGCGGCGGGGCGCCCGCGGGCTGCGCGGCCGCGTCCGCTGCGCCCACCGACAGCTGCCGCACGCTCGCGGCGAGGTCCTCGATCGTGGGGTCGCCGGCCGGCTGCGACGGGCCCGCCGCGCCCAGCGCCGCCTTCGGGCCGCCCTCCGCCGGCGCGGCCTGCGGGTCCAGGAGCCGAGACAGCAGGTGCAACTGCTGCCCCGCGGTGGGGTCTATTGCCTCCGCGGGCCCGCGCTCGAAGGCCGGGGCGCCCGCCGAGGGCCGGCGGGTGTCCTCGGGCGTCTGCCCGTCCGCGGGGAGCGGCTTGCTGCTCGGTCCGGGCGGCGCCCCGGGGCCTGGAGGCTGCCAGGCCAACCCGCCAGGCAGAGCCGGCACCGCCGCCGCGAACGCCGGGCTCATCGCGGGCAGCGGGCTCTGTATTCCGGCGAGCACTGCGGAGAGAGAGGGCGCGGCGCGGGTCGCGGGCGTCGGGCGGGCCGTGGCGCGCGCGCGAGCGCTCGAGGCGGGCACGCAACGCCGCGGGCGGCGCGTGCGGGGGCGGCGCGGGGGCGCGGGGGCGCGGGACGGGGGCGTCGTGCGGGCGTGATTCGGGCCGGCGGGGCGCGCACCGTGGGCCTTGATGTGGTGGAGCGCTCGGACGACGAGGTTGTTTTCAAAGCGCATGAGCTTCGCCCACTCGTTCGCCCGGATGAGGCAGAGGGCGAAGTGGGCGTTCATGACGGTGTGTACCCTGCGGAGCGGTCGGGCGCGGGTGCGGCGGGGGCGTCGGGGCCGCGGGTGCGGAAAGCGCCATATCCAGAGCCTACCGACCCGGCTCGGGTGCCAACGAAAGCTGCCGAGCGCGGCTGCGCGGGGCGGGGCGCGCGGGCGCGGCGGGCGGCGGCGGCGCGCAGAGGAAGCGATTTCGTTCGCGGAACGCGGCGGCGCGGGGCGGCGCGGGGCGCGGCGGCCGGTGCGTGCCGTGCCCCGGGGAGAGCGAGCGAGCTCGGGCGCGCGGGCGTCGCTGCGCGCACCAGTGGCGCCGGCCGTTCTCCGTGTCGCACGGAGCGACCTTGGCCCATTCGCCGTACTTGATGAAGTCGCCCTGCGGGCAGCGGGAGCGGGACGCCTTTGGCTCGGAAACAGTTGCCGGACACCGACCGACCGTTAGACCTCGTACGAGCCAGGGCGCGCACGAGGGCCGACGCGGAGATTTCTGCCCCCCGCCGGCGCGCGTCCCGGGCTTACAACGCCCGCGCGGTATCGGAGCCCGCACCGTTGCGTGGGCCCGAACGAAAGGCACCGCGTCGGCGCGCCTGGCGGGGCGGGGCGGGGCGGGGCGGGCGGCACTACCTGATAGTGGACGATGAAGAACAACTGTATGTCCAGGGGCTGCGCCACGAGCAGGGAGGAGAGGCTCCAGCCCTCCTGCCCAGCAATAGGGGCGCTCATCGCGCCCCGCGCCCCTGACGGGTTGAACGCAAACGCAGGAATCAAATGTTGCTCTCGCAATGCGCGGCCATTGAGAACTGCGCGCCCTCCGCGCCGGACCTCAGATCTACCGGAAAGTGTGCCAACGACTGTTCGCTCGTGTCCGGGGCGCCTCGAGGGACTCGCCCTAGGGAAAGTGTGACAATCTAATCGTCACTGCTGCGTATTGCCGCCCGCGCCGCCCGCGCCCGCCCCAACTGCCCGCGCCGGCCTCCGCCCAGCGCCCCTGCTGACGCGAGTGTAGCCGACTCCTAAAGCCGACTCCCCCGCCGCGCCACCGCCCCCGACGCCCGCCCGCGCGGCCCCCCGCGGCGCCCCGTGACCCACGCCGCCGCGCGGCCGCAAGGCTGGCCGGGAAGTCGCCGCACTGCGCCGGCAGCGGCACCGCAGCACAAGATCCAGTTGCCACCCGGCGACGCAGGCGCTCGAGCCGCGCGACGCGTTTCCGATGCGGCACGCCGCAGGCAGCACAGGGGGCGCGCGCGAGCCGCTCCGACTGCGGCAGCCACGCGGGCCGCGACGGCGAGCGGTGTGGTTGCAGCGCGTGACATCAACACCTCGCGGTGCGGGCGGCCGGCCGGTCGGGCGTCACAGCAGCGCGCGTATGAGCAGCCAGAGCAAGACGCCCGCGACGAGCCACCCCGCGGCACCCAGCAGCCCCGCCGTGCCCGGCTGGTCGGCGTCGGACGTCCACGGGTATCGCTCGCCGGATCCGACGTCCCGGGCGATCGCTGCGCGCGCGTTCGTGTTGCCGACGCGGTGCTTCTTCGAGGCGTTGTCGGGCGTCACGACCGCCGCGGTCGGAATGCCCGCCACGCGCCACATGCGGCTCAATGACTGTCGCGCGAACTGGTCCGACCACGGCACCGCCGCCCAGGGCATCTCCGCGTAGTACGACTCGAACTCCGCCGCGGATCGATCTGCGTGGGGTCACCGACGAGCGCCGCGCGGGGTCCGGTCGCGGAGAGCGCCCGCCAGGGCGCCCGCAACAAGAACGCAACGCAACGCACCGCGTGCATCAGCGTGGCGCGCCCGGCCGCCGCGCGGGGCGCGGCGGACGCACCTGAGGAGACGAAGACGACCTCGAACGCGTCGCCGTGCCGGGCGCGCAGCTCCGCGTACAGTTGTGCGAAGCGCGGCGTGAAGGCGCGGCACGGCGGGCACCAGTGCGCGGAGAAGTACCACACCACGGTGCGGTTCGAGATGACGTCGCTCGCGGGCACCTGCGACGGCGCCACCGCGGGCGCGGGCTGCGTCGGAGGCGCGGCGCACCCCGCTGCCGCCGCAACGCTCGCAGGGCCGCATTCGCACGCGCGCGCACGCGGCGTGTCAGGCAGGGAGGCGCGGGGGTCGCGCGGCGCCGTGCCGCGCGCGTGCCGCGCAGGAGCCCACCTCGGTCACCTTTCCGTCCCGTTTCACGAGGATTTTGTCCAGCGAACGAAACTCGACAATGTCGCCGCGCGCGACCATTGCGATCCTGCGGCGTCGTGGCAGGCGGGTCGTTTGTGCAGTGGGCGGGCCGGAACCGGCCGCGAGACAGCGTGTTGTCCCCCAGCGGCGCCCTTACGTGGTGGGGCGGTTGCTGGCTGGGGAGGGAGGCTGGCCGCGGCAGCGCCGCACAGGCCCACGCGGCCCGTCCGTGAGCGTCCGGCGCAGTGGAAGCCCCGAGGTCCCGTGGGGTCGCGCGAGGTCGTTCGCGGGCGTGCAGGTGCGGAGGAGCGCGCGGGAGTGCCAAGGACCGCAGATCGCGGAGCGCATGCACAATTCACGGAGGTTCACGGGTCCTGCGAGCCGGGTTCCCTGCGCCTTGAGAGTCAGGCCACGCACGCGAGACGCGGAGGGCGAAGAGGGGCTGCGCGCGGGGGGGGGTTTGTCACCGTTGGGTGTACTGATGACGTCATGCGGGGCGTGAGGGGCCCCAGCACGACCTCGTTGCCCGCGCGCGGATCGGCCCTCGCGCGAACATTCGTCCGGTGGAGAACGCGAAGCGCCAGCGCCGCGTACGCCCCGCAGCGAGCCGTGTTCAGTGGAGCTCCTCCCTGCCGAGAGACCGCACAGGACCTGCGGCTTGCGCGATTCCAGCGGCTCGGACGAGCATGAACACCATGCACTGCCGCGTGAGCGCGCCTCACGCCGCAGCTCCGAGGATCCGGGCCGCAGCGGCGCGGCGAGCCTCCGTGGTAGCGCAGGCACAGGGCGGGCGGCCCGCGCAGATGCTGGTGAGCCCGCGAAATGCGCCGGAAGTGCCACATTGTGCACGTACAGGCCATCACGGTGCACCGCGCCGTCGCATTCCGGATGTGCCCGACGCGCGGCGCCATCCACGTTGCCCCCCCCGATACATCCTCCGCCCCAGCACGTTCCTGACCGCCGCAATTCCCACACGCGCGCGCCCACGCCGGCAATCCACCTCGCACTGCGCGCTCAGGCGCTTTCCGGCCCCGCCGCGCAGCCCCACTGGTCCCCTCGCACCGCAACTCACCTCCCGCACACCGCCGCCGCCGCCGCCGGGCCGCAGATCTTCGTCCCGCCGCACCCGCTCATCAAGCACTGGCTCGCCGTGTGCCGCAACGTCGGCAGCCCCTCGCCCGTGTTCCGCTCCGCGATGGGGGAGCTTGGGAGGATCCTCATCTACGAGGCGGGCCGCGAGTGGCTGCCCGTGGTCGAGGGCGAGGTCGAGAGCCCCCTCGGCGTCGCCCCCTGCGAGGTCATCGACCCGGCGCAGCCCATCAAGGCACGTGCCCCACCCCAACCGCTGCTGCGCCGCATCGCGTCGCGTCGCCGCGCGCGCGCGGCGGCGTGGCCGCGAGGACGTGCGCGCGCCGCGATGGCGCCCGCGCTGCGTCGCGGCCGGCCGGCCGCCTCGTCGAAGCGCGGGAACAGCAAGAACAACGCGGGTTGTGTTTGCGCGTGAGCGTGTGTGTGCAGGTGGTGCCTGTGCTGCGTGCGGGCATGCTGCTGCTGGAGGACTCCGCGACGGTGCTGCCGCATCAGCAGACGTTCCACGTCGGCGTCGAGCGCGACGAGGACACGCTGCAACCGTCGTGGTATTTGAACAAGCTGCCGGAGAGCTTCGCGCCCACGGACCGCGTGCTGGTGGCGGAGACGATGATCGCGACGGGCGGGACGATTCTGTTGGTGCTGGACGAGATCGTGAAGCGCGGCGCGGACCCGACGAACGTGCGCGTGATCGCGGCGGTGTGTGCGCCGCCAGCGCTGCAAAAGCTGTCCGAGAAGTATCCGGGGATGAAGCTGTACACCGCGATGATCGACGAGGAGCTGAACGACAAGGGGCTCATCGTGCCGGGGCTCGGGGACGCCGGGGACCGCGGGTACGGCACGGAATAGGCGTCAGGCTGTGATGAGGAACTTTGGGCCGCGGCAGTCGAGAAACGTCGAGTGATGGCGTGCGCGCTGTGCGCCCCGCGTGCTGCGGCCGCGAACGATCGCGTGGGGCCCCCACGTGGAGGACAGGTGGGTGTGGACGCCGCTTTCGCGCTCGGAGGAGCGCGCTGGCGGCCGCCCGGGCGGGGCTGCGGCTAGGCAGTTGAGCGGCCGGCTGCAGAGGGCGCGAGTCTCGCCTCCCTGCACATCGTACGAGCTTGGTCGGGCCAGCGCGGGCCGGAACGCGCTCGTGGGGTGAGTACGGCGGAGACCGAGGCACCCCGATGCCGCGCGCTGCCGCGACGGGGCGTGCTCTGACCACCTGAGCTCTCCGGCGGTGGCGCCGTCCGCGGGGGCGCGCGCGCGGGGCGAGGCGCTAGGAGCGCACGCACGATGAATCAACGCCCGTGGTGCGGGTCGTCGGAGCTTCATTACACTTGAGCGGAGCCACGGGGTGTGCCTACGGCCGGGTCGTTCCGATGCGTTCGCGGCCTTGGCACACCTCGGCGTTTTCAGGGGCGCGCCTACAGGCATTTCATCGTATGTACAAGAGACGGTGTCGCGGTGATCCCGCGGCGCTCCGCAGCGCGCGCACGGCCCTCCTGCGCTGGCCTCACCCTCAGTGCTTGTGGCTCGCCTCCACCTCGTCGATGTCCGGCAGGTACCCTGCGATCACGACGACGGCTTCCGTGCTCAGAGCACGCCCCGGGCGTCGGCACAGGTTCTATGACCCCACACATGACGCACAAAGCGACGTGGCCCGCTCCTAGCATGGCCCTTTCCGCTCCCGTCCGCAGCAGCGCGCGGCGCCGCATGGCGCGCAAACACGCTCTCCGACCGCGACCTGATCGTGGCTCGCGTGTGGCCGGCTGCGGCGCGCCGGGGCGCAGCGGTTCGGGGCCCCGCAGCCGCGGCCTGGCGACGGTGCATGCTGGCTGCGCTGCGCTGGCGGGCTCACCTCGCGGGATGGACATGCCGCTGTTGACCGCGAGCAGCGCGTAGGCCCCGCTGATGACCGGGGCGATCGAGAACCGCGCTATCCGCGAGAGGCTGAACGAGAGCGACGCCATGGTGCGTGAACCCTGGTTGGGAGTCCTCGGTGCTTTTCTTCGGATCAAGACTCGCTGCGGCTGGCCGTGGAGCTGCGGGACAGTGCGCTGTGCTTCAGAGTCGAGCCTCGAGCGAATGCGCGGGGCCAACGGCGGCGCGCACCCTCGCAGCGGGCGCCGGCCGGGGTTGTCTCCAAGTCAGCACTGGGTGGTTGTTGAGCCCTTCCAAGGGGGCTCTAGTCTCCAAGGGGGCTCTCTCCCGCTTCGCTGACAACACTTCCCCCCCCCGCCGCCCCCGGCCGCCCCACGCGTCGCGCACCGTCCCCCTGACGTCGCCCGAGCGAGCCCCCGCGCCCCTGCCCCTGCGCGCGCACGGTGGTGGCAACAACACCGGCAGCAACACTGCAAAGGACTCGCCACGTGCCCGCTGCTCCCGCGGCGTCGCGGGCGGCACCGCGCCCGAGCTGCGCCGTCCAGACACGTCCGTTCCCGCATCGAGTCACACACGTACGGAGCTGAGTCTGAGTCTGCGCTGTTGTTGCTGCCTGCTGCGCCCGTCACCGCCACGTGGGCGGCGCGTCGGCGGACACGGCGGCGACGGCGGGGTCCGGGATGCTGCTGTCGCCCCCGCGGTCGGACTCGGCGGCCTTCCCGGGCGTCGCTGCGCCGCCGGGGGTGCCCGCGAAGCCACTCCGGTACTTGTCGATGTTTGCGCGCTCGGCGCGCTGGAAGGGCCGCGGGCCGAGGATCTCCTCGAGCGCGTCGAGCGAGAGGACCTCCTTCTCCAGGAGCGCCTCGGCGAGCTTCGCGACGAGGTCCCTCTTGCTCTCGATCAGCTGCGGCACAACCACGGCGAAACAACCACGCTCAGACACGCAATCACTACGGACGTCCCCCGCGTCCACCACCCCGCACCACGCAGCACGCGCCGCACCCCTGCCCGCGATCGCGCGCGCACTCACCTCCTTCGTCCGCCCGTAGCACCGGTTCACGATCGCCCGCGCCTCCTCGTCAATGAGCTGCGCCGTCTCGGGGGAGTACGGCTTGTCCAGCTGCCCCTCCTGCCCCGGGAAGCTCAGCAGCCCGACCGCCTCGCTGAACCCGTACACCGACACCATCCCGTACGCCATCTGCGTGACCTTCTCGAGGTCGTTCTGCGCGCCGGTCGACACTGCGCCGATCAAGATCTCCTCCGCGGCGCGCCCCCCGAGCGTCATGCACGTCATGTCCTCGAGCTGCTCGCGCGTCTTGAGCACGTCCTCGCTCGGCAGGTACTGCGCGAAGCCCAGCGCGGCGCTCCCGCGCGGCACGATCGACACCTTGAGCAGGGGCTCGGCGTGCTCCATGAACCACCCGACGACGGCGTGGCCGGCCTCGTGGTACGCGACGGTCCGGCGCTCCTTCTTCGAGATCGCGCGGTTCTTCTTCTCCAGCCCGCCGATCACGCGGTCCACCGCAGCCTCGAAGTGCTCCAGGGTCACCAGCGACTTGCCGCGCCGCGCCGCGACGAGCGCCGCCTCGTTGCACACGTTCGCGATGTCCGCGCCCACGAACCCGGGCGTCAGCGCCGCCAGCCGCTCCGAGTAGAACTCGGCGTCCTGGTCCGTGCGCACGTTCTTCAAGTGCACGCGGAAGATCGCCTCGCGCCCCTTCACGTCCGGCCGGTCCACGCCGATCTGCCGGTCGAAGCGCCCCGGCCGCAGCAGCGCCTTGTCGAGGATGTCCGCGCGGTTCGTCCCCGCCAGCACCACGATCCCCTCCTTGGTGTTGAACCCGTCCATCTCCACGAGTAGCTGGTTGAGCGTGGACTCGCGCTCGTCGTTGCCGCCGGCGCGCATGCGGCCGCGCGCGCGCCCGATGGCGTCGATCTCGTCGATGAAGATGATGGACGGCGTGGACTGTCGCGCCTGGCTGAAGAGGTCGCGCACGCGCGACGGCCCCACGCCGACGAACATCTCCATGAAGTCCGAGCCCGAGATCGAGAAGAACGGAACGCCGGCCTCGCCCGCCGTCGCCTTCGCGAGCAGCGTCTTGCCCGTCCCCGGCGGACCCGTCAGCAGCGCACCCTGCAAACGTGTTGCACGCCGCGAGGCCGGTGTGTCGCCGCGTGGCGCGCCGAAGCACGCGCCGAAGCGCGCTGCAAGATACGCGCTCGTGCGGAACGAGACCTTCAAGCCTCGCGCCAACGACGACGGCGTATTACGATTGTAAATGCGCGTACGCTCGGCCGGTCACGGCCCCGCGTGCGCGGCGCGCACCTTGGGGATCTTCGCGCCGAGCTCCTTGTACCGTTCCGGGTCCTTCAGGAACGACACGAACTCCATGATCTCCTCCTTCGCCTCGTCGCACCCGGCCACCTGCGCAAACGTCACCGGGTCCTTCACGCTCTTCGGGTCCCACACCGTGATGTTCGCCTTGCCCATCCC
The DNA here is from genome assembly GCA_916048055.1 of Pedinophyceae sp. YPF-701. Lineage (NCBI taxonomy): Eukaryota > Viridiplantae > Chlorophyta > Pedinophyceae > Pedinophyceae sp. YPF-701. The sequence continues at coordinate 544,880 of CAJZHL010000001.1, read as the reverse complement.
GAACATGCCCCCGGGCCCCCCGCGGCCCCCGCGGCCCATCTGCCCCAGGGACGACCCCAGGGACCGCCCCGCTTGCCGCATCGCGAAGAACCCAAGCCCAAACAGGAGCAGCGTGGGGACGATCGACAGCAGCTCGCCGAGCCAGTCCGTCTCGCGCGTGTACGCAACGGGGATCTGGTCCTCGGGGTGGTACCTGCGCGCAAACCGGCACCGCGATGACGCGATGACGCCCGACAGCAGCAACGCGACGCAACATTCGTGGTGCCGGGCGCCGCTGGCGGGGGCGCAGGGACCGAGCAGGCGGCGCGGGCCGCGCACCCGAGGGTCTCCATGGCCTCTTCGAGGCGGCGCTCGAACGCGTCGACGCTCCCGATGTTGAAGAAGTGCGTGAAGCGGCCGCCCGGGGCGTGGGCGGAGGCTCCGCCGTCGGCGGCCTCGCTGGACGTGTAGACCTTGACCTGGCGCTGGTTGGCGACCTCGAGCCGCACGACCTTGCCCTTGGCGAGCAGGTCTTTGTAAAAGTGTTGGAAGGTGATCTCGGTGCGCTGCTGGCCCTCCATGAGGTGGCTGGCGACGCGGACCGCGACGAAGAGCGCGAGGAGCGCGAGGATGCCCGACGCGTTCGGGCCCACGGGGTCCGGACCCTCGCCCGGCCCCCCGCCGTTGTTGCCGCCGTGCTTCTCCCCCCGATCCTTTTTCGCGCCCTGCTCGCCCTGCGACGACTCCTGCGACGCGCGCGGGGACGGCTCGTGAGGTGTGCGTCGAGGCCGAGCGCGGGACGCGGGCGGTGCGGCCCCTGGCTGCGCGGTGAGGGCTCGGAAGCCCATGTTTGCACGTCAAGGGGAGCTCGGGGACGAAGAGTGGCTCTGTACCTTCTCTGAGGACGGAGAATCGCCCGCGTCGGGGTCGCCCATCGCGCGCTTGAGGCCCTCCTGGAACGCGCCCCACCCTGCGGCCCGGAGCGCGGCGGTGCGCGCGCGTGGGCGAGCGATGCCTAGCGAGGCTCCTGGCCCCGCGTGCCACGCGAAATCGCGCGCACTCGCGCGGCCGGCCGTGGCGCAGGGTAGACAGTGGCGTATCCGCGCGGCCGCGCCGGCGACGGCTGCGAGGATGGCGCGGAGAGGGCGGACCGCGCGGTTTGTGTTCCTGTGGACCCGCACCTTTGTTCATCGACTTTTTCGCGCGAAGAAGCATGTCCTGGGCGCCAGTCTGGGCGTCGTGGAGCTCCGCGGCGATGCTTGTCTGCGTTGTGAGGCGCGCGGGCGTCAGTGAGCGTCGCTCGAGCGAGCTGGCGGGTCTTTCGTGCACCTGAGGAGCTTCAGAGCCGTGGCGCGGGGCGCATGAGCGGACGCGAGGGTCGTACCGCGCCATGGTGCTGCGTGTCGTTATGTAGAAAGCGGTGCTGGTCGGTGATGCTGCGTGGCCCGGCGGACGAGGCGCTCCGCGCGCCTGGGAGGGTGCGTGGCAGTGGCGCAGGTTGCGCGGCGGACGCGACGTCGCGGGTTGGCAGCGCGGAGATGCCTCCCAAGAGCTCTCGTGTCGCGACGCGGTCCTCGAAAAAGCGTAGGAGGTCCCCCGCTGCACCCGGAGCGCGGCGCAAGCGCCGTGCGGCCGGGCACAGCATCGCAAGGGCGCGAGCGCGGCTTTCTGAGACGAGATCTGCCTTCTGGAATTCCGCGGAAGAGAGTCCAGTGGCAATCAGGTCAACGCTCGGCTAGCTGCGTCAGCACCCGCGCCGTCTGGCACGCGTGAGCAGCGTTGGCGGCCCTTGGCGCCAAACCGCCCCGCCCGGGCCCCGCAATCGCGCTGGAGGTGTCCCGCAGACGCGCCCAGGGCAGTCCTCGGCCACCGCGGCACCGAGACGGCGCGTGTCGATGGTCCGATGCGCCGAGCTGGACGGACAATACGGTACGCAGGAACTCAATCGATTCACGCAGCGTCTCTCGATCTCACTCGCGTGGGTCGCCGCACATTCACTGCCTCAGAGACTGGTGCGCTCGAGCCCGAATCGCGCCCACGACCGGCCGGGGAGGCGGACGGGGCGACAGCGGGAGGGCGGTTCTCGCTGGCGGGGGCGCCAGGCGGCGCCCGGGCACGCATCGCACGGTGCCGCCGGCGCGCAGGCTAGGCGCGGCGTGTGCGCGAGACCAGGCGTGAAATGCTGACGAAGCTCGGCGTTTACGTACTAGGGGTCGCAGGACCGCTCGGGCTATCAGGCTGGCTCACTCGTAAGAGCAAGCCCCTGCGCCCGTTCTCCCTCGGCTGCACGTACGCCGCGTGCGTCGGGGCTGTGGTCTCCACTGCGTGCAGCCGGCCCCTGCACCGGCGGACAACGGGCCTTCTCGGCAAGGCGCGTTCCCCGCGACAGAACCAGCACCGAACTCGATCCCGCCGCCTTCGTTCGGCGCTCATCGGCGCCCCACGTGGCACACCTCGCTTGTGCCCCGCGCTCACACATCCACGTCCAGCGCTCGGCGGCGCTCCGCAGACGCGCGATGGCAAGTTCCCGCTCTGGTCCTGGGCCGTCTTCTGGCCGTACCACTTCGGCCTGCGCCTCAAGCTGCACCTCCAGCGCTCGAAACGCAATGCCGAGGACCTGTACAACGAGATCGACGCAGCTCCCGGGTGGTTCATCGGCGGATGGCCATCCAACGCATCGGTGCGCGAAATTCCTCCCCCGCGCCGCCGGTGCCCTCCGCTGCCCGTCCGCCCCTCGTGGCGCCGCCACCGTCGCGATGTTTTGTTGCACAACAACATTGTGGTTGCAGGAGCTCCCCGGGCAGGACGTCGCGGTCGTCGACGTGACGTGCGAGCTCCCGCGCACGCACGCGACGGGGGCGTACTTCGCGGTGCCCACGTGGGACACGACCGGGCCGGACCCGGCCGCGGCCGCCCAGGCCGTCGACTGGGCGCTCACGCAGCGCCAGGCGGGCCGCGCCGTGCTCATCCACTGCGCGCACGGTGCGTCCGCTGCCCACGAGTGCCGCCAGCACCCTCGCCGCGATTCCTGGCCACCGCCGCTCCCACGCTCACTGCTGGCCCGCAACGCACCTCCCTTTTCGAGCGTGTCGCCTCTGGGAGGGCGCGGCACGCGGGCGATCGCAGACGTCTTGCGTGGAGGACGTCGTCGGGCGTCGTGGCGCTCGGCCGGGGCGCGCAAAGCCGCCACGGCGCCCCCCCTGCGCCCACGCAACGTGTGCACGTGGTATGCCCTGCGTTGGACGCCGCAGACCGCTGCCCCCCGCGCGGACGGGCACGGCGCGCGGCGTCGCCGTTCCTTACCTTGGTGCCCTCCTGCGCCGGCCGTTGCGCTGCGCGTGAGGGCCGGACAGGAGGAGACACGTGCTGTTATGTTGCGCGCAAACATCCTCCTGTGTGCGAGCGCTGTGCAGGCCACGGGCGGTCCGCGGCGGTGATGGGCGCAGCGCTGGTGGCGATGGGCCTCGCGGGGGGGGCCGAGGAGGCGCAGGCGCTGATGCGGAGGTCTCGGCCGCTGGTCAGACTCAACTCGGATCAGTTCGCTACTGTTGCGAGCGCGGCGACCGCGCGGGCGCTGTGAACCGGTGCAGCGGCGCTGCGCAGTGTTGCGGTGCAGCAGCCGGGCCGCGGGAGCCGGCGCGCCGTCGCCGTGGGCGGTGGGGCGCTGAGAGCCGGGGGGGTGTGTCATGCGCGTGCGGGGCGTTGCGCCGGGCGGCGTTGTGCCGGGCCGGGTGGAGCTGCGGTGTGTGCGGGATCGGGCGGGGCCGCGGGCGGGACGTTGGGAGTGAGGTGTGGTGCGGAGATGCCATCGTTTGACAAACACAGTGCCGCAACTTCGCTGTGTGCGTGCGGCTACTGGTATGCGTTTGCTCGCGGAAAGAGGGCGGGGCGGCGTGAGGGCGGTGTGAGGGGGGTGTGCCGAGCGTTGCGTGGCGGCGGGTGCCCGCTGCGACGGCTGCGCGCGGCTGCGCGGCTGGCCAGGAGGAAGTCGGTGGGGCGGGTGGGAGTCGGTGAATGGTGGCTGCCAGTCCTCTGGGAGACTTGAGACTGCGGGCGGCGCGGGCGCGGCCACTTCGCAGCGTGGCGCGATCGCGCGAGACCGGCACTGTATCGCACGAGCGATCCGGCGTCCCGGGAGCGTCGCGGGAAGCACCAGCGCGGCGCGAGAGGCAGTCATCCATCCGCAGGCAGCCATGTGTGCGCACGCCTGAGGTGAGCCGATACCCGCCCCTGCTGCGTCGCTCTCTGCGCTTCTGACCGCGTGCAGCTCGGGACGCGCGCCGGCTGCCCGCGGCCGGCCCGGCACGAGCGGAACGAGCACCTTCCTACGCCTGGTTTTCCTCCGCGCTCGCGCGCCGCGTTGCGCCGCGGCAAGTGCCTGGCCCCCGGCGCTCCGATAGGAACAATATGATTTCTGTCCCTCGTGGGCGTCCGGAAGCGAGACGGTATCCGAGCGCGCCGTGAGCGCGTGTTTTCGAGTGAGATGCCGGCCTCTGGACCCGCCCAAGCAGCCCATCCGCGCCGGTGCAGATCTGACGGGGCCCCAGCAGCCGCCTCGGTGCGCGCCCCGGTCCGGACTCGACCATGAGCAAGCAGAAGCAGGGCAAGGGGCGCGGGAAGGGGCCGAAGAAGACCTCGAAGGGTCCAGGCACGCCTGGGCGCGGCTCAGGAGGTCCTAGAGCGCCGCCGAAGGACGTGTTTGTGGTGAGCCTCCCCGCGCGAACGCATGCCTGCCGATCTCCACGTCCCCCGATGGAACGCCCGGCGCCACGGCTGCGGCGCTCGCGCCGCGGGCAGCCGCGAAGCGACTGCTGTGCCTGCGGCAGGCAATGATCGGCGCTCGCGTGGTCTGTCCGCGGCCGCACTGGAGCCGCGGACGCCCGGCCGTCGTTGAGATGGTCAGAAGGCGCCTGGAAAGCGATCGTCCCTGCGTGATGGGCCCGCGAGCCGCGCCCTGCGCTTGCTACCCTGTTGGAGGGATGTGGCAACTTGCGCGGATTCCGGCGGCTCCGGCCGCGTTCCGGGCTCCTCCCAATGCGTACCTCGCGTGCCCATTCCTAATCGATCGCGTACCCCAGAAATCTCGGTAATTCCCCGCTGTGGGACCGAGCACGCGGCCACGGCGACCGACCACGGCCCTCTCCTGGCGCCCGCCCGGCGTTTCGCGACCTCGCGGCCTGTTCGCCCCGTCGATGCGGTCTTTCCCAGGCGCCAGCACGCTCCCGCGCCCGCTCCCTGCGAGCGGGACCCGCGAGCGTCGCGTCCTGGACCCTGCAACCACCATCCTTGTCCTGCCGCCTCTGGCCTCGTCCCCGCCCGACGCGATCCCGCCGCCCGGCCCCCCCCGCGCGTCGCAGGACGACGATCCGGTGACGCTCGACAAGCGCACCCACAATGTCCGCGCGTGGTGGAAGACGCTCACGCCGGAGGAGCGCGCCCGCCGCCTCGCCGTGTCCGTGGCGGACCTCCGCGAGGCCGCCGACCGCAACCGCTACCCCGAGGAGGAAGTCATCGTCGCGGAAGGTACCCTCCGCCCCCAACCCTCCACACACCCCCCCCCACACACCCGCCGCATCACACACAGCACTTGGCCGCCGCTGCCCGGCCCCGCAGGCTCCGAGCTCGTCGACATCGCGGACCGCGACCTCCTCGAGACCGCCCTGAAGCGTTTCGTCACCAAGGGCACCTGGAAGCTGTGGCTGTGGCCACGCGGCACCCCACAACCCCCGGACGTGGAGTTCACCGAGAGCGACGCGTTCCGCACGTGGTACCGCAAGAACGTCGTCGGCCCGACGCACGCCAAGTACCTCCCGGACCTCGACGTCAAGCTCGAGACGGATGACGAAGAGGCGTTCCGTAAACGCATCAGCGCGTTGTACGCGAGGGCGGCGGCGATCCGTTCCGGGACGGAGGAGCCCGCGGCGGCGGCCGCGGGCGACGCGGACGGGAAGCCCGCGGGCGAGGGCAAGCCGCTGGGGCGCGGCGGCGGCGAGGGCAGGGAGCGGGAGGGCGGTGTGCCGCGTGGGCGCGGCGGCGGGCGGGCCGCGCCGCGCGTGCGCGCGACGAGCGAGCAGGTGCAGGCCGCGCGCGACATCATGGCCGTCGGCGCGATCGACCGCGCGCTGCGCGAGGACGAGCACGTTCTGTTGCACCGCGCGGTGTTCCGGCCGGTCGTGCGCGACTTCGTGGAGCGGCTGTCGCAGCAGGGCATCCCGACGCAGAGCTTCGAGGACGCGGACAACAGCGCGCCGGTGCGGTTCGTCCCCGAGGACTTGAGCCTGCTCCCGCCGGAGGAGGTGTCTCAGATTGCAAACTGGATCATCGAGCGGATCGACGCGCTGGGAATGCGCTTGCGCTCGGAGACGAAGGACGAGGCGAAGGAGCAGGACCCGGACGAGACGATGGGCGACGTGGACCTGTTCTGCTTGGAGATTCCGGGCCGACCGAAGCGCGCAGTGCCGCCGCCCGCGCCCGGGGCGGGCCCCGAGGCCGCGACGACGTCCGCGGCCGCGGAGGCGGCTGCGGCGGTCGAGGCGCTGCAGGGCGCGACGGAGGAGGAGATTGCGGGCGGGGAGGTGCGCGTGAACGACAGTTGGTTGTCGCACCTCGCGCGGCGGACGCTCGGCGACGACGGGCAGCCGCGGCTGGTGCGCGACGGCGAGGACGCTGCGGACGTGGGGCTCGTGGTGGAGTGGGTGTACGGCGCGATCGTGTCGACGGCGGAGAAGGGCCGCGAGGCCGCGCGGTCGCTGCTGCTGATGTCGGCCATGACGGCGCGCGAGGCCCATGAACAGCTCATGTCGGTCCTGCAGGAGCTCCACCGGCAGGTGCGTGGCGGCCCGCCGCGGCGCAGCACGCGTGCATCACGACGCTTGCGCTGTTGTCCATGACATCATGCTCGTGTGGTGTTGCGCGCGTTCGATTGACCATTCGATGCGTCCTGCGGGCGCTGGTTGCAGGACTCCATCCTCAACCACGGCAAGCTGCTCCTGTCGACGATGGTCGACTCCCGGCGCTCGAACCGCACGATGATGGCGCAGCACCCGCAGCTCCTGGCGCTGCAGCAGGAGCTCGCGCAGTGCGTGCTCCCGGACAAGACCCGCGACGAGGCCGCGCTCGAGCGCATCGCGGAGCGCGTGCGGGCCGAGGGCCTCGAGGGCAACTGGCCGGCGCCCGACGAGACCATCATTCAGATGCTTCACAGGGAGGGTCTGCTCACGGACGCGAGGGTGTACCACAAGAAGGAGCGGCACATCCAGAAGACCCGCGAGCAGCGCGTGGTGAGTGCGCGCCGCAGGCGCGGTGCTACGATGCCTGCCCCGCACGACGGCGCTGGTGCTGGGCTGCGCGCGGGGGACGGTGGTTCGTGCATGCGCAGCGACCTGGTGCTGTTTCTCCAGCTCTGGTTCGCGCTTTCAACGCGCTGGTCGCCCACGTATCGAACCAGTTGCTCATGGTTGAACAAGTGACTCGTCCATCAAGAAATCCCAACGCGTGTTGCGTCGCAGGTGGAGTTCGAGTTCGTCCTCGCGACGACGGAGCTCAAGCGCCGCCTGCAGCAGTGCGAGAACGCGAAGCAGGCCCCGCGCGCCCTCGACGCCGCCGGCCACCGCGGCGCCACGCGCTCGCAGCTGGCCGACGCCGCCATCGAGGAGCAGGTGGCGGCGCAGAACGCCTACCGCGAGCAGCAGCTCAAGGTCCAGGCCCTCGAGGAGCACCGCATGCGCGTCAAGACCAAGCTCGCGGAGCTCGGCCGCGAGATCGAGCGGCTCGAGGGGTGGGGGCGCAACCTGCTGGTCCTAGTAGACGAGCTCACGAGGGACATTGAGCGGCGGCGCCTGCTGGCGGGCGCGAACGGCGCGGCGGACGTCGAGGAGGGCGGCGGCGCCAACGTGGCGCAGCGCATCGCGATGTATGAGCATCGGTGCAAGTTCTTCACGCGGATCCTGCGCGAGCTGTACACGGACGAGGACGACAGGAACCACTTCAACTGGATCCAGGTGCGCAGTGCGGACCGGCGGCGCGTGCTGCTCGGGGCCTTGCGCGCACCGGCGGTGTGTTGATTGCCGTTGTGGTCTATCTGTCTGTTTCGTACCGTTGCCTGGTCGGCGGCGCGTTGATCCGCTTGTCTACGTGCTGTGTTGGCTCGTGCCGACCACGGAGCCAGCGAGGGCCGCGCGTCGCTGCGGCCCTCCCGGTGTGCGGCACCCTGCACACCGAGCTGCGCCTGGCCTCCCAGAGCACCCTCCAGGCGCTCCGTTTGACCCTTCGCCGCGGGCACCCACGCAGCGCGGGGATAGAAGAGCTCCACAGCACGACACTAGGTCTCCGCATGCCCCCTGCCTCGCATCCCAACACCCCCCACACCTGACTCCACAACCCCCTGCCGCTCTCCCCACAGGACTCCATGCGCGTCATCGAGCACGACTCGCGCGCGCTGTCCGTCATCGCGGCGCACCTCGAGTCCCAGGTCCTCAACCTCGCCTGCGACGACCTCGGCCAGATGGTTTCATCACAAATCACACTCCCGGTCCTGCGTGCGCGGCTGCACGAGGCCGCGATGGAGTACCTCGACCAGCAGGCCAAGGCCGTCGAAGCCGGGTTCCTCGAGGAGGCAGAGGCGCGCGAGCGTGCGGCACGGGAGGAGCGGGAGCGAGCCAAGGCGCGACGCGAAGAGGCGATGCGATTGGCGGAGCGGGAGGCGGAGGAGCGCGCGGAGCGGCAGCGCCAGGCGGAGGCCGCTGCGGAGGCCGAGGCGGAGGCGCGGCGGCAGGAGGAGGCGGCGCGGCGCGCGGCGGAGGCGGCGGCAGCGCGGGAGCGGGAGCTGGAGTTGGAGCGGGCTGCGGCGGAGAAGGCGGCGGCGGCGATGCGGAGGGAGCGGGCGAGGGAGAGTGAGAGGGCGAGGGAGCGGGAGGGGCGGCGTGGGAGCGGGAGGGAGCGGGCGGGGGGCAAGGGGCGTGCGGGGGTGTCGGGGATGGAGGGCGCGGAGGAGCCGCGCGGGGGCGCGCGTGGGCGGGACGCGGCGGGCGGTGGCGCGGAGGGCGATGCGCGGGTGCGGAGCGTGAGTGCTCCGCGGCGGGAGGCGCAGGCACCCCCCCCGAGGGTGTCCCCTGTCAGGGTGGCGGCAAACGGGGGGAGTTGCCCGCACAGCGGCGCGGAGGGCGCGGAGAAGCCGGCTGCGTCCGCGAAGGAGGAGGCCGCGGCGCCGCCGCCGCGGGAGGCGTCTGCGAAGCCGGACGCAGCTGCGGCGGCAGCGGCCGAGCCACCGCCGGCGGGAGCCGCGAAGCGTGTTGAGGACAAGCCGCACGACGAGCGGCAGGAGCGCGCACGCAGTGCGCAGGAGGCAGCGGACGCTCGGCCGCAGCCGCCGCAGCAGCAGCAACAACAACAGCAGCAGCAACTGCCTCCGCAGCACGTGGCGCCCCCTGCGCCGCAGCCGGGGCGCCCGCCACAGAGCGGGCCGATGCCGCTTGTGCCGGGCAACATGCAGCCCGTCCCACCGGCGGGCGCGGGGCGTCCTCCGCACCCTGGCTATCCTATGATGCCACACAACCCTCAACTCATGATGCATCCCCGAATGCATCCGCACCACGGCCCGCCGCAGGTGTCCGGCGCGCCCGCGATGCTCCCGCCGCGCGGCATCCCGCCGCCGCACATCCCGCCGCCGCACGCGGCCACGCACGGCCCCCCACACCCGGGACACGGCCCCCCCCACCTCATGCACATTGTCGCGGCGCCGCACCCGCACATGCGCGCGGGGGTGCCGCCGCCGGTCGTCCACAGCGCCGCCGGCATGTCCGCAGGGCCGGGCATGCCGTACCCGGCCATTCCTGCGTCAGGCGGGTTCGGCGCGGGCATGGGCCCGCCGCCGCCGATGATGGTGCATGGGGGCGTGCACGGCATGCGGCCGAACGCGATGGCGCCGGAGCGCGCGCCGGCGCAGCACGCACCGCGCGGCGCGCCGCCGAGGGGCCCGCCGCGGCCGCCTGCGAAGCTGCTGAACGTGCTCGCCGCGGAGTTCGTACCGTCATTCGCGCCGTCGGCGACGAGCTCTGACGCGACGGAGAAGCAGGGCGGGGCGAGCGCGCCGGGCCAGGGCGCGGGCGCGGCGCCGGACGCAGCTCCTGCGCAGACGGACGCCGCGCCGCAGACGGAGGCTGCGCCGGCGGGCAGCGACCCGCACAAGACCCCGCTCTACGCGCCCGTGACGACGATGCCGCCGGCCGCGCCGCCGCCGCCTCCCCCGCCGCCGCCGCGGCAACCGCAGCAGCAGCAGCAACAACAACCATCGCAAGCGCCCAAGCCTCCGGCGCAGCAACAACTGGCTCCCGACACACCGGACCGCCCTCCGCCGTCGCCGCCGCCGCCCGCGCTGCTCCAGCGCCCGGTGGAGCCGTCTGCCGCGGAGCAGGCGCCCACGTCCGCGGCCGCGGCGCCGCCACCGGCCCCAGCGTCGCGCTCGTGGGCGCAGCTCACCGGGCGAGTGCCGGCCTCCCTGACCCGCGGCCCCGCGCCGCTGCGCCCGCGCGGACTGGTCAACAAGGGAGGGGAGTACAACTGCTTCCTCAACGCCGCGGTGCAAGCCTTGTGCCACATCCCGGTTTTCCGCCACGTGATGCTTGGCTCCAACCTCGAGGCCGTGGAGCGCCGGAAGCCGCGCGCCGAGGACCTCAAGGTCCTGCGCGCGCTCGTCTCGGTCGTGCGCGACATGGCCGCGCCGCCGGCGGCCTCGAACGGCGCCGCTCCCGCCGCGCAGGCCCCGCCGACCGACCCAGTGGCGCTGCGCAGTGCGTTGAGCGAGCTGGGTGCGGGCCACGCGGCGTTCCAGCTGTCGGAGATGCACGACGCGAGCGAGGTCCTCGACGGCATCCTGAACTGCCTGCACCGCGCGGACGCCGGCGTCCTGAAGCACGACCCCACGCTGCCGCACAAGGCCCCCCCCACGGCCATCCCGGCCCGGCATCCGCTCCTGCACGGCGCCCTGCAGCCGTCGTACCAGCAGCTGCCCGGCTGGGCGGCCCCGCAGCGCCGCTCGTTCGTCCAGCAGCTCTTCGGCATCGAGGTGCAGGTCCCGCCCGACACCGCTGGCCCAACGGCGGCAGCGGGGCTGCAGCGGCGGCCGCCGCGCGACGTGCTGCACTTCGTGCGGTTCTTCCACATGGTGCACGTGCGCACGCTGCACAAGGCGCGCCTCGCGATGCCCGACGCGCCGCTCGCGACGCTGCTGCGGGAGGTGGAGTGCAACCCCTTGCTGGAGAGTGCGCCGTTTGCCAAGGGCGGGCGGATCGCGGTGCGCGCGGGGGCGGGGCGGCCGAAGACGACGCTGGTGGAGGTGCCGCTGGTGTTTTCGGTGACGCTAGTGTGGGAGCACACCAAGCCGCTGGCGTGGCTGGTGGAGTCGGTGGTGAGTGCGGTGGCGAGCAGCGTCGAGGGGATGGCGTTGGGCGAGGTGTTCGCGAACGTCGAGGGGAACGGAATGCACGCGCTGCGGAGCGTGCTGTGCTTCTGCGACCACCACTACACGGCGTTCGTGCGGGCGGACACGGAGGGTGGTTGGACGCTGGTTGACGACGAGAATGTCGTCTCGCTCGGGACGTGGGACGCGGCGGCGGCGGAGATGGTCAAGAGGAACCTGGCTCCGCTGGTGCTGTTCTACGCCGCGGCGTGAGGTATCATGGGCATGGATTTGGAAGGTAACACGCAAGTGCCATGCATGCAACGTAAGTAGATGTAGGCGCTGCTTCGACGCGGGGGGTAGCGAGCGCCGGAACGGCAGCGCTCGGTCGCGCCTGGCCGTCGCTGCATTCAAGCGGGTCAGGGCCCGAGAGGCTGTAAGTAGTCCTTGTTGATGTCTCTCTTGCGACGCCGCGCAGCGGCGGCCGCGTCCCTGCGCTCGCGCACCGATCTCGCGAGCTCGCACGGCGCACGATCGCCACTGGCCCCGGGCGGCACAGCAACCCACGTGCGATGTCGGAGGGAGCTACTCCACGTAGCTTGTGGTTTTTTCGCACCAAGTTGGCCGCGCTCCTGCCTAGGATTCGACCGCACACGTGTCAAGCTGCGAGGATCCGCCGCGGCCGGCACGCCGAAACGCTCACCCTCGTCAGCCGGCATGTGCCGGCCGCGTTCCGGGCGTCCCGGGGCCTTCTCGAGCACCGCGCGTGTAGTCGCGGAGCAGCCAGTCCTGTCTCGGCAGGAACGAGTGCCGCGAGAGCGCCGACATCGGCGGTTGCAAGGAGCTTGTCACAAGATGAGATGAGAACGGATTGTGTTTGAAATTAAAAGGGGGAGAATGCGAATCGCCCCGCGCGGGAATGAAGGCGGTCGACCGCAGCTCCCCGGTGGCGGGCCCAAGCACCGCGCGCCTCGAGGCAACGCAAGCCCAGGGGCCCAGTCAGTAGAACGTAATGTTCATAGAACATTAGAGTCAGGCCTGCGAGTCATACCCTCGTTCGGACGCATCAAATTCAAGCAGAAGCAATGCACGGTGATCAAGCAACGAAGCGAAGGGGCGCCGCGACGAGCTAGGGCTCGGATACATCAACGGCGGCCACGTAGTGGGCTGCCAGGACTGTCAGCTGGCATTCCACGCCACCCCTCACTCGTCAGCATTCTCTTCCTCCTCCCCTATTCGCCCGCGCCAAGAGTGATGTTCGGCGCGCGGCTCGCCGGGCACCCCGGTCGACGCCCGCGACAGCCTCTGCGACCCCCCCGCGCGACCCTCCGCTGGCTTCGACGCCGACGTCGCGCCCACGCGCACCGCGCCCTCGAGCGTCTTCTTCATGTTGTCCGCGAACCGCTCGACCGACAGCCCGCCGAGGCTCGGCTGCCCCGGCCGGTGCCGCGACCGCCCTAGGGGTGTCACGGGACCCCTCCAGTCCGACGCGGGGGAGTCCGCGGGCCCGGCGGCCTCGACGTCGAGCCGGCCGCTCATGTGACGGTGCGGCGCGATCGCGCTGCGCGTGGACTGCCGCGCGGACGCCGCGCGCGAGCTCGGCGGCAGTGAGTGTGCGACGCTCTCGCTTTCGACCGACAGAAGGGTGTCCTGCTCGGCCTGTGCGGGCGCGCCGCCGGCGGCGTGCGCCGTCTGGTCGCCGTACCGCGCGAGGGTCTTCTCGAACATGACGTGCACGTCCTCGATCGACAGCTGGGTGTAGTCTGGCGGCGGAAGGAAAAAGTCCTCCGAATACTCCCCCGGCGCGACCGGCGCGAAGCCCGAGAACGCCATCGTCGCGTGCACGGTCAGGATGAGCGGGATCTGCACGCGCAGCGGGAACAGCCCGCCGCGCACGGACCCGCGGATGAAGGCCGACACCCGCTCAAAGGCGGGGTTGCCCGAGCCGAACAGGTCGAGGATCGGCAGCAGCTGCTCGACCTTGAGCGGGAACCCGTCGGCCATCCACCACTTGGACTTGAACGTGCGCACCCTGCGCTTGCGCGGCGCGTCCTTCGTCGCCTTGTCGCGGCTGAGCGGGTCCAACACGTGGTCCTTCACGTCGTCTTCCGGGAGCTGCGCGGGGCGAGGACGCGGGCGCGGACGCAGACGCAGGGTTGGAACGTGCGTGCTGTGCTACTGTGCTCGCGGGTCGTCCCGAGCGCGACTGGCGTGCGAAGGCGCGGCAACAGTGCTGCGCGCGTGGTGGCGTGCCGCGCGGCTCACCTCGAGCTCCGCCAGCTCGTTGTACGTCACGTCCCGCGCCGCGGTGTTCGCCGCCTTCGTGATCTCCTTCCCCACCAGCTGACACGTCATGTCCATCAACGTGCACTCCCAACCATCGACCATGTCGAGCGCCTCGAGGCCGAACAGCGTGCGGCTCGGCCGCAGCGCAACGCCCTCCGCCGCGATCCGCACCCGCGTCGGCCCCTCCCGCATGATCTCGTCCACGTCAGCCTCCACATCCAGGTCCCCCTCGCGCGCCTGCTCGGCGAGCGGCAGCACGCGGCGCTTGAGGTGATCGCACACCAGCACCTTCGGGCGCGTCTCGGACTCCCCCGCGCTGAGCAGGACGGAGAACGGGCCGCGCTTCCACCGCGGGATGATGCCGGACGAACGCTTGTCGATCCCGCGCAGGTTTCCATCGATGCGGATGTAGTGGCCCGACTTGTATATCGTGTACGTGTCGCTCGGAGCGACCTTGCGGAGAATGAGGCCGAAGATCGGCGACCCGAGGTCCCACGAGAGCTGCAGCCGGAAGTCTGGGAGGTTGCGAAGCGCCTCCACGAGCCTGCGGTGCGTGGGGCGCGGCGGGCGGACGCTGTCGACGTCGCCTGACGGGGTCCCTGAGGAAGCGCATGCGCGGGGGGCGCGTTGGCCGGGCTGCGCGGGTCGCCGCGCGTGCGAGCGGGGTGTGCGGTTGTTGTCAGGGGCGCACTTGGGTCGAATTTCGTCGAGCTTCGTGAGCGCGCTGGTGACCCACGCGCGGTACAGCATCTTCGTGATGTCCCTGTCCTCGAGCGCCACGGCCTCGTCCATCGCGGTCCACCCCCGAGCGCACCGCGCCGACACCGGGAACCCCCGCTGGAGAAGCAGACCGAGGCACTGCCGGCGGCGCCCGACCGCCGCCAGGTGGAGCACCGTGAAGCCCTGGGAGTCCACCTGCGTCCATTGCTCCCGCGGCGTCGCGTCCAGCCACGTCGCCAGGCTCAGGAGGTCACCCTCGAGCGCTGCGGCATGCCCGGGAAAACGATCCGTTGCGTCGCCCTCGAAGGCGCCCTGGCCCGCGTCGGACCACCCTCTCGGACTCGTGAACCGGAAGAGCTCCGCTGCGCAGGAAATGGGCCCGCACCGGGCGCGCAGATCTCAGCCAAAGAGCACCACTGGCTGTTCGGCGTCGACGCCTCGCGCGGCGTCAGCAGTGCGCTTCGCGCGGAGGGGCGCGGCGTGCGCGTGCTTGGGGACTGGGGCTCACGTGGGGGCGCGTCGTCCGGGATCGAGACCTCGAGGGCCGGCCGCGCGGGCGTGGTTTCCCACGGGAAGTGCTCGGTGCAGTCGTGCCACTCCTCCTCGCGTTGTCCGTCCCACGCGCCGCTCGTACGCTGCGGCGTTCCCGCGAGCATGTTGTGCGACCCAGGAAGCTTCTTCTCGGGCGGTTCGACCGCCGCCTCGGACGCGCGCGCTCGCGGAATCGGCGCGTCGAGTTGCTGGCAGGCAGCTCGCGCGCCGGCGACTAGAGCGGCGTCACGTCGGAACGCAGCGCATCCTGCGCCGGGGCTAGACGCTGCGCCCCCGCACGACGGGGCGCCCGCGGACAGACGCAGCGGTGGGCGCGGTTTCGCCGAACGATACGCCCAGGGGGACTAGGCGACCGTTCTGGGCCGAAACGCGATCGAACCGAGACGCTGCCCGGCGTGCACTTCGACAAAGAGGTACACGTGCCTACGGACCGGCCGGGAGCGCGATGCGGTCGGTTGCGTCGTCGCGAGGAGCGAACGAGGTGCAGGGCGACGACAGCAGCTCCGGTGCGGCGTTAGCGGCTGGAAGCGCGGCGCTGGTTGTGGAGGGCGGCCTCGGCGACGTGGGCGGGGCGGCCGCGTCCGCCTGCCGAAGTGGGCGCGGGCCGCGTGGGCGGTCCAGCGCAGGAGACATCCTGTCGGGGGAGGAGTCCAGACGCGCTGGACCGACCTGCCGCGGTCGGGCGGGGGATCTTTGGAGCCGGCGGGGAGGCACATGCGGCGAACTTGCCGGGGACGTGCTCGGCCGCGGAGTATCTCGCGTTGTGAGCGCGCCGTCGGTCGGGCGGTGGCGGCGCCAGCAATGGGAGCCCCAGCACTCGCGGTCCTGGACTGCGAGGACGATGTGGACGTGCCTGAGCTACAGTTCGATCTCGGAGCGCCAGTGCAGGGGTTCGACTCGCTGATTTACGACCGCAGCGACGCGGCAGGCGCCGTGTTGGACGTGCAGCCCACCGCGACGGTCCTGGCCGTCGCGGAACCGACCCCTGCGGCGTTGCTTCGCGGCGCAGACGGCGCTCATCTGCAGGACACGCGCGTTGCGAGCGACGAAGAGGGGGGCGGGGCGGAGCGCGTGGCCGGGCAGGGGCAGGAGAGGGCCGCGGCGGCAGACGACTTCATCGAGGTCGCTGCGGTCGACGGCGGCGACGAAGCGGGCTCCGGCGACGACGCGGCGCTGCGGGAAGCGACGCAGCCGAGGTAGGCGCGCCCGGCGTTGCCTCGAGGCATTTTGACTCCGGCGGGCGGTTTGCACGCGTCGCTTTCCGCCGTGCACGCACCTCGTGGGGCCGACGGGGCCGCTGCCGGCGCGCAATAATGTGTTTGGGCCAGGCAGGGGCCGGACGGGTCCTCACCGCGCAACGCGTCGTGCCCGCAGGCAACTCACGAAGGCCTCGGGGAAGATTCGATCTCCGCTCGTGCGGCTGCACTCCGAGATCGTGGAGCTCGCGCGCTTCCTCACGCCGCTCGACGACGAAGTGCGGTGCCGCGAGGAGGCCGTCGAGCGCGTCGCCGCGGCCGTGCAGAGCATCTGGCCGACCTCCCGCTGCGAGGTTTTTGGCTCGTTCGCGGCGGGTCTCTTCCTCCCGACGTCCGACATCGACCTGGTCGTGCTCGAATCCGGGTGCGGGAACGTGCAGAGCGCCCTGCAGGCCCTCGCGAACCTGCTGTCGCGTCAGGGCCTCGCACGAGCCACCCAGGTGAGCGGAGGGCGCTTGGACTGCATCGGCCACGCGTCGCGGCGCGAGCAGCGGGAGGCCGATTCGTCCTGTTTCATTTTTGCGCTCGCAGGTGATCGGGAGGGCGAAGGTGCCGATCGTGAAGTTCACGGAGGTTCGATCCGGGTTCAACTTCGACGTGTCGTTCGACGCCGCGAACGGGCCCGAGGCGGCCTCGATCGTGCGCGGCGTCATGACGCAGCTGCCCATGATGCGGCCGCTCACGCTGACGCTCAAGATCTTCCTGCAGCAGCGCGAGCTGAACGAGGTGCGCAACGAGACGCCTGCCTGCTGCGCTCGCCGGTGTGCCCGCAGCGAGCTCACGACGCGAATTGCGTCGAAAAATAACTGCAAACGCACCGTCACGCTGCTGCGTCGCGCTGCAGGTGTACACGGGCGGCATCGGCTCGTACGCGCTGCTAACGATGGTCGCGTCCTTCCTGCTGACGCACCCCGACACGCGCGACCTCATCAAGCAGGCGCACAGCCGCGCGCCGAAGAAGGAGTCCAAGAAGCGCTCCAGGTCGCGGGACCTCGGCCGCGCCGCCCCGGAGGACGCGCGCAGCGCTGCTCCACAGGCCCCGCAGAGCCAGGCGTGGGGGCTCTGCCTCGGCTCCGTCCTGTGCGACTTCTTCCTCTTCTACGGGCGCCTGCTGAACGTGCAGGAGGTCGGCGTGTCCGCGCGCAAGGGCGGCGCTTTCTTCTCCAAGCGGGCGCGCGGGTTCTTCTCCCACGACCGCCCGTACCTCATCGCGGTGGAGGACCCGAACGACAAGGCGAACGACCTCGGGCGGAACAGCTTCAACTTCGGCCGCGTCCGCGCCGCCTTCGAGTGGGCCTACCAGTGCCTGACGTCGCCAGCGAAACCCACGGAGAGCCTCCTTGGGCGCATCGTCCGGCTGGACCCGGTCAAGGACGAAGCGCTCATCATGCGCAAGATCCACACCGACGCGCTGCGGGGCGTCCCGCCGCCGCGCCCCTCGCGCCCCAAGCGCGAACCCACGGCGGTGGAGGCGATGGATTTCGACGCAGTGTTCCGGGGTGTGCACGAGCGGTTCGGCGCGGGGGGCGGCGGCGAGGAGCGGGGCGGCGCGGGCGGGGATTCGCCGCCGAGGAAGCGCCGGAGAGAGGAGAGGGCGGCGTTCGAGGGCCCGCAGGGAGAGATGACGGTGGGTGTGGGTGCGCGGGGCAAGGAGAAGAAGGGCCGGCACGCGTCCAAGGGCAAGAAGACGTCGCGGGACGGGAAGGAGAAGCGCAGCAAGCGGAAGTGAGGCCGCGGAGCGCTCAGCTGCGCCTGTTACATCTCCAGCTCGATAACGCGCTTTCTTTGTACTTCGCTGACCTACGAGCACCCTCACCGCGAGGATGCCGAGCGACCGAAATGGTACGGCAGGCGAAATGGTTCTGCATCGCCGCGGGCCACGTAGGGACGCGACATCACAAGTCTCGCACGCGCGTGCGTGCACCGCTGCGTGCTGCGTCACGCCGCGGTCCAGGGGTTGTCCTGCGGGTTCTGCAGCCGCCCCATTTGATAGTCCAGGAACGCCTGCTCGATCTCGGCCTCCGTGTTCATCACGAACGGGCCGTACTGCACGATCTTCTCCCCGATCGGCTTCCCGGCGAACAGCAGAAAGCGCATGCCCTCCGCACCCGCGCTCGCCTCCACAAGGTCGCCCTCCCGCGCAAACACCACAGCGTGCTCCTTCGCGACCTTCTGGCCGCTCAGCTTGCCCGCGCCGTCGCACACGTACGCGAACGCGTTGTACTCCGACGGCACGTGCTGCTGGAAGGTCGCGCCCTCCTGCAGCTGCACGTCGAGCATCATGCCGGGGTTGCGCAGCGTGATGACCCCCTTGGTGCCCAGGGCCTCTCCGGCGAGGACGCGCACGGTGACGCCGTCGGCCGTCGCGACGGGGATCTTGTCGGCTTGGATGTCCTGGTACTGCGGCTTGCACATCTGCGCCCGCAGAACAACCCAAAAGCTTACTTGTGGAACTGCTGTTGTCGACACACACTGTCAGGGGGTAGACACCCCTGGCCCCCACAGCACCTCTAGGACAGGTGCGCAAGCAGAGGACAGGGACTTCTTCTGACTGTATTCACTAACACAGGCTACTGGCTCTCGCAGTGAGCCTGCTCCGACAACAGTCAACGCGGATCGGAGGGGCGCGAGGAGGAAGTTACCGACCAGAGCACCCTGGGATCCCCCCATCCTCTGGCTCTCAGGATCAGGGTGCAACTGACTCTGGACGGAAACTTCCTCCTCGCGCCCCTCCGGTGCGCGTCCGCAGAGTGGTTTGATGAGCGGGTAGCGTCGGAGGACGCGTTCTCGCGAGAGCGGGGCATCCAAACCGGCACGTTGCATGGCACACCGCGTGCACGCACACAACGCCGGAGCGCACCTTGTCCTTCGCGGGGAGGTTCTGCCACAGCTGGAACCCCCAGAGCGGCTCGCCGGGCTCCATCTCGGGCATTTCGCTGTGGATGATCCCGCGCCCAGCGGTCATCAGCTGCGGCCGGAGGGGGGGGTATTGGCAAGGTTGGCGCGACGGTCGCGGTCGTGGCCGTGCGTGGAGCGCGACCGCGACGGGGGGTGCGCGCTGCGAGGCGCTGGCGTGGTGGTGTGTTATCATTATAATTCATCGCAGTCAGTCAGACCTGGACGCCGCCGCTCTTGAGGAGGCCCTCGTTGCCGCACGAGTCCTTGTGGCGCATGGAGCCCGTGAACATGATCGTGCAGGTCTCGAAGCCGCGGTGAGGGTGGTCCGGGAAGCCCGCCGCGGCCTGCAGGGCGATGGGCGTAGATAGCTAGCTAGCGTCATTGGCGCACACACACACGCATGTCTCAAGTAAGGTCCTTGATAATGCAGTGGGAGGATGGCCGGCGTTCGAGGTCCGTGGAACGATGGTCTTGCAGGTGCGGTCCGCGTGGCGCGGTTCTGTGCGCGAATGGCGCGCAGTATGTGCGACGAGCGGCGCGTTTGGACCTGCGCAGGTGCTTCTGACCCCGGCCAGGCACCACAGGCCGTGACATGTCACTCTCCGACATCGCGCACAACACAACTACCAGCGAGGACGCGCAGGCATCGCGAACGGCCCGCAAATAGACCTCCCGTGCTCGTCGCGCGCCCTCACTAAGGCCCTCAAGTAAGGCAACACGCGCCCGTCGCGGGGCGCCCGGTGCACGGAACAGTGCGGGCGCGACGCACCTCCTCGGCAGGGCACCTGAGCTCGTCCAGCATGAGGAACGGGTCCAGGTTGCGCAGCGCGGGCGTCCCCACGGTGCGCGTCACCCGCACGCCCGCGCCCTCCATGGTCTTGTGGCCCTTCACGATCTTCGCGACGGCGCGGTGCATACTGAACGTCTTCTCCGACTCGATTCCCGGCGCGGGAGTCGCGAATGCGGGGCCGCGCGCGGCCTGCGGCCCCTCGAGACGCGATGTGCAGCCGACGCGGGGCCGGAACTTATACTGACCGTCAGGTGCGACGGGAGGCCGACGCGTCGTCATGGGGCGCGCGCCGCCCGCCGCGCGGGCAGACGGAGCGTTGGGGCGCCGCGAGGCCGTGTGGCGGAGCACTCCAGGCCCCGTCGTATTACGTGTGGTGTTTCTCCAGATTGTCTGAAGGCCCTGTCTGCCCTGGTGCCCTCGGGAGGCGGCGATGGCGGCTGTGTAGACGTGGTAAGCGGATCAGAGCGCAGAGATGGCGCCGGATTCCGCGGCGACGTCGCGTGGCGTCGGCGGGGGCGCTGGAGGTGAGCGCGAGGGTGCGCCCGTGGCGCGGGGCGACGAGCCGGGGGGCTCAGAGCGCGGGGGGCGTTTGCGGGGCGAGAGCTTGGTGGACACGAACGACGACGACCAGGCAGACGAGGACTTTAGCGAGATGGACATGTCGTCTGGATCGGAGGAAGAGGACAGCGATGAAAGCAAAAGGTGCGCGCGGGCCGGCGGGGGCTCCTTGGCGTCGCACCGGCGCCAACTGGGCGCTTTGGTGGCTCTGCGGGTCGAACTCGCGCCGAAACGATCACATAGTTGGCGTTTGACCGTCGGAGCCGCGAGGAAACGGCGTTCGCGCCACTTGGCCTCTCTGGCGTTGGGTCGCGCGCGCGGCGCGCAGAACGCGCCTCGAAACGCAGCCCGTCACGCGTAATCAGCGGCATATCGAGCGCGCCGTCGTGCCGGCCCGTCGTTCGCCCGCGACCTATCGTCCCGGCCCGCTTCTGCGGCTCCCATCGCACGTCGCAAAGCTCCGCAGCGCGCCGACGCCCGCAACCGCCCGTGCACGCACGCCGCCCTGGCTCCCGAACGCCGCACGCGACAACGACGCGACCTCCCCGTCACGCCGCGCGCCGCAGCACGGACCAGGGCCGCAACCCCAGCGCGACCGATGGCGGCGAGACCTCGGATGACGACGCGGACTACGTGCCCGGACAGCGCTCCCCAGGTGCGACGCGGCGCCGTCCACGAACGGCGCTCCCGTCCAAGCCACCGCGTCTGCGCCCGCGCGGACGGCCGCTGGCGGTAGGAGTAGTCGTGCGTGCAATTGACTTGACACGCTGTCTCGGTCCGCTCGCGGCCGCAGGCGGGCCGCACGCGACGGGCGAGGGCGCGGACGGCGACGACGACAGCGCGAGCGACGACGACGAGGCCGCGGACACCCCCGCCGGGCCGCCCCGCCGCCGCCGGCACAACCACGGCATGCACGAGCCCGAGTTCGAGGAAATGGCTCTCTCGGACGCAGACTCCGACTCCTTTGTGTCCGGGGACGCCGACGCGCTCGCGAGCGGCGCGGACCGCCTCTCCGCCATGCACGGCGGCGCCACGCCGGACCTGGGCGCCCCGGGCGGCGCGTGCGACGATAGCGAGGTCGCGCGGCCGTACCTGACGCGCGGGCGGGCGAGGGACGCGGGCGCGGCGGTCGCCGAGCCCGACGCGGAGCTGGAGCGCATGGAGAGGCAGCTGCCGCTGATTGCCTGCGACGCCGACGCGATGGCTGCTGAGAGGGAGGAGTGGGGCAGGTTTCTGTCTGGACTGGCCGACATTGGGGGGGGAGTCGGGGGCGTTGACGGCGGTGGCGACATGGTGCGTGCGGCGCGCGCGGTCGAGGGTGCGCGCTCGCTGTGCGCGGGGGTGTCGCGCGCGACGTGTCTGACGGCCGGGGGGTGTCTTGTTTTGGTCCTGAGCGCAGGTGGAGCCGCCGGGGATGCCCGGGCAGGACGATGCGGACGATGTCGACTTCGACGTGCGCGTGGAGGAGTATTTGGAGGGGTCGTCTGACGAGGACGACGACAACGAGCGCATGATGCAGCGCTTCCAACGGCACTGGGGCGCGTGGCGGCGCGAGACCGCCGCGGACGACCAGGCCGCGCACGCCGTGCTGCACGACGAGGACGACGCCGTCCTCCAGCCCCCGCTCAACCCCTACTTCGAGCGCCGCGAGGGCGAGGAGGGACTCTCAGACACCCCCGGGGAACTCTTCAGCCCGACGCAGCTCCGGCGGCTCTACCGGCAAGCCGCCAACCACTGCCAGCTGCTCGTGCAGGGCGCGAGCACCGTCGCGCGCGACCCGCGGCTCACGGACATCGCGCAGCGGTACGACTGCATGCTTTCCGAGTTATACCAAGAGTGGAACGGCGCCCTGCTGCGCAGTCAGCTCGAGGGCTGGCCGGCGCTGACCTCGCTGCTCGGGCTGCACCCGGACGTCGGCGTGCACGTGCCGCCCTTCTACGGCGAGTTCGACGAGACGGCGGACGTCCAGCTCGGCGTCGTCGCGGTGCATCCGTTGGGTGCCGTGGACGCGCTGGCCGGGGACGCGGTGCAGCTGCAGCTGGCGCAGGCCGGCGTGGCGAACGTGTCGGACGAGATCCAGACGCGCGCGCGGAAGCTGTCGCAGCGGCGGGGCGTCGCGGGGCCGCCCGGGGTGACGCCGTCGGAGGGCGGTCCGCGGCGCATCGCGGTGGACTTCCAGGTGCAGTGCGCGCTGGACAACGTGTGGCTGCGGCGGCTGTCGGACTTCTGGCAGATGATCCGCGACGCGCCGAACGCGGAGCCCGAGGCGGACGGCGCGGGGGGGGACTCTGCGCCGGCGGTATCGCCGCAGGTGTGGGACGCGCTGCGGAAGACCTACCACGGGTGCTTCGACCGGGCGCTGATGGTGGACAAGCAGAAGCGGCTGAAGCAGAAGTTCCTCGCGAGCTCCGAGGACGCGCTCATCGCGCGGGTGAGCCCCGGCGCGCAGACACACTCCCCGCGCTGTGTGCTGCGATGGGGCTGTACGCGCTCGGCGCGGTCGAGAACCGACGGCGACGCGCCGCCCCCTCCGTCCTCTGCGCGCAGGGTCTGTTGCGGTACGGGTTCCAGTGGGAGTGGATCCAGCAGTGTCTGTTGCCCCCGCACACGCCGGAAGAGATTCAGACGCGGGCGCGGAACAAGGGATCGAGCAAGTACAAGGGCAGCGAGATATACGAGGCCACGCTGGTCGTCAAGGAGCGTCCGCTGACGCCCGAAGAGCTGCACTTCCTCCAGGCTTGCATGCCGAATTTGAAAGGGCAGAACAGATGGAACAACGTCGTTCGCGACGTCGTGTACTGGAGGTGCTCGCGGACGCTGGCCGAGCTCTACCGCAACGCCATCGGGGAGGCCGCGGACCCCATGCGCCGCAACAAGCGGGCGCGGGTCGACCACGAACGGGCGGTGGCCAGCGAGCAGGCGCGCGAGGGGCACGCCACGCCGCCACGGGGGCGCCGGAGGCGCCGGGAGCCGGCGGCGGGCGCGCAGTCGCCGGGCGGGGCGCGGGCGCGGCGCGCCGCGGCCGATCGTCGCCTGCGGCCCGGCGGCGCGTGCGCGGCGAGGACAGCGGCGGCGGCGGCGGTGCCTCGCAAGGCGGCCCGCGGCAAGTCACGGTGTGGATCGAGGCGGGGAGCGAGTGGATCCGCGCGACGATGGGGGAGGAGGAGGCCGCGAAGTACTACAAAGAGCACCCGCGTGCCTACGCGAAGAAAATGGAAGTTGAGGGGGGGACTGTTGCACCCGTCGGGGGGGGGTCCGCGCTGCCGGCCGGGATGCCCCCCGCGGGGATGGTGGACGCTTCGGGCTTCGGGCAGGCGTTCGCGATGGCGCAGATGGCGCCGCAGGGGGGGCTCGCGGACCCAGCAGCGTACTGGCCGGCGTACGGCATGGGGGGGGGTGTCGTTCATGGTATGACTGGCGGCGCGGCAGGGATGATGCCCGGGGAGATGGACGCGTACGGGAACGCGATGGCGGGCGTCGACGGGGGTCTGGCGGCGCAGGGGGGCGTGTGCGTGCCGGGGGGGGTGCATCGCGAGGTCATGGAGATGGGGGATGTGTCGGGCGATGAGGGGGGGTCTGGGCCGGAGCACGCGGGCGGGCGCGGGGCGCGGGGGCTGACTGCGACGAGGCAGCGCGGGAAGGGGGTGCGGGCGGCGATGGACATGCCGGACGACGACAGCGGCAGCGAGGACGAGTCCGGGGGGAGTGAGGGGTTCGAGGTGGCGCGCGAGAGGGCCGAGGGCGAGGTGCGCGGCGGCAAGCGCGCTGCGGCGAAGAAGGCGAGGCGTGTGGGGGCCGAGAATGCAAGCTGACAGTCTTCGTGCGCACTGTGAAAGGATGTTGCAGGCTCGATCTTCTCCTAGACCTCGAGTGAGACGTCGGGAGAGGCGCAGCGGGTGCCTGACGCTGACAGCCGAACGCGTGCGTGGGCGCAAAGCACCGCACGCGCGCGAGCGAGGCGTGTTCGTGTGCATGCAATTCACACGGCCGCACCGCCGCACCCAGCGTCCCTCTCCCGCCCCGCCCGCGCTCGCACGCGCGCCACCTACTCGTCCATGCAACACAACGTCGACTCGCGCGATTAAGTCCGCAGCGGAGTTTGCAAGCCAACGGTAATTCCAAACCGTGCAACACAACACCGAACCCGCGCCCAGGCCGTTCCAGCTCGCCGAAACACCGCCAGGCCCGGCCCGAGGTCGCCCGCCGCCACGCACGCGCCCTGCTCACGTGGACGCGGCCCAGTACCTGACGTCACGTGTCTTGTTCATACCCTTGACGTGGTCCATGAACTTGGTGTCCACGTGGAGCTCGTCCGCGAAGTCGAGCTCGTCGCCGCCGTCCCCGCCGAAGTCGAACGGCTCCGGGTCGCCCGCGCCGTACCGGATGATCTGGGGCAGGCGCGTCGTGAGGTCCACGACGGTCGACTGCACCGACTGTGCGTTGTCGTGGCTGACGATGAAGTCGATGTCGTGCGACTGCGGACGCGAGCACGGCAACGAAGAATCGGTTCAGATCCCGAGGAGGCGGCGCGGTGGTCTCTTGCGCGAAATACGTCGAGAATTCATATCATAAGATCCTCAGCATCAGCAGCAATCGAGTGATCCAAGGCGGCATGCTCGAAGCGTCATGGCGTGGGGCGGGGAGGCGCTCACGTCCTCGCAGAAGGCGGCGTAGTCGACCTCGTCCTCGTTGTCCACCGGTACGGACGAGCACAGCAGCACGCCGCCAAACGACTCCAGGACCCCCGTGACGATGGGGTCGTCCGGGATGCGGACGCCGACGGTCTTGCGGTTCGCGCGCTTCCGCGACGCGCTGTCCATCACCTGCGGGGGCGAGCGGCCGCGGCGCGCCGCCGTCAGCGACACAGACCGAACGAAGAGCAACCAGACCTGCTTTCTTGATTCAAAGCACGTCGGCGAGGAGTATGTCTGCGCGTGATGGCCCGCGAGGTGCGCCGGCGAGCCAGGAGGTGGGTTTCCGTTCGCACCTGCCGCGGCATCTCCTTGCTCGCCTGCAAAATGAAAGTATAGGGTCCAGGGAGGGCGGCACGGGCGGCTTTGAAGGCGTTGAACTCGGGACTCTGCGGGAACCCGACGGTGTACTGCGCGATGTCCTTCATGTCGCGACAGAGGATCGACAGGGGCTTCTTCGGGTCCGCCTCCTTCGCCCTGCAGCGCGCGCAGCCCGGTCAGAGACGTTGGCAGCCGCGCGTGGTCCCGTGGAGCGACGTGCGGGGCTCCCAGGGTCCGTGCTCTCGCGCACAGCATGGCATAGTCCAGAGAGGGCCCCTGCTGGGAGGTCCGACCCATGGCGTGGCCGTCCAGGCGCGCGTGCGTCCGATAGAGGTGGGTGCTGTTGGGCCGCGCTGCGGCGCCGTGGGGCGCGGCGCGGGGCGGAATGGCGTCGCGCCGGGCTGCGGCGCACCTGTAGAGCCTGTCGACGGCCTCGCGGTTGTGGAGGTCGCACACAAAGGCCGGGTTGGTGTCGGTCTGGATGATGCCCACTGCTCCCTGCTGGAGCATCTGTCCAATCTGCGCGAGCTTCCACGCGGTGCCCTCATGGACGCGCAGGTACAGCGGCTCCTCCCTCCTGACCTTCATCTTCTCCTCGCGGTACTTCGTGCGCCGCGCCGCGGGGTGAGCGCGCGTCGCGCTGCGGGCAAGCACACAGGTTGGGGCGAGCTCAGATCGGTCCGAAAGCTTCGATTCCTGGATCCGACGGCGCGGCCTGCTCGAGTGCTGTACGCGCGTTCTGTCCCGGGGAAGCCCGGGCATGAGTCAGGTCTGGGGGCGGCAGGGCGGAGGAGGGTCAATCCAACCGCCCGGAGTGCGGGCCCGCGGCGCGGTGGGGCGTACCAGCGGCGCGAGGGAGGCTTGGGGCGGCTGCTTCGCGCGAGGTTGTATGTCAGGGGCCGGCACTGGGCGACGGGGCCCCGGAGCGTCTGCACCGGCATCGTTGCGGGCGCCCCTAGGCTTCAGTTGAGGTCTAGGTCGATTGTGGAAATCAGAGCTCGATCGAAGGAGGCTGTGAGGGCACGGAAACGACGAGCCGGCGAGCGTTGCGACAGTTGCTCGGGCGCGCGAGCCGGTCGAGCGAAGGGTCGCGGGCGAGGCAGGGAGTTGGCCCCACTGACTCAGTCCGAGGCTGGAGTTGGACGCGAGGCCCCTGGCATGGCAACGAAGCGACGACCCGAGGCGGGCGATCCTCACGCCGCCGCCAGTACGCCCTCGCGATCGCCACGGCAGGCTCGGCGCACAATCGTGATGTTTCCAGACAACAGGTTTCAGGTTACAATCAATGCCGATCGACGGAGACAAACAGGTCGTATGCTGACAGGCGAGCCCGCGCTTCGTGTTGCTCGCTCAGCTGCCGGCGCGGGGCGTCCCCGCGAACGCAAGCAGGGCGAGGAGGCACACCAGGAGCACCGTCGACGCTGCGGGGGCCGCGCCGTCGCCGGGGCGGCGCGCCTCGCCCTCGCGCTGCACGCCCTGCTGCTTCTCGAACAGCCCGAGCGCGACGGACCACGCGAAGAAGATCCCCAACACGTCCGGCATCGACGACATCCCCGGAACACCCTCCGCAAGAGCGCCAAGCCGCAGGCCCTGCTTGTTGCGCGGCGGCGGGTACGCGCCGCTGACGTACTGCGTCTGCAGCGACTTGAACGCCCACGAGGCCGCCTCGAGCGCCGCCGCCGCCAAGACCACCGCGCCTCCGATCTGCATCGCCGTCGCGTCGCCGTTGGGCGCACCGTCCGCGAACGGCACCTTCTCGAGCGCAACGATGGCCCCGGCAGCCGCGGCGAGCGCCGTGGCCGCGCCGTGCGCGACGGCCTGCCCGCGCACCAGCCGCTGGTGCGCCCCGCGGCACGATTTGCAGTGTTTCGTGTGCGAGTGGAAACGGTCCATCAAGTCCTTGCGAGACAGCTCCGGGCCGAGGCGGTCGATGTACGAGGCGTCCGGGCGCTGGAAGGGCCCGCCGTTGCCGACCGTGCTGAGCCACTCGCGGTACGCCAGGGTGTAGGCGTCCGCCGTGGAGGGCATGTAGTACAGGCGCGCGATGCTCGGCTCCGTCACCGAACTGCTGAAGAGCCGCCGCTCGCCGATGTGCAGGAAGACCTGCGGCCGCGGCGGACGGGGGCCGTGGCGTCGCGGACAGGCGCGGCTTGAAACTTGCAGTTGAAATACAAAAGGGTTTGTTAGGTTGATCTGTGCCCACCTGGTCGTCCTCGAGCACGCCG
The DNA here is from genome assembly GCA_916048055.1 of Pedinophyceae sp. YPF-701. NCBI lineage: Eukaryota > Viridiplantae > Chlorophyta > Pedinophyceae > Pedinophyceae sp. YPF-701. The sequence goes on along the minus strand of CAJZHL010000001.1, from coordinate 517,209 downwards.
TTCGCGCCGGGGTGCAGCCAGGCGTCCGGCACGGCGCGGAAGATCCACCGCAGCGGCGCGAAGTCGAACCAGAAGGGGAAGCGCACGACCACGCGGCTGCGGCCCGGCGCCATGGGCGTGGCGTACACGACGGTCTTCGCGGCGAACCCGCGCGCCCGGCAGTCGAGCGCCTGCACGGTCAGGCCTGGCGCGTAGAACGCCGTGCTCTGCGGGCCGTACGCGCCCTGCATCGGCCCGCTGTCCCACGACCCTTTGAAACCCCATCGGCCCTTCTCCACGACCTGCAGGGGCGAGGCACCGGGTCCGGCGTTGTGCGTTGGTGAGAGGACGTTTTTTGGGTTTGAAACGGGGCGTTCGCTGTGTTTTTGGGAGCGGGGGAGCGCACCCGCAGGTCCACGACGCATGCATCCTTCCTGTCCCCGACGGTGCCGTGATGGGTCCACGGAACGTGGCTGCGGGCGACGGGGAGCCGTGAATTGTAAGGTGCGTCACGTCCGCGTGGATTCGTTCGCCGTTGCGCGGACGGTGCACGCCTTCGGTGTGTGAGATTCACCATGCAGGCACACGCGCACGGCGACGAGGCGCGCTCACCTGACGTCCATCACGTTCTCCATCAGCGTGCTGTAGTCGTACGGCAGGTCCCGGACCAGCGTGGTCATCACCCAGCCCTCCTCGTCCAGCTCCGGCAGCACAGGCACGTCCGACGTGTCGCACGGCACGCCGGGGACGGCGGGCGCCAGCTTGACCCACAGGAGCCCCTGCGCGACAGTGCTCTGGAAGACCTGCACGTGGGAGCGCCGGCACGCGCAGCCCACGCTCGCGACGGCGTCCGCGGCCTGCGGGATCGCGGTGCATGCGCCGTCGGGCGAGAAAGTCCACCCGTGGTACCCGCACTCGAGGAGGCCGTCTTCGTTGATGCGGCCCTCGCTGAGAGGGACGAGTCTGTGCGGGCAGAGGTCCCGCATCACGCGCCACGTGCCCTGCAGACGCCGCGACTCGCAGCGCGACGTGCGAAAGTCAGGCTGCGCGGACAGCGGCGGCGACGCACGACGTGCGTGCGCGTGCGGCGGCTGGCGCGTATCGGCAGGTGCGTTGAGGGGCTCGCAGTGTCGCTGGCGCGTGTGTGTTGAATGGGGGGGTGTTCTTGCCTGTTGGTCTTTCCAGATAACGATCTCCTCCGAAAGGAGCGTGAACGGCGTTGGGACGGCCTCATCCAGGTCGTTCTCCTGGCACACCGGCCACCAGTGCGCCTTCCAGTCGAAGTCCTGCCCATCCTGCGCCCGCAGACGTGCCTAGGGGCGCGTTATCAATGGTTCAAACCACCACCTGGCTCCGCCCGTATTGCGCCGAAACTCCGCTCTATGCACAATGCAACGCCTAAACCGCGTCGGAACATCTCATATCACTCCGAATCGGGGTGTAAAACGTCGATTTACGCGTCGGATTTCGCAGAAACGCGCCCGATGGTGTGATTGGGCAGGACAACTCACCTGGGCCTGGCCCTCGATCTTTCCGCACGCGAAGACGGCCTCGCGCACGCCGCCGACGTCGCCGTCGTCGATGGCGTCCTCGACCTCGAAGCGCGGCTGCGGCTCGCTTCCGTTGCCTGCCGGGCACGCCGTCGGTCGGCGACGCGGCCGCGCGGGCCGCACCGTCGTGGGCCCGCCCCGCCTCGGCGGGACCAGCGCCAAGGAGGCCTTGAAATTCGCGCCCTCGGCGCCGGCGGGCTCGGCGCAGCGGGCGTCCCCCGGCGCGCAAGGCCGCCCGGGACAAAAGCCCTTGGCGGCGGTTATGTTGGCTGCCCTCATGCCGTCGGGAGCGCGTCGATCACGAAGCGGACGGCAAGGACGACGGCCGAACAGAGCAGGGCAAACAGGGACTTGGTCTGGCGGGTGTCGAACCGCCGGCTAGTTGTTAGCTCGGGCCTATGTTGCGTAGGCCCAGAGTCGACCTCAGTTGGCATCCTCCCGCATCGGGGCGCCGGGGTAGGCGCGGTTTCGGCCGCTGTCTGGACAGTTGACGGGGCGAGGGCTCCTGAGTGACGCGCACGGGCCGCCTCGAACGGCCTTGGCGACCGCACTGCGGCTTGGTGTGCGCTGACAGGGCGGGGGGATGTCATCGGTTCTACTGAACGACGACCGGCGTCGGACCTCAGCTATGCAGCGCGGACATGTCCGTACAGGCTCAGAGAGCGCTGCGTGTGCGTTGAGGAGGCGAAACGGCTCGCACAGGTGCGCGTCTGAGGCTTCGACGCACCATCGGAGAGCACGAGGCACCCTTCGATGGGCGGCGCCGGGCCCCGGTGCCGACGCCCACTTCGGCGGGGTCGACTGGCAGGCGCTCGCGGCGCGGAGGCCATCGCCCCGGCCGATCGATCGCGTGAAGCGCCAGCGCGCGCACAGGCATGCATGAGCAACTCAGCGGTCCAGCCCGGCACCGGAGCGCGCCGTGCGGCGCAGCCAGCGCGCTGCAACGCCCAGACGCGCGCGGTCCGGGGCAGCGGCACGCGCGTCGCAAGGCCCGGGTGCGTTCAATTACACCCACCTTGTACACCACCGCGCCCACGCGCCTACTCGAGCTCGTAGAGTTTCCGGATGCCGGTCGCGGCGTCGGTCTGCTTCACGAGCGACTCGCCCACGAGCGCGGCGCCGCACCCGGCGTCGTGGATGAACTTGAGGTGGTCGGGCGTAAAGATCCCCGACTCCCCCACCACCATCACGCCCTGCTCCTGCGCCCGCCGCCCGCTCTCGCTCTCCATGATCCGCGCCGTGTTCTCCAGGTCCACCTGCGCGCCACCACCACGTCGCACCACACGAATCTTCGCACCGTCACTCGCGCAATCTCAAACATCAGCTCAGCGCTCCCGCGCCGCGCAGGCACGCCCCGCGCCGCCCGCGCGCGCACCTCGAACGTCCCCAGGTCCCTGTTGTTGATGCCGAGGATGCACCCCTCGAGACTCGGGAGCGCCATCATGCGATCCATCTCCTGCACCGTGTGCACCTCGAGCAGGCACTGCAGCTTGAGCGTGCGCGCGACCTTGATCAGGTACTCCAGGTCCTTGTTCGGGAGCACCGCGGCGATGAGGAGCACGGCGTCCGCGCCGTGCGCGCGCGCCATCATGAGCTGGTAGGCGTCGACGATGAACTCCTTGCACAGCAGCGGGCACGTCACGCCGGCCTCGCGGATCATCTTGAGGTTCTCGAAGCCGCCCTGGAAGTACTTGACGTCGGTGAGCACGGAGAGGCATGCCGCGCCGCCAGCCTCGTAGGCCTGGGCGATGCGCACGGGGTCGAAGTCCGGCTGGATGACGCCCTTGGAGGGGGACGCCTTCTTGACCTCGGCGATGAGGCCCGGCTTGCCGAGGCGCGCCTGCATGTCCCGGAGCGCGCCGGAGAAGTCGCGCGAGGGCTTGGCCGTCTCGTTGGCCTTGATCATGGCCTGGAGGAGCGGCGGGGGCAGGCGCTCGCGGTAGTCGCGGATCTCCTTGTCCTTGTACCACACGATTTCCTCCAGGATGTTGCGCGGCTCGTTGTCCTTGTCCAGCGGAACCTGCGCAGAGGGAGCGGGGCGCGGGGGTGGGCGCGGGCGGGCGGCGAGGGGGGTGGGTGATGAGGGGGCGAGCTGGCGGGGGCGAGGACGCGGTGTTTGGCGCCGCATCGAGGGCGTGGTGGAGAGGTCGAGGAGCAGGAGGGAGGGCCTGGATCGTGCCTTGAAGTCCACGGGGCCGCACGGCTGCGTGCCCACGCCCTGCGGGGGCCTACGACGGATCATGACGCCCTGCGAGCGATCGAGGAGGGCCGCGCGGCGAGCGTCAGGCGCGCAGAGTAGGCAAGCAGACAACCTGCGTGCGTACGGGCGGAGACGGCGGCGAACCCGCGCGGTCCTGGTCGCATAATGCGACCAGAAACGTCAGGCGCAGTTCACGGGACGCGACCTCCGCGGAAAACGCCCTCGCGCGCCGCAGCGAGGAGCATTCATCCAGTGCAGCAAAAACCCGGTGCCGCGGCGCGGCTGGTGGACGGACTGGCGCCTCTATGGCCCCAAAGCAGACCACAAGTAGCAAAGAGAGCGGGAAGGTGGTGCTGGCGATCTGCGGGGGGCCGCCGGAGCGCGGCGGCCGTGCCCTGCAGCGCGGCGGTGCTCTGCAGTGCCGTTGTCGCAGGCTGCAGGGCGACGCGCGGGGCTCTCACCTCGGCAGGGGCGTCCGCAGCAGCGGCACGGGTCGACACGGACGCCGCGCGGGGCCGCGTGTGCGTCTGGGGCGCCGCGGTCCGCAGCTGGGCTGTGCCGGCCCGGGCGCAAGCGGCGTGCATGGCGCAGGCTGTTCGTTCCGCTGCGCAAACGAGTGCCGCGAATTAATGTTGCGACAACGACACGACTGTCGCGGCTCCCGGCCCCGGACAGCAATGTCGCTGCGCCCTAGACGCGCCGAGGACGCCCCAGTCCCCTTTACGCCGTGCGCCGCTACGGCGCGACCGACTCACGAGCGCGCCCCGCCGCGCGGCGCCGGCAAATTGCAACAATTATTGTCCGCCTGTCCCCGCGGTCGATTGCTCCAGCAGCGACACGAGTGCGCCGCGGGCAGCACCTAGGTCTGGAGCTCCAACGCGTCCTCCGCGTCCCGTCCCGCGCGGGCTCGTGATTTTGAGCCGCCCTTTGGCTCGCACACGATCTCTCCTCGCCCCGTACGCACCCCTCGCGGCCTGAAGGGACGAGCAGCACGCCCGCGGGCCTCTCGCCCAGCTCTGGGCCAGCCTACCATTGCTTCGCCCCCGCGGCACGTAGCCTGCGCTCCGCAAGGTCGCGCACGCGGCGAGCGAGGCCGCCATGACTAGGGACTCGCTCAGGAAGCGCGCGGGGTCCTCCCTGGACGCCCAGCGCGTCGGGAGCGATGCCTCTCCACCAAAGCCCAAGCGAGTGCTGCCACTCACGAGCATCTCACAGCTGGTGCGCTCCATCCCACGCCATGCCGCTCCGCGAGGAGACCGTCGCTGTCCCTGCACGCCGTATGCGGCCGCCTGCTGCGCCGCGCCACGGCTGTGCGCGCTGTGCGAGCCCGAGTTGGCTTCATGCAAGTGGCCTTTCGGCTTTGTGGCGGATTGCGTGGCGGTCTTGCGCGGACGTGTGCCTCAGCGCGCGCGGGATCGTAGGGACGAACGTGACGGACGCCGGCCGCGCGTTTCGAGGGCACGTCCGTCCTCGTGCGCGCACTGTCGTCGCTCTGGAGCTGGCACACTTGCAGGCACCCCGCGTGCACTGTCCGCGGCTTGGTCCGCGTCCACGCCGCTCACGAGGGTGTCTGTTGTCCGCTCTGACGTGCAGCTGATCCGGAGGACCCACAAATACCAGTTTGAGGAGCTCTGGCCCGCCCTGAGCCACTTTGGCTCCGTCGTGTTGATTCTGCTGCTCGCGTACGGCGTGCTGGCGTTCGTTGCGGGCGAGATCATGATCCCGCTCGGCGGCCCGATGTTCGCGGTCTGCATTCTGTGGGCGCTCGCGCACGCGTTCGCCTTCGCCTGCACGCACGTCGGCCTTCCACCGCTGCTCGGAATGCTCCTCGCCGGAATGGTGCTCAGGAACATCCCCGGAGACCCCGTGCAAGGCCTGGACGACGACTGGTCCACGAAGATCCGCGAAGCCGGTGCGCCGCCCGCGCCCCCGCCCGCGCCCCCTGCGCAGCGCGGCGGTCACCCGCCCTGCGCACACCAGCCGCGCGCGTCCCCATGCGCCCGCGCAACCCCCCGCCCGCAGGCCTGTCGATCATCCTGCTTCGCTCCGGCCTGGAACTGGACTACCGCGCGATCAAGAAGGCCGGGTGGATCGCGGCGCGGCTCACAGCAATGCCCGGTGTCACTGAGGCGTTTGTGGCCGGCGGGCTGGCGACCGTCATCCTCGGCGTGCCCGTCCTCCTCGGCTTCTCCCTCGGCTTCATCCTCGCGGCCGTGTCGCCCGCCGTCGTCGTCGGCTCGATGTTTGAGATGCAGAAACGAGGGTACGGCATCAAGCAAGGCATCCCGTCGCTCATCGTGGCCGCCGCCTCGTTCGACGACGTCCTCGCGATCACGGGCTACGAGATCTTCATCGGCCTCGCCATCCCCGCGGAGGGGTCTCTCGCCTTCTCCATCGCAAAAGGACCCCTCTCTGTCGTCGTCGGCATCACCACGGGCGTCCTCATGGGCTTCGTCCTCTCCGCAACCAAGGTCCGCCACCCGCATCCAGCGCCTGCGCCTACCCGCTGATCCGCCGCGCCGTCGCCGCTGACGACCCCCCCCCCCCGCCTGTGCGCGTGATGCAGTTCTTTGACAAGCCCTGGAAGCGTCTGTTCGCCACGTTCGGGATCGCGCAGTTCGCGATGTTCGGCTACGCAGCCCTGGGCTTCAAGGGCGCGGGCGCCATGGTGGCGGTCGCGGGCGGCCTCACCGCGATGATCCTGTGGGGCAAGGGCGCGCCGCGCAAGGTCTCCTCGGGCCCCGCGAGCCGCTACGCCCACGAGGTCGAGTCCGGGCTCGCGCTCATCTGGCGCTGGCTCGCGCAGCCGCTGCTGTTCAGCGTGATCGGCGCGGCGGTCGATTTCCGGGAGACGAACGCCGCGACCATCCCCAAGGCCATCGGGCTGGTGCTGCTCGGCCTCGGCGTGCGCGTCGCCGTGGCCTTCTGCGCGGTCATGGGCGGCGGGCTCACGCTGAAAGAGCGCACCTTCATCGCGCTGGCCTGGATGCCGAAAGCGACCGTGCAGGCGGCGCGCGCGAGCGCGCCGCTCGACCTGGTGCTGAGCCAGATGGATCCGGCGGACAGCGAGTACGAGGACTACCTCGACTGGGGCCGCCAGATCCTGACCACGGTGGTGTTCAGCATTATTCTTACGGCGCCGATCGGACTCATTTGGATCAATTCGATGGGGCCGCGGTGGCTCGAGAAGGCGGACCCCGCGGACCTGCTCGGGCTGGTCGACAAGGAGGAGTCGAAGACGGGGTCCGTCGCGAGCCAGCGGATGGCGGACGTGACGGTGCACGGCGACGCGGGGACCGACGACGGTGACAGCGAGTCGCCCAAGGCCGAGCACCCGGCGTCGGTGATGCTGCGCGGCGTGACGTGGATCGTGCGCGAGGGGGAGCGCGCCGAGGAGGGGCCCGTGGTGTCGGACGCGGACGGGCGGCACGTGGTCTCGGATGCCGAGTCGCTGCAGCGGCACAACAAAGTGAGTCAGCGGAGCCTTCTCGGGCGCGCGGGGTCGACGGTGGTGGGGCGGCAGAGCCTGGAGGAGGCGCGCGCGGTGCTCGAGGACGGCGACACGGGCCCTGCGCCGCCGTGGCTGGTGACGCTGGTTCACGAGAGCACCGTGGCGATGGAGGCGCTCAGTCAGGTGGAGGAGGTGTGCAGGGAGGTGGAGTACCACGCGGGGCAGGCGGAGGGGCGGCCGCACGAAGAGGGCGCGCCGGACCTGGCCGGGATGGCCAAGCGCCTCAAGAAGGCTCAGCGCACCGCCGCCAAGGCGCTCTCCAAGGCCGCGAAAGCCGGCATTTCCGCGGGCCTGGAGTCGACGTCGCTGTACAAGGACGCGGACACGGCAGGGAACTTCTGGACGCTGCTGCGGTACCACCGCGAGCTCGCGACGGCGCGGGCGGCGGCGGCGGGGTCGACGCTCGCTGGGCGCGACTCGCGGCTCTCGTGGCGGGACTCGCGGATGTCCGCGATGGGGCAGGTGACGCCCGGGGCGACGCCGAAGCTGGGGCTGGCGCGGCGGTCCGTGGGGCCGTCGCAGGGCGTGGCGGCGCGGGAGGCGGAACAGCGGACGCGAGCAGGACAGTTCGGGCGGGGCGTCTCGAGCCCGCGGCGGCTCGGGCGGCGGTCGTTCGACCCGTCGAAGCGCGTGGTGGAGGAGGCGGACGAGAAGGAGGACCCGAACAGGGTGTGAACTTGGTGGACGCGAAGATGGCGTTGTGACATGAGTCGGGAATCTTTGTGCCGTTCGTTTACTCCCCCCTGTTGCGCCGTGAGCGCCTGCGGGGTCGCTCGCGGCCAGGGCGGTGCCGCGGACGAGCGGAGGCGCCGCTCTGCTGCTGCTGTCCGCTGGCGTGCCGGGGAGTGTTGTGTTAAAGGGGGGGGGGTATGATACAGTATCTCATTCGGTGCTCGGCGCGCTGGGACGTGAGGGCAGCCGCTCGTCACAGCAGCCGGCAGATCTTGTACGGAAACCGAGTCGCGCGCGTTCCTGCGGGAGACTTTCGCTGCTGCGCCCTGCCACACACACACGGCCACACTTGTGCCTTTGGGGGACTTCTCGCGGCCTGTAGGTGGGGCCTTCACCGGGAACAGGTTGTGGATCATCGTAGCCACGTAACCGGCTGCGTCTGGGTGGTTTCCGCGCCGCGGCGGGGAGGCAAGCATGGACCTTGAAGTGACCATAACCAAGTACCCGGAGCACGGAACGGTGCGCGCCGCTCCCGCCGTCCACTGTCGCGCCCCGCGCCCTCCGTGCTCCGGTCCACCAGGCTGTTGCTAGCTGGCGGGGCGGCGCGCCACGACGGGAGCGCGGGGCGCTGATTCCCGGGCACCTGTGCGCAGAGAGCTACATGCCTCGCGCTGCGTCGCTGCCACGCGGCGTCTGAGCGGCTCCTAGTGGGCGCAGAAAGCGGCAAGGATGTGTTTGAGCCGGCCTGGAGGGAGGCGCTGCGTTGTCGTGCCCGTGAGGGCTGCGGCGAGCTCGCGCGAGAGCGAGAGCACCAACGAGCGCGTCGGTTGTCCGCGCAGGTGACGTGCGACTCGATGGGCCTCTACCGGCTCGTGTCTCCGGTGTCTGGCGCCACGCTCGTGACGACGGACCCGAACGAGCTCATGAGGGACCCAGTCTCCGGCGCCCATCTCATGGTCCAGGCTGGAAAAGTGGTTGTGGTGAACCCCGCGGAGTACCAAAAGTTCAACCGAAACCGGGAGTTCTACGCCTTCCGTGAACCAGACGTCACCATGCAGGTACGGCGCCGCGGCGCCCGCTGGACACGCGCCGTGGCAATCACATGCGCCCTCCCGAGGCCCCCCACGCCGCGCGCTCTCCACGCAACGCCCTCAAATCCGCCGCGGGTCCATGAAACACGCACGCGCGCGCGGTACGGCCTCAGCGGGCGCGGTCGCCACGCTTGCCCCGGCGTGCAGACCCTTCGGAAGACTACGAAGGTGACCAAGTGCACGAACGAGAAGATAGGCACCGCGGGGACGGTGACGGGCGCGGAGGAGGAGAGCTACGCGGAGACGCTGGCGCGCACGATGGCCAAGCCGCGGACCGGGACCGCGCACGAGGAGCCGCTCTCGATCCAAGGCAGTCAGATTGATGCCGCGAAGCCACCACCAGCGCAGGCCGCGGAGGCGCCCAAGTCGGACGCGGCCGCGTCGCAGTGACGCGGGGTCACAGGATCATGTTATCTCCTAGATTCCAGTCGCCGTCGTCGCGCAGCCAGCTGTCAACGTACCAGTACCCGTCGTCCCGCCCGCCGACGCGACGCACGAGCGTCACCTGGAACGTTCCGCCCTCCCCGCCCCGCCCCTGCGCACTCAGGACGCTCGCGGGCCAGCTCGGCACCACGGCGCGTCGCCAGAGACCCACCGCGGCGCGCGATTGCAAACGGGGCGGGCGTGAGTGCGCCGCGCGGCGGGCGCGCACCTCGACGGCCATGCGCGTGACGACGCGGTCCGCGTCCTCGCCGTCCGCGATCGTCGACAGGTCCGTGCGCGACACCCACCCCAGCAGGGGCCGATAGTACGGCGACGAGAATATCCTTCGGAAGCGTTCGAACTGGCCGAGGTCCATGCTGCGGCCGAAGTACGTGCTCCGCGACCACGGGTCGAACGCCGCGAACCTGTAGCACACCTCGATGCCTGCGGGCGCGCGGCGCGGGTGGTGCGTTGCAGGGGCGGGCGCGCGGGGCCGTGGGCGCGGCTGCGGGCGGCGCGGGCGCGCACCGTGGTCGTGGTACGGCTGGTCGTTGTCCTGGAGGGCTTTCATCTGGATGTCGAGCACGTCCTGCCACGTGTATCCGAAAGTTGGGTGCATGGTTTTGTCGTCCCCCGGGTCTCCGGAGGGCGGCCCGGCGGGCCCGGGCGGGTGCGCGCGACACGAGAGGCGCGGGGGCCGCCGCCGCGAGCCGCCGCGAGGGGTCGGACGGACGCTCGCGTGCGCGTGTGCGGAAGTGCTGCGGAGGGTGTGGCGGGCCGCTGGGGCTGTGTGCTGCAGCGGATGCGCCCGGAGCTCTGCGGCGACGAAGTTCATGATGCGTAGATTCTGTGCGCTCGCGTGGAGGTAGGCTGAGTGCCTGCGAGGGTCGTGATCGCCTGTTGAGGGCCGCTGGAAGGAAGCGGTGCCTTCGCGGCTGGATACGCGCAGCTAGAGCGTCTCGATGCTGCTGAGCGAAAGGTACGTGTGAATTCGAGCGATGAAGCTCGTGGATCGATTCGTTTGGCGGAGGTCTCCGCAGCGAGAGGCCTACTGGTTCCACAATAAGTGACGCAGCCGGAAAAGGCCTCGATTCGCGTCCCCAAGCGTCCAAGATGTGCGGACGAGTGACTTCCACTTCGCAGCTGTGCCACAGGCGCTTAAGACGGGGCCCCGGCCGAGGGGGGACGTCCCGGAATCATACCTCCCTTGTATCCTCGCGTCAGCCATGCAGGGCTGCGCCGAGCTCCACAGTGGGCCGGGCGGGCCCGCCGCGACGGCACATTCCCGGAACTTGCCATCCCGCATTGCTGTTGGCGCATTCACGTCCGCACGCCCCCTGCACAGGCCGATCCACCTCCCGGGCTCCTTCCTGCCGCGCACAGCGCCTTCTCCGGCAGTCGCGGGTTGTACATTAGGCGCACAGACAGCCGGACATGGGCCTGCTATCGAAGAAGGCCAAGGCGGATGCGGACGGAGACGTCTTCCACGACGTTCAGGAGGTGAGGTCACCTCATGCACAGGTCGCCGCGGGGCCTCCGCCGGGCCGCACGCGGGGCCGTTCCGTGCCGGGCCGCGCGCGTCTAGGCCTTTCCGTCCGAGCTAGGGCGAAATGGCGGCGCCCTAGGTCCGTCGAGAGTGCGTGTCGCCCCATCTCATCTCCGCCTTCCGCCCGCCCGCACCGCCATCACCGCCCGCGGTTCGTCTCAAGCGCCGCCGCACTAGCCCATCATCGAGCGTTGCATCTCCTGACGGCTCTTGAAGGCCCGTTTGCGGGCGAGCCGTGCCCGCGCCACCGCACCTGACCTCTCCTCTGGACCTTAGGCTGCGTGCGCCCGTCTTGCGGGCTGGGCGGGCGAAAAGCCACGGCACCCGATGAGCTCTCTCTGCAAGCCACCACGGGCCCGCGGTGACAGGCGGCTTTCGCCCCGGCTCGCGCGCGTCTGTTGAGGCCTGTGCTGCCCCTGGCTCGCCCTACGCGTGGAGGGAGTGGGAAACGTTCAACCGGCAGTGCCGGACCCAGGACATGTGCGAGGGCATGGCTTCTCGGCCACGGCTCCGCACCGGGCGCGGCCCTCGCGCGCCGTTCGCGTGCCCTGGACCTCCACCACCCCCGCCCGGCCCGCGCGCCTGACAGTCGGCGCCGGCCTCTGTCGCGCGCCCTGCAGGCATGGCTCCACGATGCGGCGTCGGACGAGGGCGGGTACGCCTGCAAGGACAAGGAGACGCTCGAGAGGCAGCGGTCAGCCATCTTTGAGTTCGTCAAGGAGGTCGGGAAGAAGATTATTCTGGGCGGGGGCAACCTCATGAACATGTCCATGCCCGTGAAGATGTTCGAGCCGCGCAGTTACCTCCAGAAACTCACCGACGTGTGGGTGCACCCACGGCTCCTGGACCGTGCAGCCGAGGTGCGTGCCCTCCCGCCCGCACGGCTCCGCCTCGCACCGCCCGCGCCGCCCGCGCGCGACCTCCGCGCCAGGGCCATTCGCGGCCGCATCGCCTCGCGCGGCATCGCGCCCGCGCCAGCCCGCAAGCGCCCGCGCTCTCAGGCCGCTGACACGCCCCGCGCCCGCCGCCCCGCCCGCCGCAGACGCGCGACCCCGTGGAGCGCATGCGGCTCGTGGTCGCGTGGTTCCTCTCCGGCATGCAGTACGCGTTCGACCAGTGGGCGAAGCCCTTCAACCCTCTGCTGGGGGAGACCTTCCAGGGCGAGCTCGACGACGGCTCGAAGATCTTCATCGAACAGGTCTCGCACCACCCGCCGATCTCCGTCTTCGAGTACGTCGGTACGCCGCCCGCGCCCCCGCCCCCGCGCGCACGTGCGTGAGCTGTCGTCGCGGCCAGGGCGTCACCGCGGGCCCGGTCCGACGCCGCGCAGGGAAGAACGGGCGGTACAAGTTCTCCGGGTCGTCGCAGCCCGACGTCAAGTACAAGACGTCGCAGAACGCGCTGCAGACCTTCGCCCACGGCGCGCGCGTCGTCACCTTCCACGACGGCACCAAGATCGACATCAAGTACCCCACGTACTACCTCAAGGGCCTCGTCTACGTCCCCGAGCCCCGCGCCGAGCTCATCGGCGACGCCACCTTCACCGACGCCCGCAACGGCCTCGAATGCAAAGTCCAGTTTGGACCCATCAAAACCGCCCCGGACCCGCTCCTGCGCCGCACGGTGCGCCCCGCCCTTGCACGCCCTCCCCGCGCCCCACGCGTGCACCGGACGTCCGGACGTCACCGCGCCGCCCCCGGCCGGCGTTGTGTGCCCGCAGGACACCGTGCACGGGGCGATCGTGTCGACGGCGCCCACGTCCGACCCGGAGGACGTCGTCGCGGGCCGGCACCGCTTCATCAAGGCGTTCCACGGCGGCAAGGGCATCAACCTGCACGGGATGAAGGTCATGTCGGTGCTGACGGGCAACTGGTTGTCGCACGTCGACTGGGACGACACGCGCTACTGGACGCTCCAGGAGGAGGAGGGCGACGAGTTCGTCAAGGACCCGATCCGGCGGTACCACTGGAAGTCGGTCAAGAGCCCGCTCCCGTCGGACAGCCAGTTCCGCGAGGATTTGGCGCGCCTGCGTGACGGCGACAAGAAGGACAGCCAGAAGTGGAAGGAGATCATGGAGAACCGGCAGCGCGCGGACAAGAAGCACCGCGTCAAGTACTGGGAGAGCAAGGGCCTCAAGTACAAGCACTGAGCCGTAGTGGGGGTGCCGCGGGGGGGGTGTTGCCTGCTGTTGTGTGGCCGGTCGCGGCGCCGCGGCGGCAGAGCGGATGTGAGAGAGTGATGCGCGTGGTGCGCGGGTGTGCTTCGCGAGCCGCGGGTGACACGCACCGCGACGCGCACGTGTGCCATCTTCGGTGCTTGCGGCCGTGCTTGCAGCCCCGCACAAACGGCGCGGCACCACCACCATCCGCCGCACGCGCGTTCCGCTCGCCACGCCCCCGCCGCCGCTACCTCATCGTGTATCCCGACGGCACACGCCGCCTGAATCAGCCCGTGCTCCTCTGGTCGGCAGCACGCACACCAAGCACCCTTGCCTTCCTCGCGCCCAGCACTCCCCCAGCTCCGACACGTCAGAACACGACCTACTTGAAGTCCCTCTCTCACACCAGCCCAAAGGCTTCCTTGAGCGCCAACAACTGCGAGCCCTTCAGCTCCAGGTGCTCCACCACCTCCCGCAGCTCCGCGTGCAGCCCCGCGCTGTCCAGCTCGCTGTCCGGCGTCAGACCGTACCGCCGCACTCGCTTCACCAATGCGTTATACCTCGCTTGGAGGTCGGCATACTCCGCCTCCAGTTCCGTCAGCACCTGGCTGGCCTCGCGCTCCGCCGCGGCCCTCGCGGACCGCACGGGTCCCGGCGGGGCGCCCGCGCCGCCGCGCCGCCCGCGCACGCCGGCGGCCCCGAACGGGAGACCCCGTGTTACACCCCCACGCACTTGTCCGTCCTGCAATAACACCCCCCGTAGCGCTTCCGCGCGCCGGCCATCCGCTCGACGAACGCCTCCTCGGCCTCCTCGCGCCGCAGCGCCACGGCGTCGGCGTCCAGCGCGGACGGCTCGGCGGCGGTGGTGAGCGACGCACTCACGCGCAGCCCCAGCGCCGCGTGATTGGGCAGGCTGCGCCGAAGGCTGCTCGCGGTCGGCGCCTGCGCGCCCGGACCCGTCGGGCCGGGCCGCCGCGGCGCCGCGGACCGCGGCCGGTACGCGCCCGGCGCGTGCGCCAGTGCTGCACTGCCGCTGGGCTCAGGGCGCGCCCTGCCGGCGCTGGCCGCGCGTCTAGGAGCGCCGGAGGGTCTCCCGGGAGCAGCCGCGGCCGCAGGCTTCTTCCTCGGGGCTGCGTCGGGCCGGGGGGGGTCTCCGGCCCCGGCTGACAGCAGGGCGTCAAGTCTGACCTGCAGACGCTCGTTGGCTGCCGTCAGCGAGCGCACGGTGGCCTCGAGGCCCGCGCACTTCTCCCGCAGCTTCTCCTCTCCCTCCGCGCGCTCCTTCACCTCCTGCAAAGCACCGCCACGCACCCGGATGCACATGGCGTCAGCGGCACGACAACAAACACACCCTCAACAGCACCGGGCGGCGCGCACGGGCGCTGCCCGCACCATCTCGAGCTGCGCGGCCGCGGCCTTCAGCACCGCCTCGCGCGCCGCCCCGCCCTGCGCCTCCTGACTCAGGCGCCGTCTGTCATCCAGCAAGTCCTCTCTCTCCCGCTGCGCCTCCCGCAGCTCCGCCCGCGCGTCCTTGAGCTCCCTGCGCGACTCCCGCACCGCCTCCGCGACCGCCTCGCGCACCACGGCCTCCGCGTCGCCCTGCCGCCGCGCGTCGTGCGCCCGCATGGCCTCCGCCGTGCCCTGCGCCTCCCGCAGCTGCATCGCCTGCGTCTCGAGCTGCAGCATGTGCGCCTCGCACGCGCTCCTGGCCGCCGCGAGCTCCGCCTGCGACGACGCCAGACGCGCCTCGGCCTCCGCCCTCTGACCCCGCTCGCGCGCCACTCTCTCTGCGAGCTCGTTGCGTTCCGCCGCCGCGGCCTCGAGGTCCCCCGTGCGGCGCTCCTCGCTCGCCAGCCGCGACTTGAGCTCCGCGTGCGCGACCTGGAGCTTCTGGTGCTCCGTCTGCAGCGAACGCAGGGATGACGCCGCCTGCTCGCCCCTGCGCGTGCCCTCCGCCGCGTCCTTCTGCAGCCGCTTCGCGTCCGCCTCGAGCCCCTGGATCTGTGATCGATGAAGTACATGGGGAGAGCGTTGTTCGGGTGAGGGGGTCGGCGAGGTGGCCGCGGAGGCGGCCGCGACACGGACAGCTGGGCATGGGTTCAAGTGAGAGTGCGCGGAGAGAGGGGCCGGGCGCGGACCTTGGACTCGAGCTGCGCGCGCTTGTTCGTGAGGTACCGGGCCTCCTCTTCGGCGGCGTTCGCGGCCTCGTCGCGCGCCTTGGCGCGAGCCTCGGCCCGCTTTTGTTCCGCAGCGGCCCGCGCGGCGTGGGCTTTGGCGTCTTCGAGGCGCTTCGCGAGGTCGGAGCGCTCGTGTTCCGTGGCCTGTAGCTTCTTCGATAGGTCGTTGACCTGCAGGGGCGACGGGGCGGGCTCGTTGGCGACGTGCGCGTGGCATTCGGCGGCGTGCGGTTGGTTGTTGCCTGGTGCTTCGCGGGCGTGGCACGCGGTGCGCAGAGCCGCTGAAACGGTCGCGGTGTGCTCATTTCGTCCTTTCGGATAGATACGAGGCATCGAGAGTCAAAACGAGCCGAGCGGGGCCCTGTCGTGCCTGGGAAGACAGCATGTTGATGGCCTTCTGGACCAGGTCGTTTCGCGGGTCCTTGAGGGGACATATGCGCGTCATGACGGACGCTGCCGGGTCGCTCGAGCTAGAGTTCGGACAGGACGCGGTGTTCGTGGCGTCGGCGAGGGCCGACGGCTCGCCCGGGTCGCCCATCCTGCAGTATGCCAGCAGTGCCCGCGGAAACCGGGCCGCCGAGGGCGCAGTCGCTTCGCGAGAGCAAGGCGCGGACTGCGCGTGCGGGGCTGGCGCGGGCGCGATGTGCCCGCCGCGGGGAACTGCCCTGACGCCAGGCGGACGCTGCATTGATGATGCCCAGGGGGCGTTCCGGCGCGGGCTGAACGGTGCGCGCTCGGCGCGTGCGAGCGCAGTTACTGTAGATTTGAGGGGTACTGGACAGACTGGGCGGCAGAACATGAGTGGACGGGCGGCATCGGTCGCGCAGTCGTGGGGCTTTCTTGCATAGACAGGGATTTCCGACTGCTGTTGGACTTATACAATAGTACTATAGCTGCGCTTGAAGCACGGGGAACGGAGGATAGCTAGCGAGGATGTCGAACGCGCCGGGACGTCCGAAGATCGACTTTAATTCGCTCCCGGTCCCCAGAGGCTATGTGCCGGGCCTGGGACGCGGCGCCACGGGCTTCACGACCCGGTCGGACATCGGTCCCGCGAAGTTCACCCCGGGACAGGGCGCCGGACAAGATGGCGGCGCGCAGGAAGGCGCCCAGGAGGCGAGCGCCCTCCCAGCACCTCACCAGGCCCCACGCGCTCGCTCAGCCGCACAGACGCCCACAGACCCGCGCTCGCGCCCGAAACGCAACGAGCACGTACATGTCATCGCGGCACGTGCGTCAGACCTCTGAGGGGGGGGTGTTGTCGGCGGTGTGCAGGCCCAGAAGCCCATGGTGCAGTCCAACAAGTTCGAGGAGCAGGACGCCGGGATGTTCGCCGGCGGGGCGTACGAGGACGACGACAAGGAGGCCGACCAGGTGTGGGAGAAGATCGACGAGCACATGGACGAGCGCCGGCGCGAACAGCGGGAAAAACGCCTCCAGGTGCGCCCCCGCGTCGCCGCTGCTGCTCGCCCGCCGCAGGACAGTGGTGCCGACGCCGGGGGGGAGCGTTGCGAGCGCTCCGTCCCGGACGCGCTCTCAGTTCCGGCTCCGGTCGGACACAGCGACGCGCTTGCTCTGTCGACGGACGCGCGTCCCAGAGAGAGGCGCCCGCGACCTCGCACGCACGGTCCGGCGCGCCCGCGACGCAGGAGGACCTCGAGAAGTACCGGAAGGAGAACCCGAAGATCACGGAGCAGTTCAAGGACCTCAAACGCAAGCTCGCAGAGGTGATTTCCCAACCTCGCTTCACGCCGTCGTATCGAGCCGCGCCTGCCCGTTCTGGCCGCGCGAACCACCGCCCGCGCCGCGCGCTCGGCCCGCGCCCCCGCAGGTGAGCTACGAGGAGTGGGACGCGATTCCCGAGATAGGGGATTACACGATTAAAAAGCAAAAGAAGTTCGAGTCTTTCGCGCCCGTGTCTGACAAGCTGCTGACGGGCGCGGCCTCCGCGGCCGCGGGCGCGACGGGCAAGGTTGCGGACGACGGCCTGACCACGCCGGCGGGCACGATGACCAACCTGACAGCAGTCGGACAGGGTAGGAGCACGGTGTTGTCCTTGAAGCTGGACCGGATGGCCGACAGCGTGGACGGGCAGACGTCGGTGGACCCGAAGGGCTTCCTGACGGCGATGGGGAGCCAGAAGGTCTCGTCGGACATGGAGATATCCGACCTGAAGCGCGCGAGACTTCTTTTCAAGTCTATCATTCAAACCAACCCCACCAACTACACGGGCTGGATCGGCGCCGCGCGGCTCGAGGTGCAGGCCGGGAACCCGCAGGCCGCGCGCAACCTCATCATGAAGGGCTGCGAGGCCTGCCCGGGCTCCGAGGACGTCTGGCTCGAGGCGGCGCGCCTCCAGCAGGGCGAAAACGCCAAGGCGGTGTTGGCGCGGGGCGTCGCGGCGAACCCCGAGTCCGTCAACCTGTGGCTCGAGGCCGCGCAGCTCGAGACGGACGACGCCGCGAAGTCCCGCGTGCTGCGCAAGGCCCTCGAGCGCGTGCCGACGTCCGTGCGGCTCTGGAAGGCTGCGGTGGAGCTGGCGAGCGAGGAGGACGCCAAGGTGCTGCTGTCGCGGGCGGTGGAGTGCTGCCCGCAGCACCCGGAGCTGTGGCTCGCGCTCGCGCGCCTCGAGACGTACGAGAACGCGCGGAAGGTCCTGAACAAGGCGCGGCAGAGCATTCCCACGGAGGTGTCCATCTGGCTGCACGCGGCGAAGCTGGAGGAGACGCACGGGTCGGACGCGATGCCGGGGAAGATCATTCCGCGCGCGATCAAGTCGCTCCAGGCGAACGGCGTCGTGATCGACCGCGACGCGTGGCTGAAGGAGGCGGAAGCTTGCGAGCGGCTCGACCCGCCGCTGCGGCACACGTGCCGGGCGATCGTGGCGGCGGTCGTCGGGCTCGGCGTCGAGGACACGGACCGGAAGCGCACGTGGATCGCGGACGCGGAGGAGTTCCAGCGCGCCGGGAGCTTCGAGACGGCGCGCGCGATCTTCGCTGCCGCCCTGGAGGTGTACCCGCACAAGAAGGGGGTGTGGCGGCGCGCGGCGATGCTCGAGAAGGCCGCGGGCGACGTCGAGGCGATGGACGAGCTCCTGCGGCGCGGCGTGCAGCACTGCCCGCAGGCGGAGGTGTTGTGGCTCATCGCGGCACGCGAGAAGTGGCGCACGACGCACGACGTGGCCGCGGCGCGGCTGGTCCTGAGCGAGGCGTTCAAGGCGAACCCGAGCAGCGAGGAGATCTGGCTCGCGGCGTTCAAGCTCGAATTCGAGTCCGGGGAGTTGGACCGGGCGCGCGCCATCCTGGCCAAGGCCCGCGAGAGCGAGGCGGCGCGCACCGCGCGCGTGTGGATGAAGGCTGCGATCGTCGAGCGCGCGGCGGGCGACGCCGCGGCGGAGCGCGAGGTCCTCAAGCAGGGTCTCGACGCGTTCCCGGACTTCCCCAAGCTCTGGCTCATGCTCGCGCAGCTCGAGGTGCGGTGCGGGCACCGCGACGCGGCGCGGCGGACGCTGGCGGCGGCGGTCGCGAAGTGCCCGCAGAGCGTCCCCGTGTGGCGCGAGTACGCGGCGTTGGAGGCCGCGGAGGGCAACTTCGGCAAGGCGCGCGCGATCCTCGAGCAAGCGCGGCTGAAGAACCCCGCGCAGGAGGCGCTGTGGGTGGCGGCGGTGCGGGTCGAGCTGCGGGCGAACAACGCGAAGGCGGCGGAGGTCACGCTCGCCAAGGGCCTGCAGCAGTGCCCCAAGTCCGGGCGGCTGTGGGCGATCGCGACGCAGCTCGCCCCGCAGAAGCAGCGCCGCGGGAAGTGCTCCGAGGGCCTGAAGCGGTGCGACCAGGACCCGTACATCGTGGTGGAGGCGGCGAAGCTGTTCTGGGCGGAACGCAAGGTCGACAAAGCGCGGCAGTGGATGTCGCGGGCGGTGGCGGCGGCGCCGGACAACGGGGACATCTGGGCGCAGCTGTACAAGCTCGAGCTGCAGCACGGGGACGAGACGACGCAGCGGGCGGTGGTGGAGAAGTGCGCGCAGGCAGCGCCGCGGTACGGGGAGTGCTGGATCCGCGTCGCGAAGGACCCCGCCGCGCATGGGCTCTCGGAGGAGACGATCCTCGCGCGCGTGGTGCCGCTGTTGGACCAGGACCCGCCGATTTGACGAGGCGGTGTGAGGCGTGAGTGGTGGGCGCGGCTGGCTTGCTGGGGGTTGGTCTGGTGTGCAAGGAAGGGGGGTGTTGTTGGCGGTAGGCGGGGTGTGTCGGGCGGCGTGGCGGCGTGGGAGCGGTGGCTTCTGGAGTCACAGTGCACGCGGGGGCTGCGTGGTGGTACGAACTTGCAAATAGTACTTGAGATATCGCGACTTCGGGCGTCTTCACTCTTCCGTCTTCTCAGAGAGCCCCTGGTTCACCTGGTCGATGTCCTTCTGCGCCGCCCCGCCGAGGAACGTGGCCGCGGCGATCCGAATCATCTTCTGGAACCAGTACAGGTTGAGCCCGCAGAGCAGCACGTTGAACGAGCGCGCCACCTGCGTCAGCGCAGGGCCCGCGGGGTTCTCCACCTCCCCGCGCAAACTCAGCGCGGACTCCCGCCAGAAGTACGCCGACGCGTACAGCCCCCACACGATGCGCACGAGGAAGAACGCCACGATCAGCGCCACGCCGTTGCGGCGGTAGAGCGGCGTGCGCTTCTGCCCCGCGCGGTGCAGCGCCCAGCGGAGGTGCACGAAGGGCGTCGAGAGCTCCCACGTGAAGAAGACCATGCCCCAGAAGTGCCACGCGGACGTCGCGACGCCGCCGACGTACAGCATGGCCGCGAGCGCGCCGTGCAGGAACATCTGGACGCCGTCGTACTGGATGTCGCGCCAGCAGATCCACGTGTCGTGCAGGAAGTACCCTGCGGGCGAGGCGACGCGGGCGGAACGGAAGCGCTGCGTTGCGATGTCGTTGCGGGCGTGCGTGTGTCGGGGGGGGTCGCGGCGGCGAGTGGCGCGGTGGGTGGGGCGAGCGTGGTCGGGGCGCACCTGCGACGGAGACCATGAAGCACTTGGACAGCGGCGTCGCGTGAGAAAAGGGGTGGTCCCAAAAGGTCTTGTCGGTGGCCAGGAGCGCGATGGCGACGGGGAGCTGCACCGCGTGGTGGGCCAGGGCGACCACGCGCGTGGACGTTCCGCGCACGACCTCCCTTGCGTCCTGCGCGGGCGGGCCGCGGTGGCCGACGGTTGAGAGAGGGGGGGGTGTCGAGCACGTGGTGGCTGCGCGGGCCGGCACGCTGGCTCCCGGGCCGCGTGCGTGGGGCTGGCTGGCACCGTGTGCTCCCAGCGAGGGATGCGTCAGCAGGATGCGCGGTGTGCAGGGCGCGGTCAAGGCGAGTGCAGGGAAGGTGCTGCGGGGGGGCGAAATTGGCCGGGAACGGAAGGCACAGGTGCACATTCCAGTCGCGATGCTTCGGAGGTGATCATAAAGTCCGTTGTGGTGGAATAGCCGGGCCTGAACCGGGAGGGCAAGCGCGGTGCGGGCCGCGTGCGTGGCGTCTTCAGCCAGAGCACTAGGGCCGGTGTGTCTCACCCCCTGTGACATGTCTGGATTGTGGCGCCTGAACGTGTTCTCTATGTACTGCGCCACGCGTCCACGCGACAGGTACGCCTCCACCGCCGTCAGACCGACCCCGACACCGACCGAAGCTGCGATCATGGTCCATGCCGAGTCCGACTCGGTCAGCCTGTCCCACACCCTGCTGGCTGCGTCGAACAGCCCCATTGCGTACATGGAAACGGCTGCGCGCCCTCGCGCCGCAGAAAGAGGCGCGAGCGCCGCCCGAGCGGGCCCGCTTGCCAGCACCAGGCTTGGATGAGCAGCCTGCTTCCAGCGCTGGTTTCGCGCACGAGGCAGGGACTCGCTCGCTCGCGACACGTCCTGTCAGCGGGGCCCGAGCGCTTGCGGGCCCTTGAGGCGCCGCGGCTGCGGAGAGGGGGACTCGGGCCCGCGCGAAGTATTAGCCTTCACAGAGGGGGGGGTCCAGGGAATGCGTGGTCGACTAGTGCCTGACGCGGACCACCAGCCTGTCACAAGCTGCCAGCCGAGAGCTCAGAAAGCCACGACACCGCGATCCTGCAGCGTGACGCCGCGCAGTGCGTTTCCACCCCTTCACCACGCCGCGCCGCCGCTGTCGCGAACGCTTCGTAGGGACGCGCCCGGTCCGTGAAGTGGGAGCCCGTATCCGGCGGGGGCTGACCGGGAGATGCTGCTGGTTGCCCTCCCGGGCCCTGGAGAGCGAACCGTTCGCACACGTAGGTGCACGGAAGCGCCAGCGCGGCCCTGAGCCTCGATTTCGGCGCGGGTGAAGGGCGCTCGAGGACACCGTTGCTGGTCCTCCAACTGCAGCCGGCCTAGAGCGCCCCGCTCGCCCCGCGCGAAGCTGTCGAGAGGGGTGCGGCGGCGGGCGCTGCGGGCACGGGGGCCATGGGGAAGGACCGGCGCGTGTGCTATTTCTACGATAGCAGCATAGGCAACCACTACTTCGGGCCCAACCACCCGATGAAGCCGCACCGCGTCACAATGGCGCACCACCTCGTCCTGGCCTACGACCTGGACCGCGACATGGACTGCTACCGCCCGCGCCTCGCGGGCGGGTCCGAGATGGCCGCGTTCCACTCCGAGGACTACGTCGACTTCCTCCGCCGCGTCACCCCGGGGAACCAGGCAAGCCGCAGCCCAGCGTGACGCCGCCCAACCCCGCGACGTCGTCATTGCGCGCAAAGTGCCGCGCGGCGCCCGCGCCGACGCCCCCGTTCCGGCCGCGCGCCCCTGCAGGAGCAGCTGCTGTCGCAGATGCAGCGGTTCAGCGTGGGCGAGGACTGTCCGGTGTTCGACGGCGTGTGGCGGTTCTGCCAGAGCTACACGGGCGCGAGCATCGACGCCGCGACGAAGCTCAACTACGGGCAGTACGACGTGGCGATTAACTGGTCCGGCGGGCTCCACCACGCGAAGAAGGCCGAGGCCTCGGGGTTCTGCTACGTCAACGACCTCGTGCTGTGCATCCTCGAGCTTCTCAAATACCACCCGAGGTGCGCTCGGAGACCTGGTTCCTCGACTGGAAAAACACGACGAAACCTCTGGCTCTCGCCGCGCAGCCCGCGGCGCCCGCGTCGCCGCAGTACCGGCCGCGGTCTGGTTCGTTCGTTTGCACTGGCACGACGTCCTGCACTGGCGCGTCGCCGAGCGTGCCGCCGCGACCGCGTCCCGCGCAGGGTCCTGTATATCGACATCGACATCCACCACGGCGACGGCGTCGAGGAGGCGTTCTACGCCACGGACCGCGTCATGTGTGTGTCCTTCCACAAATACGGCGACAACTTCTTCCCCGGGACGGGCGCGCTGCGCGACATCGGGCACAGTCGCGGGAAACATTACAGCGTGAACGTTCCGCTCAAGGACGGCATCGACGACGACGACTTCCTCGCGCTGTTCAAGCCGATCATCAACAAGACCATGGAGATGTACCGCCCGGGCGCCGTCGTGCTGCAGTGCGGGGCCGACTCGCTCGCGAACGACCGCCTCGGATGTTTCTCCCTCTCGCTCCAGGGCCACGCCGAGTGCGTGCGCCACGTGCGCTCCTTCGGCGTCCCGCTCGTGGTCACCGGCGGCGGCGGCTACACCAAGTCCAACGTCGCGCGCTGCTGGGCGTACGAGACCGCCGTCCTCCTCGGCAAGGACGTTCCCGAGGAATTACCCCCCAACGACTACTACGAGTATTTCGCCCCGACGTACTCCCTGCGCGTGCCCCCGCCCTACATCAAGAACTTCAACGCGCCGCAGGACCTCGACCACATCCGCGCGACCTGCCTCGAGTCCCTCCGCCAGCTCCAGCACGCCCCGGGCGTCGCCATGGACGTCATGCCGCCGGACTGGATGCTGCCGGAGAACGAGATGGACGGCGGGGAGGTCGACCCGTACGCAGGGCAAACGGCCGCGCAGCGCCGGGCCGCGCTGAGGGACCCCAACGCGGACGTGTACTGACGCGCGGGCGCGCTGTGACGCTCCGCCGAACCGATGCGTCGCGGGGGGGGGGGGTTGGCGCCGCGCAGTGCAGCGCAGTGCGCGGCGGTGTGCGGTTGTGGGACCGCTGCCTCGCGTTGTGTTCGGCCGTGCGGTGCGCTGTCGCGTGGGGGCGTTGTCGCTGCTCGCCGGCGGGCTGCGGTCCCGCCTGAGTCATGTTGTGCGCTGCGTGTCTGACAGCCGCGGGGGCGGCGTGGGCGTGGAGCGCCGCGGTCTGCGGCGCGCAGGGGCATTCGGGAGGTCGCGAGGAGGCGTCGCTGGAGCGCAGGCTTGCGCTGTGAGCGTCCTGGGCCGTGGCGCCGAGCTAGAGCGTTTGGGTGCTGAGAGGTGCAGAGGCGCGCGAACGAGCGGCGGACATACGGGCACGTCGCAGGCTGCCGGCCGCGGGAGGGGGAGAGTCGTCGCGATGCATATCGACCAGCCTCCCATCCACCTGTGCGTTACCCTGGGCGCGACGCTTCTCTTGCCACATTGCGTTCGAGGCTGCTGCGCGTCGCGGGGAGACCGCGGCCGCGAACCTGCGCGATTCCCGCGCTGATATCTGCCGCCTCTCTCGTTTCCCTCCGTGATGCGTCTGCCTCGAGTGCTCATCTGAGCGCTGGCCTGCTCGCTCGTCCTCCCCAAGGAGCGCGTCGCTTCGCGGCGCCAGAGCGACACCGTATCGCCGGGATAAAACGAAGACGATACTTGTTCCGCGCCCTGTTCACGCGCTGTCTTTCGACGCATCCCGCCCCGCCTCGAGCTTCGCGCGCGGAACCTGAAACGAGCTTGCGGTGCCTCCCCGCGCGGGCCACGCTCCTTCTGCCCGCTCCCCGCACGACAGCCACGTCCCGCTCCCCCAGGGCCGTCCCCTCGCGCCCTCCGCTGCCTGGATTCGCGCGGCCGCAACCCAGAACGCCTCGTGTCGTTTCTGCTTCAGGGAGGAGGGCTGGAAGCTGATCGAGGAGACGATTCAGAAGATCCAGCGCAACCTAGAGGGCGATCCGAACGAGTCCCCGATCAACACCACGCAGTGGTCCCTCACCTACACCCGGTGCGGCCCCCACCGGACCTGTCCTGCGCCCCGTGCTCCCCGCCCCGCTTCCCGCCCCTCGCGGCTCCTCCGCCCCCGTTCGCGCCCCGGCGTTCCCGCCCGCGCCCCGCGCTCCCGCCGGGTGCCGCCGGAGCGCCAGTCTGACCCGCAGCGACCCCCGTCTGGCCACAGGGTGTACAACCTATGCACTCAGAAGCCGCCGCACGACTACTCCGACCAGCTGTACCTTCGCTACGGCCAGGTCTTCAAGGAGTACATCCGCGACAAGGTCATGCCGGCGCTCGAGAAGGACTTCGAGTCCGGTACGCGCCCCCCGCCCTTTCCAGCTCCCGCACGTGCCTCTCCCCGTCGCGTCCCGGCCTCCCCACGCGCCCCGCGCCCCGCCCCCGCGCGCCGCAGACGAGGACTTCCTGAACGAGATGATCGGCCGGTGGCGCAACCACACCAACATGACGCGCATGATGGCCAAGTTCTTTGATTATCTGGACCGGTACTACATCAAGCGGCACCAGCTCGACAAGCTGCAGATCGTGCCCATGAAGATCTTCTGCGAGCAGGTGTACGGGCACATCAAGGAGCGCGCGCGCACGGCGATGCTCACGCGCGTGGCCCTGGAGCGCGACGGCGAGGTCATTGACAAGAGCGCCATCCGCGCCATGGTCGACATCTTCATCCAGATGGGCATGGACAGCATGGACCACTACGAGAACGACTTCGAGCGCGAGCTCCTCAACCAGACGGCCGCCTACTACAAACTCAAGGCCGCCGACTGGCTCGAGACGAGCAGCACGCCGGGGTACCTCGAGAAGGCCGAGGAGTACCTGCGGCAGGAGGAGCAGCGCGTGGACTCGTACCTCCACCACTCCTCCAAGGTCAAGATCCTCGGGAAGGTGCAGGCGGAGCTCCTGGAGGCCAACTGCCTGGCGCTGCTGGAGAAGGAGGGGTCGGGGCTGACGGTGCTGCTGCGCGACGACCGGCAGGCGGACCTGCAGCGCATGTTCCGGCTGTTCAAGCGGATCGGCGACAAGGGCCTGGACCCGATGGCGCGTGTGTTCAAGCGCCACGTGGAGACGCAGGGCGTGAACCTGGTCCTGCAGGCGAGCCAGGCGGTCGAGCAGCGCCAGGCGGACGCCAAGGGCAAGGCCGCGCGCGACGCGGCCGCGGCGGTCGAGCAGGGGCTGGTGCGGAGCGTCATCGCGCTGCACCGGCAGTACCACGGGTACGTGTCGGAGTGCTTCGAGGGGCACCAGGCGCTGCGGCGCGCGATGAAGGACGCGTTCGAGGTGTTCTGCAACCGCAAGGTGGACGGCGCGACGTTCGCGGAGCTCATGGCCAAGTACTGCGACGTGGTGCTGCGCAAGGGCGGCGGCGAGAAGATGTCGGACGCGGAGATCGAGGAGCAGCTGCGCAACGTGGTGCAGCTCATGGACTTCGTGTCGGACAAGGACATCTTCGGGGAGTTCTACCGGAAGCAGCTGTCGAACCGGCTCCTGCAGGACAAGTCGACCAGCGACGACCTGGAGCGCGTGGTGCTGACGCGGCTGAAGGAGGAGTGCGGGCACCAGTTCACGAGCAAGATGGAGGGCATGCTCAAGGACCTGCAGCTGGCGCGCGAGAAGCAGCAGGAGTTCGAGGACTGGCGGCGGACCACGGGGCGCGAGGGCGGCGTGCAGCTGGGCGTGCAGGTGCTCACGACGGGCTTCTGGCCCAACAGCGACAGCGCGCTGGGCAACTCGGGGCAGCAGCGCGAGGAGATGACGCTGCCGCGGGAGCTCGCGGCCTGCGTGGACACCTACAAGGAGTTCTTCACCAACTCGCGGCAGGGCGCGCACCGCAAGCTCGAGTGGCGCCACGGGATGGGCACGGCGACGGTCAAGGCCCACTTCGGCGGGCGCAGCTACGACCTCGTGGTCAAGACGGCCCAGTGCGTCGTGCTCTGCCTGCTCGGCGACGCCGAGGGCGAGCGGCTGTCGTACGCGCAGATCAAGACGGGGTCCGGCATGGCCGACGACGACCTCGAACGCACGCTCCACTCGCTGGCGTGCGCCAAGTACAAGCTGCTGTGCAAGACCGGCCACGAGAAGCGCATCGGGCGCGACGACGAGTTCTGGGTGAACGATGGCTTCAAGGACAAGATGAAGCGCATCCGCGTGCCGCTCGCGGTGCCGGAGGACCGCAAGCGCGCGATCAAGGAGGTGGAGAGCGACCGGAAGCCCGCGATCCAGGCGGCGATCGTGCGGACGATGAAGGCGCGGAAGGTGTACCCGCACAACGAGCTGGTCGTCGAGGTGAGCAGCCAGCTCGCCAAGATGTTCCGGCCCGACATGAAGGCTATCAAGCAGGCGATCGAGCAGCTCATCGAGAAGGCGTACTTGGAGCGGGACAAGGACAACAACAACCTGTTCCGGTACGTGGCGTGAGGCGCGTGGAGCCTCCGCTGTAGGATGAGTGTGGTGGGCAAGGGGTGAGGGGTTTGGGGGGCGCGCGCAGGCTGTGTGACGCGACGCAGGACGTGGGATCGGCGTGTCGAGTGCAAGGACGCGGGTCTCGGCGCTGGGCGCGACGGCTGCTCAGGACCTGCGCCGCCACCCGTCACGTCACGATGTGCTTTCACGCAGCCCCAGGCAGCGCATGCGGCTCACAACGCGTGCGCGATCGCGCGCAGTCCGACAGGTTCGTGTTTAGAACGGCTGTCCCCGGTCCGCAACCGCCGTCTGCGACGTGCTGAGCAGCCCAGGTGTCGCCAGGTCCAACCTGTGTCCGAACCGCCCGGCCCACATGTCCTGCAGCTCCTCCACCGTCTTCGCCATCTCCATATCCAGCAGCAGCCGCACCGCCTCCACCCCGCCGTCCTCCGGCACCCGCAGCGCGTACGACTCGAGCGGCATCGTCAACGGCGGCACCGACAGCCCACAGTGGATCGTCACGAGCTCGCGCGACAGCCGCGCGGCGTGCCGGCCCTCGGGGCTCGTGAGAACCTCGCACAGCCGCTTCGGCTTGAGCTCCCCGCGTTCCGCGGCGGCGATGGCACCCTCCACGTCGCCGTACTCCCCCACCCACTTCATCGCGGTCTTCGGCCCGACGCCGCGCACGCCCGGGACGTTGTCCGTGCTGTCGCCCATGAGCGCCTGCAGCTCGACGAACTGCGCGGGCGAGAGACCCCCCCACTGCGCACGAAAGTCCTCCTCGTGGTATGCCTCAAAGAACCCCGGCGCGCCACGTGGCGACGAGCGCAGCGCGCGCACGCCCGGCTGGAGCAGCTGGTGCAGGTCCTTGTCGTTCGAGACGATCGTGACGCCGACGCCGTCCGCGAGGAACCGCGAGGCGAGCGTCGCGATGCAGTCGTCGGCTTCGACTCCCGGCACCGAGACGACGGGGACGCCGATCATCGGGAGGAGGACCTGCGAGGGGCGGGGCGGTCGGTGCGTGCGGTGAGGTGGCGCCGTGAGGGCCTGGCGGCGGTCGGGTGCGTGGGCGGAGTGTGAGAGAGCGTACCATGAGCATAGAGACAGCCTCGCTGACTTGGGGCGGCGTGGGGGCGCGGTGGTTCTTGTAGTCGCTGTAGATCTCGTTGCGGAACGTGACGCCCGAGCGGATCGCGTGGCTGCCCGCGGGGGCGTCGAAACACGCCACGACGTGAGTGGGGGGGGGCTGCTCCCGCAGCGCCGCGAACAGGTACCGCATGAAGCCGTACGCGGCCGTCGTGTCGAGCGCTCCATCGGAAGTCGTCAGGCGGCGCGAAGGATCCGACCCAAACGCGAAGTGCGCGCGGTATACCAGCCCAAGGCAGTCGAGGAGGCAGGCGTGCCGTGCGTCGCCCCCGCTCGGCTGGCGCGTCGCGGACGCGACGAGACGGCGGTGGAGGGCCGTGGATCTCGTCCGGCAACGGTCCCCGGGCGCGTGACGCTCGCTGTGCGCCGCGCGGGCGGTCCGTGCTTGCCGCGCGCACCCAGAGATGCTCGCGCCGCGCCGCACGAGCGACGTCACGGCGAGGCGCAGCGGCCGCCGGCAGCAGAAGAGAGCGGACATCGCCGGGGCGGCGGCCGTCGGTGCAGCCGGGGCCTCGGCGCAACGCAACACCCCAAACGACCCGTGCCAACTAATGCCGTCAGCTGTGGCCGGACCGCACGGGGGGCGACAGGCACACGAGCGATCTGCGTGCACGCCAGTGGCGGTGCGGCGGCCTGCGCGGGCTTCATCTGTCCTGGAGGCCCCTGGGAACCCCCCCGGTGCCACACACGCCGTGACGTCCCTGCTGGAGAGCAGGGCTGGTCGGGCGGGCGCGGCGCACGGCGCGCGCAGATGCGAGAGCAGATGGTAGGTTCATGCGGCGGTGACTGCGGATCGTGACGGCCCCCCCTCAGGCCCGCAGCGCCCTGTGGCTCGCCCACCGCCGGGCAGCTCGAGCGCCGCGATGGAGGCGGCCCCGCTGGAGAGATGGGAGGACCTGAACACCATATTGGAGGAGGGGAACGCCCTGTTCAAGGAGCGGCGCGCGCCGGACCAGGATGACTCCGTGCCGTGCGTGCCCACCTTGCACTGGCTGATTGCGCGCGTCGCCAAGCGCCCTGCGCCCAAGCGCGCCTCGTTCCGGTGTTTCTCGCGATGTGCTGTTCTTGAGTTCCTGCCAGTCGCATAGTTCATGAGCTTCCTGCGCTCTAGATGCCGTGGAGAGGGAGGCATGTTGCTGTGGCCCCAGGCGCTCCGCGGCCCGCTGGGGCATGGCTCAGCCCTCGCATGCGCGAGTTCCTCACGCTTACTTCGCAAGACAGTGATCTGTGTCATCCGTTCGGCTTGAGAGCGCTGGAGGGCGCGCAGACGGCCCCCGAGGATCTCCGTGACTGCAGGATGGGTCTCCTGCGGGAGATGAGAGGGGATGTGGAGCGACCGCACCAGGGCAAGCAGTACCAGTGGCCCGAAATCGACCACACGTACGCGTTTTCCATGCGCTGGTGGGCCAAGGAGGATCCGTCGGCAGAAGTCATGTGCTGGTGCGCGCCCGCGCGTGCGCCCCTGCGGCACCGTCGTGGCACCGCCGCCGGAAAATCAGCTCGCTTCGGCGATGAACTCGGCCCCGGGCCGCCTTGTTCGCGATGTCGCAGGCAGAGAGGCGTGGAGTTCGACCACAAGCGGCCAGTTGGCGCAGGCATGTACAAGTGGTGCGTCGAGCACGGGTACGGCAAGCGGCGCGACGTCACCATGGTCGCCACAAAGGACACCCTCAAGGGCGAGTTCTCGCGCGACGCCCGCCACTGGAGCGCCGTGTGCACGTCGAACGACCCCGAAGTGAGGGCGATGGATGCCAAACGCGCCATCACGCACGCACAGAAGCCAGACATGGCGCCGTGGACGCGCGACCTCATGGTTCCGACTGCGATGGAGTCCGACAAGCCTCTCCGGAGCCCGCGGCGCCGCGGGCGCGGCTGGCTGCCCCCCATGGCGTCCAAGCACAGCGGCGAAGCCTTCCGCAAGTCAGCGGCGAACACGCTCGCGGACGGCGAAGGGCTGCGCGCGCGGCCGCGGCACGGACGCACCGAGCACAAGCCGGAGTTCGCGCACCTCGCGAGCGCGGCCGCCTCGCTCGCGGGCACCATCCCGCGCGGCGAGCGCTGGCGGCCCGTCATGGTCGACGAGTCGCGCGAGCGGCGCGCGCGGAGCCGAGCGAACCTGCGGATGGAACTTCCGCAGGTCTCGGTGTCTCTCCCGCGCGCGATCTCGACGCGCGTCGGCCCGGCGACCCCGCAGCGCGCCTCGCCAGCGCCCACGGACTCCCCGCGCCGCAGCCCGCGGACGTCGCGTTCGATTCCCTCGCCGCCGCGCGGACACGAAGAGGCGCCGGAGCTGCCGCCGGTGCGCGGCGGCAGCCCGACGCCGCGGCGCGTGGCGTCGGAGACGCTGCGGCGGCTGCGCACTGGTGTTTTGGCGCCCACGTGGGTGCTAGACGAGCGGGACGTGGGCGGGAGCGCGCGGCCGGCGGAGACGGAGCCACGCAGGATACTGCACGTGCGCAGCCTGGAGCTGGCGAGGGAGGGGAGTGTTGCGTTGTCAGTAGAGGGTTCGGAGCAGCTGCGGTCGGAGTTCTCGGTGCGCGTGGACGAGGTGCTGGACGCGTTTCGGCCGCCGAAGGGCGGCGGGCGGGCGAAGCGCGCGGTGGACGTGCTCGGGCCGGCGGCGTTGCGGGAGGCGAGCGAGGGGGGGAGTGAGGAGGGGGAGGGGAGTGAGGGGGGAGGGGGTATTGACTGGCGGGACATGGGCGTGGGCACGGGCAGCCCGCCGCGGAGAACGGCCGAGGCGACGGTCTTCGCGGCCGCGGCCGTCCCGGGCACGCCTTCGTCGGGGACGTCCGGCGAGGAGGAGCAACCGGCGGAGCAGGGGGGGGCGTCGCCACCGCAGTCGACCGCCTCGACGGCGGACGATGGGCCAGGGGGCGGCGAGCCGGCGGCGGAGCAGCCCGAGGCCCCGGTCGAGCTGACGTCGAGCCAGGAGCAGAGCCCGCGGGCCTCCTCCAGCAGCGACGCGCCCGGGGGCGCTGGCGAGGCGTCAGGGCAGGGGGGCGTCTCGGCTCCCGCGTCCGACGCAGCGCCGAGCCCCGTGCCGGCCGCGTTGGAGGGCGCTGTTGAGGGGGCGGAGCGGGAGGGGCCGGCGGGCGCCGCGGAGGACGCTGCGGCGGACGCGGCAGCGGCGGAGGGGGCGGAGGCGAGACGCAACACGTTTCTCGGCGACGACGGGACGGGGGAGAGCGCCGCGGTGCGGAGCTCGCGCGCGGACGCGTCGGAGGCGAGTGCGGAGCCGTGGTGGCTGGAGGCGGGGGCGTTCCTCGAGAGGGAGCTGCCACCGCCGGAGGGCGCGCTTCCAGATCGGGAAAAGATATCTCTGATCAACCGCGGAGCCAAGGTCTCCCGCCCGGGCCCGAGCAAGTCCTTCGTGCGCCGCACGGCGCCGCCGCCGCCGAAGGAGGTGCCGCCGACGGTCGCCATCGCGCCCCCGAAGGGCTCCCGCATGCTCGAACAGCTCGTGTCCCTGGCGCGCCTCCCTGTGCCCAGCGCCATCCCAGAGCAGCACGACACGAGCGGCGACGAGGCCGCGGCCGCGCCGGGGCCGCTCGCGCCCGCGCCGTCCCTCATGAACTTCACTGCGCGCGACGACCCGCTCGCGGCGGCGCTCGGGTACGCGCAGGCGGCGGCGGGCAAGGAGGTGGTGGCACCAGCGCAGCGGTGGGGCTGGGGGCAGGGGACCGGGCAGCTGGCGCCGCGGTCGAGGCGCGGAGGCTCTGGCGCGGACAGCGGGCGCTCGCGGCACGCGCGGGCGGTCGTGCGGGGGTCCCTGCGCGAGGCTGCGACGGCCCGACCAGAGGCAGCGTCTCAGGAGACGGCAGTCGTGCCCAAGTTTGTGGGCCAGCCGGTGGCCAAGGTGGCGCACCGGGACAAGGCGTACTTCGGCGGCATTGCGCGCAGCAAGCTGACGGTGGCCGGCCTTGATTCGCGCGGGCAGGGGCCTCTGGCTGGTGTGCATCCCAACAGCCTGTCGTGGCAGCCGGAGACGGGGCACCTGGGGGCGATCGAGCCGTCCCGCAGCCCGCGGCCGCACCACTCGGGCTCGGTCCGGGCGTTTGAGAAGAGCGATCTGAGCGTAGGCTCGTTGCCAAGATGAGGACGTGTTTCATAGATATGCGAATTGTAAGGCACTCCTGACGCATTGCAGGACACGCCTGACGCCTCCGCGCGCCCGCTGTCACTGGCGCCGGGTCTGGTCGACGCGCGAGCTACTCTCTGGCAGCGGCCTGCCCTCAGCGGGGATCTGCAGGCTCCGCACCCGCGAGCACTGCTGCACCGGCGCCCTGCAAGGTCCGGAATCCAAGTTGCGGGTTCGAGGGGGCGCAATGCGCCACATTGTGGCCTGTGTGCGTCCTGCGCTGCGCGCGTCGGTGTCGGGCGCTGCCCACGCACGCCGCGGCCCCAGATGCTCGCACATGTTGGGCCTGGCCGCGTCCGAGCTGTTCGAGCACGGTGCGCGCCAGAGAATGCGTGCGTAGGGCACGACATGATGAAACTATGTCGCGTCTTGCTGCACTGTCTGATGCAGATGCGTCTGCACGCACGACAGCGTCGTGCCCCTGCTCGAGTCCACGCCCCCGGAACCTACTCACGGCCGGTTGGAAGCCCTGCGAGGAGCGAGGGGCATATCGAGCGGCGAACGGGTAGTACAGGGCAGTATGTGCAGCGGCTGCGTGCCAGGCGCGTCACGGCATCGGCGCTGACGCGCCTGCGGAGCCCACGATCCCGCGCGCCAGAAACGCCCCGTCGTGACAGCGTCCCCAGGGGCCCAACCGCCGTTCCACCTCTCAGGCCGCTGATCCAGTGCATGAACACACGCCAGCCGCGATGAGGTGCGCTAGAAATCTTTGTTGGGCTGCGGAGCGCTCGATCCCCCGCACCTGCAGCGACTACATCCGATGCGACAGGGGGAATCTCCTCACATTAGTTGCCATACGCGATTTTCATGCCTGAGGAACGCCCGTGTGCGTCACAGATTCTCGATACATCGACTCGTCGGGGCGCTTTCGGCGGTGTGTCTCCTGGCCTGCCCTCACGGGACGCGCGCCTTCTGTGAGGCGACTGACCGCGCGGGCTACGACTGTCGGCGCTTCATAGGGCCCTTCGAGGTGTTCTGGAGGCGCCCCACTCCCGACGAAGCGTCCAGGCAAGCCCGCGTCCTCGATGCCCCATAATGTGCCCTTTTCGCGACTCGCGCGCCATTGCGGCTCGAAGATCCGTATTTGACCATGCTTTCGCGCATGACGCAACACCTTCGCGGGAATTAGTCCAAATATACGGCCGAAAACGACCAAGATTCAACGCCGCCGCCGTGAAGCTACTGTTAGTCACCATCGACGCCCCCCCGCTGCGCCCGCCGCCGATTGCAGCCCGGACCCCTACGTCGACATGGGTTTTGTCGGCCCGGCCGACCGATCGTACGTCGCGGTCGGCTGGAGCGAGACCGGCGACATGGTCGGCGGGTGCGTGATACAAGCCTAGCACCGACCCCGCGTCCCGCGCGACCACGACGGCGCCCAGGCTGCACCCAAGCTGGCGTGTCGTTGACGTGCCGCGTCGCCATCGCCCGTTCGTGCACGGCTCGGACGCATGCCCACCCTGGGGCCCGAGATGCTTGCCCAGCCACACCCAGGCTGCCCTCTGTCCCCACAGGTTCGCGCTCGTCGGCTGGGCGGGCGACGGCGGCGACCTCGGCATCTACCGCCTGTCCTCGAGGAACGCGGACGGCAGCGGCGTGCAGCGCACGGACGAAGTTGGGCTGCGTAACAAAGAGATCACGGTGTCGGGGGGGAACGTCGAGTTCCGCTTCGCCCTGCAGGTCCGAGGGACGCAGAACCAGCAAAAAGGCATCCCGCTCCTGTCGCCGGAGCCCGGGGTGAACAACCGCATGATATGGTCCCGTGGCTCCGCCAAAAACAACCCTGGACAGCTCTCCGAGGGAGAGGTGAAAGGATTCGGAACGCTGGACTTCGACACGCAGGTGCGGGCAGGCGGCAGCGCTCTCCCTCGCTCGCCTGACCGCGGAGCAACACGGGCAGACACGGTGTTCGCCGTCATGGTGTGTGTCGCAGGCGTCCTCCACGACAACGATCCCGAGCGCGACGACGACGCTTCCGCGCACACCAGCTCCGACACAGGCAGCCTCGCCTCCTGCACAGCCCAGAACTGCGGCGCCGACCCAAGCTCCCCCCGACGAGGAGGATGCCCCCGCCGGGGGAGGAGCCGAAGCCCGCGCGGTGGCCGGCAGTGCCGGTGCATCCACGCTGGCCGCTGCGCTCGCACTTGCACCCGCGGTTGTCGCACTGTTCGCGTAGAAGCGACGGCAGTTCGACCACCGCTCACCTCGCGCACCGCGCCCCGGTCGACACGGCCGCGGTTCGTTCCCGACGCATGCTTGGGGCCGCCGCGGACGCGCACGCTCTCCCTCCGCGCCCCTTCGTCGCTGAGCTCCGTGCTACGACGACGCACGTACACGCACACGCCCTTCGGGCCTCCCAAGTGCACACGATCGACCAGTGGCGAATGCCCGCCGGTGGACGCCTCGTTCCGCATCGCGCGATGGTGACCCGCTCTCGGCCCAGGCTGACTCAAGCGCGGTTGCAATTTGCACCCGACCCGACCCGACCTGTCTGCTGCCCCGTTCTGCGCAGCGATGCACATGCTCTCCCACCCACCCCCGCGGTGGCGACCTGGGCGCAGCAGATCTGCTCCCTGCCTCCGCCTCGCGCCCTCCCCTGACGTGCGACCTCCTCCAGAGGAGGTCATGGCTCTGGAAAGAGTCACAACTCTACAGAGAGTCATGCCTTTGTTTCGCGTCTTGCTGTTTTTTTTGCCCTTGTGATCCTGCCCTCCTACAGCGCGTACTGGCCGCGCGCGGGTGCGAGCGTCTGAACGTGCAGCCTGCGAATGCCCTGGGCGGTGCACGGACCAAGGCCCGACTTCGTCGATGATGCTGTTAGTAGAACGTATTTATATATATACTGGTCGTTGGAATCGATCCGGAACGGCCGAAACATCGCGTGTCGACTGTCTGCCAGCCCCCGGACCAGTGGAACGTCCCTGCGCTTCGCTCAGTCTCTCGATTGCCGAAGCCGAGCACTGGCAGCATAAACACATCTCCTGGAACGGCGTGGCATCAATGCCGCCCACACACCGTGGTGCCGTCGTCGTCACACGCACTCCGCACCCAATCCACGCCACGATCCCCATCGAGCGTTCCCCGCTCACCCTTCGGGCTTCGCGCCCTTGTGCGGTGGCGTCTGCTCCTCCGACGCTGTCGATGCGTCATCATGCAGCAACCCGCGCCCTTCCGGGCTGTGGGGCGCCTCGCGCTTGTCACGCCCCGCGCGTCCCCACGCATCGCGCTGCGGCGTGCCCGGCGTGCCCCAGCCGGCGTGAGGGATCGCTGCGTACCCGCCGCGGCTTGCGAGCGGCTGCCCGACGCTCTGGGAGAAATCAGGCGCCGCGTTGTCGGCCTCGAGGTCGTCGAGACCCCGCTCGTATGCCCGCGGCCTGCACGTTGCGGTGGGCGGGGAGCCTGCGAGTTGAGCGGGTGCCCGCACTCCGGTTCTCCTTGATTCGAAAAAACATCCTTCATATTTGATATTCGAGGAATGCTTCGGCGTGCGCTGAGCGGTCCCGCGGGCATGTGCTCGCACCTGCGCATGTCCCGGGCCGTCCGCGAGGCCCACCGTGCGAGATCCGAGCACGCGTCACGAGCGCCATTCACCGCCGCCCTCCCGCAACCCCCAGCGACGGCAACGAACACCGCCAACCCCGCGACGATCACCAGCGCGGCCACGAGCAAGAAGCGGCGCGACCCCGCGTGCCCGTGACCCGCACCGCCGTCCTCGTCGTCGCTGTCGTCGTCCGTGTCCGTGTCGTCGCCCGCAGCGCCTTTGAAGCACACGCTGGGGTGGTCGCCCACACACCACCAGCCCGAGCGGACGCGGCAGCGCTCGTCGCACCCGCCGGTCGCGTCGAGCCCCGTGTCGCACTCCTCGCTTCCCTGCCGCACGCCGTCCCCGCAGATTGAGAACCAGCGCGTCACCACCCAGCGCGGCTCCGAGGCCATGCGCAGGTCGTGCCCGTGGCCCGTGACGTCGCGCACGACGTAGCCCTCGCCCTCGTCCATCCGCCAGTACGCAACCAGGCCCTTGCTGCTCGGATCCACGCCCGGCTTGGAAAAATTGGAACCCGCAGTCCTGCGGAATCAAACAAGCATAAAACCAGGTGTTTCGGGCCTTCGCAACAGACCACGGCGCCCGCAACCGGCCGCTGCGTCAGCGAACGGGCAGATCTCTCACCGCGCTTCGTCCAACGCGACGTTGTCGAGGATCTCCTGGTGGGACAGTGCACGACTCCACAGCCGCATCTGATCGACGCTGCCGACGAGGTCCTGCGAGCCCCACTCCGCCGCCCCGGACGACGTGTCACCCTCCGCGCCCGGCCCGCTGTCGAAGCACCCCCCGCGGCAGTCCTGCTCCCGCCCCACCACGAGCGTGCCGTCCGAGGGGATGGTCCTGCCCTTGCCGCGCAGCACGCTCCACACGAGCCGGCCGTTGTCGTAGAGGTAGACGCGGCCCGAGGCAGACTCCCACGTCACCGCGATGTGGTGCCACGCCCCGTCGTTGGCCCCGATGCCCGCGGTGTGGTCCGCAAAAGTGCCCTCGTCCTCCATGACAGACACGCCCCTGCAAGCACGAACCACATGCACACGAGTGTCTGGCAGCACGCCGACGATGCACACGGCAGTTTCCAGGGCGAGCAGCGAAGGACACTCGGCGGAGGACTCGAACGACAACAAGAGGAGTGTACAAGGATACTGGGGGTCGCACCAGTCCCGGTGGTTGAACAACAGGAACGAGTTATCGTCCTTGCCGTACTCGTCCCCCGTCGCGTACGAGAACACCGCGCCCATCGAGCACCGCGACGCACTCTTGATGAAGAACTCCAGCGTCAGCGCCGTCGCGGGGAACCCGACGAACCGCGGCAGCATCAGCGCCTGTCTGCCCGACAACGCAAGCGCGTGGCCCGCGCCGCCGGCGACCGGCATCGGCGCCGCCCCGCCGCCGTCCTCGGCGTCGAGCGGAGCGGTGGAGTACTCCCAGGTGGGGCCGGGCGACGTGAGCGTGAGGTGCATCGCGGAGGCGCCGGAGTCCCTGAGGAGCTCGGTGCCGCGCACGTCGACCGGGTCCATGTCGTACGAGAGGGCTCTGGCCGTCAGGATCGCCTTGGGCAGGTCCTGGGTGTCGGTGCGCAGAGCGCTGGCGACTTCTTCGGCCGAGAGGACCGTGCCGAAGATGCGGACGCGGCCGAGGGCGCCGTGGAGGGCCTGGCGCGGCGCGAAGCAGCCTCCGAAGCAGTCCTGGTCCTGTCCGAGCGCGAGGGAGCCGGTGCGGTCGCGCTCGGTGCCCGCGCTGATGCTGCTCTCGACGCCGGGCTTGACGTCGGTCGCGCCGTCCTTCGACCGCCAGAAGGCCTGCTTCTCCTCGCCGTCGAAGTACAGCTTTGTCATCCCTGCAGCAGCAACAACAAACCTTCGCTCTCAACATATACACTCATCTTGAAAAAGGAGCTCATGCGCACGACGCTGCAGCAGGCGCTGCACCCGCGAGCGCATCCTGCAGGTACGTGACGTACCCGTCTGCTTCTGCCACGTCACCGCGACGTGGTGCCAGGCTCCGTCGAGCCACCGCGTCTCGAAAGCGACCCAGTTCTTGTTGCGCCCGCCGTGGCCGTCCGCGTTGGAGTTGATGTGCACGTACACGCTGCCCGCCGTCTGCACCGCCCGCGCTTGCGCAAAGTCGCTCGTGGCGTTGTATTCTGCGGCGAGAAGGCGGACACAACACACCCAAGGTTGATGCGCTGCTTGCTTAGCGTAACGCCGGTGGTGTGCCCGCGGGAACGCAGGCGCGGTCCAGGGCACGCACCGGTGTCTTTCCTCACGATCAGGATGGCGTCGTCGGCGAACATGGACATGTCGGGGTCCAGGGCTGCGTTCGGGTCGTGGCGGTCGCGCCGCACCGTGGTCGCGTACGACAGCATCGCGTGGCGCGCTTCCAGGCGATCCCGCTGCACAGCAGCACACACAAGCGCGCAGGCTCTCCACTGCCGACGCTAGGCTCACGGGGCGGCTCTGTCCACGCAACGAAACACTTCAAAACATATTTGATTGTCATTTGGTCATTCAACTCGATTTTCTTCGCGAGCGCGTGTTCATCCGTCTCGAACTGGCGCACCCGGCAACAAACTCAATATTATGTACGGCATTGGCGAGTGGGTTCAGAGCGCGCTCACCGTGCTGATCGTCCTGACAGCCTCGTGGTTCTCGACCCCGGGGATCTTCGCCCAAAACTCCACCGACACGTCCCCGCGCGGCACCACGCCGTCGTGCGCCGCCCCGCTCAGCGCGAGCGAGTTGTCGAACCGCGCGTGCCGCGCCAGCGTGCCCCCGCCGTTCGGCAGCGCCACCGCCACGTTAGACAGCTGCGGCGGCCTCACCAGCGGGAGGTCGTTGCCGCGGCCGCTGCTGTCCGCCGCGGCCGCGTGCGCGACGTAGATGCCGCCGTCGTTGTCCGGGTCGTTGAACTTCCAGTACGCGACGAGGTCGTGTTGCCCGGCCACCCCAGCGCCGCCGCGCATGTTCTGCCAGATCTCATCCTGCGATCGGACGGTCCTCCAGATGCGCACTTCGTCCAGCTGCCCGAAGAAGGCCTGCTTCTCCTCCGTGCAGCCCCCGTAACAGTCCTGTTCGCCGCCGAGGACGAGCGAGCCCCCCGGAGGGAGGCTGTCAGTGTGCCCGCTCTCTGCGTGCGCCACGCGCAGGCCGTTGACGAAGATCTGCGTCGTGCCGTTGCGGTCGGCGTCCCACGTGACCGCGACGTGCTTCCACGCGCCTTCCTGGTCCACCAGGCTCGCCGTGTCTGCACGACACGACACGACGGACCGACGCATGCTGGGGCTGCCTTGTGCGTCGCGCGAGCGTGCGATGGCCGCGGTGGGCGTGTCGGACGGGAGCGGAAGTTCGCGCGGTGGGAGCGGTGCGGGGCGGGGACTCACGGACGGTCGCGGTGTCTCCGTACTGAGCCCGGCACGACTGTTGGTTGACGTCAGGCACCAGGTTGAGGTACGAGAAGTGCGGGCACACGGCGAGGTTCGTCACGTCCCACACGACGAAGCTGTTCATGTCCGCAGACCTCTTCTGCGACCAAACAGACCGATCGGTGGCCGCGGCGTTCGCGGGGCGCCCTTGGAGTCAAATGTGACGAGGGCGCGAACGGCGCGGGTGCCGCGCGAGGCGCGAGCCGCAGCTGCTCGAGGAGCAAGGTGACGCGAAGGTGCGTGCGTGTGTTGCTCGAGGCGGGCACGCACCAGCCGGTCCTTCTCGTTCGACGGCACCGCGTACGACAAGAGCGTGCCGGACTTGCAGCCATCGGTCGTCGACACCCAAGCCTCGAACGTGAGCTTACGGTCCGGCATGTCCTTGAAGGGCTCGAGCTTGAGGGGCGTGTCGTGCAAGAGGATCGCGTGCCCTGCGGAACGGCACGAAACGACTGCGTGTGCGGGTGAGCGGGTGTATCTCTGCGTCAGTGGCGTTTCAGGTCAAAAATATTGGCGCACGGTCGTTGTCGAGAATCGTTTCAAAAGCAGAGCTGGCAGTCGTCTCGCGAGGCGCTGCCACGGTCCCGTGAGGGAGCCAGAATTGTTTCTTGGAAACAACACCGCGTCGAAGGCGCAACGTGGAGGCGTTTCGAGCCTTTTCACGGGACCAGAACGATTCAACCACGATACATCTATCGGGAAAACGGCGAGACAGGACCTGCACCGCCCGGCTGGCTCGCGTTGCCCGCAGTGAGGACAACGAGGCCCAACAGCAGCAGGGCTGCCGTGAGCGGCCACATCGTCACCATCGGCGCGTCCCAGTGGTCAGCCCCCCCCTCGCCCCCCTCACTTTGACGCCTCCAGCAGCGCCTTGACAACATGTTGTGTCTGTCCGTCGCTCAGTCGGACCACTCCACCGCGGAGCGGGCGTCAAATCGCCGACAGCAGCACGCCCACGCGCAGACCCAGCCACACATTATCGAGATCGATATTCAACGTACCGTTTCAGGCCCGAATCCACACCGTCTTCGACGCCAGTGACTCTCCTCGCGCTCCTTCCAGGGCCCGGCGCACGCGCCTCCGCACGCGCCTTCGCTCGCGCGACCTGACGCCATGCCCCACGTCGCGGCATCCGCGGCCCGCTTGGCGGCGCCCCCCGCGGCCAGCAAGCACGCTCGCTCGCCGCAGCTCCCCGCTCGCGCCTCGGGCGCCCCCGGCGGTGCGTCCGCGCTCTCCCGCCGGCAAGCGGGCGCCGCCGTCGTCGGTTCGATCTTCCTCTTCGCGCTGGACCGGCCCCAGGCTGCGCAGGTGCGCTCTGCGCCACACCGCAGCGACCCTAACCCAACACGCCGCCCCAGCAGTCCGTGCGTCATTTCCGCACCCGAATTGCGATGCAAACCGTCTCCCGCGCCCTGGATGGAATGTTTCTGCCTCTTCCACCCTATTTCGGCGCCGATCACGATCCGTCGGTCCGCGTGCGGCCCGCACAGCCGCCCGAGGCAGTGTGCGGGGAGGATCGACCGGCGTCCACGTGGGGTGTCATGGCTCCTCCGCCCGCGCAGGCCAGCCAGACGGGCAAGCTCGGGGTGGACACGGAGCTGGCGCCCGTCGACGACGAGTACGGCCGCGCCACGCTGGAGCTGGGCGAGCTCATGAGGTTCTACCTTACCACGACCGACCTGTACGACCCCAAGCGGTTCGAGGCGTACAAGAACATGAAGCCCGCGATCAAGACGTGGACGTCCAAGTACGCCCCGGGCGGCAGCACGCGCCGGGAGAGCCAGCGCAAGATGTACATCCTTGGCGACGCCTTCCTCGGCCAGTTCAACAGGTGCGCCGCGCACGCGCGGACCAGCGACGCCCGTGACGTGCAGCGCCCGTGCGAGGAGGTTCGCGCGCGGGCGCGCTATCGTCGTGAACGGTGTGGCGTCGTGCTGGGAGGGCTTGCGCACAAGCGTGCGCGCACCCCCGCGCCCGGACGCTGCGCTCACGACGCTGGCTCGGCTCGGCGCTCCCTGCAGCAACGGCGTCGCGCCGTTCCCGCGCAAGAAGGCGGAGCAGATGCTGAACGACCTGCAGACGATCGAGACGATGATTGCTGCGGGGCAGTGAGGCCCTGACGTCGCAGCAGCGAAGACCCGGTGCGGGCGGGGCTGCCACGACCGGCCCGGCGGCGCGAGCGACGTCGCGTTTCGTGCTCTCCATGACCTGCCCGACGACAGAAGTAGCAACCGCAACAAGCGCTGTGCTGATACATCTTTTTCGCGCGTCACGGCCCTGCCGCCAGCGCTTTCGCGATCGCCGCTTCACAGCGATCCACGGCGGCGAGCTCCTGCGCCCGCGGCCAGCCGTTGGCTGCCCGTCCACCCAGCTGCGCGCGTCGCCGTGGCCTCACTTGTGGTACAGCATGACGCTGGTCATCGCGAGGAACGCGCCGATCATCGAGAACGCCGCGGTGTAGTACGGGTACGCCTGCGTCAGGAAGCGGGGGTACTCGTCATGCCGGAACGGCCGCACCCCCTGCACGTGCTCCAAGTCGACGGCCGAGAACCCGGGGTCGCGGTGCCGCACGACGTACTTGAACACGCCGTACACGTCCGGCACCTTGAACTCCAGCTTGAAGTTGCCCTTGCCGTCGTGCGACAGCGTGCGGCGCACGTACGGGTCGAGCATGACGAACGACGCCTGCACCGCGTCGGACGCGTACGGCTGCCACTGCCCCGACACCAGCCGCTCCATCCGCACCGTGAGCGTCACGTCGTCGCTGACGCGGTACTGCTCGGGGTTGCGCGGGACGCCCGGGCGGTTGGTCACCACGTGGTCGAACCGCGTCATGCGCAGGACGCCGTTGCGCTGGAACGCCCACTCCGCGAGCGCGCGCGCGAGCCGCGCGTTCCCGGGCGCGTCCCACCGCCCCCGCCCCGGCACCTCGACCGGGGACCCCATCACGGTGTTGCTCAGCATGTCCGTCGATCCCAGCACGACCGCGCGCGCGTTGTTGCGCGCCTGCACGAGCGTCGCGAGCGAGCACAGCTGCCCCGCGACGGGCGCGCGCCGCGCGTGGCTCCGCCCCTCGCGGAAGGAGTAGCCCGTGTCCTCGGCCCAGAGCGCGGGCAGCAGGGTGTCGGACTGCGCCGGGAGGACGGAGCAGACGCCGCGGAAGAGCACGGGGGCGGCGAGGGGCTCCTCGAGGAGCGCCTGCGTGGGGTAGACGCCCGTGGTGGCCAGGAGCGCGGAGGGCCCGCGGTCGGCCTTTTTGGATGGAGTCGACGGGGCGAGCGTGGCGTTGTGGGAGGTGTGGTCGACGGCGATCGCGCCCTTCTCGTCGAGTCCGACGCCGAGGGCCGACGTGATGGACTGGATCGGCGAGGAGAAGCCGTGGTCTGCGGGCGCGGCGCGAGGGGCGGTGGCGGGGAGAGGGTCGGAGGCTCGCAGGGGCGGGCGGAGCGCTGGGGGCGGGGTTTCGCGCTCGAAAGCGCGCGGAGAGGACTGGACGGGTCCGGCAGCGCGAGCATCTGTGTCGGAGAGGGCGTGGGGCGGCGGGGAACGCAGCGTGCCCTGCTTGGAGAGGCGTTCGGGGCGAGAGCGCGGCGGGGGGGCGCCCTGGGCGCGCGGTCTCGCCGCGGGGCGCATGGTTCGAAGTGAGGGAGCTCGCGGGGCGCACCGGCAGTGATGAAGACGTTGCCGCCCTTCTCCAGGAAGGCCGTGAGGCCGCGGGCGGAGACGTCCGGCGACGCGAACGACGACACGCGCGGCGCCAGGATCACGACGTTATCGTACTGCCTGTCGCCGTACTTCATGAGGCTGAACCCCTCGCTCGCCTCCACCACCTCCACGCTCGACTGCACCTCCGCCAACATGGTGAGGAACGCGCTGTACGTAGCCCGCTGCTTGGCCGTCCCTAGCACCACCAGCGCCCTCGCGGCCCCCGTGGCCCCCGCGGCCCCCGCAATCACGCCATCCGCCGCATCGGCGCCCCCGCGCAGCACGAGGCTGGCGCACAGCAACAGGGCCAGCAGGGTAGCCCAGGCGCCCCGGCGCTGCCTGCTCATCGTCCCCGCTCCGCGCTCCCCCGATCCCGCCAGCGGTTCAAATCGTTCCGGCAACGCGACCGACGGTGGGCCCGGGAAAGAGTGCCGCGCGACGCGGGCGCGGGCGGCCACAGATCCCGCGGTCGTTGAGTACCCACTTCAGGCCTCCCGCGCGCGGCACGGGCGGCTACATGCGGGCCCGCCGCGCGAACCAATCGCGAAAATACATTCTCGAGGTCTGGGCGTCGTGGATGGATCGCCAGGCCGCGCGTGGACCTCCGTGCGTGCCGGGGGGCGTCGAGCATTGCTGAGGGCGCTGGCGAGCACTGCTGGGTGCGAGCGCATGCCCGTTCAGGCGACCCCAGCATGCTAAGGAAGGGGCTCAGGCAGACGGCAGCGAGTTCAACGCACTGGGTCGACCTGACAGTTGTTGCGGAGGGCTGGGCGCACAGCATGGCTTCTCTCTTCGCCCCCTGCCGTCAGGGAGGGGTCTCCGGGGATCTCGTCAGACGGAGTCGCTTCACCGTGGCAAGCTCGGCGTTCAACGGCGGATATGTACCGCGGTTCGCCGCCAGGGACGGCGGCAGCGCGGGAGACCCTTGTCGCCTCGTTGGGCGGTCAATGCGGTCGCAACTGGCGCGCATGACGGCGCCCGGCGCCCGGGGCGGACACTACGAGTCGTCGCGCGACTTGCGAAATAGCGACGCGCGCTCGCGGGCCCGCACGGAGCGCGAGGCTGCGTCTGGACGAGGGCAACATAATCGCGGGGGCGCGAACAGGGCCGCTCGGACGTACGTTTCCACGGCACACCCCAGCTCAGACGTAGACGAGGCAGCGGACGCCCCCGGGGGCGCGCAGACGGAGCGCCGCAGGGGCGACCGGAGGCGCCTGCCCCGGTCGCAACGTCGCAGAGGGAAGTACGCGCGTGGCAGCGAAGGGCAAGACACGCGGATCCCGGTCTGGACGTACAAGCACAAGTCCGACGACGAGACCGTTCTGCAGACTCTCATGGTGAGCCCCCGCACGTCGCGCGCCCCGCCCGCGCCCCGCGCCGCCCGCCACGCGTGGCCTGCGCCAGGGGAGCGCTCGCGGCTGAGTCACCCGCCTCGGACGGCTGCGCGGCGCAGAGGGAACTGCCGAACCGGTTCCGCACGGTGACGTCCGCGCGGAAGGCGTGTCGGGGGGACTTCGTGCGAGTGAATGGGGATCTCGTCGCGCAGGACGACGTGGTGCGCGCCGGCGACGAAGTGACGCTGTTCGAGGTGCGGCGCCCTCCACGCGCGCTCCCGCGTCGTCCTCGACGCGAGTCCCCCGCGCCCGCGACCACGGGTGCGTTGGTGGTGTCCCCCGCCCCGCAGAAGGTGCTGACTGTGCCGGAGGTGATCAAAGTGGGCAAGGACGTCGCGATCCCGGGCCACGGCACGCCGGAGCTCAGCGGGGTGGAGCGCCACGCGCCGGACGAGGGCGCGACCGCGGCGCAGTTCCACTACGAGGATGGCGAGGTGGCGTGGAGCGGGACGACGAACGAGGGCTTCCGGATCCTGTACGAGGACCGGGACCTCGTGGTCGTAGAGAAGCCGCGCGGCATGCGCGCGTCGCCCAAGCACGGCCCGCGGCCCCAGGGCGCGCCGCGAGCGCACGAGCACAC
This sequence comes from Pedinophyceae sp. YPF-701, assembly GCA_916048055.1. Classification (NCBI taxonomy): domain Eukaryota; kingdom Viridiplantae; phylum Chlorophyta; class Pedinophyceae; species Pedinophyceae sp. YPF-701. The sequence continues at coordinate 472,491 of CAJZHL010000001.1, read as the reverse complement.
CGCCACGCGGGCGTACGTGTTGGCCAAGTGCCTGGAGTCGAGGCGGGAGACCGAGTCCGGCGTGGCGGTGGACCTGGACGAGTTCGTGCGGACGCAGGCGGACCGCATCCGGGGGCAGGTGCCCGACTCGGCGCGCCCGTTGTGGATCCCAGAGGCGGTGCTGGGCGCCGACACGTGGGCGGGCGGGCTGTTGGTGCTCGCGAAGACGAGCGAGGCGCGCGACGCGCTGCGGCAAGTCTTCGCGGAGGACCACCCGCTGCGCGTGGAATCCAAGTGGGTCTGCGTGACTACGCGCAGCGTGCCGCAGGCGGGCCGGCAGGTTCGGATTCGGCTCGACGGGCGCTTGGCGGCGTCGTGGGTGACGCCGCTGCGGCGCGTGCGGTCGGCGAAGCCGCAGCTGACGGACGGGAAGCCCGAGGTTGAGGTCGTGGCGGTCACCACGTCAACGCTCCGCAGACGCCAGGTCCGCCGACACATGGCGTACGCGGGGTACCCGGTGCTGGGCGACGAGCAGGTGCGGACCGCGGACGCGGGGCGGGGGGGCCGAGCGATCGGGTGCACGCGTGGGAGCGCCGCGCGAGGGAGTCGAGGACATGCGTGTCACTTTCGATCCTGGTTTCTCGATCGGTTGTCCCTCGCAGACGCGGTACTTGGTGAAGAAGCGCGGACGGTACTCCTCCTCGGCGCGCGGGCTCGTGTACGACCCGAACCTCGGCGTCCACGTGGACCCCGTCACGCGCCAGCCCGTTGCCGACGCCATCCTCGGCAGCGCGCGGGAGGCGCGGGTCCGGTCGCGCGCGGACCTGCAGCGGGAGCGCGGGCAGCGCAAGACCGTCGTGTCGCGCGCGGTGGAGGTGCGCCTCCCCGCCAGAGCCCGACAGCGCGCCTTGCCTGACTGACAGGCGTGAAAGCGGCAGGGGGGGTCCTGACGTCTCGTGGCGGCGCCATGTTTGTTTGCGACGCAGGACCTGAACAGGATGCACCTGGAGTCGCCGTCTCGCGCGGAGTACGAGGCGCAGTTGCAGCGCCCGGAGCCAGTGTCGGACAGGGGCGGCCTGACTGACGGCGAGACGTTTGACGACGAGGGGCGCGGCGCGGCGGTGCAGCGGGCGCGGCGGGAGCTCCTGTCGGACCGCCGGAGCCGCTCGGGCGTCGCCGGGGACGGCCCGGCGGCTTCGCCGGACGTGTCGGGGGCGGAGCGACGGGGGTTGGATGCGCCGCGCGTCATGCGGCACGCGCACGGGGCGAGGAGCCCCCCGCTGGCGCTGTGGTGCGTGGGGCTGCGGATCGAGCACCCGGTGACGGGGAAGATAGTGCGCGTGCAGACGGGCCTGCCGCCCGAGGTGCGCCACGCGCTGGAGTCGGACGAATGGTACGACGGTGTGTTTGAGCAGTGGGCCAAGGTGAAGCCGCCCGGGACGGAGCAGCGGGAGCAGGACTGGCGGCGGCGCAGCGGGCCGGAGTTCGCGCGTAGTGCCAGGCAGGAGTGGGAGGACGCAGACCTGAATTAGCGCGATGTCGTCGATGGCGGGGCAGCGGGCGCACAAACGCACGGGTCTCTGGTCGTCCGCGCTGGCAGCGTGTGTAGGCGCTGCGCGTGAAACAAGGGTGTGCGTGCCTCTGACTGTGAGGGTTGGTTCTGATCTGGCTCACCGACCGGCACGCGTGCACGGAGGGGGGGCGGGAAGAGGGGGAGGGGTGGCTGTCGGAGCACGCTGTAGGGGCAGTGCGACGCTGCGAAGGTCGAACCTCGTTCGCAACGAACGGGACAGTCTCACAGCGCAGTCTGAGCACGAGCCGCGGCGGTGAGAGCCATGGACGCGCACGCGCGGACAGGAGCATCTAGCGAGTCCCAACGGCCCACGACGCGCTGCGCAGCCACGGAGCGCCCCTCCTCCGGCTGCGCGGCCCGCGCGCGTCCCCAGCGTCAGCTCGACACCTCGGGGGACTCTACGAAGCCGACGCGGCGCGCCTTTCGTTCCTTCGCGCGACGGTTCGACTTCTTCAGGATGCCCCGCGGCGCGCGCAGGGCCTCGGTGCCGGGGCGCGCGCCCCGCTGCGCCCGCTCGAACGCCGCGATGCGCTCGCCCTTCACCTTGGCCCACTCCGCATCGCATGCCGCCATGAGCTCCGACAGGTCCGCGCCCAGCAGCGAGCGCGCCTCGGCGATCAGGTCCGGCCACATCGCGTCGTAGCGCTCCCGCGACTCTGCACGCGGTCGCGGCGGGGACGTACGTACGGGCGGTGAGGTAGGGGGGGGTGGCGGAAGCGCGCAGCGTGGGGGAGAGTGGTGCGCTGCGGGGATGGCGCGCGGGAGCGTCGCCGCACCTTGGTCGAGCTCGGTGCCGCTCCAGTCGCACCGCGCCCACGGGAGCCCGTCGGCCCACTTCTGCGCCAGCTTTCTGTTCACGTACACCTCGCGCACCATCACGAGCGCCTCCACCATCGGCGCGCCCTCGTGCGTCGGGGGCTCGGCCCACGTCGCGGCGGCCGCGCCGCCCTCGCGGCCCGCGGGCGACGGCAGGAGGTCCCACGCGGGCAGGGGTGGCGGGGGCCGCGCCGCCGAGGTCGGGCTGATGTCCCGCGCGGGCGCGCCGCTGAGTTCGGGCGACCCCGAGGGCGTCGACGTCGGCGTGACGTCGATCCCCAGGCCGCGGCGGGGCGCCCTAGTCTTGCGGCGGGCCGCCCCGCCGCTGCCCGGCGGGCGCTGGGCGGGCGCCTGGCCAGTCGGACCGGCGCGGTGGGTAGGGGACAGATTCGGGGTGTCCGGGGCGTCGTCGGGCGCGGCGGCGTCGCGCGTGTCCTCCGTTCCTCGCACCATGCTGGGTGCCGCTGGCGCAGTTGACTGCAGGCCCCCCGCCACGGAGTCCCCGGGGGGGGTCTTGGCCAGGGCGCGCGCGTCGTGGCGCCCGAAGAGGTCCGGGAGGCCGGCGGCGGGCCGCGGGAGTCCGTCCGTCGCGGCCATCGCGCGTGGCACGAGGCGCGTGCAGCGAGGAGCGCCTGGGCCAGGGGCGGCGCGGACGGGGGTTGTCGAGGGCTCGCGCGGGCGGGCGCGGCCTCGAGCGGGATGATCCGTGCGGGGTCGGCGAGCTAGGACCTGGGCGGGCGCCTGATGGCGTCGAGCAGGTCGCTCCCGGCCTCGAGAGTGCTGTCTCCGGCCTTGAGCTGCAGTCCAAAGTTGGAGGGCCGGCGCGGGCCGGTGACGCCGGGGGGCGATGCGCAGGCGCGGATACGGGAATGTAATGAGCGCGTTGCGGCGGGGCGGGCCGGCCGGGACCGCGCGTCGGCGCGGCGCGGGCGCCTCGCTGGTCACGGGAGGATGGCGCTGCGGGGCGCGCACCGCGAATTCGAAGAGCTCGCGCGCCGTCCGGTTGGGGATGGCTCGAGGTGAGACACTGCGTGGGCGCGGAGGGGGCGCGAAAACGCGGTCGGCGACGCGCTGTGGGCCCACGTTGGAGCCGTCGATTCAATGACCGAGGGGCAGCTCGGCGGGGCCGTCAAGCGATCTGGATTCGAGAGCGAGGGGCGAGGATGTGGACACAGAGGCGGCGGCGGGCGCAGGCAGGGCGAAGCGACGCCAGGCGGGCGCGGAGCGGCACTGATCCATGTCGCCCGAAGCGGCAGCCCCCGAGCGCCGCCGCAGCGCAGGGACCACACCGAATCATCGCGGCCGCGGGTGATTTCGGCACGAACCCGGACCCTGAACGCGGCGCACAGCGCGCGGACGCGCGGTCGCGCCCCGGCATCGCCAGGTGGTTTGCAGCCTGGAAAACGCGCGGCCGGCGCACCTGATGACTCCTTCTCGCTTCAGGTAGGAGATGCAGAGAGTCGTGATCGCGAGCTGTTTGACGACAGCGCCAATCCAGTTGGACATGAGCCCCAGTCGAGGGCAGCAGCAGCAGCACACCAGCCTTGGCTGCAAAGCACTCCGCCTCGCACGCGCTCGTACCGCGGCTCGCTCGCCGTTTGTTGCGCGACAGGACCCCGCCAGCGACGCAACGATGCCACTCCCTCGCGCGCCCGGGCGGCCAAGGCCGCGGAAACGCCGCGCGCGGACCTTGACTGAGACCCCGCACTGACACCTCTGCTGGCGCGCCACGCGCCGCCCCGACCGCTGACGAGGCGCGCGCGCGGCGCGCGGCGGCCCGGGTAGTTGCGGGGCGGCTGTCGGCGCGTGCGCGAGGGCGGTGTGCGCGGGGCCTTTTCCCGAGGCGTTGTATGCAGCGAACGTCGCGGTGTGTCGCCGGGCGCGGGGGGCCGTGGCGCGGCGGCGCGGCGCGGTGCGCGACGCGTCGTCACAATACCTTCGAACGTGCCGGGCGCGAGGCTCGACACGCGAAGACCGCCGCGCTCCCGGCGCGGCAGCGAGCCCAGCTGTTGGCCAGGTTCCCGCGCGCTGCCGCCCTCAGCGAGCGCAAGCTGCGCGCGCCGCCGCAGCCGATCGCCACTGCGGAAGTGCCGGCGCCTCAAAGCACGCCTCCACGCGACCCCGCAGCGCGCGTCACGCCCCCCGGTACTTGGCAGCCTCTGGCACGTGCATGCGGGCGAAACGCGCCGCGCACTTCTCCGGCGGGACCAGCGCCCGCACGCGCGCGACGTACGCAGCGAGGCGCTTGCTCCGCAACACCGCTGGCGTCGTTTGGGGGGAGTACCACGGCGCGTGGAAGTACTGCTCGAGCGCGGAGTATGTCATGCAGTCGTGCGCGCACGGCGTGTCCCCGCCGAAGAACTCCTCGCCCCTGCGACGGCAAACCGTGCGCGCGCGCAGCGGTGGGCCTCGTCGGGGCGCCGGCGTCGCGCGTGCGGGCGTGGGCGCTGCCGGCATGCGTGAGGGTAGGGCGGCGCAGGCACGCGGCGGGCGGCGCACCCCAGGAGCCCCTCGAGCGTCGCGATGATCTCCTCGACCTCCGCGGCGATGTCGGTCTGACTGAACCGCGCCGTTCCGACCTGCGAGCGTCAAACCAAACCACGTGAGTGCGTCGCACCAGTGCGGGGTGACGGCCGCATGCTAGCGTGCGCCGCGAGCCACCTCGCGCGCGGCCCTGGTGAACGCGAGGGGCGAGCGGGGCCTAGCTGAGCCGCAAGCTGTCATGTACGTACTGTTTCTGATTATATATGAAGATTATATGTAAAAGATTATATCTATGAAGATTATATGTATGTAAGATTGTATATATGCAAGTGATGTCGCTCACCCGGTACATCGACTCCTTGAGGTCGTTGCGCACCATCGTGCTGATCAGCGGCCGGATCGGCCCCGGCACGCCCGCGAAGAGGCTCTTCGTGACGTCCCACGCGCCCGGGCCCGGCCGCACCCACCGCTGGTGCAGCTCGAAGAAGTACAGGCTCTCGTTGCACAGGCGCGCGGCCGCAGCGGCGCACGCCCAGCGCCGCGGGTCCCGCGCCTCGCACTCGAACAGCGCCTGGACGCCGCGGTGGTGCGGCAGGACCTTCCGCAGGTACCTGCGCGCCGCGGCGGTGTGGCAAGCACAGGTAGGTGGTAGTTGGTATTTCATATCTCTCAGTTCATTCTTCGACAGTGGATACGTCGGAGGGGTGGCCAACGTGGGCGCGCGGCGTCCCAGGCGCCCCACCCGTCGCGCCGGCGCCGAAACCACGCCGACGAAGCACGCCGTTGGCAGGTGCACGGCGCCGTTGCAGCACGACACCGCCGCCACACTGACCTGATGATGAACCCCGAGTCCGTCACCGTCCTGCCGCGGTGCTCGATCCACGGCATCTTGTGCTTCGGCCCCTTGTCCGGGAGCGCCTCGACGCACCGTTTCTCGAGGCCGGCCAGCTCCAGGAAGCAACACACTCTACTGACCGCCCAACTGACGCTGAAGTGCGCCTCGCCCAGCCTGCCGCCGCCGTACACCGTGACGACGCCCGGGTCCTCGTCCGCTCCGACGACGCCGCCGTCGCCCAGCTCGGGAACGCACGGCGCGGGGTCGTGCCAGCTCCACAGGAAGTTGCGTCGGACCGCACGCACGACGGCCACGGCGCCGACCGCGGCCGCGCCCAGTGCGAACGACTGGACGTCGACGTACATTGTTCGCTGGTGGCCTTCGCTCTTCGAGCGCGCTGGCGAGGAGCGAGGGGCGCGCTCCCGCCGCGGCTCAGTCCAGGTCGCTGCGCCGCGTGCAGGACCCTTGCAGTTGGTGCGAGATCGGTCCAACGCGATGCCTTGGGAATGGTGGTCGCGTGCGCGCCCCGTCATCTCGCGATGAACCCCTGCAGGAGGCCTGCGGCGGGTACTCCCCCCGGATGCCGCTCCTGCGCCGGACACACGTCGTAAATGCACATATCCTGCTGATCTTTGAATCTCCAGTTGCATGACAATCACGGACATCTCACAAACTGGCCGGAAACAACTATGACGACGCCCTGGGGGGTGCGGTAGCAAGGTGGTGGTGGTTGGTCCCACGAGACGCTACCCACCTCGCCTTTCCCGACGACGTCCCCGTCCATCCAGCGACGGCACGTCCACTCTGCTTCGGGCAGCCCCGCGCGCACGCCGTCACGTCGCGTCGCATCACACCAGGGGCTGACGTCGCCGACGCCGCGCCACCGCAGCCCGCGCCAGCCTCAGCCCCGCAGCCGCCCCATGCGCACCACGCCGCCAGCAACAGTCTTCTTGTTCTGCTCCCCCTGCGCCGCCTGCCCCGCCTCCTCCCCTCGCGCGTACCCCAGCCCCTGCGCGCGCCCCGCCTGCCCTGCAAAGGACCCATCTGCGCGGTGACCCGCGCCCGCGGCCTTGTCCTTGTCCTTCTCCTTGCCCCCCGTGCGCCGCTCGCCCATCCCGGCGTGCAGCAGCAACGCCCCAGCGTCCAGCTGCGCACCGCGGCCAATGACGGCGCCCGACTTCTTCGGCGCCGCCTGCGCGCCCGCCGCCGCCTGCGCGCCGCCGCCCGCCTCCACGGCCTCCCCCGTGTCCGCCCACTCGTACCTGCGCGCACCCGCACACGTCCACTCTCGCGCCTGGCGCAGTACCAATGCGCAGCACGCGGCAAACCACCGTGAGTCCGCGCCGCGCGCACCTCGTCGTCGTGGGGTTGTAGCGCATCCACCGCGCCTGCTCCGCGTGGAAGTAGCACTGGGACTTCTTATCGTATAGCATGCCGGTGGTGTGGTCGTGGTAGTACCCCGACGCCGCGTCAAACGTCATCCCGGGCACGTCCGCGTCGTCCTCCAGCTTCTCCGCCTTGTCCGCCGCCCCGCCCGCGTCCGCCGCGCCCAGGGCCGCGCTCTCGTCGAACTGCAGCGGCTGCCACCCCGACGCCGCCTCGCCGGCCGCACCGTGCGCCCGCGGCGCCGCCGCCGCAGGAGCGGCGTCCCCGCCGACGCCCGCCTCCTTCCCGCGCGCGAAGTGCAGCCTGACCGGCGTCGCCTGCGTCGGCGGCACTGCGCCCTGCAGGCCGTTGATGGCGCGCGTGGCCTCCGCGACGGACCCGAACTCGCAGTACGCGAACCCGCGCGGGCGGCCCGTGAACTTGTCGCAGATCACGCGCACGTCCACGACGCCGTACGGCCGCATCCACTGCAGAAGCACCACCTCCCCGGTCTCCGCCGCCAGGCCCGTGGCGCGCACGACGTGCGACGGCTCGTTCATCAGGGAGCTGTCGACGTTGTCGGGGACCGGCTCGCCGGACCGCGGCGCCCCGCACCGGAAGCAGGCGTCCCTGCGCGCGAAGTTGTTGCACTGGCAGCGCGTGCACATCCAGTCCGAGTACGCCGCCGCGCCGCCGGACCGCGCGTCCGTGGGCGCCGGGGCGTACGCGATCGGTACGGCGTAGTCCATCGCCAGCCTGCGGAGGAAGAAAGCCGCCGCATGGACACGTCGGGCTCCCCGGATGGCGCGAACCGCCCCGTGATCGCTTGGCGATCGAAATCGTGCGCGCGAGCTTCGCGGCAGGATGTGGGAGCATCGCAGGGCCGCCGGCGACGTGCTTGTCGGCGGAGGCGCGCGGGGCCGCTGTGTGTTGGCGGCGGGAGCGTACGTGGCCTCGTTGACGCGCAGGGGCTCCATCTTGTGCGTTTCGATCGCCTTGATCGCAGCGTCGATGCTCTCGAACTCCAAGTAGCCGTATCCGCGCGATTCCTCGGCGCGGTCCCGCACGACGCGCACGCGCTCCAGCGCAGCGCGGCACTCGGCGGGGAGGCTCGTGCGCACCGCCGACTCGATCTGGGCGTCGCCGGCCTGCCGCGGGAGACGCCACATGTACACGCGGTTCGACGGCTGCGCCGCGCTGCCTGGTTCGCGGGCCGCGGCGGCGCGGGGCGCCTCGCACTTGCGGCACACGTCGCTCCTGTCGTAGTTGTCCTGCGTGCACGCGCAGCACGTCCAGTCCGGACCGTCGCTGCAGCACAACGAGAAACAAAGCGATCCGCGCGTGAGGCGGCGCAGCGGAGCCGTCGCCCGGGCGGCATCTTCGCATCATAAAAAACACATCTTGCAAATAGTGCGGTTTCTTCCGCGCGATTGCTGCGCCGGCGGCGTCCGGACGGCGATGGCGACGCGGCGATTTCGCGCACCTGTGGCGCCGGCGCCCGCGCGACGGGCTGCGCGACCAGCTGCGCCGGCGGCGTGGCGCCGCGTCGTAGCTGGGACTCCGCCGGTGGTGGCTGCGCCTGCGGTGGCGCTCGCGGCTCGAGCTACGGCTGCGCCGATAGCGGTCGTCGCTGCGGCTCCGGCGACGGTACCGCTCGGGGCTGTGCCGCGTGCCGCCGCGGCGAGGAGGCGTGCCGCGCCTGCGGTGATCCCCGTCGCGGTCGTCCCTGCGGCGCTCGCGGTCCCGGCTGCGGCTCCGGCTGCGGCGCCACTCCCGCGATGCCCCGCGCTCGTCGTAGTCCAGGTCCGCGTAGCTCACGAGCTGCCTGCGGTGGCCGATGCGAGGCGGGAAGGTTGAGAGCGGGCGGCTGGGCCGGGGCGGCTTGCTCTCGGAAGCGACCTGCCGCTGTCGCGCGAGAGACACACAGAGGTGTCCCGCACCTGCGTCGGCTGCCGCGGTCGTCTCTCTCCCTCTCGTCGCGGCGCCTGCCATCCCTCTCTCTGTCGTGCCCTTCAGGGCTCCGGCGCCTGCCGTCCTCCCTCCCCTCTCCCATCGCGGCCTTGGGCTAGCTCGTCTCGTCCGGGGGGCGCCGCGCTCCACCTCGCGCGAGGCAGCGTCCGCGCGGGACGGCGTGGTGATCCGGAACAGAACGAGGCCCTGTTTCCTGCGGTGTCTGCCGAACGTGGCCGTGGCGCGCGCCGTGTCAATACACACGTCATCCGGTGCTGCGCCGGCGCCACCACGTCAACGTCTCCAAGCACGCGACACCCCTCAAGCAAGCAGACGTGCTGCTGCTCGTGTCTCTCGCCCGCAGGCCCCGCCCCCGCAGGGGCCGCGGCCTCTCAAGGCATCGAGGCTCAGGTCACGTCACACAAGCGAGCACAGGGCGCGGGCTCCACGAGGACATACGCCAAGATCTCGTCCAGACGGCCGCTGCACCTCCGTCCATGCAGGTCGCGCTCACGCCTCCTCCGCAGGCCAACACGGTGCCGAGAACCCCCGGGCAGTGACGCGTGCGCGCGCGTGCAGCGGGCCCTGAGCCGCGCGCTGGCGCCGTGCGACGGGGATGTGAGCGCCGGACGTCCCCCCCGCCCGTCTGGAGGGCGCGCGGGACATGGCCGCACACGGCGCTGCGCGGGACGCATAAAGGCCGTCGAAGGCCTCTCGTGGGCGCGGCGTCGTCGCGGTAGAGCAGCGCGTCGAGGCGCTACGGTGTTGCCAGTGCGCCGGGCGAGAGGATGGCCGAGGAGGTGACTTACACGGAAACGTACCGCAACCAGGATGGAAAGAAGGTGCGGAGGAAGGTCCGCCAGGTGGTCGTGAAGAAGAAGAAGCGGGGGAACGAGGACGTGGACGTGGCTGGCGTGGGAACGCTCGCGGCCACTCTGCTCGCCGCTACCGCCGTCCTCGGCGCCGTGGCGTTCCGGCTCCTGCGGCGGAGGAAACAACCATCAGACAGCGCGCCGAAAAAGCCAGGTAACTCAACACGGCGGTCCCAGCTCCACGCAGGGGATGCACTTCGGCGTCGCTGGAACCCGTCACCGCTCCGCTCACGCCCCGCACGCGCCCTTGCGACCCGCGCCGCTGCGCAGGGACCTCGGCAGGCACCGCCGCGAGCAGTCTGCCGCGCAACAGGCAGAACAAGAAGAAGAAGCAGGACAGCAAAGCACGCAGGAGGCAGGAGGGGGCCGCGGGCGCGGGGCCGAGCGCGGGCGTGCCGCAGGGGAGCCTGGAGAACTGCGGCATCTGCGGCGGGCAGGCCACGAAGAACAAGGGCGGGTTCGTGCGCGCGAAGCTGAACGGCGTGGAGGGGGTGTTTCACAACTCCTGCTTCAAGTGCCAGGGGTGTGGGAAGCAGCTGTCAGGTGCGTTCGGCCCGTCACGGAGGTGCCGCAGCGTGGTGCGCGTGTGCGGCGGGAGAATGCGTGACGCGGGCGGCGTTCTTCGGCCGTTGCGTGCGCGTGCGCTGCCTGGGAGGCTCATCGCGGTGCGGGCGCTGCTGCCTCTGTCGCGACGCGCAGGCCGGGGGACGTCGAAGTCGTACTACGAGCACGGCAAGCGGCCGTGGTGCAAGGAGTGCTTCGGAGAGCAGGTGGCGCCCAGGTGAGCGCCACACACACTCACACGCCTGGAACACGTGCACAGCGCCGCCGCAGTGCGCCGTGGGCCGCCCGCTGTCCGGAGGGGGCCCGCGGTCACGGCGCGATGCCTGCTTCGCGGTCCCGTGGCGCTGGGGGTTACTGCGGACGAAAGAAAGGCGCTGAGACTATACAAGGTATCTCACGTTGCGCGGGGGAGGGTTCCGGTGCGTGCAGGTGCTCGGGCTGCGGGAAGCCGTGCATGGGCGGCGAGGGTCTGAACCGCCGCGAGATGACCACCATCGAGGCGATCGGGCGGCACTGGCACGCGTCGTGCTTCAAGTGTCGCTCCTGCGGCACGCGGCTGCAGGGGACGTTCGTGGAGTCGATGGGGATGCCGCTGTGCAAGCGGTGCGGCGGGGCGCGGTGACGCGGGCGCGTGGCGGGCGGCACTGGGCTACCACGCGGCGGGGGTGTGCCTGTAACTCGAAAGGTTCATTTCAATCGACCGATTTCAAATCAATCGAGCAAACAGTGATTGCAGCAGCGGGAGGGCCATGGAGCGCGCCCGTGGCGGCGGAGGGGGCTGCGGAGCCGGGCCCGCGTGCCTGGCCAGCTCTGCGTGAAGCTGCCAGCGAGCACGTGGGCGCCCCGCGGTGCGAGCGAGCGTGCCTGTGCCCCGCACTCATCGTGTCGGTGTGTGCGTACGGAGACGGTTGGCCGCCGCGGTGGGGCCGGACGGCCAGGCGCCCAGCGAGCGAGACGCGGCCGACGGCGACGGGGGCGGCCGTATGGGCGGGGCCCCGCTGTGCCGGTGCGGGCGGAGGAGCAACGGACTCGTGTGCAGCGTTGTGGTGTTCCAGTGGTGCTGTTGGTGGGCTGCTTCTCTCGGGTGCGACGCCGAGGCCATCGGGAGTTGCGGCCGGGCACCGGGGTGCGGTGCGCAGCCGGTGTCTCGGCGCCGGGCGCGAGGGCACCCGCCAACGTTGGCATGAGGGCTAGGCGCAGGGGCGGGACGTGGCGCGCGGTGCGGAGCGGCGTCCGGCGACATTGTGCGTGTACGCGTGAATGACGCGTCCGTTTGGGCAGTGGTGCGCGCGCTGGACGACGGCGTCGCGGCCCTGGTTTCGATCGGGAAAGCGCATTCGCCGATTTGCCGTCTGTCGCGGCCCCGCGACGTTCGTCGACCAGGCCGTGCTCCGCCCGCGCGACGCCGGACGTATACGCCGTGTGCGTGAGCCGTGCGCCGCTCGGGCGGGGCGTTTCTTCGGCCCTGTCCGTGACCAACCGAGTCGGACGCCGCAGTCTGCCTGCCTGCCTCTGCGTGGCGCCGCGCGGGCGCATGAGGGGAGCGCCTGCGCGCACGTCTGGCCCACAATCAACGCCTCGGATCTGACTGCAGTGGTATTCTCGCCGAAAGCTTCCGCGCGTGGCTGTTGGAGCTGCGTCGTTGCCCCGAGCGCGGCGTTGCCAGCCCGTGCGCGCACCTCTCCGCGGTGGACCCCGCGGGCGGCGCGAGGTCGGTGATTTTTCCGCCCGGTCGCATCGGCGCAGTCATGTCGAGCCCACCGGACGGCGAGGCACCCCCTAGTGCCCAGGTGCCCCAACCAGCCCCGGGAAGCGCCCCCGCGGACGCTGCGGCGGCACCGACGCCCGCAGATGCCTCACCCGTCGTCGAGGACATCGACCAGAACGACGAGTCCGCGGAGGACGACCAGAGCGGCTCGGGGCTGGCAGAGAGCCTTCACACAAACCACGCCCACAGCGGCTCCGCCGGGCGGCGGCGTCCGGGCGAGGTGCGCATCGTCGCCTCCCAGAGCCCCGACGCGTCGACCCGGGCACGCTGCTCTGACTGCACGACCGCCTGTGCGGCGCCCGCGCGCCGCGCTCGTGTTGCCCTGACAGTTTGTTCCTGCGGGCCGCTCAGCGCCCACCCGCGCCCCGCCCGGCCCCCTAACACGCAGTCGCGCGGCAAGAAGTCCAGCAGCTCCTCCCTGGAGCTGCGCGCGGGGCCCGTCACGCGCGAGAGAGCCCTGGTGCGCCCCCGGACCAAAACCGAGCACGCAAACTGGAGGCACGCCGAATGCGCCGCGCGTGCCCCGCGCTTTGGCGTGCCTCGCGCGGCGCCGCGCCCACCGCGCGGGGACCTGCTCGGCGGCGGCGCGGGGGCGGCCCCTGCGGCCCCCCGGGCGCGCTCGCGCCGGCGCGGGTAACTGCCTGGCAGAGGGCATAACCGCCTCGAGGGCGGCCGCCGCGCTCGGTCGCGTGGCTCGCGGAATAACCCTGCCTTGCTTGCGCCCGGGCGACGCGGGTCTACTTTTCTCGCGGCCCGCACCGGCGGGGCCCGAGCTCGCGCCGGTTGGCCCCTCCCTCGCGCGCCGGCGGCGGGTCCCCGCGGGGAGCGCGCCGTTTCCTGCCGTCGGGAACGATCCCTCTTCGCTCGATGGCACGTCACGCCCTCGCTCCGCGCACCGTGCGGCGCGGGCTTTGCGCCACGGACCGCGCGGACCGGTTGCCTTTCCGCTCGCCCAGGCGCCGTGCACGCGCAGGGCGACCCGCCCACTCGAATGTCCATGGCTGATTCCAACCCGTGCGGCGCGCGCGCCCCCCCCTGCCGCGCGCACCGCCCCGGCGCCGGCGCCCTCCCGCTGCAACGATCGAGGCCGTCCTCCCTCGCGCTCCCGGGTCGTGCGCGCCGCGCCGAGGCCCCCGCCCCCGCGTCGCGATCCCCTCACTTCCCAACCTCGCGATTCCCGCGCGCACCTCCCCCCCGCAGGAGCTCCTGGAGCGGCTCGGAGTCAAGGGGGAGCTGGCAACATGCAGGGCGTCCCTCGCGCCCGCCTCCTCGCAGGCCAACTACATGGGCAAGTACAAGATCGCCTCGAGGTCCGCACCGCCGCCCGCCGCCGCCCCGCCCGCGCCGCCCCGCCCCCCCCGCGCCCGCGCCCCCGCCCAAGACCGCCCGTCCCGCCCACCCCACCCCGACCCCCGCACGCGTGCGCAGGGGCCGCGAGTCCTCCCGGACCGCGCACTACATCTTCTGCCACTGCTCGGAGTGCCGCTGCGCCGAGGGCTGCCTCCTCGAGCCCGCGAGCGGCAAGAAGGGCCGCGTGTTTGCCGCCGGGTCGTTCAAGCTGCACGAGACCGGCACGCGGTCGCGGTCGAGCCCCGGGCGCGACGTGCTGCTCTGGGTGGACGAGGACAACGAGTGGCGCTCGATCGAGGAGCTCAAGGGCCGCGAGGCGCGCGTGCCGTCGTACCTGATCGGCGCGACGGAGGCGATTGGCGCGCTCGAGGGTTCCAAGGGGATCGTGACGCGGCGCACGGCGCGGAAGCAGCGCGGGGAGGACAGCGTGGAGGTGACGGCGTCGCAGCTGCTGTCCGGGTCCGGCGGGAGCGAGCCGCCGTCGCGCAAGCGCGCGCGCACCGGGGCGGGCGCCGGCACGGGCAACGGCAGCGGGAGCGGGAACACGCCCGCGGCGAGCGGGCGCACGAACGGCGCGTCGACCGTGCACGGCGCGCGCGGGACCGCCAACGCGCAGGGCCCCGCGCAGGCCGGCGAGGTGGGCGACGAGGGCGCGGAGGCAATGGCCATCGACACGCTGCAGGCGCTCCTGGGCGGGGGCGGCGGCGGCGGGGGCGGCGCGAGCACGTCGCCGGACGAGGGCTCCTCGATGGGCAAGGCGGCCGCGGGCGGCGCGGCGGCGGCGGCGGCGGCGGCCGCGATCGCGCCCGGCGGCGGCGTGGCGTCGGACCTGGAGGCCTACATGGGCTCGCTGCACCGGTCCGTCGCGGAGGAGGGCCACCAGCTGAGCAAGATCCGGGACCGCAAGGCGCAGGTGGACCGCGAGATCCAGCGCGTGCAGCGGCAGATGGAGGACCTCGGGCGCAAGATGCAGAGCCTGGACACGGAGCGCGGCGCGCTGGATGTCGACATCCAGGAGCGGATGGTGAAGCAGGAGCAGCTGCGGCTGTGGCTGTCGGGGATCTACTCGTCCGTGCAGGCGGCGCAGCAGCACGGCGGGGACGCGGGGCAGCGGACGGCGGCGGCGCAGGCGGTTTGACGACGCGCGACGACGGCGCTGTTCGCGCGCGCAGTGCGCGGCGGGCGACCGCCCGGGCCGCCCCCCGCCGACGGTGCATTGCTGCACGATTGCATAACACGTCCCTGTCATTCGCAGACGACCCGGCCGTGCCTGCGTGCCCGGACCGGCCCAGTGCCCGCAGCAATGCGCAAGCGCCGCCCCTGCCGCCGCGTTGGCGGCGGTGCGGCGCCGGGCGCGGACGCTGCGGGCGGGCGGAGGCCCCGCCCCGCGCAGGCATGCAACGCACGCGGAGCACCGCACGCAGCATGTATGTCGCACTAGTTTCAGGACTCCCCCCCACGGCATTTCTCTTGTACTACAAGGACTCCCCCCCCCTCCTCCCCCGCCCCCCGCGCGCCACGCACGTCGTCCACCCCCTCCCCAACAGGCCAACTCAATCAGTGTCGGGGACCCCACCCACTTCAGGGACCCCTGACGAGTATTTGTCCTCACCTGCACGGCGCAAAGTGCCCCGTGGCCCCTAGCTCACGGCCTCTGCCACTGTAAGCGACCACAGTGCACTCCAGCTGTGAGGGTGTCGCGCCACCGGTGCCGCGTGATCCTCATCACGACTGTGCTGTCCTGCTGCGTGAAGCGTTGTGCGGGACGTTTCCCACCGTAGCGACCACGCGCATGGCCGGTGCCGTACTGGCCTGACCGCGATACCGGCACGCCAGGAATGCGAGCGGCGGCCTCGCATGGCAGTGTGCCGGTGCGGCCCCACCCGGAAGGCTGACGTCATCCCCGGCCTGTATGAGCAGAGGACGGCCTCCCCCGCTGTAACGAGCGCGGCGCCGCGATGTCCGGGCGCAGTAGCGATCGCGTGCGCATGCAGCAGCGATACCTCGCTGTTTCAGACGTCTAGACCGAGCGTCGGGCCTCCAGGCGCGCGCAGCCACCCGTCCGAGGACAGGACAACTGCCGCGTCCGGCCGGCCTTTCGCGGCCCGTTCACGCGCGCAGCGAATCCCCTGAGCGGCGGGAGACCCGCATTCACGGCGGCAGGGATGCTCGACGACAAGGGCGCAGGCGCGCGGTGCGCGCTGCGCAAGTGCAGCACTTGGCGAGAGCAGTCTGGCGAGTCCTTGGGTACGTCGAACATTCCGCGTGCGCCCGGTTCCAGGTGCCTGGGCCACCGCGCGCGCGCCTTTGATGTCCAGGCTGCGTGTTTCCGGATCGAAACGCCGCAGAATGCCAGCCTGCGCGACGGCACGGCGCGCGTGCCCTTGCGCGGCCGGTCGAGCGTTTCCCGGCGCTCCACGCGCGCTCGCGCTCGTTCCGTGCCCCGCAGGCGTCCCCTCCCAGCGAACAAGGTCGTACGTGCCCGGCGACGCCGACCCGGCCGCGCAGCAACCGCCTCCCCAGGCGCAGGGCCTCGCGGCGCCGCGCAACACAGCACCTGCCACCGTCGTGGAGGCGCTGCACACCGCCGACGAGCACACGCTCAGAGCCATCAACACCATCTGCAGGTACGCGCGCCGCCAGCGGCCGCGGCGCTCTCCCGCGCTGCGCCCGCGCGCCCCGCAGCGCCCGGCTCCTGCATGACATAAGATGGCGCAAGCATGACCTACCGCGGCGCGGCGCGCGCATCGCAGAATCAGCTTGATTGCGTGCGTCCTCCCGGTCCCCGCCGCAGGGAAGCCAGTCGGACTCCGGGACGCGCGACGATCCCGGGGTTGTCGGAGATTTGCAACGCCTCGCAGCAGATCGCTCAACAGCGCGACGCGCCGCGCCTGTCGCGCAACTGCCTCGCCGCCGGCACGGCGAAGCTGGCCCTGGTGCTGGCGTCGTCGGCGGTGGTGCTGTCGCGCCCGGTGCTGGTGGTGGCGGCGTTCGCGGTGGCGTTCCACGTCGCGCCTGCGGTGCTGCGCGCGGCGCGGACGCTGCCGAGGGAGCGGCCGGCGGCGGCGGACTTTCTGAGCTTCGTGGCGGAGGTCCTGTGGCGCAGCATGGTGTGGGCGGCGGCGACGCCGGGCACGCCCGCGGCGGCGATGGTGCCGGCGCTGGAGCTGCTGGCGTTCGCTGCCATCAACAGCAGGGACGGCGGGGCGTGGCGGGAGCGGGCGTTCGCGGGCGCGCCGGCGTGGATGGCGGAGGTGGCGCAGGGCGCGTCGCCGCTCGCGCGGCTCGCGGGCGCCAGCCTGGACGCGGCGCCGGCGTGGCTGCTGCTGCGAAACGCCCTGGCGCGCGGGGCGCTGCCCGGGGCGCTGACGGCGGGCCCGCTGGCGGCGGCGGCGGTGCGCGTGGCGCTGTCGCGGGAGGTGGGCGGGCTGCTGCTGGCGGGGCGCGTGGTGGGCGGGGCGGTGGAGGCGTGGGTGCTGTGCACGTTCGTGCAGCACCTCCTCGCGACCGACAACGGCGAACCCGGGACGACGGCGGTCCGCAAAGCCGAACAGCGTTATCGGTCGACCTCGCACGTGCAAGTGCGCCCCGCGAACAAGCTCTGGACCCCGGCCACGGCACTGCGCGGCAGCCGCACCGCGACACACCCCCCCTCGCAGTCCCTCCACGTTGAGATCCCGGCCACGCCGAGCAGGAAGCGCAGCAGCCCCCCGCGCGTGCTGCGCCAGCGCCTCACGTCCCCGGACGGCGAGGTCACGTTCCTCGGGCCGAAGAAGCCCAGCGCGCTGCGGCGCCTGTTCTCGCGGAACAGCAAGCGGAAGCTGGGCGGGTCGTCGGTCGACGAGAAGAGCCCGTCGCAGAGCTGACTGCGGTCCGGGTGACGGCGCTGGCGTCGACGCGGGTTCCCGCGACACCTGCCCCTCAGGCGCAGCTGCGTGGGTGCCTCGCCGGGAGTGGACGTGAGGGAGGGAGACGTGGGTCGGCAGCGCATGTACATCCAAGTCGAGGATCCCGCGCGCATTGCGCGGCGACCGCGGCGCCAGCCCCAGCCACGGACTTCTCTTCGTTCATAGTCTTGTTTTTTTGTTTCTATTTCGTTTTATCTGAAACGTGTGCTTTGCTGCGTGTGTGCCAGCCCGCGTGTACCAGCGCCTCCGTGCATCCGTCGGTATCGGCGTCCAATGCGCCGGCGACCGGCAGCGGCTGATTCGAGCCAACGCTGCTCAAAACGCTGACCAGGTGCCATGCCCTCGCGCTCACGGCCCGACAGCGTGGGTGGCGCTGCAAGGGTACCACATGCAGTGACACTGTCGTCCTGTGATCCCAAATTCAACTCACTTTCGTTCCTGCCCCCCGTCTCGCGAGTGCTGAGGTGGCAGAGCGGCGCCACGGACTCACCGCGACGGCGGCGCCTGACACGTCCGGCGCTGAGACCCGACGTTGAGGTGAGGTGTCACATTCTTCGCGTCGTCAGCCATAAGGCTTTGGGACCTGAAAAGATCATTCGACTAGGTGGCGAGTCATGCTAACCCCCCACCGTTATGGTAGCAACAGGTTCGGCAGCTGTGACAGAGTCGGCCTGGAGCAGATCCTCGATGCCACGAGCAAAGATCGCCATGCCTCGCTGATTCGGGAGGTTCAGGAGATAACGCACTGCAGCGTTGGCAGCGGCTTCCGAGTCGAGTGTTGCAGCGCCGTACAGGTCCTCGAGGTGCTGGCGTAGCCGGCGGTTGAGAGCGAAGCGGCGGCGCTGTCCAACAGTTGCCGTGGACGACAGGGGCGCATCGGCAGCGGGCGGGGGTGGCAGCGTGAGGTGCCCAGACGAGTCCATGGCCAGGCCCGCTCGTTCCCGGAGAGAGCGTACCGCTGGGGCGCAGCAGTCCAGCAGCAGGTGGCGGAGGTCCTCCGGGGCGGGCGATGCCGCCACGTCCACGCAGAAGCGGCAGACTTTCGACGGGTGCGACAGCGGTGTGTGTTGCCACTGCTGCTCCTGGTCCGCCATGGCCATCGTGGAGGTGCGCAGCCTCGTAGCTCCCACGCGCAGACGGGACAGGGCACGGCGGTCCGCGTGGTAGATCGCGGTGTCGAGCAGGTTGTGACGCACACACACAGGATCCGACAGAGCGCGCAATGCATATTCGCGCTCCGGCACTGCTCCGTGCGTCATATTGAGCCCGTGACCAAACTCACGTCAAACGAGACACGAACACGCCATCTCACGTATCCCCTGCCTCGGACTATCCTGCCCGGCAGCCTCGCCGAAGCAACGGAACTCCCCCCTCCCCCCGACGAGCCTGGCTCGAACACATGTTGCACCCAATGATCAGCAGCGCTTGTCCAGGCCGGTCGCCGCCACCAGCTCCGCCGCCCCCGCCACCTTGAGCGTCCAGTCCCACAGCCACTGCCCCACGCCCTCGTCGAGCGCCACGCGCGAGGGCTTCTCCGGCGCGCAGTACGACGAAAAGTACCCCCCGGTCCCTGACATGGCAGCCTCCGCGGGGGCCTCGCGGCTGGTCGCGCAGTACACGGTGGCGCGCGCGCCCTCGGAGGCCGTGATGTTCGTCATCGGCACGACCAGCCTGCACGCGCGAAGCGGAAAGCGAAATCAACGCCGTGAGTTCAGGTTTCAGGTTCAGTGTTTTGAACCCGCGCGAGACGGGCCCTGGCGGCTGCGTGCGGCGTGGGCGCACTTGTACAGGAGCTGGATGATCCTCGGGGACGTCCGGATGATGCCGGTCATGATGTTGCCCGGGTGGAGCGACATGCAGTGCACGTTCCACGACTCGGGCACGCGCCGCCGCAGCTCCACGTTGTACACCACGTCCATGAGCTTGCTCACGGCGTACGCCTTGAGCCACCCCCACGCGCCGGGCTGCTCCAGACCCGGGTCGTCCCGGTAAATACTCCCGATCTGCGGCGCAGCGATCCTAGTGATTCATAAGTGTATGATTAAAGAACTGCCCGACGATCGCATGGCTCCGATTTCGCACTACCGAGGTGCGCCCGGTGCGATGGAGCATGACGTTGAGGCGGACGAGGCCGTGGGCGGGCCCGGGGGGGCGCGGCGCGTTGTATGGCGGCTGTGCGGTGGGTTGCGGCGCACCTTGTGGAGGACGGACGACACGTTCACGACGCGTGCGCCGCGCTTGTACATCTCCCCGGCCTTGCGCAGGTACGGCATCATGAGCAGCGTCAGGAGCGCCGGCCCGACGTGGTTGGTGCCCACGTGCGACTCGAGGCCGTCCACGGTGGTGGCGCGCGTCGTGCTGCCGAGCTCCAGGATCCCCGCGTTGTTGATCAGCACGTGCAGGGGCTCCGCGCCCTTCTTCTCCCACTGCGCCGCGAAGTCCCTCACCTGCGGCCCGCCGCGCGCCACGGTCTGTCCTGACGTGCGCGACACGTACAACATGCGACAAGTACCACGTGCGACGCGTCCTGGGGGCGAGCCGCCGGCGCTCAGCCTCCGTCGACCCGCAGGCTGTGTAGTCGGGGGCCGGGCCGTTGCGGCGGTTCGTCGCAGGGACTGTTCGCGCAACGGACAGCACCAGGCGCGAGGAATCTGCGGGCGGGGCGCCCGGGTGCGCACCGACTTGAGCGAGGACAGGTCGAGCTTCATGACTTCGATGCGCGGGTCCGTGACTCCGCCGTCGACCGCCTCTGCCTTCAACTTGTCGCGCAGCTTGCGCCCGCGGTTGGTGTCGCGGCACGCAAGGAACACGTTCGCGCCGCGCAGGACCAGCGCGCGCGCCGTCTCAGTGCCGATTCCGGATGTCGGACCTGCGAGTGCGGGGCCGAGGGGTCGTTGGGACAGTGCCGCTCGACCGACAGCGCGCATGCACGGAAGATGTGCCTCCTGCATCCCCGTCCCAGAAAATGGCCGTCTCGGGCCCGTAACGCGCGGTCTTGACCACAATACGCATGTTGAGATCCGTAGTAACATTGTTCGAGCATGAACTTCGCGAGGCAGCGGTCGAGGTGTCGGCCAGCTGGACGTTGCCCACCCAGGCAGCTCGAGGCGCTCACCCGTGACGATGATGTTCAGAGCAGACACGTCGTCCGTCCCGACGTCTTCGAGACGCGGTACTCTCCACAGCCAGAGCTTCTGGAACATGATGTCCGTCAGCGCGGCCCGGCATCCTTCGGCGAACTCCAGCCAGCTCAAGAGATCGCCCGACATGACGCCAATATCACGCAAACACGACGTTCGACGGCGGGGACGCCAAGATCCTGCTTGAGCGCGTCGCAGGCACGCGAGAGAACCGCTTGATTCGCAACCCTGTTGGCGGGTGGCTCGATAGAGAGGTGCTGGCACGCGATGGAGCCAATGCAGCCCGAAAGGCAGACGAGGCGGTGGATGCAAGTGCAGCGTGCCGCGCCAGACGGCCCACAAGCGCGCCCGACGCCCCCGCCGCTCCGAGCATGTCGGACGCTCCGACCAGGTCAGCCTAACATCACACACCCCCCTGTCCAGCTTCCGACACAGGAATAGCACGCGCACCCCACGCCACCCCGAACTCGCGCACCGACCGGGTCCAAGCACCCTTGCGAACCTTCCTCGAGCGCCAATCCGCCGCGCCGCACGTCCCGTCGCCGTCTCCCAGGCAGCCCCACGTCGCACCTCGGCAGAGTCGAACCCGCCAGTTCCCGGGACAGCGCTCCCCCGCCGGGCCGGCGCGCACACTGCTCGCGCGCAGCAACTGCGTGCAAGCACCGGGCCGTTCCTTCGCGGCGTCCGACGCGTCCGATGGTGTACTTTCTGGACGCTGCACAGCTGTCGTCGCACATCGGCCGCGGGGACGGGTTCAACACGATGTGGGCCAGCTCGGTGGTGCGGACGGCGCCGTCGCCGCAGCTGCCGCCGCGCGTGCGCAGCGAGCGCGACCGGGAGCTCGACGACGTGGAGCTGGCCTTCATGCGAGTTGTGCAGCCCTTGGACAACTTGATACTGTCCCCTGACACCGAGTACCTCAACAAGATGCTCAGCGAGGCGGCGCAGAGGCGCGCGAGGGGGCTGCAGCGCCCAGCGCGGGCGCTGCTGGATGCAGGTGGGCCGCGCGTGCCGAGCGGCGTGGGTTTGGAAGACTGTGGTTGCTATGTGTTTCTAGTCGACACCGTGTGCGTGTCCGGGCGATCTCTGACTGCGACATTTGGAAACGTGTGGCCCTTTTTGACGTTGCAGGGTACCTCGTAGTGGCCCCGGGGCCGCATCGTGCAGGCGACGGGCGCGGCAGGTGGCACACGCGTCGCGATCGAAGCGTGCTGGGCATGGCGCGTTCCAGGCGCGAGATCGCCACGAGCGACGCCGGACACGACGCTGCGGTCGAGCTCATCGAGCACCCGATCCAGCTGGCACCGACGATTGAGCGGCTGGCCGCCGCAGTGGAGCGCCGCGTGTCAGTCAACTCGCAGGCATCGTCACAGGCGACGGGCCGCTTCGACGCGCCCTGCGACCACGACGCGGTTTCGATTCAGGGCGCTCCGGCGGTGCGCGTGGCCGGGCGGAAACGCGGCGCCTCGAAGCTGTTTGGCAGCGGCGGTGACGCCTACGACCTCTTCCCGCGCGAGGGCTGCGTGCGGCGGTGCAACACGTAGCCGCGCGACGTGTGCTCTTCGGCGGCCTCAGTCCTGCAGCCACTGCGTGGGGTTCCGCCTGTCCCGCGCACGCCGGCGGTTCGCCCGCCCACCGTCCCGCCTGTCCTGCGCCCGCTCCTGCGCCTGCGGGAACGAACACGGAGAAGCCAGCACGACCACCTGTGATACGACACACATCGGCCCGACGCGCGGCGGTGCTTCTCCCCTGTCCGCGACACCGCGCACCTGCTGCGCCCACGCCCGCCTCCGCTGCGCGCCGCGACCCAGCACCTCCTCCTCCTCCTCCTCTTCTTCTTCCTGTGCTTCCGCGATGAGCGCCGCTCGCACCGCCCGCCTCTCCTCCCGCTCCCCGTCGGACCCCCCAGCATCACTCCCCCCTCCCACAACCCCCCCCGCCCCCGCCCCCGCAGCCGCCTCCGCGCCGGCGCCCGCCGCTGCCGCCCCAGCACCGTCCGCGACCTCCGCAGCGCCTGCAGCCCCGCGCGCCCCCTCGCTCGCCTCCCCACCCTCCTCCTCGTTACCGTCGTCGTCGTTGCCATCGTAGTCCTCGTCGTCGCTGCCCTCGCTCGCAGAGTACAGCTCCTCGAACGTGAACCCCTGCCCATCGCGCGGCTCCCGCCCCTGCGCCTCGGCCAGCATCTGCAGCACATGGCGGATGTGCTGCCGCCGCAGGTTGGCCAGCAGCGACACGGGCGGGAGCTGCCGGTTCCGCACATTCCGCACGCGAACCTCCTCCTCGCGCTCCCCCGGCACCGTCGGCTCCTCCGCGGTCGGCGCCCAGATCTTGACGCTGTCGTCGATGCCGCTCGTCGCCATGGTCATTGGCAGGACCGGGTGCTGCTCAAGGCAGTTCACCACGTCGTTGTCGCCGCGCCGGACGGCCTGAATCGCCCCGTCGCGCTTCGACCACACGAACAGCCGCCCGCAGTCCGACCCGCTGACCACGTACTCCGCGTTGGGCCCCGCGAACGCGCACCCTTTGACCGTCTGCTGGTTGCGGTGGCCCCAGTAGCACTGCACGACGCGCGACCACTCCTCCCCGGTCCCGACCACGTCTTCCGCGCGCAGCTCGCGCCCCGCTCCGCCGCCCTCGTCGTCCGTGCGGTCGTCGCTGTCGCCCTCGTCTGCGTCGCTGCACGCCTCCTCCACGGAGTCCTCCTCCTCGTCGGAGGGGTCGCGCGGGGCTGCCGCGCGCAGGATCCTGCGGCGCTGGCGGCGGGGCTGGCGGGGGCTCGGGGGCTCGGGCGGCGGCGGCGGCGGCGGCGGCGGCAGCGAGAGCGCCGCGTATCTGTTGGCGACCGACGCCTCGGTGGCGCCGTCGGGGGCGAAGAGGTAGAGGTCGTCGTCGTGGTACGTGGCGAGGAGCTCGCCGGAGGGCGAGTACTGGACGCAGGTGACGTGGTAGGGCCCCCGGGGTGGTCCTGGCAGGTGGACGCGCAGATGCAGCGGACACAGCGTCCCCACGGGCTGTCCGATGGGCGCGTCGCCGACGCGCGGCTCCGGCGGCATCCGAATCATCTGCGCAGCGGACGAGCGGCGCTCGGGGGTCGGACACGGCCCACAGCACGCAGCACCGCATCAAACAAGCGTCATCATTTGTTGCCCTTCCGATTGGTTGTTGAGCCGCTGCACGCCGCGCGAGCGCCGGCGAGCCGCACGCACCCCGAACCGCATCGCGAAGTCCATGTCCGAATCGTCGTCCTCGTCGTCCCCGTCGCTCGATCCCACCATCTGCGACCCGCTCTGCGCCGACCGGCGTGGGCTGCCTCCCGCCGCCCCCGCGCGGCCCGTGTCGAGCTTCCTCATGTCGTATATCTGCACGTACTCGTCGTCGCCGCCGAGCGCGAACTTCGTGGGGTCAATCGGGTTGTGGTGCACCGCGTTGATGCCCAGCGCTGACATCGAGCCCGGCCGAGGCGGCTGCCCGCCGGGCAGGATGGCGTACGCGGCGAACAGGACTCTGTTGCCGGCGCGGGGCTCGCGGAGGTCGAAGTGCCGCACGATGCCGTCCTCTCCGCAGGACAGAAAGCACTGGTGCGCGCCCGGGTCGACCGAGAGCTTGTGCGCGCGCCCGTAGTGCTGCGCGAGCAGCGTCGACGTGACGCCGCCGTCGGACTGGAGGTGGTGGCTCCGGACCTGGAACGGAGCGCGAGCGGGGGGGGGGAGTGAGGCGTGGGGACAAAAACACTTTTTTTTTAGTTTGAGGGGGTGTGACGTGGCTCGCGTCGTCGGCGCTGAGGTTTCGGCGCTGTCTGTGTTATCGGGGGCGTGGTGTGGATCGAGGCGTGCGGCTGTGCGAGCACAGGCGTGGGCGCGGAGGTGCTTGCCTGGCCGTCGGCCGCGCAGCTGATGAGGACGCGATCGCCGCTGTGCGCGACGATGCGCGCCTGGAAGACGTTGTTGCGGTGCTTCGAGTTGAAGGCGAGCCTCTGTTGTCCCGTGGCGAAGTCCCACAAGATGATGCGCTGGTCGTCAGAGCCGCTGACGAGGGTCTCGCCCGTCGGACTGAAGCACACGGTGTTCACGCACCCCATGTGCCCCTCGAGGACGCGAACTCGCGCGAACCTGCGGCCGAGAGGGCGCGTGAGGGTCGCGAGTTGGTTGGCCTGGGACTGGATGCGCCGACAGTGCGTACGCACGCGGGGCTTGCGCCGCCTCTCGGACGCGGACGATCCCTGACAGGCCGGAGGTGGAGCTCGTGCCTCAAGACGGCGGTGCCAGTGGATCGCCGCGGCGCGAGGCGTCCGTGTGGGGCAGATGAGACGTGCCGCGCACCTATGGGCCAGGTCATGGTTCCGAACGATCGCTTCGTTAAACAGAGACTGTCTGTGAAGGTAGAAGCCGCTCCTGCGGTCGTGAAGCGCTCCGTAGATCATCCTGGGCGCCGTAGTTCGTCCTAGAAGCCGGCACGGAGATGCTCTCGGCCTACAGCGCGGTGCTCCGGAACCCTGGCGCACCAGTGCCACCACGGCGACGCAGATTCCGACGTATCTGTATCAGACCCTCCCGTTCCTGCTACAGCAGAGCCTCGTCACGGCAGCGCTTCACCGCAGCTGGGCGTGCTGATCAGAACATCTCAACGTGATGGTTGCGATGCCTCCCGCGCTGCCAGCGATCGAGTCCGACTGCGAGCGCGTCCCACTAGCCGAGTGCTGCTGGCCCGCGGGCTCCGGACCACTGTCCCGCCCGACAGCGTTCCCTGTGTCAAGTTGAAGCGACTCGGTCTGTCTGGTGTTGCGGGGCGCCCAACGTGAACGCCAGAGCGAGGACGCGACGCGGCACACTCCGCGCCAGCTCCCGACCGCACTCCGCTCTCTGCGCTGGGTGAACGGCGTAGTGTCACACGGCGCTGCACGCTCTTACTTCACGCAAACCTAGGACCGCACCAGCGCCGCTCCTTCTCGCAAGCGCACGCCACCGCCGCCATGGCGCTGCGCGGGAGCCATAGAGGCGCGGGGATGGCGGGAAGGTGGCTCGGAGCCCTGGTCGAGCGCTCCACGCAGAGCCCCGGGTCGTGCGCTCCGCTCCCAGCCTCCGCCCTCGCGCGGCATAGCGGCGCCGAGCCGTCCGCGCGCCACACGGCCACGCTCGTGCACCAGGGAGCCTGCTCGTGGGCGCACGCGGCCAGCACGCCGCGCCACGCCCCCTGTATTCCCGCGCGGGGAGTCGCCTGGCTCTCTGGGGCCCATAGGGGAGCGCCAAGTGCGTCCCCGCTGAGGACTCCCGCCGCGCAATCCCCGCCCCACCGCGCGACAGACATCGCGAGGCATCCAGCGCTCCAGTCACCGTCCCTGTTCGCTGCCGCCAGGCCGCACAGCAGCGGCCCGTTGGGGCCTGGACCAGCACGTCCGAGCCGCACGCGCGTCTCGACGCGCGTCACCGCCGAGGAGATCCACCAGCAGGTTCGCCACACGGCGCCCTCCCTCCCGCGCCCGTACTCTCGCGTTCTCTCGCACACCCGCTCGCGTTCCCGCGCCATACCTCACCTGGCGCACGCGTGTCCTGCCGCACCGCCCGCGCAGCTGGGGGAGATCGCACAGCAGGGCCAGACGGCGCAGCGGCGGCGCGACGCGATGCTGTACGCGCTGTCCGCGGCGGCCCTGATGTTCGGCGTGTCCTTCTTGGCGGTGCCGATTTACCAGATGTTCTGCCAGGCGACGGGGTACGGCGGCACGACGCAGGACGACGGGCGCACGATCGAGGACAAGATGCGCAACCGGCTGCTGAACCCGAACGAGGAGATCGAGGCCGCGGCCGCGCAGCGGCAGGTCCGCGTGTCGTTCGACTCGTACGTGTCGCCGGGGATGCCGTGGACGTTCGAGCCGTGCCAGCGCGAGCTGTGGGTGCGGCCGGGGCAGAGCGCGCTCGCGTTCTTCAACGCGACGAACCGCAGCGGGCGCGACGTGGTCGGGGTGTCGACGTACAACGTCGTCCCGAACAAGGCGGGGGTGTATTTCAACAAGATCCAGTGCTTCTGCTTCGAGGAGCAGCGGCTCAAGGCCGGGGAGTCCATCGACATGCCGGTCTTCTTCTACCTCGACCCGGAGCTCGCGACGGACGCGCGCATGAACGACGTGAAGGACATCATTCTGTCGTACACGTTCTTTGAGGTGGAGGAGGAGGGGCAGGGGCTGGAGCTGGCCAACCAGCTGCGGAACGAGGAGGAGGCGCGGTTCCGCGCCGCGCTGGACGCCGCGGGCGCGGGCGCGCAGGGGCGCACCGTTGGCGACGTGAACAAGACGGCTGGGGATGACTGCGAGGACTGCGCGGACGCGGTGGTGCGCGGGGCGGTGGGGAAGTGACTGCTGTGATGTGGCGGGGAGGGGCTGCCGCGGTCGTCACAGGCGCTGTTGAATTTCGGAGCGGGGCGCGCGGGGGGTGTGCGACGGCGGCGCGCAGGCAGGTCCGCATGGCGGCCGCGGGGCGTGAGCGTCGCGGGTCGCGACTAGCGCATCCGGTATTCCATCTTGTGTGCGACCGCCTGGCCCTTCGCGCCCCTGCAGCTCACCACGTCGCCCAGTCAGGCAGCCAGTCAGTCGCTGCAGCTCTGTTGGCACGCAGCAGCCGGCACGGGGCCGAGCGCGCGGGCCTCTTCGACACGATCTAGCGCGCGGCTCGCCGCTGCGGGTAGCCCGCGTGTGGAGGCGGCTTGCAGCGGCGCGCGGGCGTGGTCGCGGCAGGTGGGCGTTGTTGTTTGTCTGCGTGCGATCACTTACTTGAATTCGTAGGAGAGCGCGATGTCGAGGTCGCGGGGGTTGTCGGCGTTCGGCGCGCAGGAGATGGTTCCTTGGATGACGTCCCCCGGGGACACGTCGAGGGTGTGTTCGAGGTAGAACACGGTCTGCTTCCAGTGCGTCGGGCGGTTGCGCGGCGACGTGGAGAAGTACACGTCCTGCCCGCCCTGCGGCGTCCCGAACGTGATGTCGAAGAACCCGACGAACGCGTGCATGTAGTCCTGCTGCTTCACCTCCATCCGGAACGGCACGCTGAAGGTCGCCTGCTCCTTCCTCATCGCGTATATGTCGATCTCGAGTAGCGTGGCCTCGGAAGTCACGATCTGGTCCGGCTCGACGCAGTCCACGAGCGGCTCCATCAGCGCGAGCGTCCGGATGCACGACATGTTGAACCCGTACACGTTCTCCCAGAAGTCGATCTTGTCCGACTTGTACTCGGCGTCCTGGATGCCGCACAGCGACAGCGAGGCGCGGTCCGGGAGGATGAGCCCGCCCTCGACGAGCCACTTGTCGCGCGCGTACAGGACCGTATCGAGCATGGACTCGTAGAACAGGAAGTAGCCCATCCACTCGGAGATGATGATGTCGACCTTGGGCACCGGGAGCTCGATCTCCTCGATCTTGCCCTTGATGATCGTGACCGAGCCCTCGCGCCCGTTGTCGCGCACGATCTGCGCCGCCTGGTCCGCGATCTCCGAGCACTCCACGCCGTACACGTGCGCCGCGCCGGCCTTGGCCGCAAACAGCGACAGAATGCCTGCAGGGCGCCCGCACGCGACGCGCGCCGCTGACGGACCGCGCAGGGGCCGCCGCGGCGTCCTCGTGAGCAGGGCGCGCGCGGGGGGGGGTGTCACCTGTGCCGCAGCCCACGTCCAGGACAACCTTATCTTTGAACAGGGGGGTGTTGCGCAGGATGGCAGTCATGTAGGAGCGGGTGCGCACGGAGTCCTTGAGCATCTCCTCGTGGATGCCGAAGTGCGCGTACGAGTCGAAGTAGTAGTCCTTCGACGTCTTGTCCTTCTGCGGCGGCGGGAGACGGCAGCAGTGTGAGCGCGTGGTGGTGGGGCTGCGAGGGGGTCGCGGGGCGGGCGGCGGACACCAGGGCGGCCGCCGCGGGGCGTGGCTGGAACCGTTGGGGCCCTGGAACCGCGCGGCGGCGCTCCCGTGGGGCGCGGCGGCGCGCGGGGGTGCAGGCCGTGAGCAGGAGAGCGCTTGTGCCGCACTTGCGGCCTTGGAAGGGCGTGACAAGCGCCGTTTCAGCGATATCTCGACGCATACATATGGTAGGAAGGTGTTCGCAAGCAGGAGCGCGCAAGTCGCGCCGCGGGTCCGTCGAGAGGCCTTTTAGGGTGCCAGTGCACTGGACGCCGCGCGCATCCGTCGTGCGTCCGCGCGGCGCCGTGAGCGCGCGGGAAACGGCGCCGCACCTGCATCACGGCGTCCTTCGCGCCCCCCGCAGCCCCCGCCGTCTCATCCCCGGACCCCATGGCTCGATGCCGGGAAGGCAGGCTGCGGCGTCTCGCCCTAGCCCGCCGGTCCGAAATACGCCCGTCCCGGCGCCACTCGCGGGTGGGATATCGACCGCGCTGTAGAGCTAGGTTGTGAGGTCCTTGTCGCGAGACCGGAGCTGCCGAGCGCCGCGCAGGTCGCCAGGAGCGGAGCCCAGGCACAGGTGCTGGGCGCGGCAACTGCGACGGTGCCGGCAATCGATGTAGCCGATCCGTGGATGGGCGGTCGTGCTTCGAACGCAGCGCCCCGCGCGCGCCGGGCCCATGTGTCCCCGCGCTCGCACCGCGCCCGCAGGACCCGGGGTTGCGGCCCAGGCCTGACGTCAGCCGGTTGCACGGCCTCCCAGCGACGAGGGGGCGCCCTGCGACGACCCCGCGCACTGCTCTGCGACGTCGTCCCCGCAGCGGTGCTCGGACCTCGGTCTCGCCCTCGCAGCCCGGCGCACACCGCGGCAGAGCTCGCCCAGCAGCAGCACCCGCCCCCGAGGCCCGCGCTCACGCCGCGGCCGTCCGAGCCAGGGCAGCGCTCGCGAAGACCTGATCCTCGACGGCAGATATGAAGTACGGGCGGTACCTGAAGGAGAACCAGAGGCCTGAGTGGAAGGTAGTTGATGCACACGCCGCCCCCGCCCTCCCGCCCCGGGGTTTCGTTTCCGCCGCCTCGCTCCACGCGCCCGCTGTGGTACACGGCCGCTCTGGGTGCCGACCGTGAGCGCGGAGGGCGCGAGCGGAGCGGTGCGGCCTCGATACCCAAGCCCTGGCAGCCGGCGCCCCCGTCGTTTCGCACGCCCGCGAGGTGCCGGGGTGGCGGCGGGAGCGGGACTGCCCGGTACTGACGTCGCCTGCGTCGTGGCTGCCGCCGGATCCGCGCGACTCCCCGCCGCGTGCGTCGCCTCGTTGCACCTGCCTCCAGGCGCCGGCGTCCCGGCGCCCACGGGCCATTCTTGCTCGGCCCAGTCCGTCCCCAGCATCCCTCACATCTAACCCGCGCTGCCCCGTGCCGAACCGCCCCGCGATTCCCCGCAACCTCCCCGGCGCGGCCCTCCCTTGCCCCCAGCATCCACCGCGGGCCCGCACCGCACGCGCCGCACGCGCCGCGGCCGCGCCCGCCCCGCGCGCATGCACCCCGTCCACCGCCACGCCGCCCGCGCGCAACACGCCGAACGATCGCGCCCCGCCCCGTCCGCGCGCAGAGGTTTTACCTCGACTACTCAGGCCTCAAAGACCTCATCAAGGAGTGCGCGGACAACAACTCCCTCAGCTCCTTCACCCCCAGGTACGCCCCGGGCACCCCGCGCGCACGCACGCGCGCCCGTTCCGCCGCGGCCGCGCCAGCACCGCAGCCCCTCTGCAGATCCTCCCGACGTTACACGCCGCCCCGCCCGCTCCCGCGCGACCCGCTCCGCGATCGCGGCCCCGCGGCGACGAACCGACCGTCTGCGACGCCCCGGAGCGCTCGCCCGCGCCGCGCACCGCCCGCGCCGCCACCGGCCGCACCCAACCACCGCCCCGCTATGCGCCCCGCGCGCAGGGTCACGTCGCTCTCGGTCCAGCGCCCGGACCTGAAGGACCTGGCGCCGGAGGAGAAGTTCTACAAGTGCCTGGACGACGAGCTGAGCAAGATCGGTGACTTCACCGGGAAGCAGATGGCGACGCTGCGGGAGCGGCTGAACAAGCTGATGGACGACAGCGAGGCGTACCTGAGCAAGGCCGGGGGCAGCAAGGGCATCGACAAGGAGAGCGCCGCGCACAGGGCGCTGATGGAGGCCGCGAAGAAGATCGGGGACGAGTACCTGGCGATGGAGAAGTACGTCAACCTGAACTACATGGGGTTCCACAAGATCCTGAAGAAGCACGACAAGAACTGCCCGAACAACGCGATCAAGCCGTTCTACATCTCGCGGCTGCACCAGCAGCCGTGGGTGCAGGGCAACTTCAGCGACGTGCTGGTCAGCCTGTCGTCGATCTACAGCCTCCTGCGCGGGGACGCGTCGGGGCAGAAGAACGAGGACAGCGCGCAGGGGTTCGTCCGCAGCACGACCAAGTACTGGGTCCGCACGTCGGACGTGTCGCTGGTCAAACACTTCATCCTGCAGCACCTCCCCGTGTTCCAGTTCGACAAGAACAACTTCTCCGGGGACGCGCAGCTGATCAACTCGGTCTACTTCGACAACAGCAACCTCGAGCTGTACCACGGGCGGCTCGACAAGCGCCCCGGCGCCATCGCGCTGCGCCTGCGGTGGTACGGCAACGGCGAGCCGGAGCAGGTCTTCGTCGAGCGGAAGACGCACAAGGAGTCGTGGAAGGGCGAGGAGTCGGTCAAGGAGCGCTTCATCATCCCCGAGGAGAAGGTGATGCCCTTCCTCAAGGGCGGGTGGACGCTGGAGATGGCGCAGCAGGAGCTGCGCGACGCGGGGAAGAACGAGAAGGAGATCGCGAAGTTCTCCGAGCTCTTCCGCGAGGTCCACCAGGCCGTCGACGCCAAGCAGCTCACGCCCATGGTCCGCACGCAGTACATGCGCACGGCCTTCCAGATCCCGTTCGACGCGACGGTGCGCGTGTCGCTCGACACCAACATGTGCATGATCAAGGAGAA
The DNA here is from genome assembly GCA_916048055.1 of Pedinophyceae sp. YPF-701. Taxonomy (NCBI): domain Eukaryota; kingdom Viridiplantae; phylum Chlorophyta; class Pedinophyceae; species Pedinophyceae sp. YPF-701. Next base: position 441,005 of record CAJZHL010000001.1, on the reverse strand, counting down.
CCCGGACGACGGCCCCACGTGCCTCGACTCGGACCGCTGGTACCGCGACCCCAACATCGCGCCCACGCGGACGGAGATCACGCGGTTCCCGCACGCGATCCTGGAGATCAAGCTGAGCCTGCCGGACGGCGAGCAGCCGCCGCAGTGGGTCCAGGAGCTCCTCGCGTCGGGCTACCTGACGGAGGTCCACAAGTTCAGCAAGTTCATCCACGGGACGGCGACGCTGCTGCCCGACATGGTGCAGGCGGTGCCGTACTGGATCGACGACGAGTCGCTGCGGCCGTCGATCCAGGCGTGCGCGCCGGACGTGCCGGCGTCGGCCACGAACACCCCGCAGCCGCGCGTGCTGGGCCCGCAGGTCGACGAGGCGGGCCCGAGCCAGACCGCCGGCATCGCGATGCCGCAGGCCGGCGGCGCGAGCGGGGAGCAGGCGGTGATCCCGAACAAGCCGCGCAGGAAGCCGCGCGACGACGGCGACCTGCGGCACCCGCTGCTCGGGTCGACGCCCACGCTGCAGCTCATCCACGGCCGGCCGCCGCAGGTGGGCGCGCAGGGCGGGTCGCGCGAGAACCCCGGGCTCACGCAGTTCTTCACGCAGCTGCTCACGTGCTGCGGGCTGTGCGCCGCCGCGGACGTCCCCGCCGCCGCGGGCCCCGCGCACGACAAGCCCCGGAAGATCCCGATGCGCATCGAGCCGAAGACGTACTTCGCGAACGAGCGGACCTTCCTGAACTGGATCCACATGTCGATCGTGGTCGGCACGATCGCGTCCGCGCTGCTCGGGCTGTCGGGCCAGGCGGAGGGCGGCGCGGAGGGGCAGCTCAACTGGAGCGTGGCGCTCATCTCCATGGTGATGCTCCCGGTGGCCATCATGATCGCCGTGTACGCGCTCTACACGTTCTACTGGCGCATGGCGATGATCCGCCGGCGGGAGGTGTCGTTCTTCGACGACAAGTACGGCCCGCTGGTGCTCGCCGGCGTCATCGTGTTTGCGCTCTCCATCATCTTCGTCGTGTCGCTGATCGACTTCGTCCAGATGCTGTCGTGACGCGCGGACGACGGCGGTGGAGCCGGCGATCGCGGGGCTGCCGCGGACGAAGCGCGGACGCTGCGTGCGCGGTGACGTACACCCACTAGTGTGTGAAGCCGATCTGGGCGTGGGGGCCGACGTGACGCGGCGCGGCTGCTGCCAGCGGTCAGTGTGTGCGGGTAGTGCCGTCCCGCGCAATGTCATGATGCGTGCGGGGCGCCGATTGCGAGGTGCGGCAGCGCGCAAGGCTGACTGCTGCATGGATGGCGCGCGGGAGACAGACGTAGCGATTCTCGGGTGCTGTCGACCCGCAACCCACCACATGTGTCCACGCCGTCGCTCCGAGCGGGTCCTCCGCCCGCCGGCACCGCCGCCGCCGTTGGGGGGCTGTTTCACAATAGGCCCCTTCACTCCCCCGGTGTGCAGGCGCATCACTGGCGCGCCGCGCGGCACCGCCCGCCCACAGTCGTCGTCGCCCGACGACATCGATCGACCACAACCGGCCCTGCGCGCAACAGCAAGCACCCCTCGGACTGCTGAGCCGCGTCAACGACCCGCCAAGGGAGACGCGCCTCCCTCCTCGTGCGGCACGTCCCGGGGCCGGCCTTGCCCAAAGCGGGCTCTATCCGTACTGAAGCACTGTGTAAGGTGCGCGCGGTCCGCGCTGCGCGCATCGCCGAGAACGTGCCCACGAGGCGCTTGGGGGTGCCCTGGGCGCGTCCATCCCGCGTGCTTCAGCCCTGAAAAGCGGTCTTCTCGCGTGTCATTGTAGTGCTGACGCCGGTAGCACGCGGAAACCCGAAATTTTCTCCCGTGCACTCGTTCTCGTGCGCCCTGACGAGTCAAAGCCAGCAATTATCCGGACCAGGCTTGCTCTGCGCGCCATTCGTCGCTCCAGCCGGCTCCCGCTTGCCACGAGGAGGCCCGCACGCGCCCCTGACCACGCATACTCCGCGCCCCGCGACAGCTGGACGCCAGCTCTAGCAGCGAAATTCACCTCGCGCCAGCGCGGCTCCCACGCGGCGCGGCGGCTTTCCCTGGACCGGGGCGCGACGGCATCCTGAGCCCGGACCTTCTGTCTGGATGACGTGCAGGCCATGTCGCGATGACGAGCGGGTCGGGGCCGAGTCCAATGGAGCCCGCGGGCACCCTCGCGGAGCAGGAAGTGACGCCTGAGATCATCGACGCCGCGCTCCAGGAGTGGCAAGAGACCCTCCATGGGCACGTGTCTGCTTTCAAAGAGCTCGGACAGATCGCCAAGGACGCTCTGAGCGTAAACGCGGCCCTGAAGCGGGACGTGCGGAGACTCCGCAAGCGGCTGCACGAGAGGGAGGCGGACGTGTCGGCCAAGTCGCGGCGCATCGTGGAGCTCGAGACGGTCGTTGCGGAGCTGCGGGCCGCCCTCGAGACGCAGCGCGGGGCGGGCACTGAGCTCCAGGAGATGCAGACGCAACTCGCCCGGAAGGACCACAGGATCCGCAAACTCAAGCGGAGCCGCGACGACGCCGACGCGGCCCACAAGGCGGAGATCGAGGCGCTGCACCGCGAGCGGGACGCCGAGGTGCGGCGGCGCATCGAGGAGGGGCTGCGGCGGGGGTTCCCCGGCATGAGCGACGCGCTCGCGCTGACGCCCGCCGCGACGCAGCCGCAGCAGAGCCGGGAGATCGGCGCCGCGATGTCCGTCGGAGCAACGCAGAACGCGGCGCAGCAGCTCGCGGCCTTCCGGGCGGAGTGGGTGGCGCACGACGGGCCGGCCGCTGCCGACGACGGGGGCGGCGCCCCGCCGGAGCCTGAAGTGCGCGAACCGCGCGCCCAGGTGCGCAAGACGAAGAGGAAGCCGATGTGGGTGCGCGTGCTCGACTACGACCTCCTGGCACGCCTGCTGTCGGCCGCGATCGACAAGGGCTTCGAATGGAAGGGGATGTCGGCGCTCGTGAACCACACGACGTACTCGGAGGTGCCCGACTCGGCCTGGACGTCGCCCGGCGAGTTCGAGGAGGAGTACCCGTGCGGGCGCACGCGTCTGCCGTGCCTGGTGAAGTGCGCGGCGTGCCAGTGGCGCAGCGCTCCGCTGTGCTTCCACCCGCCGACGGTCGACGAGCCCTGGCGGCTGCCCGACCTGCTCGGCGACGACGACGTCGTGAAGGACTCGAGCGACCGGAGCCTCGACCCGCGGGAGGGTGACGGGCGGAAACACAACATCGAGAGGCTGGCGCTCGATGCGATCGAGCAGGGGTGGCTGGAGCAGGCGGACCTCGACGAGGCCACGAGCCTGGTCGACGCAGACAGCGGCGCGCCGCGCGACGCGCTCGACATGTGGTACGCGGGGGCTGTGTACAGGCGCGTGGCCGAGGCGTTTTCGGGCCCCGGCGTGGTCGAGATCGAGGGCAGCCTCCGCTACACCGACGGCTACGACCTGGCCTGAGGAGCTCGCGGCGTGCGGAGGGGCTCAGAGACGGCGGCGGCGTGGCACGCGATGTACATATTTGACGTTGATGGCATCGAGCTTTTTGACTGAGCGGGTGCTGACTTGGACGGCGCCGAGGCTCAAGGAGACGTGTCCTGCGTGGCCCAGAGACTGTGATCTGTTCAGAGATGCGCGGCGGTCAGGGTCGAGGCACTCTGAGGCGCCCGGCACTCCTGCTGCGCCCACGAGCGGGCGCCCCCCGCGCTGGATCCGTTCGAGTGACTGACTGGAGCTCGCGCCGCGGACCTCGAGGACGCGCACGGAGCGGCGCCGGCGACTCAGGGCGAGTCTGCCTCGGCGACGCTGATGCGAGGCACCTCGGCAGCAGCACGCGACCGAGTGATGTTGTGGACCACGGCCGCCAGGTGGCAGGACTCGGTCCGACCTTCGCACGCGCCCTGGCGCGTCCGCATCGCCGTGGGAGCGGGGGGACAGCCTGCTTCGTGCGTCTGTGCCCCCGCGGAGCCGCCCTCGGCCAGGACGCGCACACTGTCTGACGCGTGGAGGCGGTCACTCGACGATAATTGGGTGACGCTAACCCGCAGAACAGCACTTTACATGTTTGTACTATCGTTTGACGGGAGCTGATGGCCCGCCGGTGCGCCCGGTGCCACGTCAGGGGGGCGTTTCCATTTTATTTTATTTTATTTTTCCTCACCACCCGTCTCCGGGCGCCTCATTGGCGCGCCGCGCGGCGGAGCCGGCCCACAAATCTCTGCTGTCGCTCGCGCACGTTTGTTTACATTGGAGCACCCAACAAGCAGCTCTTGGGAGAACCGGACGAGAGGGACGCACCTCTGTCCTCGCGCGGCGCGTACTGGGACCCGCCTGGTCTAATGATCGTTCCAAACGGAGTCATTGTACAAGGTGAGCGCGAAACGCACTGCGATTACCGCCAAGTATGTGTTCACGGGCCGTTTGCGGGGCTCGTTGGCGCTCCGTGACGCGCAGTGGCCTGGGCCCATGCACAGCGCATTCTCGACCACACAGAGCCATGGTTTCGCGTGTATGTGTACGAAAGACGCCGCGTTCGCGCGACGAGCTCCGTTGAGCGTCCAACGCACGCATTCGAGCGCCCCCTCATCATGAGAGGAGGGCCAACTGCGCCGCGCGTGGCTCGTTCCGCGCGTCGGAGGAGCCGGATAGCGCTCAGCGCGGCCTTCACTTGCCACGAGGGCGCGTGCGACGCGCGCGGCTCCCCGATTCTGCGGGATCCGTGCACCGCAACGGACGGCGTCACATCGCGTCGGGCGAGTCGCCTCTGGGCCGCAACGCTCCCCCGGGGCGCCGCGGCCCGTCCCGAGACGCGACGCAGTCGTTCTCCATCTGACCTTGGCCGCGCTGTGTCGATGACGCGCAGACATTGTCGGGAAGACGAACGGCGCGGCGCCCGGTGGCGCGATGCAGGGAAACGTTGCGCGCGCGGCGGGCGCGGACGTGACGCCTGCGATGATAGACAGGGCGTACGCGAGTATGCTTCAGATGGAGGCCGCTGCTGGCGCGAATGCTAAAGTCCTGCTGCTCGCAAGAACCCAAACCGAGCGGCTGCAGAAGGTCAACGAGAGGCTCCGCAAGCAGCTGCGCGAGAGGGACGCGGCCGAGAAGCGCATCATGGACGACGCCGCGAGGCAGCAGGCCGACCTGAAGGCGCAGCTCGCCCGCAAGGACGACGAGATCCGCAGCCTGAAGCGCAGGCGCGACGACGCCGACGCAGCGCACAAGGCGGAGATCGAGGCGGAGCGGCGCGAGCGGGACGCGCACGTGCGGCGCCGGGTCGACGAGGAAGTGCGGCGGCGTGTCCAGGAGGGACTGCGGCGCGGGTTCGAGTCTGACTACCCCGGGATCTCAGACGGGCTGCGCATGCTGACGCCCGCAGTGTCGCAGCCGCAGCAGAGCCCGCGGAACGGCGCCGCGCAGTCCCTCGGGGCGACGCACGACGCGGCGCAGCAGCTCGCGGCCTTCCGGGCGGAGCGCGTCGCCAACAACGAGCACGCGGCAGGTGCCGCCGGGCCGCGCCCGGGCCGCGCCTCGCCGGGGCCCCCGGGGGAGTCCGGCGGCGCCCGCGACGCGCCTGTCCAGCTGGACTCGGCCGAGAAGAAGGACTGGTTGCGCGTGCTCGACTACGGTCTGCTGGCGCGTCTGTTGTCCCTGGCGGTCAAGAACGCGTTCACATGGAAGGGGAAGTCGGCGCTCGTGAACCGCACCCAGTACTCGGAGGTGCCCGACGCAGCCTGGACGTCGGCGGTCCACTTCGCCGAGGAGTACCCGCACGGGCGCACGCGCCTCCCTTGCCTGGTCAAGTGCCTGCGCTGCCAGTGGCGGAACGCCGAGCTGTGCTTCCACCCGCCGACGGAGGACGAGCCCTGGCGGCTGCCCGGGCTCCTCGGCGACGACGCGGTCGTCACCGACCCCCACGACCGGGCCCTCGTCCCGCGGGACAGCGACGGGAGGAAACACGACGTCAGGAAGCTGCTGCTCGACGCGATCAAGGAGGGCAAGCTCGGGCAGGCGGACCTCAACGAGGCCACGGCCGTCATCCTCCGTGGCAGCGAGGCGCCGCAGGAGGCCCTCGACAGGTGGATCGGGGGGAGCTTGTACCTGAAGATGCTGGAGGCGTTCACGGACCCCAGTGCGATCGCGGGGGAGGGCAGCCCGCGCTCCAGCGACGGCGACTGCGCGTGCTGAGCTCGCGGCGCGCCGCGAGACGGGGCTGGCACGTCATGCGATGGACGCGTCGAGCAACAACGCGCCGCTGGGCGCCGAGCCGTTCGTGGACGGTGCCGCGCTTGAAATAGACGTGCCCTACGCGGGCGAGCATTGTGATCTGTCTGAAGACGCGCGGCAGCGACGGTCGAGTCACCCGGCACTCGCCCGCTGCGCTGCCTCTTGATGTCGACACACAGGCCGCGCAGGTGCTTTCTCTCAACCCTTGAGCGACGTGTCCGAACGCGACTCGTCGTTTCGACCGTGTCCAAATATATCAATTCGAGCGCGAACCTCGGAAAGGTCAAGCGTTCCCCAGCAGCCCCGCGGCGCCGCCTGCACGAACTGCTGACCACAGGTTTGAGGTCCCGCTGCGCTCCACCTACTTGAGCGTGTTCGACGGGCAGTCGACATCACAAGTCCGTCGCCAATAGGGCCTCCGAGCCGTTTAGTGTTCGTCGGCAGTCCGCGCACGTAGGACCGACGCGGGGCAGGTTCTGGAACTGGCATCACACACAGGGCAACGACAGCCTTGACGGGCGGACACCCTGCGTAGACGTCGCCTCAGGAGAACGCCTTGGTCGCCATGATCGCTGGTACGGCGCTGACTGAACGACCTGCGTACAGACGGTCTCGCGGCAGGACGTGACCTTCTCAAACACGTCCTGGTCGCAAAGTGGCACGGCCGCGCACGCGGTGCCGCTCCAGCGTCGTCCGAGCATTGGTCTGAAACATTCATCTGCTTCCGAATGTCGCACACACCCTGGGACCTAGGCGCGACGCCCGAATCGCGACATCGTGTTCGAGGACCACTTTTGACCGAACCGAGCGCATCTGGACGCTGCTCGCTTGCGCCCTCCGCCCCTGAAGCCCCCTTTGCCTTGATATGCCGATGTGCTGTGGGACATGCCCTCGCGGGCCCGGAACGGCGCTCCTCCGATCACGCGGGAAAAGTTTGTCCTCGAGAACGCTCACCACGACGCAGAGGCGGCCTGCTCTCAGACGGAACCGACCTGTGTCGCACCGAATTCGCAGATCCGGCGTCGCACGCGGGCGGTCGCGACCCGCCCTGCGCGGACGTGCACGCGGAGGCGGCTTTGACGACGGAGGTCGCCTCCGCCTTCGGTCACTTCACGCCGAAGCTCCTCGACCTGGCCGAGCTCGGGGAACACGGCTCGCGCAAACGGTCGAGCGAGCACGTCGAGGCCTCCGACCCGGAGCGTCTGTCCAAGCGAAGCCGCGGCGTCTCGTGGCAGGAGATGCTCAGCGTGCATGAGGGCGCCGGAGAGCCGTCTCCGGCGGATACGGCCGAGTGGCAGAGCCATCTCGAGCAGGCACTCACGGGCCGCGGCGGGCAGCAGCCAGCGGAGACGCGTGGCCTTGACGCAGCCCCGCAACACCCCCCCCGCAACGCCTCCTCGGCCCCGACGCACCGCGACCCGCACGGACCCGACGACGCGCACGCTGCCGAGGCGCAGGACGTCGCGCACCAGCTCGCGAGCATGAAGCACGGCCCCGCGGCTGCGCTCGCGTGCAACCACGACGACGACTACGTCCTGGACTTGTTCCTGCCGGAGCCAGCCCCGACCGCCCCGACGGAGCCGGCCCTGTGCGCACTGTGCACACAGTACGACCTGCCCATGTGCGGCACGAGGTTTGCCGCGCCGGAGTGCCTGAGGGTCCAGGAACTCCTCCTGCGGTGTCAGGATGACGAACTCCCCCCCCCGCCGCCGGTCCCCGCCGCGGCGACAGCGCCTCCGCGCGCCCCAGCTGCGCCGTCGGAGTCCGCGCTCCCCCAGGATCCTGCGCCGCCTCCGATGCCCGCCGCGGCGCCAGCGCCGCCGGAGCTGCAGCCGCACATAGCACCCCTGCTGCAGGGCGTGGAAGCCGCCGGAGCGGCCGCCGTCGCGCTTGCGCCGCGCGACCCGCGCCCGAACGCAAACACCGTCGTCCTCGACGGCCCACCGACGGGCTGCGGCGGCGAGGCGCGCGACCACGTCGGTTGCAACAACAACAACGCCGACGTGCTCGATATATTCAACGACCGTGACTTGGCGCTCCTGTACCGCCGGCTCGACCACTGGCTGCTCGCGGGCCTCCTCAGCCAGGCCGTGGACGGCGGGTTCACGTTCCGGGCGCGCGGGGTGTCCCCTCTGCGCATCGAGCTGGCGCCGTACCACACCGACGCGAAGGTGCACCTGGGCCGCAACGTGGCCAAGAACTACCCGGAGGGCCGGACGCGGCTGCCCTGCCTCGTGCCCTGCGCGGACTGCGTGGACGCGGGCGCCGCGCGCCCCCTGTGTTTCCACCCTCCCGCGCGCGACGACCGCTGGCGCCTCGGGCACCTCCTGGACCAGCAGCGCGACGTCGTGCGGAACCCGCTGGACACGTCGATGTGGCTGCTCGGCGGCGAGCGGCCCGAGGTCGCGCGCAGGAGAGGCGTCAATAGGCAGTCTGTCATGGGGAGCCGGGTCGAGGCGCTGGTGACGGAGGCGGTTCGCGCCGGCAAGGCGGGGCTCGCGGAGCTCGACGCCACGCTGGGCGCGCTCTGCGCGGACCCCGAGCTGCCGTTCGCGGCCGTGGAGGCGTGGATGGCGGGGGGGGTGTTCCAGAAAGTCCTCGGGGAAATGAAGCTGTGCAAGTACCTCGCCGCAACCCCGGTATAAATCCCCAGCGCGAAACGTAAATCGCCGGCAGTGTGGAACATAAGACGGACCGGGTGCGCCAGGGACGCGTCGTGTGAGAAGGCTTCACTCCGCGTGGAATACTACTCCGCGTGCCTCCCGGTGCCGGGCGCCCCGTGCCCGAACACGAGCCGCGCGACGTCGACGACCGTCAGCGCCTTCTCCTCCGCGCGCCGCCCCGCCCCCGCCGCCGACAGATCCTGCCCCGCCGCCCTCCGCCGCGCCATCGCATGTACCCCCTCCTCCACCGTCGCCTCCACCACAAACCGATGCACCTGCGTCTCGCGCGTCTGCCCGATCCGATGCACGCGCCCCACCGCCTGCGCCTCCACCGCGGGGTCCAGCAACGGCTCGACGAACACCACGTGTTGAGCTTCCGTGATGTTGAGCCCGTTCGCACCCACGCGGAGCGGCAGCAGCGCCACCTGCGCGGCGCCCCCCGCGCCGCGGAGCCCCTTCCGGCCGCCGCGCGACCACGGCAGCGCGCCGCCTCGCCGCCGCTTGCTCGCCCTCGTGCTGTGTGCAGCCTTGCGCGGCCTTGCGGGGGTCGCGCCGGCGTTCTGCGCGTGCAGCTGCGCGACGGACGGGGCGGCGGCGCTATCGTCGGGCGCGACCGGAGCCGCGTCGTCCTCCGGGGTGGCGCGCAGGGCGCGCAGTGCGTCCTGGAGCCCCTTGCCCCCGCCGCGGGCCAGGGCGTGGGGGACGCGGTTGGTCGTGAGCGCGTGCGACACGAGCTCGAGGACGCCCATCCACTCGGAGAAGACAATGATGCGGCACGAGGGGTCCCGGCGCGTCAGCGCGAGGATGCGCCGCACGACCGCCTCGAGTTTGGTCCCGTAGCTCCCCGCGACGACGATGGTCGCCTCGAGGTCCGCGGTGCCGCCCGACGGCCCGGCCGCGGCGCCGTCGATGGTGTGCGCGTCGCGGGCGCCTGCGCGAGGAGCGGGAGGTGTCGTTCGGGCGCCCGCGGGGCAGGGTGTTGTTTTGCAAGTGTGTTTGTTGTTGTACCGGGAGGGGGGTGTTGCGTCTTACGTTCGTCGATGTACGCGATGTCCCCCGCGCGCGTCTTCTTCCGGCACACGGGGCACTTGATCTGCCGGTCCGCCGCGACGCCCCCCGCGGCCCCCGCGCGCTCCACCCACTTCAGCGAGCACTGCGTGCACAGCACGTGCCCGCACCGCATCACCGCCAGCTCCAACTGCAGCGCCTCCTGGCAGATCGGACACACCTCGCCCTCCTCCCCGCCCTGCCCAGCACCATCCGCCCCCGCGGCCTCCTGCGCCTTGTCGCCCGCGGGCTCCTGGGTGCGCGGCGCCGCGTCGCCCGCCGCTCCCGCCTCGCGCCGCGCCCGGCGCTTCTTCGCCTGCTGCAGCGTCAGGAGGTAGCGGAGCGTGGACAAGGAGGCCCCGAGGTCGTGCTCCGCGGCCGCCCGGTCCATCTCGAGCTCGCGCTTGCGCACTGGCACGTCGCTCGGCAGCAGCTTGAACAGCGCCTCGATGGGCTGCGTGATGATCTGCGCGCCAGGCGGGGAGGGAAGAAAATGCCCGCGTTAGGCTGATACGGAGCACACGCTCAGTCGCGGCAGGGATCGGCGCTGGATCGCGTGAGGGGTTGTGTGTTTTACCTCGTGAGGTCCGCGCAGGTGGATGCGCATGAGGCACATGTCGACCTCGTCGCACGCGTACAGCGCCTCGCGCTGCGCCTTCGCGAGGCTCCGCGCCCGCAGAAACTCCGTTCGTTGCAGCTCCATCGCCTTGAGGTGTTCCTGGGCGGTGTCGATCATCCCCTGGACGTCGTGCACGCGCCCGAACGCCGCGACGCGCCCCATGTGCTTCCCGATCGCCTTCCGCAGGTGGTCCAGAAGCAGCCGCAGCGCGCGCTCAACCTCGCTCGGGTGGCGCACGACGTTGGATCGCGTGACCGCTGCGTCCCGCGCAGTCGTGCCGCCCCGGACGGCCCCCGCCGCGAGCCTCACGTTCGTCCCGAGGATGCCCCCGCGCTCCATGCGGTCCTCGAACACGCCCTCCTCGTGCGACAGGGCCGCGTCGATGTCGACGGCGCCGCCGCCAACCGCGCGGGTCTGCAGGGTGTAAAGCCGCCCCTCCCACCGCCGCAGGAGCACGTCCAGCCCGCAGTGCCGGCACTTGACCCCCTCGACCCCCAGGTCCGCCCGACACAGCTTGCACTGCCCCGCCTCGGACACCAGCTCGCGCGGAGGGCCGCCGTCGCGCCCGCACAGCTCCCCGAGCCCGTCCAGCTCCCGCAGCGCCCTGCACCGCGCCTCCCACTGCGCGTCCGCCGCGGACGCGAGCAGCAGCTTCAGCGTCGCGAGCGACGTGATCTGCGACGCGATGCTGACCGAATTCGCCGTCTGCCAGTACTGATCGGCCTCGCCGAGCTTCGTCCGGATGTCCTGTGCGGCGTCGTACCCGCCGTCGGGCAGCCGCGCCGCCAGGACGTCCACGGCGTCCAGCCACCACCCCTCGCGGCCCGCTGCGCCCTCGGCGACCTTGCGGCTCGTGTCGCGATACTGCGCCTCCGCCGCGCGCATGTTCGTGATCGCCGCAGCCACGTACCCCTGGCGGAGCTCGCGGGCCTCCTCGGCGAGCGTCGCGTCGCGCAGGGTGTGGGGGACCCCCGGAACACCCCCAGGAACTGACGTCAGGACCTCGTGCAGGTTGTGGAGCGTGTGCAGCCGCTGCAGCTTGTCTGTGCGAACCTGCGGGGAGCCGCGAGCAACGCAACGAGCGTCGGTGACCTGCCAGCAACGCGCGCGCGGCGCCGCAACATCACGCGGGTTCTCGGCGCCAACTCACGTGTGCCTTGTTCTGCTCGATGGTCCGCAGGGACTCCCGGTACAGCTCCACCGCGCCCGCGTTGCTCTCCTCCAGCAGCGCGACTGCCGCGAGCCCGTTCAGCGCCGCCACCAGCAGCCGCTGCGCCTCCTCGGCTTCCGTCTTCGCACGCACGATCAGCGCGGCGAGCACGTCGTCCATCGACATCAGCGCGCCGTTCGCCCCGCCCGCCGCGCGCAGGCCCGACTGCCCCACCTGCGGGTGGCAGCACGCCTGCCGCAGCAACAAAAGGGGCCGCAGCAGCCTGTCCGCCTCCTTGTGCGACAGCGCGCGGTCCTCGTGCCCGTCGACAACGACGACGTCCTCCTCGTCGCCCGCCTGCGCCGGCACGCGCGCAGCCCACGCCGGCAGCAGCCCGCGCGCCTGCGACTGCAGCTTGCGGTGCTGCTGGTTGTAAAAGTGCCGTTCCACCGCCGACAGGTGGAGCTTGGAGAGGAGCTGCTGCATGCCGGGCAGCTGGAGCTCGTGCGCAACGGACGCCTTCGAGGACCGCCAGAGCAGCCCGCCTGACGCGGGGCGGAGCAGCGCGAGGAGTCTCTCGCGCGCGTGCCGACACCCGGCCTCGCAGCCGTCCTGGATCGCGCGGCGCCACCAGAACGGGGTGTCGTACGGCTGGACGCGGAGGAACGCGAAGAGGCCCTGGAGATCCTCGAGGCCGCGGTTGATCGGCGTGCCGGTGACGCACCAGCGGTGCACTGCCGGGATCTGTAGCGCCATCTGCGCGGCCTTCGCGGTGGTGCTCTCGACGGCCTGGGCCTCGTCGAGGCACACGCGCCACCACGTGAGCCGCGTGAGCGGCGTCGGGAACGCCGCGTACCGCTGCCTGCGGCGCCGCGACCGGCTGTCTGCGGCGGCGTCACCGGAGTCAGGTTTGCGGTGCAGCTCGCGGCGGAGGGTCTCGTACGTGACGAGCACGATGTCGCTGCTCGAGAGGTCCGCTGGCGTGGTCGACGTGGAGTAGTCGTCGCCCTGGCCCTCGAACACCCGCACCTGCAGCGGTGCGACATCCGAACCACCACCACGTTGACAGCAACGAGGCGCTGAGCGCACCGACGTAGCACGTGCAGGCGCCGACAGCTAGCTCGGCGTCCCACATAGCCGCACTGGACAGGACCCCGCGTGTTGGAAACGAAACAGCGCGCCGAAAGAATCATAGGGCTTGCCTGGACGCCGCGGGTGTGCCGCTGGATCTCCTCGCACCACTGCGGGAGCAGCGGCGCGGGCACGACGATGAGCGTCGCGGGCGAGACGCCCTCGAGCTGCCTCCCGCACTCCGCGGCCCGTTCCTCGGTGCACACGGGGCAGTGCCACGTGCGCGGCGGACGGCCCTCCACGTCCACGCACGGACTGTGCATCCACCGCGAGCACCTGTCGCATGCAATCCACAGCCTGCAGGTCCACAACGAGCCCCGCACAACGCCCGTCAGAACTGCGAGGTGGTTGCGGGTGCCTGTACGCGCGGGCCGGGAGCGTACGCACCCGGCGTAGTTCGCGTCGTCCGTCGCCCCGCACACGCAGTCCACCGGCCCGTCGCTGTTCTCCTCGAGACTCCCCCCCTCCTCCGCCTTGGGTTGTTTGGGCACACCCCCCTCGACCAAACGGTGGGCCAGGATGCACGCCAGGACCTCGACCGTCTTCCCGAGACCCATCTCCTCGCAGATCGCACCCCCGCGCACGCCCCAGTCCGCGCGGAACTCCGTCAGCGCCACCAGCCCCGTCAGGCGGTTGACCCACAGCGCAGGGTGCGGCCCGCCAGGCATGCACTCCACGCGGCGCCACAGCGGGTGCTCGCGCTCCCGCCCCGCGCCGGACGTGCCGAGCATGTCGCACGCCTCGCGCTGCGTCGCAGCCAGCCCGTCGCGCGGCAAGTCCCCGAGCGAGGCGATCCCGCGCTCGCGTTTCACCATCCACGCGACGGCGCGCCGCTGGTAGCCGCGGAGCGTCGGCCTGCAGCGCAGATGGGGGGAGAACACGCACGCTGTGGGGAGGGGAAGGCTGGGCCGCGGCTGGGCGGCCGCGTGGCGAGACGAGGGGCAGCGGGATGTGTTGAGGTAGGAGAGGGGGAGTGTCGGTGCGTGCCTGAGAGACTCGGGGTGGAGGTGGTCCGGGAGGGCCTCCTCGTCGCCCGCGGGGCGCACGGCCGCGAAGATGCTGACTGCGTCGAGTTTCTCGTCCTCCGCCGCGGCCGCGTCGCTGTCGGGCGGGGGGGGGTCTTCTGCGTCCGGGCAGCTCGCGTCCACGACGGTCCGCACGCTGGCGTTCCACGCACGCACGCCGCGGTGCTCGGGGTCCGTCACGGCGGCCGCCTGTGCCACAGCGGGCCCGCTCAGTCCGACCAGGAGGCAAAAGTCCCCCTCCGACGCCCCGAGGTGCAGCCGGGCCCACTGCGGGGCGCGGGCGGCCACGTCCGCGCGCGCACAGAGAGCGAACGACCCGCTCCCGCTGGACGCGAGGTGCATCACGGCGGCGGCGACGTCCTCGTCGGCCACCACCGCGAAGGATGCCGAGACGTCGTCGGCGGCGGCAACGAGCTCCAGGTGCGCGCCCGCGGCGACGCTGGCGTCGGAGGGGGCGCGCCGCGCTAGGGACACTTCGCGGAAGTCGGCGTTCGGGTCCAGCGGCGCGTCGGCGCCGTTCCGCAGCGCCGCTCGCGTGTGGAGTGGCAGTGCAGCGAAACACGCGCTCGGGCCGCCCTCGTCCACCAGCCTGCGCGGGACGAGCGCCACGGTGACGGGCCTAGATACAGAGGACGTGGCCCGCCCGTCGCTGCCGACCTTGCGGGCTTTCGCGCGGAGTGCCGGGGAGATGCACTGTGCGTCAGCGTCCAGCTCCTCGAACCGTTGCAGGGCCGCCTGGAGGGCCGTGGGGTTCGTGGACCCCTTCCGCGACGCCGCGACTCCCTGCAGGACCCGGCCCGCCGTCCGCAGCACCGCGCACGGCCCGCCACGGCGGGAGGGCTCGGCCTTGCGCTTGCGGCCAGTAGGCGCGGTGGCGGCGTCCTGCGTCGCGGCGAGGTCCGTCGCGGCGTCCCCGTCGGCGCATCGCGAGACGTGCTGCGTCGCGATGACCTCCTCGCACTCGGACGCGGCCCCCTTGTGCGCCCCCGGGGGCCCCGTGCTGCCGTGCGTGAGTGTTACCTCGTCCGTGGCCGTTGCAGGGCCGGTCGACGGCGCCTCGGGCTGCCTGGGGCGCTGGCCTCGCCGCTGCGGTCACGAGGCAGGTCGTGGGGCTGAGGCTGGCTGCGGTAGGCGGCGTGGCAGGGCGCGGAAGGTCCGAGCCTCTCGCTGTGGGCAACGGGGCGTCGCGGCCTCCGAAGAGGACCTGGCGGTGTCTTTCGGTCGCGGCGTACCTTGGGCGCGGCCTTCGTTCTCGGCATGCTACTTCGTCATCGAACCACCCGCGGACGTGTCCGTTTGCACGGCCTCTTTCCCAGCAACCCATGCACGCCCACGCGCGCCTCTGGTGGTTCGTTCGCCGGGTTACGCGGCCTGCGTGTGCAGGTTCAGCCCTCTCAAGGAGTGCACGTGGGCACCAGGGGCCCGGGACCAAGACTCCGCGCGCCACGCGCAGGAGGTGCAATAGTAAGTCTCTGAGGACTCCCGCTGCGTCGTTGCCGTCGCGCAGGTGCTCGAGGGCGCGCCTCGCCAGCGGCAGCGCGAGCTCCGCGAGTCGCACGACCAGCACAGCCACGAGCACGCGTTCGAGAAGCCGCGTCGCGTCGAGCACGGCTGTCCGCGACGCAGGAGCTACCCATCACCGCGCCGAGCAGGCGCGTCGCGGGCGCAGCCGCCCCCTCGCCGCGCCGACGCGCGGGCGTGCATTGAGATGAGCGAGAACAACGTGTTTCGCGGCAGCCCGGGCATCCCGCACGTCAGCGAGGAGTTCTTCAAGGCCCTGCTGTGCGGGTCCCTCGTAGCCACGACGCTCGTCTCGCTCCCCGGGCGCTTCTTCGTCCCGGAGGTGAGGCCGAGGCCGGGCC
The DNA here is from genome assembly GCA_916048055.1 of Pedinophyceae sp. YPF-701. Taxonomy (NCBI): domain Eukaryota; kingdom Viridiplantae; phylum Chlorophyta; class Pedinophyceae; species Pedinophyceae sp. YPF-701. The sequence goes on along the minus strand of CAJZHL010000001.1, from coordinate 425,287 downwards.
TGCGGATGTCGCGGGACCACATGCGGATGGTCACGGAGCAAGCGGCACAGGTGCGGACCTGGCGGCTCGGACGCTATCCAAGCCGCGTGGGCGCGGTGCGCGGGCGGCTGGGGGCGTTCCCGCGACGGAATCGTCCCCAACAGTGCTCGAATGTCGCATCCGAGCGGCTCGCAACTCCTGCACGTCGAACTACAGCCGCTCTGCGCCGGTTTCAACCTCCATGGCCCCAAACACGGCCGCGCCGTCGCTCTTCGGCGCGTCTCGCGGGCTCGCATCGCCCGCGTTCCCCAAATCATGCCTGCCGCCCGCCTGTCACCGCGTTTCGTTCCGCGCGCCCGCGCCGGTGGCTGTTGGCTGCCTCACAGTGCGGCGCGTGTTCCCCCGGCGTGCAGCGGAGGGAGGAGAAGGCCGGGAAGGCCCCGACCGTGGCCCTGCACAAGCCCGTGGACACGTCCGACAGCCACGAGAAGCGGTGGCACCGGCACTTTTGGTGGCGGCGCTGGCACCTCCACCGCTCAGGGCCAGCCTACCCGTCCCTGTGACCCCAGCGCCTGGCACCGCCTCACAACAGCGCGTCACGCGGCCGCGTCGCCGGCCGTGCGGTGCCGCCGGCACACCTCCGCGGCCAGCTGCGCCCACTCGTCGCCCGCAGCTGCAGCCGCCTCCGCCGCCTGCAGCACGCCCGCCAGGACCTGCGGCTCCTCGTGCACGTCCAGCCAGGACGAGTACTGCCCCGCCGTCAGCCCGCGCACCTGCACACGCGCACACGCGTCACGAATCACGAATAACCCCCCCCCCAAAAAAACAAAACACCACCCCTTCGCGGCGCACGCACAGACGGCGGCGCAGCATACCTTGTGCGGGAGCTCCGCCCGCGGCCCCGCCCGGCACAGGAACAGGTGCGCGAGCACCACGGGCGGCAGCGCGGCCCCGCCGCTGGCCGCCAGCGCGGCACGCGCGTCCCCCGCCGACTGGAACAGCGCGGGGCGGAGGGCGCGGAGGTAGCGGTACGCGGGGCCGATGGCGTCGGTCCCGAGCCCGGCCTCCCGGACCGCCACGTCGACTTCCCCGAGGTCTTTTGCCAGCTCCAGTCGGACTGACTCAGCGGTGCACTTGACGAGGGTGGCGTGGCGGCAGACGAGGAGGATGGTGCGGGAGAGGAGCTGGCGCGCGAGGAGCGCGCCGACGCTCGGGAGCGCGCCGTGCGAGGACCGCACCGACGGCGACAGCCGGTCCAGGAGCTCGGTACGCACGTGCTGCAGGCGCCTGGTCAGGCCGTCGACGAAGGGCGACGTCTGCGGGGCGGGGGGCGGGGGGGCCGCGCAGAGGAGTGAGGCCACGTGCAGCCCGGGGAGTGCGAGCGCGCGTGTCAACGTGTGGACGTGGACGGGGGGAGTTAGGGTTGTGTGTTCGGGGTGTGTTTCACCTTGGTGACGCCGTCGGGCGGCGCGGAGGACCCGGGGACGTGCGTGTGGATCGTCGCGACCTCGGCCTCGAGCGCCGCGGCGTGCGCGTCGACGAGCGGCGCCAGGATCGCGGCGGCCTCGCACTGCAGGTAGTGCAGCGTGCCCTGCACGGCGCCCTGCGCGGACGCGCTGAGCTGCGTCGTGCTCCGCGCGAGGCCGAAGTGCAGCGCCTGCAGCGCGTTGAACAGCGCGATCACGCGCGACTGCGGGCCCGAGCACGGCCCGTCCACGTCCCGCAACGCCGCCGCGCCCTCCGCCCTCTGCGCCGCAGCACAACGCTCGACCGCCGCGCGCACGACGCCGTCCACGACCGCGCTCGCGTCCACCAGCAGCCACCGGCTCGCCGACGCGGCCTGCAGCTGCGAGTGCACCAGCCCCGACAGTGTCTGCACGTCCGCGGGGCTCGGCAGCTGGCCGGGCGGGAACGCCGCGTGGAGCGCGCCGGAGAGCTCCGACGACGTGTTCAGGATGTACGGCTGCTTCACGGGCAGCAGCGCGTCCTGCAGCGCGACCTCGCCCGCCAGCAGGGGCTCCTCGAGTTGGAACTGGCGCGCGAGGGGCTGCGCGCGCAAGTCGTCGAAGGCCGCTTCGAGCAGCTTGAGCGTCCGCGGGAGCAGCTGGACGAGCGCCTCGGCCATGAGGGACCCGGCGGGCTCCGAGGCCGAGGCCACGCGGCGGGCCGCGGCCGCCGCGGTGCCGGCCAGGAGCCACGCGACGGGGCCGGCGTTCGACGCAGGCGGGGGGGTGTCGGGCTGCGGCGCGCTCGGGTCGGTCGCGGGGAGCAGAGAGAGGAGCTGCGCGCCCGTCGCGGTGTCGCGGCGGCGCGCGAGAGCCGCGTGGAGGGCCAGGTGGCGCTTCGCGGCGTCCTTGAGCTGAGCCGCAAACGCCTCCAGCTGCGGCCAGATCGCAGATACCATCTGCTCGACCGCGGCGCCCTGCACGTGGGTCGAGTGCCGTGTGTGGGTGAGGGCGTTGCGTTGGCTGGGCGCGGGGGGGGGGAGGGTTGCGTACCTTGCCACTGCGACTGACCGTGGCCAAAAGGCCCCCGCCGATGCCCGCCGCGGCCGCCTGGCGCGGATCGAGCGCGCCGCGCAGCACCGCGTCGAGCGGGCCCACGTCCGCCGCCACCATCTCGGACACCCCCCCTGCCAGGTCGGACAGGATGCTCAGGACCTGCAGCGCCTCGCCCACGGCGCCCTGCCGCCCCCCCGCGGCCAGCCCCGCGCGCATCTGCTCCCACGCCGCCGCCCGCGCCTCGTCCCGCGCCGCCGCCACCACGCGCACCCGCTCCGCCACCACGCGCACCCGCCGCACGTCGCCCCCTTCCACCAGCTTGCCCGCCTCGGCCACGAGCCGCGCGAGCGGCGCAACGTCCACGTCGCCGCCCCCGCCGCCCTCCCGCAGCCGCGCGCGCTCCTCCTCGACGCGCCCAGCGAGCTTCAGGTACCGCGTTGCTCTCTGGACGAGGTCCACCGCCGCGTACAGCCCGCGGAGGGCGCGCGTGCTGTCGGCCATCTCCTGCATCGGGGCTTCGACGGACTGCCGCGCGGACCGCAGCGACGCGCGCAGGGACCGCACCGCGAGGTCGATGGTGTGCAGGGGGGACTCTTGCCGCTGCGTCGCGTCAGGGGGGGAGTCAGGGGGTCCGCGGCGCCGTAAACGCGAGAAGGAAGCGCGGGGAAGCTGTCTGGCCGGGTTCGTGCCTGCATGGCGCGCGCGTGGTCCAGGAGCGGCTCTCGGTGTGCGCTGACTTCGTTCCGCAGGCGCTGGCCGAGATCCGAGATGCCTTGGGCGAGCTCGGCGATCTGGGCGGCGACCTCTGAGGATCCTCCGTCGCCCGCGGCCGGCGAGCGCAGGATGGCCGCCGCGTGCGCCGTGGCGTCGAAGCCCTCCTGCGTTGACAGCGCCACCGGCCGGCCGCGTCGCACCAGGCCACGGCCGGCCCGATTCGTGCAAGCCACGCGTCGGTCACGCAGGCCGCATGTCGCCAAGCCGCACATCTGTCCCTGGGGGGCCGCAACGGCTCGGGAGGGCCCGCGCTGGTGTGCGGAGGTCTCACCTGCAGGTACGGGGCGTACACTGCCTCCTCGCGCCAGTCATCCTGGCGGCGCGACGGTTCCATCGCCGACGACGCGCGCGCGAAGTGGCAGCGCCTGGCGTCCCCCGCGCAGCCCTCCGCGCCCGACCACCTGCCCGGCCCAGCTGAACGTTGCTGCTCCTGCCGCTGGTCTGGCGACGCGGCGCGTGACAGCACGCCCCGTTCGGCGCATACACGGTTGTGGAGCGGCTGCGCGTCGTCGAAGCGCAGTAACTCGGCCGCTCCTGCCCGCGCGGAGGTGTCTCCGTTGCACGCGGAGGTATAAGGGCCCCGGAAAGGAGCCGGCGGCGCGAGATCTCACGCCTCGGGCCGGCAGAGCGTTGCCACTACCTGGACCGTGCGAGCACTCCGCAGTACACCCTGTGCACGGCGTGCGTTCGTCCTGTGTTGCGCGACAAACCACGTGCAGCATCTGCCCCGCCACGTGGCTGGAGCGGGAGTGACGCGGCCATGCCGACGCTCGGCGGGACGTTCACGGAGGGAGAGCGGTGGAGCCGCGGGTGCGGCAACGGCATCGGGCTCTCTGCGCACAAGACAGGATACAGGTCGGTGACGCCACTCGTGCGCCCCGTTGCGGGCCCCGCGCCCGTCGCACCAGCGCCTCGCGTGCCGACGCGCCAAGCAGCAGCTATCGCACGTCCGCCCCGCCGGACGAACCTGCGCGTTCGCCACGTCCCGGGCGTCCCGGGGCGCATTCTTCTTCTTTTACAGGCTCCGCGCTGCCTGCAACCCCGCGTGGCCCCCAGAGGGCTCTGGGCGGGGATCGACCGGCGCGCCTGGCAACGTTCGGTGCAGGAATGTCGTGCTGTGCGGCGACCAGTGGGTGGAGAGTCAGGAGGCGGACAAGAACCCGCTCCCACCCCTCAACATGAAGCACTCCCCGCGGTGGGTCTCGACGATGCAGGACGGGTACAAGCCGGACGGCAAGTACGGCCCGTCGATCATGGAGCACAAGGGAATGGCGGAGGAGACCAAGTTCCTCCTCGGCGGAGTGCCGGCGCACCGCTTGTTCCGGTGCGCACCCGGGCATGCGCCGGCGGACACGCCCTGCGCGACGCGCGCCGCTCGCTGATATGCGCGCCGCTGCCTTGAGAGTACTCGAAACGGCACCCTCGCTGCCTCTCAGCTGCGTTTCACGCCCGGTTTCGCTGCGGCGGGTCGCTGCACACACAACGTCGCCATCGTGCGCCGGTCCGGCGCGCCCCCCGCGCCCGGCGTGGCGTGCGAGCGTCCGTGCTCGTTCGGTGACGTCACCGGTCGCCGCGTGGGCGCGTGTGCGCAGGCACGGGAGCGACGTCGGCCCCCTGGACACGTCGTTTGTGTCGACGGCGGAGCTAGCGTTCGCCGAGCCTGAGCTCGAGAAGCCGCGGGTGCAGAGCCATCTCTGGGAGGGCACGCACAAGCACGACAAGAAGGTCTCGATGGGCACGCTCCGTACAGGGCAGGTGCGCGGCCCGGCCGCCTGCCGCTGCCGACAACGTCACCTGTGTTCGCCCGCGCTCCCTCGCTCACCCGCAGCGCCGCGGACCGCCCCGTGCTCCGCGCAGTCGACCGCGTTGCGCGCCAAGGCCGGGGGCATCAACGGCGAGGAGCCATTCGTGTACGAGACGACTACGGAGGCGACGTTGGGGGCCACCGCGCGGCGGGTGGCGGCGGGGGAGGCCGAGCCCCGGGAGGTCGTGGGAGGCACGGGGACGTCGGAGTTCACAAAGTCCTGCAACAGCGTCCACCGCGCCATGCGCCTGCGCACCTGACGCGGCCAAACAGCCCCCGCACCCCGCACAGCGTGTGAGCCGCAGGGCAGGGACGTCGCGCCGGCCTCGCGGCCACGCTAGCTGCGCACCGGCGGTCACAGCATGCCTCCGCGGCCCCGCCCGACCCTGTCATACGCCAGAGAGATCTTGTCAGACAGGCTGTTGATGCCCCCCGCCTGCTCGGCGAGCCCCGCGAGGAGCTCCGTCATCAGCACGTCGACGCGGTCCTGCTTGTCGGCCTCGGCGAACCCGGGCACGTCCCCCGGCGGCGGGCGCGAGAGCAGCGCATTGACCTCCCGCAACACGGCGTGGTCGACCGGGGCGCGCCCTGCGCGGAGCGCGCGCGGCGCTGTGGGTCAGGGCGCGGCGCGCACGCCCGCTGGCCGGGTTTCCGCGCCAGCGGCGGCCCGCAGCGATGAACACACTCGTGTGTGTCGGAGGGGGGGGGGTCGTGCGCTCACCGTCGCGGGCGTCCTTGAGGTACTGCAGGATCTTCTCGACCTGCGTGCGCATCATCGCGACCGCGGGCTGCAGCTGCTGCGCGTGCGACGCGACCTGCAGGCTCGGGTGCTCCCCCGCGGCGGGCAGCAGCCGCGCGGCCTGCTCGACCGCGATCCGCTCCGCCTCCTCCGCGTGCAGCGTGAACTGCGTCTCCGACAGCTCCACGCGCGCGCCGCCCTCGCCGATGTGCAGCAGCGGCTCGAACAACCGCGCGGGCACTGCTTGCGCTCCCTGCACACACACACACACACACGCACACGCGCAAGTGGAGGCCGGCCGGCGTCGCAGGGGGCGCGGGGGTGCGCGTGGGGTCCGGCGCGCACCGCTTCGACGTTGGTGTCGAGCAGGAGCAGGACAGGGTTGTCCGTGAGGCCGGCGAGGACGGCGTGGACGCGGTGGTGGCCGTCCGTGGGCTGCGAGGCGGGGCGGGGGCGCGCGGAGGGGTGGGAGGCGTGCGGGCGGGGCGCGGGCGGGGCGCGGGGGCGCGCGGCGGCGGTGCGGGGCGCGGGGAGGTGCATGCGTGCCTTGGTGCCGAGGGAGTAGTAGCCGACGAGCTCGAGGTCCGGGTAGACCTTCTTGTACTGCTCCTGTCGCATGACGAGGAAGCCTTCGTCGAGCTCCGGGGCGCCCGCGCTGCCGCCGGAGCACGCGGCCTCGAAGGAGTTGCTGATCTCGAGCACCCGGCCCTCCTGCGTGCCGAGGAGGCACCCCACGACGTCCCCGACGGGCCGCTCGCCTTGCACGCGGTACCGGTTGTGGTGGTCGCTGATGTTGATCAGCACCAGCTGCACGCACGCCGTGGCAACGCGCTCGCACGGTCACGCAACCTCAAGCGGCGCCCTGGCGTCGCGCCGACGCGAGATACAGCCGGAGCGCGCCGCGAGCGATCAGCGCGGTGACGTGGCAGTCGCGGCGAGCCGGGCCGGGGCGTCCTCACCGGATGCAGGCGGTACTCGAGCCCCACTTGGGACTGCGCGCCCCGCGACGGCCCCGCCCCCGCGTTCTCGACCTCCATCGTTCCCGCTGTCGGTCGGCGCCTGTCGTAGCTCACTGCCCGCTCCGTTCCCCAGGCAGCTCGCGCCCCAGCGGAGTCTCGCGCGACGCACAGAGCCGTGACCGTTGCCACCGGCGTCCGCGCCGCTGAAAGAGAGCGCCCGCGAGCCCCGGCGCGCGCGAACGGGCGGCTGTTCGGGCGCAGGACCGCTTCTCTGGCCCTTGAGCGACCGGAGGGAGCCTGCTGTGCGGTGGGTGGGTTCGCGCGGAGGCGGGTGCGGGCGTGGAGCCTCAGGGACAGGGACCGCGCTCCACGGCTCCGTGCGGATTGAGCCTGAGGTCGCGCGCGTCGCGTCTTGCCTGGGCCGTTGTTCCGCGGAGGCCACGTTTCGGTCCGCTGCGTGGTGGCCGACGGAGTTTGGAACCCCCCCCAACTTGGTCGGTCGCGTGGCGCCGTGTGACGGGGCGCGCGCGCTCAAGGGGGCCGCGGGCGATGCGGTCTGGTGCTTTTCCTCAGCCTGACAGGACCAGAGAAGCAACATGCAGGCCACGCAGACCAGGTGCGTGCCCCTGGTGCCTCGACACGGCTCTTGCTGCGTCGCGCCGCGCCCTGCGCCCTCCTGCGCCTCCTTTCCCGCGCCCGCTCGAAGAGTTTACATCTGATTCGAGTCTCGGGGGCGGCGATCGGCGTCGAATTGGCCGCACGGGCCGCGTAGCCCGTGTTGCTTGCCATCGATGGTCCGGTACCCGCTCGCAGCGGCACGGGGCATCCGCCGCCGTTGATGCCGCGCACAACGCGGCCCGTGCGATGTCCCTCGACCGTGGCGATGCCCTCCATGGCGCGCGCGGGTCCGGAGGCGGCCCCCCCGCGGTGCTCGGATATTGCCCCGGCCGGACATCCGAGCGCTCCTCGCCTGCACGCCATTCTGACGCAAGTGCAGGATGCACGCTGTGTAGAGCGATCCCTGACGTCCCCAAATCGTCGCTCGGGACACCTCGCCCGACTCGCCGTGACCCGGCTGGCCGCCCCTGAACGCTCACTTGCAGGTCGTTCAAGTCCTCCGTCGCCGGGGCCACGGTGCCCCGCACCGCGGCGCGCAAGGTACGTTCATCCACGACGCCCGCACCGATCCGCGCTGCGCGCCCCGAACTCGCGGAGCCCCTGTAGCCCCCCGCTCGGCGCCCCAGGCATCCGCCCGCGGCGTCGCGCCGGGTCGCCCGCGCGCCCCCGCGCCCCACCCGCACGCATCCCTCACAGCGCTCCGGCGCATCGCGCCGGCTCCCCTCGCTCCACGACCAGCGCGCCGCCTCCCAACGGCCCACGCTCGCGACTTCACCCGCCCCCTCCGCGCGCCCCGCGGCCGCAACGCCCCGCACGCCCCGCCGGCCCCGACCGCCCGCCCCCCCGCGCCGCAGGGTGTGCGCTCGGCCGCGCCCCGCGCCGTGCAGGTCCAGGCCAAGGCCAAGACTGTGGTCATCGGCCTCGCGGCCGACTCCGGCTGCGGCAAGTCGACCTTCATGCGCCGCGTGACGGGCGTGTTCGGCGGCAAGGCCGAGCCCCCGGCGGGCGGCAACCCGGACTCGAACACGCTGATCTCGGACATGGCGACGGTGATCTGCCTGGACGACTACCACCTGCACGACCGCCAGGGGCGCAAGGAGGCGCAGGTGACGGCGCTGGACGAGAAGGCGCAGAACTGGGAGATGATGTACGAGCAGATCCGGGACCTGAAGGACGGCAAGGCGGTGGACAAGCAGATTTACAACCACGTGACGGGCGTCATGGACCCGCCGGAGCGCATCGAGTCGCCCGAGGTGCTGATCATCGAGGGCCTGCACCCCTTCTACGACGAGCGCGTGCGCGAGATGTGCGACTTCAAGATTTACCTGGACATTTCGGACGAGATCAAGTTTGCGTGGAAGCTGCAGCGCGACATGGCGGAGCGCGGGCACTCGGAGGAGACGATCAAGGCGTCGATCGAGGCGCGCAAGCCGGACTTCGACAAGTTCGTCGACCCGCAGAAGGAGTACGCGGACGTGGTGCTGCAGGTGCTGCCCACGCAGCTCATCCCGGACGAGAAGGAGGGGAAGATCCTGCGCGTGCGCATGATCCAGAAGGAGGGCGTGGAGGGCTTCGAGCCCGTGCACCTGTTCGACTCGGGCTCGACGATCAGCTGGGTGCCGTGCGGCCGCAAGCTCTCGTGCTCGTTCCCGGGGATCAAGATGTTCTACGGGCCCGACACGTGGTACGGCGAGGAGGTCTCCGTGCTCGAGATGGACGGCCAGTTCGACAAGCTCGAGGAGCTCATCTACGTCGAGAGCCACCTCTCGAACACCTCGGCCAAGTTCTACGGCGAGGTGACGCAGCAGATGCTGGCCAACTCGCGCTTCCCGGGGTCGCAGAACGGCACGGGCCTCTTCCAGACGCTCATCGCGCTCAAGGTGCGCGAGCTCTACGAGAAGAAGGCGAAGAAGACCGTCGCCGCCTAAGAGGCGTGTGTGTTGCGGGCAGGGCGCGGGCGCGGGCGGCGGCGGCGCGCGCGGGATAGTGTCGCAGCGCCGCACGGCGCCCTGCGCCCCCTGTGAGGCTGAGGAATGTGTGCGAGCAGGCGCCTCGCGAGTCACCGCGTGCGAGCGCTCGCCGGTCCGACGCGACCCGACGCCGCGTGCGCCGTTGCTGGCTGTCTGTGGCTGTCCGGGTCGATGTCGACGACTGGGGCTTAGGAGCGCTCCGGCGGCTGTGCGTCGTGCGAGTGGCGGGGGCCCGTGCGGCTCGGTTTCCGGGCGCGTGTGCGGGGCTGCGCATCGTCGCGACTGTCATGTCAAGGGGGGGGGTTTTGCCGGAGTACTCCCCCTCCTTGAGCCGCACGGTCGACATCGCGGACGGCCCCCCGCCCGTGGTGCCATTCTCGCACGGAGTCCCAGCTCGCTGCGTCGACCCACCGCCGCTGGTTGGCCACCGACAGCTGCCGCCATGCACCGCGCCCTCGCAAACGCCACGGGAGTGGCTCACGCGAAGGCTGCGCCCGTCCGCCGGAGACCACTGGCAGTGTCCATGCGATCCGCGCTCGCGCGCCGCGCGCAGCGAGCGTGCATGTCGTGCGCGGCGGCCGCCAAGCCCGGGCAGGTGCAGGTGAGGCCCGAGGGCGACATCGAGGGGATGACGGCGTTCCTGGACAGCCTCAAGTACGACGCAAACGGTCTTGTTGCGGCGATAGTTCAGGTGAGGTGCCGCGTCGAGGACCCCGGGCGGCGCAGGCCCGGGTCTGCTTGCACTTGGGGGACCATCGTCCCGCGGCGGCCGTTTCAGACAGTTCTTACGGCCGAATTCGTCCTGAAACGATCGTTCTACGCCCGAACATCGTCGCCGCCATCGCGGCAGTGGAGATTATACCGTGAGGCACGCAGCGAGTGGGCCAGCTCGCAGCGACACACACTACCGCAGTGTCACCGGTGGACGCGCGCCCGCGCGGCCCCCTCGCAGGACGTGGACACCGGGGACCTCCTGATGCAGGGCTTCGCGAACCGCGACGCGATCTGCGAGACCATGCAGACGAAGCTGGCCACGTTTTGGAGCCGGTCGCGCCAGGAGCGCTGGTGCAAGGGCGAGACCTCGAACAACTACCTCGTCGTGCACGGCGTGCACTACGACTGCGACCGCGACTCCCTCGTCTACCTCTCCGAGCCCATGGGCCCCGCCTGCCACACCAACGCACGCACGTGCTGGTTCTCCGAAGCAGGCGTCGACGCGGCGGCCTCGCGCGTCGTCGACGTCGGCGCGCACGACTCCGACGCGCACGTCCCGCGGTCCACGCTGTACGCCCTCGAGCACACCATCAAGCAGCGGCGCGCTGCGATGGCGCATGCGGCGCCGGGGGAGAAGCCGTCGTGGACCGCGCGGCTGCTCGCGGACCCCGAGCTGCTGTGCAAGAAGGTGCGCGAGGAGGCCGGGGAGCTGTGCGAGACGCTCGAGAAGGACGAGGGCCGGGAGCGGGCGGCGAGCGAGGCCGCGGACCTCCTGTACCACGCCATGGTGTTGCTCGAGCTGCAGGGCGTGGGGATGGCGGACGTGATGGCGGTGCTGCGGTCGAGGTGCGGGCGTGCGTGCGCGTGTGGGCGTGCGGGGCGCGGGGGGGGGTTGCGCGGGCTGACGGATGCGGTGTGCGTGGGTGCGTGCGGCGCAGGTTTGGCGTGTCGGGGATCGAGGAGAAGGCGAGCCGGTCGAAGTGAGCGGGGCGGGAGCCTGTGAGGCGCGCGTGCGTGTTCGAGCCCCGGTGTCACGCCACGCCAGTTGACTGAAGGGGGGGGTCCCTGGACTGTCCAGGCGCGGCACGAGGGGCGCGTGGCGTGGGGCGGCGCGGCAGTCCGGAGCCACGTACTGCTGTGTCGGTGCGCTGTAGGTTGATTGCGTGGCGGCTCTGTTCAACGGCACTGGCCGCGTTGCTCCCACGCCCTGGGTTCCTTCCTGTGGGCCCGCGCCGAGGCGGTTACAGGTGTAGACGGGTTACAGCGGGGACGTTCGTGCCATGAGCGCGTGCCAGGCGCGCTGCGTTGCGGCGCGGGGGACCGCACAGCGCCCCTGCGGCCCCCTGCCTAAAGCATCAGCGCGGGCAGCGCGCTGCCGCGTCGCGGCCCGTCCTAGCCTCCACGACGCCTGCGACGGACGCGATGACTTGACGGAGGGGCAAGGCCTGTTCGGGGTGGGCCGGCGCGGGGTGATGGTGTCGTCAGCGGCCGCAGCGGCAGCGTTGCTTGGAGGCCACAACCCAGCCCAGGTACAGCAGGGCGCGCGCGGCAGCGCGGGGCCGCACGGGCGGCGAGTCGCGCCGCGACGCGTGGGCGATGTACGGTGCTCTCGCTCGGCGCGGAGGGCGCGGTCGTTCGTGTGACGGGCGGCGCGGGGGGCGCGTTGCTGTGCAGGCGTCCAAGATTGGTCCGGCGGGCGACGCGCTGTGGGAGAGGATAGGCGGGGGTCCCCCGGATCTGTTCTACCCGGAAGCGTTCTTCGGGGAGTGGGTGTGCACGTCCGCGCTGATCAAGGTCGAGACCCCGCAGGGCGAGGAGATGGTCCCCGACATGAAGGTGCGCCTCGCAGCGCGCCGCCCCGCGAACCTGCGCGAACCTGATCCAGTTGCGAGCTCACTGGTCCCCCCGCGGGGTCCCGGGCTTCCACGGGCCTCGCGCGCCGTGCAGCTCGTGCGTTGACGCCTCGATGTGTGTGTTGTGCTGGGAACACCCTAGTCGGTTCGCTCGCGGCGTTCCGGCGCAGGTCGTGGAGCGGGCGCGGCAGCAGGACCTGGACCGGCGCATCCGGTACCCGATGTTCTTCATCCGCAACAGCCAGGGCCGCGTCATCAGCGACCGCCGCGCCAACACGGCGTCGCTGCTCGAGGTGTACAACGGGCCGCAGCCGGGCCTCCGCGACCGCATCACCTGGAACAAGGACGACCCGAACGTCCTGCGCGTCAGCCTCGGCGGCGGCCGCTCCGTCATCACGCGCGTCACGCGGCGCTCCCAGACCGAGGACCTGCCCGCGAAGAAGTTGGACACGAGCGAGTACGTGCAGCTCGTGATCGAGGACAGCGGCGCGGGGAACCAGCCCAAGGTCAAGGGCAGCCAGTGCTTCACCAAGTACCGCTGGCGCGACCCGGGCGAGGCCGCGGGCGGCCCGGAAGTCGTGGCTACGCAAATCGTGTCGGACTACCTCAGCGGTGAGTGCCTGCCCCGCGGACGCGACCGGCGGCCTGGCTGCGCGCCGCGAGCCCTGTGCGCGCGTGACGGCGGTGCGCGTGTGTGTGTTGGGCTGCAGCGATGGATGTGCAGGACGGGGACTTCTCGCGGGGCGCGGCGGCGCTCGCGGGGAAGCCGGTGGTGACGTACCAGTACCGCATGACGTTCGCGCGGCCGCAGAAGGCGTGACCGTCCGCCGCGTGTGACTGCACTGCACCGCGACGTAGCGCCGCAAGGGTCGCTCGCCGCCCGCCGCTCCGTGGCTCGCGTGACGTGCGCCCTGCGTCCGCGCAGCGAGCTTTTTGTACCGTGGACCGGCGCCAGAGGCGCGCGTTGCCCCTGTGCGTGGCCCGTGGAGGCGGAATTCCTGCCCTGGTGCCACCAGCCATCAACAACCAGGTCGTACTGCATCAAGGCGGGGGGTTCCGTCCAGCCGTGCGCGCTCGACGGGCCGCGGGGGCGCCGCGCGACGCCACGTTCCTCAGAGGCTCGGCAGCGGTGCCCCCCGGACCCCACGCGACGTCTGCGACGCAACAGCACCGCGGTGGTTCCAGGACCAACACCCAGCACGCGCGCCGTCCGCGCACCGGGCCTCAGGTCGGCGTCCCGTGGCGTCGCGGCGCTGTTCCGGTCAGAGAGCTCGCGGGACCGTGGCTCGCAGGGGACGACGTCGCGCCTGCGGCCCGGGAAAGCACCTCGGCTGTGGGCCCTGGTCCAGGAGCCCCGGCAGCGCGCTGGTGGGCGTGAGAGCCGGTGTTAGGTCGCGTTGAGTCGGAAGAGTCCGTAGTGGCGCGTTGAGGCGACCATGCCGAAGAAGGGTTCGAAGAAGAAGAAGAGCGCCAAGCCGGCATGGATGTCGGATGAGCACTGGGCGCTCTCCCAGAACGCCATCCAGCTCGCAGAGGTCATGAAGGGGCAGACCCTCGACCTCCCTGGCCCGCCCGTCACCCGCGTCCAGGTGCGAGCCCCGCGAACGCCGCCGTGACGTGGGAACGCGGCCCCTGCACCGCTCCCGCGGCGGACCTTGATTCCGGCCCACGGCGCCCGAGCCGGCCCGGCCCTCCGACAACGACACCGCGAGGCCTTGCCCCTGCGAACAGCTCCCTGTTCCGGGCGCTATTTCGACCACCATCTCACCAGACAGCGCAGTCGCAGCGCCCTTGGCATCTGCTGCGTGCATGGACCTCCCTCGCGGCGCGCGGTGGGCAGTCTCCGTCGCGAGCATGCCCGCTCGGCGGCCCCTGCTTCCGGGTCTTGCCGCGTCGCCGGTTCCGCGACATCCCACCGCCGCGGCCGCGCTCCGCCCTCCACGACAGCACGGCACCTTGTGCCACGCGCCCCAGTTCCCGGAACGCCGCGCCCCCGCCTGCGCGGTCCGTGATCGACGACACTGCGACTGATGCGGCGCTTGGTAGCGACAACACCCCCCGGCCCCCCGCCCGTCGCGGCCTAGCCCGCCCGAAACCATACACGGCATGTGCTGCTCCTTTGCCAACCTGCGCGCCGCGGCGCCCCGAACGCTGCGTTTCTGCGCTGCCCTCGCCTTCCCAGTTCCACATCGACGTACACACACCTCCCGCGGCGCGCGCGCTCCACCCCTCGCGGCGAGGCACCCGCGACCCTCCTGCGCACGCGCACCAATGCCGTCCCCGTGCGGCCCCCCCTCGCGCATCCCTCGCCGCTCGCTCCCGGCGCGGCGCGCTGCTCGAAGGCGCGTGCGCCGACCAGCCCTCCCCGCGCGTCGTGTCCCCGCAGGCCGCGATCTGGCTGCGCCAGCTGTGTTCTCCGTCGAAAAACGGGTCCAAGCGCGACGAGGCGATCCAGAACGGCGTCGTCGAGGTGTGCGTGAAGATGCTCAAGGACGACAGCCTCGAGTCCGCCACGACCCGCGGCGTCGCGGCCGGTCTCCTGGCCGACCTTGCGCAAATGGATGCCGGGCGCGACCTCCTCCTCGGAATGCGCCCCACGCCGCTCATGTGGAACTGCATCCTCAAAGGCACGCCCCCGCCACCCACACCCCGCTCCCAAAGGCCTAACCCCTGCCCCAGCCCCGCATCGAATGAAACCCCCCCCCTCGCCTCACGCGGACCCGCCCGCGACCCCCCGCCCTCCCGCCCCTGCAGGGAGCACCGCGGTGCGCGACGGCGCGTTCGGGTGTCTCAAGCAGCTGATGCTGCTCGCGGGCGGCAAGGACCCGAACGTGGAGTTCCGCCGCGCCCTGACCAAGTTCCTGTGCGCGCAGTCGTGGGAGCCGCTCGTGGACGCGCTCACGCAGGCCGACACCATGCCGCTCTGCGGCGGGAAGCAGGTCTCGCTCGCCTGCGCGAGCTTCCTGGCCACGCTGGCGGGCCCGCCGCCGCCCGAGGCGCTCGGCGGCTTGCCGGTCGACCGGACGTACCGCGACCGCGTGCACGAGTGCTTGCTCGCGGCCAAGGCGCTCGAGGTGATGATTCAGTTGTCGGCGTCAATGGAGGTGCTGCCGGAGGTGCGCGACTGCTGCGTGTCGATTCTGTGGCACCTCATGAGCCGGGGGCCTGTCGCAGTGCACGACGACTTCATTCGGAAGGGGGGCATTCAGTGCGCGATGGCTGTCATGGGGGACAAGACGCTCGGGCTGCCCACGCGCGCGGCGGCCGCCGGGTGCCTGCGAGTGGCGATGAGCCCGTGCAAGGAGCGCGCCGCCGCGCTCGCGCGTGCGCGCGCGGAGCTCGAGACGCGCGAGGCCGCGCAGCTACGTGAGAACCCCCCCACCCCCCCTCGCACGCGCATCGCCCCGTCTCGTTGCTCATGCCTGACAGGCAGCGTCGCCTCACACCCCCCCTCTCCCCCCAACCGCCTCTGCAGCGCCGGACGTGTACAGCACGCTGCGCCCGCGCTCCGCCTTCACCCCGGCGTACCGCCAGGCGCCCCCCAAGACGGCCCCGGGGGAGTACAGCGACGACCCCGAGGGCCTCGTGCCGGCCATCCGCGGCCTGGACTCCGCGTCGATGCGCCCGCTCTCCGTCCAGATCAACCTCACGCCGCGCCCGAACTCCACAGCGGGCTCCGCCGGGTTCGGCGGCCTCGGCCCCGCGGGGCCCATCACGGTGACACAGACGGGCGACGGCTGGGCGGGGTTCCTGGGGACCATCTCCGAGAGCGGGCACGCGCGGCCGATGGACGAGTTCGCCGGCACGGGCGCGACCGCGATGATGGAGATGCTGGAGCTCGACGAGGCGCTGCGGGAGTACACGCTACAGCGCGCGGCGCTGGTGGCGGGGGCCGGGGCGGTGCCGCTGCTTGTGGAGCTGGCGGCGCCGCCGGAGGGCCCGCTGCCGGACAAGGAGGGGCAGCCTGCGGAGGAGGTGGCGGGCGCGGGGGGCAAGAAGAAGAAAGGCAAGGGGAAGAAGGGGAAGAAAGCTCCGATGCTGCCTGGGATGGAGGAGGCGCAGGTGAACGCGACGTCGTGTCTGCGGATCTTCTCGCTGGACGACGAGATGCGGGAGATGATGATGCGCGCGGGCGTGGTGCGGTACCTGGCGCCGCTGCTGATGGTCAAGCAGGACCGGCAGCGGTGGCACGCGCGGAACATCCTGCTCAGCCTGGCGCAGAACCCGCAGTACCGCAAGGTCATGGAGCTGTACGAGGTGCCGAACTTCGTCACCAACGCCAACGTGCCCGCCGTGGTCGTGCGCCCCTCGACGGCGCCCTCGAGCCTGTACGGGTCCCTGCACCCGCTCGCGCAGGCCGCGCAGGCGGTCCGAGAGGTAAGATGCCTCACGCTCAAGCGCGTGATCGGCTGCGACATCACGGGCGCCGGCGTTCCGAGGGTCGTGACATGCGCTGACGGGCGTGGCTTGCTTCGCATCCTGGAACGCAGGGGTTCGGGGGCCGAAGGCGGCACGGTTCGGGGCGCAAGGGTGCCGGCGGGCAGGCCGAGGGGGGTGGGCCCGCGGGGCAGGCGACCAGCAAGGCACCCACGCGGCGGTCGTCGCAGGCAGTCCTGGACCAGACGCGCGGTGGGCACGCCGGGGCGACCCCGATGCCGCAGCCGATCGCCGCGTGATATGTGACTGCTCGCGATCCGCACGCACCCTCCGTCTCACACGCGCGCGTCTGTCAGACGGGCCCGGAGTCTTGGCGCTGCGCTGCCGCGATGGACGCGAGCGACAGAGAGTGGAGCACGCGCTGCCCGGAGGTGTTCCTGGTGAGGCCGGACTGCGTGAGGGAGGAGGCCTCGAGCGAGAGCGACACGCCGAGCGCCGACGGGGCCGCCGGCGACGCGCACATGTCGTTGCCGGGCGACGCGGGCGGGGGGGTCTGCGCGCGATTCCTGCGGGCGGCGTACGGGTCGTCGGCGCTGCTGGACGGCGCGCAGACGGACGGGGACGGCGCGCCGCCGGCCGCCTGCAGAGCAGCGGACCGCGGGGGGGCCGTCAGCGCACGCCGAGACCGAGCCCCTATCAAGCACGCGCTCGAACTCGAGGTTCCTCGACTCACCTGCCCCAACGAAGGGCTCGACGCGTGCCCGGCGGCCGCGAACGAGACCCGCGCGCGGCCCCCGCCGGTCACCGAGCTCGCCCGCTCCTCCGCGTCCACCGCCCCCTCCGGCTCCAGCAGCTCCATCGCCGCGTGCACGGCAACCCCCCCCTGCGGTGACGCCGGGGCACCAGGACCCTGCGAGGAGCCCTCGGCGATCGCGTCGAAGGCCGGGCCCTGCACCGGCGGCGCGTCGAGGCCCTGCGTCCTCCGCTGCGCCCTGCTGTTGGCCCCTTGCAGCTGCACGGCACGGAGGTGTGCGTGTTGGGGGTGGTGTGCATATAGTGGTGTGCGCTCCCGTGCTGACAGCGCGGCCGGCGGTGCGCGGACCTTCCGCCCGCCCTTCCAGAGCTTGCCCACCGCGAACGCCCCGCCCGGCCGGGAGTCGAGGAGGTAGGTGATGGAGGTGTGCAGGCCCGTGGAGAGGAGCCAGAGGGAGGTGAGCGCGAGAGCGCACTCCATGTACATCAGGTTCCACTCCTCGACCGCCGAGCGCACGGAGCCGAGCAGGATCGCGATCTCCACGGCCTGCGCGCACCCGCGGCCAGCAGCCGCGTTCAACGAAAACAACTTGGAGACCTGCGTGGTGCTTTGATTGTTTCGCCGGGCACGGCAGTGGGTGCTGAGCGGGGCCGGTGTGCGCGGGGTGCTCGCCTGGACGCAGAGGTAGATCGGGTAGTAGATGATGGCGTTGAAGGAGTTGAGACTCGAGAATCGCCTTCTGCCGCACTGCTTCGAGTTCCACCAAAACGTGCCCGCGGGGTCCGTGGCGTCCGACACGAACCCGGCCGGCGGCATGAGCATCGAGAGCAGCAGCACGCACGCGTCCGTCGGCACCGGCAGCCCGCGCGCCCACCGCACGAACCGCTGCCACCGCCCGTGACGCGCCAGGTGCGCGGGCGGGCGCGGCGTCGTGGTGGTGCCCGCCGCGACCTTCCCGCGCGGCGACGCGTCCCCCGCAGCCACCGCCGGCCGCTCCTGGTCGCGCGTGAGCTTCCGCCAGAACCTCGCGTGGTGGTGCATGGGGCACACCGCGCTCTGTCGCCAGAAGCGCAGGATTAGGAGGATGGCGGCGGCGTGCGCGACGAGGATGAGGAAGATGTACCCGCCGAGCGAGGCCGCGAAGAGCGCGACGGCGACGGTGCGCGCGCCGATCTCGAGGATGCGCCACGTGAAGTAGGAGCACACCCACAGGAGGTGCACGGGGGACCGCGAGCGCCCCGTGATCTCCTCGAACATCCGCCGGTCGTTCAGGTCCAGGCTGACGTAGCACAGCGTCGCCGCGACCTGCGACGGCGCGCCGGGGACACGAATGGTGGCGGGTCGGTTGCGGTGTGGCGGGGCGGCGGACGTACGACGTCACGCGGTGTGGGCAGGGGCGCGCACCATGGACGCGGAGATGCCGAGGCCGAGCAGGACGTCGACGCCGGTGCGCCCCGCGCACTCCACGTCGGGCGACCGGCACGCCATGCCGATGTACGTCTGCAGCACCGCCACGGGCATGGTCAGCAGGACGGTGTCCGCGAACCGCATGCCCTTGACCTCGAACGCAGAGTGGCGCTGCGCGACGTCGCTGGCGCGCAGCGCGGACGCCGCGGCGAACAGCGTCCCGAAGCCGCACACGGCGCAGGCGGTGCCCAGCAGCTTGATGAGCTTGCGGTCGTCGGCGCGCGTGAGGCCCATCCAGCCGAGGACCTTGGAGCGCGTGCGGCCGTCCTCGGGGTGCGTGTCGTAGAAGGTGTAGTGCGAGCGCCAGTACAGGGCGTTGATGGTGCACGCCGTGACCAGGAAGATGAGCAGCATCGCGAACCAGCCGCCGTGGCCGTTCGAGAGCATCCGGTGCATCTCGCGGAACAGCGACGCCTTCGAGACCAGGTCCAGCACGATGCCCGCCCACAGCAGCACCTTGCCCACCCGCGCCATCTGCAACCATACACACACACAGAGAACGACGCTTTGCATCGCGCAGCTCACGACGGGGGCCTCGGCGACGCAAACCCACGCCAGCGCGAGGGAGTCCCGGCGTGCGCACCTGCGGTCCCAGCACCAAGATGCGCTCCTCGAGGCCCGAGTTCATCTTCAGAGGGGCCTCGAACACCTCCCTCCCTGACGCGGACTGGCGGCCCTCCGCGGGCTGCTCGGGTGTCGGTGCGAGCCCGCAGCCCCCCCGCGCCCCGCGCGCCGTCGTCGCGGGGCTCGCGGCGATCCCGAACGCCTTGTTCAGGCCAGAGTCAAGCGACGAGTGCGGGACCCCCCGGGGAGTGCGGCGCTTGTTCGCAACGCCCCCCGTGATGTCGCCGAGCGGCGAGCGCGCCGCGGGCGGCGCCGTGCCGCCGCCGACGTGCCCCACGGGCGGGCTCAGCTGCAGCGGCGGCACGCCCGCCGCGGACCTGCCCACCGCGGATGACGCGGCGGGCCCGATGGCGCGGCTCCGGGCGGCCTCCTCCGCGGCCTCGTACAGACGGAAGTCGTCCATCGCGATGTCGTCCCCGAACTCCACGCTCGCGGCCAACGCCCCCGGGGAGTCCCGGCGACCCCCCCCCTCCCTGGCCCCGCCCGACCCCCCGCGGCCGCTGCCGTCGGTCGCCTCGCGGGCAGCCTCCTCGGCCTGCCTCGCGACGTCCGCGGAGAACGTCAGCTCCCTCGCCACGCCGCGCGCCCGGCCCTCGGCCGCCACCACCGCCGCGGGCGTGCTGCCGCCGGTGCCGTTCGTCGGGACCGGCGACGCGATGCACGGCCCCGCCGTGCTCGCCCTGCTGCCGGACCCCACCGTCTCCGCCACGCCGTACCGCGTCTGCCCCGGGTCCACCGGCCCCCCCGCCACCGCCGTCCGCCCCGACGCAGCCAGCTTCCGTGGCACCGTCCAAAACCCCCCCCCGGGCGGTCCGGCGGGGCTGGCCGCCGGCGGCGTCCCCGGCGGACGCGCGGCGGGGGCGGCGTTGCGGCGGTACGAGGGCGAGGGCACGAACGAGTGCCACGACGACGCGGCGGTGTGGCCGCTCTGCGAATCCGGCGGCGTCGAGGTGAGGCCGATCGAAATCGAGCGCTCGGAGCCGAGAACGTTGCTCGTCCGTCCCCCATGGGGCTCCCAGGAGTCCCCCGGCGCCTGCAGGGGCCGGAGAGCGCGGCACCGTCAGTGGTGAGTTGCGGGTAGCGCTCTGCGGCTGCCGCGGAGCCCTGCGCGCGTGGGGCGCGGCGTTACCTTGTCGCGCGAGATGAACCCGTTCGACGAGGCCGTTTGCCCCGCAGTGCCCGTGGAGCGGACCAGCGGTCGCGCGTCCCGCAGAGCCGCGGCATCAGCGCTGGTGCCCACCGGCGCGGCGAGCCGCTGCGGGCTTGGTGAGGGCGGCCAGTCCGCGGAGTTGGCCGTGACGGCGCGGGACGGGGCGCGCACGGCCGGGGACTGCGCGGCGCCGGGGCTCGCGAGGTCCCCCAGGTGCCGGCCGCCCAGGGAGTTGCGCAGCTGGGTCGCCAGGCGCGCCCCGGCTGGCGTGTCCCCGCCCGGGTGCGGGGCCGCCGCGCTCGAGTCCCAGCTGGGAATGTTGGTCAGATCGCAGGGCCTCGCGGGCCCGTGGCCTGCGCGAGAGGGTGGGCGGCGGGGGAGCGCGCTGGACGTGCCAGCTGGCTGTGGCTTGCTGATTCGAAATACACGTCGCCGTGGGGCGCGTTCGATCCTCGATTGTATGCGACACTGTACGTTTGTGGCATGGTAGATCGTGTCCGTCACTGAAACGTGCCGGTAACGGAAGCGGGTCGTCGCGGGAGGGGCTGTCCTGAGGCTCGTGGCCAAGCCCGCGGGGGACCCACCTGCGCCGTTCTGTCCAGCCCTGTGCATCCTGGACGCGTCTACTGGTATCTACCTAGCGTGTGCGGCGCTCCCCCGCGCAGACTCTCCGCCGATGCGCTGTGCGTGGCCTGCCCTGCTACGCTGCTGGTCGCACAGGTGCACGCCGGCCGCGATGGGCCTCGAAACCACAGTCTGCCGCGAGCAGGCATTCACCTAGCCAAGTGGCATCGAGCAGAGCCTCTACCGCGCCATGTGGGCCGCACGGCCCGCCGCTCGCTGCACCTTTGACACACCTCTCTGGTAGAATACCATCACAGCGGCTCCCGAACCACCCTACGGACCAAGGCCGCAGAAGCGCTCCCGACTGCGCTCGTCGGCGGGGCGTCGTTTCCGCGCTCCGTCGGCCGACGACACGGCGCCCCTCCCCCGGCGCGCCAGAGGCAGTGACGCGCCCGAGGGCCGTGACAAGGCGAGGCAGAGGCGCGCGGGGCCCGCACGGGGCCAGGGGAGGCCGGCCCGGCGGCGGGCGGCGGCGTGTGTCCTCGCTCACAGGCGCCGTTCACGTCAGGAGAGCAGGCTGGACGCAGGCGGCCACGGCCGCGTGACGTCGTCCATGTGGTCGTCGAGGTCGTGGAAGTCGCGGTGCCGGCCGTCCCTGACCAGCTGGGCCAGCAGCTGGTGCACGCCCCCCGGGAGCGTGGGCGGCGCTGCGCTGCGCTGCAACTCGCTGCTGGTGCTCCCGCGCGGTGGGTGCCACAGGTCGAACGGAACGGGCGAGCCCTTGCTGTAGAACTGCTCGAGGGACGACGGATCCACCACCAGGCAGCACGCGCCCTGCGAGGAGCGCCCGGAGGCGGCCGTTCAGCGTCGCGGCGGCGCATGTGTTTGTGTGGGGCTGCGGGGGCCGGGCGTGCTGCGTGTGTGGGGCCAGGCGCGCACCTTGCCGGCCGAGGCTATCCGCTCCGCGATGGCGCGCGCGGCGGGCGCGGGCTGGCTGCGCGCGCGCCCCTCGCTCCACTGGTACACTCCAACCATCTCGGCGCCCTTCCCGGACGCCCCCTCGCGGATGAGCTGCAGGCCGACGTCCGGGACGAGGCTCGTTCCGATCTTGACGTGCTGCAGCGGCACCGCGTCCGCAACCACCGTGCCTCCCTCGCCTGCAGACCAGGGGGTTGCAGGGCAGCCGTCAGCGCTCCTGACGGATGCATACGAAGAACGCGGTGCCCGCATGCGTCGATGGCGCAGTGCTGGACGCGGGCGTGGCGGAAGAAAGAACGGAGCGGCCATGATGGCGCGATCACGGCGCGTTTTGTTGCAGAGCAGCGAGGCTTCGCGCTGTGCCGGGCGGGCGCAACGGCCGCGTGGCGCCGTACCTGACTGGCCCAGTAGAACACCTATACAGTACCCATGCGGGTGCTTGATTCCGTGTAGAAGTATCTTCAGCGCGGCATTCTGCTCCACAGAGCAGTCGGCCATCCTGCAGATGGGCCGCAACCACCGTCCTCGCCACTACCTCACTACTGCGTCCACGAACTACCTCTGTACCACTCCGCACAGGCGCCGGGGCCGTCGGTCTGACCGCACGCCCCTCGTACCGCCGGCAATCCGGGCCCGACCAGCTCCGCGCCACCCACGTCCCGGGAGGCCTTCCCCAGCGGAATTCTCCCCCCCAGGAGCACCGCGCCCGCCCATGGGCCTCCCGCGCGTCCCCCGCGGGCCAGTCCCTCCACCCACGCTTCCGTATATCTACTCGCGGCCCCGCAACGCAGGACTGCCGAACCCAGCGACGCGACAGAAGCAATGGGAGCCCTCACCGTCCGGCCCGTGACGACCTGCGTCGCCAGGGCGCCGGCTAGGCACCACGCAGGTACTGCGCACCAAGCGCCCGCGCTGCGCCGCTGCGCGCCTTCTCGCGGCGAGCGTGCGTGTCCCCCGCTGAGCTTGCTGCCTGGAGAGCGGGCAGCGCCGCAGGTGGAGGCGGCGCCCTCGATGAGGGCCCGCGCGCGGAAGAGCGTCTCATCCGCGAGGCATCCGTGCCGCTTTCGGCGTGTGTGCGTGCGTGCTCGAGAGCAGGCTGAGTGTTGCTCGTTGCCTCCCATCCACCGCGCTGCAGCACTGCGCACCGCCAACGCGGCGCGGCGGCCACTCTGCAAGCCCGTGCGGAGCATCCCCATCTCCGGCCCGCCCGGAAACTCCCAGGACGACAAGCCGGAGATCCCCGAGGCGGTGCGCAAGGAGAGCGCCGCGCTGTGCGAGGTGGGCCCCCGCGCCGCGACCACCGCCGCTCCCGCGCCCCGCTCGTGGCCCCGCGAATCCACAATCGACACGAACCTCGCGCCCGCGGGATCGCACGTGCGTGGACGGCGGGTCGAGCGCCCAACGGGAGGCGCGACGTGCTGTCGCACACCAGCACGGCACCTGCCTGCGACGCGTGGTCCGAACGAGGCGTCGCGAGGCCCCGAGCCCCCGCAGGCGATGAAGGGGAAGATCGGCGAGGCGCTGAAGACGGACCTGGTGTCCGTGCAGGACGTGTACGGCGACGCGCGGCACGTCAGCATCGTCGTCGTGTCGCAGGAGTTCGAGGGACTGCGGTCGATGCAGGTGCGCGCCGCGACACGAACGCCTGCTGTGCGGCGGTGCCGTGGCGCCGCGGCGCGTGACCGGGGGCGTGCGGTGCGCGGTGTGCGTGCAGCGTCAGCGCAAAGTCTTCAAGGCGATTTGGGAGGAGCTGCAGGAGCGCGTGCACGCCGTGGACGACATGATGTGCAAGACGCCCGCGGAGGCCGCGGAGGCGACCAAGTGATTCCCGCCCGCACCCGCTGCTGTCGCGATGATCGTCGTTTCACAACGAGAGGTTCATGTCGCGCCGCACCGCCCCCGCAGCCGCCGGCACGCTCGCCACGCGGCAATACCCGCATCACGGTATAACGTTCGGTGTCCGTCGGTCGGTTCCGAGCGCTAGTTGGTCTCGGCGCGCGTTGAAACGCCTGACAGGCCACATGACGCGCTCGCGAGCTGCACGAGGGTCAGCGCGCGCGTCACGGAGTCCGGGGACTGGTCCTGCGCCGCCTCGCTCTCGACGTCCTGCGAGGAGTCGGGCACGCGCGATGTTGTCCGCGGCGGCACATGCTTGCAGCGGCGCCTTGCTTTGGCCTCGAGACGCGTCCGCGCACCTCCACGCATTGCAGATAGTATCTCAGAGCCGCTGCGTTCTCGAGCAGAATCTGTTCCTGCCCCCTCGCCACGCGCTCCTGCCCCTGCGCGTCCCACAGCACGTCCAGCAGCTCGGCCAGCTCCGCCACCGCGCGCCCGTCGTCCCGCGCCGCCTCGCGGACCTTGCGCTCCAGCTTGATCCGGAGGAAGTCCACCTCCATCTCCGTCTTCCCGAACGCCTTGTCGTACTCGGACGTGCGCCTGCGCGTCGCCGCGATGCCATCCTGCACGTCCACGGCGCCTGCCGCGCTCTGTTGCGGAGGACAGCGCGCGCCCACTGGCGGCGGCACCTCGCACTGCGACGCCGTGCGCCCGCGCACCTTGAGCGACGCGATGGCGCGGAACACGGCCGCCCTGCTGTCAGCGAGCGCGTCGCGCCCCTCGGAACGGTGCGCGCGGGTCCCGCGAGACGTCACGCACGCGACGCGGAACCCCTCGGCGCTGGAAGCACGCTGGCAGCTCGCGTCCTGCCGCGGCTGCGTCGCGGTCGGGCCGGGGGCGTCCGCAAGGACGGCACTGGCGCCGCGAGGGTTCTCCTCCGCTTTCGCGAGCAGGCTGCGGAACAGACCCATGATCGGCCCGTAGTTCGACGTCCCTGCGCCGCTCTCGCCCCCGCTCGACTCGCCGGGTCCTGCGGGCGCGTCCCCGCCCCTGAGCGGCGGCTCGAACACCAGCTCGATATCCCCGTCGTCATGCGCGTCATGCCGCGCAGACTCCCTGCACACCAGCGCCAGACCTTCGTTCAGTGAGCCGCTGGGACGAGACGCGATGGTTCAGGAAGGCGGGCTTCGCGGTGGCCGCCAGCGACCAGGGTGTTGTTTGAAGCCATCCGACTGCTGCGTCGCACGCACTGACGGTAATTTAGGGCGCGGAACCTCGCGCACCCGAGCTCTATCTCCCGCAGCGCCTCCTGGAGCTTGTGGATGATGGACCTGCGCGGCGTGACGGCGCCCGGGTGCGAGGCGCTGATGTCCATGAGCGCACGCTCCACCTCCCTGAGAGCCTCGCCCCCGTGCACGGCTGTCACCTTGCTATCATCATCCGCCTGTCTACAGGCCAGCGGGTGGTCATCTCCGGCCGCGCCGAGCCCACCCAGCCGCTCCAGGTGCATGTGGATCGACAACACAGCTGGAGAGCAGCGCCCGCAGAGAGCTTGCCCTGGCCGAGGGACGTCGGTGATGCCTGACTGTTGGTCGCGGTTCGGAGAGAGTGCAGGGGCGGCTGCTGCGGTCCCGAAGTAGGCCTCGGGCCGCATCCTCGTGGGTCACGCACCCTCGATGTTCGGTCGCACCCTCGGGCGTTGTACCCTCGGTGACATCGAACGGCGCTCGCGGCCGGATCTTTGCCGCTTCCGGGGTCCGCGCCGTTTCAGTTGCGATACTACGTTCCTTTGCGCACCGACTGGCTCAAGTACGGCGCGCAGCTCCGCAACATTGGACGCGAGACGAATCCCAGCAAGGATGGGTGCACCTGCCGTGGCCGCGCCCGTGGCCGCGACGTGGACCACGGACGAGCTCGAGAGCCTCAAATGCGAGCCCGCGGAAGACGTCAACGTCGCTGCCTACCTCCCAGAGGCGACGCGCTTCAACCCGACGCCAGGTGCGTCAAACGTGTCCGGGCCGAGGCCCGGCGCGATCCGGCGGGTGCTGCAGCGCGTCCGGCCTCCTGACGCACGTCGCAGCCAGCCTGTGAGTGTGCGTGCTGACAGCGTGTCAGCGAGTCCCGAAGTTCCACGTCGCCGGAAGAAACTGAGCTCGTGACCAAGATTGACCAACATCATTCGATCTTGGCCACAAGCTCAGAGTCGTTCCGATGAGCGTGCAACTCCGTGACTCTCTGACACGCAAGCAGCACGCACGCACGCACGCTGGCCGTGATGCGCGGTCGGCGGGGCGGAACACGCTGCCCAATGACGTGTCACTCAACGTGTTGTCGGCGCCGCTGCGAGCAGGGACCGGGAAGACAGGGATCAGCGACGTGCCCCCGAACAGCTACCCGTTCTACTCCGAGGACGAGAAGTATGTGCCGAACATGCAAAGCGACGGCGGCCACGTGTCAGGTGCGCCTTACAAACCACACTGAAACGAGCCGCGGAGCAGATCCCCGCTGCCCAGCCGCCACCACACGCCCCCTGCAACATTCACACCGCACAGAGTGGAAGCCGATGTACCAGGCGACGCCCGAGCAGGAGGAGAAGGACCGGCAGGCCGCCTTTGCTAGCGGCATCCCCCACGGGTGCGCACGACACGGCACGGCACGGCGCCCGCGACGAACGCCCCTGCCAGGTGCACTGCCGCCGCCGTGTGTCCATCGCTCGTCGTCGCATGCGTTCCGGCGCGCGCAGGTACGTGGCCGCGCACGACAAGCACGACGGTCCCAAGATCTGTCTGCTGCTGCGGTCGGACCTGCACTCTGACGACGAGTACGGGGAGAGCGTCGACGAGGCCGGGAACCACTCGGGCGGCCCGTTCTGGATCGAGGTGTCCCCGAAGATGCGCATCGAGGAGCTGAGACTCGTCATTCGCGTACGCGCCCTTATTTCACAACCCCCCCCATGCCGGCCTCCCGCGCCGCTGCTGCGCCCTCGAAGTGCGGAACTATACGCTTGCGTCTGGGTCGTCGTGGCGCGCAGGACAAGGGCGGGATCCCCCCCGCGCTGCTGCGGCTGTCGTACGCGGGGAAACGCATGGCGGACTCCCAGCGCACGCTCGAACACTACGGAGTGGTGCGACCCCGTCCGCGCCCCTACCACCGCCGACCCCGCCACTCGCTCCCGCCGCCCAGCCCCAACAACACCCCTCCCTGACCACAGAAGTACTGGAACGCCAAGTTCCCGCACTGGCCCCTCGTGGTCCTGCGGCAGTGAGCCCCCGGCCCGCTAGCTGTCCGTCGCGAACGCGCCGCTCTCCGCGAGTCTCTTCGCGGTCTCTTTCGCTGCCTGCGTGGTGGCCATCACGTGGATGCCAGCGACGCCGTCCTGACGCAGCATGTCGCGCGCAAGGTCCCCGGCCCAGCGTTCCCGCAGCGCCTGCAAGCCGCGGAGCGACGCACGCCGCGCCAGCAGCCCGTGAGAGCGCGGTGCGGTGCGGTGCGTTGTGACATGGCACAAGTGGCACGAGTGACCGCCCGTGGCGAACGGCCCGCGCTGCGCACCTTGACGGCCGCGGGCCCCTCGCCCGCCGCGTCCGCGAACGCCTCGACGTTCCTCGCGTACCCCGGCAGCGACTGCGCGCCGCACAGGAACCCCCAGAACCGCATGTTGGCCGTCGACGACACCACCGGGACGCCCGCCAGCACCCTGGCGCGCTCCGTCGCGCCCAGATCGCGCGCCCCGGACAGCCACCGCGCGAACCGGTCCCTGTCGAGCGCGGGCTGCGTCAGGATCACCTCCGCGCCTGCACCGCACACGCAACGGCGAACACGAGGGGCTCACGGCGCTGCCGTCCGCCGCGAACGCCGTGCGGACGGTACACGAGTGCCGGGCGGCGCGCCTGCGTCCAGCTTCGGCAGCAGCGACTTGGGGTCGTCGCGCATGGGGTTGGCGACCGCCCACAGCTGGAGCGTGGCGGGGAGCTCCCCGCGGGTCCGCATCTCCGCGGCCATCGCGAGCAGCTGCGGCGACGACGTCTTCTGCACGAGGAAGCTCGGCAGCAGCCGCCCCGGGTCGCTGCCCGACAGGATGAGCAGGGCGCCCGCCGCCTGCGTGCCAGCCTCGGCCGCGCCGGCCGCCTGGAGCAGGCAGCTGCGCAGCTCGTCGCGCGTGCGCGACTGGCACGCGACCGTGCGCACCAGCGTCCCCGAGCCCGGCTCGATCAGCTGCCGCGCGCCCCAGTGGGCGTGCCACTGCTCGCCGTCAGCCCCGCCGTCCTCGCGGTCGTGCGCGCCGAAGACGGCCTGCACGCGGTGCCGCGCCCAGTCCGTCAGGGTCATCGCCGCGGGCAGGTCCGGGTACACGGACGCCGCGAACGCCCCCGTGCGCCACAAGGCGTCGTCCGCGCCCAGGTTCGACCCGACCGCTCGCTCCAGCGTGACCATCTTGCGCCCTGACGCATGGCTCGACACGAGCCTCTGGAAGGTAGCGATGCAGCGGGACCGGTCGTGCGCCGGCTGGAGGCCCGTGCGGAGCGGGAGACGGGAAGTGTGTTGCTGGGGAGGGCGGTGGCCGCTCGACGCCGCTCGGCGCAGCGTGGCGCCGTGCGAGCCCTTGTGCTGGAGGCAGCGCATCGCCCCAAGCGGGCAGGCCAGGCGAGCCATCGTGCCAGCCCCTGAGGGGCGCGACTCGGACTGCCAAAGCCCTCCAACGATATCTCCGGCCAGCGCGTCAGCTGAGGACTCTAGGTCCCCTCGTCAGCGACAACCGAGTCCTTGCGCCCGGATTGAGGCGGTCCCGTCGCAGAATACGCCGATAGCGGCCCGTGCGTCGCACACGGCCCCAGGCGGACCGCACCCGCAGCGTCCGGGTCTGACGGGCCGCTGGGGGCAGCGCGGGCAGCGGCTCAGGGGCGGCAAGGGCGTCCCGGCGTGTCCACTTCGCGGTTGTTCGTCTCGCGACATCGAGCATCGTTTTCGTTCCGCGACATTCGAAAGGCGGGGGCTGTTTGGGTTGCAACCATGGGCGTCCCGAAACCGTTGATGCGGGTCAGGAAGATGGAGGACGAAGAGGTGGCGAAGATCGACGACCAAATGACCTTCTTGCTGAACATGAAGTACGCCTGCAATCTCCCCAGCGGCCCGCGCCCGGCGCCCAGTGCTACTGCCACACAGCCCTTGGTCGTTCCGCACCCTCACGCCCGCGCGCGCCTTCGAGCGTGTGCGAAATCGATAGCTGGTACGATGCGGAAGCGCCGCGGTGTGCGCGCAGGACGGGTCGGGAGCGCGCGGGGAAGATGGTGCGGCTGTGCTGTCCGCCGGAAATCCAAAATGCCGTCTCGAAGCAGGTGCTTCTGATGCAAATGATGACCCGCGCGGACGAGAAGTGGGTCTGCTACGTCAAGGGCCTCTACAAGAAGATGGACGAGCTCAAGGAGGAAGCCGAGCAGGTGCGGGCGCCGCGCTCTCACACCGGCACTCCACGCCCGCGCTTCCGCGCACGGACCCGCGCGACACGCGCCCGCGTCGCCCCCGCGGTGCCCGCAGTCCCACATGGCGGAGCTCGAGGCCAAGCGCGAGGCCCTGGAGGCGCGGGAGAAGCTCGCTGCGGCGGAAGTGGAGCGCTCGCGTCAGGCCACCGAGGCCCAGGCGCTCCTGGCGCAGAAGAACGACATCCAGGTGCGGCGCGAGCGCGCGCGCAGGACCAGGCCGCGCGCCGGACGCGGCCGTCGCTCCGTCTCGTCGCGTCGCGCGAGTTCGTGTGCGTGTGTGTGCGTGTGCGGTGCAGTCGTCGTTGGTGCAGGCGGAGCAGATCCAGGCGGCGACGGCGGAGGAGACGTTCCGGCTGCAGCAGGAGCTTGCGATGCTGGGGACGAAGCACACGAAGTGGGAGAACGACCGGGCGCGGGAGACGCACCGGCTGGCTGAGGAGCTGCGGCGGGCGCGGGAGGCGGTGCGCCGGCTGTCCAAGGAGGGGCGGAGCAAGGAGCTCTGCTCCCTGCGGCTCAAGTCGCAGGTGCGTGCCCGCGCCCCCGCCGCACGCGCCGCGGGGGGTGTCTTGCGGTGCGTTTGTTGGGGGACTCAGGGGTGTTGGGTGTTTGGCGTGGTGCGCAGTTGGACGCGGCGGAGAGGGTGGCGAGGGACGCGGCGGCGGCGAGCGCGGGGCGCGTGGTGGACCCGGAGCTCCGCGCGGGCCACGACGGCGGCGGCGTGGCGGAGGCCGTGCGCGGGCCGGGCGCAATCTTCTCGCACCAGCCGAAGCGCAAGGCGCGGTTCTCGCAGGAGGGCGGCGCGCCGCCCGGGACGAGCAAGGCGGCGCACGCGGTGAGCGCGGCGCACGCCTCTGCGGCGAGACTCGACCTGTGCGTGGCGCGACGTGTGTTGACGTGTCGCGCGCCGCGATGTGCGTGCAGGGGGCGCGGAGGAGCCTGATGGGCGAGGAGGGCATGAAGAGCGCGGCGGAGCGGACGGGCCGGAAGGGTTCCGACGGGGCCCTGCGGCCGTCGACGGCGTCGAAGGCGGCGCGCGGCAGGGGGGCGTCGCTGGCCCCGCGGGACATGAACCACGAGGGGAGCATGGCGTCGCTGGGCGGCGCGCTGTGATGCGTCGCGGGGCGCGGGTGCCGTTCTACGTCACACTGCGCGCTCGAAGCGAGATGGGGTTTGGCGCCAGCACGGTGGCGCGCTCTGCCAAGGACGCACTCGGTCCCGAATGCGGGTCGTTCAAAAACTGCGAGGGGAATGGGCTATGGGGCGGGGCGGAGCTGTGGTGAAGCGATTTGTCCGTCCGGGGACGGGCGGCCACGTTTGTCGTAGGTGTGTGTGTGTGCAGGTAGTGTCCTCATGCCGACAGGAAGTTCAGCGCCCTCTGCAGGTCGAACAAGTAGCTGTTGGCCACCAGGCAGCACGCCGTGAGCGCCAGCGACACCCCCGAGACCTGCGTTCGGGGCGCAACGGTCGCCGTCGGGCGCGTGCCACGAGGTGCGCGTAGTAGCTGTTGGAGGTCACGTGCGGCGGTGTGGGAGGCCGGCGGAGCGCGGGTGCGGGGCGGCCTCACCGTCGCCTGCGGGTTCTTGATGCTCCGGTACATGCTGAAGAGCGAGTAGAGCGTCATCGGCACCAGCAGGAGCGCGACGTCGCTGGGCGACACCGTGCGGCCCAGCGCCGCGGCGTGCGGCGCCTGCGCGGCCGCCTCGGCGTTGGCGTACGAGCTGTTCGCGTCCAGCGCGGACGTCGCGAGCGCGAACGCCGTCGCGAGCGGCAGCGACCGCACGGCGCTCGGAAGCTCCACGCCGCCATCAGAGCTCGGAGCCGCGCCCGCGCCGGCCTTGCGCTGCGCCAGCGCTGCCTTCATGCTGCCCTTCGCGCCCTTGCTCGACGCCGTGACGACGCGCCCCGTCGCGGGCCCGCCGGTGGGCGCTGACGTCGCCCCCGCCGCCCCTGCATCCAAGCCGCGCCCGCGCACCCTCATTGGCTCCCGCGCGCAGACCGCGCGCGTCGCGCGGGAACGCGCTCGCGGCCCCCACACGGCGCGTCATGTGCGGGAGGGGCCGTCGAGGGCCCTCGTGCGCGCTTCCCGCGCCCTTACGGCGGCCCGCCGGGACGATCGCCTATGGTGATACGCTCCATCGAGGGGCGGCCGCGGACCGCCCGGGAGCGAGAATGCGGGCCTGGGAGCGCGCGGAGGCGTAGACTGGCGTGAATGCGAGCCGCCCGCGCGGTCGGGCGCTGCGGGCGGCCGCGTGGGGGCCGGGGCAACTGGACCGGTGGGCACGCCGCCCAGCTGTGTGTGCCGCTGGGGAGGTTGCCCGGGGACGGAAACGCACGTTGGACTGGTGGAGGCGGGCTGCGCGGGCCGTACCTGGCAGGCAGCCCATGAGACGCGCCGTGTGGGCGTCGGGATGCAGCGATTCGCGGCGCCCTGTTCGAGGTGCGAGTCAG
This sequence comes from Pedinophyceae sp. YPF-701, assembly GCA_916048055.1. Classification (NCBI taxonomy): domain Eukaryota; kingdom Viridiplantae; phylum Chlorophyta; class Pedinophyceae; species Pedinophyceae sp. YPF-701. Next base: position 393,698 of record CAJZHL010000001.1, on the reverse strand, counting down.
CGCGGTCCGTTCCGCCCTGCTCGGGGTGCCAGGACGCGCGCTCGTTGGCCTGGCGATCGGCGGATACGCACCGTGCCCGCCGGCGACGCCTTTCGCGTTGGTCGCGCGCTCGGCGACGCCGCTCGTCGGAGGTGCCGAGATTCGTCACCCGGGCGGGCCGCAGCGCTCTGTGCGCGGCCTGTTCGACAGCTGCGAGGACTCGCGGCCGCAGTGGGTTTTTGTGTGCCCGGTGCGCGCGCCGGCCGCGGCCCTCGAGCCCGGCGCGCGCGGGCGCGGACCTGACTGTGGCGGGGCGTCAGGAGCAGAAACGGCCCTGGGAACGCCGCGCGTTCCAGGGCGCGTCGGGGCGCGGAGTGTGGCCAGACCCGCTCGAAAAACCCAGGCTTGGCTCCCTCGACACCAGGCCAGGGTGATGAAGCCTGCGACACTCCCCCAGCGCGCGTCGTCGCGTTTCGTAGGGCACTGCTCAGGAGGGAACGCCCGCTCGCACGCCGCCCGGCCCGCCCCGTGCCGCGCGCAGCCCACGGACGGCAACTCCACTCCCAAGAGGTGCGGCCCGCCGCGCCCGCCCCCGCCTCGCGCCCCCGCCCGCCCGCCGCGCCGCACGTCCCCGCCCCGCACCGCGCGACGACAGCAGCGCCGCCCCGCGCGGGCGCCGCGGCCCCCGGCAATCCGAGCGCCCGCGCGCCGCCCTACCGGCGATGTGGGGACGCGCGTCGCGCCCCGCGCCCCGGCGGGCCCCGCGCGGTACAGCGGCGCCCCGCCGGCACGCCGGGCGTGGGCGAGCGGCCCGTGCGCGCCCGGGACGCGCGATGCGTGCGCGGGGCCGTGACGCGGCCGCTGCGGAGCTGGTGACGGCCCGGCCCGCGGCGCTCGGGCGCCCATCGGGGCCGGGGCGCTGCGGGGTGCCAGCGGGCGAACAGGAGTGCCAGGAGCGGCCCGTCGCGCGGAGGCGCGAGGGCGCGATGTGCGCATCCGACCGGTTCCGTGGCCGGCTGAATTCTCAGATTCGCTCGGGAGCCGGTCGCGGGGCGCGGTGCGTGCGCGGCGAGGCCGGGACGCCGCGAGTCGCTGTCCCAACCATGGGCCAGGCGGGGCCGGGACCGAGCAGCCCCGCGGTGCGACGTGCCTGCAGGATCGAGGGCCACTTCGCGGGCCAGACCCAGCACCGCTCCTCGGCGGAACGCCTGTCGGCTTCGAAGGCAGTCATGGTGCGCGGCGCCCGTCCCCTGAAGCCAGCCAACTGTTCGCACGCCGCACGCGCCCGCGGACGCGCGATCGACCGCTCCGGGCCGTGCTCCGCGCAGATCCGCGCCCGTACATGCACGGCGTGCGCGCGCTGCGCGCGCTGCCGCCACACACGCCCCGCGCCGACCGCCCTGCCATCCGTGAGCGCTTGCAGCCGTCCTCGTCTAAGGGCGTCCCGTCAAAGCGGGGGATCTCGGAGTCCAAGGCGTGGGAGGCGCTCCAGATGCACGTCAACGACATCGAGCGCACGTGAGGACCCCCCCCCGCGTCCCCGCAGCGCCTGCTCTCTTACAGGCCGGCCCCCTGGGCGCGCTGCCCCCTCCGCGCGTGCGTCGCAGCGCCCCGATCCGCCCGCGCGACGCGCCCACGCCCAGCTCCGCCGTGCAAGGGCCCCGGAATTCCCGAGCCGCGCGCGAGCGCCCGCCCCGCGCGCCCGGGACGCGCGCGCCTGCTGGGCGGCGCCCAACCGCCTGCTCACGCCCGCTCCCGCGCGGCGAACCCGCGTGCGGCGCAGGCACCTGAAGGACCTCCTGAACGACGAGGCCCGCGTGGAGTCGCTGATCAAGGAGAAGGAGGGCGTGTACTGCGACTTCTCCCGCCAGCGCGTCACCGAGCAGACCATCGACCTACTGATGAACCTCGCCGAGGTGCGAACGCGCGTCCGCGCGGCCCGCGAGCACGCACGCGACGCGCCGCGCGGCCGCCGCGGGCCGCGCGGCCCCGTGCTTCCCCCTCGAGGCGCTGCGCACGGCAACCGCCTGGGCCTGGCCGGGCGCTGCGGGCGCCGACGGCGCGCCGCGCCCGCGTGCGTTTGTTGCAGGAGGCGGGTCTGAAGGAGAAGATCGACAACATGTTCAACGGCGAGCACATCAACGCGACGGAGGACCGGTCGGTGCTGCACGTGGCCACGCGGGCGGCGCGCGACGACAAGATTCTGTCGGACGGCAAGGACGTGGTGCCGGAGGTGTGGGAGGTGCTCGACAAGATCAAGGCGTTCTCGGAGAAGGTCCGGAGCGGCGAGTGGAAGGGCGCGACGGGCAAGGAGCTGAAGAACGTGGTGGCGATTGGCATCGGGGGGTCGTACCTGGGCCCGCTGTTCGTGCACACGGCGCTGCGGACGGAGCAGGAGACGGCGGAGGCGGCCAAGGGCCGGCAGCTGCGGTTCCTCGCGAACGTGGACCCGGTGGACGTGGCGCGTGCGCTGAACGGGCTGGACGCGGAGGAGACGCTGGTGGTGGTGATCAGCAAGACGTTCACGACGGCGGAGACGATGCTGAACGCGCGCACGGTGCGGCAGTGGCTCATCAGCGAGCTCGACGGCGCGGGCGTGGAGGCCAAGGAGGCGGTCGCGCGGCACATGGTGGCCGTGAGCACCAACCTCAAGCTGGTCAAGGAGTTCGGGATCGACCCGGAGAACGCGTTCGGGTTCTGGGACTGGGTCGGGGGGCGGTACAGCGTGTGCTCGGCGGTGGGCATCGTGCCGCTCGCGCTGCAGTACGGGTTCGACCACGCCGAGCAGTTCCTGGCGGGCGCGCGCTCGATCGACAAGCACTTCCGGTCGGCGCCGTTCCGGGAGAACCTGCCCGTGCTGCTCGGGCTCTTCTCGATCTGGAACGTGTCGTTCCTCGGGTACCCCGCGCGCGCGATCCTGCCCTACTGCCAGGCGCTGGGCAAGCTGCCCGCGCACATCCAGCAGGTGTCGATGGAGAGCAACGGGAAGGGCGTGGACATCGACGGCAAGCGCCTGCCGTACGACTCGGGCGAGATCGACTTCGGCGAGCCCGGCACGAACGGCCAGCACTCGTTCTACCAGCTCGTGCACCAGGGCCGCGTGGTGCCCGCGGACTTCATCGGGACGGTCAAGTCGCAGTGCAGCGTGTACCTCAAGGGCGAGATCGTGTCCAACCACGACGAGCTCATGTGCAACTTCTTCGCGCAGGCCGACGCGCTCGCGTACGGCAAGAGCGCCGCCGAGCTGCGCGCGGAGGGCATCCCGGACTTCCTCATCCCGCACCGCACCTTCACGGGGAACCGGCCGTCGCTGAGCATCCTCGTCCCCGAGCTCAACGCGTACACCGTCGGGCAGATCCTCGCGCTGTACGAGCACCGCGTCGCCGTGCAGGGCTTCATCTGGAACGTGAACTCGTTCGACCAGTGGGGCGTCGAGCTGGGGAAGAAGCTGGCGTCCAACGTGCGCACGAGCATCAACAAGTGCCGCACGGCCAACAAGAAGATCCGCCCGCAGGACGGGTACAACGTGTCGACCATGAAGATGATCAACAAGTACCTCGAGGGCAAGGCCACGCTGCTGTACCCGGAGCCGCGCGACGTGTTCCCCAAGGGCATGATCCACGAACACGAGCCGCCCGCGGAACCGCCCGTGTAGGCGGGTGCGGCGCGGCGGGCGCGCGGTGGGGCGGGGGGCTGTGAGGGGTGTTGGAGCGTTACATGCCCGCGCGTCACTTGCCGAGCTGCGCCTTGAGCTGTTTGAGCTCGGCCTCGAGCGCGGAGATCTGCCCCGGCCCGTCCTGGCAGTCCTCGTCCGGCACGTAGGCGTTCATGAGGTGCTGGCTGAAGGCGCGCAGGCGGTCGGCGCCGCGCACCTCCTCCATCAGCAGCGGCATGCGCACGATGTGGAAGTCCTCGTACAGCTCGTAGAACTGGTCCAGGTACTTCTGCTGCATCCGCACGCGCGCCTCGAGCAGCCGCGACCTGTGGTTCTTCTCCGGGAAGATCACCTGGTTGATGACGATGTTCTGGCAGTCGATCTCGAACCGCGCCAGCTCCTGCGCGCGACGCACGGCGACAAGCGTGGGCGAGCGGCGCCGGGCGCGGGGCGGCCGCTGCTGCCGCGGCGGTGCGTGCGGGCGCGCACCTGCACCAGGCGCTCCGTCTCGTACAGCGAGAGGAACTCGGGGATGCACACGCAGACGAAGGTGGTCAGGTCCGGGTTCTTGAACTGGCTGTTGACCTTCTCCACCACCTTCTTCAGCTCCTCGAACCGCCCCATGAGCTGCACGCACAGCAGCGCGCGCAGGTGCACATCAGAGCAGCACGACAACGCCGCGGTCGCGCGCCCGCGGCACCGCGCGCCCGCGCGCGAGCTGGCGTGCGAGGCCGGGTGCGCACCGCGCCCTCGTCCGCGTCCGCGCCGCCGCCCAGCATCCCGGCGAGCTTCCCGAAGAGGCCCCCAAAGGACCCCTTGAGTGACGTCAGCTTCTCGAGCGCCTTCTGGAGCGTGGTGGGGAACTGCAGGAGGCGCAGCGTGTGGCCCGTGGGCGCGGTGTCGAACACGATGCAGTCGTAGTCCATCGTCTGGACCTGCTTCATGACCTCGGCGAAAGACACCGCCTCGTCGATGCCGGGGATGGACGACGTGAGGTCCGCGAGGAACCCCGCGCCGGCCTCGTCCATCTGCCCCAGCTCGTTGTCGCCGGCCTCGGGGTCGACCTCCTGCGGAGCGGGGACGACGCGGGGCGCGCGGGGCCGTGGGCGGTGCGAGGGCGGGCGCGGCGCGCGGTGGGGCTGCGTTCGAGAGCATCGCCACGGCGCGCGGCGTTGACTGAACAGCACGCGATCACCGGGGTGCATTGAGACGGCCGTTCGTGGACTACGCAGCGCGGATTCCGACCGTTGCACTCCCCAGGAAGCAGAGGGCCCGGCGCGCTGCGTGTTCACGGGGCGCCGCTGGCGGCCAGGCGCGCGGGCGCGGCGCTTGCGGTATGGAGAGCGGGCGGGGCGGGCGCAGGGGCCGCGTTGGCGCGGGAGCCGGCACGCGCGGCCGCGGCCGAGTGTGCGCGCTGGCTGTCCGCGGGGGCGGCTCCGGAGCCACGATGTCGCGCGGCCGCACGCACCATGGCGTAGAGGTTGGTGAAGCCGTTGATGAGCGACGGATGCCGGTTGAACTTCTGGCGGAAGGCGTCCGAGAGGTTGTGCGCAGGGTCTGTGGAGATGATGAGGACCTTGTCACGCGTCTGCGCGAGCTGCACCGCGAGCGAACACGACGTGGTCGTCTTCCCGACGCCGCCCTTGCCCCCCACGAAGATCCATTTCAGCTCCTTGTGGTTCGCGATGTCCCGCAACGTCGGGTCCTCCATCCTCCCGCCAAGCGCGCCGACCCCGCGTGCTGCCCAGAACACAGACGCCGATGAAGTGCCGCGCTCCTGATGCCCACCGTGCGACCGACCAGCCCTGCGAACTGCCCGCGCGCCCCCCGCGCCCCGCCCATCGCACGCGGGCGCTTTCCTGGGACCCGACGCACCCACACAACACGCCCCCGCACCGGCACTCATCGAGGCTCGCGGGCGCCGCGCCGCCGGCGCAGTGGCCGCGCACAGCGTGACGTCCCGGCACATTCCGTCCCTCCCTCGGCGCGCCCCCGCGCTCTCCTGCGACCTCAGACGCGCCCCGCACCATGAGCCCGGCCCCCGCGCCCCACGTCCCCGCGCCGCCCCCGAGGCATTGCGCGCGGCGAGCTGCCGCAGGGTGCGGACCGGCGCCCGCTCGACGCGCGCTCGTGTGGCCGAGCGCCGCGAGGACGGATCGGCGGGCGACCTGCGTGCGCGCCAGGCGCCCCCCCGAGGTGCGCCGCGGACCCCTGCCGCTGCGTGCAGCGCGCGGTGACTGCCTCGCGCGAAGAAGAGCTTTCTGTTCGATCGCTCGGCGCGGTGATCGCCCGGCTGCGTCCCTCGACGCCCCTCCGCGGTGTGTGGTGCGCGTGCAGCCAGAGGAGGAGCATCCGGCCGTGAAGGCGGTGTACGACGGGCTGAAGGGGGCGGCGTGGGCGCTCAGTGCCCTCGGAGACGCCGTGTCGGACCAGTCCGAGAGCTTCGTCGAGGCGCGCGAGGTGGGTTTCCCCGCCCGGCCTGGCGCCGCACCCCCGCTCGTGCGCGGTCCTCTCAATCCACGCCGCGCGACGACCGCGCCGTCCCGCGGTCGCCTCTCCATGCGTGTTCCGGGCCGCACAGCCGCGCCCGCGCGCCCCGGACGCGCCGGTGTCGCGGTGCGGCTGGAAACCCTACGCGGCGCGACGCGCTGCCTGCACGCCCGGCGCGCCCCGCGCAGGAACAGCAGCGCGCGCGCGAGCGCGAGGACCGTCTGCGCAGGGAGGCCACCACCGCGGACCCGGAGCTCGACCGCAAGTTCCTCACCCTCCTCCGCCAGCTCCAACCACCGGTGCGCCACACCCCCCCTCTCGCGGCGGAACCAGCGGACCGCGACGCTCCGGCGCGGCCCGCACAGCCACGTGCGCGACCTCTGCCTGTTCGCCGCGGCGCAGGTCGAGCTCGGGCAGCCGCTGGAGGAGGTGGAGGAGCGGTTGGGACGCAACAAGGTGTTCCGCGCGGTGCCGGAGGGGCGGCGCGCGGCGCTGTACCTGACGTTCCAGGAGGTGCTGCAGGAGGTGGCGGAGGAGGAGCGGGAGCGCGCGGAGGCCGAGCGGGCCGCGGCGGAGCGGGCGCGGGCCGAGCGGGTGCGCGCTGCGGAAGACGCGTTCGTGCAGGCGATGCGGGAGCTGCGGGGGGCGGAGCGCGTGCGGCCGGACACGCCGCTGAACGACATCTGGGCGGCGATCGGCGGCGCGCAGGAGCACCCGGAGGTGCCGGAGTCGCGGCAGTGGGAGCTGCTGATTGATTTCAGGTGGGGCATGTGTCTTTGTTGTTGTTGATTGTGGGAGGGGTCGTTGGGGAGCGCGGAGCATGGCGTGTGGCGTGGCTGCGGGCGTGGTGCGCCCTGGTCGGGCGTGCGAGCGCACGCGCACTGACGGCGGCGTTGGCGCTGGAGTGGAGTGTGTTGTGCAGGGCGAAGGTGCCGCCGTTCGACGACAGCGTGGCGGGCGAGGACGCGGAGGCGGAGGCGGAGGCGGAGGTCGTGAACGCGGAGGCGGAGGCGGCTCTGGTGGAGGCGCTGCACGGGCTGTATGCGCAGGGGCGCCTGGGTGACGACACGCCGCTGAACGACATCTGGGAGGAGCTGGGGGGCGCCGAGGCGCACCCGGACGTGCCGACGAACCGGCAGTGGGTGATCATGGCGGAGTTCAGGTGCGTGCTGCCGAGACCCATGCCCTTCCGCACGTGCGCGGGCGCCGCAGTGCCGCGAACGCACCGGCCCACGTCCCGCGATCCTCTTGGTGACGCGCAGGGTCTCGCTGCTGTCGTGAGGCACGTTCGGCGCTCCGCCACGCAGCGGAGACAGCATGGCTCATGTGTACATAGCAAGCCGCCGATGTGTGTGTGTGATTGCGGGGCACCTGTCGACGCGACTCACCCCTGCGGCCCGTGTACTCGCTGCGTCACTCGGGCTGCGATGACGCGTCGGACGCGGCCCACGCAACGTGGGTGCGTGTGTCAGGTGGGAGGTGTGCGAGGGAGCAGCGTTCCCCGCACAGGGAGGCCCGGAGTCTTCGGGGGACATGACCTGAGCTGCGTTGCAGTGCAACGGTTGCCGGGATATCGAGTGTCTGTGGCAACGTCCAGATGCAGTAGATGCACGCCCTCGCGCACCAGCGCTGCTGTCCCTCCAGGGCCAGGCGACGCCCGGGCGACTCGACGTGATCGATGATTCATCTCCTCTTCCTGTTCTTGATCCCGACGGTCGTTTTCACGGCAGTGAGGCGCAGAAAACACAACACGTACGACGCGGCTGACGATGAACCGGCAGCGACAGCATCCGACGCGCGCGGCGCCGGCCTCCGGGCGACTACACCACGATCGTCCTCATCGATTGTGCTGATCGGCGCATGGTGCTGCCTGCTGGGCGTCGTGGCGCTGTTAGCGGCGCGGTACGGCGCGGATGCGCTGGAGTGGGCATTGCTCCGGCCCACCGGCAGGCACCAGGACGGTTCCGCGCGCACCGGTGCGTTCGAATGCCGCGCGGAGTTCGCCGTCGACGCGGAGATCTCCTGGAGCTCGGCCAGCCAGCTGCTCCGCGGATACGCCGAGGCGTCCAAGGCGTCCGCGTACACACCGCACATCAACTCCTGGGGACAGCCCAGCCTCACGGGCGACAAGGAGTCCGCGCTCAAGGTGCGCAGCCGAGCGATGCTCCCGCGCGGCGGCCCCTCCCGCGCCGATCTGCGCGGCGCGCGCCCCCTCCACGTCCCTGCACGTGTCGCTTTCCCAACCCCCCGCCGTATCGGATCCGTTCCCCGTCGGGGTTCGAACTCCCTCGCGGCGCGCCGTGCCCCCGCAGGAGCTCCTCAGCGTTGGTCTCTGGCAGCTGTGGGCGTTCAACACGCGCGAGGCGGCGCGGGCGCTGCGGCTGGCCGCGGCCCTGGAGCCGCGGTGCCTGTTGTGCCACGCGGGGCATGTCCTCGCGCTCGGACCGTTCCCGAACCGCGTCGGCGCCGCGCAGGCAGTCGACTGGCCACACTTCGGGCCGAGCGAGCTGCGTGAGGCCCGCGACGTCGTCCGGCGGGGCCTGCGTGCCACGGCGTCGCTCACCCGCGCCGCCGCCGACTGCGCGTTCGCCCTCGAGGGGTCCCCCGCAGCCAGCGACGCGCCCTGCGAGCAGCGCTGCGGGGTCCACTGGGCCTCGGTGCGCCTCATGACCGCGCTGGAGGCTCGCTTCGCTGTGCCGCTGCCCGCCGGTGTGGCGCACGCGGAGGCGGAGGCGGCGTTCGCGCGCGGCCTGCACGAGGTCGGACGGTCGGTCGCGAAGTGCGCGAAGGCTGGGAGCGCGTGGGCGCGGCCGTGGGCGGCGTGGCTCCTGGGCACGTCGGCAGCGGCGCACCTGTCGACCACCCCGTGGGACTACCACGAGCGGCGGGGGCCGAAGGCGCTCTGGAGGGGCGAAGGGCGCGAAGCGTATGCGGCCGCTGCGGCGCTGCTGCGTCCCGCGGGCGCGGCGCGGCTGAGGACGGAGGCTGCCCAGGCGGGCGCGCTGGCGGCGGCGGCGCTGGTGATGCAGCCGGGGCACCCTCTCGCGCTGCACCTGCTGATCCACCTGCGCGAGAGCGCCGAGCCTGCCCCGTTGCCGCGCCTGCGCGACGTTCTGGCCGACGACGAGGTACGCGAACAACACCACTTGCTTGTTTTGCATTCTTCTTTGCGCGTGTTGGCAAAACAAGAGCGAGCGTGGACCGCACGGCGTTCGAACGCGTGCGCCCAGCGCCCTCCAGGTCGCGCAGCGCGGTCGCGCGAGACCTGTCGTTCGTGGTCGGCCGGGGCCCTCGATGCGGACGTCGTGGCCGCTGTGCGTGTGGTGCTGTGCAGGGGGCCGGGAACGTGGACGAGGTGGTCGGCGCGGACGTTGAGGGCCAGAGCCGGCGGAACAGCGACATCATGGGCGTGGCGTACGCGCACGACCTGGCCCGCTCGGACGCCGAGCAGGGCCACCTCGTGCACATGCCCAGCCACGCGTTCGTTCGCGCGGGGAAGTGGGCGGAAGCGGTGGAGGCGGACGCGCGCTCCCACGCGGCCGACTTACGCGAAGCGCAGAAGTGCAGGTGCGCCGCTCGCCGCGCCGCCGGGCGTCGCCGCCGCACACGAGCCAGCGCACCTGCGCCCCACCAAGGCTGTTGTGTGCGCGCCCGCGCCGCAGGGTCCCCTACCTGCCGGAGCACAACATCAACATGAGGGTGTACGCCGCGTCGGCGTCGGGCAACGCCACCGCCGCGCTCCAGGCGGTCGCGCAGAAGATGCGCGTCGCACGGGACTTCCCGCCCGAGGCCCTCGGCGCCAAGGGCGGCCAGGCGTCCGGCGACGGGGCGTCCCTGCCGCTCGTCCTCCTGCGGTTCGGGATGTGGGCCGACATCCTCGCCCTCGAGCCCCCCGCGGGGGACGCGCGCGGGCCGGTCGCGAGCCACGGCGGGGCCGAGTTCGCACGCGCCGCGCACGCGTTCGCGCAGGCGGCGGCCCGCCTCGCGCTCGAGCATGGCGGGGACGAGGCGCACCGCGCGCTGCACCGCGCAGCGGCGGCGCTGTCGTCCGTGCCCGCCGACGTGGGCACCGCGCCGGGGGACGGCAACGGCATCTACTCCGGCGAGCACGTGCGCCTGGCGGGCTTCCTGGACCTCCTCGTCCGAGCCGCCTACATCGTGCGCGGCAGCACGGCGCTCCCGAGGGCCCAGGGCCCCGCGCTCGAGGCGTCGGCGGCCGCCCTGCCCAGCCCTGCCCACGTTGCCGAAGCGCTGCAGCTGCCGACCGACGGGTGCCTGCGCCAGGGCGGGGAGCGGAGCGGCGACCTCGCGCTCGCGCTCGCGATGCTCGCCCGCGCGACGGTCCTCGAGGACGAGATCGGATACCGGGAGCCACCCGCGCTGCTGATTTCCCCCATGCAGTGCCTCGCACGGGCCCTCGAGGTGCGCCTGCGCCGTCGCCCGCCGCTAAGCTCGCACCAGACACCGGCGGCCCGCGAGGCGGCCCCCTCGGCGGCACTCGCGCCTCGCCGACGACTGCTGTGCGTTCTCCTGTCGTCGACGTTGCAGATCGCCGGGTGCGGGGTCGCGGCCGCACAGGTGTACGTCCGCGACCTCGAGCTGCATCCCCGCAACGCCTGGTCGGCGAGCGGCCTGGCTGCGGTGCTCCGCGGCCTCGGGCGGGAGAGCGCCGCTCGCGCGCTGGACCGTGCCCTGGGGGCGTCGGGGGGGCTGGCGGCCTGCGCGGCGCTCGGCTGAGCACGTGACGGACGGCCGGCGCAGAAGCTGGGCCTCGGACAGGTGCGGGCCTTGACCTGCGCGCGCGACATGATGTCATCGGCTTTCGACTGTACTTGCCATGCACTGTGTCGCAAACATCAAACTTAGCTCCGCATGCGTCGGAAATTCCTTCCGTGCATGGCGATTTTTTATGCCCGGCGCATGTCAACCAGTGCGGAGACGCGCGCAGGTTCAAGTCCTGCCGGCCGCGGGCAGGCGCAATCCGGATCGTCCGTATTCGCGCGACGCGGCGGCCGTGCCCGAGTGGTCTAAGGGGCTGGTCTTGAAGCTAAATTCAAGGTTCCGGGCGCGATTTATTGCACCGCAGCGGCCCACGGCGCGGCCCGGCGGCGGCGCCGCGTCCACCCGTGCCGCGCGTGCGCCCGCAACGGCGAAGATGCGCTGCCTGCACGCACACAGTTGGCGACGCGGCCCGGCGGCCTGCGCGCCGCGGCGTCGCCGCTCGGGCCGGCCCTTTCGAGGTGCGTTTGCGCGGCCCGCGCGCGGCCCGAGGATGTCGTCCCGCAGCGACGACGCCAGCGGTGCGGGGTGCTGCCTGGCGACCCCCCCTCCCTCGGTCGCGCGGGGGCGAAGGCCCTCGTGTGCCGGCGCGTGCGGGCCGCCGCGGCAGTCCAACGACGGTCTCGTGGCGGGAGGTTGCGTCGCACGCCGATCGGCCCGTCCGCCGCCCGCCGGATCCCGCCCTGTGTCTGTTGGGCTTCTCGTCTCCGACGCGGCCGGTGACGCCATTTGAGCCCCGCAGACACGCCGATTCGCGTCGTCTCTGTCCAGGATATCGCGTTCGTTCGAGGTGAGCCCCCGTTCGCGACGTGTGCGACGCGCGCTGCGATCCTCGAGCCACTCGGCGGCGCTCGCTCTGATCGCCGCCCTGGCCGGCACGCACGCGACGTGCGCCGCGAATTCCGCGAATTTCGGGCTCTCTGTACGTCAGTCGCTGTCAGCGCCCTGCCTCGTAAGCATCATCGCGGCCGCACCTGCGCGCCCGCGGAGTGCGCCCGTTGGCCTAGTCCCATCAGACGACCCGCGCTCCACCGCGCACGCCCCCCGCCGAACCGACCGCCGCTCGCCGCGAAACCCCTCCATCTTCCACCTCCGTTCGCAGGGCGTGCGTTCAGCCCGCCACAACCGCGCGATGGACCGCACCATGAAGGACACCTTTGCGCAGTACGTGAAGCGCCTCCCGCTGCTCTTGACGGCCGCGGCGGGCGACGCGAGCGCCAGCGACCGGCCCGACCCCGCGAGCGGGCTCGCGGTGCTCGAGCGCACGGACCCGCCCCTCGGCCAGAGCCTCCCGGACCCCGACCGCCTGATCGCCCTCAAGACGAGCCTCGGTCCCGCGGACGGGGGGCCCTCCCCGCTGTTCGTCAACACGTTCAGGGCCGTCGACGCCCCGCGCAGCGAGAGGGAGCGCGCGGCAGGTGAGTCGCCCCCGCGCGCCGCGCCGCCCCGCACACGATGGCACGTCAGGTCAGGTCGCACCGCGCGCGTCCCGTGCACCGATCCCGCGCTGCCGCTCGGCGTGCTGTGCCGCGCAGGCGCTGCGCCGTCGAGCGGGACGAACACGCCGACGGCGGCGCGGTACCACGTCCCGACGGGGGCGTGCAGCAGCGTGGGCCTGCGGTTCCCGCCCGGGTGGCAGACCGCGGCGTGGTCGCTGATGGACTCGCCGCCCCGGCACGCGGCCAGCGACGCGCCCGCGGAGCGCCAGGCGCAGCAGGCGGGCCAGGACGACCCGGACTGGCTGTCGGACGACGCCCTGCAGGTACGACGCCGCGCACAGCGTGACGCGCGGGTCGGCCGACACGCGTGCTCGTTGCGCGAGGCCGACACGCGCGCCCGCCGCGTTCGTGTCGTGCGCAGGAGCTTCGTGCGCGTGCCGGCGAGCTGCTGGCGGGTGGGTCCCAGGAGGCCGTTGCTGACGTCAGGAAGCAGCTCGAAGGGCTGCGGACGAGGGTGCGGCGCGCGCTCCAGGACAAGACGTCCAGCGCGCGGGCCCAGGTCCTCCCGCACCGGCACCGCAGGGTCCTGAGCGAGGCCGTGACGCGCAAGCTGCAGCGCATGGCGGACTTCCTGACGGAGCTCTCCTACATGCTGCGGCCCAAGACGGAGAAGGGGCGGCCCGCGGGCGGCGCCAAGCGCAAGGCAAACAGCGGCGCCGAGGCCGGGCCGGCGAAGCGCGGCCGCGCGAACAGCGCGGGCAGTCCCTCGCCGCGCGCGGACGACGCGCGCGGGGCCGACACGGAGCAGGACGACAGGTGCGACTCTACGCCGGCGATTCCTGCTGCGAATGCGTCGCCGTCTCCGCCCGCGCGGGTCGATGTCCCCAGCGCGCTTGTGCGTTCGCCGACCCGTGCCCGCAGCCTCGAGTACTGGGAGGGCGTCGCGGCGACGGCGGCGGACAGCAAGGAGGTGCTCATGGCGTGGATGATCAGGAACTTCACGCAGCCGTTCCCGAGCAACGAGCAGAAGGACATCCTGACCAAGGTGAGCGACACCCCCCCCCCGGGCGGAGAACACGCAGCCCCGCGGCGCGGCGACCCGACCACCGCGGCGCCGGTCCCCGCGCGCAGGTCACCGGCATGTCGCGCGAGCAGGTCGGCCACTGGTTCATCAACGCGCGGGGCAGGTTCTGGAAGCCGCTCGTGCTGAAGATGGCCAAGGAAATCGACCCCGAGTTCTCCAGCCGCTGACCGCTGTGATCCCCGATCGCCGCGCCCGGTCGCCCCGCGTCCCCCGGCCGCGCGGACGTGGTCGTCGCGCGCGCGCACCGTGCTGCGTCACCAGGACGCGCCGCCCACACCGGGCCGCTCGCGAACCTGCTGCATCTCCTGGCGCGGCAGCGCAGGCGCGCGGCTCGCGCGGAGCGGTCGCGGGCGGGCCCTCGCGTGCGCGGCGCGGTCCCGGGGCGCGCCCTGGCACGACTGGCGGCTCCGCAGCGGGCGGCCCCCGCCCTGGGCGACCGATACGCGTGTTCCGCGGCCCCGAACGGCACGGCCGAGTTCTCGTGGACGACGTGTGGCCGGCGCGCCAGTAACTCTCCCGGCCTCGCCCCTCGCGCGCGCCCTGTCCGCCGGGCACAGGCTGGGACCCTCCTCCTACCTGCGTGCGTGCCCCCCCGCGCGCTGCGGGCTTTGGGGCCTCCGCGCGCCGCCCCCGACGCACGCCCAGTTGCTGTTGCATTCACACACAGGTCGCGCTGCCTGAGCGGAGAGTCATCGGCACCCGGCGGGCACTGCGTGAGAGAGCGAGGCGCCATGGGGTGCGGCGCGTCCAAGGACGGGGCGGTCGAGGCGGTGAAGCCGACGGAGATCCAGAAGGGGCCGAGCGCCGTCGCTCCGGAGGGCTCGGAGGGGTGGAAGTCCAAGCCTGCGCCGGAGTGGTCGCTCGATGAAGTCCAGGTGCGCCTGTTGGTTGGCACATGCCGACCTGCGCGGCCGCCGCCGCGACGCACGCGCGCGCCGACGCGCACCGTCGGATACCCTCCCGGCCACCCGCGGACCGCGCCAGCCGCGCGGCGGAAAGCGCTGCCTGGCGCGTGCCGGGCCAGGGTGCGCAAACTTCAGCATCGCCGTTCTCGCCACGGAGGTTGCGAGCGCCGGAACACGCGCCAGGAAATCGCGCTCCTTTCCGCCCCCCTACGTTCGCGTCACTCTTCGCGGGGGACCCTGCGCCCGTGCGCTCGCAACGCGCGCCCGCTGCATGCCACGCGTGCCCTGCCGCTCCCGTGGCCGCGCCGCCGCACGGATCTCCCCGTCCGACGCCCCGGAGCGCTTCGTGGGCTCGCAGCCATCGCGATCGTGCCCAGCACGGCGCCGCTCGACCCCGCATGCCCGCGCTGCTGAATATGGAACCCTGCATGTGGGAGCGCCCGCCGCCCGGGGCCGCCCCGCCGCGCCCGAGGCTGTCCCAGCGTCCCGCTGCGGATGGATCCGACAGCGAGATCGTTTCCGGGAGCGCACCCGCGCCAGACCCCCCGGATGGCCGCGCGCGCCGCGACCGACCTGCCGGCAGTGCCCGCGCCCCCTCCCGCCCGCGCCGACCCCGCGCTGCCCTCGGAAGCGCACGCGCCGCGCCCACCGCTCGACGGCAACGAGCCCCGCTCCCCGCGCTGGTTCCGCCGCAGGGCTGGATGGCCTGGGCCGACTTCTCGGCCGCGGATGCCGCTGCCGTCGCCGCGGCCAAGGTGGACGGCGCGGCCCTCAAGGACATCGTCGGACAGGACGGCGGGTGAGAGCCCGCGCTTGCGTCGCCCCGCGGACGCCGCGCGGGTCGGGGGAGCGCCTGTCTGTTTGCTGCCACGTGCCCACCACCTGGCGTGGGTGTGTTGCCGCCGCTCGCAGGCACCTCAAGGCGGGCATCGCGGACCCGGTGTCGTCGTCGGTGTTCGCGGTGTGCGCGAAGGTGGCGTGCGCGTACTCCCCCGACGAGGAGGACAAGAAGCGCGCGTCGGAGCTGTTCAGCGCCGCGGTGGAGCTGGACGACGCGGGCAAGCGCACGGAGGCGATGCTGGTGTACGAGAAGGTGCTCGCGGTGCAGGAGAGGTGTCTGGGCGCGGGCGACGTGGAGATGGCCTTCACGCTGAACAACATGGCGGCGCTGTACGAGCTGGAGGGCGAGGACCAGAAGGCGCTCGACCACTACCGGCGCGCGCTGCCGATCCAGGAGAAGGCGCAGGGGCCGGAGCACGCGGACGTGGCGGTGGTGCTGAACAACATGGCGGCGCTGCTCGAGCGGCTGGGGAAGCAGGGGGAGGCGCTGGAGCTGAACCGGCGGGCGCTGGCGATCGACGAGAAGGCGCTCGGGGGCGACCACCCGAAGCTGGCGGTGACGCTGAACAACATGGCGGCGACGCTGGACGACATGGGCAAGCAGGACGAGGCGCTCGAGCTGTACACGCGCGCGCTGGGCATCGAGAAGGCGCACCACGGGGAGGGGCACGCGGACGTCGCGGCGACGCTGAACAACATGGCGCGCGTGCTGTACCGGCAGCAGAAGCCCGACGAGGCCCTCGAGACGTACCGCGGCGCGCTCGCGATCCTCGAGAAGACGCTGGGCGACGACCACCCCGACGTGGCGAGCACGGCGCACAACATCGCGCGCGTGCTGGCGCGGCAGGACGGGCGGCAGGAGGAGGCGCTGGAGGCGTACAAGCGCGTGCTCGCGCTGCAGGAGAGCACGCTGGGCGAGTGGAACGTCAAGGTCGCCGGCGTGCTCACCAAGATGGGCGCGCTCTACAAGGCCACGGGCAACGCCGAGGAGGCCGTCGGCGCCTACCAGCGCGCCCTCGCGATCGAGGAGAAGGCCGGGGACGCCAAGGCCGCCGCCACGCGCGCCGAACTCGAGAAACTCAAGGCCGAGGCAGCCGCGCCGCCCGAGCAGGAGGCTCCTGCCGCGGAGGAGGAGGCGCCAGCGCCGGCGGACGAGGCGTCCGCCGCTGAGGAGGCCCCAGCGCCGGCGGAGGAGGCCCCAGCGCCGGCGGAGGAGGCGCCCGCTGCTGAGGAGGCGGCCCCTGCGGAGGAGGCGGCCCCTGCGGAGGAGGCGGCCCCTGCGGAGGAGGCGGCCCCTGCGGAGGAGGCAGCGCCTGCGGAGGAGGCGGCCCCTGCGGAGGAGGCAGCGCCTGCGGAGGAGGCGCCGACGGACGACGCGGCGCCCCCGGCCGAGGGCGAGGCGCCGGCCGACGGGGAGGCGAAGGAGGAGGCGCCTGCGGAGTAGTAGAAGTAGGCAGCGCACGTGTGCCCTCCCGCGCACAAATGTAATGGACCTGAAGCTCAAGCCGGAGGTTACGTTGACCAAGGGGTGGTCGAGAGCAACGACGAACGGCGGCCGGTGTCGCGCGATGCGACGGTGCACGGTGTATCACAGCCTGCGCGGGCGCAGGTCCTCGTCACTTCGCGCTGTGTTTCCCCCACGCGGTTTTGAGCACGTCGAAGATCATGTCTGCCAGGACAATCTGGTCGACGTTCCCGCCGCGCATCTTGACCTTGTCCGGGTGCACGATCAGCAGCGCCTTCTGGTACCCCTTCTTCAACTTGGCATCGTCCACGAGCTCCGTGATCGACAGCGGCTTCCAGTTGGCGCCCTGCGCACGCACACAAGGGGGCCCCGCGACGAGTGAGCGGGCGCGACACAACCACACGCGGGGCCAGCTCGGCGCCACATCGGCGCCCGTCGGTGTGTGGCGCGCGCGCACCTCCCACACCACGTCCTGCAGGCTCGCGAGGAGCGCGCGCACGTTCCCCTTGCCCTTCTTGGACCACGCAGTGACCTTCTGCAGGTGCACCTCCTTGCGGTCGTGCTTCTCCGCCTGCAGCACCGCCTCGCGCATGTCGCGCTCCTGCTTCTCGCGCAGCGCCGCCTCCATCTGCGCGCGCTTCTTCGCCAGCCGCTCCTGCAACACAATTGGGACGCGCAATTGGGACGCCGGTGGGGAACACGGCGCCGCGCCGCCGCACGTCGCGGGCGAGCTCGGCGTGCGCGCCGCGCGTACCTGGCGGAGGCGCTTGCGGTCCTCGGGCTCGTTGGGGTCCGCGGGGCCCTCCTCGTCGTCGACCTGCACCGACGAGGTGGGCACCGACACGCCGAACAGCTCGCCCAGACCCGACGGCATCCCAGCCTGCCCCGCGGGCCTCGCCGCGGCCGGCTGCTGCGCCGGCGCCGCGGGCTTGGGCTTGTGCGGCGCCGCGGCTGGCCCGGAAAAGCCTATGAGGTCGTCGGCGGGGGCGCTGGTGGGCGCGGGGCCGGGGGGGCGCGGCTTCTGCGGCTGTTGCTGGCGGGCGTGATCCGCCGAGGGGCGCTGCGGGGTCGACGGCGCGCTGGAGCGCTCCTGGTCGCGCGGGTGCGGGGGGGCGTGCTGCGCGGGTGGGCGGGCGCCGTCGGGCTGCTGCTGCGGCCCGCTGTCGCGCACGTGCTGCGGCCGGTGGTGGTCGCGGCGGCTCTCGTGCGACGCGCGGCTCCGGTGCTGCTCGTGGCTGTCCCGCACGGCCTGCTCGTACGACGGCGGCCGCGGGTCGCCGCCGTCCCCGCCGTGCGCATCCAGGTCCTGCGCGCTGATCGGCACCTGCCCGCCGGACACCACGATCTGGTCCATGATGTGCTGCACGACCGCCGCGTCGCCCTCGGGCATCGCCTGCAGCGCCGCCGCGCGGTCCGCGTCGCCCATGTCGAGCAGCGACGCCGCCATGGCAATCAGGCGCGGGTCCACGTCCATCACCACGCGCTGCGTGCGCGCGCGCCGCTGGTTGCGCTCCTCCACCTTGTGCTCCACCCGCCGCTTCACCTCCTGCGCACGCCGCCCCACGCGAAACGCAAGCACTCAACACCCATGACCACACAGCAAACACTCGCAAACGCAAATGGGGCCGTCGCTGGGGCCCGAGCGGAAGCGCACGCGATGGCGGCGCGCGTGCGGCGGCGGCGTGGTGCGCGCGGACCTGCGTGAGTTCCTGGGCGCGCTCCCGCGCCACGCTGTATGCAGCGCGTGCCTCCGCGGCGGCCTTCCTGCCCCAGCTGGCCAGATTCGACATCAGCCCGCGCGACGAGGAGGACGCCTGGGGCTGCGGGCTGCTTTCGGGGGCGCGGCGCGCCGCTCCGCTGCTCCCGGGGCGCGCGGCGCGGCCGCTGGAGGGGCGGTCGCCGCCGCTGCGCGCCTGGGGCCCGCGGCCGGGGTCGCCGCGCCCGACCTCCACCGGCACGACGTCCGGGTCCATGCCCCTCCCGCTGAGCTCGGAGGGGCTCCGCGGCATCTCGCGCCCGCCCGGCGCGGGGCTGTAGCTCCCCGTATCTGGCGGGGTGGGGCCCGCGCGCGCGTCGGGACGCGGCTCCCGCGCGGGCTGGCCGGCGGGGGCCGGCTTGCCGAAGAGGTCGTCCCAGGATTCGTCGTTCGCGGGCGCCTGCGCGGGGGCCTGCTGCGCGGCGGGCACCGAGAGGCCCGCAAAGGGGTCGTCGTTGGCCGCGTTGCTGCCCGCGTGGGGCTGGGCGGGGCCGCCGACCGCGGCGCCGAGCCCGAAGATGTCGTCGTCGTCGTGGCTCTGATGGAACCGCGACTTCCCGTTCTCGGAGCGGCCCGTGGCAGCGCCTCCCAGATGCACCGCAGGCATCGGGGACGCAGGGGCCGAGGCGAGGCCGCCCTCCATGTGCAGCCCGTCCCCGACGCTCGACGCCGCGCTGAAGGCCGTCGACCTGCGACGCGGGGCGCGATGCGGGGCGTGCGCGTTCAGCCGCGGCGTGAGGTTGCCCCCAGGTGGGGCACGCCCTGCGGCGCGGCGCCTGGCCCGCGAGGAGCCGCGAGCGGCGGCCGCGCGACTGCCCAATGCGTGCGGCACGCGCGCCCCGGCGCCACTCCGCACGATCGGCGGCGCGCGCTCCGCTGGCCGCGGGCGTGCACCGATGGCCTGATCGAGTGCCACCGGGCCGCAGCGCCCGGGACACGACGGGCGCGCGGGACGCGGCGGGGCGCACGCCAGTGCGGGGTACGTACTTGTTGTTCCGGTGCGCTTGCGACTTGAGCTCGGAGACGGACCCATTGCGCTCCCTGGGCCGCGCCTCGGCTTGCGTCGCGTCCCGCGCGCCCGTGCGGCCCATCGCGCGCGCGTCCCCGAGCCCGCCGAAGGGGTCCCCGCCGAGCTTCGACTGCCCCGTCGCGCTCTCGCGTCCGGTGTTCCGCGCGCCGGCGCCGGGCTCCTTGAGGCCCGGTGCCGAGCCCCTGTGCCCCGCCGCGCGCGTCATCGCCGCCATCGGCTTGCCGCCGCGCCCGGTCTGCCCGAGCGTGAGCTTGTCCAGGGAGCTCCCGACGAGGTCGTCGAACGCCTTTGATTTCGACATCTCGCCCCTGCCCGCGCTCCCACGCAGCGCACCCTGCCCACCTCCACGACCCGACACCAGATCACGTCAGGCGTGTCGCCCGCGAAGAGAGGGTCGTCCGTACACTCGGGACCAGAGTGCGCCGCGCGGATCGCGCGGGGTCGCTTGGCGCCCCAGATGGGGCCTCGAATGGGAGGGGTGGTCTGGCCACCCTCGCTGCAGCTGACCGGCCCTGACGTGGCGCTGGCGGCCGCGCAGCCGGCGCACGAGCGACCGGCGGCGCGAGGCTGCGTCCGACTACGCTCCGAGGGGCTGCGCGCGGCACCGGGGTGCGTTGTGGCGTCGGGTGCGGCGCTGCGGTGCTGAGGGGGAAGATGACAGCGGGCGCGGCGGGGTGGCGGTCGTGGGCCTGTCCGCACCGGACGCGCGCGACGCCGGGGTGTGTGCGCGTGCGCCCTGCAGCGGGCCGCGGCGACGAGGGGCGCGCGGTGCCGCGGGGGCCCCCGGGAGCCCCGCGCTGCGTGGGCGGAGCGACGCGGTCGCGGTTGCGGGCGGGAGGGGCGAGAGCGAAGTCGGGCGACGGGACCGGGGCGCTGTTCGAGACGCTGGACGGGTTGTCGGACGCAGAGGGCGTGAGGCTCCCGGCGCCGCCCCCCATCAGCGGCGGAGACCCACGGCGGAGGTGGAACGCGGTGCGAAGCCCCCTGACGACGCGCCGACGCCGTGTTTCGAAGGCTGCAACGGCCCTGTTTCGCTTGTAGCGTCTCAATGGGGATGCGGGGGCCCGTGTTCCGCGAGCGAGACGCTGCCCGGGGCCGCCCAATGTGGTGCTTGCAGGTGTCGCTCGCATTCCTCGGCGATTCCGTCTGGGAGCTGTACGCCCGCACGCACCACTTCTTCCCGCCCTCGCGCGTCAAGTCGTACCACAAACGAGTCGTCGCAGACGTCAGGTGCGCCCTCCGCCCAGGTTGTGGTGAAATCACACACGCAGCGCGCACGGCGACCAGCGCAGCCGCGCCCGACGCGCCCCGACGCCCCCCCCGCCTCCGCCCCTCGCTGCACCTGCCCGCAGGGCGGAGCGGCAAGCCAGGCTGTGCGAGGAGCTGGACAGGGGCACGTGGCTGTCGGACGCCGAGCGCGAGGTCCTCGCGTGGGGGCGGAACGCCAACGTCAAGCCGCCGCGGAACCTCTCGGCCAAGTGAGTCGCAGCGGCCAGGGCGGTCGCGCCTGCCCGCGCGCGCCAGTTCTCGCAGCTTCCCAGTTCATGTTGCTGCCAAGAAGTGCGTGCCGCGCGCATCCGTCGCTCGCAGGGAGTACAAGGACGCGACGGCGGTGGAGGTCCTGTGCGCGTACTTGTATCTGACGGACCCGGAGGGCAGGTTCCCGCAGCTGATGGAGCACGCGTTTCCCCCAGCGCGTGCGGACGCGTGAGGCGACGCGGGCGCCCGCAGCGGGCGGGCGGACCGGACCAGGTCACAGCTGCTGCGTGTGAGAACGAGGTCCATCGGCCCCGGCCACGTGAGAAACAAACGCGGCGCCCCGCGCGTCCCGCCGGCGTCAATCGTCGCCGCTGGTGGCCATCTTGATCGCGCTGATGATCTCGCGGCTCGCGGCGAGGTCGCAGCCCTCGAACAGCTCCCAGCGGAGCAGCACCATGTCCGCGCCCGCCTCGCGCGCCGCGACGGCCTCCTGGACGTCCCTGGCGGACATGAGGGACAGACACCCGTGCGGGAGCTTGCCGATGAGGCTCGAGGCGACCTGCTCCTTGAACCCCGGCAGACTGACGGACAGCCCGATCGAGGTGCTGAACGCGAACAGCGCCACCTGCGCAACGGCCGGCGCACGGGCGGGCTGGCAGACCTGGATTCCTGAGTGTGGGGTGGCGCGTCAGGGCACGGAACGCGCGGGACGAGCGTGCGCCGCGCGGCGGTGGCGGGGCGCGCACCCCGGCTTCGATCATCGCCTCGGTCTCCTGCAGGTTGACCACCTCGACGGGGCAGTCCATGCCCATCCGCGCCGCGAAGGCACTCACGACCGCCGTGCCCCTGGCCCCCGACACCTGCGTCACGAGCCCGATGCCGCCCCCGGCGCCCACCTTCTTCGCCTGAATCAGCTGGTACGGGTGCAGAATCCAGTCCTTCATCAGCACGGGCACCTGCGCGGCACCGACACACACACCAACCTCGAGGGTCGCGCGGGGCGGATGCACGCGCGGCGGCGCACGGGGGCGTGCCTGCCGCGTCCGCCCCGCGCACCTTGCGGCCCAGGCGCGGCTCGACCTCCCTGGCGGCGACGCACGCCGCCTCCAGGTCCGCCAGCCCGTCGGGGGTGTCCTCGAGGTCCGTCGGCACCGCCACCGCGTCCGCGCCAGCCGTCGCCATGTCCCTGACGGCCGTCGCGACGTCCTCCGGCGTCGGGCCCGTGCGCCGCACTTCGACGATCAGCGCGGGGCCGCCCTGCAACGCAACGCAACCAACCCGCTTTGCTCGCTCGTCGACGCGGCACGCAGGGCCGCGCGCAGCGCGACGCGGCGCGCGGGGTGCGCGGCTCGTGCTGCTGACGTGCGCGGCGCGGCGGCGGGTCGGGCGCGCGCGTCGCACCCGCTGTTCCAGTTCGATGACGTTGCTGACGGTCATCGACAGCGGGAAGGGCGCGGCGCTCTCGTCGACGGGCAGGTTGGCGAGCTCCTCGTCGAGCTTCTCCATGCCCAGCTCCTCGAGGAGGTCCTGCACCTCCTTCGACTTGCGCTGAATGACGCGCGCCAGCTCCGTGCTGGGGCCTTTGCTCGCCTCGTCCTCCTCCTCCGAAGCGCGCAACCGCACGCTCGAGCGTCGGCTCGGGTATGAAGCTCCCGGCCACGGCCCGCCAGGTCCGTTGGTGTGCGGTCTGTGGGCCGCAGAGCCCCGCGAGGGGAGCTGCAAGACAAACGCAGAGCTGCGAGTGCTGGGCGCGAGACCGAGCACGTGCGAGCCGCGCATCGTGGGCTCTGTCGTTTCCCATTGCGCGCGTCGCAGCGTGCCCGGACTCCACGTCGCCGGCGGTGCGCGGCGCGGCGTGGAACAGTCCGATACAGGTTGACGCACCGTGAGAGGCCCGACGCGCGGAACGAGGCACTTCATCCTCCCCCACGTGCTCCTTGCTTCAGTGAGCGTCCGATTCGGTCGAGCCAAGTGGTATCCGAAGCCCTCTGTGCGGCGGGCAACGCGTGTGGAGCAAGCGCCAATTGCACCCTGCGGTTGACAACTCTCGCCCGCGTCTCCCTCCGTACAGCCTGGTCGGACGTGTTCAGCTGCTGGTGTCCATGCACGCGCGCGTGGCGCCGCAACCTCAGACGCGCGCTGCAACGTGCTGACGGGCGTGGAGGAGTGGGGACCGGCACCCGAAGGACCTGCCGACGGGAGCTTGATGGTCCTCGACGAGCGCCGCCGCGAGCACACCCCGCTGGTCTGGCCCGAGCCCTTCGCGGCGGCCCAACGTTTGCTGCGTCTGTGTCCGCCCGAGAGAGCGGGCGTCTTTTAGTTGGCGCCGGTCAGGGGCCAGCCGCGCCGCGCAGAGACGACACGCCGCGATATTGCTGCGCGTGATCCGACGCTGTTGTAGGACGGACCGACACCCGCCATCGTGGCCGTCGCTGCTCTGAGGCGGCGGGCGCGCCCCAGGTGTGCCGGGTGAACACCGCGGTGCCAAGCGCCACACCTGCGGCGAGCGGGCCCCAGGCAATATTGAGGGCGACGTAGACTTGGTATCACCATTTCGGCCGCAGCCATGGTGAGCAACGATCGTCTCTGACGAGCCCGGGGTGCCGTGAAGACCACACAGAGTGAAGTGGCGCGCTTTGCTGCCCCTGGACTGGCTGCGAAGCAACACCTACCTGCGAACAGCACACCGGAAGACATGACAGGTGCGGCTCTCGACCACGTGGCGAAGTGGCCCACAGTGCTGACGTTGGGCCGGGTTCGATCCCAGCTGCAGCGCACGAGGCTGTGCGCCGCGCCCGTCGCCGCCGTTCACTGCGCACCGATGGGCGCCGCGAAGCCTGAGATGTCAGCGCTGCATGTGGCGCAAGCCAGGGCGCGCGTGGGCTCTCTCCGGCGCAGCGCGGTGCACTCCACCTCCATGAGCGACGCGAGCGTTGGCCGGGTGCCTCTCTCTCGGCCCCGCCCTGCGCCAGCAGTTCCGGGGACGAGCGGCCACGGCGACGCCATGCAGCCCCACGGCGCGACCCCCACGCAGCGCCCTCGCCTCTGCACCGACCCGCACCCCCCGTCCCGCCAACGGTCCCGCAGAGCAGCAGCCCGCCAAGCAGGAGGCCGCGCCCGCGGGCCGCTCCCTCGCGCGCGTGCTCGTCGTCCTGGAGCGCTCGATGGTGATGGCGCAGGCGCTGCCGCTCATGCTGGAGCGCCCGCTGTTCCAGAAGCTGGAGGTGGCCATGGACTCCGACAAAGAGACCCTCTTCCGCACGGGCATCCTGGTCGAGCAGTGCCCGGAGATGGGCGTCGCGCCGGAGCCGGCGTTCCTGGGCTGGCAGGACTCGCCCGCGCTCAAGGACCGGCTGCTGGAGGCGGTGCGGGGCGGGCGCGGGGGGTTCCTGGGCCCGCTCTCGCTCGCGACGGCCCTGGCCGACGCGGCCGAGCTGTTCGAAGAGACGCGGCGGGCCGACTTCGGGACGGGCCAGGGCCAGGCGTCCACGGACCACGTGCTGCTCGTGTGCGCGGGGGACGACAACGGGACGAGCGCGCCCGCGGTCCCGATGTCGTTGGGCGGCGGCGAGCCGGCGCTCCTCGACGCCGCGGGGTGCGCTGCCGAGCTGTCCGCGCTGCGCGTCTCCCTGAGCGTGTTCCCGCTGAGCCTTCGCGACGAGCGGTCCGACGGGTTCCGGGTGTTTCTGCGCGGGATGCACGCGTGGCGGGAGCGGGCACAGCGGACAGGGAACGCGGCTCTCGCGGCGGACATTGCACGGGTGCGCGCGCCCTGCAGCGAGCGCGCGTGGGAAGGGGCGACGGTGCTGTCGTGGGCGGCTGGGGCCGCGGGCGCGCGAGCGAGCGGTGACCCTGACCTTGTTGTGCGGCTCGCTACGTGTCGGTGCAGGAGGCGGAGCGGTACAGGGCGCTGGTGCGGAGGAACCAAGTGCCTGCGCAGCTGTGCGCCAGCAAGCTGTTCAAGTGGGGTTTCGCGGTAGTGGATGCGGCGGCGCCCAAGGTGCCGGAGGCCGCCGTCGCGCCCCCCGCCGAGGAGCAGAAGCCGGTCGTCAAGACCCAGCCTGGACCGGCGGGGCCAGGACCGCTGCCCCTGCGGCCAGGTGCGCCGCCGCGCTAGCGGCCGACACCTCCGCCATGCGTGCACGGGAGCGCGCGGCCCCTGCGTGGCCCCTCTGCCGACTCTGACCTCTCGCGCGTGGCTGTTCGCGTCCCGGGGCTCGCAGGGACCGCCGCGGCGTCGGGCGCTGCCGTGCGTCCGAAGGCCGAGGGCGCGCAGGTGGGGATGTCCACCATGCCGGCACGGGTCGCTGCGCCCCCGCGGCCTCAGGCAGCCGTGTCTGGCGGGCAATACGCGGGCCGGCCGATCGCCAGCCAGGCCATGCAAGTGCAGCGCTCGGCGACGGCACAGCAAGGCCAGCAGCAACAGCCTCCAGTGCAGCAGCAACAGCAACAGAGGCCCCAGATGCAGCAACAGCAACAGCAGAGGCCCATGCAGCAGCAGCAGCAGCAGCAGCAGCAGCAGCAGCAGCAGCAGCAGCAGATGCTGATGATGCAGCAACAGCAAGCAGCAGCAGCTCAGCAGATGATGCTGGTGCAGCAAATGAGAGCGATGGGGTATCAAGGCCAGATCACTCAACAACAAATGATCGCGTTCCAACAGCATCAGATGGCGCAGATGCAGAGGGCGGGCATGATGTCCGGGATGGCGCCTGGGATGCAAGCGCGAGTGCCCATGAGCCAACCGCCGGCATCGCGGCCCGCTCAGGCGCCGCAGCATGGGCAGCCGCAGGCAGTAGCGTGGCCTGATGCTCCACAGGGCGCGCAGAGGTGGTGGTCGGGGACCGTTTTCACGCAGCAGCAGGGCGCCGCATCCCCGATGATGCTGGCCACGCTTCACGACGCGGCCCCCCCGGAGCGTCTGCCGGCTCTACATAACGTCACCGGTGCAGCTTGGGCGGGCAAATGGGCCATTCAGGACCTGCAGAAGAATCTGGAGAGCGCTGCGACGCGCGGGCAGATGACCAAGTTCAAGTTCGTGGGCAGGGTGCCGCTGGGCTTCCAGCAGACGATCCAGGAGCTGGAGAAGAAAGCGGCCATGATCTGTGCGCTGCCCCCGAACCCGCACGCGCGGCTCGTGCTGGTCCTCACCGGCAGCGAGCAGGAACAAGGCTCTGCTTCGCTGCTGGTCAACGGGTTCGGACGGTTCTTCCCCCAGGGCTGTTGATGCGGCCCGTGCGCGTTGTGAGAGATCCGGGAAGAAGCGGACTCGCTTTTGTTTGTACTTCGCTGACCTACAAGCACCCTCGCCGCGAGGACGCTTGAACGACCGAAATGGTAGTTCTTTGCTGACCTACGAGCACCCTCACCGCGAGGATAGTTCTTCGCTGACCTACGAGCACCCTCACCGCGAGGATGCCGGAGCGACCGAAATGGTACGGCACGCTTTCATGTTTCCGAACGCTCGGATGGGGTTTGAGTTACATTTGTCGGAGAGGCTACGCAGGCGCCGAGAGCGCAGAGCTCCGCGCTGCACTCCCCCTGCGTGCCAGAGACTGATCTCTGACGACGCAGGTCGAGGGATGGGCGCCGTCACTGACATCGGAACGAAGTCCACGGCGGCTGCCGGGCCTTCATAGCGTGCTGGCCCCCCTTATGTATGATGAGGTGCTGTCTGACGGGTGGAACTGGACTGCCATGCGTCCGTGGCGGTGCCGAGGGGGGGGCGCGTCGGCCGACCACCGACGGCCGCCCCGGGACGGAGCAGCGAACTAGGGGCGGGTAGGTTGCGAGAATCTGCGCGGAGGGGCCTCCGCTGGTGGGGGGGGGGGGAGGTGCGCTTCGGCCTCCATGACGGGCTGCAGTCCGCCGAGCTGGTTGGCGCCGCGCATGGTGCGGTCGAGGAGGTCCTCGATGCGCGTCGTCTGCCGGTCGTCGTAGATGTCGAGGTTGTCGAGCGCGTCGGCCGAGGGGGAGTGCATCATGCGCGCAAAGTCCTCGAAGTTCATGTGGCGCTGCTCGCGGCACCCCGCGTCGACGAGCGCGTGCTCCACCGCGTGCTCCAGCTCCTGCGGCGGCAGCTTGTTCCGCAGCACCTTGAGCATGTCCTCCACCCAGATGCACCCGTCGCCGTCCTGGTCCATCTCCGCGAAGGCCCGCTTCAGGTGCTCGAGCCACTGGTCCGTGCAGTTGCGCTGGAACGCCTTCCAGTCGATCAGCGACGCCGCGAACGCCCCGCGGTTGACCTCGCCCACGTGCGCGCCGTCGAGGATGCACATCAGGTGCTGCAGCTCCTGGTCCGCGAGGTCGTACCCGAGCTGCTGCAGCGTCCGGCCGAGGTCCTCGCGCGAGATGGCCGCGCGCCGGTCGAAGTTGAACGCCCGCAGCACCTTGTGCACCGAGCGGTCCAGCAGCAGGCAGTCCTCGCACATGCACTGCCGGCTGTGGCCCAGCCGACGGTACTTGACGCTCCCGGAGCCGCCCTCCGAGCTGCCGCCCTCGGCGAACGGCGTCGCGGTGTCGCCCTCCTCGGCGACGGACAGCGGCCCCGAGCCGTACATGAGCGCGTTGCCGCTGGGGGCGTGGGTGTTGCTGGCGAGCTTGTCCTGGACCTGGCGCGGGATGTCGATGTCGTCGGGGTTCTTCGCGGGCGTGCAGAGGATCTCCTCGGCGATGTGCTCGAGCACGGTCCGCTTGAGCACCGCGCGGTGCGAGTACCGCTGGATGCGCGACACGATGCTGCTGCTGATGGGCTTCTCCTTCCGGTCGTGCCGCGCCGTCACGTCGTCCTGCGCGAGCCACGGGTGCTGCAGCGCCTCCTTCGCCGTCAGGCGGTCCCCGGGCTCCTTCTGCAGCAGCCGCCGCACGAAGTCCTTGCCCTCGTCCGAGATGTCGGCCCAGTACGGCTTGTTGAACGACAGCTCGTCCATCAGGATGGACCGCCACACCAGGCTCAGGCTCGGGCTCATCGGGTTCTTGCGGTCGTTGAACGGGAACCGCCCCGTGAGCAGCTGGTGCGCCATCACGCCCGCCGCCCACACGTCCGTGGCCGGCACCACCTCCGACCGCAGCATCTCCGGCGCCATGAACCACGGCGTGCCGTCGAAGCCCAGGTTGTCCAGCGGCAGGTCCTCGTCCTCGAACGGCACGGCCAGCCCGAAGTCGATCGCCTTGACGCGCGCGTGGTCTGCGGGAGCCAGTGCGGGGGGCAGCGCGGCGGTGAGGCGGCGCGGGGCGGCGCGGGGCTGCGCGGCGGGGCGCGGCGTCGCGCGGGCGCGTGCGCGGCGCACCTGAGTCGTCGAGGAACATGAAGTTGCCCGGCTTGACGTCGCGGTGGATGATGTTGTTGGCGTGGCACTGCGCGAGCGTCCGCAGCACGGCGCGCATGAACGACGCGACCGTGCGCTCCGTGTACGGCCGCTCCCCGATGCGGTGCAGCATCTCGCCGCCGCGGCACATCTCCGTCACGAGGTACACGTTCTCGTCGTCCTCGAACGCCCCTGCGGACATCAGCACGCAGAGTTCAGCGATCAGCGATCAGCGCCCGGGGGGGGGGAGACGAGGCGGCGCGCGTGCTGCCGGGTCGGGCGCGGCGCTCACCGTACAGGTGCACGACGTTGAGCGTCCCGCGCAGGCGCAGGAGCGCGGTGACCTCGTTCCGGATGGAGGCCATGTGCTTCGCCTGCCGCTCGGGCCCCGCGCCGTCGCCGGTGTACTCCTTCGCGATCACCTTGACCGCCACCTGCATCCCCGTCACGCGGTCGATCGCCGCGAACACCTTCCCGAACCCGCCCGTGCCCACCACGTCCTGCAGCTCGTACTGCGCGCTAAAGTCCCGCCGGTACCCGAACGCGCGCTCGTCGCGCCGCGCGTCCGCCCGGGCCTGCGCGAGGTCCGCGAGGTCGTCTGCGGGGGGCGCGGGGCGCTCGCGGGCGGGTCCGTCGTCGAGCGGAACAGCGGCCAGGGCGGGCGACGGGTGCGCGGGGGGCGCGTGGGGTTGCGCACCTTTCGCCTTGTGGGGGTCGTGCGCCTCGCTCGCGGCCACGGGCGGCGGCAGGGAGCACCGGCGGAGGTCGGGGCGCTTGTGCCCGGGCCCGTGCCCGTGCTCCGCCCCGCGCTCGTTGTCGCTGTTGCGGCACCCCGGGTGCACCACGCGGATGTGCCCCTGCCGCCCGGACCCGCCCGTCATGCCGCCTCCCGCGCCGCGCGGAGCCACCTGCGGACACGCCGAACGCAATGTGGGACGTGAGCGGGCCCGGGCGGGCGGCGGGCGCGGCGGGCGCGGCGGGCGCGGCGGCGCGTCCTGGCGGCGCGGGCCAAGGGGCGGGCCCCGGCGATGCGGTCGTCCCGGGTCCCGCGCGCCCACAAGGCCGTCCCGCGCCCCTGGTCGCGGCCATGGCGGCGGGCGTGGCCGGTCGAGGGCCCTCTTGCGGCCTCCCGGGGCGCCGGGTGGCGACGTGTGCCCGCGCTGCACGCTCACCTGGGACTTGCGCACGCTCCTCGTGCCGTTCGAGGTGGCCACCTCGAGGCCTCGCATGACGCACTGATCGCGACTATGCTCCTTCGACCTCGGCGCGCCGCCGTCCGTCGGTCCTGGGCCGCCCTGCAGCGCGAGCGCGAGGGGCCGCGAGGTGGTTAGTGGTTGACGCCGCAGTGCGCGCCGCGCGAGGCAGTGGGGCGCGCGGGCGGCCGCGGCGGCGCAGGGGCGGCCGGTCGCGAGCGCGGCGCGCGTGAGGCGCGCCCCGGGGCGGGGTCTGCCGCGAGGGCGGGAGCGGCTCCAACGTGCGAGGCATCTGGGGAGCATCGCGGACGCAGCGGCAGGCATTCGCGATACCTGCGCCGCCCGGACGCGCACCGCGCCAAGGGTAGGGCGGGAGAGGGGGGGGCGCGCGGCGCAAGGGGGCCGGGGGCCGCGCAGCCGCCGTGATAGGCGCACAGGCGGCTCTGGCGCGGGGGCGCGCGGCTGGGCCGCGCACGACGCGCGGCGGCGACGCAATTTCGTATTTCAGATCGATCGGAGCACCGTGCGATCGGCGTCCGGCGCGCCCGGAAGCGCCGGGCGCCGCGGCGCCAGGCTGACGAGGACGGCTACGAATGCCTCGCGGGCCGCCGGGGCCGCTGGGGGGCCGGGCGGCCGGCGGGCCGGTGTTCCGGGCGGTTCATGCCGCCGGTGGCCGCCTCGTCGGACGGCGGGGCGCGGGGGTGGGGCGGCTTGCCTCTCGGAGTCGGTGGATGTCGAGAAACTGCCGTGTCGACAAGGGACGCTGGGTGCCTTTCGTGGTCTTTCCGTCGTTCGTGGCTGAACACTGGTATTACTGTCCCCGGTGGTGCGCGCGGCGGGCCCCTGGAGCGCCGGACCGCGACGGATTCGCTTCCAGAGCGTCGGACGCACCTGTGCTGGCACACTGACGTGGCGCGGCGAATCGCGCGCGAGACGGCCGCGAGAAACGCATTGCGGCGGCGCGAGGGGGGCGCTTGCACACTGCGCACCGTCGGACGGTTCGTTCGCTGCACCCCCGCGCCGAGAGCGACCCCAGCGCCCGCGTCCGGCACCGCTGCACGTGTGGAGCGCGTGCGCGCGCGAGGTGGTCGTGCGGGCGGCCGGAAGGAGGCCGAGACGCTTACGACGGGGATCGAGAGCCGACCCGTCGGGAGAACGGCGGCACGAGGGGGCCAGCGCGCGCCGGCGAGGCTGGTCGGTGCTGCCCGCCAACAACGACCCGTGGGCAGGAGGCCCGGGCGCGCGACAGCGGGCGCGAGAGACCGACGGCGCCCTTCGACGGGGACGGAAACATCGCAGGCACGCGATGAGTGACGGGGAGTCTGGCGGGGAGAGCCCGTGTGTGGCTGGCAACGGGAGGGAGTCGCTGCTCCAGCCCAGGTGCGTGCACGGACGCGCGTGCGACCCCTGTGTCGCGATGTCTTCCACGTGACGGGGCTCTCTCGTGGTACAGTAGCCCCGCGGTGCAAAATGCGCCGCGTGTGCGACGGGGATCGCCGGGAAAACGACCTTGGCGCTGCATGCTGTGCGGCGCTGAGCGCGCGACGTCCCGCGCGGCGTGTGCTTGCAGGAAGCTCGCCGGGATCTTCTCTCCCCTGAACGACGCCCATGCCGAGCCGGAGGGCCCTGCTATCGATGTCAAGCGGGCCGCGAACGGGGCGCCGTGCTCCGCGGCGGGTCCGAAGCAGGCGGGCAGGGGGGCGCGCAAGGGGAAGCGCAAGGCGCCCCTGGGCCACGCCGGAGACGCGCCCGGCACGGAACGCATCAAGGCGCGCACCGCGGCCCCGCAGCCCGCCGTCGGCGCCCCCGCCCGGCCGCCCGGCGCGCGCCCAGCTGTTGTTGCGCGATTCGACGACGGCCGCGTCGCTCCCTGGACGCCGACGGCCCCTCTCCCCGCGCGGCCGCCCCGCAGGTCCTCGTGCGACTGAAGCCCGACGCGGACGGCGAGCCCGCGGCCCCCGCGGGCGCGCGCGCGTGCTTCTGTGCGGTGGACGACACCACCCTGGTGGCGCGCGCGCCGGAGAACGTCCGCAAGACCACCCAGGCGTGGCGCGACAAGGCCGAGCGGAAGATCAAGTTCGACAGGTGGGCGTCGAGCTCGTTCCGCCCGCTCGCCCCCGGCGCGGCTCGCCTGGGACGGCACTGCCGACGCCGCACCCGCCGCCTCCCGGTCCCCGCGCAGGGTGTTCGGCCCGGAGTGCTCGCAGCAGGACGTGTTCGACGGCTCGGGCGTGTCGGACATGGTGCGGAGCCTCGTGGAGAGCGCGTACGAGTGCGCCGACTCCGGGGCCACGCCGCAGCACATGTGCGTGGCCGCGTACGGAATCACCGGCTCAGGTGCGTCGGAGGGCCGCTCCTTCCCCCTGCCGCGGCGCGCCGCCTGCCTGGCGCGTCGTCGACCCCCGCGGCCCCACCCGTGCGCGCGTTGTCGCCACCCGTGCGCGTTGTCTCACGCGGGCTTCGGGTCCGCGCCGGCGCAGGCAAGACGTTCACGATGGACGGACTCCGCGACGAGGACGGTGCGATGGTGCACGGCCAGCGCGGCCTGCTCCCGCGCGCCCTGGAGGCCCTGTTCGGCGCGCTGGAGGAGGAGCACGCGCGGCGGGGGGCGGGCGCGCCGTTCCGCGTGGTGGTGTCCATCTGCGAGGTGTACAACGAGGCCGTGTACGACCTTCAGGACAGCAAGCCGTTCCGGAACGTCGACGGGAGGAGCAAGCGGCACAGGGCCCTGGGCCCCCGCCGCGCGCTGGAAGTGACGTGAGTGCGCGACGCGACGCGACGCGACGCGACGCGACGCGCGCTCCGCTCGCAGTGCCCCGTGCCGTGCGCGCGCTCACGATGCGGCGCGCCGTGCGGCGTGCGTGCAGGATCGGCAACGGCACGCGGGCGCACGTGGCGGGGCTGCGGGCCACGGCGGTGTCCGGGGCGCGCGACGCCCTGCAGTGCCTCGCGGTCGGCGCGCGGAACCGCGAGACCGCGCCCACGCAGCTCAACCAGGCGTCGTCCCGCTCGCACGCCATCTTCACCGCCACGATCGTCCTCCCGGGCCCCGCGAGCGGCCCCGGCCTCGAGATGGGGAAGCTGTCGTTCGTGGACCTCGCGGGGTCGGAGCGGCAGGGGGACGCGGGCAACATGGAGCGGGACAACGCGGAGCGGTTCGAGGAGGCGCGCGGCATCAACAAGTCGCTGTTCGCCCTCGAGAACTGCTTCCGGTCGCTGCGGCAGAACCAGGGGGCGGCGGGGGGCGCGCGGGGCGCGGGGCGCGAGCAGGTGCGCGAGGAGGAGGAGGGGGTGGCGTGCGCACGCGGCCTCGTCGCTCGACGCGTGCCGGACCGTCGCTCGCTCACGGAGCGCGGTGCTTGGGTGCGCGTGCGTGTGGTGCAGGGGCACGTGCCGTTCCGGGAGTCCACGCTGACGAAGATCCTGTGCGACGCGCTGCAAGGCCACGGGCGCATCTTGATGGTCCTGAACATCGCGACGACCGCGCGGTTCTTCCTCAAGACCATGGCCAACCTGGAGCACGGCGGGACCATCCGCGAGAACTACACCAGCAGGGCGCTCGCGCCCGCGCACGGAGGAGCGGAGAAGCAGCCCGCGAAGAAGATGCGCCTCGAGCTGCGCGCCGAGGAGCGCGCCGCCAGGAAGGCGCAGCGCGAGGCCCCCGCCGTCGTGGCCATGTTCGACGAAGACGCGCTCCACGGCGAGGCGGGTGCGGGTGCAGGTGCAGGTGCGCCCCTTTTGCCTGCGTGCGTGCGTGCGTGCGTCGCGTCCGCGCGTGTGCCGGGCCGAGCGTTGCGGCCCCCGCTGCGGTGCGCTGTGTGCAGGTGCGGGGAGCGGGGCGCAGGAGGAGGTGCGGGCGCTGCGCGGGCGCGTGCAGGAGCTGGAGGAGGCGCTGGAGGACGCGGTGCTGGAGTGCCGGGGTCTCCGGGAGCAGTTGGTGGCGAAGGAGGCGGAGGTGGTGCTGGTGGAGCAGCGGGTGCGGGAGGAGACGGTGCGGGACCTGGACGGGCTGATGGAGGACATGATCGCGCAGCGGGAGCGCGCGCACGCGGGCGAGGAGGTGGACAGCGCGGGGCGCCGCCGCAGGACGCGCGGGCGGCTCACCAAGAGCGCCGCGGGGAGCGACCGCGCGGAGGAGGAGGAGGAGGAGGAGGAGTCCGAGGGTGCGTGGGCCGCGGCGACGGTTGCGTCCGTGCGTGTGCGGTCGCGAGGCGTGCAGCGTCACGGCCCCGCCGCCTCCCCCGTTGCGTGCAGAGGAGGACGGCACCGACGATGAGGAGATGAGCTGCGGAGAGGACGAGGTGGGGGGCGCGGCGCCTCGAACGAAGGCCGTCGACGTCGAGGTGGAGACGCTGAAGGCGCGCGTCGAGGAGCTGTCCCGGGACCTGCGTGCCTGCAACGACGCCAAGTCCATTGCGCAGGCAAGCGCGCGCTCCCCGTGCCCGACCGCCGTGAGGGTACGCGGCCCCGCTCCGTCGCACAACCGTGCGGTTCGCGTCCGGTCCACCGCAGGCCAATCTGAGGCGCATGGAGCAGCGCGCGGAGGACGCGGAGCTGGCGGCAGAAAACGCGCAGGGCAGGGCGCGCGCGGCGGAGGAGGCGCTCGCGGCGCAGCGGGAGGCCGCGGTCCAGGAGCGCGCGAACCACGCCGCCGAGCGGGACGCTCTGCGCGCGGACCTGGATCAGGCCGAGCGCGC
The DNA here is from genome assembly GCA_916048055.1 of Pedinophyceae sp. YPF-701. NCBI lineage: Eukaryota > Viridiplantae > Chlorophyta > Pedinophyceae > Pedinophyceae sp. YPF-701. The sequence goes on along the minus strand of CAJZHL010000001.1, from coordinate 359,603 downwards.
GACCGTCGGGCAAGAGGAGCGCGTGCAACAGCTGCTGCGGCTGTGCCAGGCGCTGCAGAAGGCCGGGGCGAAGGCGGGCGTGAAGCTCACCGTAGACAAGGAGGACCTCCTGCCCGAGGGGGAGCACGTGCCGGGCCACACGCCGCACGCGCTGGCCCTGGCGTTCGCGCGCTCGTCCCCCGCGGGCGAGCAGGACGACAGCGACGCGGAGGAGGGGCCGATGCAGGACCTGCCCGCGGCCGAGGCAGTGCGCCTGTCGATGGACGCAGCCGACGAGCCGGCCGCGTTGTCGCCCCAGCAGGCCGATGCCATCGACATGGGGGGCCCGGGGGCGGCCGCGGACGAGCAGGACGAGGAGGTTCCGGGCGAGGGCGGCGCAGGAGCGGCCCCGGAGGAGGCGCGCGCGGAGCCGTGCGAGCCCGCGGGGGCCCCGTCGCGGTGGGTGGTGCAGTACGTGGGCGACAGCAGCGAGGAGGACACGCCGGAGCGCGGGGGCGCGGGGGACCTCCCGGAGCGTCCGATCGACGGCGACGCCTTCGGGGCCGCGGACGAGGTGGCGCTGGCTCTGCGCGCGCGGTTCCGTGCGGAGCGGGGCGACGCGCGGAAGATGACGGTCAGGGTGCTGCGCGGGCGGCTGGCGGAGTGCGGCTTCATCGCGGAGCTGGACGGGCTGCCGGCGCGCGCGAAGAAGTGCGAGGTCGTCGCGCTGTACGAGCGCCTCGTGCTGGGGGAGGGCCGGAGCCCGGAGCAGGGCGGCGCGCAGGCGGCGGTGACGCAGGTTGTGGGGTGCTCGCGCGAGGCGCGGACGCCGCGGCGCAACGACGCGCGGCCGAGCGGGACGCGCGCGGCGCTGTCGCCCATCAACGGCGGCGCGGAGGTGCGCGCGGACGAGGCCAAGCGGTCGCCCCTGGCGCGCGCAGTTCCTCCCGCGGCGGGGCCAGAGAACGGCCCGACGGCGAGCAAGCGCAGGAGGCTCGGGAAGCGGATGGCGCGCGAGGACGTTCGGACGAACGCGCACCTGCAGGTGAGGCGCGCAGCGCGACGCTCTGCGGCCGCACGCGTCTGAGGGTGCGCGCGTGTGCTGAACGTGTTGTGCCTGTGTGGGGGCGGCTGGCGTGCAGGGCGGGCGGGGGCTGACTGCGGCGCTCGAGAAGTACGCGTCGATGCAATCGTCGGACACGCTGGCGATCGCGTCGAAGCGGAAGTGCGTGCGGTGATGGTCGCTTGCTATCTTGCGTGGCGCTGAGGTGCGGGGGCGGGTCACACGATCATGCCACCTCCTTGCAGACGAACGAGTCCCTGATGGTCGTGAGGTCCTTCCGGTCCATGTCAGCCGACGTAGACTGCAAGGTCGCGCCAGGAAGGGCCTGGCATCCGTCTGTGCACGTGTGCGTGTGCGTGTGACTGCGAGCGTGCGCAGTCGCGCGACGAGGGCGCGTCACCGTCGCGGCGGCAGCGGCGCCTCACCTGTAGGCGCAGCGAGTACAGTCGGCGGTTGGCCGTCCCGAGCGTCGTCAGGCAGCTGCGCTCCCACTCCAGGACCTGCTCGCGGTCCTCGGGCATCACCGACAGCTGGTTGCGCGTCGCGTACGAGCGAATCACCACCTCCACGTCGTAGTACGGGTTGCCGTCCCGCCCGACGCGCTCCTTGGCCTCCACGACCGCCCCCTCCCTGCGGACGACAGCAGCGCGCAAGACCAGCGCGGTGAGGACCCGCGTGGGCGGGCGCCGCGCTCGGCGTCGCGCGCGGGGCTGGCGCGGGCACGGACCGCTTGACTCCGATCCGGGTGGACATGAACTCCTCGAGGTAGGCCTTGAGGAGCTTCTGCGCGGCCTGGTCGGGCGTGCCCAGGTCGCGGACGCTCTTGAACCGCGACGACGACGGCGACGTGATGTCGACGAACAGGTTCTCCTCGAGCTTGCTAGGGTTCCTATAGAAGACGTCGTTGCCCGACGTGGTCACCACGTACCTGCACGTACGCGCAACGGTGGTTGATGGCCGGGAACCTCGGCGTGCGACGTCTCTCGACGCGGACGAAGGGACGCCAACATGGTGCTGGCACCGGGCTTGCACGCGGGACGAGAGACGGCCGCGGGGACCGCGTGGCAGCGCGAGGGGCGTGGACGCGACGGCCTACAACGCGGGGAGGGACCAGGCGCGCCGGGCCGCCGACCAGGCAGACACACACGCGTCGGGAACCTTCACGCGGCCGCTTCCGCACACCATGGAGTGTGCGTGGCGCTGGTCGAGCATCGGCGCCGGGCAGCTGCGGGGCGTGCAGAGCGCACCCCTGCACATCCGCGGCGGGGGCGCTGCGGGCCGCCGGAGGCGCTGTTCCAGACGGGGCGGGATGCGCACCAGCTCTCAGGGTAGATGAACTCGTAGCCATCGATCTTGTCCACGTGCCGGCTGAACCCCGACGGCGGCGCGGTGAAGGCCCTGGAGGGTCCCGCGGCGCTGATGGATAGCAGGGCCGCTGCAGCCGCCGCCAAGCCCGCATGCCGCCTACCAGTGACGCCCAGGTCACGAACAACATCGACGCTCTGCCCGTGGGCCGCCGTCCGCGCCGAGCTCCGCGCCTCGCGCCGCGGACGGCACGCTGCCGCCAGCGGCGCGGAGGGCGCGCACAGGGCCGGCATCTACGCGCGCACAGGTGCCCCGGGAACAGTCGATCCGTGCCGCGTTCGAAGGTCCGCGTGCGCAGCGCTGCGTTGTCGGCGCGTCGCGGCGGCGGACGTCGGCCTCGAGCCCCCGTCGCTCCGGGGGGGTTGCTTCCAGTGGGAAAGACACACCCGGTCCGTGCACGGTCCTGGCCCCCGCATGCTCGGCGGTCGGGCTCCTCGCAGCAGGCCGGCTCGCCGCCACGGACGGCGCGCGGCGACCGGGAGGGACCAGAACGCGCCCGTCTTGCTGCGTCGATGGTGGTGGTGGTGTTTGGCATCTACGGCACGCGAACGAGCGCGTCCCTCGCGCCCCGTGGCACCTCACTGCGTCGCGCGACACCGCACGATCAACTCGGCACAGGGCCCTCCTTCGATTCCGGCTCACAAGGTCTGGCCCGTCATCCCCGGCGACGCCGGGTGGCGGCGCCCTTGCCAGCCCCGCCCTTGGCCGCCTCGGCCCGTGCCTTCCTGGCCTGGAGGATGCCGTTATCGTCCAGCTTGTCCGCGTCCGGGCCCATCGGGTAGTTCTCCTGCGTGGCGGCGAGCGGGCAGTGCGCGCCACTTGGTTGCCAGCGGTCGGAAGCCCAAGGGGCGCAGCACGCGACGCGCTCGCCGGCGCGCGGCGAACGTGACCGAGCACGTCCCCCCCACCGCAGGACGTGGGGACACTCTCGCGCACGTGCGCGGGCGTCTGGTGCGCAGGCGAAGGCACGCGCGCACCTTGGACACGCGCGAGATGATGGGGGTGTTGACGCCGTTCACGCACGCCATGAGGTGGCCGTTGCGGTAGACCAGGAACCGCGGTTCGCTCTTCCCCCTCCGCTCCGCGACCAGCTCGTTGCACTCCACCTTCTGCGCGGGGTCCTCCGCCGCCTTGCACGTCTCCGCCTTGATCTTGAAGAACTGCGCACGGGCGCGGCGGGGGCGGGGTCGGACGCGGGCGGGGCGGGGCGGGGCGGGGGTGCGTCGCGGGCGCGCTGCGGGTCCTGCGCGCACCGTGAGGGACTGTTCGTCGTCGAGCTCCTGCCTGATGCTCTTCAGGCTGGGGATCACCGCGAGGCACGGGCCGGCCCACTCGGAGTACACCTCGATCACTGCGCGGGGCGGGGGCGGCGCGCGGGGGGGTTCGCGGCGCGCTGAGCGGGTGGCGGGAGCGCGGCGCGGTGGGCTCCGTGGTGCCGACGCGCGCGAGGCACGCGGGGCGGCGACGTCGCGCCCTGCTGTGCGGGCACGACGGGATGTCGCTCCCACCGCAGCGTCCCCGGCCGCGGCCTCGTCGCGGCTGCCACGGCCAGCGCAGTGCGGGCGTGGACCGTCGCGCGGACGGGGCCCCGCGTGACCGGGAGGGGGGGGGAGCGGTCGCTGAACACGTGATACATCGATGATGGGGCAGGAATCTCTCCAGGACGCCGCTGCAGGGGCGCCCAGCGCGGCGAGGCGCCTCCCTCGAGCGTGGCATGCCCGGCAAAGACGGCACCGCTGGGCGACGCCCGCGACGCCCCCAGGCCGCTCGGACACCCGCGCTGCACCCCACGAGCGTGTTCCAGGTGCCGCAATGCGTGGGCGGGGTCCTGAGCGCGGGGCGCGTTCCCGGGCGCGACGTGCAGGTGGGCGCCATGTTGCGGGGGGGCGTGCTCTCGGGTCCGGGCCCACGCAGGGCCCGCGGGCGGCCGGCGCGGGAGAACGGGTCACTCGGAGTCCCGGGGGCGCACCCTTCAGCCCCGTCTGCGCGAGGAGGCTCTCCAGTTCCTGCCCCCCTTCAATCTCAGTCTGCACCAGCTTCACCACCATCCTGCCGGCGCTCGAAGTTCAGTCTGACAGGCCCGCGTTGCTCCTAACGCCGTGCTCCGGCTCGCGAACGTGCCCCGCGCCCGTGCGCGGCGCAGTCCAAGTGCCCCGGCCCACCCGAGGTGTGGGACCTGTTGCGCGGGGCCTGAACGGCCTCTGCCGGGCGCCCTGGGGGACAAGGCCGGCGCAGACGGCGCGAGCGGCGGCACTGTCACGCAGGGGTCTCGTTGATCGACGCAATCCCCGGAAATAACGTTTGTGGTGGGGGCGCTGCTGCTCCGTGTCCTTCCGCACAGCGCACGGTGCCGGTCGGTGGCTCTGGAGCGACAGTAGCGCCCAGCCTGTGGGCCGGCAGGCGTCGTCGGGCACCATGAGCCTTCTGGGGTCGGGCAGCATACACATGTCCGCGCGGAACCGGGTGCGTGGCGCGCGCCCACCCGCCCCGCTCTTTCACCGCAGCGCCTGCCCGCGACAGCCGCGGACAAGCGAACGCGTCTCGTGCCACGTGTTCCTTGCTGGGTCAACGAAGGCCGCGCGCCGTCATCGCGCCTGTTCGTTGCCGGGGAGCCGGCGCCGCAGCCGTCTCGTGTGTGGCGAGACGCACTCCGCCTCCGGCGCGCGGGCGCGCCCGGGGAGGCGCGTCCGGCCTCGAGCTGCTCGCCGAGGGCAGCACAATGGTCAGCCTGGGAGGTCACGCACGCACGCCGCGGCGGGAGCGGGTGCGGGCCGCGACCTCTCAGGCACACCATTGTGCTGCCCTCGGCGAGCAGCTCGAGGCCGGACGCGCGCAATGCTATGCTGCTCTCGCACGGCGACGGCGTCGGTCCGGCGGCTGCTGCACCGCGCTGCGGGCGACCGGTGGATCTCCGACCGTGCCGCGCGGACGGACACGCGTGCGCCGCAGCCTCCGCGGCGCTGTGGCGTGGCCGAGCTCACGCGGTCCGTTTCCGCGCGTGTCTGCAGGTCCCTGGAGGGGGCCGCGGGCGGGACAAGGAGCGCGGTCCGCCGAAGTGTCAGAAGTGTTTGCAGGAGGGCCACTGGACGTACGAGTGCAAGAACGAGCGCGCCTACATCCCGCGGCCGACGCGGACGCAGCAGCTGAAGAACCCCAAGAAGCGCACCTTCCTCGACCCCTCCGAGGTCCCCGAGGAGTTCAAGTGCGCGCCCCGCACGTGCACGTCCCGCGCGACGCGATGCGCAGCTCTCGCCGAGCCCCGGAACGCGCGCCGCACGTGCGACGAGGATGCACCGCCAGTGTCCGAGCCCCCCTGCCCCCGCGCGGCGCTGTCGACGCAGGTCCAAGAAGGCGCGGCAGGCGGCCGCAGACGCGCGCGACGGGGACCGCGGCCGGTCCCGGTCCAGGTCCCCGCGCTCGTCGTCGAGCAGCTCGAGCGGGTCCAGCACGAGCCGCAGCACGAGTCGCAGCACGAGCCGCAGCACGAGTCGCAGCACTGGCTCCAGCCGGAGCACGAGCAGCAGCCGCAGCACGAGCAGCAGCCGCAGCACGAGCAGCAGTCGGAGCACCGGGAGCAGCCGGAGCACAGGGAGCAGCGACAGTTCGGGGTCCAGCGGGAGTCGCGGTCGGAGTCGCAGTCGGAGTCGCAGCAGGGGCCGCGGGAGGGCGAGGGCGGGCACGAGGAGCAGGAGCAGGAGCCGCGGGAGCAGGAGCCGCTCGCGCTCGGCCGACTCCAGGTGCGGTGACCGCGCGAACGCTGGGGCCAGGAGCGCAGCTGCAGCGCTGGTTGTGGTTGGTTGCCTCCGCTTGCTGGCCGGGTGCCCTGTGGCGGGACGCGACCGCCCCGCGTCCCACCGATCGGTGCGCAGGTCGCCATCGAGGTCGCGATCCCGGGGCCGCCGGCGCAGTCCTTCTCCGCGCCGCACGCCCCCGCGCTCGCCACGAGCCCCCCGCGAGCGCGTCGACGACGACCGCCGCGCGGCGCGGCGACGGTCGCCGGAGCCGCGGGCGCCGCGCGGGGACGCCCGCGACGAGCCGGCGGGGCCCAGCAAGCTGGACGAGCTGCGGGAGCGCGCGCGGGAGGCGGCGCGGCCGAAGAAGCCAGCGGGGCGCGCGCGGGTCAGGTCGGTGGTGGTCGCGCCCCCGCGGCGGACGTCCGCGTCCCCCGACCGGGGCCGCTAGCCGCGCCGACGCCGCGGCCGTCACGGGCGGGCTCTGCGCGGACGCCGACGCGGCGGGCGACGGCGCTGGGAGTGCGCGGCAGCCCCCCGTGTGGCGGGGGCGGGCCGTCGGGCGCGGCGCCACGTACGCGCGCGCGGCGCTCGTGTCGGGGCGGGGTCGCCCCGCGGAGGTGCCTGGCAGGGCCGACGGAGTACCGCGTGGGCGACTTCGCGCGGAGTGGGGTGCAGCGCGGCTAGAGGGGCAATTTTGTCGTGCAGCGCATGTGAAACTACAAGTTCTGTCCCGGGTGGCATCGAAATTCTCCTTAACGATGCTGCTAAAGTGCCCAGGAGGCCCGGGTTCAATTCCCGGTGGGGGAAATCGCGTCGACAGTCGAGATTTCTCGACTCGCGGCGCCGCGCAAGTGCGATATCTGCGAGGAAGTGGCACCACATGCGTGGTGCCGCCCCGCTCCCCTATAGTCTAGAGGTTAGGATACCTGGCTTTCAAGGTACCCTTATTGCTGCGCTACACCCTTATGCGCGCCACCGGGCGCCCCCACGCCGGCGGCAGCAGCGCCGCACCCGACAACAGACGGCGCGCACGCGTGGTGCCGCACCCGCTGCCTCGCCAAGCGCGACCGCAGGCTGGCCCCGCCGCCGCTGCGGGACGCCACAGCGCCGCGTGCACCGCCGGGCTGCTCGGCCCCGGCACCACGGCGTGGCGGGCCACCAGACACACAGCCTCGCGACGTGCAGTGTCCACTTTCGCGTGTCACGTGGCCCAGTGGCGGTGCTGAGGCGCTTTCCGCGCGCGGGAGCTCGGGCCCTCGCTGCTGCTGGCGGGGGCCACGCGCGTGGCGCCGGCCGCAGCGGCGGAACCGCGCCCGACCGGAGCCAGCTCAGGCAAGTACGGCTCGCGCTGGAGGTCCGCCGTGCGTCGAGGGGGCGGCGGGACGGCCGGCTCCGGCACACCCACGCGTTACGTGCACGCGAATCGTGCGCGGCATTCCCGAATAGTCGCAGAGGCGACCGAACAGGCCGAGGCCGAAGCTCGAGGTGCGTCCAGGCGCCGGCCGTGGGGCCCGTCCCGCGCCTCGCCGTCCGCGAGGGGCTTCGTCGTTCCGAATTCATCGCGTTCCGTCGGCCCGACAGGCACGCTGCGCGGCTGACGTCGACGTTCCCGGCGAGCGTGCTGCCTGCAGGTCTCTCTGCGTCATGGCTGGGCGGGGCCTGCTCGTGCAGGACCGCGGAGGTCTGTTGGCGAACCAGATTGCCGGCTTCGTCGCGGGCTTCGTCGTCTGGTTCTTCTTCTTCGCCATGCACGTCGTGTACAGCTTCAAGCTCACCGGCGACGTGAACAGGCTCACCGAGAGGGTCGACTTCCTGGAGCACGAGTACGAGAAGGAGAAGGCCGCGCGGGACAAGGCGGCCCTCTGAGCCGGCGGGCCAGGAACGCGCGCGTCAGGGCCGCACCCCGGCACTCCGTGGCGAGGCGTGCGGTCCCCCGGGCCTCCAGGCGCCGCCCGGACGACGCGCCCCGCTTCACCGCATGCAGAAGCGGTTCTGCGCCACGCCGCCCCGCGCGACGCGGCCGCAGGGCGCCAGCAGGTGGGCGCGGTGCGGGGCACCTCGCGGCTGTGGCAGCCGAGTGCGCCCACGCGCCCTGTGAGGACGTACTGTACAGGTCGCCAAGGTGCCGCCGACGTCGACGCAACGACCGTCCCGCTGTGCGCCTCCCTGTCCCCGCCCGCGGCCCCCCCAGCGCGCGCGGCGTGGGCCCCCAGCACGTCCCTCGCTGATGCTCGCCCAGCAGCCCGCGCCGCGCGCCGCAACCCACGTCGCCGCCGACGTGCGCGCTGGGCCGGCGGCGAGTGCCGCTGCGGCCTCCACTCGGGCTGCGACGTGCTCCTGCATCCTCGCTGCGGTGTCACTGTGTGTGTGTGTCTGTGTGCCCGGCCCGCACACTTGTGGGCAAGCTGGGCGAGCCACTCGCTTGCCACGCCCGCGTCGACCTCCGGAGACATGCGTGAGTCCCTCTCTGCAGAGGAACTCCCACGCGCGGCGCTCCTCCTCTTGTCATGCAACACAACACATGATGTTGCGTGGTGCCATGCCGTCTCACCGGGATGGACGCTCGCGGGGCGCGCCGCGTCGCACAGCTCAGGCGGCGCCGACGCCGGGCCCCCGTCGCCGCGGGCGTCGTCGCCACGTCGCGAGGGGGGGTCCCACGTCGTCCCGCGCGCGGGAGGGGGAGCGGCGCGCCAGCAGAGCGCCCGGCGCTGTGGCCGCGCGGCGCCGCCCCCGGACGCATTCATCCGAAGCAGCGGGCGCGTGGGCGGATGCCGTGGGGCGTTCGCGGGCGGCACCGGGCGACCACGACGGTTGCAGCGAGGCGCACAGGAGGAGGCGGGCGCGCGCCCCGGCAGGTCGCGTGGAGCTGACGCGGACCCATGGACGGGCCCCACACGTACCGTACCGCTTAGGTTCCTCGAGCAACGCGGGCTGGCGCCCCCCCCGGGCTGCGTGGGCGGGGGGTGGAGCTCCCAGGTGCCACGATGGACCGCACCGTGGACGTGGTAGAGCACGTCGAGCAGTTCTATGGGGAGGCCATTCAGTCGAGAAACAAGTCCATCGCAAGGTGCGCGCGTCGGCGGCCTGACCACGGCGCGCGCGGCGCTCGTGGCCTGAACGCATGCTGTTGCGCGGCCACGCGGCGCGCTGGACGCGAAGCATCTCCGCTCGCTCGCCGCTGACGCGTGCACCAGCGCTGTACGTTGCGTTCCGGGAAGAGCGGAGCGCGGAGGGCGCCGCCCTGCTCGGCGCGCGACGTCTGGCGCCCTTCTCAGCACGCTTCCGCGCCTGGCTGCCCGCCACGCGCCCTCCATTCCCGCTCGCGGGGCTGCGTCGGGATCCGCGATGCGACAGCCGCGACCGTCCGTCCCGCGAACGGCATCGTCGACGTGCAGGCTCGGCGAGAGGCGCGGCATAGGTCCCCCGGACCTGGTGTGGCTCACCAAGGTGCAGTACGGGCCCAAGGGGCAGCCGCAGACGGACCCGACGGGGTACTACCACTGGGTCCTCGGCCGGCTGGTCGGCGGCGAGGCGGAGGCGGCCGCGTACTTCATGGACGTCCTCCACGCGCAGGTCCGCGTGGCCCCCGCCCGCGAACGCCGGCGCGGGCATGCGAGCCGCGCGCCGCTGCAGGTGCCCGGCGGGACGGGCTGCGCGCTGCCCGGACCGCTGGGGAAGGACGTGCGCGCGACGACGACGCTGCTGCAAGGATCGTACGTGCGTGCGTCGCGCTGCTCCACGCATGGACCGACGGCGTTCCCACCGCTGCCCCCGCCCTGGAACGCACCGTCCGCAGGAGAAGCCCGGCGCCACGATATCGGGCCTGGTCAGCCTGACGGGCATCGCCACGGCTCTCGGCCAGACGCAGTGGCGCATCACGCAGGGCGTGTACTGCCTGTACGACGCGCTGCACCGCATCGACATCCGCGTGCGCATGGCCATCCCCGGCGGCGTGACCGTGGAGGTGAGCGCCACCCCCGCGCCCCGCGCACGCGACCAGCGCCCGCGCCCGCGCCCGTGGCCCTGCGCTGCGAGCATCGCCCAACGCCGACGCTCGCGCGACGAGTGAACCCCCCTCGCAGGCGGTCGGTCCGGACCTGTCCCCGGTGGCGGTGACGGAGGAGCTGTGGCAGGGCGCCCTGGTGTGCGGCATGGTGCGCGCCACGCTGATGGACCCCGCGATCGTCGCCCTGCCCGAGAGCGCCGGCCAGGACCGGTCGTGGCTGCTCAACGCGCTGCGGATCGTGGACTTCGTTCGCTCCCCGACGGACGAGCGGCGCGTCGAGGTGCGCATCCTCCCCGCTTCCGTCGCGCAGCCGCGGTCCCCCGCGCCCGCGCGCGACCCGACGTCGCATGCGCCCCGGCCGGTGCTCCGCAGGCGGCGCTGAAGGAGCTCGCCGCGGCGGGCCACCTGTCGGCGCTGGCGTCGTGGGTGCAGGTCCCCTGGGACCGCGGGGGCGGGACGACCGCCGAGGACCTCAACCCCCTGGGCTGCGCCCTCAACTTCAGCCTCCACCGCATGCAGCGCGCGCAGAGGGCCGCGCAGCTGTTCGAGAGCCTCACGTACGACTGGCCCGTCGCCGCCACGTACGCCTCCTTCGCGCTGCGCGTGCTCGGCGAGCACACCAAGGCCGCCGGCGTCCTGCGCGCCGCCCTAGCACGCATCGAGGTACGCGCCACGAAGCCGTTCCCCGGGCCGTTGCACCCGCGCCCCGCACTGCGACGCGCCCCCGCGCGTGCCTGCTCTGCTCCGCACGCGGCGCTGCGAGCGATCCCCGCCCGCTCCGACGGCGCCCGCGTTCCATCGGTCGCGCAGAAGCTGCTCGGCGGCGAGGAGCCCCCCGAGGGCGTCCTGCGGCCCGCGGCGCAGCAGCTGGTGGAGATGCGGCAGCAGCTGCACGTGGCGCTGGGGTGGAGCATGCTCGAGTGCCAGGAGCCCAAACAGGCCCTCGCGTACGCCGAGGACGCCCTGGAGGACGCGGAGTTCCTCGGCAACCCGTGCCGGCCCGCGTGGGTGCTGGCGGCGCGCGCCAACGTCGCCCTCGGCATGCCCGCCGCCGCGCTGCTGTGCCTGAACGCCGCGCCCGGCACGTGGAAGGCCCCGGCATCCGTGCTCTCCGTGCTCGTCGTGGAGCCCCCGGAGCCGTTCGACACGACCAGGTGCGCGCCGCGCACGAACGGCACGGCACGGCTCACGGCGGCGTGGCTGGAGCGCCGCCGGCAGGCGCGCTCACGGACCGCCCCTCACGCACGTCCCCCTGGTGCTGCAGTCCTCGCGTGGACGCGGCGTCCCCCGAGAAGGTGCTGGCGGAGCGCATCGACCGCGAGATGGAGTGGGCAGGCGACGACGAGCTCGCCACGCTGCCCGCGCTGGGGTACCTGTCGCCCCGTGCCCTGTCGCTCAAAGCTGGCCCCGGGATCTGCCTCTCGAACTCACAGGTACGGCGGCTCCTGGCGGCGCACCCCCACCCCCACTGGAGCAGCTCCGCCGTTCTGCAGAGCCCGGGGTCGACCTGCAGATCACTGCGCACACAACACACGACCTCGCTGCGAGCGACGGCGCTCCGACGGCGCGCCGCCCGCCCGCCCCTCTCCCCTGGCTGCAGGCGTCCGTGTACGCGGCGCTGTACGAGATCCTCGTGGCGCTGGTGCAGGACCTCGGGTGGGACCAGACGCTGGAGTGGCGGTCCAAGGTGTTTTTGATGGAGTCGCAGCGGGCGGCGCACGACGCGGAGGAGGAGGTGCGCGCGGACGTGCGGACGTCCGCGGAGACCTCCCCGGACGAGGAGGAGGCGTCGCTCGAGGAGGACGCGGGCGGCGGCGACGCAGCGCTTGCGCGTGCACGTGGTGCGGGGGTCGGGGGGGCGGCGGGTCCCGGGCAGGGCGGTGCGGACGGCGACGATGCGGCGGACGACGAGGACGACGGCGTGGTGGTGCAGCATCGACACGAGGCGCTCGCGGCGAACGAGAGGTTCTCGCCCAGCGCTGCGGAGCGGGCGGGGCGCGGGGGGGCGAGTGGGGTGCAGGCGACCGGAGGAGCGCCCTGGCGGGATCAGGGCGGGCACGCGACGAGCGGCGAGGGAGTCGGCGGGGCGGTGCAGCGGCCGCGACGGCCGGGAGCGCGGCAGGCGGGCGACGGCGACGCAGGCGGCGCTGGGGGCGCGGTTGGCGACGGGGACGGTGCGGCGAGAGTCGGTTCGGGAGATCGCGGGTCTCGAGACCACGCCTTCGTCGAGGCGGAGGACGTCGAGTCGCCAGGGCGCGCGGACGCCCGCATCGCGGACGCCGCGGAGCAGCACGACGACGGGGGCGAGCACGACTACGGTTCGCGCGAGGACGAGGACGTCGAGGCCGCCGATGATGTCGCCGGCGGCGGAGGGGCGGGTCCGAAGCGAGCGTGGGGCGAGGGCGAGGAGGAGGGCGAGGAGGGTGCCGGGCGCGCGGAGGACAGTGCGGGGCCCGGGGGCGACCTGCAGGCGCGTGCGGCCGAGGCGACTGCGGACGTCGACGGTGGCGAGGGCGGCGCCGGGTCGGACGCCGAGCGCGAGGCGGCGGGGGCCGACTCTGCGGAGGAGGAGGCGGTCAGCGACGGGGAGGACGAGTCGGTGGGCCGCGAGGGCTCCGTGGGGTCGCAGTACGACGCGGACTACAGCAGCAGCGAGGGCAGCGTACGCGGGGGGCAGACCGTCCTCGACCCCCGCCTGCCGGCCGCGGGCAGCGGCGCCGCGGCCGTGGCGTACGTCGGGAGCCGCCCGATCGACAGCGACGCGCCGCTGCGGCCCATGACGACGTCCGCGGCGGACGGAGACGGGCGCGGCGGCCACCGCTCGCACGGATCCAGCAAGACGCCGGCGGCGCTGCGGCAGGGCGCGTGGAAGGGGGCGCCCGTGAACCGCGGGGTCACGGACGCCGCCGGGCCGTCCGCGGGGCCGCGGCAGCGGCGGGTCCGGGGGAAGCTGTCCTGGCGCGAGACGCTGTACGGCGAGAACACGCGGGAGGTGGAGGGCGAGGACGGCGGGGCGGAGGTGGTGATCACGCAGGTGGAGTGCCAGCTGTGGCTGGACGACCTGATCCTGGCGCTGTACCACGACATCGACGCGCTGACGTCGTGGCTGAACGCCGAGGCCAAGCTGCGGTCGTGGTGGGAGCGCGAGCGCGTCATGGCCGCGGGGGCCTCGGACTCGGACGACGAGAACATGGTCCCGGGGGCGGGCGGACCCGCCGTGCCGACCTTCTCGCAGGTGCGCGGGGGGCGGCGCTCGAAGCAGCAGCACGCGGTGACGTCGCGCGGGGGGGCGCGTGCGACCTCGCGCGGCCGCGCACCGGCGCTGACTCGCGACGCAGATCGGGTGGCGCGCTGACGGACCGCGCTCCCTCCTCGCGACGCAGATCGGGTGGCTGAGCCTCGGGCTCCTGAGCGAGCGGCTGAAGCGGGTGCCCGACGCAGAGAGGGCGCTGCGGACGGCCACGCACCCGAGCATGTTCTCCAGGTCCGAGCGACGCTGCGGGGCCGGCGACGACCTCGTTGCCTCGGCCCGCCGCGCCCCCGGCCTCGCACACGCCGCCGGGCCGCGCGCGCTGGAGACCAATGCGTGTCCGCGACCGCCTCCACGTCCGCAGGTTCTCGATCGTCGGCGTGCTGGGCCTCCTGCGGCTGTACGCGCGGCTGGGCTGGGCGCGGGAGACGGCCGACTGCCTCGTCGAGGCCCTCAAGCGCGTGCACGAGCTCGCGGGCGCCAGCGTGCTCGCGCGGCCGCCGATGGCGGTCACGCAGGCGTTCTGCGAGATCGTGGTGCAGGTCCGCGACTCGCACGCACTCGTTGCCTCGTCGTTCCCCTGCCTCCGCGATGCCTGCTGCCCGTGCCTGACGAGCAGCGCCGGCCGCTCTGCGCTGCAGTGCGGGCTCGAGGACGTGGAGACGTTCATCGCGCAGCACCTCGCCACCTCGAGCGGCTCCAGGAGCTCGCGCGCGCTGACGAGCCTGTGGAGCCTCGTGGGCAAGCCGGTCGCGACCGGGCAGACGCCGTCCTGGAAGATCGACGTCGACACGCTGATGCGCGAGGCCGTGCGGTGGCACGTCGACGGCTACGACGGGTGACGCAGCGAGTGATTCCTTTGCATGCGCATGTCGTCATGGGGGTGTTCGTGGGGGTGTGCGTGGCAGCCGCGCCGAATCGTGGCACGGCCGTCCGCGGACCACGCGTCTGTGAGCCGCCTTTGCGTCGTTGCGACGCGGCGCGAGCCTGAGCGGCGGAGGAATGTGTGCATTCCGTGGTGTTCCCGCGCCCGCAGATGGCGTCGACGAAGGAGACGGCGCCCGGCTGGCGGATGGGGAGCGCGGACCGCTTCCGGTACGACCACGTGCGCGTCGCCGCGGAGGTCCCCGGCGCGGGCCAGTACCGGAATGCCTCGGCTGTCGGGCGGCAGGCTCTGTCCACGAAGAAGACGCTCCCGACGTGCCGCTTCGGCACCTCGACGCGCGACAAGGCGAACAAGATCTTCATCAGTGCAGAGCACGAGAAGGACTCGTTCGGCGAGCTCTCCCCGGGCCCCACCACCGCCATGGGCCACCCCGCGATCGGCAAGCAGACCGTGTCGCGAAAGAAGTCCAACCCGAGCTGGGGCTTCGGGACCGCGCGGCGGCAAACCGTGCAGGTCACCGACACCCCCGGCCCAGGCACGTACTGGGCGTGACGCGCGGTGCGGGCCGCCACGCACCACAGGCAGACACCTCGCGGCCCGGGCCGGCGCAGCGCGCGGGGGAGGCGCTTGCGCGGCGCCGCGGCGCGCGGCGCGTGTCTGCGCCGGCTGACGGCCGCCTAGGAGCCGCTAGAACCACGTTTGGCAGTTGTGACAGCACTGGACGGCACTGACCGCGTGCGTCACGAGCCGCGGCGCGAGCGGGCCGCTCGATCCTCGGCGGACAGCGCGCAGAGGCGCGCCGGGACGCGAGCTCCGTCCCGGTAGGTCAGCAAAGTACTGTCCCAGCGGCGCCCGCGTGGGCCGCCAGCGCCGCCTGGGCGCGTGACGGGCACCGCCGCCGGGGCCGCCGCTCCGCACGAGCGTCTCATGCACGGGCGTCACACGCGGTGTCGTTTCTGCAGCCCGAGCGAGTTCATCGCCTGCGGGAGAATGTCCTCCTTCTTCCGGATGAGGAACTTGAAGATGCGCATGGCGACAGTCCGACCAGCGCCGCCGACTCCCCCCCCCGCGGCGCCGCCCGTGTACGCGAGCCCCGCGCCGCCCGGCTCCCCCTTGCTCCCGGCCGGCGGCACGTACGGCGACGCCCCCCCTGCGCAGCAGGAGCAACACCGCGGCGAGTGCGAAACACGGTTGGCGCGCGGCGGGCGCGTGCGAGGGCGCGCGGCGCTCTGGAGGCGGCCCGCTGACCTGGCAGGAAGCTCTCGTTCGAAGATATCGAGAGGAAGAAGGCGAACGGAATCAACCACACCATCACCGCGTTGAAGCAGACCAGGAATTCCAGACTGTAGCCCTTCCCTGCAGCTCGCCGGCGCGCACGGCCTCGGCGGTGAGTCAGCGAGCGTGCGGGGCAGGCGTCGTCCGTGCGCCCGGGCGCGGGCCGCTCGCCTGCGAAGTGCTTGTACCAGAGTAGCTGGTCGACGACGACGAGGCCGGCGGCGCCCGCGAAGTCCGGGGAGCTGAGCTCGATGAAGGGGAACTTTTTGAGGTTCCGGTGGAAGAGCGCCTGCGGGCGTGCGGGGGTCCGGGGCGTTGCGCCCGCACAAGACAGGCAGGGCGTCCACAGGGCCGCTGTCCGCGCACCATCGCGCTTCCCCGCGAGTTCCGGCAACGAGGCGTTGCTCAGTTCCGCAGCGGTCCAGCGCGCGGAGCGCGACGGCATCTACTGCCCGGATCAGAGCATGGCGGGCGAACAAAGCGGGCGCGCTCTGCTTCTAGGGCGCGGGCTTTCCGGCGCGTGTGCGCGCGGCAGGGACCTCCGGAACCGCTTGCAGCGCGAATTCGTACCGCCGTCGGTCCGCTCGGCGCGCACCTGGCAGCCCAGGCCGACGGCGATGGGCAGGAACGGCAATCTGTCCCAGACCCAGCACAGGACGTGCATCACTGCCACGGCCTGGATGGCGTGCGTGATGACGCGTTTCGTCAGACGCGTGTACTCCTCGATCAGCTCGGCGATGTAGTACAGGCCCGTCGCGAGGCTGACCGCCGTGAGCAGCAACAACAAGTACAGGCCTGCGTAGACAACGAGCGTCTGAAAGAAATGCGACGCCATCGCTGGCTCCGGGCCCGCCACGGCGCGGCGACGATCTAGGACTATGGGGCTAGAGGGGGCCTGGCCTCTGTGAGCGCAGGGGCCGGAGCGGAGGCCGCAGGACACGGGGAGGTATGGAACAAATAGGCAGTGTTGAGTGAAAACCCCTCGTTGGGTTGGTGTGGCATGCCAAGTGCGACGGGCTGCGTGCTGAGCGGTTCTGCGCGACGGCGGGTGCGTGCCGGCCCGTCGCCCGCGGCACGGCGGCCCGCAAGTGTCGGACACTCCCCCCGCGCGACGAGTCATGAGCAAGTTGTTGTTTTACTGAAAGGGGAGCCGCCGGGCCGCTGGAGGCGTGGAGTGCCGCTGCTTGCGCCGCGGTTGGGCACTCAGACGTCGTGACAGGGCCTGGCGGCTGTGGCGGCGACCAGGGGCCGTTGTTCGGCGGCGGACCGGGGCCGTTTGGTCATTAGCCAGTGCATACAGCCCCCGCCCGGGCTACGGGGCGGATGCGACGGTAGGGACTGTGCGCGGCGGGATGCGGTAGTCACGCAGCAAGGCGGTGCCGGGCGTGTTTGCGAGAAATGTCGGGCTACAGGCCGACGGTGGCCTTCACGGGCACAATGCCGGTGCCGTTCGTGGAGACGCGTCGCGCGCCGGGCAACGACGGGAGCGACGACGATGGTGATGACCCAGACGCGTCGCTCCGTGTGGACCAGAACATCGTCTCGACGGCCAACCGCGCACAAAAGAAGATGGCTGATACTGGGAGGTACGTCCACCTGCGAGGCTCTCCGCGGCCGCTGCGATCGCCAACGCAGGAGCAAAACAGGCCGAATCGATACTCCGTGGTATTTCGTCACGTTTCAGCGATAGAAAGTTGCGATCATATTTGTCTGCGCGCCTGGAGAGGAGCCCAAGGGTGGGAGCTCCTCTCACGGCTGCGCACCAGCACGGGGGTGATTCGCAGGAAGCCGGCGACGAAGTGGAAGCCCGACTTCGAGCGCCTCAGATGGTACATCAAGGAGGCCATTCGGCGCAAGGACTGGTCGGGGGCGGAGTCGTTTTGCTCAACGGCGCTGGCGCACGACCGGTCCAACCCAATATGGCTTTGTCTCCGCGGTGCGACCCACCTCACATCGCTACCTGTGCACTCGTGATCCTATCCCTGCCTGACCATCGCCGGAAATCCATCAGCTGCCTCGCGGCCCTACAGGCGCTCACGCTGCGCCTTGGCCGGCCGTCCCCGCAGCGCGCGTCCGGAACATGCAGGGGAAGTACGGCGCGGCGCTGAGGGACGCGGAGGCGTGCTTGTTCACGCACCCGTCGTACGCCACGGCCCACTACAGGAAGGCCCAGGCCTACCTCCTGATGGGTGACGCGCAGGGCGCGATGGGCGCCCTCGGCGAGGCCCTGTCGCTGCACACGCTCGGCCGCCTCGTCGGCCCTCTCCCGGGCGACAGCACCATGGAAGAGTCCGTCGAGAGGCTCAGGTGCACCCCCGCGCGCACCCCCTGCGCCGACCGCACACGTCCCTGCAGCCAGCGCCGCGGCCGCACCTGCACACCGGACGCGGAGGTCCAGCGGAGCCGCGCTCGTCCTGCACAGCGCGGGCGCGACCACGGCACCCGCGCGCGTGTGTGCTCGACGCAACAGCGGCATGAACGATCAGGCGCCGCCCCGCCGCCCCGCAGGTCGATGCTGGAGCGCTGCCAGGACGAGGCCAGTGTCGCTGCGCTCGCGCCTCCGGGGGAGTCCCGCAAGGTCTTTTCGGACCAGGACGGCAACTCCCAATTGATGTGTTTGGTGCCAGAGATTCACTGGGCCGGGGTAGACCCCGAGGAGCTCGTTTCCGAGTACACGCGCGGCGTGGCGGGCACGAACGCGCTCTCGAAGGCCTCGCACGCGCGCGCGGCGATGCAGGCCGCGGAGGACGCCCGCCTGGGGTGCCCCAAGTGCGCGGCGCGCATCACGCAGGCGGCGGAGAGCGCGTACGCGGGCCCGCCCCCGACGGCGCGCGACGACCGGCTGCGCGCGGCGATCGACCGCGCGGACGTGGACACCGCGCTCGCGCTCCTGCACGACCCGAGGCTTGACCCGCTGGCGGTGAACCTGGACGGGCTGACGCCGCTGCACGCGGCCGCGAACGGCGTCGCGATGGACGCCGCGATGATGGAGGAGGCGAGGCTCGTCGCGACGGGCAAGGTGCGCGCCACGGCCGGACGCGGAGGTGCCCGCTCTGGGGGTGTTTCTCGCAGCACTCCCCCCCGTCGCAGTACGTCGCGCTGTCCGTCCCTCTGCGTCGCCGAGCGGCGAACGTGCCCGCCGTGCTGCGCAGGCGAGCCCGAGGGACTCGGAGGCGTCGGCGCATGCTGAGTCAGTCACACTGGCCATCCTCGAGTCCCTCCTCGGGCTCGGTGTTCCCGTGGACCTGCGCGCGCCCCTGGGGGGCACCGCGGGCGTGACTCCGCTGCAGACCGCCATGGTCGCGCTGCACCCGTCCGTCGTCCACAGGCTGCTCGAGCACGGTGCCGACCCTGCGTTGGTGCAACCGCACGCCCGACGCCCCGCGCAGGCGCTGCGGGCCCAGCACGCGCGCGAGCTGCGCGGCGACGACTACTCCGCGATCGACAAGGCGCTCCTGCGGTCGCGCATCGCCCGCGGACAGGCCTGCGAGTCGGTGTATCTGAAAGCACTCGCGGACGCAGAGGCGGCCCCGCGCGAGGCCAGCCCGCACCGGCGCCGGCGGCAAGAGCTCGGCGTGAACCGGCCGACGTCGTTGTCGCGGCGGCGGCTGCTGGAAGCGCAGGCGCAGGCGCAGCGGGCCGCGGAAAAGGCGGCGACGCCCAAGTGGAAACCGTGTTCGATTGGGCACTTGTCGGGGTACGGACGGAGAGCATCGTCTGCGGGGACGTTCGGGCAAGCAAGGGGCGGGGCGTCGCGGCCGCAGACGGCGCCGTCGCAGCGGAAGCGGGGGGTTCCGGGGGGGGGCGTTGCGTCGGGGGACAAGGGGGCGCTCCGGGCGCCGACGGAGGTGACGAGCAGGTCGATGTCGATCTTCGCGCGGGACTCGTTCGTGAGCGAGGCGGAGGGCGCGCAGACGACGGCGTTCGGGCGGTTCGCGCTGGACGGCCTGCTCGTGTCGCATGTCGAGGAGGTGGCCCCGGAGCGGCCCGCAACGGCGATGCTGACGACGGCGGAGCGCGCGGACCTCGAGAAGATGATGCGGGAGATGCAGCACCGCGGAGGGGTGGCGAGCTGGCGGGAAATCAGCCACGAGCGTCTCGGGGCAGACGCGCACAGCAACACGGCAGCCGGTGTGGGGGCCGCGGGGGCGCAGGACGGCAAGTCCGGGACGTCTGCGGCGGTCGACTCGGTTCTGAACGGCATCGTGGACGCCGCTGCGGGCGGGCCGGGGCCCGAGGGGAAGCGGGCCGTCGCCAACGCGCTTGCGCTGTCGATGATGTCGCTGCCAGCGGGGCCGCGGGAATCGGTCAGGGAGGAGAGCGGGCACGGACAGGCCGAGCATATGCGGTCGAAGCGCGTGAGCATCGCGCTGTCCTGCGCCACGGAGGCCCACATGGAGCGAGGATACGTGACCAACGCGGTGACCGACTCGGTGGCTCCGGAGCAGCTCGGGGTCCGCCAGGACTACCAAGACCGCGTGGCAAGGTCGCTGAACATCTTCAAGGGTGTGCCGGGCATGCTCGGCGGCGTCGCGAGCCTCCCGCGCTGCCTGCGTGCCGTGATGGCGGCCGCGCAACAGGGGCGGTACCCGTACTCCGCAACCACGCCGTCGTGCGCGTGCTGCGGGCGGGAGTGGGGCCGGAACGATCACGAGCGCAAGGCGGCGGGCGGGGCGCGGCGGCCGGATTCGGCGTGGGTCCGGTGCTCGGCGTGCCGGCTGGCGTGCTACTGCTGCGAGCGGCACCGCGTGGAGGACTGGCCGCGGCACGAGGACCGGTGCCGGCTCATCAAGGCGCAGCAGGTGGCGCTGGACACGATCGCGCGGCCCAACGCCACCGTCGAGGAGCTCAGTCGGGCCAAGATCGCACTTCTGTCCGACTCCTACGTCGCGGTGTGCATCGGGACGGTGGAGACGTGCGTGCAGGCGATCGACGCGCTCGCGACGGTAAGACCGGCCCCCGCGCCGCGCCCTCGACGCGCCCTCTCGGTCAATACCTGTCCTTGATCGCACTTCTGCGCCGTATCTGATCGCACTTCCGTGCCGTATCTGATCGCCTCCGTCTGCCCCTCCTCCCCCCCAACTCGATGCAGGACCACACGGTGCTCAAGGCGGACCTGCGGGAGTTCGACCTCGAGGCGAAGCGCCGCCAGGAGGCCGAAAGGCAGCGCCGCCGCTCCAGCTACGGCGGGCTCATCGGCGCGCAGTACGGTTTCAAGACAGCCTTTTTCCGCGGCGAGCTCGGGCTGGACGAGAACGAGGTCGCGCGCCAGCAAGCCATCGAGGTGCACCGCTCGTCGCTTAAATCTCGCATGTTCCACATCCTCGACCTTCTGTCGTCGCTGATGCGTCCGCCGGCGGGGTTCCGGTCCGCGGAGCCCGAGGCCGAGGACGATGACCCCGGCCACGAGGCCGACGTCGCGTCGATGCTCCGCGACTCGAGCGGAGGCTACGCCGCGGGCGGGCGCGCTGTGCGGCGCGTGTCGATCCCCGCCGCGATGGAGCCCCGGCGCTGCCCGCTGCTCTGGGAGCCCCGGCACGCGCTCGCGGACGCGCAGACCGCGACGCCCGGCGCCGTCGCGGGACAAGCCTCCGTCCGCTTCTTCGGCTCCTCCGCCCCCGAGTCGCTCATCCAGGGGTCCCTCCTGGCGCTGCTGGAGCCGACGATCGGCGACGGCGACCTGCTCGCGATGTCCTCGCAGTTCCTCTCCGACCACCTCTTCCCGGCGTTCGACGCGCCCGTGCCCGACGCCGGCGCGACTGAAACCTTCTACCGGCACCTGGTGTATCCGTGCGCGTCGGAGCTGATGGAGCTGCGCCGGCGGCTGTTCACGCGCGGGTGTCCGGGGCTCACGGACCTGCTCGCGCCGCTCGCGATCAACATGCTGGACTCGCGGGAGGAGGAGAAGATCCCGCCCTTTGTCGCGCCGCAGAGCGCGCTGATGCTGGCGCTGTTCGCGCGGGTGTCGCCCGGGGACGCGTCGCGCGTGCTCTCGGCGCTGGCGCTGGGACAGAACGACGACGTGTGCGCGCCGCTGGTGAAGTGCCTGCGCAGTGCCTACATGGCGGCAATGATGCTGCAGCGGATGCACCCGACGGCGGCGCGGCGCGCGGGCGGGGACCACTCGTGCGTGGTGCCGCACGCGGGGCTGGCGGGGGCGCAGGAGCTCGAGGCCGTCACGGAGCTGTGCCTGGCCATCTTCGGGCACAGCGGGGTACGCATGATGCACGAGGACTCCCGGGCGTACCGGTCGATGATCCGGTACGCCGCGGCGCTGCTGTGGGACGACTGGGAGGAGCAGCTCGGGCTGATGCGGTTCACGCGCGGGACGCGGCTGGCGCTCGTGAACCAGCTGACTCAGCACTCGGAGGTGTTTTGGAACGAGGTCGCGGCGACGCGGCTCGGCGTCCCTGGGCGCGACCAGCGGTGCGTGCCTGTTCGAAACGACGCTCCCGGGTCGCCCGGGCCCGTGCCGCGCCCACCCTCGATGCGCAGACAACGCCCATGTGGGCCGCATTGCTTGCTGGTTCGTCCTGCGTACCTGGCGCGCTGGCCTCCGCGCGGACCGCCTTGCATCCACGCGACGCACAGACGCTCCCGCCGTGCTGTGGACATGGAGGGAAAGTGGCCTCATCCTTCCCGGAGCGCTGTGTTTGTGTCAATGGTGTGCAGGACAGAGATTCTCAGCACGAGCCCGTTCGCGATGTTCGGCTCCGGCGTGCTGTCCATGGGCGCGCCGGCGATGCTGCTCAGCATGGCGAAAGCGGCCATCTGGGCCGTCGAGCACGACCGACCCACGGTGAGTCCTGAAGTCCCATTTCGTTTTCAACACGACCTCATGCACGGCGCGCAGCCGCTTCTCCGCCCCCCGCCCACCTCCAGCAGGCGCTATCAGCCCGCAACCCACCTCAGTGCCCCGGCCCCGCGTCACGCGCGCCGCAGGTCACCACACGCATGGGAGCACAGATGCACCACTTGACGGCGGCGCGCCTGCTGCGACGCATCTTCGAGTTCACGCCCCCGGACATCCAGAAGATCCTCACGCGCGCCCTCGAGTCGGACATGCGCGGCCTCCTCGCGCCGCGCACCGGCATCGAGATCAACGCGAGCGCGGTCGACCCCGTAGCGCAGGCCGCCGCGAAGGAGGTGCGGCAGGTGCTCCAGCAGGCGCTCGGGCACCTCATGCGCGGCACGCACGAGCTGCACACGGCGGGGTGGGTCGCGGCGGTGGCGGCCGCGGCACCGGAGCTGGGCCTTGTGCAAAAGATCGCGCGACGCAAGGCGGTGGACATGCAGCAGGCGAAGGGGTCGGCGGAGGCGGGCGCGGGGGGCGCGTGAGTGCGCTGTTCGTGTGCGTGGCTGCGCAGGAGGAGAGTGTGGGGGTGTATTTAGTCGCAGGTGGTTGATTGTGGGGGGGTGTGCTGTAAGTGGACCCGCGGTGCTCCGCGGTCAGTGTTTCGTCGGTGAGCGGGCGTGAGCTGCGGCGGTCGAGGGCCGAAGAGGCAGGCAGCGGCTCGCAGAGAGCGTTCACGAATGGCGGGGTCGGGCTGACGGAAGGGGGGTGTTGCGCTGCGTCAGGCCGCCTGAGGCGGCACGCGCGCAGGCGGGGCCAAGGGAAGACGACGGCAGGCACAGCTGGGACGACCTAGCTGCCGTGCCCGTTGAGGTCAGACACACTGTGGGGTGACTCTGTTTCGGTAGACTTTGAGAGTCTTCCTGGTCCGTGGCAGTCTGCATCGCTGTGGTTCCGCCCTTAGAAGGAGCCACGCCGCAGCGGTTCGAGCTGTACATGCTCCAAGCAGCACGTCGAGCCGCGGGACGCGCTCAGACAGGCAGTGTTCCGGCGCTTTGTGCCACGATGGCCTCGCTGCACAAGTCGCCCGCTGGGGGCATCACAGAGCTCATTGGGAACACGCCCGTCGTCAAGCTGAAGAAGCTGTCTCCCGAGGTGGGTTGGCGCACATGCCCGAAGAGCACAAGCACGCCCGGAAGGCGTGCGCGGGTGAGCAGTTGGTTGCCTCCGCTCGACGCAGGGCCGCGAGGTGTTCGTGAAGCTCGAGAACCAGAACCCGGGCGGCAGTGTCAAAGATCGCCTCGCCCTCGGCGTGATCAAGGACGCCATCGCGAAGGGCGAGCTCAAGCCGGGGCAGACCGTCGTAGAGGCCACCTCGGGGAACACCGGAATCGGTCTTGCGCTCGTTTGCGCCGAATACGGCCACCCGCTCGTCGTCACGATGGCCGAGATCTTCTCGATCGAGCGGCGCAAGGTGCGCAGAGCCCCCAGCGCAGCCCACGGAGCGCCAACTTTGCACCGGGCACCAACCACCACCGCTTGATTCGCGTCCCGCAGCTGATGCGCGCGATGGGCGCGAAGGTCGTGCTCACCCCCGCGTACGCACGGGCCGCGGGGATGGTCGACAAGGCCACCGAGCTCGCGGAGAAGCACGGGTGGTTCCTCACGCGCCAGTTCTTCAATGATGCCAAGTACGCCCCCCGCCGCCGGCTGCCAGTCCGACGCAGAGCCCGCAACCGAGCAGGCGGACCAGCGGCCAGCAGCGCTGCGTCGGCGCGGCGTTGCGGGCCGGTGCTGACCTGCGCGCGAACTTCAGAGCCGCGTCTCTTCCTGATGTTTGTTTGTTCTTCTCCCTGCGATGGTTCCGCAGCTGGAAGTACCACTACGACACCACGGGCGTCGAGATCTGCGACATGTTCGAGAAGGACGGCCTGGACTACTTCCTCGCGGGCTGGGGCACCGGCGGCACCATCCGCGGGTGCGCCAAGCGCATCAAGGAGCGCATGCCGGCCACGAAGGTCGTGGCCTCGGAGCCCGAGAACGCCGCGCTGCTGTCGAGCGGGATCAAGTCCGAGTGGGACGGCGAGCAGCTCCGCGCGCCGCACCCGACCTTCATGCCGCACCCGCTACAGGGGTGGGTCCCGGTGCGTGCACGCCGAGGCGAGCGCTGCTTGGACGCGTGCGCGGAGCCCAGCGCTTCCGATCTGTGCGGGGCGCTCGCGGGGCGCCCCGCAAGGACCCGGACGACCGCCGGCGGCTCCGGCTGCCCGCGTTAGTTAGTTTGTTGGTTTCGTTCTGGAGACGAGAAACAGTCGTTCGCGACTCCGTGCGGCGCAGGACTTCATTCCGCCGGTGGTCGAGGGCGCGCGCTCCGAGGGCCTCATCGACATGGTCCGGACCGTCAAGGGCGCCGCCGCCATCGAGTACGCCAAGCTCCTGGCGCAGCAGGAGGGGATTTTTTCCGGCATCTCCGGGGGCGGGAACGTCGCCTGCGCCATCGAGCTGGCCAAGGCGAGCCCGCCGGGCACGCGCGTCCTGACCGTCATCCCCGACACGGGCGAGCGGTACCTGTCGACGCCGCTCTGCAGCGACATCCCCGAGGGCATGACGGACGAGGAAAAGGCGATTTCCGAGTCCACGCCGCTCGCGGTGTTTGGCAAACCGCCGCCGCCGCCCAAGCCCGCGGCGGCCGCGGCGGCCGCGGCCGCGGCGCCGGACGACCCGAGCTACGACGCGGCGGCGTTTTGCAGGGAGGCGGCGGCGTCGGCGCCGCTGGTGATATTCTCCCTCGAATGGTGCGAGTTCTGCTGGTCGGTGAAGAACTTTTTGAAGGCGGTGGGCGTCGAGTACAAGGCGGTGAACCTCGACAGCGTGGAGAACAAGCCGCACTTCAAACAGAACCGCGCGGCGCTCAAGGAGCTCGCCAACAGCGGGACGGTGCCGCAGATCTTCATCGGCGGGCAGGTCGTCGAGGGGGGCTGCACGGGGACGCTCGACAGCTACACGACGGGCGAGATGCAGGAGCGGCTGGGGAAGCTCGGCGTCGCGGTGCACAAGGTCGACGGCATCGACCCGCGCAGCTTCCTGCCGCAGTGGGCGCGGCACAAGGGGTGAGCGACGTCGGCGGTCGACTCGGCTCTTGCCCGGGGAGTTGGGGGGGCTGAGGGTTGAGTGCGGTGGGGAGGACGCAGCCGGGCTGGCCGAGGTGGAGCTGCGGTGCAGCGGGCGCCCGGAGGATAGAGGTTGCGGATCTCGGTAGCGCGCGGGCGTTGCGAGCCGCGTGCCTCTGTTACGCTGATCGTCTCCTGTGCGTTGGCGCAACACCTCACCGACATGGTTCAGCCTTGTTCGAGCATGCTCACACAAATGCAAAGCGGAGCAGGAACCTCCCGCCGCGCCTCGTTCGCACGACCACCACCCGGCCTGCGCAACACGCCACAGCGCAGCAAGAACAACAATAACACCCCCCCGCGCGCGGCCCCGCCCGGCCGCCGACCCGCCGCGCCCGGGCGCGCCGACCACGGCCCCGCTCACTCGGCCGTGACCAGCGCGTGCGGCTTGTCCTTGTGGTGGCTGACGTGATCCTTCTTGGATTGCACAGGGTGGCAGATGCGGCACGAGTGCACGCCGTGCTCGCAGGCCTCGGACGGGACGTGCGCGGCCTTCTTCTGCGCGTCGCGGGCGTCCGCGCGCGCCCGTTTCGAGTCCGAGTCGCGCATCATGCGCTCCTCCTTGGCCAACCTCTTCATCTCGAGCTCATGCTGCGGAGGCGGAGCGGGGTGGGTCTGCGTGTGATGGCTTGCGGTTGAGGGGTAGATGCGATTTGGCGGTCGAACGATGGGTTGGCGTCGCGCTCGGGCGCAGGCGGAGCGGGCAGTGGTGCGCTGACGCACGCGCACCGGGCCGCGCGGGGTCACGGCGCGGCTCGCGTGGAAAGCGTCGCGCGGAGATGCAAAGGAGCGTTGGTGTCCGGAACAAGGCTCGCGGCGCGAGTGGTGCGCGGTCGAGGAAGCAGCACGCATCACTGCCTCGGGCGCAACACCAGTCGCGCAAACCGCTCGCTCACGGGCGCGCGCGACGCGGGACTCCCGCGACAGCGACGTAGATGTCGTGAAATGACAGGCGCGCCGGCCAATCTACGGCGCGAGCGGCGGTGCGGCGCCGGGACGCTGTCCGGACGTGTCCGTGGCGGTTGAGACGGGAGCGCGTGCAGCGCGCGGGGCACGGCCGCACCTGCTTCTTCTCCTCCTTCTTCGCGGCGCGCTCCTCCTTCGCCAGCTCCTTCCGCAGCTTCTCGCCGTCCTTGTCCTTGTGGGAGCCTGCGGCGCGGCGCGGTGAGGACATCGCAACGCAGATGATGAGCACACGCAACCGAACGCACGAGACGTCGACGACGTGGGCGCGCTCGCGTCCCGCGGTGCGCGCACGCGCCCAGGCACGCGACGCGGCGTGCATCGCGGGACGGCACGCGGAGCAGGCGGCGTGTTGGCAGGCGCACACGTACCAGCCAGGTTGTGCGGGTTCTTGTCCATGTTTGGTCTTCCTCTCGTGAACGGTCGGATGTTTCTTGCCGGGACACGCGCCTGGGAGCCGCCTCGTCGCCGTGCGCGCCGTTTGCCCGCTTGCGTGGCCCGTGGGAGAGTCCAGAGGTATGAAGATGTCGCTCCTGGCTCTCAATGCGACGCGCAACGTGACCCCGACGACGCACAGCTGCAGTCCAGCCCGGCGTTACGCAGGGCTCGCGCGAGACGACGACCAGCGCGCCCCGCCGAAGGGGTCGCACGTGCCCTGCGCGAGAGGGACCAGCAGGCAAATCGCGCCCGCTGCGTGCATCGACGGGCTGTCTACCGGCGTGTAGGATCCTCTCTAGATATTGTGCCCATCTTAAGGGACACGGTGCGCGGGAAGTGCTTGAGCGCGGGGTTTCGGGCTGCTCACTGCTGCCTACCTAGGACGCGAACTGCTACACGTTCCTCGCGCAGCACAGATCGTCTCGAAGCGTCCAAAGGTGCTCAGCGAGTTGGCCATCACGGCCGTCGCGGGGTTCCTGCACAACACGCCCCCTGACTCAGCAGCGGGACCCCACATCGCACCAGACGTTTCTGCGACGCGCAGCCATGCACGACGACGACCGCACGAGGGACCAGCTGCCGTCCTTCCGCAAGGTCGACCCCGGCTCGCGCGCGTACACCATGGACGAGGTCCGGAAGCACGCCACGAAGGACGACGCCTGGATCGTGGTGCACAACAAGGTGCGTGTGCGCCCGGACATCGACGGACATCGACGCCGCGCCCGCTGCGCCGCCAGGGCCGTGCCTTGCGCTCCTCCCTGGGCCGGGGACGGCGGGGGCGTCCGTCGGTCAGACAGACAGACGGTCTTGCGTGCAGGTGTACAATATCACGGATTTCATACTGCACCATCCGGGCTGGAAGCACGGCGGCCAGGCGAGCACGATCCAGTCCATCCTCGGGGGCCTGGGTCGCGACTGCACCGACGACTTCGTCGCGATCCACTCCCCCAACGCCTGGAGGCAGCTGCCCGACTACTACATCGGGGACCTGATTCAGGACAGTACTGCCCCCGCGGGGGGGTAGTGGAGGAGCCGGGGAGCGGGAGTTGCGCCAGGGGAAGAGCAGAGCTCGCTCGGAGGGAGACGCGCTTCGTCCAGGACGATTCGCATCGGAGCGACGCTGAAGCGGCGGGTTGCCGGTGGCGCAGCGGGGCGGGGCGCTGCGCTGCGAGACAGCGTCGATCGTGCTTGCACGTACTCCCCGCGAGGAGCAACGGAGGTGCTGCGAGCTCCACCGCACCGTTCGAGCCCAAGGGCATCATGCAGGCGACTGCACAGAGACATGATGCTATAGTTCTTCGCTGACCTACAAGCACCCTCACCGCGAGGACGCTTGAGCGACCGAAATGGTACGGCAGGCGAGACTCACACAGCAGACAGGGTAGACAATGTGAGCAGTCATGCATGTCGTACACACACCTGCACGACGGTGAGACAATGCTGTTGTTATCGATGACGTCTGCGTAGCACCGGCTGTCGGGGCCAACGCGGACGCCTGTGACGCTTTCGAGCGGATCCGATCGCAAAATAATTTACAGAATCAGAAGCGCGGCGACGAGCGGCCCGCGCCCGCTCCCGTCAGTCCGCGAGCCGCAGCTTCCTGGCGAGCTCGGACCGCAGCTCGGACGGGTCCCGCGCGGCCTCGCCGTTGTACAGCCGCTCGAGGCGCTCGCGCATCACCGCGCGCCCCTCCGCGCCGGCGTACTTCTTGGTCTGAGTCAGCGGAGTCAGGTACTTGGCCTCCATCTTCGCCTCCGTCTTCCGCCGCTTCTCCTCGCACCGCTCCGCCAGCTCCCGCAGCGCCTGCAGCCACCGACAACGACCCGCGCACGTCGGGCGACACCCAACACAAAACCAGCACTTTCAAGCACACTTCCTGTGTCTCCATCTCTCTGCAACGCAACCCGTGCGAGATCCGGCTCCGCTCCCGCGCGTCCGCGCACCGCCGCGCACACCCCGGGGGGTGCGTGCACCGCCGCGCACCTGCGTCTGCTGCTCGTCGGTGCGCTGCGGCAGCGGCACCAGGACCTCCTCCCACTTCCCCGTGTTCGGGTTCGGCCGGTACTGCAGCCGCCCGGACACCGGCCGCCGCGGCGCCTTCTTCGGCGGCACCTCGGTCAGGCGCTCGATCATCTCCTCCTGCTCGTTGCGCGTGAGGCGCCGCCGCTGCCCGCCCCACTCCGGCGGCAGCCGAATGAGCCCGTTCTCGTCGCGGTCCGACGTCGTGATGTCCAGCCCGGCCGCCTCCGCGGCCTTGAGCGCCGCCTGCTGCGCCGCGGCGGCCACGTCAGGCTCTGCGTCAATCAGCTCCATCGCCCTGCGCGCAGCGCGCTCGGCGTCCTTCCTGGCCCGCGCGATCACCATCGCCTCGTCGATCTCCTTCCGAATGACCTCGGCGTCGCCGTTCGCGGCGCGCAGCCGCGTGAGCAGCTGCTTGGACGGCAACGTTGACGCGTACGCCTCGCCGCCCTCCGCGCCGAGGCGCGCCTCCATGGCCGTCTTCGACAGGCGGGTCACCGAGGCCCGCAGCTGCTTAGGCGTGAGCACGACGGCCCGCTTGCGCATCTCACGCTGCGTGACGATCTCACGGTATATGCCGCCCACGGTGATGTCGCGCTCGGGCCGCGACGGCCTCCCGGCGCCCGCGGGGGCCGTCTTGGGGCGAGCGCTCTTCTTGCCCTTCTTCTTCTTCTTCCCCTTCTTGCCTGCGCCGGGGGAGCCGCCGTCGGCGGACCGCGTGGCGTCACGCGACGTCGCACTGTGCGGCGCCCTGCTGCCCGCTGTCCCGGGCAGCGTGCGCTGCTTGTCCTCGTCACGCGTCTCCCACGGACCCTCCGCGGGCTTCCCGTCCACCTCGTCCGACGTCATCGTCGAGAATCGCCCTCAGCGGCCCTCCTGCGGCGGTGCGACGGAAGCAGACATGGTGCTCAGCACGCGGAGCACGGCGGCCGGGCGGGACGTTCTTGCGTCCCAAGCAGATCGAAGCCATGAGTTCTTTCGCGTCGGCGCCGCGACGGCCCCCCGCGGGGCCAGCAGGGTCGTCGAGGTGCGATCTGATCGTCAGCCCCCACCTGGGCGACGCCGGGCACCCCGCGGCCGCGTTTCGGGGCCCATCAAGCCGCGAAGCGAGCCGCAGCAACTCGAACAACCGCGAGACGTATGTGTCAACCCTCGTGAGGGGCGCGGGCTCCGTCCGAGGGACAAAAACAACATGCGGCACACCTCCGAGGTCCGTGGGGGTAGGTGCCGCCTTCTGCGCGCCGTACCTGCGAAAATGCCACCTCTTCCTCCCCTGATCGTGCGTGGCTCGGCCCCTCGCGCCTTCTGGTCGCGGCCACAGGTGTGCTAGGATGCTGCAGTTCTGCGTGCGAGCGGGCGCTGAGCCGATGGGCCCCAGCCCGCCCTTCGATGCCAGAACAAATCCCCTGGACGCCCAGCTGCAGCTGACGTGCCGGACACTGCGCACCGCTGGCCAGGGGGGCCGGAGCCCTCCTCGACGAGCGATACAGCCACGAGTGAGCGCCCGCGCTGCGCCCACCGTGCTTCAAGCACTCCCTCTCCCGACAGGCTCGAATATCTCGTGCCCAAAGGTGCGAAAGTAGCCGCGCGGGCGCCCTCGCGAGCCCCCATCACGCCGCAGGCGCCCTGAGACCTTCTCGGGAGACCAAACCTCGGTGACCGACCGCCTGTTGTGCACACCCCCCCTCACGCCGCGCCGCCTTGGGCGCACCGCTCGGCGCGGTTTGGCCCAGATTGTGCATCCGCGTCGCCCTGCACTTCCACGGTCGCGCCAGGAGCCGCAGTCGCGCAGTGCATCTGGTGGGGCAGCAGGTGACCGGCCTGCGGGCCAGGGCGGCTGCACGAGGCGCTTGGGAATGGACAGGTTCCAGCGCATCAATGAGCTGCTCAGCGGGGCAGAAGCGCCGGTCCCGGGCGCGCAGCTGGACGCGGGCCCCAAGGATGGGGGCGCGGCGCACGAAATGGGCGACGGTGACGCGCGCCGGGGCTCCGGAGGCGCAGACGAAGGGCCCGGAACGCCTTCCGAGCGCTGGATAGTGCGGCACAAGATCACAGCCGGAGACACCATCGCCGGTGCGCGCCCCGCTCCCCAAGCGAGGCACTCGCAGCAGCTTCACGCGCCAAGCGCGCTGCTCGCGACTCCCCTCGACCCCGCGCTCCGGGGACCGAGCCAAACTGCCCTGCACCGCGCGCTCGTGCGCGGGGCCGTCGTCTACCGCCCGCACAGCGCCGAACGGCAGCGCTTCCTGTGCGCTTGTGCGAGCGTCGTGCGCCGAGCCCGTTGCCTCGCGCCCCGCCACGTCCCGCGCAGGCCTCGCTGTGCGCTACGACTGCTCGGTCAACCACATCAAGCGGATAAATGGGCTCTTCTGCGACCGCTGCCTAGGTGCGCTCCTCTGCGGCCAAGTCGTGCCGCGCCGCGCAGCGCACAGGCGCCCCGAAGCCGCCTCGCGCCGAGCGCACGCTGCGGGATTCCACCCCGCACCGCTCCGTCGGTTTGCGAGGCACCCCACGTCGCGGCCCGCGCCCGCCGCGGCCCTCTGTGTGCCTTGCCTCGGGCCTGACGGCGCTCGCCCGCCGTCTCCGCCGCGCACGCAGGAATCAAGTCCTTCCTCTTCATTCCCACGCCATCGTGTCCGCCCGAGATCACGCGCGTCCCCAACCTGCGCGCCCTGCGGCGCGCTCTCGAGCGGCGCGACCCTGCGAGCCCTCTCCTGGCGGACCTGCCCACCGCTGGGACGTCCCGCGGCGCCAGCGCAGGGCTCACGGGCAGCGACGGCCGCACCGCGCCCATGAGCCCGCACGCCCCGCCCTTCGAGGCGTACATGGGCAATGCCGCCGCCGCCGCCGCTGCGAGCGGCAGCGGACACGTCATGCCGCTGATTTCCGACGAGCCGACCCTGGTGCGTCCCTCACCACCCCGCGCACGCCCGCGACCGCACCGCCGCCGTTGCCGCGCCGGCACCGCAACATGTGTGCATCACATGCATTGACTCTTGTCCGGTCGCGACGCGGCCGCCGCGACGCTCCCTCGCGCGCAGGTGCGGTCCGGCGGCGGCACGCGGCAGCCGGAGCTCGAGCTCATCGCGCAGCGGACGGTGGCGGCGCAGACGGAGCGCGAACTGCAGCAGCTGTCGTCGTACCTGCCGGGGGGTTCTTGCAGCGACGGGCTGCGCGCCGTGATCGGGCAGTGGGCGGGCGTCGGCGCCGCGCCGGGCCCGGGGGGGGGTTCCGGCCAGGAGTTCGACGACCCATTACTCCCCCCCGCGCCTGTCAGGGTCGGGCAGGGCGGCCCGCAGGCGCCCCCGCGGATCTGGTCGGGCGGCGGCGCGTCGGAGGCGGGGTTCCGGCGGTCGCGGAGCCAGGCGACGCTGCGCGGGATGGGATCGAAGCTGGTGTCGGCTGCTGCGGGGTGGGCGTCGGGCCTCGTGTCGGGGACGGGCGCGCCCGGGGGTGTGCGCGGGGCGCGGCACTCGCGCGGGACGGGGTCGTCTGGGAGCATCAGGGGCGGCGCGTTCGCGCCGCTTGCGGCTGCTAGGGACAAGGACACAAAGCACGATTGATGATCCTCAAATGACAGTTGATTATATATATCTGATGTTGATTAGATGTCGCATAGCTTCTGTGAAGCACAGCTCTCAGCAGAGCGAACGTGTCTGATGAGCGTCATAGAGAAAGGACGAAGAAACGATCGACGACAGCGGTGGAGTTTTCACGGCATGCGCGTGCCATGGTGCTGCGAGCTTGGTATCGAGGAATGCCGCGGGCTGAGTGAGTTCCCTGCTCGCGCGGCGGCCCTGGCAGCGCCATGCGCTGTTGTATTCTATCCACGACGTGAACACGATCGAGGAGTTCGCTGCGCGCCAGCAGCGCAGCGCACCAACAAGTTTCAGTGCCAGGCTGTGCGGAGCGTCCGCGCGGCGGCCCCTCGCGCTCGGCGATCGTGTCAGATCGCGGCCGCGACCGGCATACACCCGCATCGAGCACGCCCAGACGGCCCCGGGGCCAGGAAGCTCCACGCCCAGGTGGTGGCGTCGCATCCGCCAGCGCGTCACATGCGGTCCGTCAAATTAATATACCCCTTCCCGGACCCCTCCTTCTTCTCCTCGATCCCCGGCGCCCGGGCGTCCTCCGCCCCCTCTGGCCGCCACGCAGAAGACACCCCCCCCATCGCCTTTTGTTTCCGCGCCTCGTCCGCCGCGGCGGCCGCCGCCGCCGCCGCCGCCTCCGCCGTGGGCGACGGCACCGCGCCGTCGCAGCCGTCGTCCGCCCCGGACGGCGCCGCGGGGCGCCGCGCGACGTCAGCTGACTCAGGGGGCTTATTGACCTCCAGCTCGAATACCGGGTCGAAGATCATGCGCCCGCCCATGAGGAAGAGGCCTGCGGGGCGCGGGGAGGCGGGCCGGAGACGCGGGGATTCGAGAAATGCCGTCTGTGGATGGCTGCTTCGCCAGAGTCTATCCCGGGGCCCACCGCACGGCGCTGGCGACGTGTTCGACGTAAACAGCGGCGCGGAGGACCCACCGGTGAGCTGGAGAAGCACGGGCGATCGTGCGACGTTGCGGGCGCGGCCCAACAAACAGCCAGCGAGGGTTGGTTCACGGAAAGGCGAAAATGACGCGTGTGTATGTATGTGTGTATGTATGTGGAGGAATGGACGCACCGACTCCGTTCGCCCCGAAGATGCACGTCATGAGGTACGCGAGGCCGACGACGATCGTCTTGATGGTGATCGCGATCTGCTGGACGGTCTCCTGGTCGGAGATCAGCGACGGCTGCTTGGTCATGAACTCGTCCAGTCTAACTGAGACCTGCCACAGCACCGCCGACACAGCGAGGCAGAACACGGCCGTCACCAGCGCCTGCTGCCCTGCGGGGAGCGAGGGGCGGCCGCGGCACGCCGGTGAGGCAGCGCACGGACAGGCGCGGCGAAGAGGGTGCCGGTCGGGGCCGCGTGCGCACCTGTGATGGGCTTGTCGCGCGGCGCGGACGCCTCCGAGTCTGGGTCGAAGTCCGGGTCGCTGCGCGAGGCGATCCGCGTCGACGTCGCGAACTTGGCCCGCTTCGAGAAGAGACGTACAAAGAAGAAGGCGACCAGGCAAAAGTAGCCCACGCCGCCGAAGACCTTGACGAAGTTGCCCTTCTCGGCCTGGTAGGTCACCGTCTCGACCGTGTCGGCGACCGCCGGGTCCGCGAGCAGCGCGAAAAGGGCGGCCGTGGGCGCTGCGAGGCCCGCCAGCGGAACGTCATCCTGTCCCGTGGGCTCCCGGGACCATGTGATGGCCGTTTGCCGCCGCCTCGCGCCACATAGGGTGCACGGCGCGCGCTGGGTCGCGCGAAGCAGGCGGTTGAGCCCTGGGGGAGGCCGCACGGCGAGCGCTGAGACGTGCACAGCCATCTGCGCGTCCTTCGTGGACACAGCCGCGCTGTCGACCCGCGCGTCGTAGCCTTGAGACGCTGAATGTACCCCGAGGAGCGGGAAACTTTGTCGCACCACGCCCGCGCCGCACCGCACGCCTCCCTTGCTGCTGCTCGGCTGCTCTTCACGCCCTCCTGAAGCCACACCGCGCGTTGAATCAAGTCCCGACACTGCGCCACCGGCATCAGCACTCCTCCGCCAGCGTCCCGCGCCCGCACATTCACATCACGCGGCCTCACCAGCCGTCCACGCCCCCCCTTACTCAGCACCCGCCCTCACGTTGCCCCGGATCTCCCAGCCCAGCCCGTCGCGCCCCCGCTCTTCGGCGCCCAGGGGCAGCCCGCCCCCGCACTAGCGCAGCGCCCTCACCGTTGCCGCGACAACCCCCGATCGAACCGCCCCTCGCGGTGTTTCCCTCTGCTCCCACCAGAAGCCTCTAGGACGCGCTGCTGCCCCGCTCGGGCGCCGGCTGCGCGAACCCACCGACGTCGCGCGCGCACAAGGCCTTCGTCGAGGTGGTCGGGAAGTAGTTCTGGCATCTGAAAGATGATTGACGCGCTGCAGAGTCGCCCGCCGCGCGGGGATCCTCGGCGCCTGGCGCGCTTCCCGACGTTTTCCGGCCCCACGCGGACGGCCGGCCTGGGCGGCCTGACGATGGAGGAGATCGCCCGCATGCCGTTCGACGACCTCAGCGCCCGGGCGGCGCGGCCACCGCCCAGCGCCTCGCCGCAGCTGCCACTGCGCGCCCCGACAGGGCCCGTGGACGCACTCGACGCGCTGATTGGCGGGAGCCCACGCGCGACAGACTACAGGAGGCTCCAGTCGTTGCCTGCGCGGCCGGAGCGCGTGAGCAGGCTGCGCGGAAGGAGCGAGAATCACGACCTGTTCTTGGCTCACGCCGTCCGGCCGCCGTCGCCGCCCGACGCGCTCGCGCGCGCTGTTGCGGCGTCCATGCTGGAGTCACGACGACTCCCGGACCAGAGATTCGCGGAATCAGTGCTCGGAACGCCTTCACGAACGCTGCGAGCACAACCTTCACCGTCGTCGGCGCGCCCGCAAACGGGGCTGTCTTACGAGGAGATGCTCCGCCTGGACCAGGACAACGTCAAGATCGGCATCAAGGAGTCGGCGTTCGCGCGGCTCGAGCGCGTACCAGTCAGGTACGGCCCCCGAACCTCTCGTGACCTACGCAACGTGAGACGCCGCCGCCCGCGCGGGACACGCTCGAAAAGCCGTACCTCGCGGCGCGATGCCCCCGTCAGTTCAAAGGCCGTCGCAGCGCAGTGTCTCCGTGCAAGGTCCCGCCACGCGCGCCGCCCTGGGCCACGGCTGCTGCGCCATGACACGCAATGCTCGCTCTCTGCGACGCCTCTCACCGCGTGCGCGGCGTGCGCGGCCTCCCGCAGGCGGACGGGCGCGCTGAAGTGCGCGGTGTGCATGGAGGACGTCCAGCGCGGCGAGCGCGCCCTGCGGCTCCCGTGCTGCCACGCCTTCTGCGAGGAGTGCATCCGCCCGTGGCTCCGGGAGAATCGCACGTGCCCGACGTGCCGCTGGGAGTTCCCGGCCGCGGACTGCACGCGCGTGAGCTGAGGCACCGGGCCACGCAGGAGGCGACAGAAGCACATGTCCAGCCGGTCGCGCGCTTGGGGCGACGGGTCATCCGCACGATCACGCGGGCGGTACGGGCGGGCAGACGTGGCCGCACGGACGCGCGAGCCGTTTCGGCTGCGCAGGCAGACATGCGCGATCATCACCATCACTATCATCATTTTTCCAATACTCACTATCATGATTTTTCAGACATACGGACGAGAGAGAAAGAGAGCACGCCGTGAAGCGCGCCGCTGCCGAGTCCTTTACATTCCCGGCCGTGATCCGCCCCTATGGCACAGCCCACGTAGACCCGCATCACTCCCCGCCACCCGCAACGTGACATTCGATTTTTTACACAACCTAACACCCCCCCCCCACCGTCCGCCCCCACGCCGGGCGCGCGCGCGCGCGGAACTGTCCACACGCCGAGCCCCCCAGCGCACCCACCACCGAACTCCGACCCCCGCCTCGGCGGCGGGCCGTCACAGCCACAAAACATCACATATGTTTTCCCGCCTTCTCACGAACGACTGTGATCCTGCATCTGCACTTCCACCGCGCGCCCCCGCGCCCGCGTCCCCCGCGTCCGCCCTAGTCGTACAAGCCGTCCTCGACCCAGCAGTCGACCAGAAACTCTACCATCTCCGGCAACGGCACCGGGCGCGGGAACGGGCGCGAACTCAACAGCAGCCCCTCGTACGTCGCGTCGCTCGGCAGCACCGGCCGTGGCGCCGACTGCTTCCGGTACCCCTGCGGCGCGCGTGCGTGGCGGGCGCCGACCGTTGGCGGGCAGGGTGCGAGGCGACGTAGAAGGGGTCGCGGCGCTGCGTACCTCTGGGCGCTTGGTCCACTCCGCGCGGATCGCCTCCCACTGCGAGAGACCGTGCGTGGCCGCCGGCTCAGCCGCACCGCTGCCCTCGCCCCCGCCGCTGGGCGGCATGTTCCCTGTACCCTGCAGGCGCACGGGGCGGTGGGCGCGGGGTTGAGTGAGCGGGTTCGCGGCTGCTCCATGGAGCGAGTGGTCGCGGTGCGGCGTCGGAAGCTCGGTCCGCGCCGTGCGGGGCGACGCATGGCGCGCGGGCTCAGCGCTGGAACGAACGGGAGCTCGCGCGCCGCCGTGCGCGACCCTCAGAGCAGCTAGCGTGGAGTCGAGAGTGTATTGGAAGTATGGCGTCAATATCGGCCGCACGTCGACGCCTTTGGGCGCGCTCGCCGCGCCCAGGCGGCCTCGAGGCGTGAACCGCAGCAGCTCGACGTTGCGTCGCTGCGCCGCCCTACCGGGACGTGTATCTCCCACGAAACCGCACGTGCACGATCGCCAGGAGCGTTTCCCGTCCTCTGGCCACGTTTCCGGGGCTGCAGCTGTCTGCACGCGTGCATAGCGCCTGCCTCAGGGCCAGGTCATATTTCTCGGCTCCGGCGCGGGGCGCTCACCCCGGCTCCCGTGGCTCCCTCCCCGTCGCCGAACTCTCTCTGCTGCGCGTGCACCGCGGGTGACACCGCGTCCATCCGCGCCTGGAACGCACCGAACGGCGCGCTGTTGCCTCCAAGTGTTCTGCTCTCGGGCCGCGCCCCGCGCCCGCCGCCCACCGCACGCAAGGATCTTCCCGCCCGCTGCACGCACGACGCTGCTCGCAGCCGGTGCATCGCGAATGTGCCCCGCTCCGCCACCGCCGCCCCCCCTTTCCGCACGAGACGAGCGCTGCTCCGAGCAGCTCGCCCACGGCCCCCAGACACCCCGCCACGTGCGGCCGCACACAGAGTAGTAATTGACCACCCGCGCACGAAACGAAATGCGGGTGTGCTATCGTCCTGATCAAGGCGTCAACACCATCGTTCCCCGATTTAACGTTCACACCGCTCATCGAGTTGCCACCGCGGGCTCCACGCCGCCCGGGGCGCCGTCACCGCTGCTGCGCGAGCCCCGCGCGGTACGCGTAGCCGTCCCGGGACAGCACCTTCGTCGCCTTCGCCTTCACGTCGCCCTCCCGCGCCCCCGCAACGTCAACGTCCTCGCTGCCAGTGTGCCGCCTGCTGCCGCCCGCGGCCGACCCGCGCGACCCGGGCGCGAGCGGCGGCCGCGCGCGCTGTCCGCCGGAGCCGACGCCGCCGACGAGGCTGTCGCCGCGGCCGCCTGCGTCAGCAACGCTGCTGGTCAGCCACTCCTCAATACGCCCCCCCGACGTGTGCGTGCTGACGTCGGCGTGCGCCGGCGCGGGCGCGATCTCCGCGGGGGTCGAGAGCGACGTGTTGAGCGCGCCTTGACGGGCCTGCTGCTTGGCGGGGGACTCGGCGCGGACCCCCCCGGCGGCGTCGCGCGTGGACGAGCCCTGTGCGCTGGCAGCGGGGTCGGCCGTCGCGCGGCTCTGCATGTCGGTGCGCACGTTGCTCGCATACGTCGAGCGCGGCGGACCGCGCTGCGAGAGCGGCACCACCGTCCACGAGACCCGCCGATCGTGACCTGCACACACACGACGACAACGAAACTCAGGAATTCCACGACAAGCAACGAATTCATATCCTCGCGAGCACCAGACCGACCGAGCGCGGCAACAGAACGACCGCTGTGCGAGCGCGAAGGACGTCCTGTATGCATAACGCGCGCTGCGACAGCAAGCGCCTCACCTTTGCCGTCCCGCGTCCGCGCGGTGCCGTGGTTCGTGATGTCCTGGCTCCCGAACACCTGGTCCGGCCGCGCGTGCGCGAACCCCCCGCGGCCGGGCGACACGTTCACGCCCGTGCCCGGGGAAAACGACATGCGCTGCTTCAGGCAGAACAGCCGCCACTCCGAGAACGCCTGGTACAGCAGCAGGTGCTTCCGCGCGCCGATCTTCGACTCCGCGAACGCCCGCGCCGCCTTGTGCACCTTGCCGTCCAGCAGCCCCATCCGGCGCTGCGTCTCGTCGCGGTAGCGTTGCAGCAGGATCACGAGGCGCGCGTTCTCGGCCTGCTGCTCCTCGAGCTTCCGCTGCATCCGGATCAGCTGGTTCGCGAGCACCGCGTTCCCGGCCGCCGCCTTCCCCGGCGTCCCCGCCGCCGACCGCGCCGCGCCGCCCTCCCGCTGCGGAGTGACGGCGCTGCGGCCGTCCGCCGACCCGGCGCGCGCCCGCAGCGCCTGCACGCGCCACGCGGCGAACACCAAGTACGCCAGCGCTTTCCCGCGCAGCTCCTGCCCCAGCGGCCCGCCCGGCCCCTCCGCGTTCGACTCTGGCTGCAACGCGTCGAGCGACTCCACGCTGGCGATGCTGCGACGCGTGCGCCCGCGCTGCAGCGGCGCGGTGCGCGCGGCCCGCGCCTGTCGCGCCCAGGCGTGCAGCACGCGGTACAGCTTCCCCCGCCGCGTCTGCTGCGCCAGGAGGTGCTCGTGCCACAGCGCGCGCTGACGCGACTCCAGCACCGACTTCCACGCCCCGAAGCACCGCCGGAGCAGCGCGAGCTCGGCGCGCGTCTGCAGCGACTGCCAGCGCCGCCGCCAGCTCCCCGGGTCCCCCGCCTGGGCGTGCCACGTCAGGAGGACGGACCGCATCATGCCGGTTTCGCGCGCGTCCGCCCGGGCCTCCGCGGCCTCGCGCGCCACCGCGGCCGCCTCCGTGATGTCGCTCCACGCGAGCAGCACCGCGCTCGCGCGCCGCCGCGCCGCCGCGTCGCTGCTCGCCCGCAGCCGCCTCCGCAGCGCCGTGCGGCGCTCGGCGCCGCCGCCCACGCGGCAAAGGCCCGCCGCATCACGCCCTCCTGCCGCATCCGCGTCGCCGCAGCCCGCTGCTGCACGTACGCGCGCCACGCGCGCAGCGCCCGCGCGCCCCCGCGCCGCTCCCGCCGCTCCGCCAGCACCCCCGCCTGCCGACTCAGCTGCCGCGTATGCTGCACCGCGAAGGCCCACGCGTGCAGCGCGCGCTGCCGCGACTGCCGCGCCACCAGCGTCGCGATTCTCTCGTTCAGTTGCCGCACCTGCTGCGCCCCCGCGTTCTCCCGGGCCTCGCGCAGCTTCTCCTGTACCCGCTCCGCCTTGCTTTCGCGCGCAAACATCTGCCAGCGAAACAGCGCGGCGCGCAGCGTCCGCGCGTTGCGCATCGCGCCGAGCGCGCCGCAGATGCGCTCCGCGAGCGCCCACGTGCGGTCCGTCTCGCTCCGGTGCGAGTGCTTGAGCCCCTCCACAAACGACGCGTGCGCCGACTCGGCGCGGCCGATGGCCTCCTTCGCGGAGGTCTCCGCGGAGCGCAGCAGCGCGGAGTGGCGCTCCTCGAGCTTCTGGAGCGCGGCGCGGTGCTCGGCGTCGCGCTGCGAGAGGTCGCGCGCGTGCCGCACGGCGGCGTCGTTGGCCTCGCGCTGCTCCTGGCGAAGGCGCTGCTCGAGCGCGGCGTACTCGGCGTCGTGGCGCTTGCGCGCCTCCACGAGGCGCTGCTCCGCGCGGAGGACCTCGCGCTCGAAGACGCGCATCGAGCGGATGATGGCCTGGCGGATGTGCTGGTCCTGCGGGCAACGGGGGGCGGCGCCGCGAGGGCGTGAGAGGTGCGCCGGTACGCGGGGAACGTGGGATGTAATTTTGGGATTTGGGCGTGTGGGTGCGCGGGCGGAGGTGGCGGGCCGCGGCGTGCCCGGGAGCGGAGCAGCTTGCATCGTGGTGTGCAAGAGCCGTCGCCGGGTCGCTGCGGGCGTCGCCGAAGTTGGCGGGCCAGGCGGCGCGGCGAAAAAAATCGAATTCGCGGTTTCTGCTCTCGTCTGCTGCGCGGGCGCGACGCGTCGCCCTCAGCCGAGCGCGCACGGCAAGCCCCACCTGCTGTCGCGAACCCGTCGAGATCCGCACCCCCGGCAGCGTGCCGTACGACGCCGCCGCGCGCCGGTCGAACGAGCGCGCAAACCAGTCGCCCTCCTCCGCTCCAAGCGTCACCATCGACGCTGACGTCGGATTCAACGCCCACGCGGGCGACACCCCCCCCGGGCCCGCACGGGACTGCGGCCCGAGCTCCGACGCCGCCCGCAGACCCGCAATCAACGACGCGTGCTCGGGCTCGCGCGGGGTGTGCCCCACGGAGCCGGCCTGCCCTGCCCCGTGATCTATTGATTGTGGCACCGGCGTGCTCTGCTCCAGCGCGGCGCGTATCGTGCTCAGGGCCTTCTGCACCGAGTCGAGCGAGGGCGACTCCGCCGCCGGCACGCCCGGCATCGGCGACGGCGCCGGCGACGGCGGTTCCGGCGCCGCTGCAGGCGACGGCGCATCACTGCTGCCCGCCACACTCGACGCCGAAGACGTTTCGCTCGCCGTGCCGTCGCGCGGCTGGTGCACCGATCCGAACGGCTCCTTGCGGCCCGAAGACGACGCCCCGGACGACGCTGCTCCGTCCTGCGAGCCCGCAACACTGTCCTGCGGCGCCGTCGCCGTCGTCGCTCGCGCCGCGGCCCCCGCGTCCCCGAGGGCCTCGCACAGCACGTCACGGATGAACGACGCGACGTTGCTGGCCTCTCCGTCCGGCTGCGCCGCCCCTGGCAGGAACAGCCGCGCTGCCTGCGCGTGCCCTGCCTCCTCTGCATCCCCCCCGCTGCTGCTCGCCGAATCGTCCCCCTGCGGCCGCCCCGGCGTGAATAGCTGCGAGTTCGACGCCGCAGCGAGCGCCTCGAGGCCCTCGGGCGGCCCGCGCGGCGCCGGGGCGTCCGCGCCGTGAGCCGTCGTCGGCGCGGGGGCGACGGGCGACCCGAGCAGCACGCTGCTCGACACCAGCTCCCGCGAGGACGCCTCAGAGCGCGGCGTCGCGTCCGCGGCGGCCCCGCCGCCCCCCGCGGCCCCCCGCGGCAGCGCGCGCGACGAGCTGTCCATCTCCATCTCCTCAGACGACACTGAGTCAGTGTCAGTCAGACCGGCCACGCCGGACGCGACGGCGGTGTGCACGCCGTCCAGGGCGCCCCAGGCTGCGTCGCGGCCGCCGGCGGGGGCGTCGCTGCTGTGCTGCGCGTCCGCCGGTGCGCCCACGTGTACCGCGCGCGACGTGGACGGTATCGCCTCGCTGTCGGCCGCGTCTGTCCCGGCCAGGGCGGCGCCGTGGTCGCGGTGCGCTGCGGCGGCGTCGCGCTGCGCGGCCGGGGCGTGCGCGGGCGCTGCTTGCAGCGCCGAGGGCGCAGCGGGGCCGCCCGGCGTGAAGGGCGCGGCTTCCGCGTTGAGCTCCGGGCTCCTTGGGGACGTGTGAGCTTCGGGAGCGACGCCGGGGGCGACGCGCGGCGAGGACGCGGCGCCGGCGCCGCGTTGCGGAGGTCCGTGTGCTTGCGACGAGGCTGCCGAAGAGCCGCGTGGCCCATCGCTAGCTTGCTGTGCGCCCAGCGGAGGTCCGCTCCGAGACCCGACCTTGGGCGCCATGGCCCCCTGCGGGTCGAGCCTCGCTGCCTGGGATGGCTTCCTGGATCCTGCCACTCTGCCTGGCGCGCTCGCGTCGCGGGTCGCGCGGATTTCCTCGCCGTGCCCGCGACTGAACGCTCCTGCTGCACCCTGCGAGACTCACGCGGGCGCCCGAGGTCGGGTCTCGCCCGGGGGGGGTTGGAGCAGCCCGTCAGCCGTGCACGACACTCGTTCCACAACAACGACGTACGACGCGGATATCTTCGCCCGCACGCAGCGCCAACGAGATGTCGTGATCTGGGAGAACGTCCACGGTGCGCTCGTATGCGCTTCGGGGGCCGTCACAGCCAGAAAAGCAGGACAAAGATCAACGCACACCATCAACGGGTCCGTTTCGCACCGTCAGCGCTGCCTTGAGCTCGCTCAGGGCAACCTCCTTGCTCGCCGTGTCCCTTGGCTTGCCCATGGCGCGCGCTCGGCGGCGCCGGCCCCCCTGCCGCGACTCTACGCCCGTGCCAAGCTGCAGCCCAGGAGCAGCCGGGCTCCGAGCTCGAAACTCCGATCCGGGCAGGTTCACATAAGCCGCGTGTGGCCACGAGCGGTGCTCAAGTCGCGCTTGGCCCGCCGAATCGGCCGCGAGGGGCGTATTGATCCTGGCGAGTGGAGTCCCCACCTCCCCCGCGCTCTCGCCGTCTCAGCCCCGCCCCAAGGGCCCCGCCGCGCTGTACGCAGCGACACACGCTGTCCCGACAGCCCTGTTCCGTCGCGGTCTCGGAAAAGCGCGGCACGCAGCTGGAACGGCGCGTTTCATCGTTGACACACCTTCCAACGCGTCCCTCCGTTGCCGTGTTGCCCAGCCTTCTCGCACCTCTGAC
Organism: Pedinophyceae sp. YPF-701; assembly: GCA_916048055.1. Classification (NCBI taxonomy): domain Eukaryota; kingdom Viridiplantae; phylum Chlorophyta; class Pedinophyceae; species Pedinophyceae sp. YPF-701. The sequence goes on along the minus strand of CAJZHL010000001.1, from coordinate 316,450 downwards.
ACGCACCAGCAAGCCTCCAGATGTTGCGGCCGCGGCAGTCGTAGGCCCCTGCTCGCGGCGCGCGCCACAGTTGTCTCAGCAAGGGGAGCACGGGCCGTGAGGCCGCTCCTGGCATACGCGGCGGCGGCGGCGCGACGCCCCGCATAGCTGACCTCGCAGCGGCCTGGGACGTCGGCCACGGGCCGCGACAAGCGCGATGCAAGACACAAATGCAGGCCGCTTTGTCTTTGACATCATTTCCGCCGTCCTGCTGCTCGTTGCGGGCGTCGGCGGCGCCTACCTGGCGCTGTACCTCAGCAGGAAGCACCGGGACGGGTCGAAGAGCCTCGCCTTTCAGCTGGGCAACTGCCTCAGCGGCGGAGGTAGGCACCCACACGGTCCACGAGCCTGCCCGCGATTCCCCCGCCCGCAGACGACCATGCTGCGCATCCCGCAGCGTGCCCTCGTGCCACACCGTGCCCTGCCCGCCACCCCACGCTCCCCCGGACGCCCCCGGGCCCTCGTCCGACGCCCACACAGCGGCAGGCTTGCACGCGCCACCACGCCTCCCGCGGCGCCCCCGCCGGCGGCTGCCGCCGTGAGCCTGCATGTGTACGCACAAGCTCCCCGCGGCCCGCCGTTGCGGCCCCGCAGCACGCCGCGTCGTCGAGCCGCTGCCTCCCGCCCGGCACACGCCCTGCTGGCCCTGACCGCTCGCCGCCCCGTCGCCGCTCGCCCGCAGTGATGCTCGGCGCGGGCTTCTGCCATCTCCTCGGGGAGGCGGATCGCGAGATGGGGCACCGCAACTACCCCGTCCCAGAGCTCCTGGCCGCCGTGGTGCGCACACGCCCCAGCCACTGCAGCCACCCCGCCCCGCCCGGGCCCTGCTCGCCCCCAATCCGCCCCGCTCAGCGCATGCCTCCTCCACATAATGGCTGCGCGGCCCACTCCGAGCCCGCAGCGCCTCTTCCTGCGCACTCCACAGCGCCCCCCCCCCCGCCCGCTGCCTGTGCCGACGTCCGCCGCCGGCCGTGACCGCCGCAGGGCTTCCTCATCACGCTCCTGGCCGACCAGGTCGTGTCGGCGTACTCGAGCGACATGGGGAGCTGCGAGTCGCTCACGACGATTGTGCGTCGCGTGCGGCCCCCGACGCAGCCCATCCCCACGGGGCCCGACCAGGCGGCGAGCAACCCCCTCGCGATGCGCGCGATCCAGGAGGTGACGAACGGCCTCGGCGCGCAGTGCGCCCCGGATCACGACGGGCACCACAAGCGCGACTCTGGCCCCGACAGCGGCAGCGCGTCGCCGACGCATCACACCCCCCAGCACCCGCACGGGCGGCCCGCCCGCAGGGACGAGCACGCGCGCGTCGCCGGCGGATCGAGCCGCTCCTGGCACGAACAGGAGCGCGAGCAGGACCCCGGCACCAGCGGCCGCAAGGCGCCGAACGTGCCGCTGCTCCCCGTGGGCGCGCCGCGGAGCAACGCCCCGGCGTACACGTACGAGTCCGTCCCGGGCGTCGACGGCCTCGACGGCACGCGGTATCGCGCGGGCGCAGACGCGCAGGCGGCGGCGGCGAACGGCCACGCCGGGGCTGGAGCCGCGCACAAGCGCCCGCGCGGGGTCATGGCGACCGAGTCGGACTACGACACGGAGGAGACGTCGCCGCGGCCGAGCGTGAGCTTCGCGACGGCACTCATCCTCGCCGTCGCGCTCTCGATCCACTCGGTCCTCGAGGGCGCGGCGATGGGCGCGCAGCGGACCGTGGAGCAGTCGGTGGACGTGTTCATCGCGATCGTGGCGCACAAGGGCCTGGCGTCGTACGCGCTGGGGAGCAGCCTGGTCGAGAGCGGCACGCGGCTGACGCGGTTCGCGGCGGTCACGTGGTTCTTCGCGGCCGCGACCCCGCTGGGTATTTTCATGGGGTTCGTGCTCAGCGAGGTGGCGAGCACGGGGCTGAGCGCGGGGATCACGGCGCTGGCGGCGGGAACCTTTATATACGTCGCGGTGATGGAGGTCATTCCGAAGGAGCTGCGCACGCGCAAGCACAAGACCGCCAAGGTGGCCATGCTGCTCGCGGGCTTCTCGATCATGGCCGTCGTGGCGTACTGGGTGTGACGGAAGACTAGTGAGACGAAAACGATTGTTCTCCCCCCCATAGTCGAATGAGCTCCTCCTGCGTCGTCGGGCTCGTATCGCCGTGCTCGTCGGGGGTGGTCGGAAAGTTCCAGCCGAGAAGCGGTCGTGCACAGTCCCCGGTTGTCGAGAAAGGTCCCTATCGGACCAACAACCCCTCGAACCGCATCTGTTGAGGATTCATGAGCGGGTGAGGCCGCTTCCGGTCCGGTGTCGGCCGTACTCGAGCGAACGTAATTCATTTGCATCGACTCACTTCGCGAAGCCCTCGAATACGCACGCTCGACGTCGAGCTGTTGCCAACTACACACTACGACGAAAATCCCTCGCGCCCGGGGGGAAAACCCCGGCCTCGCGTGCCTCCGTCCGCAGGTCGCACTCCTGGGTGCCGATCAACGCCAGCGTGATGGACACGTTTCACCAGTACGCGAAACAGGCCGTCGCCGAGTTCGTCGGGACGGCCCTCTTCGGGTTTCTGGGTTCAACTGCCTGCTCGAGCCCGCTCGGTCCGAACCCGCGACCCCATCAACTTCCGTCGCATATCGCGCACCGAACGGGACGTGCTGAATGCCGCACAGCACGGCATCCTGCCTTCGTTGCACTTCGCCACCCAGATCACGTCGCCGGGCCCGCCGGACCGCACCTGCGCATCGACGCCACGATCGCGATGATATGACCGTCGCCCGCTCCATCCCGAGGCGGTCCACGCCGATCCTGCGTCGCGCCACCGCTCGTGCGTTTCGCGCTCAACAAGGATCCGCGCGGGCGGGGCTTAGGACGCTTGGCGTTCGATCTACCCATCGAGATCGCGCGTATCATGTCCTCGTCGTAGACCGGCCCTCCGGGCCCGGGCTGGACAACTCAACGTATTGATCCCGAGCACGTCTCGCGCCCCCGCACCAGTGCGCCACATTCCGCCGCCCCGGCTCCCCCGCCGCGCAGGAAACGGCCTGGCCCTCGCCGCGTGCACCTTCATGACGCGCGGCATCTCCGGCGGCCACCTCAACCCCTCGGTGTCCCTCGCGGCGGCCCTCACCAACAAAATGTCCTGGTCGCTGGCGTGCATCTACGCGACGATGCAGGTCGCGGGCGCCGTCGCCGGGAGCCTCCTGGTCGCGCTCGCGACGCCCGGCGTGCGCATCGGCGCCGGACCGGACCACGCCGGGCTCGCTGCGGGGTGTTACGTGCCAGCGCATGAGGCGTCGATGATCAACGTCCTGGCCAGCGAGTGGATACTGGTGCGCCACCGACCGCGCCCCGCCTCACGCCCGCGTGCTCGCTTCTGGTCTGCGCGTAACATGCCGCGTCTTGGAAGTGAGCTTCACTTTTTGCGGAGGATCCTTTTGTTCGCAGACGGGCGTGCTGGTCACGACCTGGTACGCCGTGCACCTCGGTCGCCCGGGCTTCTTCGAGGTCGGCCCGCTCGCCGTAGGGCTCGCCCTGTCCGCCGCCATGCAGGGGGCCACAACGACGGGCGGCGCCGCCAACCCCGCCCGTCTCATCGCCCCCGCGCTGGTCTTCATGTGCCCCGGCCGCAAGTTCCTCTGGGCGTACATCGCCGGCCAGCTCGCCGCGTCCGTCTGCGTCGCCGTCGGCGCGTGGTGGTGGCATGAGGCCCCCTGGAGCGACAGCGCGCGCGACACGTTCGTGTCCGATACCGACCGGTCTTTCGACGCCGTGACGGTGCGGCGCCAGATGCAACAGCGCGAGCGGGATGCTGCCGGTGCGGGCGTCACGGAGCCACTGCTGACCTCGGCCGGGCCCGGAATCAACCCCGCCTGACCTGACAGGGGGGGAGTGCATGAGCGTTGGACTGGCTGGTTCGGGGCGACCGGGCGCGTGCAGGGCAGCCTAGGAGCGGTGTCGGCTGCACGGGTGGAGGAACGTGCGCGCCGATACTTCAGCTTGTTTTAAACCCAACATTATATATTGTTCGTAATGAAAGAGAACCGTGGTGTTCTCGATCACCCTCGTCACTTCCCCCGCATGGTCAGGACATGGACAGCTGTGCCTTGCACGTATCCGCCAGACCTTCACACGCACCGCCCACGCTCACCTCACGCGCCGATCGGCGGCAGGTGCTCCTCGCGCGACGCTGCGTCCGACAGAGCGTCCATCGGCCGCAGGGAGTTGTCCGCAGTCGACGGCAGCCCCAGGTCGTCTTCGCTGAAGTCCGCCAGCAGCCCGTCGACCATCCCGTCCACGTGGAACGAGCCCTGCGAGTCCTGAGCTTCCAGAATGCCCGCGAGCTGCGCCACGGGCGGGGGACCTTCCCGCGGCCGGAACGCCGACAGCGGCCGCGAGCTCGCCACCGCGCCGAGGTCCTCGAGCAGCGCGGCCCGCAGCGCCGCCGTCTTCTGCGCCGCGCGCAGCAGCGGGTTGGCCTCGCTCTGAACGCGCGCCTGCAGCCGCAGCGGCCGCGACAGCATCGCGGGGCCGCGCGGCGCCGCCCCGTGCGGCGCCCGGCGCGCCGCGGACGCGGCCGCGACGTGCCCGGACGTCTCGAGCTTCAACGACGCCGTCTGCGCCTCGGCCTGCTGCGCCAGCATCACCCCGAAGGCCACCTTCTGCCGCGCGTCCTTCATCCGCTGCGAGCGCTCCACGATCTTCGTGATCTTCAAGCTGTCCCTCGCATCGCGCGATCCCGGCCGCTGCGGCGTCGCCGGCTTGGCGTCTGGCTCCACCGCAGGCTGCGCGGCCCCGACATCGTCCGCGACCCAGCGCTCCGCGTCCGCCGTCCACGGGTTCGGGATCGCGGCGTTGCCGGAGAGGTCCGGCCCCGCGGGCTGCTGCGGCGGGGCCGTCAGCGGCGGCTGGCGCGGGTCACTCCCCCGGGGGTATGTGTCGGAAAAAGCAAGATTGGGGGTGTTTCGTGCGCGCTCGCGGTCGGCGAGGACGCGCTCCATGGCGGAGTCGTCGACGTCCGGGGTGTCGCGCAGCCTGAGCCACGAGGCCTTGCGGGAGGGTTGGCGTTGCGGCGGCCTGACGTCATCCTCAGAGTCCTCCGCGTCAGACGGGTCGTGGTCGCGGGGGGGGGTTCCGTGGATGTACGCGATGTTCGTCACGGGGGACTGAGCGTGCGTGCGCTTCGTCGGGGCCCCGGGGAGGTTCCAGCCCCCGCCCGTGCGCGGGCGAGGGGGGGGTTTCACGATTGTCAGGTCCCGCGTCGGGATAAGGCTGCACTTCGGACACTGCCACCTCCTGCGACGACCGTGGTGGTATCACGACAGCAATCACGACGCTGCCAGCAAGCAGGTTCAAGACACCAAGAGCCTTTCGCGGTCGATGATGCGCGAATCAATCAATGCTGCATGATTAGCGCTCCGTTCTGTTGTCGTCCTGCATCGTGTACGTTCGCGCTCTCGGCGCTCGAGGCACTCACCCGTGCAGCCGTCCTCCGACGCACTTCTCGTGGTACGCGTCGTTGCACGAGTCGCACAGCACGATCGACCCCAGCGCCACGCGCCCACAATTCCTGCAGCACGCCTCCCCGCGCAGCGCCGCCGCCTCCTTCCGCCCCAAGTGCCCCCTCCAGCACCGCTGTATCGTCCGCGTCGCCTCCTCCCGCCGCCGCGCGTTCTCGATCTCCCGAATCGCCGCCGCGTACCGCCGCCCCTCAAACCCGCGCCAGTAGCGCTGAATCGTCGTGGCGGCCGCGGTGCGCCGCAGGTGCCGCAGCGTCCGCCGCGCCACGAAGCACCGCACCGCGCACTGCACCGCGCGCGCCCCGAGGAACCGCAGGTACTTCTTGCGAGCGTCGTACCCCCGGAAGCGCGTCTGCACCACCGTCGCGGCGTGCCGCTGCTCCTCCTCGATCGCGGGGATGAGCTCGTCGAGCATGTCCTCCAGGGCGTCCGCGGACCCCACGTCGACGTCGCGCTCCTCCTTGATGCGCGCAAACATCTGCAGCGTCGCCGTCGCCTCCGCGCGCTCCGCAGCCTTCTCCTCGGCGTACCGCAGCGCCGACTCCAGCAGCACCTGCGCAGCCACGCCGCCGGACGCACGTCAGAACGCAACGGTCTCCGGCCACGCAAATCAACGCCACAACGCTGCGAGCGCCGCGGAAGCGACACAGAGAAGCGCGACGGTCGCGCCGTGCAGACGCCCGCCCGTACCTGGATCGCGGCCTCGCGCTCCGCCCGCTCCGCCCGGTCCGCCTCCACGACCGCCTCTACGAGCGGCCGCACCAGCCCCGCCACCGCCGCCAACCTCTCCACCTCCTCCTCCGCAGCCGCCCACGCCGCCGCCTCCACCGCCGCCGACAGAGCCTCCTCCGCCCCGACCTCCACGCTCCGCGTCCGGACGTACTCCTGCTCCTCCGGCGTCAGCTGGAACCCGTCTGGCGCTGTGCGAGCTTTGCTGCCCTTCGCGCCCTTCTTCTTCTTCCCGCCGCCCTCGGCGCCCTCGGCCTTCTTCTTCTTCGCGCCCTTCTTCTTCTCCTCCGGCGCCTTCTTCGCGTCCCCCCACTCGACGCCCGGCAGCGCGCCCGCCGGCGCCGTGGCCGCCAGCGGCCGCTTCGACGACGACGACGCCTTCTTCAGCTTGCGCGACGACCCCGCCTTCCCCGCAGCCGGCGCGTCGAGCGCGCCCGTGGCCGCCAGGGACGTCCGCGACGACGTCGGCCCTGCTTTCCTGGACGAACCCTTCTTCGACAGTTTGGTCGACGAAGAGGAGCGGGCTGGGAGCGTCATGGACGCGGACCTGCTCGGACTGAGGCCCCCCGCGTCGGAGTCGTAGCTGTTGGGGACGTCGGGGGTCCCGGCGGCCGAGTTGCGCGTCGCTGGAGCGTCGCTCTCATACCCCGTCGCGCCGCGGAGGTTGCTCGAGGCCTGCGTGGTGTCCGGGGAGGAAGTTAGGAGGTCAGATGATCCGATGAGGCAGAATTTCGCGCGGAAATCGGGGCACGGCGACTGGGACGGGCCACAAGGCACCGGGAGAGTGCAGGCGCAGCGAGGCGTCCTGTGGGGTGCGCCGGCTGGGGAGAGCGGCGCGAACGACACGGTTCGGGATGGTCGACACCCGCCCGCGGACCCCGTCAGAGGAGTAGCGGGCGTTCGAGCGCCACAGGCGCTCACAGGCCGCGCAGGTCAACCGAGACGCATCGCGCGTTTCCCTCGGCCTCAGAGCGCACGAGAGCGTTTCTGCGCGCGCACGCGCTAGAACACATCAGTTTCTATCCAGTCTCACCTTTCTACTCGCTTTTTTCGCCCCGAGCTTGCCGGTGCGGCCCTTGCTGGACTCCTTTGCTTCCAGGGCTCTCTCCCGCTGTTTGAGGCTCGAGGGACTGCGCGTTGGCGACGCCCCGGCGGCGGCCTTCCCGGACGGCCGCTTGCGCGTCACCGAGCCGGCGCGCTTCGGCGCGGGCATCCCGCAGGTGGCGCACGCGGTGGTGCTCCCCCCGCACTGGGCGCCCCTCCTGCCGCCGCTGCGGGCAGCGACCTGCGCGAATTCCTCCCTTGTAACACGCGCACACGCGTTCTCGCGCCCTACGCAGCGTCAGACGGGTACGTGCGTCCTCGCACGGCGCGCGGACGGCAACATTAATTGCTGAATATGCCTAGAGCTCGCGCCAGAGGCCCTGTCGACGAGCCAGGTGCCAAATCGCGACCAAGCGGCGACCACTTGCCTCCGCCTCGCAGAGGCGCTTGCCATTGGCGCAGCGGAGCCCTGTCGGGCACAGCAACGTCGGGGGAGCACGTCGGGTGCTGGACAGACGACAGCCACGTGGCCTGGACGGATGTGTTGCGGCCGGTCCTCGTCTGTGCGGCGCCGCGCTCGTACAGGCACTGTCGTGCGGTCGATATCCAAGTGTCAGAACGCGTCAGCAGCGCGTGCGGGGCTAAGGCGTGTAGGTGTCTCGTTCAGTGGAGACGCGTTCTGGAGGACCTGCGCTGGCTATTCCGCCTGGCCCAGGGTTCAGAAGCGCGAGTTCCACGTAGGCGTGCGTATCTGGGGACAAGCTGGACCCCGTGCGGCGGGGGCTGGGGCCTTGAGCGGCTGGAGTCGCCTTCTAGGCGGGGTGCCGCGATGGCGCAGCGGCAGGGCGCTGCCATCGACCGAGATGAGATCATTAGACGGCGGTTCGACACGCAGGCCGCCTCGGTCAGGTGCGAGGCAGCCTGGGGTGCACTTCGCTTGGGTTGCCAGCTACAGGTGCCTCGTTCAGCCACAGCTCAGGCCATCAAGTTGTTTTGACGGACAAAGCGCTATGTTTGCTCAACGTTCCGTGCACAGACGCCGAATTCAGCGGCACAGGCGCACCCAGTGCGTCCTCGAGAGATGAAGAGCGCGCCCACTGCTGGCACCCTCCCGCCCGCTCGCAGGGGCCCCGGTGCGATCAAGCGCTTGCTGAGGTCCTTCCTGGACATGTCGGCCGCCGCGCAGGCGGGCGACCAGGCCCGTCTCGCCGAGGCCGGCAACCGCACGGTCCGTGAAGTGTGGCACTGGGAGGAGGACGCGAAGCGCCGCGCGATCACGTCCACGGCGACCGAGCGCGAGCTCGAGCACTACAGGACGCTCAAGGAGGAGAAGGAGGCCGCCGTGCAGGCCGTGCGCGCGACCGTGGCCACCAGGAAGCGCGAGCTCGAGGAGGCGCAGGCGTGGCGCCAGCGGCAGGAGGAGTACGAGGCGAAGCGGAAGAAGATCGTCGCGGTGCCGGGGAGGGCGTCGACGATCAAGAAGATCCAGGACACACACGCGAAGATCGACGCGATCCGGCAGCGCGAGGTGCGCTGCACGCAACGCGCAACCGACGTCGCTGCCTCGCGTTGCGTCCGTGCGGGTGGTCGCGTCCGCGACGCTCCGTTCCTGCGTTGCTGAGATGCTGCTCGGTGCCGTGGTGCCCTGCTGCAGCTCGCGGTGGAGGCCGCTATCGCGTTGCGCAAGCGGCAAGTGCAGCTGCTTGTGGCCGCGGCTGCGGACCTGCGGCGGTCGGTGGAGGAGGACGACCTGGTCGTGTCGATGGACGAGGCGGCGCTCGAGCGCCTGCGCGTCCTCGAGGGTCAGGCGAGACCCCCCCTGCCCCATTCAATTGTCACACCGCCGCGGGCGCGCGCTCCTGCCGGTTTTGTGCGCGTGCGATGCTTGCTTGCTCATCATGGCGAAGCGCTGGGCGCAGCGTGCTGCTGCTCGGAACGATGACGAGTCGTTGCACGACGGCGGCGGTGTGCGGCGACGCCGCGTTGGTGCTCAGGCGGTGTTCTTGTTGTGGTGCGTGTGTTCGCAGCGGAACGTGCGTGCGCTGGCGGGGGAGAACGACGCGGAGGAGGGCGAGGCGGACGGCGGCGGCGAGGGCCGCACGGAGGAGGCGCGGGGCGACGCGGGCGACGCCGAGGCGGGGGGGGCTGGTGGTGAACGGTCAGAGCAGCAGCAGACGCGGTCCGGGCAGGACACTCGCGGGGGCAGTCAGGCCGGGGAGATGGAGGAGGGCGAGCTCTAGCCGTCGCTGTGAGGTCGTGCTGACTGCTGCTCGCTGACTCAGGAGGGGGGGGGTGGCTCCAGGACGAGGCGAGCGGGAACCGCGAGCACGCGGATGACTGGAGGGCTGGAGACGGGGGTGTCTGACCCCCCGCCGATGCTGCGCGGTGAAGGCGGGCGGTGCGTGCACTTCGCATCCACACCTGCGCTGGTACGACTCTGCAGCAGGCAAGTGGGCTCAGCTGCACGTCAACGGCAGATCACGGCCACGTATGGGCTCTCGACACCCTGTGCTACGCGTTGTCACACTGCCTGGTGGTTCGTTGCGCTGTCTTCCGGAACGAGCGCATGCGTCAGCGCTGAGCAAGGTCGTGCGTTGCGACGCCGATGTCAGGCAACGCAGACCCACACATGCGAAAGCAGCAGGATGCATCCACGAAAGCATCGTGCACATCGGCGAGCCCTCGTGGTCTCAGAAGGCAAGGGCGAGACCCGCAGCGACGGCAGCGAGCGCGGCCGACGCGACAGCGACTCCCGCAGCGCCCGTGCCCCCGGTAGCCACGACCTGCGCGGCATTGACCGTCTCGACCCTCGCAGTCGCGCTCGCAGACGTCGGAGGGACCGTCCCGAGCGCTTGCAGCGCCTGAACCAGCGCCGTGCCGCCGCCAGCGCCGAGCGAGCTGATGCTTGCCTCCAGCGCCGCGGCCTCTGCGGGGTCCGCAACGACGAGCGATCCGTCCGTCGTGTACTCCACGCCCTGCTGCAGGCGCCGCGTGATCTCCGCGTCGGTCTCCGAAAGGGCGCGCCGGTCGGAGCGGCGCGAGCACGGCCCGCTGGTCGCCAGCGTCAGGATCTCCGCCGCCAGGTACTCCAGCACGACCGCCCGCGTCGCGATGTTGAACAGCACCTGCCCGAGGGCGAGGCGCAGCTCCTCGCGCTGCGCGCACGTGAGCTGCGTGTCGTACGTGGTCGACGTCGACGCCTGCGCGCGCCGCACGGTGCCGCCTTGTGCGGCGACATCGCGAATGCGTTCGATCTCGGCCCGCGCCTCCTCGACCGTTGCGAGCTTCGGGGGAAGCGTGGGGGCGAGCGTCGTGGCCTGCGGCGGGGAGATGCCTGCGACGGGGTTGTTGTTCACGGGCGGATTGTTGTTGATGGACCCCGCCGGGGGGGGGTTGGTGGGCCCGGCGATCCCCGCCTCCGTCACTGGCTGGGACATTGAAATGCTGAGCGAAGAGAAGGAGAAGGCCGACGTACTGAACGTGGGGCTCCTGGACATCTCCGAATACAACAGCCCGCTGTTCGCGATCTGAGTGATGCGTGCGGCCAGCGCGGTCGCCAGGGCGTCCGTGGCGAGGAACGAGAAGCCCGTGAAGTTCGCGACGCCGGGCGGGGCAGTAGCGTTGGCCTGCTCCGCGCAGCCGAACGGCTTGCTGCCACGCGCCAGGAGAGTCTGCCCGTTCACGCTGGCCGCCGCGGCCTGCGCCACGCTGGGCTCCGTGAAGTTGAACAGCGCCACGGCGAGAGCGTCGTAGACGGCGTCGACCTGAGGACAGTCCCATGAGCTGAAAGACTTCTCGAACGCAACCCAAGGCACCGTCACGCGGGTGCCCGTGCCGCCCGTCAGCGCGGAGCGGATCGTGCTGACCGTCGACGCCGACACGTCCCCGAGCGGCCCAGGCGCAGCACCGATCGACGTGAGAAGCTCGAGCGCACCCACCGTAGTTCTGCTCCATGTATTCAGAGACGCCGACGAGGGGGAGCGGAAGAAGATTTGCGACAGCTCCGACCGAAACCTGGGGCTGCCAAAGATGTTGAAAAGCGACCAGATCACCCCTGGGGGATCAGTTCTGAGGAACAAAGCGGCCGTGTCACCGTCCGTGAGGTGATACTGGAACGTCGAGACGTACGAGAAGGTCGCCTGCATCTCCCGCTCGTCGACCAGCATGCGCAGCCGCGTGCACTCCCCCAGGGTCTCCCCCTGTAGCAGCCCAGCGGCGGTGTACACGTCCAGGACGGGCTGCGAGCCCAGGTTGAAGAGCACGCGGGCGGTGGCGTTGCCGAGCCTGTCGCGGTCCTCGCAGCTCAGCGCAGAGGAGAAGGACGTGGTGACCTGCACACGTACACGGTAGACTCGACGGCCGTCCGGGCCGCACGGCGCCAGCCCGCCGCACACTGCGCGCTCCCCGATCGCCCGCAGCTCTGCGTTCACTGCGGCCTGGGCTTGCGAAACGAAGTCTACGTTCGGGATCAAGGTCGGGGGTGGCGTCGTGGGAGGGTTGGTGGGCCCTGCCGTGGGAGGGTTGGTGGGCCCTGCCGTGGGAGGGTTGGTGGGCCCTGCCGTGGGAGGGTTGGTTTTGTTTTGTGGCAGGTCGATTGCCACGTCTGTCTTGGTGGGCGCAGAAAAGACGCTGATCGTAGCTTCGTAGATTCTTGGAAAAAATCCCCGCACCGTGGGGTCCCGCGCCAGCTCCTCCACCAGGTCGATTGTGCCGTTGGCGATCTGCTGTACACGCGCCAGGAGCTGGTCGCCGAGGGCAGGTGTCGTTAGAAAAGCGAAGTTGGTGTACACGTTGTCCACTTCAACTCCTGGAATAAGTCTGTTGAAAGAGTCATCATGACACTGCGAGTTGCCGCGCGTCAGCAAAGCCTGACCGGTAATCGCTCGTTCTTCGGCCGCAGCCACGACTGTGGTGTTCACGAGGTTGAAGAGGGCCACTGCAATGCCGTCCGACAGTGCCAAGCAAGATCCAGGCCGATCGAACCTCACCGCATAATCCAAGATACTCCTGCGTTTCCTGAACGCGATTTGACTGACATTGACCAGCGTGGCAGTCTCACCGGCGATCGCCGCGCGAATGTCGCTGATGTCCGCCACCGAGATCCCGCCCGGGTTGACGACCGGGTCGAGGAGCGACACCTTCGCAACGAAAGGTGCGGAGACGTTGGTATGCATCGTCGCGATGTCGGGGATCGCCAGCCTGACCTTCCAGTCCCGCGCCAGCTCTGCCGCGAGGTCGATGGTGCCGTTGGAGATCTGCTGCAAGCGAGTCAGCAGCTGCACGTTGAGGGAATATCCGTCCGCAAGCCCATAGTCGGCGAACACAGCTGCCCCGGTGCTCTGCATCGACCGCCGCATCCCCGTGCAGCTGAACGGCTTCGGCCCGCGTGTCAGCGGAACCACTCGCAGCCGTTTGATATCTTCTGAGCCCCTCGCCTCTGCGTCGGCCAAGATGCTGTAGTCCCTGAACTTGAACAGCGCCACCGCGATGCCGTCGTACAGTGTCGAGATCTGCTTGCACGTCCAGGTCGACGTCGAGTTGCCGATGGCGACAAACGGCACACTAAACCGTCGTGTGGTGGGAAAAAATTTGGCCCATAGTAGAAAGTTCTGAAAATCCGCACCGCCTGGATTGATGCGCTGAAGTTCACCGACATCTGACGACGCAGTGGGTGCAGATACCGTGACTGTTGTGGCTTCAGTGATGTCCGGCAGCTCCGCCCGCACCTCGGGAATCCGCGCGAGCTCATGCGCCAGGTTGATTGTGCCGTTCGCGATCTGCCGCACGCGCGTCAGGAGCTGGTCGGCGACGGCAGGCGAAGCCAGGAATTCGATGTTCGTTTGGCGAACCTCTATCCGTCTCGAGTTGGGGTTTGAAGGGTTGTAACTGGGAAAATCCGAACAGGACGACAAACCGTACTGCAGAAGATGCTGGCTGCCGATTGTCTCGACTCTATCTCTGGCTGCATCGATGACTGCGCTGTTCACGAGGTTGAAGAGGGCCACCGGAAGGTGTTCGCGCAGCGCAGAGTACTGATTCTGGCACCGGAGACCTGTGTACTCAAGCTTCACCGAGCCGACGGAAACCCGCGTGGCGTTCTCACCGGCGATCGCCGCGCGAATGTCGCTGATGTCCGCCACCGAGATCCCGCCCGGGTTGACGACCCGGTCGCGGAGCGAAACCTCCGCGTCGACGGGTGCGGAGACGTTGGTGTGCATCGTCGCGATGTCGGGGATCGCCAGCCTGACCTTCCAGTCCCGCGCCAGCTCTGCCGCGAGGTCGATGGTGCCGTTGGAGATCTGCTGCAGCCGTGCGCTGGTCTGCCTCGTCGTGAGGTCAGAGCTGGCACCAGGTACGAACCCATAGGCCGTAAACACGGCGGCCCCGGTGCTCTGCTGCATCGACCGCATCTGCGCGCAGCTGAACGGCTTCGGCCCGCGTGTCAGCAGACTCGCGCCGTCGACCACGATGCCGTGGTCCCTGAAGTTGAAGAGTGCCACTGCGAGGCCGTCGTACAGCGTCGAGATCTGCCCGCACGTCCAGGACGTCGTCGCGTTGCCGATGGCGACGAGCGGCACGTCAAGCCGTAGCCTGGTTCGCGAAAAGTCTGTCCACCAGAGTCCTGACCCGAACGTAAGCATGCTAGTGATGGTAGAAGAATCCACACCGTTTCGGTTGATGATTTGATGTGCGCCGACCACCGACGAAGTAGTGAATGATCCGACTTCGATGCGAAACGAAGCGACGTCAGGGTGCGCGGCAAGCACTACCGGGTCCCGTGCCAGCTCCGCCTTGAGGTCGATGGTGCGGTTGGCGATGAGCTGCACGCGTGTCAGGAGCTGCGCGCCGAGTGCAGGTGTGGCCAGGAATCTGAAATCCCCGGTGAAGCCATTTTGTATAGCCCCACAACAAACAACGCCCGAGCCCATGCCGGAGCCGGAGCCCATGCCGGAGCCGGAGCCCGATCCCATGCCAGGGCCGGAGCCCATGCCAGAGCCCGAGCCCATGCCGGAGCCCGAGCCCATGCCGGAGCCGGAGCCCATGCGAGCCCGATCATGCCAGGGCCGGAGCCCATGCCGGAGCCCGAGCCCATGCCGGAGCCGCCCATGCCGGAGCCGGAGCCCATGCCGGAGCCGCCCATGCCGGAGCCGGAGCCCATGCCGGAGCCCGAGCCCATGCCGGAGCCGGAGCCCGAGCCCATGCCGGAGCCGGCCGGAGCCCATGCCGGGCCGGAGCCGGGCCATGCCGGAGCCGGGCCGAGCCCATGCCGGGCCCGAGCCCATGCGGGCCAGGCCATGCGGCCCGAGCCCGTGCCGGAGCCGGAGCCATAGATCCCATGCCAGGGCCGGAGCCCATGCCAGAGCCCGAGCCCATGCCGGAGCCGGGCCGGGCCATGCCGAGCCCCCATGCCGGGCGGGCGGGCCCATGCGGAGCCGGAGCCCGATGCCATGCCGGGCCGGAGCCCGAGCCCATGCCGGAGCCCGAGCCCATGCCGGGCCGAGCCCATGAGAGCCGGAGCCCATGCCGGAGCCGGGCCGGGCCATGCCCGAGCCCATGCCGGAGCCGAGCCCATGCCGGGCCGAGCCCATGCCAGAGCCGGGCCCATGCCAGAGCCCGAGCCCATGCCAGCCATGCCGAGCCCATGCCGGGCCCGAGCCCGTGCGGGCGGAGCCCGTGCCGGAGCCCGAGCCCATGCCGGAGCCGGAGCCACCAGTCGGCTGCAGCCGCCTGACGGAGCCGGAGCCCATGCCGGAGCCCGAGCCCATGCCGGTGCCCGAGCAGTTTTCCCGCCGTCGCGTCAGCAGAGCCTGGCCGGAAATCGCCGTGTCTTTGGCCGCGGCAGCGACTGTTGTGTTGACAAGGTTGAAGAGGGTCACCGCGACGCCATCGAGCAGTATCTCTTCCTCACTGCTGCACCCCGCAATCGGGCGATCGTAATAGATGAGGACGCGGGTGCTGATCTGCATGGCGTTCTGACCGGCGATCGCCGCGCGAATGTCGCTGATGTCCGCCACCGAGATCCCACCGGGGTTGACGATCGGACTCAGGGTCGCGGTGACGTTCTGCTGCACGTTGCGTCCCACCGCCAGCGGCCTGTGCGCCACGTTGGCCAGACGCGTGCACTTGTGCTGCTCCTCCATCGCGAGCGCGGATCGGCCCTCGCCGAACGCAGCGCCCAGCACGACGCCGTCGCCCGTGCCCACCACGCGCAGCACGGCCGCGCGGTCGAAGTCCGCGGTGAGCTTCCCGCAGCCGGACAGCACGACCGCATCGCCGTCGCCCAGCTGCAACGACCTGGCGCCGGCCACGAGGATCTCGCCGGAGACCGAGCTCAGCGGCGGGATGATGGTCACCTCGCACGTCTCCCCGGCGGGCACGTCGACGGTGGTCGTGATCGCGAGGGCGTGAAAGGACAGCGGCGCGCCGTCACCGCACGTCACGGGCTGCGTCTCGGCGGGCTCGTACGACATGGAGAAGCCGGAGCCCTGGACGTCCGAGTCCGACTCGAACGTCACCTCGACGTCGCCGCGCACCACGAGCGGCGCCGAAGCGTGCGTGCCGGAGAAGCGCCCGACGACGTTGCCGTTGGCTCGCACCGTGACCTCGTCGAAGAGGAGCTCGGTGTCGATGGAGTCGAGGGAGAGCGCGGTGGGGCGGTCGGCCCTGAGGCGCCAGGAGCACTTGGAGCTGCGCGCAGAGGCACAAGAGCAAGATGTGTGTGTGATGGGGCCTCGAGCCGCCAGATGCGTGGAGAGGGAGAAAGACAGATCAAATGCGCGCTCCCGGCATGCGCGTGCGCTGACATGCGACCTTGCGCGGGCTCGACGCGGGAGGCCCGCAGCCGGGGCCGTACAGCGACGCGATTGCGCTGCGCTGGCTGAGTGGAGGCTGCGGCGCGCGAACGGCGCAAAAAGGCTGATGTACGCGGCGGCAGTGCCACCGATCTCGCGTGAATAGCCATTTTTCGCAGCGCGTCGCGGGGATGGGGCGGAAAAGCCTCCGGGATTGGCTGTAGTAATTGGGAGATCAGTGTGCCCCGGGAGCCCGCAGCGCCGGAATGCTCGCACGCCATCCAACACGTGCAGCATGAGGCGTCTCTACGGCAGCGGAGATTCTCGAAATGCAGGATTTGGTGCTCACCTGGCCTCATATTCGGACAGGCCAAACGAGCCAGCAGCCCCATCGAGGACCGCGCCTTCGGGGCACGCTTTGGCCACGGCGAGGCCAGCGGCCAGCAAAATCAATGCCACAGCTCGCAGCATCGCTCCCGGCCGGAGCATGGCGGGTACCTGCGCGCGCGAGCCGGGGACGGCATGGTGTCGGAAGGCGAGGGCTCCTGGAAAGAAAGCATACGCCTCGATCGAGAACGCGCGCAAAACATAGGTTGCCAATGCTCCAAGGTAGGGCAAAGGGGCCGCGAGCTCGCGGCCGCGAGCGGCGCCGCGCCCGCGCTGCGGCGAGGGCCGAAGCTCAATGCAGGACCTCACCTGTGCACGACCAGTCGAGGAAATCCGACTGTCCTTCGTAATGCTTCATGGAATTGGCCCGTGTCCGCAACGACTCCCGCGCAGCGCGGCCCGCACGCCGCGCGCGCGGGGCCATTGGGCCCTGAGGGCCCGTGTCAGACAGGCAGGCTGGCCAATCAAAGACTGCTCTGCCTCTCGAGTGGGAATCCGCGCCAGACGGTGTCTCGAGGGTCCCGAGCAGCAGTCCGGCCGGATGCGGTGACGACGGCGGCGGAGACGCGGCGAGCGCGGGCGCCACGACGCAGCTCGCGCGCAGGTCCAGCGGATAGGCCTGTCTGTGGACTGGAACAGGCTGCTGCGTGTACGTCGCGTTGCCTCCCTGGTCGCGTCCAGCGCGGACGTGCCGCGGCCTGCCGGCACGCGCAGCGCAGCCCCGGCGCCGCCCGCGGCCCACGTCGTCTCGCTCGCGTCCAGCGTCCCGTGGATCAGCATCACACCGTCAGACAGGCCTCCTCGATCTTCAGTGTGCGCGCCTGCCGGCTCTCAGTCGCCCAGATCCGACTCTCCCTGCGCCTTGAAGTCCCGCCACGACCGCCCCGCGCGCCGCCGCAGCCGCGCCGCCGCCCCCGGAGACCCCCACGTCTCTTTCGTCGGACTGGAGGCCTGAGACACCACCGGGGACCCAAACGCGCCCGACGCGCGCGGACCGCCCGCGCCCGACGGCCCGGCCTCCCCGCGCCGCGCGTCGGCGCGCTCGACCGGCATCTGCGCCTGCGCGGTCGCCACGGCGAGGTCGAGGAGGAGCTTCGCAGACGCGGTGCGCTCGGGCGGCATCCTGTGGGCCGCGCTGGGGAGGTCGAGCGCCTCCTCGTCGCCCACGTCGGCCTCGAAGAAGGCCCCGCGGTACGCGTACGTCACGCGCAGGCGCTTGTTGTCCTCGTACGGCGCGGGGTCCGCAAAGCCGAAAAGCCCTCTCTTCTTCACTCCGGACGCTATGGCGAGACGCCCGTCCCTGATCATGTACTGCGTCGCGACCGTGACGTCCACGGTCGCCGCGGCCCCGGCCTCGCCGTCGTCTCCGGGCCCGGGCTCCCCCTCGCCTGCTTCCGCGTGCGCGCCGTACGTCGCTTCCAGGATCACGAGGCCCGCGCCGCCTGGCCGCTCGAGCTCCTCGCGGATCGCCCGCCGCGTGACCGGCATCAGCAGCTCCGCCGCCGCCGCGACCTTCGCGGCAGCCGCCGCCTCCTCCTCGGCGTGCGCCTGCCGCGCCCGCGCGCGCCGCGCTGCCGCAACGCGGTCCCGGAACGGCCGCCAGAAGCAGAAGTACCCCGCGGCTGCGACGACGGGCGGGAGCAGCGCGCACAGCACGCCGTCGCCCACGCGCTCAGCCACGTCGTCGCCGACAAACTTGATTGGGATTGTAAGTCTGTGGCCCCCGCGCTTGACCCCGAGCTTCCAAGTGACGCCCTTGGTGCCGACGCTGACGCCGAGGACCGCGGACGTCGCGGCCGTCACGCGCTGCTCCGCGATCGCGTCCACGGAGCCCCCGGCCAGCGTCAGCTTGCCTTCCAGCTTCATCGAGGTGGACGCCGACAGCGTGCGCACGTACGCCCCTGCGCGGCGCACGTCAAGACCGGGGACGTGAGCGGCTGTCTCGCCCCGGAATCTCACCGGAGGCGCAGGAGATGTAACGCGGAAAATCAAGATCAATCACGAAGGACTAATTGTTGCATTGAAGCGTGCGTCGTGTCGGCCCGCCGCCGCCGCCGCGCACCTGACACGCCGATCATCGTGCCCAGGTCCATGCGCGCCTGCCACGCCTGCACCTCGTCCCCGCGCCCCAGCGCCACGCTCAGCGCAGGCACCGGGCCCAGCACCGCGCTCGCCTCGCCGCTGTACCCGCCCCCGAGCTGCCGCTGCGACGTGATCGCCATGCCCATCGAGCCCCGCCCTGGCTCGTCCTCCACGCCCATCGCGGCCAAGAGTCCCCCCCCCGACTCCGCGGGGGGCTCCCACGTGACGAGCACCGTCGCCGTGTCGTGCGGGGAGAGCTGCCGCGTCGACGCCGCCGTCACCATCGTCCGCATGCCGAGCGTCGCGCCCAGCTCGATGCTGTCGTGCGCCGTCAGCTGCTGCTTGAGGCCCGCGCTGAAGTTGCCGCGTCCCGCGCCGTCGCTACGGAACGCGCCCGAGCCGCCCGCGATGATCGCGCCGGACGCGCCGGCGGGCACCGACGCCGAGCTCGACATCGTGAGCGCGCGAATCTGCACGCAGCACACCAGCGTCGCCGATCACGCCCGCTGCCGGCAGTTGGAGCAACGCAGAACACCAGCAATCGGGAAAACGAAGACTGCGACGGATCTCGGGATTCGGGACGCGGAGAGAGGGCGCGCACCGAGGGCAGCTCGCGCCTGGTGCCGCCGCCGACCGGTGCGCCCCGGACGGTGCGCGTGGCGTCCACGTGGAGGCTGAACGCGCTCTTGGAGGTCACTTGGCGGCGCAGGCGGGCCTCCTCGCGCTCGATCCGGAAGCGCTCCCACTCCCGCTTGATGTCGTCGAGGGTGTCGTCGCGCGTGGTGATCTCCAGACCGGACTTCAGGCCCGCCACGCCGTACACGTCGTAGATGCGCCGCCTCTCTTCGTTCGACAGCACCTCGTACGCCTCGACGACCTGCGCACGACGCGTCCCGGATGCGCCGTGGTCTTCTTCTTCGCGCCCTTCTTCTTCTTCTCCGGCGCCTTCTTCGCGTCCCCCCACTCGACGCCCGGCAGCGCGCCCGCCGGCGCCGTGGCCGCCAGCGGCCGCTTCGACGACGACGACGCCTTCTTCAGCTTGCGCGACGACCCCGCCTTCCCCGCAGCCGGCGCGTCGAGCGCGCCCGTGGCCGCCAGGGACGTCCGCGACGACGTCGGCGCTGCTTTCCTGGACGAACCCTTCTTCGACAGTTTGGTCGACGAAGAGGAGCGGGCTGGGAGCGTCATGGACGCGGACCTGCTCGGACTGAGGCCCCCCGCGTCGGAGTCGTAGCTGTTTGGGACGTCGGGGGTCCCGGCGGCCGAGTTGCGCGTCACCACGGCATCGCTCTCATACCCCGTCGCGCCGCGGAGGTTGCTCGAGGCCTGCGTGGTAATCGACAAGGAAGCCTTGAGATCATACGATTGGTAGGGGTGGGATTTCCGCGCGGAAAGCGGGGCACGGCGACTGAGACGCGCCACAAGGCACCGGGAGAGTGCAGGCGCAGCGAGGCGTCCTGTGGGGTGCGCCGGCTGGGGAGAGCGGCGCGAACGACACGGTTCGGAATGGCAAATACCCGCCCGCGGACCCCGTCAGAGGAGTAGCGGGCGTTCGAGCGCCACAGGCGCTCACAGGCCGCGCAGGTCAACCGAGACGCATCGCGCGTTTCCCGCGGTCTGAGAGCGTACGAGAGCGTTTCTGTGCGCGCACGCGCTAGAACACATCAGTTTCTATCCAGGCTTACCTTTCTACTCGCTTTTTTCGCCCCGAGCTTGCCGGTGCGGCCCTTGCTGGACTCCTTTGCTTCCAGGGCTCTCTCCCGCTGTTTGAGGCTCGAGGGACTGCGCGTTGGCGACGCCCCGGCGGCGGCCTTCCCGGACGGCCGCTTGCGCGTCACCGAGCCGGCGCGCTTCGGCGCGGGCATCCCGCAGGTGGCGCACGCGGTGGTGCTCCCCCCGCACTGGGCGCCCCTCCTGCCGCCGCTGCGGGCAGCGACCTGCGCGGATTTCTCCCTTGTAACACGCGCACACGCGTTCTCGCGCCCTACGCAGCGTCAGACGGGTACGTGCGTCCTCGCACGGCGCACGGACGTCAACATTAATTGCTGAATATGCCTAGAGCTCGCGCCAGGGGCCCTGTCTACGAGCAGGGGTGCCGAATCGCGACCAAGCGGCGGCTACTTGCCTCCGCCTCGCAGAGGCGCTTGCCATTGGCGCAGCGGAGCCCTGTCGGGCACAGCAACGTCGGGGGAGCACGTCGGGTGCTGGACAGACGACAGCCACGTGGCCTGGACGGATGTGTTGCGGCCGGTCCTCGTCTGCGCGGCGCCGCGCGCGTACAGGCACTGTCGTGCGGTCGAGATCCAAGTGTCAGAACGCGTCAGCAGCGCGTGCGGGGCTAAGGCGTGTAGGTCTCTCGTTCAGTGGAGACGCGTTCTGGAGGACCTGCGCTGGCTCTTCCGCCTGGCCCAGGGTTCAGAAGCGCGAGTTCCACGTAGGCGTGCGTATCTGGGGACAAGCTGGACCCCGTGCGGCGGGGGCTGGGGCCTTGAGCGGCTGGAGTCGCCTTCTAGGCGGGGTGCCGCGATGGCGCAGCGGCAGGGCGCTGCCATCGACCGAGATGAGATCATTAGACGGCGGTTCGACACGCAGGCCGCCTCGGTCAGGTGCGAGGCAGACTGGGGTGCACTTCGCTTGGGTTGCCAGCTACAGGTGGCTCGTCCAGCGACAGCTCAGGCCATCAAGTTGTTTCGACGGACAAAGCGCTATGTTTGCTCAACGTTGCGGGCACAGACGCCGAATTCAGCGGCACAGGCGCACCCAGTGCGTCCGCGAGAGGTGAAGAGAGCGCCCACTGCTGGCACCCTCCCGCCCGCTCGCAGGGGCCCCGGTGCGATCAAGCGCTTGCTGAGGTCCTTCCTGGACATGTCAGCCGCCGCGCAGGCGGGCGACCAGGCCCGTCTCGCCGAGGCCGGCAACCGCACGGTCCGCGAAGTGTGGCACTGGGAGGAGGACGCAAAGCGCCGCGCGATCACGTCCACGGCGACCGAGCGCGAGCTCGAGCACTACAGGACGCTCAAGGAGGAGAAGGAGGCCGCCGTGCAGGCCGTGCGCGCGACCGTGGCCACCAGGAAGCGCGACCTCGAGGAGGCGCAGGCGTGGCGCCAGCGGCAGGAGGAGTACGAGGCGAAGCGGAAGAAGATCGTCGCGGTGCCGGGGAGGGCGTCGACGATCAAGAAGATCCAGGACACACACGCGAAGATCGACGCGATCCGGCAGCGCGAGGTGCGCTGCACGCAACGCGCAACCGACGTCGCTGGCTCGCGTTGCGTCCGTGCGGGTGGTCGCGTCCGCGGCGCTCCGTTCCTGCGTTGCTGAGATGCTGCTCGGTGCCGTGGTGCCCTGCTGCAGCTCGCGGTGGAGGCCGCTATCGCGTTGCGCAAGCGGCAAGTGCAGCTGCTTGTGGCTGCGGCTGCGGACCTGCGGCGGTCGGTGGAGGAGGACGACCTGGTCGTGTCGATGGACGAGGCGGCGCTCGAGCGCCTGCGCGTCTCGAGGGTCAGGTGAGACCCCCCCTGCCCCATTCAATTGTCACACCGCCGCGGGCGCGCGCTCCTGCCGGTTTTGTGCGCGTGCGATGCTTGCTTGCTCATCATGGCGAAGCGCTGGGCGCAGCGTGCTGCTGCTCGGAACGATGACGAGTCGTTGCACGATGGCGGCGGTGTGCGGCGACGCCGCGTTGGTGCTCAGGGGGTGTTATTGTTGTGGTGCGTGTGTTCGCAGCGGAACGTGCGTGCGCTGGCGGGGGAGAACGACGCGGAGGAGGGCGAGGCGGACGGCGGCGGCGAGGGCCGCACGGAGGAGGCGCGGGGCGACGCGGGCGACGCCGAGGCGGGGGGGGCTGGTGGTGAACGGTCAGAGCAGCAGCAGACGCGGTCCGGGCAGGACACTCGCGGGGGCAGTCAGGCCGGGGAGATGGAGGAGGGCGAGCTCTAGCCGTCGCTGTGAGGTCGTGCTGACTGCTGCTCGCTGACTCAGGAGGGGGGGGGTGGCTCCAGGACGTGGCGACCAGGAACCGCGAGCACGCGGATGGCTGGAGGGTGCAGAGACGGGGTTGTCTGACCCCCCGCCGATGCTGCGCGGTGAAGGCGGGCGGTGCGTGCACTTCGCATCCACACCTGCGCTGGTACGCCTCTGCAGCAGGCAAGTGGGCTCAGCTGCACGTCAACGGCAGATCACGGCCACGTATGGGCTCTCGACACCCTGTGCTACGCGTTGTCACACTGCCTGGTGGTTCGTTGCGCTGTCTTCCGGAACGAGCGCATGCGTCAGCGCTGAGCAAGGTCGTGCGTTGCGACGCCGATGTCAGGCAACGCAGACCCACACATGCGAAAGCAGCAGGATGCATCCACGAAAGCATCGTGCACATCGGCGAGCCCTCGTGGTCTCAGAAGGCAAGGGCGAGACCCGCAGCGACGGCAGCGAGCGCGGCCGACGCGACAGCGACTCCCGCAGCGCCCGTGCCCCCGGTAGCCACGACCTGCGCGGCATTGACCGTCTCGACCCTCGCAGTCGCGCTCGCAGACGTCGGAGGGACCGTCCCGAGCGCTTGCAGCGCCTGAACCAGCGCCGTGCCGCCGCCAGCGCCGAGCGAGCTGATGCTTGCCTCCAGCGCCGCGGCCTCTGCGGGGTCCGCAACGACGAGCGATCCGTCCGTCGTGTACTCCACGCCCTGCTGCAGGCGCCGCGTGATCTCCGCGTCGGTCTCCGAAAGGGCGCGCCGGTCGGAGCGGCGCGCGCACGGCCCGCTGGTCGCCAGCGTCAGGATCTCCGCCGCCAGGTACTCCAGCACGACCGCCCGCGTCGCGATGTTGAACAGCACCTGCCCGAGGGCGAGGCGCAGCTCCTCGCGCTGCGCGCACGTGAGCTGCGTGTCGTACGTGGTCGACGTCGACGCCTGCGCGCGCCGCACGGTGCCGCCTTGTGCGGCGACATCGCGAATGCGTTCGATCTCGGCCCGCGCCTCCTCGACCGTTGCGAGCTTCGGGGGAAGCGTGGGGGCGAGCGTCGTGGCCTGCGGCGGGGAGGTGCCTGTGACGGGGTTGTTGTTCACGGGAGGGTTGTTGTTGGTGGAGCCCGCCGAGGGGGGGTTGGTGGGCCCGGCGATCCCCGCCTCCGTCACTGGCTGGGACATTGAAATGCCGAGCGAGATGGAGGAGGAGAAGAAGGCCGACGTCCTGAACGTGGGGCTCCTGGACATCTCCGAGAACAACAGCCCGCTGTTCGCGATCTGAGTGATGCGTGCGGCCAGCTCGGTCGCCAGGGCGTCAGTAGCGAGGAACGAAAAGCCCGTGAAGTTTGCGACGCCGGGCGGGGCAGTAGCGTTGGCCTGCTCCGCGCAGCCGAACGGCTTGCTGCCACGCGCCAGGAGAGTCTGCCCGTTCACGCTGGCCGCCGCGGCCTGCGCCACGCTGGGCTCCGTGAAGTTGAACAGTGCCACGGCGAGAGCGTCGTAGACGGCGTCGACCTGAGGACAGTCCCATGAGCTGAAAGACTTCTCGAACGCAACCCAAGGCACTGTCACGCGGGTGCCCGTGCCGCCCGTCAGCGCGGAGCGTATCGTGCTGACCGTCGACACCGACACGTCCCCGAGCGGCCCAGGCGCAGCACCGATGGACGTGAGAAGTTCGAGCGCACCCACCGTAGTTCCGCTGAGCGAACTGAGAGACGCCGACCTGGGGAAGCGGAAGATTCGAGCCAGCTCCGACCGGAATCTGGAGCCGCCGGAAGAGTACAGCGACCAGATTACCCCTGGAGGACTTGTTCTGAGGAACAAATTGGTCGTTTCTAGGTCTGTGAGGTGATACTGGAACGTCGAGACGTACGAGAAGGTCGCCTGCATCTCCCGCTCGTCGACCAGCATGCGCAGCCGCGTGCACTCCCCCAGGGTCTCCCCCTGTAGCAGCCCAGCGGCCGTGTACACGTCCAGGACGGATTGCGAGCCCAGGTTGAAGAGCACGCGGGCGGTGGCGTTGCCGAGCCTGTCGCGGTCCTCGCAGCTCAGCGCAGAGGAGAAGGACGTGGTGACCTGCACACGTACACGGTAGACTCGATTGCCTTCCGGACCGCACGACGCCAGCCCGCCGCACACTGCGCGCTCGCCGATCACCTGCAGCTCTGCGTTCACTGCGGCCTGAGCTTGCGAAACGAAGTCTACGTTCGGGATCAAGGTCGGGGGTGGCGTCGTCGGTCGCGGCGACTGTGTCGTCACCGGTGGGGCAGTCGCTCCAATAAACGACACCGACGTGACCGTGGAGATGTTGGTCTGGACCGACGCAATGTCGGGAATCGCGGCCCTGACGATCGGGTCCCGTGCCAGCTCCGCCGCCAGGTCGACAGTGCCGTTGGCGATGAGCTGCAAGCGAGTCAGCAGCTGCGCGCCGAGGAAGGTGGTGGCTTTGAAACTGTAGGAGGTGAACTCAGCCGTGCCGTTGCCAATCTGCTGCAGCGACCGCCGCATCCTCGCGCAGCTGAAGGGCTTTGGCCCGCGGCTCAGCAGGGCGCCTTCGGGGCCGATCTCCGGAGCGGATACAAGAGTGGCGACTTCCACGACGTCGATGTCCGTGAAGTTGAACAGCGCCACCGCGAGGCCGTCGTACAGCGTCGAGACCTGGCTGCATGTCCAGCGCGACGTCACGTTGCCGACACTGATGGATGGAACGATAACCTGTGTCCCTTGGGCGCCAATAAGGAGAGGGCGGATGCCGAAGAGAATGGCGCCGGCAGACACGCCGCCTGGGTTGATGATCGGATGTTCGCCGACCACTGAGGAAGTAGTGGGTGAAGTGACACTGATGCCGAACGAAGCGATGTTAGGGTGCGCTTCAAGCACCACGGGGTCCCGCGCCAGCTCCGCCTTGAGGTCGATGGTGCCGTTGACGATGAGCTGCACGCGCGTCAGGAGCTGCGCGCCGAGTACAGGTGTGGCCAGGAATCTGAAATCCCCGGTGTAGCCATTTTGCAAATCCCCACAACGAACAATGCCGAACCGCCGTCGCGTCAGCAGAGCCTGGCCGGAAATCGCCGTGTCTTTGGCCGCGGCAGCGACTGTTGTGTTGACGAGGTTGAAGAGGGTCACCGCGATGCCATCGAGCAGTATCTCTTCTTCATTGCTGCACGCCGCAATCGGGGCAGCATTGTAATTGATGATGACACGGGTGCTGATCAGCATGGCGTCCTGACCGGCGATCGCCGCGCGAATGTCGCTGATGTCCGCCACCGAGATCCCGCCGGGGTTGACGATCGGACTCAGGGTCGCGGTGACGTTCTGCTGCACGTTGCGTCCCACCGCCAGCGGCCTGTGCGCCACGGTGGTCAGACGCGTGCACTTGTGCTGCTCCTCCATCGCGAGCGCGGATCGGCCCTCGCCGAACGCAGCGCCCAGCACGACGCCGTCGCCCGTGCCCACCACGCGCAGCACGGCCGCGCGGTCGAAGTCCGCGGTGAGCTTCCCGCAGCCGGACAGCACGACGGCGTCGCCGTCGCCCAGCTGCACCGACCTGGCGCCGGCCACGAGGATGTCGCCGGAGACCGAGCTCAGCGGCGGGATGATGGTCACCTCGCACGTCTCCCCGGCGGGCACGTCGATGGTGGTCGTGATCGCGAGGGCGTGAAAGGACAGCGGCGCGCCGTCGCCGCACGTCACGGGCTGCGTCTCGGCGGGCTCGTACGACATGGAGAAGCCGGAGCCCTGGACGTCCGAGTCCGACTCGAACGTCACCTCCACGTCGCCGCGCACCACGAGCGGCGCCGACGCGTGCGTGCCGGAGAAGCGCCCGACGACGTTGCCGTTGGCTCGCACCGTGACCTCGTCGAAGAGGAGCTCGGTGTCGATGGAGTCGAGGGAGAGCGCGGTGGGGCGGTCGGCCCTGAGGCGCCAGGAGCACTTGGAGCTGCGCGCAGAGGCACAAGAGCAAGATGTGTGTGTGATGGGGCCTCGAGCCGCCAGGTGCGTGGAGAGGGAGAAAGACAGATCAAATGCGCGCTCCCGGCATGGCGTGTGCGCTGACATGCGACCTCGCGCGGACTCGACGCGGGAGGCCCGCAGCCGGGGCCGTACGCGACGTGATTGCGCTGCGCTGGCTGAGTGGAGGCTGCGGCGCGCGAACGGCGCAAGGAGGCTGATGTACGCGGCGGCAGTGCCACCGATCTCGCATGAATAGCCATTTTTCGCAGCGCGTCGCGGGGATGGGGCGGAAAAGCCTCCGGAATTGGCTGTAGTAATTGGGAGATCAGTGTGCCCCGGGAGCCCGCAGCGCCGGAATGCTCGCGCGCCATCCAACACGTGCACCATGAGGCGTCTCTACGGCAGCGGAGATTCTCGAAATGCAGGAATTGCAGGGTTTGGTGCTCACCTGGCCTCATATTCGGACAGGCCAAACGAGCCAGCAGCCCCATGGAGGACCGCGCCTTCGGGGCACGCTTTGGCCACGGCGAGGCCAGCGGCCAACAGAATCAATGCCGCAGCTCGCAGCATCGCTCCCGGCCGGAGCATGGCGGGTACCTGCGCGCGCGAGCCGGGGACGGCATGGTGTCGGGAGGCGAGGGCTCCTGGAAAGAAAGCATACGCCTCGATCGAGAACGCGCGCAAAACATAGGTTGCCAATGCTCCAAGGTAGGGCAAAGGGGCCGCGAGCTCGCGGCCGCGAGCGGCGCCGCGCCCGCGCTGCGGCGAGGGCCGAAGCTCAATGCAGGACCTCACCTGTGCACGACCAGTCGAGGAAATCCGACTGCCCTTCGTAATGCTTCGTGGAATTGGCCCGTGTCCGCAACGACTCCCGCGCAGCGCGGCCCGCACGCCGCGCGCGCGGGGCCACTGGGCCCTGAGGGCCCGTGTCAGACAGGCAGGCTGGCCAATCAAAGACTGCTCTGCCTCTCGAGTGGGAATCCGCGCCAGACGGTGTCTCGAGGGTCCCGAGCAGCAGTCCGGCCGGATGCGGTGACGACGGCGGCGGAGCCGCGGCGAGCGCGGGCGCCAAGACGCAGCTCGCGCGCAGGTCCAGCGGATAGGCCTGTCTGTGGACTGGAACAGGCTGCTGCGTGTACGTCGCGTTGCCCTCCTGGTCGCGTCCAGCGCGGACGTGCCGCGGCCTGCCGGCACGCGCAGCGTAGCCCCGGCGCCGCCCGCGGCCCACGTCGTCTCGCTCGCGTCCAGCGTCCCGTGGATCAGCGTCACACCGTCAGACAGGCCTCCTCGATCTTCAGTGTGCGCGCCTGCCGGCGCTCAGTCGCCCAGATCCGACTCTCCCTGCGCCTTGAAGTCCCGCCACGACCGCCCCGCGCGCCGCCGCAGCCGCGCCGCCGCCCCCGGAGACCCCCACGTCTCTTTCGTCGGACTGGAGGCCTGAGACACCACCGGGGACCCAAACGCGCCCGACGCGCGCGGACCGCCCGCGCCCGACGGCCCGGCCTCCCCGCGCCGCGCGTCGGCGCGCTCGACCGGCATCTGCGCCTGCGCGGTCGCCACGGCGAGGTCGAGGAGGAGCTTCGCAGACGCGGTGCGCTCGGGCGGCATCCTGTGGGCCGCGCTGGGGAGGTCGAGCGCCTCCTCGTCGCCCACGTCGGCCTCGAAGAAGGCCCCGCGGTACGCGTACGTCACGCGCAGGCGCTTGTTGTCCTCGTACGGCGCGGGGTCCGCAAAGCCGAAAAGCCCTCTCTTCTTCACTCCGGACGCTATGGCGAGACGCCCGTCCCTGATCATGTACTGCGTCGCGACCGTGACGTCCACGGTCGCCGCGGCCCCGGCCTCGCCGTCGTCTCCGGGCCCGGGCTCCCCCTCGCCTGCTTCCGCGTGCGCGCCGTACGTCGCTTCCAGGATCACGAGGCCCGCGCCGCCTGGCCGCTCGAGCTCCTCGCGGATCGCCCGCCGCGTGACCGGCATCAGCAGCTCCGCCGCCGCCGCGACCTTCGCGGCAGCCGCCGCCTCCTCCTCGGCGTGCGCCTGCCGCGCCCGCGCGCGCCGCGCTGCCGCAACGCGGTCCCGGAACGGCCGCCAGAAGCAGAAGTACCCCGCGGCTGCGACGACGGGCGGGAGCAGCGCGCACAGCACGCCGTCGCCCACGCGCTCAGCCACGTCGTCGCCGACAAACTTGATTGGGATTGTAAGTCTGTGGCCCCCGCGCTTGACCCCGAGCTTCCAAGTGACGCCCTTGGTGCCGACGCTGACGCCGAGGACCGCGGACGTCGCGGCCGTCACGCGCTGCTCCGCGACCGCGTCCACGGAGCCCCCGGCCAGCGTCAGCTTGCCTTCCAGCTTCATCGAGGTGGACGCCGACAGCGTGCGCACGTACGCCCCTGCGCGGCACACGTCAAGACCGGGGATGTGAGAGGCTGTCTGGCCCCGGAATCTCACCGGAAGCGCAGGAGATATAAAGCGGGAAATCAAGATCAATCACGAAAGACTAATTGTTGCATTGAAGCGTGCGTCGTGTCGGCCCGCCGCCGCCGCCGCGCACCTGACACGCCGATCATCGTGCCCAGGTCCATGCGCGCCTGCCACGCCTGCACCTCGTCCCCGCGCCCCAGCGCCACGCTCAGCGCAGGCACCGGGCCCAGCACCGCGCGCGCCTCGCCGCTGTACCCGCCCCCGAGCTGCCGCTGCGACGTGATCGCCATCCCCATCGAGCCCCACCCTGGCTCGTCCTCCACGCCCATCGCGGCCAACAGTCCCCCCCCTGACTCCGCGGGGGGCTCCCACGTGACGAGCACCGTCGCCGTGTCGTGCGGCGAGAGCTGCCGCGTCGACGCCGCCGTCACCATCGTCCGCATGCCGAGCGTCGCGCCCAGCTCGATGCTGTCGTGCGCCGTCAGCTGCTGCTTGAGGCCCGCGCTGAAGTTGCCGCGTCCCGCGCCGTCGCTACGGAACGCGCCCGAGCCGCCCGCGGTGATCGCGCCGGACGCGCCGGCGGGCGCCGACGCCGAGCTCGACATCGTGAGCGCGCGAATCTGCACGCAGCACACCAGCGTCGCCGATCACGCCCGCTGCCGGCAGCTGGAGCTACGCAGAACACCAATCGGGAAAACGGAGACTGCGACGGATCTCGGGATTCGGGACGCGGCGAGAGGGCGCGCACCGAGGGCAGCTCGCGCCTGGTGCCTCCGCCGACCGGTGCGCCCCGGACGGTGCGCGTGGCGTCCACGTGGAGGCTGAAGGCGCTCTTGGAGGTCACTTGGCGGCGCAGGCGGGCCTCCTCGCGCTCGATCCGGAAGCGCTCCCACTCCCGCTTGATGTCGTCGAGGGTGTCGTCGCGCGTGGTGATCTCCAGACCGGACTTCAGGCCCGCCACGCCGTACACGTCGTAGATGCGCCGCTTCTCTTCGTTCGACAGCACCTCGTACGCCTCGACGACCTGCGCACGACGCGTCCCGGATGCGCCGTGGGATTCTCCGTCACGCGAGCATGCCAGACCGAGGCTGGCAGGGCGCGCGGGGTCCGGCACGGCGCCGAGACACGGGGCAGCGCGTGCTTGCGGAGGCTCGTGTTCGTGCCGCCGCACCTGGTGGAACAGCTCCGCGGCCTGCTGCTTCAGCTCGGGGTCTGTGACCTTGTCCGGGTGGCACGCCATCGATAGGCGGCGGTAGGCCGCCTTGACCTCCGCGGGCCTTGCATCCCTGCGGGGCAACACGGCGCCGCACGCGCGTCGCTGCGTCGATCGCCGCCGGCCTGATCAGCGCGCGCCGCAACTGAGCAGGGGGAGGCAGTGGGGTCACGCAGCGACGCAGTCGCGCCCGCGGGGCCGAGTTGCGGCACGAGCAGCCGTGCCAAGTGCTCCGCACGCGCACCTCGAGATGTTTAGCGCGGCGTAGTAGTTGGTGTTGTCATCCTCTATGTCGTCCATGGCTACCTCCGGCCCCGACCAACCGTTCTCGAAAGCCACGCGCCCTCACCAGCCGTCTCCTGCGCAGCACAAGACGACGCCCGTCCACGGCAGGCCGTGCGCCGAACACGCAACGCCTCTTCCTGTACACGTTCAGCAGCGCTCCCCGCGGGCCCGGTGCCTGTGCGATCCGGCACCGCGGGCCCATGTGCGCAGCCGTCGCAGGTATGAGCCATCACGCAACACACCACCATCAACTGCGTCAGGTTCGACGGCGGGGCGAGGAACACGGCTGCGCGCGGTCGACCTGCCGCGATGGGGCAGCCTGGTCTGAGCGCTGGGGCGTTCCGGCCCGTTGCGCGCCGGTCATATGTGAGGACGCCCACGACAAGTCATGAAATGCCGAATGCAGCGGCGCCCGAGCAGTCGAGACTGGCCCCGGCCCTCGCAGCGCCGTGCGCGGCGGTGCCCACGCGGCGGTGCTGCCCGCGCGACGTCGGGCCCCCGCTGGAGCCGGTAGAAGCCACGTCAGTGGGGGCGTGTAGGGCAGCTGCGCTGAATCTCCCGTTCCTGTGCGTGCGGTGGCGCGCCGCGCCGTCACTGCGTTGCCGCCACGTCCAGCGAGCGTACGGGAACGGATTTCGCGTACGGGGAGCGCGGCAGAGCTCAGCGGCGGGCGAGAAGTGGGTCGGGGAGGGCGGCGGCTCGCGCCGGTGGGCCGAGATGGCCAAGTCGCTGCGTAGTAATATCAAGCGGAAGCTCCGGCGGTTGAAACGGGGCAAGCTCGCCACGACCGTGCAGGAAAAGGAGCGGGAGGACAAGAAGCAGGTGCGCACGGCGGCGGCGCGTGGGCCCAGGGCGGCACGCAGCGAGCACGCGCCCCTGCGGCCTCTCCGTGGTGCTCCGTCGCCTTCTTGCGGGGAATCTTGGCAGATCTGATGTTTCTCGAGCCCCCAGGCGGCCCAGAGCCGCTCGTTCCCCACGAGCAAGCTGCTGCTGCGCTCCTCTGCTCGCTGTGCCCAGCCTGGTGTGGACCGGCCGTTGTGGCGCCGCAGGACGTCCTGGCGGCCATTCTGGCGGGCCCGAAGGAGAAGGTGTACGACCCCCTGGACGACCAGGACCTGTCGAAGTTCAAGCGACCGGAGCGCATGGAGGAGGAGGTGAGCGCACGCACCCTCCGTCCCACGCGACCGCCGGCACCCGCTCGGCCCCCGCGCCACTCTCCCCGCTTCACAAAGAGCGTCGCGGCGCCCGACGACGCCCAGCAGCCCGCGTTCTGCTCGCAAGCGCCTCGAAACTCGCTCCACGAGACTTGCTGCACGCTTGCCCGGACGACGTGCGCGCGCTTCGCACCCGCCGCCCCCTCCAGGGCGCCGAGGGCGAGTCGGACGACGGCGCGAAGTACACCAAGGGCCTCCGCGGCCTCAACCTGCGGCTTGCCAAGCGCGCCATCAGCAAGAAGGTGCGCAAGAGCGCGGTGAGCGCGAAGCGGGCCGCGAAGCTCGGGCCGGTCGGCCAGCCCTCGTGGCGGACGGTGCCGGGCGTGGGCAAGCGCGGGCGGCGCGGCGGACGCATGCAGGTCGACTGAAGGGGCGTCGTTCGCGCGTGGCGCAGCAGGGGACGGCGGGGTACACCGCTGATGTAAGCAGCAGTGCTGGCGGTGGCGCGCGAGCCGCGGGTCCACAGCGAATCACATCCGTCCTGCTCTGCTGCGCGGCGCGGCGGCCTCACGCGCCGTTGGCCTCGGCGGCGACGGGCATGGGCTCCACGTTGACGAGCTTGCGCTCCTCCGCGTCCTTGACCATCGCGACCGCCTCGTCGACGCCGACCGTGCCGATGTCCCCGACCTTGTACCCCCGGAGCGTCACCTGGCGCGCCTCCTCCTCCTTGCGCCCCACGACGGCCATCACCGGCACCTTGGACGTCTCCGCGTTGCGGATGAGCTTCGCGATGCGCTCCCCGGCCGCCACCTCCGCGCGGATGCCCCGCTTCTTGAACTCCGCGACGACCTCCTCCGCGTACTCCCGCTGGTAGTCCGTCACGGCCAGCACGCGCACCTGCGTCGGCGCCAGCCAGAGCGGGAACGCGCCGGCGTAGTTCTCCGTCAGGATGCCGAAGAACCGCTCGATCGACCCGAAGATCGCGCGGTGGATCATGATCGGCCGCTGCTTCTTGTTGTCCTCGTCGACGTACTCCAGGTCGAACCGCTCGGGGAGGTTGAAGTCGAGCTGGATCGTCGAGCACTGCCACTTCCGGCCGATCGCGTCGAGGATCTTGATGTCGATCTTCGGGCCGTAGAACGCGCCGCCGCCCTCGTCGATGTCGTACTCCCACCCCTTGGTCGCCAGCGCCGCCGTCAGGCCGGCCTCCGCGCGCTCCCAGATGTCGTCCGACCCGACGGACTTCTCCGGGCGCGTCGAGAGGTTGATCTCGTAGTCCGAGAACCCGAACGTCGACAGCGTCTCCTCGACCAGGTCCAGCACGCCCACGATCTCCCCCTCGATTTGCTCGGGCAGGCAGAAGATGTGCGCGTCGTCCTGGGTGAACCCGCGCACGCGGAACAGACCGTGCATCGTGCCGGACTTCTCGTACCGGTACACCGTGCCCAGCTCCGCGTACCGCACCGGCAGCTGCAACACGAACGAACACACAAAATGAGTACATGTCTGACGACCCACTGACGGGCAGACGGCAGGGCTGGATCTCTGCGCCGTGCGCTGCCTGGCTGCTGCGCGCACCTGGCGGTAGGAGCGGTAGCCGTTCTTGTAGGTGGTGACGTGGAAGGGGCAGTTCATGGGCTTGAGCTGGTAGCTCTCGTCCTCGACCTGGATCCGCTGGAACATGGACTCGGCGTAGAACTGGAGGTGCCCGGACGTGTGCCACAGGTCGGTCTTGGCGATGTGGGGGGAGTACAGCAGGTCGTACCCCTTGCTCATGTGCAGGTCCTTCCAGTACGACTCGATGATGTGCCGCACGAGCGAGCCGCGCGGGTGCCAGAACACCAGCCCGCCGCCCGCCGCCTCCTGGATCGAAAACAGGTCCAGCTCCTGCCCCAGCTTCCGGTGGTCGCGCTTCTTCGCCTGCAACGCGGCCACTCGGTGCCACGCCGCGCGGTTGGGCCGAACAGCGCCACGGGCGCGGCTCGACGCCGCAAGGGACACGGAATCGGCGCCGCAGGACGTGCGGTCCGGCGCCGCAACGGCGAACAAGAACAAGAACAAGAGTGGAAAGAACAAATAAGACGTTGGTTGGGCGGTGGCGGGGGGCGCGCACCTCCTCCTTGACGTGCTCGTAGTACGCGAGCTGCTCGGCCGTCTCCCACGCCGTGCCGTACACGCGCTGCAGCATCTGCCGGGACTCGTCGCCGCGCCAGTACGCGCCCGCCACCGACTCGAGCTTCAGCGCGTCCGTGTTGATCTTGCCCGTGGACTCCACGTGCGGCCCCGCGCACAGGTCCCACCAGTGGTTCTGCGCGACACGGGGGCTCGCTCCGGCGCCGTGAGGCGCCCTGCACGCCAACGCACGCACACACGCACACACGCCCCACGTTCGTTCGCGCGCACCTTGTCGCCCTGCTCGCCGATGTGGTAGATCGTGATGGGTGCGTCCGGGTCGCGTTCGAGGATCGAGTCGAGGATCTCGATCTTGTACGGCTCGTTGATCTCCTCGATGCGGCGCCGGGCCTCCTCCGCGGAGAGCTCCTCGCGCACGAAGGGGAGGTTCAGGCGGCAGATGCGGCGCATCTCCTTCTGGATCTTCCGCAGCTCCTTGTCCGTCAGCGGCGTGGGGATGTCGAAGTCGTAGTAGAAGCCGCGCTCGACCCAGGGGCCGATGGTGACCTGGGCGTCCTTGAACAGGCGCTGCACGGCCATCGCCATGATGTGCGCTGCGGCGGGGGGCGTGGGGGTTGCCGTGAGGAACTCGGGTTGGCCGGGAGGGGCGGTGGCGCGCGCGGTGGCGCTGGCGGGCTAGGGTGTGGGGGCGCCGCGGGCGCGCCAGGCGCTCGCGCGCGTCTTCTCGCGCGAATCTCGGTGCTGTGTGCGCGAGCTAGGCGGCGCGGATCGCTCGGCGCTCGTGTCTCGGGCCGCCGCGGCCGGGGTCGCGCGATGAGGGTCAGGGCGCAACTCACCGCTGCTGTGGCGAATGCGCAGGAGCTGGTCGCTCTCGTCGCTCGTGGGCAGCGGCACCTGCACCACCTCGGCCTCCGCGCCGTTCCCGTTGCCGCCCTGCTTCTTGCCACCGCCCTTCTTGCTCTGCTTCTCCGCGGCCTCCGCAGCCGCGGCCCAGACCGTTCCGGGCCGCCGCTGCGCGAACTGCGGCCAAGAGAAGAGCAGACGCGCCTCCAATGAGCGGGAAGCGCGAGGCGGGGCGGCGCACGCTCGAGCGGCGAGCGCTCCTCGCTCGCTGACCGGCCCAGGTGCCAGTGGCCCGCGGCGGGACGCGTTCCGCGGCTGCACCGCTTCAGCGACCCTTTCGGACGTCGCTCCCGGCTCTGAGGAGCCCAGATGGCGAACGTGCACCCGCAGACGCCCCCGGGGGAGTCCAGCGTGGCGCGTACCACCAAGGCACCACAGGATCGCGTCGGGGCCCCGCATGCCGGCGCGGGCGCGCGACCGGGGCCGCCCCGCGGCGGGCGGGCGGCAGACAGCGAGGCGGACCGCCAGGGCGTCGCGGCGGGCCCGCGGGCCCGCGTGGCGTCGCGTGCGAGCCGCTCACCTTGGCAGCGGAAGCAGGCGCGCTCGAGCGCAGGCGCACGAGGGCCTGCGCGTGCCGTCCCGCGGGCGGGAGCGCGCGCACGGCGTTGGAGTACTGCATCGCGGCCCGCATCGTCGCCAGAGCTCTCAAGGCGTGGCCCCGGAGAGCAATGGCGCTATCCAGCGGGGGCAAGACGGGCGATCGCTGAGCGCTGCGGCCGGGATTCGCGCGCAGAGGGACGCTGGCAGGGGCGCGGGGGACGAGACAACACTGCGGCGTGCCGCGCGGGGGCGGCGCCGATGGCAGGGGGACTCGCGACCTCGGCCTGAGCACGGCGAGGTGGACTGCTGTCAGGTCCGCGGGATGACGACGCGCGGCCTCGCGGCGCGCGAGCGACCGGACCGCAGGCCCCGCGCCGGCCTGCGGGCCGCGACGGCGGCGCGTTTCTGTGGCGTGGTCGGACACGGCGGGCTCTTCTTGGTAAATAAGCGATGGCATGTAGTTGCGCCAGCGACCCCCGGAATGCTCCTGTGCGTTCCCGGGACGCGGCGATGCACAGCGTGAGTCGTGCGCGCGTGCTCCCGACGCGGTCACTCCAGCCACGTGGTGCGCCCTCCGGCTGCAACGGGGCACAGCGTGGGGGCGAGGGATGGCGTCCGGGGGCGCGGGCGGGCTTGTGCGGCGTTGCTGAGATGGAACGTCGCGGGAGGACGACATCTGTGGCAAGGAAGAGGTGTATTGGCGGGGAATCGGAGCTGCGACGACCTCTGGTGCCTGGAGCCTCTGGCCGCCGATCTCGGCGCCCTCTTGGCCGTTTCGTGGGATTCTTGGACGCACGGGGGCAGCATAAAGGACGGACAATAAGGATTCGATGCTCACACGGCGATTCGAACGCCGGACCTCTCGCTGTTTAGCGGCATGCCATGTGGCAGTGCACAACCGCGCGATTGCGCCATTTACTAAACGAGTGCTCTATCCAACTGAGCTATGCGAGCATATCGATGCTCGGTTGGATAAACAGCGTTTCCAGCACAGTTTTTGTACAAAGAGATACATACTAATACAACATCTGCCAAAACGCGGTCTGCACCACCACACGCCAGGTGCCACGCATGGGTACACACACATCGGACACGAACAGCTCTTCAGCTTTCCGTGCGTGCCGCCCGGAAGCCCAGTACAACAATGTTCGTCCCTGTTGGAACCAAAATGCCCTCTGAGCATGTTTGCGCATCGCCGCTTCCTCCGACGCCGTGCAGCCGCGAGATCCCCAGCAATCGCGAAGGCTGCACTCCGCGGCCGTGCTGGCGCACCGGAACAGCCGCCAGAGCGCCACGTCGACGCCTGTTGGGCCCCTCCTGGACTAGGCTCAGCAGTGGGAGCTCCCTGGTCCCCATTTGTGCGCGCGCCCACGGCCCGCGTGCACGAAATTCTCGCGCCGTCGCGGAGACGATGCCAAGGATCACGGCTCTGTGCATCGCATTCGTGGTTCTCTGCGTCGCATGTGCCGGGATCCTGCCCCTGGAGGTGCGCACTGCACCTGCGCTGGCCGCACCGTGCAGCACGAGTCGAGCCTCAGCCGGAAGAGCCCGATGTGCCCGCTGATAGTGCTGCCTGGCCCGCGACTGGGTCGTCCGTCAGGCGCTGTGCGCTCAGGGGGGCCGCGACGACGCCTCAACTGGCACCCAGCGCGCAGCTCAGTTGCGCCGTGAGCCCCGTGTCATGCACCTTGCAGGTCGCCGCGAGCCTCGACAGCAGTGAGGGCGTGCGCGAGGTGTTGAGCGAAGCGCTGCCGACCGCGGAGGAGGGCGCCACGAAGCTTCCACTGGGCTCGGTTGTTCCCCTGGACAGCCTCGGCCCCGTCATCGTTACGAGTGAGTTACTCGCAGCGCTCGCGATGTCGCATCACGAACGAACGTTCCACCCCTCGCATGGCACGTCGTGGCCGCGACACGCACGAGCGAGAAGAGCACCACCATCATCACATGCGGGCTATTCGCTGTCGCGCACCACGAGCGACGTGCGCATCATCAGAGCCGCCGTCATCACGTGCGCTCTGCAGCAAAGGGCGGCGTGCGTCGCATCAGCAACTGGGCCGAGCTGTCCCCCCAGGAAAAGGCAACCGCACTGCGCCGCATCGCCGTGCGGAACCGGGAGCGCATCCAGGCGCTGCAGGAGAAGGCGGCCGCGGGGAACCTCGACGCGCAGTCCCTCCCGGAGTCCGTCCGCTCCCTCGTCGAACAGGCAGCCCACCAACAGCAACATCAAACACCTGCTGAGCAAACCAGCGGCGGCGAGGAGCAGCCGCGGGCCGACCTGTAGCCGGGGCCGCGTGAGCCGGACGCGCACGTCGCGCGGATGACGGGCGACCCGCAGCGATGCAGGAAGGAGGCACCGCAGCGGCGGGATGCAGGAGGCGAGTCTGCGCGTGCTCTGGGATCGCCAAGGCGCTGGCGGGGCGCCTGAACGACGGTCGGGGGGTCGGCGGCGACGCCGTGGCGCGCCACGGGCTCGTGCGGGGCGCCGACGGCGCGTGGGCGTGCTGCGCGGCCGACGTCGACGCGACGCCGCGAGCCGTGGCGGCGCGCTGGCGCCCGGGCCGCAACGCCGACGTGGACCTCGAGGGCGCGGGCCTGCGCGTCGGGCGGCCGCGCGCCGTCGCCGTGCGCGTCGCGAGCGAGGGCGGCGCCGGCCGCGGGACCGCCTGGCACGTCTGGGACGGCGCCGTCGTCCTGGCGCGCCACCTCCACCACCGCGGCGCCGAGATCGAGCGGAGCGAGCTCGGCGCGGACGTGGCGGGCGTCCTCGAGCTCGGCAGCGGCACGGGCCTCGTCGGCCTCTCCGCGGCGGCGTGTTTCCCTGCATGTCGCTGCGTCGCGCTCACCGACCTGCCGGAGGCGCTGCCGGCGCTGCGGCGCAACGCGGCGCTGAACGCCGCGTGGATCGGGGGCGGCGTGCGGGTCGAGGTCCTGCGGCTGGACTGGCGGGAAGCCGCAGGACGTGGGGGGTGTTTGGAGGCGGGATGTGTGGGGGGGGGTCTCGAGTGGGACCTCGTCGTGGCCTCGGACTGCGTGTGGCTCCCGGAGCTCGTGGAGCCGTTCGCGGACGCGCTCGCGGCGGCGCTGCGCTCGCGGCGCGCGGTGGCCGTGCTGGCCACGCAGGAGCGCTCGGCGCGCGTGGACGCGGCGCTGTGGGCGGGCCTGCGCACGCGCGGGCTGCGGGTGCGCGACGCGCCGATGGGGAGCGGGGAGCCGCCGCGTGGCGCGATCCGCGTGACGTACGTCGACGGCGGCGCGCGGGCAGCAGACGACGTGGGGTTGCAGCGGGGGTGAGCGTCGAGTGTCGCTCGCGTCGCTGGCACACGCCCGACGCGAGGGGGCTGCGGTTGACGCTGTGAAAGCTCGCGAATGTTTGCATCATCATCATCGTGGTGGTGGTGGTGTTTCTGCACTGTCGTCGTGCGCGGAGCTCGTGTTGAGGCACTTCGTCGCAGCCCTTCGCCCTGCCGTGCGCCTGCCAGCTTCGCGTCGCACGGCATTCGCCGCTGCGGATGTTTCCATGCGGGGGGGGGGTTATGTTGTGTGTCTGACACAGTGACGCACTCCGAGGCATTCTCGCTTCGCTTGGCGCCCTGTTTGGGGGCCAGGCGCCGCATGTGCCCGCCATGCCCTTCTCCTGCACGCATCGTGCGGGTGCGTGAGGGACGCGCGACGCCTCGCGTGCTTCGGTCAAGATGCCCTGCTCGGTTCACGGGACCCGCACAGGGCGCTGCTGGGGGGGAAATGCACGCGCGATGCGCCGACCTGCGGGACACGCACATGGACTGCGCGGAGCAAGCAGATTGGTGTCCAATGGCGCGCGGACGATCGCCCACGGAATCGACGGAGCTTGTGGCCGCCCACTGCTAGGCGCCCGCCTCGCCCAGGCTCGTTGTCAGCGCACCTCGAGGCCCGTGCGGCACCATACACGCCTCGTGTGTCGCGCAGCCAAGGCGGACGTGGGCGCAGACTCGCCCGAGACTGCGGCCCCGACCAAGCGCGGCGAGGTGATGCTGGTGGCGGAAAGCCTCGGCAAGACGCACGACGGAGAGAAGCAGCTCTTCCGCGACCTCACCTTCAGGCACGTCACACGCACGACGATCCTCTCGCGAAGCGACCCGAACACGACGCGCCCTCGCCGGCCCAGCAGCGGACGCCCCTCCCTCGCAGCACCCTACACGCTCCGCCCCCGCACCTCCCTCCGCAGCATCCACAAGAGCGACCGCGTCTGCGTCATCGGAGCGAACGGGAGCGGCAAGAGCTCCCTGCTGTCGATCCTCGCGGGCTCGGACGCCCCCACCGACGGCTCTCTGCAGGTGAAGCGCGGCGTCTCGACAGGGCGCTGCCTCCAGGACCCCGAGTACGACCCGGACTGGACCGCTCTGGAAGCCGTGCTGTCGTCCGCCGGCGGCGCCGCCGAGGCGCTGCGGGAGTACGAGCGGGCCGCGGCCAGCGGCGACGCGGACGCGCTGGCCGACGCCACGGCGGCGGTCGAGGCCGCGGACGGCTGGACGCTGTCGAGCGAGGCCGAGGCGTCCCTGTCCGCGCTCGGCATCGCCGACGCAACCGTCAAGATCGGCGCGGTGAGCAACACTCTCTCGCTGATCCTGGCAACTTGCAACACCGCTGTACCCCGCGCTCCCAACGAACACTCGCTTTCGCGACCTGCTGCTGAACCATAGGCTGGCACGCATCGCACCGCTTCTGCAGATGTCGGGCGGGCAGCGGCGCCGCGTGGCGTTGGCGGGCGCGCTCCTGGGCGCGCCGGACCTGATCGTGCTCGACGAGCCGACGAACCACCTGGATTTCGGCGCGATCGACTGGCTCGCGGCGCGGCTGGTCTCGCAGGGCGCGGCCACGACGGTGGTCCTCGTCACGCACGACAGGTCCTTCATGGAGCGCGTGTGCACGCGCGTGCTCGAGATTGACCAGGGCAGCGCGTACATGCACGAGGTGGGCGGATCGGGGTCGTACGGCAAGGTCCGGGAGCTGCGGGCGGAGCGGCGCGCTGCGCAGCAGGCTGCGGCGGACGCGGCGCGCACCGTGCTGCGAAAGGAGACGGAGTGGATGCGGCGGCAGCCGAAAGCGCGCTCGGTGAGCCTGAGGACGCCGTCCCTTTGCTTGAGGCTGCAGACAGGAGGGCCTAGACGCATGTGTGTGTGTTGTTTGCGTTCTTTCAAAGCCCGCTGCAGCGCGCAGCGCGCCGTCACCATGTTCACGTTCGCTTGGTGTTCAATTCGATCGATTCTCGCAGACGAAGAGCCGGGCGAGGATCAACCAGTTCTACGAGCTCACCGCGAAGGCCCGCGACCGCCCGCAAGACGACGTGGTGCCCGACCTCGCCGCCGCCGGTGCCACGGCGCAGCGCCAGGGCAATGTCGTGCTCGAGGTCGACAACGTCGCGTGGGGCCACGACCCCGCGAAGCCGCTCTTCCGCTCGTTCTTCTACGAGTTCGGCCGCGGGGAGCGCATCGGCGTCGTCGGGCGCAACGGCGCGGGCAAGAGCAGCCTGCTCGACGTGCTCGCGGGCGTGAACGCGCCGACGGAGGGCGCGGTGACGCCCGGGGAGACGACGGCGGTCGGGTACTTCACGCAGCACCCGCCGGCGATGCCCGAGGGCTCGCGCGTGATCGATTACCTCAAGCAGGACGCCGCGGGCGGCGACGCGGGGTCCTGGGAGGACGGTTTGCGTCCGGAGGTCGTGCTGGAGCGCCTCGGGTTCCCCCGGCCGCGGCAGCAGCAGCTGATCGGGCTGCTGTCGGGCGGGGAGCGCCGGCGGCTGCAGCTCGCGGCGGTGCTTGCGGGGCGTCCGAACTTTTTGTTGCTGGACGAGCCGACGAACGACCTGGATCTGGACACCGTGGAGGCGCTCGAGGGCGTCCTGGCGTCGTACGGCGGGACGCTCGTGGTGGTGTCGCACGACCGCGCGTTCCTCGAGGGCTGCGCGGACCGCCTGTTCGTGCTGGAGGGCGACGGGGAGGTGTGCGCAGCAGGACCCCCCCCCCCGCCTCCTCCCGCTGCAGACACTGTCAGCGCGTCCCGTGCCGCGCAAGCATGAGCATGAGCTCTGCGCGACCGGTATGAAGTCGGTGAACACGAATTCGTTTACCTGGTTGTGCAGGTGCGGCTGTTTGACGGGCCGTACGGGGAGTACGTCGAGGCGGTGCGGGAGCGCGAGGCCGCAGCGGCGCGGCGCAGCGCGAGCTCGAGCGCGACCGCGGACGCGAGGCAGCCGCGGGACAAGGGCGCCGCCCAACCACAGGGGGGGAACAAGGTGAAGAAGCTGGCGCCGTGGGAGGTGCGGGAGCTGGAGGAGCTGGAGGGGGAGGTGGAGGCGCTGGAGGAGCGCGTGGGGGCGGCGGAGGCCGGGATGGCGAAGGCGAGCGCGGCCGGGGACTACGGGAAGCTCCAGGAGTGGACTGACGAGCTGGGGGTGTTGCAGGGGGAGTTGGAGGCGAAGACGGAGCGGTGGCTGGAGCTGGCGGAGCGCGCGGAGGCGGCGTGAGGGCGCTGCGAGGGCGACACGCTGATCGGCGTTGCAGAGCGCATCGAAGATGATGTGACAGGATCGAGTCATGTTTCACTGATGTCTGTGGAATTGCGTCTTTCTATTGCTTTTGATCTGACGTGGCGAACGCGCGCCGCGCACGGCTCGCTGACGAATAGATGCAGGCGAAGGATCCCGGAAGATCCCCCGCGCAGTCGGGCAGCAACGCAAGCGACCCACGACGCAGGGCAACTCAGTGCCGCGACTGCATGAGCTCCTTCATGCGCGCCGGGAGGTCGTCCAGGCTCGCCTCCTCGTCCACGCGCTGCGCGCCGTCCCCGCCGCGGATCCGCACCACCCCCGCAGACGCCAGCCGGTCCGCCTCCAACCACACAAGCCAGCGAATACCCCGTGCGTTGGCGTACGCGTGGTGCTCCTGGCGACTCGGCGCCGCGCCGGGGGCGATCTCGCACGACACGCCCGCGGCGCGGAGCGCCGCACACGTCGTAACGCGCTCCCGCAAGAGGCCCCCGCCGCCGCGGGAACACACCAGGACGCTCGCGGGCGGCGTGAGCCACGTCGGAACGCCCCCTGCCGCGCCCTGCGCGGCCGCTGCGGGGCTGCGCGCCTCGCGCGGCGTCGCGAGGCTGACGACGCGGTCCAGAGAGACCGTCGCGCCGACCCCGCCGGGGACCGGCACCCCCTGCGGCCAGCACCGCCGCAGCGCGGCGTCGTAGCGGCCCCCGATCGCGAGGACGTAGGACGACGTCGTGAACTGCTGCCGGGCGCGTCCGCGCGTCGTCTCGGCGGCCGGGAGCACCGCGCGGACCTCGAAAAACACCCCCGAGATCCCGGGGGTGTCGCAAGGTATGACTGGGTCGATGTGGACCTCGAGCGGGGCGAGGCCCCACGTCTCGAGCGCGCGGCTGACAGCGTCGAGCTCGTCGAGGACGGCGACGGCGCAGGCGTGGTTCTGGAGGCCGTGGAGGGTGCGCAGGCGCGGGAGGGTCTCCAGCGCCGGGCCGCAGAGGTCGCGCACGAGCCGCAAGAGGGGCTGCGGGGCAAAGACGAAGAGAAGCAGTGCGTCAGCGATCGCCCGCTCGCGCGGCGTGGACGGCTCGCGAGGCGCCACAGATGATGACGACAGCTACGAAGCTTCCACCCATTCACTCGAGACACGGACGACGATGTGAATGATGTTTTGCGTTGCAGCGACACTGCAGGTTGTGTCGGTGATCTCACCTGGATCTTGGCGACGCCGAGGCCCTGCAGGCCGTGCACGATGTCCCTCCACGGGCCCGCGCGCCCGGGCTTGCCCTCGGGCGTCAGCAGCGGCACGGAGCGCGCGCGCGCCGCGCTCGACAGCTGCGCGCGCGCGGACGCCCGCTGCGTCTCCTTGACCTGCCCGACCACCTCGAGCGCCAGCGGCAACAGCGCCGTGTGCGACAACCGTACCTCGAGCGTCACGCCGTCCCGCGACAACACCGGCCGCAGCCCGTCGACGACGCACCGGATCATCTCCGCGCACTGCCGCGCGCCCTCGCCGTCGGACGCGGCGTCAGGGAACAGGAAGTCGACGTCGGCAACAGCGTGCTCGCGGGGGAGGCCGCCCGCGACGCCGTTCCGCAGAATTCCGGCGAGCTCGTACCGGCGGAGGGTCTCGAGGGAGAGCAACGACGCGCTGTTGGCGCCCTGTGCAAGCTCGCACGCGAGGCGGCCAAGCCAGGCGATGAACGGGGTGCGAAGGTCGTAGCGCGGGGCCATGCGGCGGCCGTCGCGCGCGAGACACGTCGCGGCGAACTTCGGGAGCGGGCCCACGGCGAGGCCGATGCTGGTGCTCGTCATCGGAACCGCGCCGTGGTGCTGGAACGTCGCGCGCAGACCCTCTGCGTTGCAGCAAACAAAAGAGCAGCGTCCTGCCGTCGCAACGCACATCCACGGGCCGAGCAAGCAGCCAAACGACACAGATCTATCATACCCAGCAAGCCAACGGGTGGGAAGCCAACGGGAAGCCAACGCACCTTCGACCGCCTCCCGCACCGCCGCGGAGGCTGTCCGGGGGGTCCCTGGCAGCATCTCTAGCTGCACGGCGGCGCGCTCCGAAACGGCGGCGAGGGCTCCGCCAGCGCCCACGCCGGCCTGCAGCTCGCTGTGCCGCGCGCCGAGGTCGAAGAGCGTGTCGAGCACGCGCTCCGTGTGCTGCGCGTTGTTCGGAAGACTCTTTAACACGAACTCGAGTTGCTCGTCCTCCAGGGTTCGAGGAAGCAGGTCCGAGGACAGCACCTCGCGGGCCGAGGGCCGGCGCGCGGGGTCCGCGGCGACGAGCCACCGGACGAGCTCGGCGGCGGCCGGACACTGCTTGACGAGGGCGGGCGGCGGCGCTCCCGTGGCGCGCACCTCCTGCAGCGTGGCGATGCGCTCGTACTGCGTGGAGAAGCGCAGCCAAAGCTCGCAGGCGAGAATGCCGAGGGAGTACATGTCGACCTTGTAGTCGGTCTGCGCCCACTCTTGCAGGATCTGCGGACACTCCTCGCAACACACAGTGCACGAGGCCTTCACGACCGAGAATGAACGCAGCATTCGGTGCATCCGTCCGCAAGCAGATATCAGGCAAGGGCGTGCGATCAAATGCACGGATCCGGTCCGACGCGCGCGCGCCTACCTCGGGCGCCATATACAGGAGAGTCCCGACAGCCCCCGACGCGCTGGCCGCCGGGCCCTGCGCCCCGCTGGCCG
Source organism: Pedinophyceae sp. YPF-701 (assembly GCA_916048055.1). NCBI lineage: Eukaryota > Viridiplantae > Chlorophyta > Pedinophyceae > Pedinophyceae sp. YPF-701. The sequence goes on along the minus strand of CAJZHL010000001.1, from coordinate 272,104 downwards.
CCGCGCTCCGCGGCAGCGACGCCGCGTCCTTCCCCGGACCCGCCGCGCTCGACGCGGGGTCCGCCGCGGCCTTCGCGAGCCCGAAGTCCCCGATTTTCACCACCCCGGTCGAGTCCACGAACACGTTGCCCGGCTTCAGGTCCCTGTGGATGACGTTCTGCGCGTGGATGTGCGCGAGGCCCTGTAGGATCCCGCGCACGATGTCGAACGCGCGCTCGCTGTCGATCTCGTGCGACGCCACCAACGTGTCCAACGTCTGCGGGCAATACTCCATCTGAATGAACAGGAACGGCACGCGCTGCTTCCTGCCGCTGCCGGCCGGGCCCTCGCCGCGCGGCACCGCCGCTCTGCTGCGCTGGCCGGCCGCGCGCCGCCGGGATCGCGCCCCGCGCGCCACCTGCCACCCGCCGCTCGACTCCTCATCACTTTCGTCGTCGTCAGGTCCGTCATCGTCAGAGCCCTCGCGGTCGGCAGCGCTGCTGGCCTGGTTCCCGCTGGATGGACCCGGGGCCTCGCTGTCCCCTCCGAACTGGATGAGGTCGTACATGCTGTTCTTCTGTTTGCCCGTCGTAGCTTTGGACCCCCCCGCACCTGGTATAAACCCCCCCCACGCGCGGCTGTGGACCGACCCGCTCGGGTCGTCCTCCTCCCACAGATCGTCGTCGTCCAGCGTCGAGTCGAACAGCCCGAGGGAGTCCGAGAACGCCCCCGCGCCGGCCCGCGTCGCGCGCCGCGACATCAGCACTTCCTCGCTCCACGCCTGGAAGTAGCGCACGATGTTCGGGTGCTGCAGGCGCGACAGCGTCGTGACCTCCTTCATGATCTTCTCGTTCATCTGCTGCGACGTCGGGTCCATGCGGACCTTCTTGATGGCGTACAGGCGTCGGTCGACGCGATTCTCCGCCAAAAACACCTCCGCGAACCCCCCCCTCCCGAGCGGCCGGACCTCGACGAAGTCCTGCTCGTACCGGCTCGCGAGCTGCGGCTCCGCGCCGCTCTCCAGCGCGCCGGCCGCGGCGCGCACCGCGCCCGCGTGCCAGACTGCCGCCGCCATCGCGCTCGACGCCGCGGGCCGCGGGGCCGGGAAAAGCCGGCGGAACGCCAGCTCCACGTACGCCGGGCGCTCCTTCAGCAGCGCCGCGAGCCAGCCGGGTATCGCACCCTCGATGGCGAACTGATCCGCAACGGACGCTATCGCCGCGCACAGCGGCTCGTCCCGCGCGCTGACGCTGCCGCCCGGGCTGAGCCGCGAGGCCTCCCGGCCCGCGACCTGCCGCGCCATGGTCACGAGGAGGTGCCCCGTCAGGACCTGCTGCTTGGCGGCGGAGTGCGTGGCTGTGCGCGCGGCGCCCTCGCCCGACCACTTGCGCGGGCCAGGGCCGCGAGCGGAGCCCGGCACGCCGGGCGTGACGGACCGCTCCGGCACGAGCGTCTCGCTGACCGCCTCGCTGCGTTCCGGGTCAGACAGGCGCCGCAACCGCCGGGAGTCCTCCGTCGACGTGCTACCAGTCCGCCCCCCCGCGGGCGACGCGGCCTCGGCCTCGCCTTGACCGCCGATGATCGCGCGAAGCGTCGGCGGAAAGAACCGAGCGATCGAGGCCGAGAATCCCCGTCCTATGCTCTGCAGCAGCCGGCCAGTCCCAGACATCGATGCTTCCGCCGCAGCCGCGTACCCCGCCGGGCGCCGCGCGGCCTCGCCGCTGCTGCGCTCCGAGACGGACTCCGGCAGCGCGATCACGGGCCGCTCCGCGGCCTGAGCGGCTCGCGGGGGCCTTGTGGAACGTTGCTTCAGCGCGCCTGGCGGCCTGCCGAGAGGGCTCGTGGGCTTGGCGGGCGGCTCGTCGCCGGCGCCCTCGTCGCGCAGCACGTCGAATTTGTTGCGCGCCGACGCCGCCGTCGCGAGCTGCCCGCCGCCGGCGTCCGACCACCGCACTCCCCCCGCCGCCCGACTCCGCCCCGGCATGACAGGGGAGGCTCCCGTCGCCGTCTGCGCCGGCCGACCGCCGGCGCGCCCCGCCCGCGGCACCGCCATCGCGCCCGCCAGCGCAGGCTCCTGGTCCTCCCCGAATAACGCCCCCCCTCCACTCCCCCCCCAGCCATCTGCGTCGTCGCCATGAAGCGCCTCGAATCCGTACCATGCGCCGAGCCCCTCCCCGCCCATGGACGGCTCCGTCGACCCCGGCGCCGTGCCCGCGAGGTCGCGCCTGCTCGAGGTCGCGGACGCGTCGTGGCGGGCCGCCGCGCGGGTGCGCCGGTCGGCGTCAATGGCGCTGTCGTTGAGGCGCTGGAGGCAGCTCTGCGCGTGCCAGAAGAGGTCCATCGCGTGCTGCTCCGCGCTCGCGGCGCGCTCCTCGGCGATCTGCGGAAAGCGACGAGATGCGAGCCGTGAACTCCGGTTTTTGTGACTCGGGATTTGGTGTCTGGTGTTTGCGAGCTGCGGGGTGCCTGGCTGGTGCCGGTGGGGCTGCGGTGTACCTGCGTGAGTTCGCCGTGTATGGCGCGCGCGTCGTCGGAGGTCAGCCCCTGCACGGCCTCGACATGGGCGTGCAACGGGGACTTGGGATATCCCGTCTTGGGATATTTCAAAGAAAGCCTGGCCATGCAGAAGTTCTGACCCATCGACTGGTTGAACTCGTTCGGAAGGACCGTCATCTGCAGTGTCAGCGTCTCTGGATCCGCCTGCAGGGCGCGAGCGGGACGCAAGAGCAGCTGTGGGTGGTGTCGCACCGGACGGCCGCTCGGTGAGACCTGGCGGTGCGGGTTCGTGGAGGTGTTCCATATGCGCGAAGTACAACGAACGGTTCCCGCGTGCTGATCGTGCCAAAGCGCACCGCCTGTGGCTCTCGCGCCACTGCGGCATCAACCAACAGGGCGTCAGCGTCCTGGTCGCTGGGCTCCGAACGACTTTCGTGTCCGCAACGGAATCAGCATCGTGCGAGGAGGCCATTCGCGGATTCGCGGCGGACGACTGTCGCACGCAGCCGGCCGCAGCGCAAGAGACGAGAGCGGCACCGTCGTTGCGGAAACTGGCCGTGCGCGTCGTCGGTCCTCGGCTGCGAGCATGCACAGCGCTCACCGTCGCGCTGCAGATGGCCGTCATGGCCTCCCATTCCTCCGCCACCAGGTCGTCGACGTGCGGGGCCGCCTTGGTGCCATCAGCGTGATCGTTGCCCGCGTGCCCGCCGCCGTGGGCGCCATGCTTCTTTTTCTTGCCCATCTCGGCCTCACTCTTGCACTAGCTCCGCAAAAGCGCAACAGAACCGGCCATCTGCGCGCGTCCGGAGCCAGACGAGCCGGCACTGGACACCCTTTCCGCCCAACGCCAGCGCTGCTGCCCTCCCACGTAAACGCCGCAGCACGGAACCGATTCCAAGTCTGCGCCCGCCGCGCCTCCGCACGCTCCAACCAACCCGCCAACACGCGCCACGTCACAGCGTTCGCCTGCGCACTGACAGCGTCACTTCACTCCCCCCCCCTCCGCCGCCCCTCACAGCGCGCTGCTGGGCTTCAGGCCGATCGCCGCAATGACCTTCCGCGCCGCCGCCATCCCGCTCGTGCACGCCCCCTCCACCGACGGGTACACGCACCAGTCCCCACAGGCATACGCACGCATCGATTCCTCGGACAAGCACTTCTCCTCCGGCGCCGCGGCCTTGTCGGGGAAGCACGCGCCCCAGCGGTGCGCTTGCTGCAGCCACGCCGGCCGGGCCGCCACCTCGTGTGAACCCACGGAAAACCAATCAAGGAAACAAGACGTGCGGCCGCGCCGAGCGGCCCGACTGGCCGTGGAAGCGCACGCACGCGCCAGCCTGTCGTCGCAGCGTCTCGGGCGTGCCGCGACGACCCCCGAACATGTACATTCCAGGCGCAGGACGGCGACGCTGAGTCAGGCTCGTGGGTCCTACCTGGTAGACAATCTTCGGTGCGGGCTTGCCGGTCGCCGCGGCGATGACCTTGGCCATCTCGTCCGCCATGCTCTTTGCGGTCTCGTCGAGCATCGCCTGGTGCTCCGGGGACCCCCTCACGGTCAGACCGTGCTTGTCAACAACCCCCTGCGCGAACGCCATTGTGCTGACGGCCACGACTGGGACGAACCGCTGCGGCGCGGGGCGCCCGGGCTTCGTGCCGCTCGCGGTGACCAGGGCGAGGACGTCGCTGGACGCGACGCCGACGCAGGCCGCGCCGTTCGCGCTGCCGTCGCCGGGAGTCCCGGTGTCGACAACGGCAAGCAGGGAGAAGACGGGGCGGCCGTTGACGGCCTTCATGGCGTCCGCGAAGGCGCCGAGGCCGAGCTTCTCCGCGAGGGACTGCGTGCCGGTCTGGAAGGTGCGGTCGGAGAGCACCAGGGCGGCGTAGGGCCCGCGCGTGGCATTCGGCTTGTCGCGGCCCGTCGTGTGCTCGAGCGTCCACTCTGCGCACGTCGACGCGTCGCCGTAGACGTTATGCTGTGCGTGCGAGGCGAAGCGTCGGGGCGAGGATTGTCGCGACGTGTTCGGGGCGCGAGTTGAGATAGGGGATGCACCTGGGGCGTGGTCGGGGCCGCCCTTCTCCGCGGAGACGATCTTGCTGCCCGTGAGGACCTCGACGCCGGGCGTCTGGCCCATCGCCGCGCAGAACGAGTTCATCCGCGGCACGCCCACGTACCGCACAGCGTCAGGGGACTCCTCGGGTTTCACCGCCCCTGCACGCATGACCGACTGAGTCAGTGCGCCTCAGGCTCACGCACCAGGCAGGTGAGCGACGGCACAACGACCGAGATCAGTTTCGATTCAGACTTTGGTGTGAGTTCGGCGGGGAGCGCGCCTGGCGTGAACGTGCCGGTCGCGACATCGCACGCGCCGAACGCGCCGCCGTCGGTCCACGGCGCGACGGCGCCGGCCGCCTGCCACTGCGCGACGAGCCTCTTGAACTCCTCGCTCTCGGCGACGAAGTACGGCGCGCCGTGGTCCCACTCCACGCCCTTGAGAAACTCCCCCAGTTCTACCTCGGACTCCCCCAGGGCCGCGCCCGTCTCGTCGCCGGCGACGTGCTGGATGACGGTCCCGCGGCGGGTGCTCATGCGGCCGCCGACGCCGCGGCCGGCCTCGAAGACGTCGACGCGCGCGCCGGCCTGCGCAAGCGTGGTGGCACAGGCGAGGCCGGCGGCGCCGCCCCCGAGCACGGCGACGCGCGGAGCGTCCTCTGGAGGCGGAGTGAGGCTGAGGGGGGAGGTGGCCATGGCGCGAACAGCCAGACGAGGCGTTCCCGCGACGAGCGCGGCCGGGGAGGGGCGCCCGGTGGAGCGCAGGGGCGCCGGGTGCGTGGACGGCGCGACGAGGTTGGCGAAGGCGCGCAGCGAGAATCTGCTGTACGTGGAGGTCAGGGACAGGCGGCAGACGTGGGCTCCGGCGACGGATGCGGGAGGCATTCTACACTCGGGGGACAAATGCCGGACGTTCGCGGATAATACGGCGTGATATCACGTCAATTCAGCGTCAACGAATCTTCCACGAACGCGCAGCGCAGTGCGCCCAACGGGACACGCAGGGACGTCGCATCGGGACCTCTAGGGGGTGTCTAGGACCTCAGGGCACCACAGAGCCACAGAGGCCGTTTGGCCCGCGAATACGCGCGCTGCGGCGCCGCTCGCGCAGTTCTAGGCGCGGAAACGGATCGCACACATCAGCCTCTAGTTGCACCCTCGTAGTAGCTCCGGCACGTGACGCAATGCACTCCGCCATCCGCGGCGCGGCCTCAGGCGTGGGCGCCCGTCGCGCCTCGACGAGCCGCAACGTCGCAGCGCGCGCGTCGGGCACCGGGAAGACAGTCATCATCACAGGCGCCAACACAGGCATCGGGTGAGAGGACGCGACGCTCGATGACGTCGCGTGGGCCTGCGCTGTGAGCGCAACGCACCGCGTGCCCCCGCATGACGTCGACGTCGCGGTTCCGCGTCCGCCGCGCAGGTACGAGTCCGCGAAGGCCCTGGTGTCGAAGGACTACGACATCGTCATGGCGTGCCGCGACCCCACGCGCATGGAGAGCGCCAAGGCCCGACTGGGGAACGAGGTGAACATCTGTGGCCTCGCTCTCGCCGCTCGCGGCACACGCCGCCTCGCTCGCCGCTCCAGCGGCGTCCCAGAGCCCCCGCTCGCCCGGCCCGTGTCCGCCTGGGCCACCCGCGACCTCCACGTGGACCACCGGGCTCCCACCCCCCTCCGCCGACCAGCGCAGGTGCCGTCCGCGGCGGGCAAGATCTCGACGGAGCTGCTCGACCTCGCGTCGCTCGAGTCCGTCCGCGACTTCACCAAGCGCTACCTCGACTCGGGCCGCCAGATCGACGTGCTGCTGAACAACGCGGGCGTCATGGCGCCGCCGCTGATGCGGACCAAGGACGGGTTCGAGCTGCAGATCGGCGTCAACCACCTCGGGCACTTCCTCCTCACGACCGGCCTGAGCCCGCTCCTGATGGACCCCGCGCGGCCCTCGCGCGTGGTCACCGTCAGCAGCACCGCACACCTGTTCGGCCGCATCAACTTCGACGACCTCAACTCGGAGATCAAGTACCAGGAGTGGGTCGCGTACGGCCAGTCCAAGCTCGCGAACGTGCGCGCGCATCGCCCCCCGAAGCTCACGCGAAACAACACACCCCCGTGCCATATCGCATTCTCCCCCCCCCCCGGACGCCGAACCCGCCCGTTCGCGCCCGCCCCGCAGATCTACTTCACGTACGAGCTCGCGCGGCGCCTCCCGAACAGCTCGGCGTGCACGGCGAACACCCTGCACCCCGGGGTGATCAATACGGAGCTGGCGCGGTACCTTCTGCCCGAGGACCCCGCGTGGTGGCAGCGGCCGCTGATGGAGGTCATGAAGAAGTTCACGCTGACGCCGGAGCAGGGCGCGCAGACGTCGATCTACCTGTGCAGCTCCCCGGCCGTGGAGGGGGTGTCGGGGAAGTACTACGACAAGTGCGAGCCCGTGAGCTCGAGCCCGATCAGCTACGACGTCGACGTGGCGAAGCGGCTCTGGGACGTGTCGATGGAGCTCACGGCCGCGCCGGAGCTCGCCAAGGGCGTGTGACTGCTTCCGTGCGGCGGCGGCAGGGGGGGGGTTGTTTGGCGCCGTGGTGGGCGGCCCGGGCAAGTGGCCGGTGCATGCAGCAGGGGCGCGCGCGCGGCCTCGTCCGTATCACCCAGCCGCGCCCGGCGCGGTCCTACCGAGCCGCCTCCAATTAAGGTCACACGCCGACGCCAGTGCGCGTCCTATCGCGCCCGACGCCGGCAGATCCTTCGCGTCTGCCCGGAGTGCTATCGTCCGGTCATACGCGGCGCGTCGACGGCGTCCGTGCCCCCCCCGAGCGTCACGCCGGCGAACCCACGCACCGGCACGCGGCGCCGCATCCACTGGCTCCCGGAGAACACCTCCCGGACGGCGCTCTCGTCGAGCAGCGACACCTGCTTCCGCCCCGTGTCGACGTACCACATTCGGGAGTCCCCCGCGTCGTTCTCGTTCAAGTATTCCCGCAGAACAATCACACCCCCGGGGGAGTTCGCCGTCCACGCCTCGTGCACGTTGCTGTCGCCGTCCCGGCCGCGGTATCGCACCAGAACGCGGCCGTCCTCCCCGCTGCGCTGCACCGTCGTCCCGTCGAGCGTCAGGGCGTAGGACTTGCGCAACCGTTGCATCACTGCGGCGTCGTCGTCGCGGCCGCCGCCGCCGAGGAGAGCGGCGCCGAAGACGCCGCCGAGGATGATGGCGCCGAGGGTGCGCCGGTCGAGGAGGTCGCCGGGCGCGCGGCTGCCGGGCGGCGGCGGCGGGGGCGGCGGGGCTGTGCTGCCGCGGCGGGCCGTGCGCTGTTGCGCGTACCCGGGCGGGGGGGGCGGCGGTGGGGGCGCGGCGCCGCCTGATCGCCTGCGAGGTTGCGGGGGCCGCGGTGCGCCGTGAGTGGTCCGGAGAGGGCAGAGTGTGTGCCGTAGAGGACGTGCGCGCCTGTGGCGCGCCGCTGAGGACCGACGCGCCCAGTGCGGGGAGCGTGGAGGGTAGCTGAGGGTGTATTCTAGCGGCGACGCGTATTGCGGTCGCGTTTGGGGACGACGGCGTCCCGGCGACGCGACATACGAGCGACAAGGTATGTCTGGCCAACTCACGGCGAGCGTTGCAAGGAGTCTATGCCACGGCGTGGTAGGCTGGCGAGCAGGAGCGCGTGGTGCGACGGCGCGGGCCACAAAGGCCGCTCGTGGCCTGAAAGGGCCAGGCTGGCACTGGCCGGCGCACAGCCTGCATCTCGCCGCGCACCTGTCCCAGTCGTCTTCGGGCGGGATGATCCTGTCGGGGTTGCTGACTTGGCACACGACATCGCGGCAAGCGGGCGCGCAAGGGCGCAGCCGCTGCACAAGCGCCGCGCCAGCAGGCCGACTGGCTGCCTGCACAGCAGGAGTAGCTCCAGCACAGGCGAAAGGGACAATGCGGCTCATTGTGCCCTAGCTCGCACTCTCTCCAGGCGGGCGTATCGCGGGGGCCCGCAGAGTGCCGGCGCCGGGCGCGCTCACACCCCCTGAAGCTCTGAAGCCAGGTCCTTGGGGCTGTAAATCGTTTCCGACTCCCCCGCCCTGTCCTCAAGAGGCCCGCCCCCCGCCGGGCCCCCGCATGGTAGAGCGCTGCCACCGCCGACCGTGACAGCCCCGCCATCGCCAAAGACCTCACCGGAAGGACGAGTGCGCGATCGAAATGAGGTCGAGTGCAGCTCTAGGAACGGCCACGGGCTGTAGCGTCGGGCTCCGGGCTCGCAGCGCCCGCGCCGACGTCCCCCGCACTCCCCCCGCAGGCTACCACCGCGGCGCACGCCGCAGCTGCGTCCGCGGCCCCCTCGCTGCGGCGCAGCGCCCTCAAACGGAACCCGCTTGCGAGAACCAGCGCAACACGGCCCCAGGTGAGCGCTGACGCGGAACACTCGTCCCGGCGGCGAAGCTGATGGACCACGCTGCGGACCCGGCCTCCGCCTAGCTCTGTGCGGCGCGAGCAACGAGGGCCCAGCCTCAAAGCCCTGCGGTCGTCTTCCGGGCGTTCGATGCGGCGCACCGCTCGTTCTGCCGCCGATCGCCCGCCGGGCCAGCGAGACCACGTAGTATGACATTCATTTGCGCTGCGTAACTCGCGCCGCGACGACGCCAGCGACGCACACACGCCCGCTTCGTTCTGTTGCGCTGCTGTCCCGCCCCCCCGCCGGCCCTCCCAGCGCGCGCCCGCTCCGAACGACGCGCCCCCGCAGAGACTGACATCGCGGCAACGTCACGCTCGCCGCGGTTCCCGCGTCGAGCCCTCGCGATCTGCGCGGCGGGCGTGGCGCTGGGCGCGGCGCTCTCCGCGCTGGCCCCGCCAACCGCCGTGGCCGCCGCGCAGCAAGCAGCGGCCGATGCGAGCTCGGGCGGCATCGCAGGCGCGCTCAAGTACGCGCTCTCCTTCGTCCTCCACCTCGACGCCCACCTCGCGGTACGAACACACACACCCGCGCGCGTGTCCAGGCAGTCACGCACGCACGCGCGGCCGGGCGGACGGTCCGTCCGCCTCTGGCGCGTGGTTGTACCTGCGTGTCATGTTTTCCTGACGCCGGATTCGAACCCGCGACCTCCGCAGAGCATCATTCAGTCGTACGGCAACTACACGTACGCGCTGCTCTGGGCGATCGTGTTCTGCGAGACCGGCCTGGTGCTGACGCCGTTCCTGCCCGGGGACTCGCTGCTCTTCGGCGCCGCTGCGTTCGCGGGCATGGGCCACCTGAACATCTCGGCGCTGATGGTGGTGTTTGTGACGGCGGCGGTGCTCGGGGACGCGGCGAACTACGCGATCGGCGCGTGGCTCGGGCGCGCGGCGATCGAGAGCGGGAAGATCGACTCGAGCCACGTGAAGAAGACCGAGGAGTTCTACGACAAGTGAGCGACCGCGCAGACCGCCCCCACTTGTTTGCAGTACGAACACAGGAGGGGGGGGGGTTATGCTTCTCTCTGCGGCTCTCGTCTCGTCGAGCTCGCGTCGGCGCGCTGCGCTGCCGAGCTCGTCTTGTTCCGCACTCGTGAGTCGCGGAGCACCCACCAGTCGTGACGTCGTGTCTTCCGCGCTCGCAGGTACGGTGGCAAGACGGTGGTGCTGGCGCGCTTCGTGCCCATCGTCCGCACGTTCGCGCCGTTCGTCGCGGGCGTCGGCTCGATGGACTACAAGCAGTTCGCGGCCTTCAACGTCGGCGGCGCCTTCATTTGGACCATTCTGTTCTGCGGCGCTGGGTACTATTTCGGGAACATGCCGTTCGTGCAGAAGAACTTCACGCTCGTGGTCCTGGGGATCATCGTGATCTCGATCGTCCCGATCATCGTCGAGGTGATCGCCGCGAGGCGCGAGAGCAAGCGGCAGAGCGGGGGCGCGTGATGGAGGCTTCGTCGCCCCGGGAACGGACAGACTCTTCAAGGCAGTGTCCGACTGGCATGTGACGTATATTCAGCGCAGCGTTCCGGGGGGCTCGCTCTCTCTCTGGGGCGAACACGCGCTGCGTTGCAGCACCTGCGCACAACAGGGAGATGCGACGCGTGCGATCGAGCCGCGATGCGCTCCACCCGGTCAGTAAGCTCGCGCTTGGTTCCGCAGCGAAAAGGACGCATCCTTCGCGCCACGTGCACGCAGACGGCGTTGGGCGGCACGAGCGCGCCATGAAGTGCGGGATCTGCTTCGCAAGGGCAGCCAAGCGGAATTCGCGCCAGTTTGTTTGCAACTTGCGTGCCAGTTGCAGTCTGGCTGACTTTCAACACTGGCATGGCACGATTTCTGAGCCAGAAGAGACCGAGATGGATGACGACAGCGTCTTGCATATTCACTCACACTGGGTGGAGGGGTTGTCGCCGTGCTGTTCGCGGCGTGCTCTAGCAAGTTGTTGCTGTTCCGGGGGCAGAACGTCAAAGGGGGCGACCTAAGTCCGCTAATTTTTTCACGCTGAAGGGGGCAGGAAGGGGGGAAGAGAAGGGGAGGGGGGGGGCAGGGGGGGGTTTAGTCGTAAAAGAGGGAGGGAAAACAAAGATCAGGATATCAACTGTGGTCCCGGCACAACCGTGAGTGACACCCGGGTCCTGACATCACTCGGTCGTCAACAGGGAGCAAGGTCGAGGGGAGGGAAGGGAGGGGGGTTTCTGGGGGAGGGCGCAACGCCACCCATGCTAGGGGGGTGTGCGACAGAGCACGCAGCCTTGGCCACCTGTTGGGGCGTGGCAAGGAGTCATGAATTGCCTGTCTAGCTCACCGGCGGTGGAGCGCAGACGCGCGCGGACCGCCGCAGGCGTCCTTGCAGCGCACATGCGCCAGGTGGTACTGCCGGGGGGGGAGGAGGGGGTACCGGGTGACAAAGTGTCCGGGCGCGGGCGTGCAGGCGGCGCGCGGGCCGGGGGACGTCGAGCCTGAAAGCGGCGCGACGGACTGCCCCAGCCCGGCGATAGAGAGGAGCAACGGTGACCCCCCCGGAGCCCCGTGATGGGCAGAGGGGCCCTGGTGCGGGTTGAGAGGGCTCAGCAAGCCGCTGTTTGATCTTCTGAGCCGCGGTCGGGCGAGCCGCCGGTGTTGGGACAGGCGGCCGCCCGCTACTTGCAGAGAGACTTTGAGGCTTGAAAAGTGCGTTCAAGGGTTTCGTGAAGACACGCGCTCGTCCGGGATGGCCGGGGAGCGCGCCGAGGGGCCCCGGGGGCGGCGGCAGTTGGCGGCCGGTCCGCGGGGGGCCGCTCGGAGCGTGCGGGGGCCTGCTGCGCACTGTGCCGAGAACCGAGCAGCGGTGCGCGAGCAGTGGTTGTCCCCCGGGGGGAGGGATGCAGGTGGGATCGCACTGCATCCGCGACGCTGCTGAAAAAGTGCGTTTGCTGGGGCGGAGGTGGAGGTAGGGGCGTCGAAAGGCGGCGGAGAAGGGGGGGGGAGGGGGGGGTTGAGCGGGGGGGGTGCCCGGATGAAGGCGTGGCCAGCGCGATGCGATGACCTCTGCAGAGGGGTGGCGCCCAGCTGCGGGGCCATGAGCCCCGGGAGGGCGCTCAGATATTCGATTCGTGGTGTTTTTTGTGTTCGTTGGTTCATAAATGCTCCTGGGGAGCGATAGATAGCTAGCATAGAGCACAACAGTGGCGTCCCGTGAAGGCCAAGGGTCCGCCCGAGGAGCGGCCACGCGGGTCGTGAGTTTGGCTGCCGGGCAGCAGCCGGCAAGCGGCGCGGTGGATTGGCGGGAGGGGAGCGGGCGACACCGTGCCCGGGCGCATGTCTTGGCAGGGGTAGCGGCGGCGCCAAGAGCAGCGGCGCAGACACGAATTGCTGGTACAGCGCGCCGGATCCGTGCTTTGGGCTGAAAGCTCGGAGCGCAGCAAGTTGGTTGCTCGGAAGGGGGGGGACGGGGGGGGGGTTATGGGGGACGAAGAACGCAGAGGGGCTGCGCAGGAGAGGAAACAATGGTGACGAGAGGGCGTCGCCGCGTGCGTGTCCGCGACCGGGCCTCTGGCTCGGCGTCGGGCACGCGTGCGGGCACAGTGCGCTCTCGGGGGGGAATGCAGTCAGGTGTGTCGCGAGCATCTCCACTCGAGCGTGGAGGGTCGGGGCGCAGGCAGGGAGGGGGGTTCCTTTTCGCTCATGGTGGAGGGTCTGTTCCGAACGCGAAGCTCGATCGGCGCGTGGCAGTCGACCGGAACCAGGCCGGGGAGGGCTCGGGATGCAGACGGCGCCACATGGTTCTCGCTGCATTGAGGGGGGGGCGGGGGGGCGGGGCGGAGACTGGACAGGACTAAGGGGTTGAAGAAGGGGGGGTCAGGGGAGGCGGGGGGTTGGTCGTCGTGGTGGGTTTCTGTCCCACGCGTGTGGTTGGGAAATCAGGTCAGGGGGTTGAACAGCGCGCAGAGAAGGGGGGAGGGCCGTGAGGAAAAGTAGATTGGGGGAGGGCGTCGGGCGCTGCGCGACGCGTCGTTGGGCGGCGGAAGCAGCCCGAGATCATGCGCGCCCCGTGCGGTGGCGACGGCCCCTCACTGCCGGTCGCTGTCCAGCGGCGAGCTGAACAGGCTCCCGCCCATCAGCCCGCCGAGGGGACCCAGGCCGCCGGAGCCGAAGTCGAAGCGCCCGGCGTCCGACATGCTGCCGCTGCTGCCCGGCTTGTTCGCGGCCTGCGACCCACCGCCGCCGTTGTGGTTGTGCCCAGTGTTGTTGCTGCTGCTGTCGTTGGCCGCGTCGTGCGAGTTCGCGTACGCCTGCAGGCTCGCGGCCAGGCCCTCGAACCCGAGCGACCCCGTGAACCCGCTCATGCCCTGGCTCGTCATGGCGTGGCCCGGAGCCGCCGCGCTCGACGCCGGCTGCGACAGCGGCTGCGACAGCGACGGGGACTGCGGCGCCGTGCCCCGCGCGGACGCGCTGTACCCGCCCATCGCCTGCGACGCCACGGGCGGCGACCGGAACGCCTGGCTCCCGTACTGGTCCTGGGCCTGACTCATGCCCAGCGACGTCATCGGGTCCTGACTCATGCCCCCAGCGAACCCGTACGGCTCGCCGCGGCCGCCCGCGGCCATCCCGGTCGACATCGCCATCGACATGGCCATCGCCTGCGACCGCGCCGCCGCGGCGGACGAGTACGACGGGTTGGCTGCGCTCGCGCGGGGCCACGCTGACGTGGCAGGGCCGCCCTGCGTCATCTGCGACGCGTAGTCGAACTCCCCCGCGTGCCCCTGGCCGTAGTCGCTGTACTGCGACGACCCGCGCTGCTGCTGCTGGTGCAGCTGCGCCTGCTGCTGCTGCAGGCGCAGCTGCTGGAGCTGCTGCTGGAGCTGGGCCTGTTGCTGGAGGGAGCCGGCGGAGGACACGCTGGCTCGCGGCGCCGCGCCGGCCGCCGGCGCCATCGGCATCTGTGCGGACATCCGCGGCATGCCGCCGTACGCCTGCTGCGCCATGCTCGCCTGGGCCATGCTCTCCGACATGCCCCACGTCGCGGGCCCGCCGTACTGCCCCTGCGCCGGCGCGTTCATCGCGCCGGACGTGCGCGCGCCCCCGGCCTGCTGCAGCAGCTGCAGGATCACCTGCTGCTGCTGCCGCTGCCACGCCGCCTGCTGCGGGTCCGCGCCGGGCCGCCCCATGGGCTGCGACGCCGCGATGCCTGCCGTGCGCTGAGGCATGCTCGCCGGCAGCGCCGCCGAGTGGCTCTGCGCCATCGAGCTCGCAGGCATCCCCGCGGCCGCGCCGCCGCCGCCAGACAGCTGCGCGATCGCGCTCTGGAGCGCCTGCTGCATCGACAGTGCTGCGACGAGGCGCTGTTGCATCAGCGGGGCCGTTCCGGGCGGCAGGCTGCCCGGCGGGCCCGACAGCAGGGCCTGGAGGTGGCGGACCTGCCCCTCCGCGTAGCGCAGCTGCGGGCCGAGCGTCGCGAGGCTGCCGGCGGGCGCGCCCTCGGGTGTGGCCGGCGGCTGCATCCCCTGCTGCAGCATCTGACGGACCACGGCCTGGTGGAGCTGCTGCGCGCGCTGGCGCTGCGCCGTCGACGTCGCCGCGCCGTGCTGCTGCGCAGCGGGCGGTGCGTTCCGCGCCGCCGCGGCCGCGAGCGCCTGCTGTTGCTGCGCCTGCTGCTGCGCCTGCTGCTGCTGTTGCTGCTGCCACGGCTGCTGCGGCATCGCCTGCGGCTGTGCGATGGCCTGGGAGTACACCAGCGCCGCGAGGCCCGTGCTCGCGGTCTGCAGCGGCATCGACGCGCCGCCCTCGCCCCCCGCCGGCACCTCCGCGGCACCCGACATGCCCGGGAGCACGGGCGCGCCCTGCTTGCCCGCGTGCTTGCACAGGTAGCTCGCGAGGCTCTCCAGCGACGCGGGGCTCAGCCCGGACAGCGCGGGGTTGCCCTGCCGCTGCGCCGTCTCCAGCGCCGCGATCAGCATCGACATGTCCGCCACGTGCGCGCCCGCCGCCGCCGACGCCACCGCCGCGGCGGCCGCGTCCCGCCCGGCGTCCGCGCCGACCGCCGCGCCCTCGGCCACGCCCGCGGCCGCGCCCGCCGGCCCCGCCTTGGCCGCGCCCGTGGGCACTTTTGCCATAGTGAAAAAGGACACGTCGTACACCGTGTGCTGCATCGACCGCGGGTTGTCGTTGAAGCGGCACTGGTGGCTCGAGCGCCGCAGCTCGCTGAACCCGAGCTTCTTCGCGACGTTGAGCACCTCCTCGAGCGACAGCTCCAGACTCAGGTCGGACCCGCTCGGCGCCGGCGTGCCTGAGTCAGCCCAGTGGTAGAGGAGCGGGCCGACGTTGACCCAGTAGCCGCCGTCGCGGAGGCAGTGCCGGATGACCTCCATGTACTCGATGACGTTGTGCGCGGTGTCCAGGAAGAAGCACGTGCACACGGCGTCAAACATGTTGGCCATGCCGGGGGCGCCGTAGACCTCGACGAAGTCCCCCGCGCACATCGAGAGCAGGCCCTGGCCGTGCCCGGCCGCGACCATCTGCGACGGCAGCTGGTCCGGGATCCGCACGGGGCGCAGCTGGTCGCCGTCTGCAGCGAAGGGGGGGGGGAGTCGCGGCGGACGTGAGGCGGGGAGCGGCGAGGCGGGCGCGGGGCGCGGGCGCGGGCGCGGGGCGCGGGCGCGGGCGCGGGCGCGCGCACCGTTGAGGTTGTTGAGCGGGCACGTGACGAAGGGGTAGATTGAGAACTGTTCGGCCGTTTCCGTCTGGTTCAGCGTGAAGCTGGCCGCGAGGAGCATCATGTAGGAGAACTCGTTGCCCTGGGCCTCGAAGCCGCGCGCGACGAGCTCGAGCGGGAGCCGCCCGAGGCCGGCGCCGGGCACGAGGACGCGCGTGGGCGCCGAGGCGAGCGGCGCGCGGTGGGGCTCCGGGAAGAGGCGGCAGAGCTCCTGGACGCAGAGGTCGTAGCACGTGGCGCGCTCGGCCGCGCCCTCGGACGACCAGTCGCGCGCGAGGTTGCGCAGCATGTAGCGCACGCGCTCGTCGTCGTCGCCGCCACCGACCGAGACGGCCGCGGCGGCCGCGGCGGCCTTGGAGTCCGCGTCGAGGCCCTCGCCCTCGGTCGCGAGAGCGTACTCGCGCGCGGCCTCGAGCGCCCCGCCCAGGTGCGACTCGGCCGAGTCCATCGACGCCAAGAGGTGGTTCAGGAAGCCCATGTTGGCGTCCACGCACTCCCGCGCCCGGGCCGCCTTGGCGGGGATGTTGTCGCACAGGGCCTGGTGCTCCGGGGACAGCCTGCGGGGCGGCGGTTCGCGCAGCGACGTCGGCGTGCGGGCGCGGGAGCAAAGTGGTTGCAGCCTCGCGCAGGCGCTCCCGGGCGAGCCGGGCCGCGAACGGGCGCGCGGGCGGCGGCCGAGGGCTGCGTGTGAGGAGCAGGGGCGCGGCCGGGCGCAGCCGGGCGCGGGGGCGGGCGGGCGGGCGCGCACCGGTTGTAGTTGTGGAGCCAGCGGGCAATCTCCTCCTTAGCGGGGCCCGAGTAGCGCGAGATGGACAGCGCGACGCGCCCGAGGGCCATGCGCTCCGCGTCGGGGTCGAGCTTGTCGGAACTCAGCTCCGCAGCGGCCATGGTGTCCTCCAGTGACGGGCGCTGGCCGCCCTGCGGCTGCTCCCCGGCCTGCTCGGCGTTCGCGGCCTCGCGGGCGTCCTTGGCTGCCTCCTGCGAGGCCTCGGACGCAGAGCCGTCGCTGTCCTTCTCGTTGCTCGACTTCCCCGCCTCCGAGCCCTGCGCAGTGCGCGGGCGTGCGCGCCAGAGGGATCAAGAATTGACCGCACCGGCCCGCAACGGCGCTGGGCGGGCCCGAATCCGCCCCGCGGCGCCGCGGGGCCCGGGATCGGGACTGGTGAGGGCGGCGGGCGCAGCCGCGCTCGCGGCGGGCCGCCCCGGGGGCCGCACGCCCGAAGCAAGCTTGCTGTGAGCACAACTGAGCGGAAGGCCTCAGGAGGGGCCGCCGCCGCCTGCACGACGTGCCGCGCGCGAAAACCGGGCAGGCGCGTGGCGTGGTGGCGCGTGGCGGCGCCGTGCGCGGGCGGAGCCCGGCGTTTGCGGCCCATGGAGGTGTGCAACTGCCATCGCGTAGCAGTGCGTGGGGCGCGTCTCAGAGCGCGAAAGCGAGGGGGCGTGGCTCACCTGCTCTGACTGCGATCCAGGCGTGGCGGAGCCGGGGGCGCCCGCGGAGGAGGACTGCGGCGAGTCCTTGCTGAGGTTGGGCTGCTCCTCGCCGTTTGGGGGCGTGGCGGCAGCGCTGCCGCCGTCGGCCATGTTCACAGATGTTTCGGTCATTCTATCGCCGTAAACGACGATTGGCCCCCGGGCGCCGCCGGGGGCAGTCAAGTCGGCTCCCTGCCTCTTCAGCCGCACACGCGCTGGGGCCTGTGGGCTTGAAAGCGCGCTAAGCGAAGCGCGATGTTCTTTGTTTCTGGCCCTTCTCGCCGCCCGCGCGCACCCACGGCGCCTCGAACGGCGCGGCATCGTGGTGTGTCAAGTCGGGGGGTCTCGAAGGGTTGTGGGGGGGCAAGCTCTGAGGTGCGCCCCCCCACCACCCGTCCCTCTTCGCTTTGATTGGCGCCGCGCCCCCCCCCACCGCCAATTTCCGGGCACCCGAACCCACCCAGTTCAGCCTCCGCCCTGCGCCAGGCGAACACGACGCTCTGCGCCGTTTCCTGACGCGTACCGCGCCCTGGCTTTGTCCCTAGGAAACATGAGAAGCGACAGAGGACCGTCAGGAGGCCGAACATGCGTGCGCCACAGCGCTGTCCCACTGCCAGCCTAGATTGTGTGTCAACACACCAACCCGCAGATCCACCCTCGTGTCCGGCGCAAAGACGCCGGCTCCACGCCCGCACCGACCATCTTGCCCGCGCGGGCGTGTCTCCGCGAACCGCGCCGGCACCTGAACCATGCAGGTGCGGGGACGTGATTCACCTGTGCATGGACTTGAAAGCACGTGTTGACCGTCGCCTGGACCAGATGCGGTCTCCCAGCGCCCTCACACGGGACTGCGCACTTGCCAATGCAGCGAAACACGCCGACTGAGGCCTTCGCGCGCTTCTGCGGGGGTGGCCTGCCCCGACACCGCCCATGCTGCGGCCGCAGGCTCACGCCCTTTCCCCCGTCACGCTTCCGTGAAAATGGGTATGAACACCCTCCGAGTGCGTCACAAGGTCATTCCCCGTCCCCAACAACCCATCCCCCTCGCCGCGAGGGGGCTCGACGGCCCAAGTGGTGCGGCAGATGCCATGCGCACGACAGAGGAATGCACGGGAGGAGCACACGCGCACAGTAATTGACCCGTGCAGGGTGCATGTCTCTCAGCGTCCGTGCAGGCAGAATGCGTTGCGACGTGCTGTCACAGTTCCCGAGGCACTCGTGCAACGAATCGTGCATGCCCGCGGTGTCGCCAGACGCAGCCGAGAGCCCGCCGGGCCCGCCACCACCGGGGGGAGTGTAACAAATAGAGCCCTCCCCGGAGTACCGGTCGCCGAAGACATGTCTGGTGCAGTCCTCGACACGCGCGCCTCGACGACGTCTCTCTCCACGGCGCGCCAGCACCAGCCCCGTGTAAACGCCTCGTCTCGTCTCGTTCCGTCTCGTGCGCCCCCCGTTCAAGTGTGTTGGAAGCGGGGAGGGGGGCGCAGTGTCGCTGCAGTGCTACATGCTCGCGTGAGGCCGTGCCGCTCGCTGTGGGCTGCCTGTCGGATGCGCAGCGTCGTCGGGCGACGCGGGATCGCGCGCGGGAGAACCACGCGGGAGGGTGCTGCTGCCGGCACGCGGCAGAGCGCGTGCTGCGATGTGTGAGCCGTGTTGCTGTGTTGCTGCCTGCTCTCTTCGCGGTCTTGCGCCTGGGTCAGCGGCGAGCGGCGAGCGCCTCTGCCCGGCGAGTGCGTTGTTGTGTAAAGGGAGGGTAGGGGTCTTTTGTTTCGTCAAGGGCAAACACCCCCCCGTTAAATCAATACCCGGGTCCACTGGCACTGCTGTGGAACGGGAAGGCCGCGGCGGGGACGTGCTGCTGCGACACCGTCGGCAGGTGCACCTGCGTGGGCGTGCCGGCCCCGTACGCCCCGGCGCCGTGCATGTCCACCACGCCCCCCACCATGCCGTGCGCGCCCAGCACTGGCGTGAGCTGCATGGGGTGCATGTGCCCCTGCGCCCCGGTCATGTACGCGATCTGCGGCATCGCCTGCGACACCCCGTGCTGCGTGGCCAGCGCGTACTGCCCCGACGGCAGGTGCACCATCGACCCCAGCGCCAGCCCGTTCTGCGGCCCAGAGACGACCCCCTGAAGCATGTACGCCTGCTGCGGCTGCATCTGCTGCTGCTGCGACATCGCCATCGCCGCGCTCTGCCCGCCCTGCATCGCCGCCAGGGAGGAGCTGCTCGAGTGCTGCGGAACCGACGTGTGGTGGCTGCCGCTGTTGTTGCTGTGGTTGCCGCCGCCGCCGCGCCCGCCGCGCCCGCCGCGGTGCCCGCCGCGCCTGCCGCCGCGCCCGCGGCCCCGGCCGCCCGGGCCCTGCGGCGCCGCGCCCTGCGGCTGCGCGCCCAGCTGCTGCTGCCACTGCGGAGCCTGCGAGTGCTGCGACCACCCGGGAGGACCCGTGTCCGCCCCGCCGCTCTGCGGATCGCCCACCTGCTGCTGCTGCTGCTGCAGGTACGACCCCAGCAGCTCGTACAGCGCCTGGTCGCCCGGAACCCCCCCGCCGGCCCCGCGCCCGGCCACCTGCGACGGGGGCGCCGCCGCACCATCCGCCACCGCGCCGCCCTGCCAGCCCCCGCCGCCCTGACCCTGCCCGCCGCGCCCGCGCCCGCCGCCGTGGCCCGCCCGCCGCGCCTCCTCGTACCCGCTCGACACGTCCCGCGCCCCCTGCGGCACGACGCCCCGCGCCATCGGCCCTGACGATGCACCCTGCATCGCTGCCGACGCCTGCGCCTGCGCCTGCGCCTGCGCCTGAGCTTGCGCCTGCGCCTGCGCCTGCGCCTGCGCCTGAGCTTGCGCCTGCGCCTGTGCGGCCGCGTCGCCGTTCGGCGCGTGGCCCTGCTGCCCATGCGCCAGGAGCGCCATCAGCACGTCTACGGGCACCTGCCCCTGCTGGGCCGCGGCCGCCACGGCCTGGTGCGGCGAGCCGCCCTGGTGCATCCAGTGCGCGGGAGCGCCGCCGCGCCCGCCCGCGGGCCGCCCGTGGCCCTGCAGCGGGCTCGACGTGCCCCCGTCGCCGGGCATGTGCGCCGTCTGCGGCGACACCGCGCTGGAGCCGCCCGGGCCGCGCGGCCCGCCCTGGCCGTCGTAGCGGCCCGCGAGCTGCTGCGGCGGCGCCCCCTGCGCGTCGAGCGGCGAGCCCGGCGGCGGCCCGCGGCCGCCGTTGTCGGACGACTGCTGCCGTGCCATGCCGATGCGAGCGGCGCGCGCAGAGAACTCCGCGCGGCCCGCGGGCTTGATCGCGACGCCGTCGGGGCCGACGAGGCCGCGCGGGCCGACGGAGATGCCGTCGCTGGGGCCCGCGCCGCCGCCGCCGCCGCCCGCCCACTCCCCGCCGGCTCGCGGTGCGCCCAGCCGCCGCGCCCGCCGCGGCCGCCGCGGCCGCCCCCGGGCTGCTGCCCGCTCCACGACTGCTGCCCGTACGGGCCGCGGTGGCCCCTCTGCGCGGACGACCCGTCCGTGGAAGACCCCCCCCGCCACGCGCGCTGACCGCCCCCGGCGTCGCTGTGCATCTGCCGCGGCGGGGGCCCGCCGGGCGGCGCGGGCGCCCAGTTCGGCGCGCCCTCCACCTTCGACGCCGCCTGACGGGGCGCCGACGGCGGCGGCGGCGGCGGCGGTGGCGGCGCGGGCGGCCCGGAGGCGCGTCGCCGAGTGCGGTGGCGGCGGCACCGCCCCCGGGTCGCCCGGCGGCGGCGCCGGCATCGGAACCGTGCCCGGCATGTTCTGCGTCGCCCAGATCACCTGCGGCACGCCGTGCATCCCTTGCATGTGGCCGTAGTGGGACATGTAGGAGTAGGCGTACGGCGCGACCCGCCGCCGCCGCCGCCGCCGCCTCCGCCGCCGCACCGCCCATGCCGCCCGCGACCGCGCCACCGCGCCCGCCGCGGCCCCCGCCGCCGCGCCCAGGCGAGTGCCCGTCGATGCTGCTCGCGTACGACTGCGGCGTACCCCCGCTCCGCGGCGCCGGCGGATGCGCCGACCGGCGCGGGTCGTGGAACGCCGCGGCCGCCGCGGCCGCCGCAGCGCTCGCCGCCGCCGCCGCCATCGCCACCGCGCCCTTCCCGCCGAACAGCGCGTCAGCTTCGCGCACCGCATCCTCGGGGCTGCGGACCGACTGGAGCGCCTGCACGGCCTGCGCGGCGGCCGCGGCGGCCGTGAGGACCGCGCGCGGGTCGTTGCTGCGCGTCGTCGCGTTCACGCCCTCCACGACGGGGTCGGCGATGTAGACGATGGCCGGGAGCGTCTGCGCCACAGGGCGGCTGCGTCCCGGGCCGACGCCGATGGCCGCGAGCGGCGGCGGGGGCGCGAGGGAGCTCACGCCCGGCGCGCCGCTCGGCGCGATGCCCGCGCGGCCGCGCTGCGAGGCCTCGAAAGCGGCGCGCGCCGCGCGCTGGGCGGCCTGCTGCGCCTGGAGGAGCACGGCGGCGCCCGAGACGGAGCGGTCGCTGTCGCCCTCGACGGGCATCGTGGCGCTGGAGCTGCCCGCGACGGAGGCGGCGCTGCCGTCCGCGGAGGGCTTGGCCGCGGCGGGGGAGTCCGAGGAGGCTGGGGACCGGGGGACCGTCACCCACTGCCCCGACCAGACGTCCGGCGCGAGCCCGTCGAGCGCGCCGCAGTGCCACATCTCGAACGTGATCTTCAGGAAGCACAGGAACGAGAAGAAGATCGACGACACTGTCTCCCCCGGCCCGCGCTCCGCCGCCGCCGCCTTGCGGGCTTCGCGCAGCTGCGCCGCCGCCGCGCGGACGCGCTGCTCCATCTCCGAGAGGTGCTGCGCCTCGCCGCCGGCGCTGCGCTCCGACAGCGGCTTCTTGGTGTCGGGGCCGCCGAAGAGGGCCCGGAGGGGGGGGAGTGTTGGCTGGCTGCGCGTCTGGAGGAAGAACGCGACGAGGAGGCACAGGGCGCGGTGGTCCAGCGCCGACGGCCGTCCGCTCGCTGCGTCGCAGTCGTGGGCGCGAGGGCGGGTGAGGGCGGCGCCGCGAGATGAACGGGGGGTGCGTGGTAGAAAACTGGCAGAGGGGGGGGGGGGTTGGTGTGTTCGCCAGGCGGGTCGCTCGCTGCTGGCAGAACGCAACACACGCGACGCGGCATCGGGGCCGGCGGAGCATCTCCGGCGCGGCGGGCGTGCCCGGTCGGCGCTCGCCTCGCGCCCACGCGCAGCAACAACGGCGTCAACGTCAGTGCGGGGCCGCGGCGGCGTCGTACCTGGTCCGGGCGGCGGCAGGAGGTCCCGCGCGGAGCCCCACATGTGCACAACGGCCAGGAGGTGCGCAGCACGCGGGTCGATGGACAGCAGCTCCGACAGCGCGACGGCGCCGGGGCGGCTCCGCGAGCCGCACGTGAGGCTGCACTGCAGCATGCTCGGGCTGTGCAGGACCTGCAGCGCGGGCTCCTCGCAGTCCCACAGCCCCTGGAGGATCCGGAAATCCGGGCTGTTGGCGATTTGCACCGCCAGGATCCGGAGGACCTGCGCGCGGTCCGCGCGCGACGCCTCGCTGAGGATGACGACGTCCTCGTCGTCCTCGGGGGCCGCGGGGGTCTCCGGGGGGGTCTCCGTCGGCGCCGGGAGGTCCTTGGCGGCGACGTCGCCGGGCGCGGAGCTGCGCTGCCCCGTGGAGCCCGGCGCGGCGGTGCCGTCGCTGACGCTGCTCACGCGCGCGCTGCCGGGCGCCGCGGCGCCGGCGGTCGCGTCCGCCGGCGGGTCGGAACGCGGGCGGCGGGCGCCGGCGGCTTGGCGGGCGCGCGCGCCCGTGGCGGCCGCGACGCTGGCCTGCGCGGCGGTGGCGAGCGCGGCGCTCGGCTTGCGCGGCCCGCCCGGGCGCTGGAGCTGCAGCGCGGACCGCGGAACCCGCCCCTGCACCGACACCTCCGCGGGCGCGCCAGGGCGGCAGAGGCTCATGGCCGACTCGCCCGTGAGCTCGCACCAGATGCCCTGGAGCTGGTCTCCGCCCGCGGCGCGCAGCAGGGCGTCGACCTTGCGCGCGACCTCGGCGCGGGCGGAGGCTGCGGCGTCCGCGGCGGTGCCCACGGTGCCGTCGCCGCTGACGTGGTGCTCGGAGTGGCTGTTCAGGGCGTCGTCGAGCGCCGTGGTGGTCTCCGCGGACCACGGCGGGGCCGTCACGCTCCCGCACGTGCGCGCGTGCGCCTCGGATGGCGTCCGGCACGGTGCGTGGCGCGGGAGGCCGACGGAATCCGGCGACTGGCCGAGCTGCGGGCCTCGCCCTGCGGGAACGTAGAACGATGCGACGCGGCGTGAGGCGGAGGCGCGTGGCGCCGCGAGGGCGGCGGGGCGGCCGGGGCTAGAGCTGCTGGTGGGGTGCCTGGGGGCGCTGCGGCGCGCGCTGGGCATCGAACGGGGCGGCATCGGGCCGGCGGAGTCGTTAGATCCGTGGCACGGCGGCGCGGGGCCGCGGGGCGGTCGGCGCGTCCCGGGGCCGCGCAGGCAGGCGCACTTGTCTTCGATGGGAGGTGCAACAACTTGGGTGCTGCCGGCACGGCGCGGCGGGGCGGCTACGGCGGCGCATACGGGCCAGGCCTCGGATCCTCGGCCATGATCTTCGCGTGGGAGGCCATACATTGTCTGAGATAGCCCGGGCGCGGCGCCTGAGGGCGGGAGCTGTGCCAGGGGCGGAGGCCAGCTGCCCGCACCGCGGTGCCGGCGCGTCGCTGATGGGAGCGGAGCGCGGACGTGCTGGAGCGCGATTCGCGGGGCGCGGAGGGCGCGGGGGGCGAGCGGAGGTGCGGCGCCGGGAGCGGAGGTGCGGCAGATAGCCGGTGGTCAATAGCGGCAGCTTGTTCCGCGCGGGGGGGTCTCGCGGGCCGAGGGGGCGGACCTGGGACGGGAGGCGCTCCGGGCTGCAGGGAGTGGGCGGATCCGGGTCCGGCGGTCTTGGGAGAGTGCGGCTCCGCGTGCGCAGCCCGGGCGAGTGCCAGCCCAGGAGCGTCTCGTGGCGCGGCTGATGCGCCATGCTCGGCCCGCACGCGTCGCGAAAGCGCGCGGAACTTCTCCCAATTGTCCGAGTCGCCCCTACACAGGAGCTCTCCGCCGTCAGGGAGCATGGCGACTCCGGCAGCAAGATTAATGGGCGCGACGAAGGTCGCTGGTTGGGATGAAACGTCTATGGTCCCCGGTGAATGAAGGTTGTTTTCACTCGACAAACGTCGTCATGTTTGTCGGCGCGCAAGCTGCCCACCGCGCTGGCCTCGCGATCGAGAGAGAGACGACGAAGCGAGTTGCTGCCGCTGGCGAAACAGCACCGAGCCGGTGCCCAGGTGTGCGGCACCAAGTCAACTCGTGCGAACTAAGTTACGCGGCCCGCGAGCTCGGAGACCCCTTCGAGCCGCGCCCCCGCGCGCTCTCGCCATCGAGCTGGTATAACGCGCCGTTGAACGGCGTGGGGGCCGAGAACCCTCCACCGCCACGCCACCACCTCGCTTCGATCCTCACTGCCGGCTTTGCCGAGCTCGGATGGAGCAGCGGGGCCCGCGAGCCCAGCCGAGAGCCCCACCCACCAGCCTTGACCAACATCCGATCTCACCCCTCCTGCAGTCCCCGTGCCGCAAGCTCTCGCCACCAGCGCACCACATCAGCTCAACCCCGTGAGCTCGCGACAGGCGCGGAAACCCCCGCGCGGAGCCCCCCGCGGCCGCGCCGCCCCGTGACCTGGGTCGCCCGGCACGAGCGCACCGCTCGCCGCGGACGCCTCCCCGCGACGCAACGCCCGCGCGTGCCGCCGCGACAGCCTCCTCCGCGTCCACGCCGTCGCCAGGCAAGCTCCCCGGACGGCACCGAGACCGGACGTGAACCCACGTGGTTGGTTGCGCGCGACCGTGTGCGTCGCGGGACGGGCCCGCGCGTGGGCGCAGCGTGCCTGGCCGGGATGGCATCGTGCCGGGCGGGGTGGCGGGCGGACGCGCGCGGGGGAGGCGGGGGTCGCGCGCACGAGGGCGTGCGGCCACGCTGGCGGTGGTTGTGCAGGCTTGACTTGACCTCAGTGCAAGAGCTCACAGCATCGCGAGGAGCGCCGCACGAGGAGTCCGTGGGAGCGGAACGGAGCGTGCCGTGCCCGGGCTCACTCTCTCTGACATCGGCGGGGGGTTAACATTACATCAACTCCTTGCCAGCTAGTCGCATGATATTTCCGGGTCCCGGCGCCTCACGGCCGACGACGCGAAACACGTGGCACGTCTGCTCACGCCACCTCATCTAGGTGACGAGGAGGTCGAAGACGATTTGGTCGCAGGCGTCCACGCATTGCATCAGCACGACCACGACAGGCCGAGAGACGCGGAACCCGCGGAGAGGGAGCTCCGCCCGCGACACATAGGTCCAAGTTCTCTCATCAGACTCATCTGCGTCCGTATCCGAATCGGTCTCGCCCCAGCTGTATTCCAGAACTTCGCTCTTGAGCCACGCAGCGAAGGTCAGGTCGGCCACTCCGTTGAAGAACCGGTCGATCGGTTCGTCCGGATGACCCGCGCCCCTTCTGTCTTTCCAGATCAGCCACCACTTCCAGAGGAACCTCTCCGTCCACTCCAGGGCCTTGAAATACCTCCACAACTTCTCCACGGCCTCCTGCGTCGCCAGGTGCGTCATGCGCGGCACGACGACGACGTGCGACTCGTGCTCGAGCAGCACCTGCTCGTCTTCTTCATAGGGGTCGTCCTCGGCGAAGAAGACCCGGTGCACTGTCGTGGTGAGCACCAGCCCCTGCAGGTGCGCGTTCACGTCCTCCGCGAACGGCCACGGATCCGAGACGCTCATGAGCGGGTACACAGGGCCGACGGCGGGCGTTCTCGCCACGAGGTCCCGCAGGTACTGCGCCACCTGCCGCTGCACCTCCCTGGAAGACGAAACGACCCGCCTGAGGTCCCGGCACGTCTGCGCGAGCGCCGCGAGGCTTTCGCGCGCCGCGCCGGTTCCGACGACGCACTCCCAGACGCGGTACTCGTTGTGGTTCATGATCCACGCGTGCGAGTCGGGCGCCAGCGCTCGCTCGCTCTCAGCCGCGAGGCCCTGCCCGAAGATCGCGACAAGGACGCGCGAATATGCGGGACGACACTCCCGTGACGCGGATGCCGTGCGATCCTGTGTCGCCGTGGCCGCTCGGCGACGCAACAGGGTCCATGGGACGGGTCACATCGTGGCCAGCAAAACCCCCCCCCCTGACGGCACCGAGACCGGACCTCTGTTGCGGAGTGTTGCGCGTCACATCGCGACGGCCCAGCCGCCTGCGCGTGCTGGGGGTCGCGCGGGCTGCGCTCAGCGCGGCGCCACGGAGGCGCCTGGTGCCGCGTGCTGCTGCTGTTGCGCTTGCGGCGCGGGCGGCGCCTTGCGCGCGGGCGTGCGGAAGCCGAGCAGGCGCAGGACGAAGCGGGCGAGCTCCGAGTAGAGCGAGCCGCAGCGGTCCAGCAGCTGCAGCAGCGCGGTGATGAAAAAGTGAATCGCCTGCGTGTTCTCGTCCACGAGGAACGAAATCCGCCCGAAAAAGGACACGACGCCGTGGAGCGCTCTGCAGCGGAGGCGGGCGGCGCGGCGCGGCGTCAGCGGCCGTGCGCGGCGCGGGGAGGGGGGGTAAAGGCACCTGTACATGCCAATCAGTCGAGCACGAGCGTGTGCGCGGCGGGACGGGCCCGCGCGTGTCTGGCCGGGATGACACCGCGTCGGGCGAGGAGGCACGCGGGCGGGCGCGGGGGAGGCGGGGGCGGGGGGTCATGCGCACCTGAGTGCGTGCTGCCACGCTGGCGGTGGTTGCGCGGGTGCCATGGGGTCGTTCGGGTCCATCGGCCCCATTCCGGGGCCCATGCCGCCGAGACCCATGCCCATCCCCATGCCCATGCCCGTCCCCATGCCGTAGCCGCCGTAACCGCTGCCGTAACCGCTGCCGTAACCGCCGTAGCCGCCGTAGCCGCCGAGGCCGCCGTAGCCGCCGCCGTACGACCCGTACCCCATGCGGTTGTACCCGCCGTACATCCCGCTGCGGCAGAGCGAGACGAGGAGCGCGGATGGAACGGAGTTCGAGAATCCTCAATCTAAAAACGCACCAAGCAAGCAGGCTAGGGCACGCGGGCCGCCGGGGCGACCTGCGCGTCTGCAGGCGCGCAGAGGCGCTGCCGGGGCGCGACGTACCCGTAGCTGCTGTTGTACGCGCCGCCATACCCCCCCCCTAGTCCATACGAGGACCCATACAGGCCCGACACCCCCCCCGCCGTGCTGTACGGTCCGGCCGCGGCGATCGGCGCCGACTGGTCAGGCAGGGATCCGGTCTGCGCGCCGCGCTGCGTCACGGCGTCCGACGCGACCGACGGCCCGGCCCCAGCAGAGCCGTTGCGCTCCCACGGACGCGCCGGCTGCGGCCTGCAGCGTCGCGTTGGCGGGCGGCCTCGCTCTCAGAGATACAGTGCGTAGCCAGGGCGAGCGGGCAGGCGCCGTGCGGGGCGCATCGCGGCGTGTCGTTGCCGCGGAAGGGCTAAGGCGGGCTCTGGGGGGCGTTGCGAGAGCGCGGGCTGGGCGCACGGTGTTGCTGGCCGCTCGGTGCGGTGGCGCGGTGGAAAGGGAGCGCTCGCGGGCGAGAACGTGGAGGTTGGGCAGCGGTACTCACTGGGAAGCGACGGAGGGCTGTGGAGCTGCGGGTGCCTCCCACGGCTTGGCCAGACCAGCGCCCCGCGCGGCGAGCCCGGTGTCGCTGCTGGTCGGGGCTGCTGTCTCCCAGGGCTTCGGGCGGCCTGCGAGGAGCGGAACGCGAGCACGAGCGCGGCGCGTGAGCGAAAGCCACACGCGGGGAGCGGCGTGGTGCTGCGCCGTTCGGCCGAGACGGCACTTCGCACGCACCCGCCATGGCCGCAGCCGTCGATTCTGGCGCTCGCAGGCTCCTCCAACTGCACGGCGAGCTGCGGTCCGTCAGTCGCCCCGCGCCACCCCAACAGCTTACAGGCGCGCGGCTTTCTCCGGGCTTGCGACCTTAAAGCACGCTTCGACGGTCCGGAGCTTCAAAACTTGCGCGGGCACGCGTCAGCGCGGCGTGCAAGCGCCCCCCGAGTGCGGAGCGGCGCACATCCGGTAGGACACTGAGCTGGCGGATGGAAACGGTTGGTGGGCGGGGGGGAGTAACGCGAGTCCATGCGCGCGGGACATTGCCCGACGCGCAGAGGCACGGCGCTAGTTGTGACCGCGCTCCCACGCTCGGCATCGTTCCCCGGCCCAGCACCCGAGCATCGTCGCCGTTGCTGCCAAGCAGTTCCGTCGCGGAGCTGTCGTGAGATCGCGCGGTCGCCGGCTCAGCGCTCCGTCGTAGATATGGCCGACACGGACTCCGCGCCGCCCCCGGCGGCCCCCGCGAGCGCCGGAGAGAGCGCTGGACCCGCAGCTAATGGCAGGCCCAAGAAGGCTCCCGCAAAGCCCCGCCCTACGGCCAAGAAGGTGAAACATCTGCGAGTAGGCTTGTTGATTGCTATGCGTATGACTTGAGCTACAGGGAGCAGCGCGAGAGCTCGTCAGGGCGCTGTGTAGCGGCACCAAATGGCCAGTCAACAAACCACGAATGCGAGGCGCTCATCAGAGCGTCTAAAAGCACTGTTGAACTGCCCCGCGTGGCTCCTCAGCGCAGTGATCCACCAGTGGCAGATCGAACCTTTCGCGATAGCAGACAGGCTCGTCGCAATCAGCGGTCCCCATCTTCTAGGAGCAACTCAACGTCGCGTGCAGGCCGCGAAGCCCCCCGTGGACCAGGGCCCGGCGCACGAGCTGATCAAGTTCCTCAACGACTCCTGGACGCCCTTCCACGCCGTCACGTCCACCATCGCCATCCTCGAAGCCGCTGGCTTCAAGCCCCTCAACGTGCGGCCCTCACGCGCCCGCCCGTCGCCGCACCTGCAGATCTCTCCCCCCACCGCCCCCTCGTCATCGTTCCCGCCCTCCTCGAGCACCGAACGCGTCGAATCAACCCTCGTCTGTCGCGTTAGTGCCCGAAAGGCCTCTCGTGCATCCCGTGTCCGATCCGACCGGCGCGCCGTCCCCGTGCCGCAGGAGCGCGGACCCTGGGAGGTCGTCCCGGGCGGCAAGTACTACCTCACGCGCAACATGTCCGCCCTCGTCGCCTTCGCGGTCGGCGGCAAGTTCGCACCTGGGTCGGGCTTTGCCATCATCGGGGCGCACACCGACTCCCCCTGCCTGAAGCTCAAGCCCGTGGGCAAGCTCAAGAAGGGCGGGTACCAGCAGCTCGCCGTGCAGACGTACGGGGGGGGTCTGTGGCACACGTGGTTCGACCGAGATCTGGGCCTGGCGGGGCGCGTGGTGGTGCGCCGGGCGGGGGGGAAGATCTCGCAGGAGCTCGTGTGCATCCGGAAGGCGCTCCTGCGCATTCCGATGCTCGCGATCCACCTCAACCGCGACATTCACACCGCGGGCCTGAAGCCCAACGCCGAGACGCACCTGGCGCCGATTCTGGCGACCGAGGCGCGCGCGGGGCTCGGGAAGGCCGCGGAGAGCAAGGACGGCAGCGTCGCGCCCGCGGTGCAGCGGCAGCACCCGCTGCTGCTGAGCATCCTCGCCAAGGAGCTCGGGTGCAAGTAAGCAAACGGGAGACCTGGATTCTCGAGTGCCGTTGCGACGCTGGAGCCTGCGCGTGCGCAGCGGCTCCGCGCACCCTGGCGCACGGGAACAGGGGCACGATACCGCAGCCGGCCCGGCTCTCAAGCCAGCCCCACATAATATTTTCTACTTGTTCGCCGACACATATCTTTTCCCTACCTCGTCGAAACGCCCTCCTTTCCCACGCACATACCCACGGGCGGCCGCGCGTGTTCGCCCTGCATCGCTCGCAGCCCTCACACAATACTCCCCTCCCAACTCCCCGCCCCCCGCAGGCCCGCGGACATCCTCGACTTTGAGCTGCACCTGTGCGACACGCAGCCGTCGGTGATCGGCGGGGCCTGCGACGAGTTCGTCCTCTCCGGCCGCCTCGACAACCTCGCGATGTCGTGGGCCTCGGCGCGCGCCCTCGCGGACACGTGCGGCGACGCGTCCCTGGGCAACGAATCCGGCGTGCGGTGCATCGCGCTGTTCGACAACGAGGAGGTCGGGTCGGACTCGGCGCAGGGCGCGGGGTCGCCGCTGATGCTCGACGTCGTGCGGCGCGTCGCGGCCGCGCTCGGGGCGGGCGAGGAGGGCGCTGTGGAGCGAACCCTCCAGGTGCGGATCCGCGCCCAGCCCTCGCAGACCTGCCAAAGCGCTCTGATGGCTCAGTACGGCCTCGGGCGCGACGACCGCTCGAGCTTGTCGACGTGCTGGTCTCATGAGGACTGCTTGCGGGCATGCACCCCTGCACAGCATCGCAGCCTGGCAAGGTGCTTGCTGGCCGTGTTTCTCTAGTGGCCGGACAGACGGTCGCGTCGTCCGCACAGGAGCGCGCGCGCCTCGCTTCCCGCGCTCTCACCGTCGCGCGCGCCCTCTCTCCCGCAGGCGAGCTTCCTGGTGAGCGCGGACATGGCGCACGCGCTGCACCCGAACTACATGGACAAGCACGAGACGCTGCACCAGCCGGCGATCCACGGCGGGCTCGTGATCAAGCACAACGCCAACCAGCGGTACGCCACGTCGGCGGTCAGCGCGGCGGTGTTCCGGGAGGTCGGTGCGCGCCGCAAGCTGCCCGTGCAGGAGTTCGTCGTGCGGCAGGACCTCGGGTGCGGGTCCACGATCGGGCCGATCCTCGCCAGCGGCACGGTGCGCGACACGACGCCGAAACCAAGCCAATCGCAACCTCCCCCTGACGCCACATCATGCCCAGGGCTCTCCCGCGCTTGACTGCCGGGTGATTCGGCACGGCTCGTTGCCTTGCTTCCTTGCGAATCGCCACGTACACACAGCTGTGGCCTGCTCTGGGCGAAACGAGGAGGAAAGTACACGTGTGCCTGAAGACACACGTACATTCCGTTTGTATGTGCCGGTGCGACGCAGGGCATCCGCACGGTGGACGTGGGCGCGCCGCAGCTCGCGATGCACTCCATCCGCGAGATGTGCGGCACGGACGACATCGCCACCGCCCTCGGCCACTTCAAGGGCTTCTTCGAGTTGTTCACAACCATCGACAAATCCGTTGTCGAGGGCCCCAAGGAGCCGAAGCCGGCCGCGGCGCCGCGCGCGAAGAAGCGCGGTTCGAAGACGGAGAAGGCCGGCGCGGCCGCGGACAGCGGCGAGGCGGGCGGCGCGGGCGCAGCGGACAAGGACGCGGGGGATGTCCCGGCGCCTGACGTGGCCGAGTAGACCCGTGCGCGGATCGCTGCCTCGGCGCGGAGCACCGCGTCGAGGGAGCCTGGGAAGATCCGAGGTGGTCGATCACGCCTCCGCAGCAAGATGAGTCAGTGTGACGCATGCCAGCAGGGGGGAGTGACACGGCGTGCCCGTCGAGACCGTACTTGCGTGGAACTGTTGGTGCTCAGCAGCATGCCGGTCCGAGGACGCGTGCTCGCAGCGCGGACGGCGCAACCTCTGAGGACTTGGCTGTGCAGGCAGCTGAGGCAGGGGGGGGGGGGAGTTTGGCACGTTCTGCCCAACAGGCGTGACGGCTGAAGTCCGCACTGGCCAGGAAACGGGGCGGCCGAGAGGAACGACGCGGTGGAGTGCCCGCGGGTACGCAAGACATTGCATGGGACCTGCGGTGCGCGAACATGCACCTGGCGGTGCGAACCGGTCTGCATTTCGCTGACCTACGGGCACCCTGGGTCGCGAGAACGGTGCACGGCGCACTTGTCGTTCGTTCCGAATTACTTACAGCGACGTATCTACATATTTCTCAGACAGGGGTGTTCGTCCGAGCTCCATGCGTGTGAGGGTGTGGCGCAGGCCCCCGGCGCACAACGCGCCCGGGCCGCGGGAAAAAGTGACACCTCTGCGCGGGCGTGGCCGCCCCGCGAGGTCTGCGGTCGAACAAAAAACCGCAGCAAAACTCCACGAATCTTCGCCAGTGCTGCCTTCCGCAGCGAAAAAGCCTCCAACAACCGAAACCGGCCCTCCGCCGACCTCAGATCCGCGGCGAGTTGAAGTCGAAGTCGTCGTCCGAGCTCTCCCCCTCCTCCTCGTCCAGCCGGAACAGCGTCCCCGCGTCGCACTCGACCGACTCGGAGCACACGGGCTCGTCGCCGTTGGCAGCGGCGTCGACGACGCCGTTGCGCCACCGGCGGTACCGCACGGCGAGCTTGTCGTAGCTCACGGGGTTCGCCCACGTGATCGAGAGGTCGCCGGACCGCTGCATGCGGTCCTGCTGCCCCGCCACCAGGCGCAGGTCCTCCTCGAGCACCTGCCGCGCGACGTCCTCCCAGACGCGGTCCACGAGCGGCACCTGGCGCAGCCAGCCGAGGAAGTCCATGCTCATGCGGTACAGCACGCGCGTCTTGCCGCCGGACGCCGGCACGCACACGTGCAGCTGGTGCAGGTGGTGCGAGGCGGCGTCCGCCGTGACGCCCCGCTCGATCGAGCCGGGCGAGTGCAGCCCGACGGTGGACAGCGTCATGCACGGCGGCTCGAACGACATGTTGATCGGGTACGGGTGCCACTCCCCCGCGAGCATCTCCATGGTACGGATGCGCACCATGTCAGGGACGGTCCAGCCCTTGGCGAAGGTGGCCGTGTGCGTGAACGGCGCGTGCGCGAGGTCGAGGAGGTTCTCCACGAGCAGCCCGTGCTCGACGGGGACCTCGAGCGAGATCTCCGCGTGGCACTCGTAGCCCTCGGGCACGGCGATGGCGGTGCGCTCCGGGAGCGGCGTGGGGTCGCGCTGGCCGGGCCAGACCCACACGAAGCCGTCCTTCTCGACGACGGGCAGCGAGCGCACGCGCAGGCCGTGGCAGAACCGCGTGCTGGGCATCTTGGTGACCTCGCCGCAGCGCGAGTACGTCCACCCGTGGTAGGGGCACTCGGGCTGGCCGTCGACGAGCTGGCCGAGCGAGAGCGGGCACGCGCGGTGCGCGCACTCGTCCTTGATGCACGCCGCGTCGCCGTTCTCGTCCCGGAAGAGCACCCACGCGTCGCCAAAGAGCTCCACGGGCACCATCTTGTTGGGCGGCAGCTGCGACGCGAACTCGACGGGGTGCCAGAACTCCTTCAGCGCGTCCTCGGGCTCGAGCGAGCTGTGCAGGTTCGGGCCGCGGCGCTTCGTGCGCCGCCGGCCGGCGCCCCGCTGCGCCTCGGGCGGATCGCGCCGTCTCGTCGCTCCGGCGTGCTCGCGTCGGCGCCGGGCGCGGGCGCTCCGCGCCGCTGCGCTCCTCGCGCGGAGACGGCGCCGCCGCGGCGGCCTCCGGCTGCGCGCCCGCGGACGCGGCGTCCACCCGGAGGCTCTCCAGGCGCTCCGCCTCCAGCTTGAGCTCCCGCACGCGGTGCTGGTTGGCCTCGACGCGCTTCTGGGTGATGTTCAGCTGCCTGCGCGCGTCCGCGAGCATCTCCTGGGCCTCCTTGACCTCGTCCGAGAGCGCGGCGATCGACAGGCCCTCCTCCTGCTCGGCGGGCAGCGCTGCCACCGCGCGCGCCACCTCCTCGATCGACGCGAGCGTCGCCTCGGCGTCGTGCCGCATCACGTGCCGGTGCACCTCCTCCCAGTTCTCCCGCCGCATCTTCAGGTGCTCCAGACGCTTCCGGACCGCGACGGAGTCCTGCACAGCACGCGTGCAGTCCACGACTGCTTCGTCACGTCGTCCCGCGCGAACTCCGTGCCTTCCCGCGCGCGCGCGGCGCTCAGCGGCGCGCGTGCGTGCCGGCGCGGCGCGGTCGGGCCGAACGGCCGGCAGCGCGCTGGCGTTTCGGGCCGTCAGTTGAGCGTCGCTAGGGGACACGCGTCGCCCGGGCGGCGTGCTGCGCACCTGGCCCTCGAGCCGCGCGTTCAGGACGGCCAGGTCCACGAGCTGGTCGCGGCTGCGGTCGCTGGGCGTCCGCCTGCGCACGCGCGGCGCCTGTTGCATCCACTGCGGCATGAGCTTGAACCCTCCCCCGAAATCGCTCCCGTACGTCCGGAACTTGCTCTCAGGGTCCGGCATGCTCTCGTGGTCGCCTGCGGGGCGCGAAGGGCGCGGGAGACGCGGGGTGCGTCGGCGGAGGCGGCGGGGAGGGCGAGGGGCGCGCGGGGCGTGCGCAAGAGGTGCGGGGGGCGTGCTCCGCGCGGACGGGCGCGGGGGCGCGGCCGGACGGCGCGGAACGGGCGTGTGCGGAGGGGGAGAGCGCGCTGCCGCGGGCGCAGCGGCGCCCGTGGGGTCGTTTGGGCGAATTTCGTTCGATACGCATCCCTAGAGTCTGTGGCAGCGCGGTCGCTGGGGGGCTCTCGGGCGGCGTCCGAGCGCTCCCCGTCGCGCGGGTAATATGGGGAGTTGCGTGGCGGGGGCGACCCGGGCTCGATAGCGGGTGCGCTGGCCGCGGTGTCGAGAAGCAGGTGGGGGCCAAGCCCGGGCCAGCGCCGGGCGCAGGGGCCGAACCAACGCGGGCTGTCCAATCAAACGGAATGATGCGCGTTCGGGGCGGCGCAAGCGACAGCGGATGGCCGGTCGGAGGTACTTCGCGGGCAATCACCTGCCAAGAAAGCGTCGGTGCTCGCCCCGCCCGCAGACGGCTTCGCGGCCCTCGCGGGCGCAGCCCGCACGCGAGGCCCGCCTTTGCTCCCGCATCCACAGGCGCTCCTAGCCGCTAGATCCTGCCCGCGGGGCAGGGCGCTAGACCCCAGCATCCTGCTCCTCGGATTCGGCCAACGTCGCGCCGCGATACCTCTCTCAGCGCAATCGCGCAGCGCAGGGCAACCCGGTGGAACGACCAAGCAAAACTCAGACTGCGTCCCACCTGCAGAGCAGCCCGGTTTCATAGCCCTGTCGGATCCCTAAGCGCCTCGAAGTAGAACTATAGACGCCCGAGCCCACACGCGCGCGTGCGCGGCTCGAGGGCGCCTCCGGCTCCGCGCCCGCCCGCACAACCGCTCCGCCCCGTCAAGCCCCGCCGAGCACACGCGCGTCGACGTCGCCGGACCTCGCCGCGCCCCGCCCGCAGACCACCCAACGAGATCGCTCCCAACATGCAGGCAGCGAGCTTGCGGGCGCCCGCCGGGGCCGCCGCGACCCCGCGGCGCGTCCGCTGCGCCGCCGCTGCCACCGCGGGCGCGCCCCAGAGCTCCGGCGCGGGCACGCAGGACCCCCTCATGCTCCGTGCCATCAAGGTGCGTGCCGCCGTCCGCGTGCCACCACCTGCGCCCCGCACCGCGCGCACGCGCCCGGACGCGCCGCGTCCTCGCCGGCCCGGGGGCCTCTGCCACGTGGGCGTGCCGCTCGGTGGAGATTCGGGGGGTTTCGAACTTTCTTCAGTCGTGAATCCATGGATGCCGTTGAGGGGAAATGCCAGCAGTGGGATACGACCGCCGCGCGTGCGCGCCGGGGCGCTTCGGCCCGGCCCGCGCGCCCCGCAGCGATCCTCCACGATCTCTCCAACCCATCCAGCGCGCCGTTCGCCTTCCTCGCGGCCGCACCGCGCCGTGACAGCCTGCACTCGCCTTATCTGGCTCGAGCGTTGGTGAACGTGCTTCCGGGGGCCGCACGGCGCGCCCCGCGGGCCCTCTCCATTCCCCGGCGACGCCATGCAATGCCAGCATGCCCTCGGCGCCCGCTGCGCGCAGGGAGAGAAGGTCGAGCGGCCGCCTGTGTGGATGATGCGCCAGGCTGGGCGCTACATGAAGGTCTACCAAGACCTGTGCAAGAAGCACACGACGTTCCGCGAACGCTCCGAGAACGTCGACCTCTCCGTCGAGGTGCGGTCCCGCCGCGGACCCGCGCCGCGCCGCGCCCCGCTCGGGGCGCCGCTCCACACCGTGCCTGTGGGCCCGCCCGTTCGCGGGCGCTCCGGCCCGCCGAGGGGTTTCCGGCGGCTGTTCCTCGCGCACGCGAAGCCACCGTGCCTCGCGTGCATCGGTTCCGACCTCTGCTGCCCTCGACGGTGTGCGTGGGCGCAGATCACGCTCCAGCCGTGGCACGCCTTCAAGCCGGACGGCGTGGTGCTGTTCTCGGACATCCTGACGCCGCTCACGGCCATGAACGTGCCGTTCGACATCGTCGCGGGCAAGGGCCCCGTCATCTTCGAGCCCATCCGCACGATGGAGCAGGTCCGGGAGATCACCACCGGCGACGACTTCAACTTCAGGTGCGACCCGCCGCTCACGCCGCGGCGTCCGTCCCCGCGCGCGGCCGCGCGATACGCGCGACGCGTGGAGCCATCGTTCGGACCCGACACGCGCCGGCGCCACAGCGCCGCGTTCGCGGCGCGGCCGTTGTGCCGGTGTGCTTGCGTGCGCTCACCGGCGCGCTCGCGCGGCGCGCGCGTGGCCGCAGGGAGGTCAACCACTACGTCGGCGACGCGCTGACGCAGCTGCGCGCGGAGCTCGGCAACGACGCCGCCGTCCTGGGCTTCTCCGGCTGCCCCTTCACCATGGCCACCTAC
Source organism: Pedinophyceae sp. YPF-701 (assembly GCA_916048055.1). Taxonomy (NCBI): domain Eukaryota; kingdom Viridiplantae; phylum Chlorophyta; class Pedinophyceae; species Pedinophyceae sp. YPF-701. The sequence continues at coordinate 235,492 of CAJZHL010000001.1, read as the reverse complement.
ATCGTCGAGGGCGGCTCGAGCAAGAACTTCTCGCACACGAAGAACCTGATGTTCACGCAGCCTGGTGCGCCGCGCCCGCCCGCCCGCCCCGCACCCACCACCAGCTGCGCTCCTGGCTGGCGCAGCAGCGCATGATCAGCACCACGTTGCACGCCAGGCCGAACGCGCACGAGTTCTACCGCTCTCCTCCCGTGCCAGCCACCGCGCGGACTGCTGCGCGACGTGTGCGTCCAGGCACGTCTGCTGCGCCACGCGAGCGTCCGTTGGCCGCCCCGTGCCGCGCAGAGGTCTTCCACGCGCTCCTGGACAAGCTCGCGGTGAACCTGGCGGACTACCTGCGCTACCAGGCCGACAGCGGCGCGCACGTCGTCCAGATCTTCGACTCGTGGGCGTCGCAGCTCATGCCGCAGGACTTCGACACCTTCGCGGCCCCGTACATCCGCAAGGTCATCGAGTCGGTCAAGAAGACGCACCCGGACCTCCCGATCATCCTCTACATCTCCGGATCCGGCGGCCTCGTCGAGCGCATGGCCGCGACCAACCCCGACGTGCTCTCCATCGACCAGTCCGGTGCGCCGCGCGCCCCCGCGCCCCCGCGCCCGCCGCCCGCGCCGCCCGCGCGAATCCCCTCGAATCCCGGCGGGAAATCGCGCCGGGCGCCCCGCGGCGCGCCTGGACGCGAAGCTGCGCTGCCCCCTGCCCTTGAAAGCGACTCGAGCCCTCACTGCGGTCTGCCGGCCCGCGTGCGCGCTTGCAGTCGACATGAAGGACGCGATCGCGCGGGGCGGCACGAACTACGCGTACCAGGGCAACCTCGACCCCGGAGTCCTGTTCGGCGGCGAGGAGATCATCCGGGCGCGCGTGAACGAGGTGGCCAAGACCTGCCACGACGCCGGCGTGCGGCACGTCATGAACCTGGGCCACGGCGTGCTCCCCACGACGCCGGAGAAGAACGTGGCGGCCTTCTTCGAGGCCGCGCAGGCGGTGCGTTTCTGAGCGGTCGGATTGAGTTCTTTGCGGGGGGGGGGGAGTGTTGGCCAGGTGTGCGGGACGCGGGGCGCCGGCGCCGGCGCGACGGGCGCAGCTAGCTATTGCGAAGAGTGTTAAAGCGAAACCAACCCTAGCTGCGGCGTCGCGCGCCCCCCACCGCGCTGCGCCAGCACACTGGCGCCGTCACTGCGCAGGCGGCGGAAGCACGCGCCCGGCACGCACGCACCCCAGCAAGCAGCGCCTCCTCCGCGCGCCGCCAGGCCGCCACGCAGCGGCGCCCGCGACAGTCTCGACGACCACAGCCACGAACACTTGCGCGGCCACGACACTGGCAGGATTACATTCCGCGGTGGGCGGCGCTTACTTCTTGGCGGCGCTCCGCTTGATCCCGGCGTACGGCAAGCACTTGATGACGTTGTTGTAGTCCGCCAGCTCCACGCCCTCCTCGTTAGACAGCCTCCGCAGGCGCTTGGCGTTCATCTTCTCGTTGATGTGCTGCTTCATGGGGTGCCGCCGCATGATCTTGCCCGCCGACGTGACCTTGAAGCGCTTCGCGGCCGCCTGCGGGGGCAGGGGGTGTGTGCGCGGGGTGGGCCGGCGGAGCGGGCGCTGGGAGGTGGGGTGGAGGAGCGGTGCTGGCGTGGTGGGGGCCGTGGGACGTGGCCTCAGGGGGCGGGATGGGGAGGGTGGGAAATGAGCGGCGTGCCGGGGGGGAGAGGGGGGCGCGCGGGGGGCGGGCGAGGGCGTGCGGAAAGCTTGGTGCAGAGCTGCCCGTGCAACGGCGGGCGAGAGCGTCGCGATGGGTGCGCGTGGGGGGCGGGCGCGCGGTCCAGGGTCCTCGCGTATTGCCGGACGGGGAATGGGCGGCGCTGCCGCGCACGACCGGCGCGGACGACGCCCGCCGGGAAGGATAAACAAGCGGCTAGACCGACGCGCAGGGTCCGATGTCGCGTGTCGCGGAGCGCCGGATGCGAGAGGTGGCAGAGCACATTCGTTCCGCTCGGTCCCGGAAATCGCTTTGGGGCGCGGCCTCTCCGCCGAGCGGCGGGGCCTGGTGCTCAGAGCAGCTGCACTGTCCGGAGGGCCCCTGGCCGACGTTCTCACCTTCCTAGTCTTCAGCTTGTACCCAGCGCTGATCTCCATCGCAGCGCAGCGCTGCATCACCGGCGAGGGCGCCGCGGCGGCGACGCGCGGGGCAGCGGCGATGCCCGCGCGCTTGGAGCTCAGGCTCATGGCCGACACGCGGCCGCACAGCATCGCAACGCTCATCTTGTATCCCTGGCGCCAACGCTCCCGTCACTGCCCAGGAATGCGGCGTGCCGCAGCGCCCCTCGACCCATCGCACCGCCCAACGCCGCGCACACACCCCGCGACGCCTCCCGCGCGGCCGGGGCCGCCCGTCGCCGAAACGACCGCCGCCGCGTCTCGACCTTCCAGGACAAAAACCCACGCCACTCACGCGATGCAGCGGGTCGCAACCGCGTCAACAATCATCGGATTTCACCGCGCTTCCCGGCAACCTCCCTGCGCCCCACCGCGCCCTCGCGACCGCCCACGCCGCCCGCGCGCGCCCCGCGCAGGCGCGGGAACGGCGCCGACCGACCGACCGAGGCCGCCGCTGCTCGGTGCGATTTAAAGTGCCGCGCCGGTCGGCGCGCCCGAGGGCCTGCGCGGGCCGGGTCGACTTTTCCAAGGGTTGTGGCGTCCGACTGGAGGGGGGCCGTGTTCGGGCGCATACGAGGGCCGTCCGGCGCGGCGTCGCGCATTCGCTGCGCTCTCCTTGCGACGAGAGACGACAGAAACCAGCAGCACGGAGCGATGAGCGGCCGACGGGTGGTGAAGGTGATGGCGGGCGGGGTGCTGGCGCTGGCGTGCGCCGGTGGCGCCGCGGCGGACGAGGCGCGCGGCCGCATCGCGGACGTGCTCGGCCGCGAGCAGGTGCAGACAGGTGCGCAGCGCCGCCGCAGGAGCGCGACGACCCCGCGCCACCGCCGGCGCGTCCGCGCCAACTACCCCCGCGAACGCCTGCCCGGACCGGTCCTTTCCGCCTCGATTTGCTTCCGATGCCTGGATCTGCACGTGACGGTGCGCTGGGCGTCGCGGAAGCTCCGTCCGGGGCCGATGCGGCGCCGCGGCGCACAACGTTGGTGTTGTCGAAAGGCGTCGCTTCGGCGCTGGCCCTGCGGCGCCGCGCGGGCTTTCTGACGCGCGCGTCCCCGCGAGCGGCGCTGCGCAGCGTGGAACGACTTCGTGGCGGCGATGCGGGCCGTGACCGGCGAGGGCGGGTCGACTGGCACGAGGAAGTTGCACCAGGTTGTCCCGGGGCTGGGAGACCTGTTTCCGGGTCTGCAGGGGTTCCCGGACCTCACGAGCATCACGGACCTGACCTCGTTCGTCGACCTCCCGGTGCGCACGGCGCCCCGCGCCCCGCGCCCGCCGCGAATCGCGCATGTCTTTGGTGGTTCACAGGGAGACGGGGATCCTCGACTGAAAATCCCTGCCTGCAGCGTCTGACCGACTTCCTGGCCGGCAACGTCGGGTTCGACATCGGCGGCCTCACCGACCTGGACGTCTCGCTGCCCTGGGAGGACCTCGCCTCGAAGCTCAGCGCGTTCGCGCCGCCCACGTCGCTGGTACGCCAACCAGCCCAACACCCCCCACACAGCGCACACGCCCCCACCCCTGCAAACCACGCGCGCCCGCACGCACGGCGCCGCAGGCGGACGCGCGCCAGAAGGCGGACGAGATCCTAGAGCAGTACTGCGAGCCCGCGAGCCTGACGGTGGGCTCGGGCGACGACCCGGTGGAGGTGGGGCGTATCGAAGGCATCCCTGACAAGTACACCAAGCTCGCGCCGGTGCTGTACCAGGGCGACGTGATCCACAGCTGCAGCGGGCACGCGTTCGACTTCACGATGGAGCCGATGACCTGCGAGATCGACCACGCCGCGGTGCGCCCGACGCACACACACGCACACGCACGCGCGCCCGCCCTGGTCGCCGCGCCCGCCCGGCGCGCGCTGCGCCCCCGGATACCACGCAGAGCGACGCGCTGCGCTGCAGGGCGAGGCGAAGTGCGTCCCGCCGCGCCTGGTGTACACCAAGGAGCCCGCGAGGTGCTCGATGCCGGTCCTGCACCGCCCGCCGGTGGTGTGGACGGGCATGGAGTGCAAGCACCAGCACGAGGCCGGCGTCGGCTTCGAGAAGGTCTTCGGCGGCACCGACGTCGTCATCCCTCTCGGCCGCCTGCCCAAGGACGGGCCGCTGGACTTCTCCGGCCTGGACTGGTGCGCCCCGCGCCGTGCTGCGCGCCGCCTCCGCTGCCTCCGCGCGCGCCGGAGCGTCCGTGCGGGGCGTGCTGGCGTGACCGTTTGCGCGCGGGGGGGTGTTGATCTCGTGCAGGGGCAACGCGCTGGCGCAGCTGGCCGACAGCTTCACCGCGGACCTCGGCGGGCTGTTCGACGGAGCCAGCGTCCCGGACCTGTCGGGCCTGTTCGGCGGCCTGAACGGCGGCCTCATCCCCGGCGTCTTCGGTGGGCCGTGAGCGCCGGCGGCGACACGCCTGTGCGGCGGCGACGGTGCGCGGTGGGCCGCGGGTCGCGTGTGATTCTCGTATCCCCCACCACGACGCGTCCCGCACGCGCCCGGCCGCGGCCGGAGAACGTCGCGGCGGCGCCGCGACAACAGCGGAACACCTGCGACAGCGCTCGCGCAGCTCGTGCCAGCGCGGGCGTCTAGCGCGCGCCGCTTTTGCGCCGAGACGGCGCGAGCCGCTGGGGACCATACTGGCGGGCCCTCGGAGGGCGATTGCTGGCCACGAACGCGCGCGGATGCTGGCGATGCGCCGTGCGAAGTGTTGCGGTGCGGGCACACCAGGTCACCGCCTCGTGCGCGCTCAAACGCGGCGATCCCGGCGTTTCGGCGCTCTCGGCGCGCTCTCTGTTCGCAGGGCTCGCTATCCTGGGCTCGGAGAGCGATGGTGCGCGGGGGAGCGGCCGGCGGGGTGAGGAGGGCGTTAGGCCAACGAGCGGACGAGGGTCGAACGCGCTCGCGCGGGCTCGAGCGGCGTCGCCCGGCCGTAATCGGCGACGGAGAGTTCCCAGATCCCGGTCTGCGACGTCGAGATGGCGTCTCGCGTCGCCGTGGCGCGCCCCGGGCGGACGGCCCTACTGGGATTAGGGCTGAGCCCCGCACGCGCGGAACGGGGCGCCTGGTGAGACGACGCGCGAGTCATCGATGGTTCGCTCACAGCTGCGCCCGCGTGCGCCGTCGCAGGCGGGGTCGTCGCCGTGTCGAAGCCCTGGAGCCAAAAGCGTTCGGTCGCATCACGCGTCGTCTGCGCCGCGTGCGAGAAACCGTGCGCGCATGCGGCGCCGCTCTGGTTCATGGGGGGAACTGGGCGGGGGGCGTGTGTGGTCGCGCGGCGCTGTCAGGTCGCGCTGCCCACGCAAGCTGGGGGACTCCCCGGTATGGGGGCATCGAGCTTGCTGGCTTCAAGGCGGCACGACGGCGCGACGCGAGCGCTGTCCAACGCACGCCCCGTGAAGAAGAACATCAAGATGTCCGCCATGTCCATGTCCATGACCGCCAGGCCCACGATGGCCTCGGCTCGCGTGGCCCGCAAGCAGGTGCGTCGCGACTGCCCCCAGCGCCTCGATCCGCGCGCCTGCGCCTCGATCGACGCCATCCCTCGATGGATCGTGATCTGAGGATGCGCTGCGGCGACGGGCACGCCCGGGCGCGGCGGCTCGCCGACCTCGGCCTGCCCCTGTGGCCGGGCGAGGAGTGGACGGCTCCGTTCTCGCGTAGTTGCGGCCCGAGGCCGCTGTCCGACGCGCGCTCGGGGCTGCGACGCCCATCGATCGACCCCTCGCCGACAGAACGCGCCCCGCCCCGTCCCCCCGCAGCCGGCCGGCCTCTCGGCCTTCTCCGGCTTCAAGCAGGCGTCGTCGCTGAAGCTGGCCAACCGCTCCGTGTCGGCTGACGAGGCGTTCGTCGCGGCTTCTTCGCGCGCCGTCGCTGCGGTGAGTCCCCGTCCACCCCAGCTCCGGGGATCTGGGACCAACAGCATCCCTTGCCTAGCCCGCCCCCCGCCGCGCCGCCTAGGACGCGTGTTCGCCTGACGCGGCCCGATCGCGTGCCTGACCTGATGTCGCTCGGCGCGTCCGAGGGCCGCGCCGCCCGCGGGTACACGCCGTTGCGGCTGAAGCGGGCCCCGACGATGTCGTTGCATGGATGACGCGCCGCGGCGCATCCCGGGCGCCTTCCCACTTGCCCCGTGGCGCTATTTCGGATGATCGCGGTCTCGACAGCGTATCGGGCGCGAGAACCGCGCGCCGCGCCCCTCCTGTGCGCAGGCTGCCGCTGGCAACAAGTCGGCGACCACGGCCAAGAAGTGCCGTGTGGCCATCAACGGCTTCGGCCGCATCGGCCGCATGTTCGTGCGCTGCCTGGACACCCGCGAGAACTCGAACCTCGAGCTGGTGTGCATCAACGGCGGCTCCGGCGGCGTGAAGCAGGCTGCCCACCTCCTCAAGTACGACTCGACGATGGGCACGTACGACGCCGACGTCCAGATCGTCGACGAGAACACCCTCTCCATCAACGGCAAGAAGGTCGCCGTCGTCTCTGGCCGCGACCCCACCCAGCTGCCGTGGGGCGAGATGGACATCGACATCGTCATCGAGGGCACGGGCGTGTTCATCGACGAGGCCGGCGCCTCCAAGCACCTGCAGGTAAACTCAACCTCCCGGTTCGCGCCGCCGCCCCGCCCGAACGCCCCCGCGTCGCCCCCCGGCGACACGTCGCTCCCGAGCCAGGGCCACCCTCGCGCCGCGTCGCGCGCGGCCCCCGCGCCGAACACACCCCGGTTTCCGCGCGCTCAGTTCGCCCCCTCCCGCCCCACCGCGCGCAGGCCGGCGCCAAGAAGGTGCTGATCACGGCCCCGGGCAAGGGTGCCATCCCCACCTTCGTGTGCGGCGTCAACGAGGGCGACTACGACCACTCGATGAACATCGTCTCGAACGCCTCGTGCACGACCAACTGCCTGGCTCCCTTCGTCAAGGTCATCGACGAGAAGTTCGGCATCGTCAAGGGCACCATGACGACGACGCACTCGTACACGGGCGACCAGCGCCTGCTGGACGCCTCGCACCGCGACCTCCGCCGCGCCCGCGCCGCCGCGCTCTCGATCGTCCCCACCACGACGGGCGCCGCCAAGGCCGTCGCGCTCGTCCTCCCGGGCCTGAAGGGCAAGCTCAACGGCATTGCGCTGCGCGTGCCGACGCCGACGGTCTCGGTCGTGGACCTGGTCGTCCAGGTCGAGAAGAAGGCGATGGCCGAGGAGGTGAACGCCGCGTTCAAGGCCGCCGCGGAGGGCCCGATGAAGGGCATCCTGGCCATCACGGACGAGCCGCTGGTGTCGGTGGACTTCAAGGGCCTCGACGTGTCGACCACGATCGACGCCGCGCTGACGATGGTGATGGGCGACGACATGGTCAAGGTGGTCGCCTGGTACGACAACGAGTGGGGCTACAGCCAGCGCGTCGTCGACCTCGCGGAGGTCATGGCCGCCAAGTGGGAGTAAGCGCTGCTTGCTCTCGTGGATTGACGAACGAGCGAACGGACGGTGTGGGCGTGTGGGTTTGTGTGTGTATTATGACGCGGACATGAGCGGCGGACCCGCGGCGCTGAGGGGCGCGTGAGGCCGCCCGTGTGATGGACGTGCGGACAAGCGGGCGTGGCATTGACTTGCCGGTGTCGGGGGGCCGGGGTCGTGGCGACTCTGGTGCGCTCGTGCCCTGCTCGGCGCGACTGGGGCAGCCTGGTCGCTGCGAGCGACCGATGTGCCTGCTCGTGGCTGGGGGGCATGTGTGCAGGCATGTGTCCATTTCGCAGGCATGTGCAGCTCCCAGGGGCGCGTGGCGCGTGGCTGCACGGTGCGCGTGCACGGCGCCACGTGCCGGCCTCGACTCTCGGTCCAGCCGAGCCTCCTCCTGCGCCGGTGCCGCCGGCCAGCGGATACAGGCTGTGTTGGGCTGCGTCGCGCGCCGCTGCGTGTCTCGACGGCCTCGCGCCGCGCAGGGAAGCGCGCTAGGCCCAACAGTTGAGCCCAGTGGCGTGCTCGTGTAGAAAGAGGGACTCGGCCGAGACCACAAGACACAGGACAGGGACTTCAACTTTTCCCTCGTCCACGAGAGGCCTGCCAATCAGCGGAAGGCACACGACCGGCGCGAATCGCACGTGAGAGGCGCGCGGCAGGGATCCAGGCCGATGCGAGCCGCGTGCGCCGACCAGGAACAGCGCAGGCGACATGACGCGCGCCACATCTGTGGAAGGGAGGTGAGTCGCGGACACCTTCGTCGGTACGCTCACACGCGCAGAAGCGTTCGCGCGGCTTCTCCCGGGGCGCGCGCGGAATCTCCGCCGCGCCCAGGCCACCAACTCGCGTCAGGCACTGCCCCGCGTTGGTTCCAAAAAACAGCTACTACTCAGCGGGAAGGAAAGGGGGGTGGGGGGAGAGTTGGGGTATCGAAGCATAGGAGCGGGGAAAGGTAGAGGAAGGTGGGGGTAGGCGAAGCGTGGCCCACGAAGTTGGCCGGGACGCGCGGCACAGTCGCGGCAGCCCCGGGGGGCGCGCGGGCATGCACGCGGTGTAACACGGCCGGCGCGCCGGTCCTCACGCGCCCGCCCGCCGCGTCACCCCGCCTCGCCTAGCGCGCCGAGACCGGCTGGCTCGGCCGGAGACACCCCCCTCAGTCGACCTCCTCGATCTTCGGCCCCGGGCCCGTGCCGCCCTCCGGCGCGGCGCCGCCCATGTCCGGCATGCCCCCCGGCGCCCCGCCCGGCGCGCCGCCCGCGGCCTGGTACATCTTGGTGATGATGGGGTTGCAGACCCCCTCGAGCTCCTTCATCTTGTCCTCGAACTCCTCCTTCTCCGCGAGCTGGTTGTGCTCGAGCCACTCGATCACCTCCGTCACCTTGTCCTTGATCGTCTTCTTGTCGTCCTCCGACAGCGCGGCCGCGGTCTTCTCGTCCTCGGTGGTGTTGCGCATCGAGTAGGCGTAGTTCTCGAGCTGGTTCTTCGCCTCGATCTTCAGGCGGTGCGCCTCGTCCTCGCTCTTGTACTGCTCCGCCTCCTGGACCATCCGCTCGATGTCGTCCTTCGACAGGCGGCCCTTGTCGTTCGTGATGGTGATCTTGTTCTTGTTGCCCGTGGTCTTGTCCTCCGCCGACACGTTCAGGATGCCGTTCGCGTCGATGTCGAAGATCACGTTGATCTGCGGCACCCCGCGCGGCGCCGGCGGGATCCCCGTGAGCTCGAACTTGCCCAGCAGGTTGTTGTCCTTGGTGCGCGAGCGCTCGCCCTCGAAGACCTGGATGAGCACCGCGCTCTGGTTGTCGCTGTACGTCGAGAACACCTGCTCCTTCTTCGTCGGGATCGTCGTGTTCCGCGGGATCAGCACCGTCATCACGCCGCCCGCCGTCTCCAGGCCCAGCGACAGCGGCGTCACGTCCAGCAGCAGCAGGTCCTGCACCTTCTCGTGCGTCTCGCCGGACAGGATGGCCGCCTGCACCGCCGCGCCGTACGCCACCGCCTCGTCCGGGTTGATGCTCTTGCACAGCTCCTTGCCGTTGAAGAAGTCCTGGAGGAGGCTCTGCACCTTGGGGATGCGCGTCGACCCGCCCACGAGCACCACGTCGTGCACGCGGCCCTTGTCCATCTTCGCGTCGCGCAGGCACTTCTCCACGGGCTCCATGCACTTCCGGAACAGGTCCATGTTGAGCTCCTCGAACCGCGCGCGGCTGATCGACGTGAAGAAGTCAATGCCCTCGAAAAGCGAGTCGAGCTCGATCGAGGCCTGCGCCGAGCTCGAGAGCGTGCGCTTCGCGCGCTCGCACGCGGTGCGCAGGCGCCGCATCGCGCGCGCGTTGTCGCTGATGTCCTTCTTCTGCTTGCGCTTGAACTCCTGGACAAAGTGGTTGACCAGGCGGTTGTCGAAGTCCTCGCCGCCGAGGTGCGTGTCGCCGGCCGTGGCCTTCACCTCGAAGATGCCCTCCTCGATCGTGAGCAGCGACACGTCGAACGTGCCGCCGCCGAGGTCGAAGATCAGCACGTTGCGCTCCCCCGCCGTCGACGACTTCTTGTCCAGGCCGTACGCGATGGCCGCGGCCGTGGGTTCGTTGATGATGCGCATCACCTCGAGGCCCGAGATCACGCCGGCGTCCTTGGTCGCCTGCCGCTGCGAGTCGTTGAAGTACGCCGGCACCGTAATCACCGCCTTCTTCACCTCCTGCCCGATGAACGCCTCGGCCACCTCCTTCATCTTCGTGAGCACCATCGCCGAGATCTCCTCCGGCGCGAACTTCTTGGTCTCGTTCTTGTACTCCACCACGATCTCCGGCTTGTCCGCCGGCCCTGACACCACCTTGAAAGGCCAGTGCTTCATGTCAGACTGCACGGCCGGGTCCGCGACCTTGCGGCCGATCAGGCGCTTGGCGTCGAACACCGTGTTCTTCGGGTTCATGGCCACCTGCGCGCGGGAGCGGGCCGGGGGGGTCGTCAGCGCGGGGTGCTGCAACGGGCGCGGCGGGACGCGGGCGGCCGGCGGGCGCGCGCGCGGCCCGGCAGCGGCGCGCGCGGGCAGCGGGGGGGCCCTGCGGGCGCGTGCGCGGCCGGGAAGCGTACCTGGTTCTTCGCGGCATCGCCAATGAGGCGCTCGGTGTCGGTGAACGCCACGTACGAGGGCGTCGTCCGGTTGCCCTGGTCGTTCGCGATGATCTCGACGCGGTCGTTCTGCCAGACGCCTACACAGCTGCAGGGGGCGCGGGGCGCGGGCGGCGGGCGCGGTGAGGTGGGAGTCGCGGGCGAACGAGAGGCGGCGAGCAGTGGCGGGATCGTGAGTGCGGGCGGTGCGGGGCGCGGAGTGGCCGGGCGGCGCGCGCTGCGTGGGCTGGTGCGGCGCGGGGGCGCGCGGGGCGCGCGGGCGGGCCGGCGGTGGCCGCGGCGCGCGATGCAAGGGGAAGAAGCCGCCGGCACATGTGGCGGGGGGCCGCGGCCAGAGCGCGGAGGGCGGTGGAATGACGGAATTTCGTCGCTGGGGCGTGGCTGGGGCGAGGTGGAGCGCGGGGGGCGCGGAGGGGCCCTGGCGGGCCCGCGGGGAGCCCGGGACGGGGGAGGAAAGGCCTAGAGGCGGGGCGAAGGGGCGGTGAGCGCGGGCGGGCGTCAGCGGCGCGGGAGGGGCGCTGGCGGCGCGCGGTGCGCGTGCAGGGGGGCGAGGGGGCGTGGGGGGTGGCGGGGCGCGGGCTATATCGCGGGCGCGCGGTCATGCGCGCAGTGTGGGCGGCTGAGGCGGGGCCGCGCGGGCGTGCGTCGCCCGGGGGCGCAGAGGGCCCCAAGGCGCGGTATTCGCGCGGGAAATTCGGAGAACAGCGATCGTCGGGCGAATGGCGCGGCGTCACGGGCGCGGCGACGCGCGAAGCTGGGTGGCGGGCTGGCTTCCACGGCCTTCTTGGAAGAAGGCTCCCGGTGGGCGCCGTGGGGCGGCGCGACGATGGGCGCGCGCGAGCGATGCGTTAATTACCTGTAGGTCGTCCCCAAATCGATGCCAATGGCGTTCGCGGGCATCCTGACTCCTCTCCTAGGCTCTCTTCGTCGCTCGAGGGCGTCGCTCTACGGTTCGATGAATTCGCGCCTTCTCTCTGAAGGATTCGCTGCAAATATTCGTGCTCGGCGAAGTTCGCGTCTGCTTCCGGTTCTGCGCGGAGCAGCGGCACCGCTCGACCAATGTAGCGGCGCCCAGGCCGCCCAGTCGTCAGGTCAGACCTTCCAAACGAAGCTCCGGGAACTCTCTGGTGCGCGGCGCGCCGCTCGCGGCCCACTGCGGCGCCCTCCGCGCACCAGCCGTCCCCCGCAAGCGCGTCCGCCGCCGCACCGACCTCTGCCGCCCCCCCATTCGCCCCCCCCGCGCATGCAAGAGCGCGCATGCCGCGGGGCGCCCCGCACACGCCGCGGCGACCCGCTGCGGCACGCGGGCCGCGCCGCGAGCTCCATGCGCAGGCAGCGCACTCCGCGCGCCGCGTCGCGCCGCGAAACGCGGCCTGCGCGCACGTGCGCTCGGCAGCGCTGGACTCTAGAACCCACCCCGGATGCCGGCCGTGCGGGGGCGCCAGCGGCGCCGTGGCTGCCCGCAGCGGAACCCATGTGACCAGATCGAAGGGCGAATGCGTTTTCGTGGACACGGACGTGCAAGAGCACGCGCAGCGACCTCCTCATTGCCACTGCACACTCAAGCGCCTCGCACGGCGTCCCTGCGCGCTTCCCGCCGCCCCGCTCGCCGCCCCTCGCACCTCCTACATCCACGGAAGACACCCCCAGCCCTTCCTGCTCCGCCGCTCCCGCTGTTCCGCGTCCGCAGCGCGTTGCTCGTGCGGCGTCTGTTCCGACCCGCGCACCCGCTCCAGCGGCACCGCGGTGCCAATCTCGCGCACAGCCGACGCACGGCGCGCGGTCCGTCCGCTGACAGCGACCCGGAGGTCAGCGGCGCGCAACCCTGTCTGACACAAGCGAGTCCTGCACACGTGCGCCTCCAACTTTGCACACCTACGCAGCGAGCTGGCGCAGCCAGGGCGGCAGCGCCCGTCCCCCCGGCGCTCGCGAACTCGCGAGCCGCGACGCCGACGAGGATCTGGCCGCTCCGCCTGAGCCCCCTGGTCCCCGCACGGGCCCTCGCCCCGCCACCGCTAGTCGTTTCAAGGGCGCTTGGCAGGGAGCGCGTGCAGTGAGTAGCAGGGCAAACAACCGTCGAGAGACGATGACAGCGAGCCGAGCGACGTCATGCCGGTCTGCGAGTCGTGGCTCGCGGCCTAGACGTGCTCCGAAGGGCTGGGGCACCACGTTTGACCAGTGCGTGAGTGCGCGAGTGACGCCCGCGAAAGAAGCAATCGACCCGCGCACTGCAGCGGGCCCGTGCGGCCGCGCGATCTCGTGTCAGTGTCACATACGCCAGCCACGTCGAGGGAGTGGCTCGCTGAGCAGGCGGCTGTGCGCGGCAGAACCCGGGGGTGCAGAGTCAGCGGAAGGAAGCGCAGGGGCGGCTGCGCTTCGGCGGGTGATCGAGGGGGGTTCCCCGAACTTCGCTTCGATCTTCAAATGCTCGGCCGCGCACCTTGGTCCCCTGAGAGGTGGAGTCGGGCACTACTGGCGGGCTAGGCAGGCAGGGGGGAGCGGCAGGGGGCGTTCGAGGCACTCCGGCGTCCCTCGAGGGCCCGGACCGTGCAGCGTCAGCGCGGCACTGGGTGTGGGGTGTGGGGTCCACAAAAGCCAGCGCCCTGAGTCAGGCGTGTGCAAGGTGGGGGTGGGGGGTGTTCAGGATCGTGATCGTTGCTTGGAACGCGCGCGTGAGCGACCCGCGACGTCGGGGCGGCGTCTAGGATGGAGATCGGATCGGGCGAATTTGCCGGCACCCTGGGAGGCTCCGGGCAAGCAGCAGTGGGCAAGGGGCAGTCCTCGTGCGTAGGCCCAGGCATGACGCGGCGCGTGTGGACGTCGTGAGTTCGCGCCGCGCCCCTCGCGGGGTCAAGCGGCGCAGGCGATCCGATCCGCCGTGAGTCAGTCCAGTGGGGGGAGTGATGATGCGGCCGGGGGTCGTTCCGCCCAGGTGGCCCCGGCGCTGGTCGATAGCCATGCAGCGCAACGGCCGTGCGTCGCTGTTGCGGGCTCGCGGTGGGTGCGTCGCACACACACGTCGGCCCAGGTGAGTGGACCCACAGTGAAAGTAAAGGGGGGGGGGAGTTAGAGGAGGTGAGGGAAGACGAGAAAAGGCTGCGGCGGCGGCGTTCCCCGGGAAAACTCGCGGCGTCTTAGTCGCCCAAAACACCCCGAGGACGGGGGGAGGAAGGGGGGGGGTGTCACTGCGCAGGTCGCACGTGCATATGTACAGCGCTGTGTGTCGCCGGGCCTGCCCGTCGCTCCCGCCTTCCTAGAGCAGCTGTACCGAGTTCGTTCCGCCGTCGCTGCCGGGCGGCGTCGCGCCGCCCATGAGCGCCAGCGCCTCGTCGGTCGTCTTCGCGCCCATGGCCACTAGGCGCTCGAGAAGTCCGCCGATCTCCGTCGACGCCAGCTCCGGCGTGGCGGCCTGCGCGGCGGGGATCTGCGTCTGCGTGTTCGGCGGCGCCCCGCCCGCCGACGCCCGCTGCCGCTGCTGCCACACCGAGGCTCCGCCGCTCACGTCGTCCAGGCGCTCCGTCTCCGACCCGGCGAGGTCCGACAGCAGCGAGCGGATCTGCACGATGATGGCCTCCCACGCCTGGTTGCTCCGCGTGCCGAGCCGCGACGCGTCGGCGCCGTTGGCGGCCTGCTGCGCTGGCGCGACTGCGATGCTCGAGCTCGGCTGCGCGGCCGCGTGCGGCGCGATGATCAGCACGAGCGCGGCCTGGTTCGCGCCCTCCGCGACCGCGAGGTGGTGGATCGCGCACGTGACCCACCGCCAGTCCGACGACGGGCTGGAGCGGAACCTCCACGTGACGGTGCACCGCAGGGTCGCGGGGGGAGTCGGCGCGGCGTCGGCGTCGCCCGCGGCCGCGCCGTACAGTCCGGCGGCTGCAGGGGCCGTGGCGAGCGGCAGGAGCGCGCCGCCGTCCGGCTCGGCGTCCGCGTCCACCGCAGTGTGCCCCACTTGGGGGGGGGTGTTGCACGAGGCCAGCGCGACGGGCCCGAGAGACGCCCAGTCCTCCGGGTGCACGAGCGCGGAGATGTGCGTGCCGGGCGCGATCCCCGCGGGCCACACGGCGCCGACGGCCAGCGCCGGCGCGACCGCCCACGCGGCGTCGAGCGGCACCACCGAGACCTGCAGGCCGCCGAGCGCCGTCGCGAGCGCGGCCGACGCGAGCCCGAGCATGTCGCCGCGCGTCTCCGCCGTCGCGGGGAGCACGCACCCGTGGAGCGTCGGGTCGGACGCCTCGCTCCCGGCCAGGCGTGCCACCTTGACGCGGTGCACGCGCCGCCCGTCCGTGGTGCGCAGCCACGCCCACGCGTCGGCGTTCGCGGCGCTCTGCGCGCCGTTCGCGCTGTTTCCGCCGCCCTCGCCCGCCGCGGCGCCCTCCGGCGCCGCGTCCATTGCCGCCGCCACCAGCGCGCGCAGCCCCTCGCGGGACGACGCGTGCGCAGCCGCGTCGACGGTCGCGCCGTCGAGCTCCTCGGGCGTCTTCCCGAGCAGCGCGCCGAGCGCGGGCGACGGCTCCGCGAACCGCCCGTCCGGCGTCAGCTGGAAGCACGCCACCCGGGGGAGTGGCCACGCGATCGAGCTCAGGCGCTGCGCGGTGCGGCCCTTCTGCAGGTCCGCCGCGTACGGCGGCCGCGAGTGCAGGTGGATCAGCAGCAGCGGCGGCCCGTGGCGCTCCGCGCCGTGCTCCCACACCTCGTGCACCAGCGCCATGCACAGCTCCACGCTCATCGACGTCCCGTCCTTCTTCACGACCTGCACGGGGAGCTGCCGGAGCCGCACGACGGACCGCGACGGGTCCCCCGCGCCCTCGTCGCCCACCAGCCGGCTCCCGAGGGCTTTCCCGAATAGTTGCACCAGGCGCGGAATGTCGTCGGGGTGGAGGAGGGAGTGCCAGGAGCGGCCGGCGAGCTCGCGGAGCGGGTACTTCAGGACGTCCTCCGTGCACCCCGTGGCCCAGAGGATGCGCCCCGCGGCGGTGCAGATGAGGTACACCTGCTTGTGGACGCGCGAGAGGGCCGCGAGGATGCCGGCCTCCATCCCCGTGGGCTGCTCGTCCGCGGCGCTGGTGGTCGTGAGGGATTCGGTGGCCGCGAGCGGCGGCTGGGCCGGCGCGGCGCGCGGCGGCGCGGGCGGCGAGGCGGCGTGCGGCGCTGCCGTGGCCGCTGCTCACGTGCGACGGCGGATCCAACATCGCGGTCGGCGCGGAGCCGTCGTCGCTCCAGACCCTCTTGCACGCGTCGACCGCGCTCGCGAAGCCCGCCGTGGCCCACTGCACGGCGCTCGCGCTCGCAGCGCTGCGCGCCGCCTCCAGCGCGGCGGCCTCCGCCGCCGTGTTCCCGGCGTCGCGCGCCGCCGCCAGCCCGGCCGGCTCCGGCACGGGCACTTCGAGCAGGATGCTGCGGAAGTCCCCGGACGGGTGCCGCGCGCTCGCGATCGTCGCCAGCGTCCAAAACAGGGCGCTCGCGGGGTCCTGCGGGCTGACGCGGCGCAGCACGAGCGCCTGCGGCACCGTCGAGAGCTGCGACGTCGACGCCGCCGCGGCGTCCAGGCGCCGCGCGAGCTCCGCCCGGTCGTCCTGGTGAATCGATGCCATGGGCTCCGATCCTGCGGCCTCGCCGGCCTTGAGCCCGAGGGCTTGCAGGAGACGCGCGCCGGTGGCTTCGACGCGGTGCTCCGCGTCCAGGACCTGCGCGGGCGTGCGGGGGGGTCGTGGTCGTCGTCGTGAGCGCGCACGCAACACCTGCCACTCGTGTGCGCGTGCCGGCGCGTGACGGCGCGACACAGGCCGCCGCCCCGCATCGGGCGAGCGCGTGCGACGCTCCTGCTCCTACGTGGAGCGGCGCAGGGCGCGCACCTGGACGTAGCACGGCGCGAGCTCCAGCAGCGCGCCCAGGAGCCCCGCGCGCGCGCAGTGCGTCAGCGACGGCCCCGACGGCCAGATCTCCACGCCCATGATCGGAATCATCTGGTCCAGGCTCTGCGCGTGCACGCGCAGATGCACCGGCCGCCGCGCGCCCCCCTCCTCCACCACGTTGGCCAGCCACGCCTGTCCCGGCGGGCCGCGCTCACTCCCCCCGGCGTCGCCGTCGCCGTCGAGGTGCAGCATCGACGCGACCGTGCCCTGGTCCGCCGGATCGAAGAGGTCCAGCAGCGACCGCCCCTTGACCAGCCCGGGCGCGGTGCCGAGGATGTTGTGCACCTGCCCGGCCGTCGCTTTGATGCTGCGGTCGCGCCGGACCTCGATGAACGCGAGCGGCGTGTGCTGCAGCGCCCAGCGCCACCCGCGGTACGCCGCCAGCAGCTGCTGCTCGTGCGTGATGTTGCGCAGCAGCATCAGCCCCATCCCGAGGCTCGCGCCGGCCGAGGGCGGGCCCTGCGCGGCCCCCGCGGGCGAGAACCACGTGTACGACCCCTGCAGCCACTGCGTGCCGTCGCGGCCGGTCCGGAACCGCACGGAGCGGCTCAGCGACGACGGCTGCCGCCCCTGCCCGGCCTCGCGGTCCCAGCGCTTTAGCGCCTGCAGCACCTGCGCCCTGTCGCGGACGTGCACGAGCGTGGGCAGCCGCGCGCCCAGGACCTGCTGCGTCGGCGCGCCGAGCATCGAGACGCAGTCCTCGGGGGCGCCGTCGACCTGGATGACGGTGCTCGTGCTGTCGAGCACGAGGATCAGGTGGCCCAGGGAGCGCTCGAGGATGGACAGCGCGTGCCGCGCGAGGCGCGCGCGGGCCGCGTCGGCCGCGTCCGTCGCCGCGGGGAAGCCCGGCGCGCCCATGTGGCCCGGCGGGCGCCCGGGGCTGCGTGGGAGGCCGCGGGGAGCGCCCCGGGCGCGGACGCCGGCGCGGCGGCGGGGGCTTCTGCGGGGGCGCGTGGGACGTCGAGAGGCCGGCGCCGTGGCGGTTGTGGAGGCTGAGGCTCTCCGAAGAGGTGTCGAGTGCCTGCAAGGGGCGGCGCGGCGGCGCTGGCGCGCAGAGAGCGCGGCGGCGGCGACGCGCGCGATGCGCGGACGTGACGGAAGCGGGGCGCGCCGGCCGCGAGCGCGCGGAGCGCCGCTGCGGGGCCGCCGTGGACGCGTGTGGCTGTTGACTGCCCAGCGGGCGCGATGGGGCGGGGGGGGGTGTCGCGCCTGGGTGAGGCCCATCGATGCGGGCTGGTGGGAGATGTGGGGCTGCATGGAGGAGAGCGAGGAGCCGAATGCGCCGTGTCCCGCGCCGAGGACGGGGTTGCTTGCCTCGGGCGACCCCCAGACGCCCTGCGACGCAGCGTGCCAGTTCGCGCCGAGCGGTCCGATCTGGCCGCCGCCGGAGAGCGAGAGATCCTGCGCGCGGGGGCGGGAAAGGCGCGAAAGTTCGCGTCCGGGCGCGAGGACGGCGGCGAGCGTGGTCCGGGGTGAGTGGGGAGGGGCGATGGCGCACCTGGCGGCCGTTTGCGGCGTTCATGCCGCCGACGCCGAGCCCGTCGAAGGAGCTCTGCTGCTGAGCGCTGCTCGAGGGGGCACCGCCATACGACGACAGCCCGGGCAGGCCGGTTGAGGTGCTGGCTGGGCCTGCACCGGACGTCCCGAGCCTCATGTCGAGCGAATCTGGCTCCCGCTGCGCGCCGTGGGAGTCCAGGTTGGCGAAAAACTGCGCCGCTCCGGGGAACGGGCCATCGCCGTCGAACCCGTGCGCGTCGCGGTGCGCTCCTGGCGCGGCAGAGAGGTTCGCCTGCTGGCCGCCCTGCGCCGCCTCGCCCTGCCCCTGTGCGGAGAGATGCTCGAAACCGCCCCAGAAGGAGCCGTACGGGTCGGACATCCCGGCCCTGCGCCCGCGTGAGCCTGCGCGCCGCGAAAGTGGCACTGGCCGCTCAGCACAGACTGCGGCCTGGCAGGTCCAGGTCCCTGGGGGGGGACGCGCGACGCCGACGCGCGCAGGTGCCGCCTCCGGCCGTACGCAGCTGTGAGGCGGCAAATCGACGCGGCGGGCCATGCCGCGCTGTCAACCAACCAAGGGAAACCGTGGGCGATCGCAGGGACGTCGAGGGGTCGTCGCGCGCGCATCCGCCACGGCAAGGCAGGTTCGCTGGACGAACAATGAGCGCAGCCGGCCGCCGTGCATCGCGTTGGGGCCGTTCGCGGCCAGCGGAGCCATTAAGGTGATGGGCGATGGCGCTTACCTTCTCCAGGGACGCCGTCAGGCGACTTCCGGGGGCCGTGGGCGCGACCTGGTAGTAAAAGGTTGCACGCTGGGCCGGGCTCGTCGACGCGGAGCTCCGTAGACGCGCCGGCGGAGCGGCAAGGTGAGGACGCTGGTGCGCGTCCGATCGCCGCGCACACGCTGTGTTACAGCGTGTTCGCGACAGGTGCGGCGGACTTCGGCGGCAAAACGAAGTCCCTCGTGCAGCCGGAATGCATCACGGGGCGCGCCAGCGCCCCCCTGAGCGGCCCCGGACGGCCGCAGTGAGTCGGACACTTCGCATCAGGGCTACTCGCCGCGCACTTGGCCCGCACGCCGCGCCCGCCGCCGGGCAATCGCACACCCGCTGGCGGCGAAGACGGCGCGAAGATCACCGCACGCCCGCCCGGACGCCAGGGCACGGGGACACAACACGCAGTGCTAGGCGCGCACCGGGCGCCCTCGGGCACGGACGGGACGCCGGCGCGATGTCCGGCGAGATAGCTAGGGAGATCGACGACCTGAAGCGGCTCCTCGAGACGCCGATGCGCGTCGCACCGGCGCGGCGGTCGCCAGGTGCGTCTCAGCATGCGCCGCAGCGCCCGGCGCCCCATGCGCCGCGCAGCGCGCACGAATTCTTCAGGAAGGGCGTTTCCTGGACCGCACTGTTCCTACGCATGCTGCCGGCGAAGCACGGGCCGCGCCAGGCGGCTCATGCGTGCGTGCCGGGGGGCAGTGGTGACGGCGTAGCGCGGCGGTGCCTGGGCGCAGGGAGGAGCCGCTACGCAGGGGGCACGCCTCCACGGTCGCCCACCGCGACGGTGGACGCGTCGCGGATGTCGCGGCCGGTGGCGTCGTTCGACTTCGGCGCGAGCGCGGGCGAGGTCGCCGCTGCGTCGCGCCCGCAGCAGGCCATGATGCACGCCCTCGGCAACACGGAGGCGATGATGGCCAACCTGCAGCGCAAGCTGTCGACAGGTGAGAGGAATGCCCCCGGTAGGCGCATGATACGGCAGACGCGCGTCTGGTCGCGCGGTGGCTGCGGCACTCGCAGCTCTCTGCGCTCACAACCACTTGCGCTGCGCCGTGCGGCGCTCTGCGCATCGACGCTTCGTTTGTGTGTGCGCTGCGGGCCGCAAGCTGCCGAAGAGGCGGAGGCGGGCGCATTTCGAACCCGCCTCCCGCTCTGCGCTAGCCGTGAGCGCGCGATGACAGCATGGACCAACGCCCGGGCGCAGCATGCTGCGCGACCCTGCTCTTCCGGGCCCTCCTTGCCTTCCGCCGTCGGTTTCTCTTCTAAACATTCAGATTTCGTCTCCGAGACCCCACGAACGCGCACGTCCCGCCCGTAAACGTGGTGCAACGACTGCCGCTGCTGTCCCTCCCCGGCCGTCCGCCACGGCGCGGACCAGCGCGGCTCCGCCCGATTCCCGACGGCTCCTTGTTGTGGTGCAGGTGATGCGGAGATGGAGGCGGCGTACGCGGAGGCCAGGGAGGTGCACGGCCAGCAGATGGCGCGCAAGGAGGCGGAGATCGCGGAGCTGCGTCAGCTCGCGAGCCAGAGGGAGCGGGAGAAGGACGACATTCGCAGGAGGGCCGGGGAGCAGAAGGCTGCGCTGGAGAAGCGCCTCGCGGGTGAGAGCTCACGAGCGACACAGCGCAGTGCCGCGTGGCACGCCCGCGCTGATTCCGTGCGCAGCCCGGCTCACCGCGTCGCTCGGCCGCCCCTGCAGACTCGGAGGCGGCGCTGGCGGAGGCGAGGGCCGAGGCGAGGCACCTGCGCGACGCCCTCGGGGCCGCGCAGCAGGAGACGACGACGTTGCGCTCGCAGCTACAGAACCAGCAGCGCGCCTTCGAGATGGAGATGCAGACGACCGCAGCTCGGCACGACGCGGCCATGTACGTCCAGCTGCGCCCTAGCTGCGCCCTCGCTGCGCCCTCACGCACGCGTGCCAGCTGTGGCGCTGTCTGCAGCAACCATGCGCACGGCCCGCCGCGCTCCGTGCCGCTTCTCACGCTGTTGTCCGGGCGTTCCGGCGCCGCGCTGCGCGCAGGGAGGCGACGCAGCTGCGCATGGAGAGCGAAAAGAGGGAGCTGATGAGCCAGCTGGACAACTTGAAGGAGAAGCTCCAGGTGGAGATGAAGCGGCTGGAGAGTTCCGTGGAGTCGCTGACGCAGGAGCGGGACGCGGAGCGCGCGGCGAAGGAGGCGGCGGTGGCGGAGCGGGACGCGCTGCGCGGCGCGCACACGCAGCTGCAGGCGGAGCACGCCGCGGTGCAGACGCGCGCGGAGGACCTCGCGCGGGGCAAGGAGGAGGCGGAGAGCGAGGTGCGGGGCCTGAAGGGGGAGCTCGAGGGCCTCAAGGACGCGCACCGCAGCCTGGCCAGCGAGCACGGCAGCGCAGTGCAGCAGCTGCGGCAGGAGCGCGAGGGGCGGCAGGGGGCGCGGGCGGCGCTCGAGGAGCTCAGGAAGGAAGCTGCGGCGGCGACGGAGGCGGCCAAGCTCGAGGAGTACAAGCGGAAGCAGGCGGTGGCGAAACTGCACAAGGAGCGGAAGAACCGTCTGGACGCGCAGCAGACGAAGGAGATCTGCCGGAAGCTGCAGTGCGAGCGGAAGGCGCGCCGGAGCCTCGAGAGGTGGCTCGAAGCCGAGCTGCAGGTACGCCGCGCCCGCCACTGTGCAGTGCGCGCTCGGCGCGGCGTGCGCCCCGCAGGCCGCCGCAGTAGCGACCCGCTGCGCCTGCACGTCGCCGCTGCGCGCGTCCCAGGGCTGGCGCACACACTCTGGCGCCCCGTGGTCGGCGCACGCAGTCGCGGGAGGAGATGGAGACGCTGTTCGTGACGCTGCGCGACATCGCGCTCACGCGGGACCGGCCCACGGAGTCCGGCGACGTCCGTGCGCTCGCCGACTTGATCCGCAAGTACGAGGCTCGCGTGTCGGCGACCGACACGCTGCGGCACGAGGCGCTGCAGGCGAACGGGCGGTTCGGCGGCGCGGCGGAGGGCTCGCCGGGCCGCGAGGCGCTGGCGTACAAGAGCGTGATCGACCGCGACAGCGAGGCGCTGCGCAGCGAGGTGGCCAAGCTGCGGCAGCTGCTCACAGAGAAGCTGGTGGGGTGAGGGGTGGGCGCGGGGCGGCAGGTGTGAGTTGATGGGGACGGTCGTGGAGGTCGCTGGAGGTCGGGTGGGGGGTATGATCCCTTTTCGCATGACAGGCCACGCGCGGGGGACGGCGATGACGAGGAGAGCTGAGTAGCCGTCGGCGCGTCGCCACACAACGCGGACAATGCCGCAGACTCGGTCACCGCTGTCACCCAGCCGGCTGCCGACACCCCCTGGTACAAGCAGCCTAGGACGTGGACCAGCACTTCGGCGCGTCGGCTGGCGGGCGTCGTCCAGTACTCGCGCGGCTCGCCGCGTTGTTGCTGACGACGCCCGCCACTCACTCTAACTGATTGCAGGTCAGAGCCTTCCCTTGGCACATGATGGCACGCTCACATGGCATTTCGCGCGAGTACTCCTAGCACGCTGCCGCCTTGATCAGGACGATAGCACACCCGCATTTCGTTTCGTGCGCGGGTGGTCAATTACTACTCTGTGTGTCGTGTTGTGCTGCGCCGGGCCTCGAACATGGGGCTTTGGCGCAGTGCCAGCTGAGAGCTACCTCCCTACTCCGGCCTTCAACCGTCGGCGTAGACGAGCCTGCCTCCGGCTAACTGACTCCGCCGTCTCACGTCCGTGGCTCACCGCCCGGCGTGCTAGGAACGCGCAACTTAGGTAGAGCTCTCCCCGTCATCGTCGCCCTCCCGTCGTGGCTTGATTACTGCATCCTCGGTCTAGTTCCGCACACCACCCTCTTTTCACCCCCAAAACCTCTCACCATGCGCACTCCAATCGGTCGCCGACGGAGGAAACGGCTCCAAGCAGCGTTGCGTCTCAGCGACCAGGCCGGCACCGCCGAGGCGCGCACGCTGCGTGGCCACCTTTCGAATGGCACCCTGTTCCACCATGTCGCAAATCTAAATGACCACGACCCGAACTTTCGACCCAGCATCACGCACGCACGCCGCATCGCGGCCGCTATTGCTCCGCAGGCATCTCCCCGTGCCTGGCCCCCTCCTAGCCCCCACCACACACCCTCCCACCCCGCCTCCGCACTAGCCCCTCGACCCTACTGGGACTACGTGCCCCGCGACGAACGGGCGCCCGCATACCCGCACCCGTGCCCCCCACCGAGCGCTCCTTTCCCACCGCCCCCGCCGGCGCTCTCGGACCTCGCCGCGCTACCATCGGTCACGGCAAACCCCCCGCTTGCGGCGCGCGGGGTTGTCTATGTCCTCTTGTGCCGGAAATACCCCTTCTTTTACTATGTCGGGGAGACATACCGCACAGCGATCGAACGACTGCAGGAGCACTTTGATGCAGCATTCACGCACCATCCGAACGCCGTGCACACCCCGCTTTACGAGTTTATGCGACGAGTGTGGGCGCAGTCGCCGAACGGCCATGTCCCGTGGCGCGACTTCACCATCGTGCCCCTCTTTCGCATCAATTTCGCACGCCAGGTGCCCATCCCGCCGGCGACTAGCCCGGACGCTTTGAAGGCCTGGTTCCACAAGTTCCGCACCTACTCCCTGGCCTGGGAGCAGACCATGATACGCTGTCTGGGCTCCACATACCCCGGCGGCCTCAATTACTGCAAGGGCATGTGGAATTTCGGCTACGGAGCTGGCCACTCTGATGCTGCCCCATGGCCTCTATCCCCCCTGGCGTTCCAAATCGCCGCTGACCCCCACCCCGTAGCGATCCCCCACAACGACTTCCCCGTCCCGCCCGGCCCGAGTGGGCTCCCAGCGCTGGCGACCCTCTTCCAGCCAACGTTTGCCATCTCCTCCACGCATCAACGTACCATCCACCTCGACGCTGACAACTGCCTCACAACTACGGCACCAGCGTTGTCCCTGCCCCCCGCTATCGCAGGCATGTCTCCGCGCCTCGGTACACGCGAGTATATCTACCAGACTCGCCTCCTTCTTGACGTTGTTTTGTTCCGCCGCGCCGGCGACACAGAGCACGATCATTGGAGACGCGCGGTGAACCATTGCACGGCAGCGAACATCGGAAAATACCTCTTCTCCCTCCATCACTGCGTGTCGCACATGCATCCCGATGCGCTTAACCTGGGTCTCGACGAGCCCTTTTACACACAGCAGATGTTGGACAGTGCCCGCACCGTTTTGCAGGCCGCCATCAACCACCACTACCCTCCCGTCGCAGACATCGACCTCGGGAGCCGTACCCTCATGATCCACGACTTCCCTACCCCCCTGGCTAGCCTCGCCCCCCTCGAAACCCTCGTCAATAATGATGACTTTCTCAACCTCTTACCTGAGCGTATCCGCGAAGGTATGGATGGCTTGTTTCTGGTGGCCCCGCGCTATTCGGTCAGGTTTCCACCGCTGTCGCGCTCGGTGTGCACGCACAGCGGAGTTGCCAAGTTTGCACGCAGTCGCCTGTACGACATCATGGCGACGCAGTGCGACTGTGCGCAACACCAAGGACCGGACCTACGACGCCACTTCACGCTCGAGGACCCCTACTGGCAGATCGACGGCGAGCCTGTGCGGCACCTCTGCACGCTGGACCCTGCTGCGGCGGGCATCCAGAGCACCGCGTACCGCCGTTTGTTCGCCGTCGGCGGTGCCAAGCACCGACACGTCCCGGAGCTGCACCAAGCCACGAGCGCGACCGTAGCTAGCATCGTTGAAGCCTACCAGAAGCCGCTGCTCGGGTGGACGAAACGCGTCAGCAAGGCCGCCGACATGGACGCGGCAGCGTGCATGCCGTACATTGATGCTATACTTGCTGCTACGCAAACGGCACTCCAACCCGCTCTTCAACCCGGGTTCCGCCTTCCATGGCCCCCGCCGCTGGCGGACATTCAGCCCGACGATCGCGTGGCTCTGCGGCGAGACGCGACACGCCTCACCATCACGACCATGGACAAGAACGCCGGGAATTTGGTTTTCGTGTGTCGGCGCGCCTACATCGAGGTCCTCCTGCACGACCTGCACAGCAACGACGCTTTCGCTGTCAACGAGCCGGCAAATGCCAACATCACGCATGCCAGGCACGTGGTGAACGTCGCTAACACGACGGAGGCTATGTTGGACAACCTGCAGCTACCAGGAATACGCACCGAACGCGAGTGCGGTGGTCTACCGCACTACTACGGGACGATGAAGCTTCACAAGGCCAAGGTGGACGTGCGGTACATCTCGGACTGCTCGAGCGACATCACGCGCCCCGCAGCGCAGCTGCTGACGAAGGCCCTCGGCGCGCTCATGTGCCACGCCACCCTCGTGGAGGTCTGGAGCTCCATCTTCGACGGCGTCCCGGAGGACCTCTGCAGCAGCTTCGCGCCCTTCTTGGTGGACTCCAGCCGCGGCATGCGTGACATGGTGACCGCGTATCTACATGACAACCCACCACGCTCAGCGATACATGCTCAACAACCACCTCTGCTGCTGGGCGCCGACATCAAGCGGCTCTACACGCACATCCGGCACGAGACGAGCGCGGACCACGGGACCGGCCTCATCGACTGCGTCATCGAACACATCGACGCTGTTTTTGCACTGCATCCAGGGCAACACCTCCTGATCGACTTGCAACCCGCGTTTGACGCGAGGGAGACGTGGTGGTGGGTGGCGCAGCTGCCGGACGCGGACGGCATGGTTGGGAAATGGGCACCGAGCATCGAGCAACTTCATGGTCTCGTGCACATCCTCGTCAAACGCGCCTACGTGGTGTTCGGGGGCGTCGTATATCACCAGACCTGCGGTGTGCCCATGGGGCTCTCGGCCTCCCCCCACCTCGCGAACTGCTACATGTTCCGGCATGAGCTCGCGTTCCTCTGCCAGTTTCGCGACCGCTGGTTGAGCACTGGCGACGTCGCTTGGCTGAAGGTCTTGGGGTCTTTCCGTTATTCCAGGCGCTACATCGACGACAATTTCTCTCTCGCGAACGCACTGTACCGCTACTTCAACACCCACCCCCGCCCCCCCACCCCGCCCCCCGAAACCCCGTCGTCGATCGTAGATCTCATCTCTGGTATACATAACATGTACCCCCCCTGTCTTGAGGTCGAATTTGACGCCCCAGCGAACCCGCTCGACGGTGTCTCCTTCCTAGACCTCCGCGTGCGTCCGCATCCCGAATATCAGGGCTTCCTCCTGATCTCGCACTATGACAAACGCGGTCTGTTTCCTGAGAACATTCACCTCATACAGTACCCCCACGCTTCGTGTGCGCTGCTGCGACGACACCTTTACAACATCGTCCGCACCGAACACATCCGCGTGTCCAGCGAGGTGACTGACCGCGACAGCTACGTAGCCAAGATGTCGGCCATGATGCGCTACATGCGTACGCATCGAGGTTACTGCATGCGACAGGTCCTGGCGATCCACCGCGCCGCCTGCCGGACGCACCCGAGCCCGCATTTTGGCCCTGCCACGCCGGCGGGCCTGGCTGACCTCGTGCGTCGCCACGTGCAGTTTGCAGACCATACTGGCCAACCTGCTGACAGGGCGTGCCCGGCGCCCTGCAACTCGTCACCCTCATACATGATCCCGGCGCTGCGAAGCTGGCTCGGAACTATCCAGCCATGCCCGCACACATGACGCACTCTGTTACCCCCCCGATGTTGACATGTTGGCCATGCGCGTATTCCGTGGCCGCTAGACCGAGGTATGATCCCTTTTCGCATGACAGGCCACGCGCGGGGGACGGCGATGACGAGGAGAGCTGAGTAGCCGTCGGCGCGTCGCCACACAACGCGGACAATGCCGCAGACTCAGTCACCGCTGTCACCCAGCCGGCTGCCGACACCCCCTGGTACAAGCAGCCTAGGACGTGGACCAGCACTTCGGCGCGTCGGCTGGCGGGCGTCGTCCAGTACTCGCGCGGCTCGCCGCGTTGTTGCTGACGACGCCCGCCACTCCCTCTAACTGATTGCAGGTCAGAGCCTTCCCTTGGCACATGATGGCACGCTCACATGGCATTTCGCGCGAGTACTCCTAGCACGCTGCCGCCTTGATCAGGACGATAGCACACCCGCATTTCGTTTCGTGCGCGGGTGGTCAATTACTACTCTGTGTTGGGGTCAATTGCGTCTTTCGCGGGAGAGAAGGAGTGCGGTAGAGAACCTCGCGCAGAGGCGCGGCGCAGCGGGCGCGGCCGCGGCCGGGCGTCGCGGAAGCCGGCGTGCCATGCGTTCGACGGGGGCGTGGCGGGCGTTGGCACATCGAGGCGCCGGGCGCGCTCGGTCGCCGGCGGGAGCACGCTGGCGCAGTGCAGGCGCAATTCGCGGCGACGCGGGGGCGTGGCGATGTGAAACGTGGTCGAGGTGGGACGTACGTGCGGCGACACGCGAGCCGCGCTGATAGCGGTTCATGGCGCGGGGCTGCGACGCGTCGCGGAGGCCAAGGTGAGAAATGGGGCTCTGAGGGGCCTCTGCGGCAACCGCGCAGCCGGGCTGCGGATAAGGCCGCATTGCGAAATGGGCGCGAGGCAAAGTGTTGAGGAGTGCTCGCAGGACAGCGGTGACGTTCCGCGCGTTCCGTTCGGCTCTCACCGCTCGGCGTTTCGCGCGAGTTGCCTGGCCGCACGAGGGTGCGCCGCGCAGGCCCTTGGATCATTTGAGCGCCGCACACGACTCTTTCGGTAGCATTCGTACGATTCCGGGCACCCACGTTCCCCGCTGCCACTTAGATTGCCGTCGCGGCCGCTCTCCTCTCACCTGGCAGCTCGTGTCATGCGGATGGAAGGCGTTTCCGGGGCCACGCGTCCGGCGGCCACGGCATGCTTGCACACCGCCCACCGGCCCCACGGCCGGGCCATGGCGGCCGCGATCCCGCCCCTAGCCACGCGCAGGCCGGTTCACCCTGCGGGAGGGTACCCTGCCCGTTCGGTCTGCACGGCCGCCCAGACGGCCGCAAAGGAGCCCGCCGTCGATGCTCCGTCCTCCTACAAGATCCCGCCGCGCAGCGAGACCGTCCTCACCGGCAAGGCAGTCGAGGACTACGCTATGAGGAAGCAGATCGAGGTGCACGAAAAGTACCCGCGCGGGCTGCCCATCGAGTTCTCCTGCGCGCCTCAGGTGCTCGAGGCGTCGTATGCGCGCTGCGGGGAGGTCACGGCGGAGTACGCGAAGACCTTCTACCTCGGCACGTCGCTCATGTCTGAGCCCCAGGCAAAGGCCATCTGGGCCATCTACGTGTGGTGCAGGTGCGAGTTCGCGCCCGGCCGATGCCAGGCCGCGCCTCTCTTGCGAGGCCCGCGCCGCGCGACCGCGTGCGCTCGCCCGCCTGCGCGCGCCACGGCCGCCCGGGCTGTGGCCTCCCAGCCGATCGCCCGGACCTCGCAGCGCCGCTGCGCGCGACGCACGCGCCCGACCGCCGCGAACCGGCACCTCACAGACCGTGACATTTCCACGCGAGCACCTCCGGACGCCAGCTCGGCCGATCACGGCGACCGATGGGCTGCACTGCCTGCCAAACGCGCCCGCGCATCGCGCGGCCCCCGCGCACCGATCCGCGGCCGTCCGCCGGCGGCAGCACTGCGCATCCTCTGCGCCCCCGCGGCCGCCCCGCGGCCATTTTCGGCGCCGGAGACCGCCCGGGCGGCCCAGGTCAACCTTCCTCGCGCCCTGGTGGCCCCCCCGCAGGCGCACGGACGAGCTCGTCGACGGCCCGAACGCGTCGAAGATCACGCCCGAGGCCCTGGACCGCTGGGAGCGCCGCCTCGAAGCCATCTTCGAGGGGCGGCCTTACGACGAGCTGGACGCGGCGCTCACCGACACCCTGACGAGGTTCCCGCTCGACATCCAGCCGTTCCGCGACATGATCGACGGCATGCGCATGGACCTCGTCAAGGTGCGCGCCCGCCGCCCGCGCGCCGCACGCGCATTTCCGACCCGCTTCTGTGCCGCGCAACACCAGATGGGATTTCTCGAGTCCGCTTGCGCCGCGCAGGCCCGATACCAGACGTTCGACGAGCTGTACGAGTACTGCTACAAGGTCGCCGGCACCGTCGCGCTCATGTCGATGCCCGTGATGGGCGTGGATCGGAACGTGGAGGACTACGAGGAGGTGTATAGGGGGGCGTTGGCGCTCGGCACGGCCAACCAGCTGACCAACATCCTGCGCGACGTCGGCGAGGACGCCGCGGAGCGCAACCGCATCTACGTGCCGCTGCAGGTGCGGCCCCGGCGCGCCGCCGCGCGTGGTGTGCCATGCGCCGCTGTCCCAGCGAGCTGCGCGGTTCGGCGCCGGCGCGCGTTGACGTCGGAGTGTTCGCGGGGCTGTTGCGCAGGAGCTGGAGGAGTACGGCATCTCGGAGCAGGAGGTGTTGGACGGGGGGGTGTTTAGCCCCACGACGGGCAAGATCGACGACCGGTGGCGCCGGTTCATGGAGTTCCAGATCCGCAGGGCCCGGGAGTACTTCGCGGAGGCCGAGTCCGGCGCGGACAAGCTCGCGGCGGAGGCGCGGTGGCCTGTGTGGAGCGCACTCATCCTGTACCGCCAAATCCTGGACAGCATCGAGCGGAACGGGTACGACAACTTCACGACGCGGGCATACGTGAGCAAGGGCAAGAAGATGCTCAGCCTCCCCCTGGCGTACGCGCGCGCCAACGTCCCGGGCCTCTCGCTGCCCGGGATCGACAGCCTGCCGCGGTGAGTGAGTGCGTGCGGGCGGGGGCAGCGTGGAGAGTGGGAATCGCGACGGAGGCGTTGTGCGGCGCTGTGCTGTGAACCGGACGCAGCGTCCGATGATTGCGTGTCGCTGCGGGGGTCTGACTGCGACGGGGGGAGTGTTTGGTGTGTCGGGCTCGGTGGGGGGTCATGGGCGGCCGCGGGCGGGCTGGGCGCGCAACGAGCCGACCTGGAGCAGCCGGGGCGTCGGATGCATGGCGCTGGGGCTTCGGCGACGGACAGCGGGAGACGAGTGCAGTCGTGTGTGTGCATCAATGCTGTTCGTTTCGCCATCAGGGACGTGATAGCGAAATCCGCGCGCCTCTCGGACTCGACCTTCACTGATGAGGAACATAAGCATCGAAATCGGCGCTGAGAGCGCACAAGACCTCTCCTGACAGTGCCTTCCTGCTCGCGTGCACCTAAGGGAGCTATACACGACGTACCTGCGGGATCCAGGCGTTACTACGCCCTAGATGCAAAGGACAAGGTATCTAAGCGCACAGATTCTGCGGTTCAACCTCAGCAGCGGCGTCACAGGTGAGATCTGGCGCACATCACTTCAGGCACAGTGGCCTCGCGCCCTCGAGCGCGCAGCAGCGATGCCTTCGCGCCCCGACGTCGCCCGTCCTGACCTCTCGTCAATCAGGTTCGTCCGCACAGCACGCTCGTTCCAGCTCGATCCGTCCGACAACGGGCGTGCCGCCTGAGAGGTGCGTACGCTGCCCGCACCTCGTGCAGGCCTGCCCGCCGCCGCCACGGCTCGCAGCGGCGCCGCCAGCCTCCCCGCAGGCCCGCTGCAGCTCGGCTGCCCCCCCGCGAGCAACAGCCAAACCGACGCCACAGGGGCAGCCATGGACCGCGACGTCGCCGCTAGCGACGATGCTGACCTGCCGGCACACCACGTGCGTAACGCGGGAATGTTCGGGCCGCGGTTCCAGAACCCGTTCCCGGAGTGGCGGTTCCCGACGCTGTCCGAGTTATGGAAGGTGCTGTGCACGAAGATTGACGGGAGCAGAATGATTGTCGACCGCTTGACCAAGGGTACGTGCCGCGCCCCCGAGTCGATCAAACCACGCGCGAGGCGCCGCTGCAGCGCGCAGACGCATAGCCTCGCTGGTGAAATTGATTTCGAGCCCTGCAGTCGAACGCAACAATCCAGAGCGGTTGCAATGGCCTCGCGTTGCAGGGGGGGGGTCCAAGCTGGTGGGGAACGCGGCCCCGACGGAGGCCGACTTCCTGCGCGCGTTCCCGACGGAGGACGTCGACGTGGACGGCATGCGCAGCGGCCCCCCCGGGGGCGGCGTCCAGGTCACATGGCTGGGGCACAGCTCGTGCCTGGTGCAACTGGGCGGCGTCTCGTTCCTCACGGACCCAGTCTTCGCGGAGCGCGCGTCCCCCGTGCAGTGGTTCGGCCCGAAGCGCGTCGTGCCCTGCCCGCTCGACCTCGACGCGCTCTCGGACGACGAGCTGCCGCCACTGGACTTCGTAGTGATCTCGCACAGCCACTACGACCACCTGGTGCGGGCCCCGCCTCCGAGCGTTCACAGCTGCGCCCGGACCTGCGAGGCCGCCTGCTCACATCGTGCGGTATGAGACGAACTCGCTTCATGTTTCCTGGAGTCTGACGACGATCCATGCGCCACGCGACCGCATTTCATGCTGTTTCGACAAGCAAGCGGAGCGCTGAGCGCCCCAGAGAAGGCCCCACGCGCCCTTGCGTGCTGCAGTGTCTGCCCACGTGTCGGCAGCTGTCCAGGCGCTATGGCGCGTCCATCACGTTCTACGTGCCCCTGGGGCTGCGAGAGTGGTTCGCGAGGAACGTGCCGGGCGCCGTCGCCGTCGAGCTGGACTGGTGGGAAACCGTCGAGCACAACGGAGTCAGGTGAGGGTTGTTATAATGATCATCAACTCTCCCCTCTCCTTCCTTCCTTAGAACGACGTTGCGTGCTTGGCACCGGCTTGCTGGCTCCTTTCTTGGCGCTGGCCGGCCCGTTCGCTCACCTGTGTGCGTCACACTCCCCCCCCCTCCTGTCTGCAGGGTGGTGTGCGCCCCAGCCCAGCACTGGTCGAACCGCTCACCGCTCGACCGCGACCGCACGCTCTGGGCCTCGTGGGCCGTCCTCGGGCCCGGCGCCGGCGAGCGCTTCTGGTTCGCGGGCGACACGGGCTACTCGAAGACCCTCGTGGAAGACTTGCGCGCGCACCTTGCGCCCCTGGATGTCTGCGCCATCCCGATCGGAGCCTACGAGCCCTTCTGGTTCATGGAGCCGCAGCACGTCGACCCCGCGCACGCCGTCAGGATCCACGCCGAACTTGGCGCGCGGGCGTCGTTTGGAATCCACTGCTGCACGTTCAACCTCGCCATGTACGTGCAGCATCATATGTACATTTATATCTTCATCAAGTGTTTGTTGGTCTCTTCTTGAGAAGCGAACTGCAAAACATGACACCTTCCGCGACGGCACCAACGTGGCGTGTTGTGGCGTGGGGCGCTCGTGCAGGGAGCCGCTGGACGAGCCCCCGATGCGGCTGGAGAAGGAGGTGGTCTCGCAAGGTTTAGATCCAGGCGCGTTCGTGGTGCTGACGCAGGGCCGGCTCGACCGCCGCTGGGCGCGCGCCTCCGCCGCGCAGCGCTCCAACCCCTCCGCCGTCGAGTCCTCCGCCGTCAACGTCGCCGCCGACTAGGGACGCAGGACGACGTTGCGCTCACCTGCGACGGCGGTCCCCGAGCCACGGGACCCCTCCTGTATACAAAGGCAAATATTTTTTTTTCAGGCATGAGAGGAGGGAGGAAGCGCAGAAGAAACTACCACCACGGCCAGCCGGACACCGGCCGGACCGGTCTCGAGCTACTACTGTTATGACCTGTGACCACGTGACCACGATGGCGCGAATCAGCGGTGAAGCGACAACACCCAGCCAACCCTCGACGGCCATCTCGCAGGCGCCATTACACGCGGCCCATCACCGCCGCCCGCCCCCAGCTACCAGCCCGCGCTCGGCGCCACGCGCGCGCACCCACGCGCAGCTACGCCGGGGCAGCTACGCCGCGCTTACCACCCGATGTGCTTGTACGACTCGCCGGCGTACACGGCGTCGTTGCCGAGCTCCTCCTCGATGCGGAGCAGCTGGTTGTACTTGGCCAGGCGCTCCGAGCGGCACGGCGCGCCCGTCTTGATCTGCCCCGTCGACAGGCCGACGGCCAGGTCCGCAATGAAGGTGTCCTCCGTCTCACCCGAGCGGTGCGAGGCCATGACGCCCCAGCCGGCCTCCTTCGACATGCGCACGGCCTCGATCGACTCCGACACGGTGCCGATCTGGTTGACCTTGAGCAGGAGCGCGTTGCACGCGCCCGACTCGATGGCCTTGCGCACGCGCGTGGGGTTGGTCACGAGCAGGTCGTCGCCGACGACCTGGCACAGGCCGAGGTCCGTGAGCTTCTTCGTCGGCTCCCAGTCGTCCTGCTCGAAGGGGTCCTCGATCGACACCACCGGGAACTTCTCGCAGAAGCCCTTGTACATGTCGACCAGCTCGTCGGGGGTCTTCTTCTGCGACCCGTCGTTGGGCTGGTTCTTGAAGTCCAGGTCGTACATCTTGTCCTCCGTCTGGAACTCCGACGCCGCCACGTCCATGCCGATCTTCACCTTGCCCGTGTAGCCGGCCGCCGCGATGGCCTCGTTCACCAGGTTGAGACCCTCCTCGTTGTTGCCGATGTTGGGCGCGAAGCCGCCCTCGTCGCCGACGTTGCACGCGTCCTGGCCGTACTTGTCCTTGATCAGCTTCTTCAGGTTGGTGTACACCTGCAAGCGGAGCGGGGGGAGTGAGAGGGGGTTGTCAGAGAACAGGCGACGAGGAGGCGCGGCGGCGCTGGGAGGGCCAAGGGGTAGTGGCGAGGCGAGGTCGGGGGCCGGGCGGTGTTTTGTATTGTTGGGCGGGGGGGGGGGATGAAAGGTCGGGGCAGGTGGTCGCTCAGGGATGAGTACAGCAGCGGATTCGTTCTCAGCAGCGTCACCCCGAGGGGCGCCTTAGACTGGTGCCAGCAGAATCCGAAGTCTCGTCATCGCGACGAGAGGGGAGCGCACAGCATTCGAGCAGCACAGCACTCGCCGCAGGCGCGGGGGGGTCCGCGGCGCACCTCGCAGCCCATGCGCATGGCCTCCGAGAAGGACGACGCGCCGGTGGGGAGGATCATGAACTCCTGCATGGCCAGGCCGTTGCCGGCGTGCGAGCCGCCGTTGATGATGTTGAACGACGGCACCGGCAGCACGAGCTTGCCGTTGCCGGCGAGGTCCGCGAGGTGGCGGTACAGCGGCACGCCCTTCTCCTCGGCGCCGGCCTTGGAGACGGCCATCGAGACCGCGAGGATGGCGTTCGCGCCGAGCTTGCCCTTGTTGTCCGTGCCGTCGAGCGCGATCATCGCGTCGTCAATCTCCTTCTGGTTCCGGGGGTCCTTGCCCTGCGAGCCGGGCGGAGCGCGCGCGGTCAGCCGGGCGCCGGGCGCGGACCGCGCGCGCGCGCGGGAGCGGGCGCGCGAAACGACGAATGCAACGACGCGGCGACGCGCACCTTGAGGGCCGGGGCGATCTCCTTGTTGATGTTGTCCACGGCCTTGTACACGGACTTGCCCGAGAAGCACGACTTGTCGCCGTCGCGGAGCTCGACGGCCTCGTAGATGCCCGTCGAGGCGCCGGACGGGACGATGGCGCGGAACGTGCCCTTGTGCGTCGTCACCTCGGCCTCCACGGTGGGGTTCCCGCGCGAGTCGATGACCTGGCGGCCCTTGATCGCCACGATCTCGGGCGGCGACATCTTCAGGAGCGCCCGGGCCTGCGCGGGGAGCGGGAACGCGGGGGGTGAGGGAGCTCGCGAGGCGGTTGGAGGCCAGGGGGTGGGGGCGCCGCGTGGGGGGCGTGGCGGGCCGCGAACGGAGTACGCGCGGGAATTCAGTTCCTTCGCGGTGCGGGGGGGGCTCTGGCGAGGGGAATGGCTGCAGGGGGGCCGCGGGGGAGCCGGCGAACAGGAGGGGAGGGGGAGGGCGCCGTGTCCGTGCTGCTGGGGTGGCCTCGGCGCGTTGCGGAGCGCGCAAGCGTCAGGGTGGGAACGGACGCGCGCGGCCCGTGAGAATCGCGCGGTAACTTCGGTCTCCCGGGGCCGGTACGCGGCGGAGAAGGAAGCGACTCGGGGTCGCGAAACAGGCCGCTTTGCGTCGCATGGCAGGGTTTGGCGGCAGGGACTGCCGTTCTCGTGGATGGAGGAATTCCCGCAGCCGCCGTGCCGGCGTAAAGGGCCCGTGATACGCGCCAGGCGCGACGCAAACGCGGGGCGGCCATGCAGGTCGCTGGGGGTCGCTGCGGCTGCGCGGGGAGCAGCTGCGGCGCGCGGCGGCGCGGATCGGATATGGCTGGGTCTGGGCCATTCCGCGAGGCGGCGTTTCCGCGCCCAGTCGGGCCGCAGCGCGCGTAGGAGGCCCGCCGGCACCGCGAGGCAGGTACCTGGCTTCGGGCCGCCGCGCGGGCCCCACGAAGGGGCATTGGCCGCGGCGCGCGGCAATCCTAGGAGCCCGGAAAGTCACTGCGGCGCCTCGCGGTCGGTTCAACGTCGACCGCGCAAGGTAGACGTGGAGAGGTGGCATATGCCTTCGGCATGGGCAGCGACGCCAGGGGCCCCGCGGCGCCCGTGCGGCGAGCGCTCGCGCGCGCGACTCACCAGGTACGAGCAGGGCTCGTCGGCCTTGGCCTTGCAGACCTCATTGATGACCTGCTCGACCTTCTTGGTCAGGTTGTGGGTGTCGATGTACTCCTGCGTGCTCATGGTGTCGCTGCGATGTGTCGAAGCCGAAAAAGGATCAGACGAATCCTAAACAGGCGGGACACGCGCGCCCGCGACCCCCATAGCCCCGCCCGGGCGCAACCGCCGCCGGTCTGTCATGCGACCTCACACCCCTGCCGGCCACCGAACCCGCACCGGCGCACCCCCGCACGCCATGCACACGGCGCCCCCGACCCTCGATCGTCGCGACGTCCCCTGCATCCGAGCCCCCCCCTATCGACACGTGTTCCACACCGCCGCACCTGCGTTGGTGGTATCACGGACCGTACGCGCACGCGGGCCCCGGCGGCGACCCGGGCTCGCGCAGCCGGTCCGGGTGCCGGCGGCGCGCCTCCCCGCCGCGCTCAGGGTCCGCCGGCCGCCGTGGCGCTGCGCAGGGCGGCCCGGCGTCGGCGGTTGACGCTGACGCGTCGAAGCGCTGTGTGCGACGCCGCGGAGGGCGCCGCGTCGCGGAGCGCACTCCAGGAGTGCGGGGACTGGCGTGCGGTTCCAGCGCGTGGTTCGCGGGGGGGCAGTCCCGGCGAGCGGCGCGTTCTACCTCACACTCCCTCGGGGGGGCTGTTGCGCGGCGCAGTGGCGCTGAGGGCCGGCCGACGCGGCGCAGGTGTTGCAGTTGCGTGGAAGGATCGGTCCGTTGGTTGTGGCTTCGCGCGCCGCGGTTGTCGCGTCGCTGTTCGCTCGGATAGGCTCAGAAGGGGGCAGGAGGTCATCGCGAGGGGTGTTGCTGGGGAGCTGGCCGGTGGCAGCGGCAGCTGTGGGGCACGTGGCGCGTGGTCGGTGTCCGCCGCGCCCGCGATCGAGTGTCCGCGCGCGTCGAGCGGCATGAGGGGCGTCCTGGCGCCTGTGCCGCGCTGCAGCGCCGCCCTGCGCGGCGGCTGCGGGGGGCCTGCCGGCTGCGGCGCAGTGCGATGGCGAGCGGAGAAAGAGAGGACCGGTGCGGTCGCTGTCCGTGCGCGGAGAGAAGGGAGCGGCGCTGGGTTGGCGCCTATGAGGCCCAACAGCATCCAGGTGCGCGCAGCTCTGCGCTTGCGCCGTCGCGTGCGCCTCGGCCCCTCAGCGCATCCACATGTACAACAGAAACCACCACCATGCGGTGCTTTTGACCCGCGTTTTCTCTAGTCCGTGAGCTGGACCCAATAGAAGTACGGCCAAGCCCGCGCGCCGTGCGCCCAAGCCCGCGCGACAGCGCGCACCGCCGCGATCGCACCACCCATACATGGCGTTCGGAGGACGTTCAGGGCACCGGGTCGAATACTCCCGCCTCTTGCGCGCTGCATTGCTCACCTCTGGGCCTGCTCTGTGGACATGTTCGCGCGCAGGGAGGTGTGGCGTCGCAGCGACACGGAACCCGCCTCCGCGCGACAGACGAGGACAAGGACGCGGCGCCCGCGAAGTGAGCCCTGCTCAGCGCCCGCACCCCACCGTGATGTCCTTTCGTGTTGTTTCACGTCTCTATTTCATGTCCTCCACGCCACGCAGCGACCCGCGTGCGCCGCCGCCGCCCCCACACAGCTGTACCGGCTCGCTGTCCTTTCAGTCCGAGCGCTGCGACGCCTCCGCTGCACGTTCCGGTCACTAGCGGGCAACTCACACACCAGCCACGCTCCGGGGGTGTGCAGGCCTGACAAGGCCGAGCAAGAGGCCGCCATCGAGGAGCTGGCGTTCGAGGAGAGCCTCGAGGGAGACATCGCGGAGCTCGCACTGTGGGTGGGTGCCGCCGTCGCCTTCGGAGCCGGCGTCTGGTTCTTCCGAGGTACGCAAAACCCCCCCCCCAACACTTTCCCCCCCCCGGAACCGCTGACGACGCCCCACAGACGCAGATCAGTCGCTGCACGTGCTCCGTAGCGCCCGATCGCCGCGCCGCCGCGCACGCGGAAGCAGTGTCCAACATTGTGCACACACAGCCCACACACACCCCGCTCGCACCGTGAGCGACCGCTCGGTGCCCAACCAGCCCGCCCCGCGATGTCCGCTCCGCAGGGCCCACGGCCGGGGAGGAGTACTTCGCGGGGTACCTCTTGGAGCAGTCGCTGTCTGTGGACAACCTGTTCGTGTTCATTCTGGTGTTCGAGTACTTCAAAGTGCCCGTCGCGTCGCAGCGCAAGGTGCTGTCGTACGGCATCTACTCCGCCGCCGTGCTGCGCCTCACGATGGTGCTCGCGGGCGTGGCCGCCATCGAGACGTTCCGCCCCGTGTTGCTGCTGTTCGCCGGCGTGCTGATCTTCTCGAGCTACAAGCTGGTGCTCGGCGACGACGACGACGAAGAGGTGCGCACGCCCCGGGGCTGCCCCGTGCGTGCGCGAGACGGTGGCCGCTCGCCGCAGCTGTGCCGGGTGCGGTGCAACAAGCGTGCCACCGTTGCGCCGCATGTGGGCGCGCTCCTCGCCCACGTGCAGTCTGCGACTCTCGCAGTGCACCACGCCGCCTCTCGTTCGCCGAACCGTGCCTTGTGTTCCCTTCCGTCCCGACCGCCACCACCACCGCGACGGTCGTGCGCGCGTGTGGTGCGGAGACCGCGTCCGTCTCGTCGAGGCGACCCGCCCGCGGCGTGCGCACTTCCCCCGCAGGAGGACCTCTCCGACAACGCGATCGTGAAGGCGTGCCGCGCGGTGTACAAGTTCAGCGACGACTACGACGGCGACAAGTTCTTCACGACCCTCGCGGACGGGGCGCGCGTCGCGACGCCGCTTCTCCTGGTCCTCATCGTGATCGAGATCTCCGACGTCATCTTCGCCGTCGACTCCATCCCCGCCGTCTTCGGAGTCACTCTGGACCCGTTCGTGATATATACCAGTAACATATTTGCCATTCTCTCGCTCCGGGTGCTCTACTCCTTCGTCGCGGACGTCATGACCAAGGTGCGCCTCTCTCGTGCGATCGTCTGGCGCGCTCCGCGCGCCCGCCGCGAGACAGGACGATGCGTGTCATCCGCAGATAGGGATTCCCTTTCTT
This sequence comes from Pedinophyceae sp. YPF-701, assembly GCA_916048055.1. Classification (NCBI taxonomy): domain Eukaryota; kingdom Viridiplantae; phylum Chlorophyta; class Pedinophyceae; species Pedinophyceae sp. YPF-701. The sequence goes on along the minus strand of CAJZHL010000001.1, from coordinate 197,088 downwards.
TTTTTGCGTTGTACTGCAGCTCTGGGCGCTCGACAAGGCGGTCGCGCTCGTGCTGGGCTTCATCGGGGCGAAGCTCGTCCTGGAGTACGTCGGCGTCCACGTTCCCACGGACCTGTCGCTCGGTGTCGTGGCCGCACTCCTGGGGGGTGGGGTGGGAGCGAGCTTCGTGCTGCCGGACCCGTCCGAGGCGAAGTCGGAATGAGGCGATGGCGAGCTGCTGTGAGCGCGTCCTGTGCATCGCGAAGGGCTGCGAGGTCGGTTCCTGAAGTGCTGCTGCGTCAATAGACCCCCGGAGCACTGTCCTTCGCGATTCGGCGGCTGCCGCACGCCAACAGGGCGCGGCGCCGCTAGGACATGCAGTCGTTTGCTGTTTGATCCGAAATCAAATCGGCAGGGGCAGGCTGTTGGTGCGGGGGAGAGGCCCTGTGCGCGTTTGGGCAGGGTGAGGCGGCGTGGGGGTGCAGCAGGGGCTCGTTGCCACGGACGCCGCGATGTGGATACCTGGAATTGCGGACATCTATGAGGGGACCGCGAGGGTGCGTGCCACGGCCTCGCTGCTGCGAATTCGCGCCATGACGCTGCCGGCAAGGCATGCGCGCACGCCCTTCTCGCGGCCCGGAACGCACCGAGACGATGCGCCATGGGTGCATGATCTTACGTGTGACGCTTTCGCTGTGTCGGGCAGGCGTTCGATTATGTTTGGCGGGGTAAGGAGGACCGGGAGCTCAAGGCACGGAAGCGGGAGGTGCGCAGGGCGTGCGGGAGCGCCTTTCCGGAAGCGTGGGCTGCGTTCGTCGACGAGTTCGTCTCCGTGGTGCGTTCGCTCGCCAACCTGTCGCGAACCCGCGTCGCTGGGCTCGCGAAACCCGCCTGAGAGCCACAGCGGTGCTCTCTGCGTCGCCGCACGCGCGCCGCCGCAACTTCGCCGCGCACCACGCTGTTCACAACGCCCTCGTCCACCAGCCTGCGTCGTCCGCGTGCCCGCAGTGCCACTCGAAAGGCCACGCGCCGCCCCGCAGCGACGGCAAACCTGCGCCAGCCATCTCGTCCTTCCGCCTGCCCGCCGCCGAGCGAGTGATCGCGATCGGCGACCTCCACGGCGACCTCCACAAGGCGCGCCAGGCGCTGTCGCTCGCGGGCGTCATCGACGCCGACGGCCGGTGGTGCGGCGGCAGGACTGTCGTCGTGCAAGTGGGCGACCAGTTCGACCGCGGCCACGACGAGGTGGCCATCATGCACCTCCTCGAGCGCCTCAAGCACGAGGCGAAGCAGGCCGGGGGCGCCGTGCACGTGCTCACGGGCAACCACGAGGCGATGAACGTCAGGGGCCAGTTCCGGTATGCTACCGAGGAGGGGCGTTTTGACTTCCTGAGGTGGCACGAGTGGCAGGTGCGCCGCGAGGAGCTGCGCGCGCGCGCGCGTGTCCTCGCTCGTCATTCGGGATTTCTCGATCCACAATTCTCTTGTTGGAGTATTTCTTCTCTGGTGCTTGATCGCGCGCTGCGTTCCGCCCCGCGCACCGCACCGCCGCGAGCCCCCTCGTCGCCGCTTGCGCGCCCTGACGGCGCGCCGCCTTCCGCTCCGCGCGCAGAGGCTCGGCGCGGCGATGAAGGCGCTGTGCGGGTGCGAGAAGGGGGCGTGCGACTGGGGCAAGGACCTGGCCGAGCTCCCGCAGGGCCGGAACGACCCCGAGCGCGCGCGCTACGCCGCGGTGGCCCCGGGCATGCCGTTCACGTCGCGGTTCCTGGCAGGCAACCCAGTGATCCTGCAAGTGGGGTCGACGGTGTTTGCGCACGGGGGGATCCACCCCGAGCACGTGGACTACGGCGCGGACCGCATCAACAGGGAGACGAACCAGTGGATGCTCGGGCTCGACAAGGTGCGGGCCGCGGCGCAGCCTAAAGCGCATCATCTGTCCTCTGCGCGTGTTGTTCTGTCCAGATCGCACACGCGCTCCGCGCAGCCCTGTTGCCGCTAACTGTTGTGTGCGCGCGGTCTACGGCGAACGGTTTCGGATGCGGAAGTGCCCGGAAACGACGCCGATACAGGCCCGCCGAGACGACGTGATCCAACATGCGCGTCAAGTCCGTGCGCCCGCGTGCAGAAGGGCGGAAAGTCCGCGCCGATGCCGGATTTCCTCGCGGGCCGCGACGCCGTCGTCTGGTCGCGGCGTTTCTCCCACCCCGAGGCCCACGCGTGCGACTGCGACTCGCTGCGGGAGGCACTGGGCAAGCTCCCTGGGGCCGAGCGCCTCGTGGTCGGCCACACGATCCAGCCGTACGGCATCACGGGCGCGTGCGAGAACCGCGTGCTGCGCGTGGACGTCGGGCTGTCGATGGGCTGCGGCAACCACGAAACAGAGGTTCTGGAAATCTTGAATGATAGGGAAGTGCGGAGGTTGCGGTACGGGGAGCCGGCGGAGGACCTGTCGAAGCCGTCGCGGCCGGACAAGATCGACGCGCCGGTGGAGGCGGCGGCGTCGGACGCGTGAGGCCCGCGCGGCACCGTCGCAGGCATGTAAGGGACAGGGTCGGCGCAGAATCGGGTATATCTTGGCGTTTTCGCCCGGATTTGCGCCCCACGTCTCCGGGGTGATTCGTGTCGGGCCGACACGGCCGGATTCTGCGGGTTCCAGGTCGATTCTGCGCGTGGGCGCACACACATCTGTGGCTGGGGTTGACGGCACTGTGTGCGCTGCACCTGCGTCGCGCTGCGCTTTCCGGCGGCTAAAGTCCACCGCCGACGCGATCTTGCATATGATGTGGAGCATCCTGCGGCGGCGCGCACCGCTCGCCGTTCGCCGATCGCGCCGCACGATGCGCTGCTGCAAGAACGTGCAACTCCCGCGCCATACGTCACCGCCTGCTGACTCGGTGCAGATTCGCGTCGGGCCGCATGCTCCCGTAACAGCCATCCCAGCCGATTCTGCGAAATTGCGTGCTGATTCTGCGGCCAGAATTGATTGATATTGATATTGATATTGAGAAGGGAGAGTTCGCGCATACAACACATGCCCCCGCGTGCAGCTGCGGCCGTCGGCCTGGCGCCCGCGCGCAGCCGTGCCCCACAACCCATGCAACGGTCGCCATGAGGGTCATCGCAGCTGTCTTGCCCGGAAATGCCACCCTCGCTTGCGCGCGTTGCCCGACAGACACGGGCATGCTGACGCCGTCGCAGCGGTCACGACGGCTTCGCGATCCTGGCATGGACAGAACAACGTCACAACCGTGCCGGTGTCAGTCGCTCGAGCGCCGTCCCGCTCTCGCTGGTGTGCACTCATCATTCTTCGAATCTCAAGTGCGCGGAACTCCTCCTTTATGTCTCTACCGATCACGAGCGCCCGCGCGTCGTCACGCGTCGTCGTCGTCGTTCAGGAGGAGGATGTTCAGCCGCATCGTCGCCTCGCGCAGCGCCGCGCCGAGCGGCCCTCCCAGCGCCTCGCGCGCCTCGGCCGCCGCGGCGCCGCACTCCCGCGCCGCCAGCCCGTCCTTGCCCGACGTCAGCACCCCCAGCGCCTCCCGCATCCGCGGCCCCACGACGTCCGGGAACCTACCCGACCGCACCGCCTCCGCCACACCCCTGGGGGACTCTCCCACGCCCAGCAGCCGCCCGACCACGGCGCCGACGCCCCAGTTGTCACCCACAAACACCCAAGGCTCCCCTGCCGCGACGCTCGGCGCGACGTACGCGCCGTCGCCGCGTGGCACGCCCGCCAGCTTCGTCCCACGCGGCATGGCCGCGACATCAACGAGCTTATCCGCACCCGCGAGCAGCAGGCCCGGCGCCGCGCCGGGCACTGCGGGGCCGACCAGGACGATGCACGCGGGCGAGATGGCGCCGTGGACGTAGCCCTGCGAGTGCAGCGTTCCCACGGCCTCCAGGAGGCTGGCGGCCAGCGCTAGGCCGACCGGGGGCTCCGGAGTCCCCGCTCGCGCCAGGATGGACTGGAGCGTCACGCCCTCGCCCAGGGGCCCGAGGAGGAGCGCGTTGCGGGCGCCGATGACTGCGTGCGTGGGCGTCCAGATGCCGCGGGAGGTGGCGTGGACCCCGCGCGACGCGAGGCGGCCCGCGACGTGCGCGGCGAGTGCGGCTGCCTCCGGGGAAGTGACGATCGCCATGAGGGCGTCGTCGCCCGGGCCGCCGCCGTGGAACGTGCGCTCGTCGTCTCCCGCGGCGAGCACGCGCGCCGACGTGAAGCCCCCCTTGGTCGCGGGCGCCTCGAGCATGATCGACAGCGTCGGGGTGTCCAGGGACCCGCAGCCTGCAAGGACGACACCGGAAACCACGTCGATTCGAAGCAATGCCCGTGCCGATCTCGGTGCGCTGCTGAACGCCTACGGCACAACAATGACGCAAACGTGGGAGCCCTGCGCGCGACGCAGCCCCTAAGGCCGCCGTCCTGCACAACCCTGACTGCGCGTCCTTCCGCACCTGACTCAGCGAGCTCCTCGAGCGCGTCGTCGAGCGCCTGACTCAGCTCGGTGTCCCTGACATCGACCGTCCCCGTCAGACGCACGACGTCCTCCATCACCGCCCGCCCGCTGGCGCGCACGCGCGCAGGAGCGAACGCGTCGACCACCGCGTCCGACCTCGCGACGACGAACTCGTCCCCCGCGGCCCCCGCCCGCGCACACGCCAGCTCCGCCATCCGCGCCGACAGCGACACCTCCCCCCCCTCGTCGTCCGACACGACGTCCTGCACCTCGGCATCCAGCGCAGCCACGCGCTCCGCCGTCGCGGGCTCCAGGACGCCGCGTCCCGCGCCGGCCGACCGCACCTGCGACGGCCCCGCTGGGCCCGCGTTCTCCGCGCCGTCCCGCGGGTCGTCGCGCTCCGGATCGTACGCCGCGGCGACGGGAGCGTTCTCCTTGGCGTCCGCGAGGGCCGCGCGGGGCTGCAGCGACGGCCCGGCCGCGGCCTCGGTCGTGGGGAGCTGGCCGGTATTCTTTTTAATACAAACGGTGTCCTCGTAGATCAGGAACTCCTCGTCCTCGTCGGCGGCTGCCCGCGCGGGCCCCGGCGCGCCCGCGGGCAGCGCGAGCGTCTGCGTGGGCGCGGCTGCGGCCCCCGACGGCCGGGGAGCGCGGTTGTCGTCGCCGCGGAGAAAGATCGTGTCCTCGTAGATTGCCATGCCGGGGTCGGCGTCGGGGGACGCGACGGCGGGGGAGGGCGGGGCGGCGGGCGGGCGCGAGGGCGCGGCGGCCGCCGTGCGCAGGGCCTCGTGCGGGAGCGCGTCGCTGAACATCGCGTTGATCTCGTCGAACGCCAGCTGCAGACAAATAGGATGTCGTGACTGGAATTCGCGTCCGGAACCTCGACTGGCAGGTCCGGACGGGTGGCTTCGTGCGGTCGGAGACGGTGACGGCCATCGCGCCGAAGCTCGCGCGGGCGGACGCGACCAGCGAGTCGCGCAGGAAAGCAGACGAGGCATCGGATGTGTGGGCGCACACCTTGGTGTTGATGGTCACGCCGTCGCCCTGCGCCGCGGCGGCCGCCAGCGCGGCGCCCGCCGCACGCGCTGCTTCCGGCGTCGGCTGGCAGTTCTGCCGCTTCGCGGCGCCCCCCGTCTTCTCCGGGGACTCGCATACGTCAAGGCCCGACACCGCATGACTGACAGCCCGCCCCACGTGCCCCAGGCCAAGATCCAGCGCGCGGCGCTCCTCGAAGCAGCACTCCTCCTCGCCCTCGGGCATGCGCAGCAGCTCCTTCGCGAAGCCCTCGCCGGGAGCGCAGGGGGCGTGCTGCGGCGCAGACGCGCCCGCGGCGCCGTGCGCGACCGGGCCGGCGTCAATGTCGGGGTCCTCGAGGACGTCGAGCGCCGGGGCCGGCTGTACCGACGCCGACTTGATCTGCTTGATGCGGGCTCCCTGCCAGGACGTCGCCTGCGCACCAACAGACGGAACGGTGCGCAGCGATGGGCTCGAACTTCCACGCTCCCCCACATCTCATACATATGTGTCGCACGTGCAGCATGAACGTGTACCAGTGCGGGATGCGCTCGATTCGTCGTGCGGGGCTCTGCATGTCTGCCGCGAGACCCAGCGTCGCCGGACCTGCATGACATTCTCCTTCGGGTTGTCGAGCCCCAGCAGCGACGGCGCCGGCCGAGCCGCGGCCCCCGCCTCCGCGCCAGCAGCGCCCGCCGCAGCGCCCTCGGCCGCAGCGCCCTCCTCGCCCCCAAACTGCTCGTCAACAAACACGTCCAGCCCGGAATTCGGCGCCGCCGCGCCCGCGGCACCGCGCACGGGCGCCAGGGCCGCGCGGGCGGGCGACCCGCCCGGCCGCCGCGACCCCACGCGCCCTGACGTGCGCGCCGCGAGCGGAACGAACGCTTGGCGCTCCGGGGCGGGCTGCTCGCGGTGCACGCCCTGCTCGGCCTCGCGCTGGATCCGCAGAGCCATGCGCGCCTGGAACGCGTCGTACTTGAGCTTCAGGCGCGCGATGGGCTCGGCGTTGCGGCCGATGCCGTCGCGGTACACCGCGTCGGCACTCGCGTGGCTGCCCTTGCGCTCGAGCCACGTCGCGTAGGCCTCGTAGAAGAGCGCGAAGTCCTGCGGGCGGGCGGGCGCGACGAGGCTCGGCGTCCGCGGACGAGCGGTGCGCGATGAGAGTCAGGCGGCGTGGCGGCGGGGCGGCGGACCTGGCCGATGTCGTGCTGCCTGAGCGTCGTGAAGACGTCGTTGGGGTCGCGGCACATGTCCGCGTACATGATCCACATGCGCAGGTACCGGCGGTCCGCCTTGTACCGCTCGAACTGTCGCAGGTGTTCAGTGGCCCTCTGGTACACAGGCTTCAGGAACTTATCGGCCCCGGACTGCACGTGCTGCCGCACCCAGTCGATCAGGGCCTCCCAGGGCTTGATCGGATCGTCGCCGGCGTAGTCGTGCACGGCTTGCTCGAGCTCCCTGCGCGGCACGGAGCAACATACGCCACGTTGGGGCTTTCAACGTGGAGCCCGGCCGCGCACTGCGTCTACAGTCGCACTTCGTGCACTCAACCTACAGCTCTCTGCATGAATTTGCGCAGCCGGTGGCCCTGACGTCGAATTCGTCCTCAACGAGGGCGGAAACGCGGCGCTGCTAGCTTTCAGAGAGCCACCGGCGCTCGCGGGCTGGCAGGGCTCCAAACGCCCACAGTCGCGATCCATCTGAATCCTTGAACCAACGAAACGGACCGACTTGTGCATTTTTGTCTCCCTGAGGGCTTGCAGCGCCCGCACCCGCCCCCTGAACCCAGGCTGCAGGGCTGTCGCTGACGGGCGAGCGCGCGTGCAGCGCGACGGCCCACGAAAGGGGATTCCCGCGCCATGGTGCGCTGGAATGCGATATTACCTCATCCTGTTTTCAATTTCGGCCGCATCCTGCTTCTGGTTCGCGACGAAAACCTTCTCAAGTGCAGCCGGGTTCCTGCCCCGCTTGAGCGGCTGGATGTTCTCCTTGCTGAGGTCCCACTGCATCTTCCTTCGCAGCAGACAGTGGCGCTCCGCGGCGCGAACGGCACCTACGGCCCTCGACCGGCGAGCAGGGCCAGATAACCGACGTGCAAGAGGCTCTCCTGCGCCCCTACCGCCTCAAACTACGTGAAGCGGGCTGCACCGTGACACCGCCGGGCGGACTTCGAGTGACACGACGCGCTGCTGCCCCGGGAACAAGAGCAGCGGCGCCCCGCCGGGCAAACGGGGCCTGCCGCTCAGATCCTCCTCCGTGCCCGACTGGTCGCCTCCGCCCGCCTCGAGACTCCCCCACACCCCCGCTCGTGCAGCCCCGCAGCGTCCCCTCGACCACACGGAGCGAGATCGCGACACCCTCAGAGCCCAGCGGCCCAATTGATGCCGCAGCACGTGTGCGCGCTACGACACGCTGAGCCACGCTGCGCTCACAGCCCCGACGACGCGAGCTCGCGCGCGCCGGCGCCGTTTCCCGCGGCCCATTCTAGCAGTTCGCGGTACCGTCCCACCGGACCCCCCCCCGTCGGACCCCCCCCCTGCCACGCTCCCTTGCCCCCGTCGTCAGCCAACGCGTCCACCGCCGGCCGCATCCCTCGCACCGCCTCCTCGTGCCGCTTGTGCGCCTCCCGCACACGCTCCGACGCTGCAACGCACGTCCGCACCCACTCGAGCCTCCTCACCGCACGAACCGCAACCAAAAGCGTTGCAGGCGAAGCCAGCCGGCAACAACAGCAGCGGCGGAGCGCGCAAGCCGGGTCCGCACCGTACACCGCGACCGCAGCGGTCGCGGACGCCGTGCGCTCGTCGACCGCGGAGGCGGCCGCCGCCGCAGACGACGCCGGCAGGCTGGCGCGGTCCAGCGCTTTCCGCGACGTCGACATCGCTCGCAGGAGCTCCTGGGGCGACCCGCGGCTGAACAGCGTCGCGGCAGCGACTCCGAAGGACCCCGGAGGGTAGTGCGGCGACAGCTGCATCATAACAATACGCACCGTGATCACCTGCGCCGCGTGTGTTGCGTCACGCGACGGCACTCGGTCATCGCGCACGCAGCGCCGCCCGTGCGGGTGCGCGGGGCCAGTCAGTCAGGGGGGGGGGGTGTACCTGGGAGCCGTGCGACAGGGAGATGACGTGGAAGTCCTCGGCGTCGTCGTCGCAGTGCGGGTCGCGCATGAGCTGCAGCCGGGAGCACACGACGCGCCACTCCGAGCCCTGCGACGTGGTGGTTCGCGGCGGGAGACGCTTGTGGTTGCTGATGCAGGGGCGTGGGGGCGGTCGTTGGGTGGTGGGGGGGGGTATTGCGTGCGTACTTTGGTGGAGGACGCTGAGTGCTGCCTGACTTGCGCGAAGATGGAGACCATGGCGCTGCCGCGGTTCTGGAATCCGAGCGCGGCGATGGGACCTGTCGCCGTGGGCGTGAGCTCGATGTAGGGGTGGCTGTCGCCGCTGGGCGAGGTCTGCTGGATCGTTGAATGCACCGCAGGGACGGTGAACCCCTTGTTCAGGAGCTGGAAGTCGCCCTCGGCCATTTGCGGCGCGGTGCGCGGCGCTGTGCGCTGGCGCTTGGCAACGGCCAGGGCGGGGCGACCCCCGCGACGTACACCTGCTAAGATCCGCGCGAAATTTGCCGTCAATGGAATGATTAGATACTACAGGACGTCTTGCGGTACCTAAATGGCCCCTGTGTTGCGCAACGAGACGACCGTCGGGGAATGCATGTCCACAAGCACTCTCTTGCTGTCCCGAGGCAGGCGCGTAAGGGCCGCCTGTTTTCACGTCTGCACAGCACGCGCGCAGCATATGCGCAGCGGCGCGCGCGCGGCGTGCCCACGGGCCGACAGCGGCCCGGCAACGCATTCCTGACATCAGCAAAACAACCTCCCCCTCCACGCGACCGGCATCCCCCCGCGCACCGGACAGACGCGCACGACAGCAGCTCATGCCCCCGCGCAAGGAACGAAATGCGCGTGTGCTGTCCTGACCGAGGCGGCGTATGGCCGCGAGTGCTCGCAGAGTAGTAATTCATCGCGTACTGAACAGCGCGCTCGCAGCACGCACCGCTGCCTCACAGCTGGCTCCCGACGCGCGCTCACTCCCGCGCGGCCCACCCCCCTCGACAACGTCAGCATGGGTTGCTTCCCGACATGCCGTGGGGGCCCTGGCTCCCACTTCAACACCCCCCTACTTCATGGCCTCGGCGTACTGCGCGGCCACGAAGTCCCAGTTCACGAGGTTCTCCAGGAAGATGTCCATGTACGCCGGGCGCTTGTTCTGCTGGTCGAGGTAGTACGCGTGCTCCCAGACGTCCATCGTCAGGATGGGCGTGTGCCCGTCGCACATGGGGTTCTCCGCGTTCGGCGTCTTCTTGATCGCGAGCTTCTTCGAGTCCTTCTCGACCACGAGCCACGCCCAGCCCGACCCGAACTGCGTCGCCCCCGCGTTCTTGAACTCCGACTTGAACTGACTCAGGCTCCCGAAGGCCTTGTCGATGGCCGCGGCGAGCTCGCCCGAGGGCGCGCCGCCGCCCCCGGGGCGCATGCACTTCCAGAAGAAGTCGTGGTTCCAGACCTGCGCGGGCGGCGGCGGGACGGGCGGGCGGTGGCCGGCGCGCGTGTGGTCGCGCCGCGCGGGGCGTCGCGGCCGGCTGGCGGGCCGAGGCGCGGGGGGTGATGGGCCTGGGAGGCGCGGGAGGCGCGGATGTCCGGGGAAAGCCAGAGCGACGGTGTCGCGGTCGTCTGCTGGGGAGAGCAGGTGCCGCGCTCGTGGCCGTGAGGACGGCTCAAAGCGCGAGTTCGACCGTCGCGCATGCCGCTCGACGCAATGGTGCACGTCATTCTCATGCAACAGTGTGCAATGCCTGAGCGCAGGGGCAGCGGGGGACCCAAGAAGCAGCAGGTGATCCATGGCCCCGACGGCCGCGGAAGGGCGCGGATCTGTGCAGGTCCGCAGCGCACGGGGATCCGTAACGACTACTGAGCCGTTCACGCGCAGAAAAACATGCGGAGATGCGCCGTGCACGGCGTGAGCGGCGCTGGCGGCAGCATGAGGCCAACAAACGCCTGTTGGGGCGGTCGCGGCGCACCTGAGCGGCGTTGTTGAAGACCGGCGTCTGCTTGCCGCCGTTCCAGGAGGCCATGATGATCTCCACGAGCGACTTCCCCATGAGCTCAGCGTTGTCCTTGAGCTGGTTGTTCATGTTCGTGACGTACGTCTGGTGGTGCTTGCCCCTACAGCGCAACGAACGCCCCGGGAGCTACCTTGAGTCCCACGCCATCGTGGGCGGTCGAAATGCACGCGGTGGGAGCGCCGGACGCGCGCGGAGCGCCCGCCTGGAGGTGGGAGGTTGTTGCGTGCGGGGGCGCCGCACCAGTGGTACTCGAGGGTGAGCTTGGACATGTGGGGCTCGAGGGCGTCCAGGGGGTACGGGGGCTTCTCCAGCTCGAACGCCATGGTGACGATTTCGCAGCGAACGCGGAGGTGGGGGGCGGGGGCTGGCAGCGGCTCGCGCGGTGCAGTGCGGACGGCCGAGGTCGGTTGCGACGGCTGGAGACGACGACACAGACGGGGAGCAGCGGAGTGGCACGACACGCCCTGTTCGGCGCCGCAACGAGGCAGGGGCGCGTGCAGCTTTGGACCACCACCGCTGTCAAGTGGGAGGCTTCCAGAAGCCACGTCAGACAGACCGGCTGCCGGGGACAGTTGCGCGAGGCCGGGGCCGCGAGGTCAGAGTCTGCCGTCCCGCGGATTTCACGCCCATCATCGCGTGTTTTGGCAGCTACGGGACCGTGTGTCTAGCACAGTGGCAAGAGCGGGCTGCTGGGGCGTGTCGAGGCGAAATACAGACTTCCGGGGCTCTTACATCGGGGATACAGCGCCGATCCTCTCATCGAGTGCTCGTGCGCACTGCCTCGCGCACTCCGCGCGCGTCTGGAACCGCTTCTGTGCCGCAGCACTTCCGTGGGACGTACAGGCGCGCATACGGGTCCCTCGCAGCGGGCGGGCGGCGCAGGACGCCACTGATAGATACGCGGTGGCGCAACGGGGGACGATGGGCTCGGTTCGACCAGGGAACTACGCCTGTCAGGCCACACCCTGGTGGCACTGCACCCTCCTGTGCGTCCTCCTCGCCGTCGCCTACGGACCGCTGGTGCGCCCCCCCCCGCGCCCCCTACCCCCGCACATGCTCCGCGCACCGCTGAGCGGTTCTCAGCCATCGTAGGCAGCGCTGGCAGACCCGAATCACTGTCGCAAGGTTGCGAGTCCCTGTGCCTCGCTGCGATGCTGCCGGCCGAGAGCTCCCCGGCCACTTGTTGAGGGAACACTACTCCGCCTCCGCATCCCCGGCCCCGCACAAGCCAACACGCCCCGCCAGGGGCCCGTGGCAGCGACCTTCTCTTCACTGCCCCGTGAGCTGCCCACCTGCCGTGGAAACGGGAACACCCGCGCCCGCGACGCCTGCCTGAAGCAACGACTGTCTTCTCCACCGGTTCGTCTCCGCAGCCCGTCCTGGCCGCCGGGGAGTGGCTCGCGAAGGGCAACGAGGCGCTGGGCGGGGGCCGGCTGCGCGAAGCGATCGAGTTCTTCACGATGGAGATCAAGCAGCACCCCGACAACGCCCTGCCGTACGTCAAGCGCGCCGCGGCCCACGAAAAGCTCCGGAAGAAGCAGGACGCCATTCGAGGTACAACCCCGCCACACCATTCATCCAACCCCCCCCGCCGCGCCCGCACTCCCCCAGCACGCGCCCCACGGTGTCCCGGTCGCGCGCAGACCTGGAGACGGCGGCGCAGCTGGACCCGTCGTCGACGTCGACGCTGATCAAGAAGGCGCGCTTGTATAGGGACGCGTGCCGGTTCGATGACGCGACGGTGGACCTGAACAGCGTGCTGCAGAAGCGCCCCGAGCACAAGGCGGCGACGAAGGAGCTCGAGCAGGTCAGGGAGGCGCAGACGCTGCTGGGGGAGGTGAAGGAGATGGTCCACGTCAAGGTATGACGCTGGAACGCCGGCTGCGTGCCACCGGCTGCTGAAGTGCGCGGCGGGTGCGGCTGGCGGGTGCTGCACGCGTGACCGGCGCCCGGGCGCAGCGAGGGTGCTGTTGAGCCGACGGAACATATGGTTTCGTGACTGCGGATGAGTGCGTTTGTTCGGGCGGTGCAGGGGGCGCGGGAGGACATAGTGTCGCAGATGATAGACCGGGTGCTGGCGGTGGCGCCCGAGTGCACCGAGGCGCGGCTGCTCGGGCTGCGGGGCCTCGTGGCGCGTGGGGACCACGAGCGTGTGCTGGCGGAGACCACGCAGCTGCTGATGGCGGGCGGCGGGGGCGCGGCGGGGGCGGGGTCGCTGGGCGCGGCGGACCTGGACCTGCTCGTGATGCGCGGGCAGGCGTTCTGGCACACGGGCGAGACGGAGTCGGCGATCCAGCACTTCCAAAAGGTGCGCAACCTTGGTTTCGTTTTTTTGAGATACGAAATCAGGTCTCATCTTGCGCGCTTGACCCCTGTGGCACTCGCGCCCACCCGCGTGCGCAAACCAACCACCCAAACGCCCCGCCCCAAACACCCCCCCTCTCCCCCAGGTGCTGCGCGCCGACCCAGAGCACCGCTCCGCGAAGGACGCCTACCGCACCGCCCGCGCGTTCACCAAGCAGCGCACCGCCGCGGAGGCCGCGGAGCGCGACGCCCGCTGGGACGACGCCATCAAGGCCTGGTCGCGGCTCGAGGAGAGCACGCGCGACGGCAGCTACCCGGAGGGGCGCAAGGTGGTCCTCACGGGCCTGTGCCGCGCACTCACGCACGCGCGGCAGCCGGGCGCCGGCGCGCGGCGCTGCCAGGAGGCCCGGGAGCTCGACGCGGGGTACACGCCCGCGATCGTGGCGCACGTGCGGGCGCTGATCGCGTCCGAGGAGTACGACGCGGCGGTGCGGGAGGCCAACGCAGCGGCGCAGGCCGAGGGCGCGGACGCGGAGATGCAGGAGCTGCTGCGGGAGGCGCAGGCGGCGCTGCGGCGGAGCAAGGTGAAGGACTACTTCGGGATCCTGGGCCTCTCGCGCGCGGCGCAGCCGTCGGACAGGGAGATCAAGCGGGCGTACCGCGCCCTGTCGCTCAAGTTCCACCCCGACAAGCAGGTCGGGAAGAGCGAGGCGGAGTCGGAGGAGGCGGAGCGGCGGTTCCGGGAGCTCACGGAGGCGTACGAGGTGCTGACGGACCCTGAGAAGCGCGCCAAGTACGACCAGGGGATTGACCCGAATGACCAGAGCCAGGGCGGGGGCGGCGGGCAGCACCGCCACCCCTTCCAGCACGGGAGCCCGTTCGGGTTCGGCGGCGGGCCCTTCACGTTCCACTTCCGCGCCGGATGACGGCCCGGCTGCGCACGTGGGCGTGTGAGACTGCTCCACCCGCGTGTCCGCTCCGCCACATCTCAGACGCGGTTTCGTGCCGCAGCCAGTGCGGTGTCGGCCTCCGGGCTCGATACGCGTGCCAGCCAGCTCGCACACATGACTCGCCACCTAGTCGAATGATCTTTCCAGGTCTTCAAGCCTTATGGCCGACGTCGCGAAGAATGCGACACCTCACCCCTGCGGTGCACGTGGAACGCGGACTGTGAACTCAACATGGGCAGAAGCAGACATGTCGCGTCATCCCATGATTGGATCGAGCCAGTCGTGGCGCGGCGGTCTTCGCGCTGGAGCGGTGCGCGCGAGTGCTGCGCGGGGTGGGAACGCCCACGCGGTCCTGGCGTGGCCCCAGTAGGAAGTTGAGGCCCCCAGCGTCGGTCGGGTCACCAGGGTGGTTGAGCCGCGCGGGGCACATCGGCAGGGAGCGCGCGGAAAGCCGCGCCAGAATGCACTTGGGCGCACGCCTGCAGTGCGTGTGATCTGGGGAGACGCCGCTCGAGCTTCGCGCACGCCAGGTGCGGCCGGCATGGGCGATGATTCTGCTGGCTCTTCCTCTGTCCCGCTCCTGGCCTGCTGTTTCCGTAAGGGCGAAGTCGTGCTGCGGACGTGTTCTCTTGATCGGCATGATCACGTAGAAAGCATGAACACTGCGCTCGTCCCGCGAAACTACGTCGCTAACCGCCCTTCGACCCTGTCGTGTTTTTACGTCGCAGCGTCCTCGAAGGCGTAGTGAAACGGCCTCAAGTCCGGTCTCTGACGCGCGATGGAGAAGGGAGGAGCGGGTCCTTCCGGCGCCGGCCCGTCCGGCGCCACCAAGGCGATGGGGTACGGACAGGAAGCTCACGGCGTGGGTGTGGTAGCGCCGGGTGGGCCGAACAACCCCGTGATGGGGGAGTGGAGCTCGAACATCTGCGACTGCTTCCAGGACGCACCCTCGTGCTGCTACGTGTTCGCATGCTCCCCGTGCGTCTACGCAGGCACGCATCCCCCGCACCCACACCGGCCACGCGCTCCGCCTCGTCGCTGGCATCCCCGCCATCTCTCGCTCAGATCGAGAGGAACACGACTGAGGGTCGTCAGACACAGCCGCGCGCTGCCTTTACCGCCCTTGCGCGGCCCACTGACCGCTGTCTTGTCCCTGCTGCATGATGATGCAGATCTCATGCAGCGCCAGAGCGTCCTGGACCAGTGCGGCGTGACGGGCCACGCGTGCATGTACTACTGCCTGTGCACCTACGTTCCGTCGACTCTCTACATCCCCACGTGCTTCTGCGTCCCGTGCATTACGCAAAACACGCGCCGCATGCTCAGGAACAAGTACCAGCTGCCGGAGGAACCCTGCAACGACTGCTGCACGCATTTCTGGTGCGCGCCTGCGCTCCCCGCTCGCGCGCGCCCCGCAGGGGGTGTTGTTCCACTCCCCCCATGCCTGCGTGTTGCGCGACATCGCGTCGCGTGACGGACGCCGCCCTTGCGTACCCGCAACCGCCACGCACCCGACCGGCGGCCTTCGACACGATGGACGACGACGGGCGCGGCCTTGAGTGAGCGCGCCCGCTGTGCGTTCGTGCGCGCAGGTGCCACAGCTGTGCGCTGTGCCAGGAGTTCCGCGAGCTCAAGTACCGCGGCGTCTCGAAGCACGTGACGGACACGGCCCCGGGAGGCGAGCCCTACGTCGCCCAGATCGCCACCGGGTACCCCGCCGATCATCAGCAGGGGCAACCCGTGACAAAGCCGCCGCAGCAGCACGCCGTGCACGGCGGCAAGGCGTAACCGTAGCCGGCGAGCAGCGCGCAGTGACTGTGATATCGCAATCAAGCCCTGCGCAATCAAGCTGCGGGCGGTGACGAGCCATGATGCTATTGCGAGGGTTTGAGCTCCCAGGCGGGCGCGCTGGCGTTGCTTTGTACTGCGTGGGGGGCGCCGCGGGGCTGCAGCTGTCCTTTCAAGACTGCGCTTGCAGGACCCGCGTGGCGCGCATGCGTGCTGCAGTGACGCGCGTGTGGAATTTTGGGGGGGGGGGAGATTGTCCGCGGCCACTTGCAAGACCCGCAGATGAGCGGTCGCTGCGGGCCCGTTGGGGTGGTACGCTGTTCGGCAGGGGACCGCGCCAGTGCGCGGGCATGTCGCCAGCCTGCGTGAAGAGAGGTGGAAGTGTGGCGTGCAAAAGTGCTGGATCGTTCCGGGCATTCTGGGGGCGTGTTCGCGGTGTTGGGAGCGCTGAGGGGTGCAGGAGCCTGCTCGCGCTGTCCAGTTCAGAAAGATCGATGCCCGCCCTATCCGGGGGGCGCAAAGTGCTGTGGTTCATGCAGGAGGGGGGGGATCGTAAGGTGGAGACCTGATGGCCATGAGGAGGAACGCTGCGACTTAAACCGTGCATTCAGGCTCTATCATCTCGTTCCGAGGTGGAAAGCACGGCCTTCGTCCAGGACAACGCAGCGAAGCGACCCTGTTGGAGACCGTGGTGGGGCTCTGGTCCCCCGGCCTGTCACGTCCTTGCATGCCCCCGATCCCCGCGCCAACACGCTACGCATACTAGTCTCGCGTGTGTTCCGGTAACAGTTGGACGGAATCCACGCTTTGATGGCCATGAGGCCCATATTCCCTCATAAGCTCCCACTTGGTGCTGCAGGCTCCGATACGCGAACAAACTCCTGATCAGTGCTCTCTGCTGCATCATGTGGCAACAAGGGCCGGGCCAGTCGAGCGCTGCGCCGAGCAGTGCCGCCCCGGCCTTGCCGCCGGGCTGGATGCTAGTCGCGGACCCAGCGTGTCCCGACAACCCAGAAATCGGGAAATGGAGCTCCGGCTTCTTCGAATGCTACAAGGACTGCCCCACGTGCTGGTACGTGATGGTCTGCGCCCCGTGCGCCTTCGCAGGCAAGCGCCCGACGCCCACTTTGCCGAACCAGGCATCCCATCGTTGCGCCCGGTCCCTCGGTCTTCTGCGCCCGAAGACCCGGCGTGCGCGCGGCTGGCGACCCTCCGCGGCTTTCCTGCGAAGCAGGTACATGTGCGGGCACACAAGTCACGATATGGAAACCCCCAGAGTCGTTGCATTGCATGACATGTACTGCAGATCTGGCGCGGCGCCAAAACCCGGTCAGCAACTCCCGTGCGTGCGGAGCAGCGGCCGCATGCTGTTGCCTTTGCACCATAGCGCCAGTGGTGACGCTCTGCGCTTGTCCGACGTGTCTCTACGTGCCGTGCGTCACCGCGCGCGGGAGCCTCGGGCTCCGCGTCAAGTACAGCCTGCCAGCGGAGCCCTGCAACGATCTCTGCGCGCACTTCTGGTGCGCGCCGCAGCCATCTCCCGCGACGCACCGACGCCCTCCGCACCTGCCGAGAGCACGTCGCTGCCTTGACCTGCACGCCCAACCCTCGACGCAGCTCTCCCGTGCAGGTGCCCCTGCTGCGCGTACAGCCAGGAGCTCCGCGAGCTCAAGTACCGCGGCGTGAGCAAATACATCCCCTACTACAGGGATGGCAACACCGGCGCGATCGTGCACTGCGTCCGCGCCCAGGGACGTCCCGGCGGGGCCGTGCCGGCCCGCGGCCCCGAGCCGCCGCGCGGGCAGCCGGTCACCAGGGCCCCGCAGCAGCACGACGCGCGCCAAATAGATCACACGGCCTTCTTTTCAGTCGCCGATAGTTGATCAATCGAGAACCTCTGACCGCTCCTGATCGTGGCTGGCATCGCCGCCGGCAGCGCCGCCAGCCGCCTCGCATCATGGCGCCGCGTGATAGGCCTGGCGCAGGTACGACTGATCCAGCATCGACCCCGGCGACCGCACGGGGGACCGCAGCACCGCGTTGGCCGCCGCCGTGGCCTCCCACGGCAGCATCGCCCCGCGCCCGGGCGACGCGGGCACGTACGCGGCCCCGGCGATCGTGGACGGGTCGTAGCGGTACGGATTCGGCGCGCCGTCGGGCCCCGGCCATCTCCGCGGCGCAGGGGAGCCACCCGACCTCGCAGGCGAGCCCGTCGCGCGACGCAGGAGCTCGTCCGTCGCGGCGGTGACCGACGCGCCGACGGACTGGATCTCCGGCACGAGGCGGAGCGGCGAGCCCGGCGTCGCGCTCGGGAGGTACGCCGGCGGTGGCGGGGGGGGGTGTGTGATGGTGGAGGTGTCTTGGGGCGCGCCGGTGGCGTACTGGGCCGTGGCGTCGAGGGGGCGTGCGGCGGGCTGCGGCGCCGGCGGGGGCGCGGGCCGCGGCGCTTCGGCCCACGCCGGCGGGGGGGGGAGTTTCAGCTGCCGGCTGACGGCGGCGTCGTGGATGCCCTGCACGGTGGCCTGCATTTCCCCGAGCGACGCGTTGAGGTCCTGCCGCACGCGCCGCATCTCCAGCGTCGCCTGGTAGTCCCGCACGGGCGACCGCCAGCCCCCGGTCTCGACACCCCACTCTGACACCCCCTCTGCCGCCACCTCTGCCGCCACCTCCAGCGGCCGCGGCGCGGCGGGGGGCGGCGCGCTCGCCCGCTGCGCCGCCTCCTCCTTCTTCGGCGTGTTCGCCGCCGAATTCGCCGCCGACGCCGTCGCCTCGATCGTCGCCACGCGCACCTGCAGCGTCCGGATCGCCCCCAGCAGCTCCTCCAACACCCCGGGGGAGTATACGCCGCCCGCCTCGCCCGTCGCGGCGTCCGCGGCCGCGACCGCATCCTCGGCGGCCTTCGCCGCGTCCGCGTACGGGTTCTCCGCCGCAACCCCGCGCTCCAGCGCCAGTTGCCGCTCCAGCCCCGCCACCTTGATTTGCAGATCGAACGCCTGCCTCTCCAGCTCGCGCCTGCGCGCATCGCCGCACGCGGCCCGACGTTCGCGTCAGAGCCGGAGGGCGCACCGTTTACGCGTGAGGAGGCCCGCAGGGACGGGTGAACAAGGGCGAAGAGCCGCGCAGAGATCGCCGGCGGTGCTTGCGCGACAGCCGCGGCCGCCGCGAGTTCGCTCGCGAACGGGCGCAGGAACCCGACCGCCGCGGACCGTCTGCCATCGGTGGCGGAGGAACGGGCGGCCTGGACAGTGGACCTGGTCGTCGACGACCACCACACCCCTGCGGTTCCCGACGAGCGCGATTCCGCCCATGGCGACGCGACGCAGCAAGTTGCAGCGGTGGGGCGCTCCGCAGGGCCTGAGCGAGGAGGCCGCGGCGCTACTCGGGGAAAAAAAACGCCGCGTCGCGTCGCCGTGGGCGGAACCGAGGTCTCCGCCAGACTCCGGTGGGCGCCTCGGGCCAGGTTCGGGCTGATGGACGCGTTCGGGCGCGAACGGAGCGGCCGCGGGCCGACACGCTCACGGAGAGCAACTGCGCAACAGCAGCGGCGCAGGCGGGGGAAGGGCACGTGCCTCTCCTGCTTCATGCGCTCCACGACGGCCTCCGCGGCGCGCGCCCGCGCCTCGGCGCCGCGCGCCTGCTCCCGCAGCCCGCTGTTCTCGCTCGCGAGCCTCTCAACCTTGGCCACCATCTCAAAGTTGGCCTCTATGTCCTTCAGGAGGTCCGTGGCCCTCTGCACGCCGCCCAGGTCGGACGCGGGCGCTGCCTGCGCGCCGCCGCCGTCCGCCGCCGCCAGCTCCGCTGCCTTGGCGGTCGTCGCGTTCGCCGACGCCTCCAGCTCGTCTGCCATCGCGAGGAGCGCCTGCGTGCCGTTGCGGTGCGGTGCGACGCGTCAGGCTTGTCGTGATGCGTCGATGCGGGGGAAGGAGCGGGCGAGAGGGCCGGGCAGCTGTGTGCGATGCGCGGGGTTGAACCAGTAGTGTGCCGGGGGACGCTGGGCTGGGGGCGCCCTGAGGCGCGCGACGTCGATTTCCGCACGCGGCCTGGTGTGTCGCTGATGTGACAATGCTGTGCGGGCAAGTGGCCGGCAGAACGGGCGCGCGCGGGGCGCTGCGGCGGCTGCGGAGGTCCTTCAGCACTGAAGACGGTCGAGGCCTCGATGAGCCGCGAGGAGGGGGGCTGGCGCGCCGTGAAGGCCATAGGCGGCATGTTTGTCCACGATATGGTTGCGACAGGAGGACGGAGGAGCTGGCCGGACCGCACCCGCTCCGCAAACGCGCGTGGAGTGGCCGCTGGAGACAAGGTCGGGGGAGGTGGGGTGAGGAGGGCACCGCACCTGCTCGAGGGCGCCAGGCTTGATGTCCTTCTCCTCTAGCACCTTACCAAGGCGCTCAGCGGCCGCAGCGGCCATCGCACCTCTCCTCTCCTCTCCTGAGCGCTCGGGCGGCCCCCCTGTGTGTGCACGCTCTGTCCGGCAGGCAGCGCGCTCGAAGGCTGGCGGCCATCCCCGCTCCCAGCCAGGGGGCTCGCAAACTGCCCCGGCCGCGCCTCGCGCGGCCCCGTCGACCCCCTCCCACCGCGGTCCGCGGCACCCTCCCCCCTGAGCAACAGCCCGTGCCTGCCGCAGCCGGGCTCAGCCTCCTGGCGGGCCCGTTCGCTTTTGAATCTCGGGCGATGAACGTCATCGCGACATTTCGACGACGAAGCGAGACATGGGGCGTACCAGCTCGCATTCCGCGCGCAGGGACGGTGCAGCGGGGCCCAGCGATGCCGCAGCCTCGCCGGCCCTGCCAACGCGGAGGTCGCCCAGGACTCCCAAGCCGCGCCAGCGGCTCGACCTCGACCCCTCGATCCCTGCGCCCCGATGGCTCGACGGTGCGGAGGCCCAGAGCGGCAGCCAGGCGCCAGGCCAGGTTTCGCCCGAGCGGGCCGTCCGCGGCGGCGACGGGGCCGGCCGCGCTGCGAAAGACATGAGGGACAGCGTTGAGGTGCATACGGGAACGTACGGATCTGTGTATCGGGCGCGCGTGCTCACGAATGGGACCTGGTTTAAGGGGCCCTGGGTCACGGAACTCGAGGTGGCGCACGTCCACGCGGCCAGGTACGTTTCTCACCCTCCCCTCACTGATGCGTGTGCTACCTTCTTGCCCGGTCCGCTTGCGAGGGAGCCGACCTGCCCCAGCACGCAGCCTTCACGTTCCCGTCCACTCTCAGCTCGCGGCCGCCACGCTGGGAAGGCGTATTCTGCTCCGTGCCGGACATGTTCGCGTCCTTGATGTCGATTTCGACGCAGAATCATCACTGTCTTGCGAGCCCAAGGCGTCGACGTTGTGGGCGTGGCCCCGTACAACAGCGTGCTTCCCTCGGATGTTCCCGACGCTTGGGCCGACGAGGCGCTTGAGCAGGGGCTGGACCAGGCACGTCCTCTCCACGATTGCGCAGCTGGCATCCCCGCGGGCTCGCCTGGCGCAGCTCGACGGATGGCGGAGGGTTGCTGCCCTGCCCCCAACGTCGTGACGTGTGTGCGTTTCCCGCAGGTCCTGAAAGACCTCTACCAGCAAGCCGGGGACCCCGTGACCGACCTGGACATCGGCGTCGTCGGTCGGGTTCACACCACCGTGGACCCGAGGGCGGCCCCGCACTTCGTGGGTGGGCGTGTATGAGTCCTATGCATCCTTGGATGCGCAGGGCGAGATCCGTAGGTGCTGGAACGCGGCGGTGAAGGAACGTGGGGGACGGTACGGAGTTGTCTCATTCCTCACGCAGCTGCAGGCCCTGGAGTTCCGTGAGCGGGTGAAAGTACTCCGAGATGGCAGGTGTGCACACCGACTGGCATGTCGCGACTCGGGTCCGTGCTGCGTTGCCGCCCTCGGTGCGTCCGGGAGCTGCGCCGCCGGCGCCCCGGTCGAGTCAGGATGCCGCACGCCACGTGTCGTGTGCGGCACGTGCCCAACACCCCCCTCGTGTGTCGATCGGATCCTCGCGCCCTTCGAGACACCTGCACCGCTCCTCCGCGCGCGCAGGGACGCGCGAGTCGCCACGTGCATCGCGCACGAGCCAGGTCAGCTGCCTGCGCGGAAATTTCCGCGCGCCGTCGCGATGCAGGGTTGCCGCAATGATCGCGCCGTTCTGTCACGTTCCCTGACGGCCCAATGCGCGCCCCGCCGGCCGAGCTCGCCGCAGATCCCTACAGCGCGGAGCAGGAGATCCCGCGCACGGGACCGGACAACTGGGTCACAGTCCCCGTGGGTGAGATGCTTTCGTTTGGGGCTGAGAGGGGGCTGCTCGTTGCGCTCTATCCGGTCGAGGAAGGCCACATCGACGCCTGCGACATCGACGCTATCGCCGAGTGGGTGAGGACCCCAGAGCTTGCTGCTCCCGGGCAAGCGCGCGCGGAGTGCCTGGGCAGGACGCTGCGCCGCCGCAACGCTTCACGCGTGGGGCGGCCGCGAGACGAGTTCTTGTCACGATGCGCCACCCTGTGCAATGGCGTCCCCAGAGACAGGCCGAACGCTTTCGCCGTGCGCGCTCGATTGCAGGGCCTCCCTGTCCCGGACCTCAACGGTGGGTTCAATGAAGGGCTTCGGTACGTCCGCGGTGAGGACGGTGAGTTGGACAAGGAACTCTCCGAGGACGAGGACGACGACACGGACATGGAACTCTCCGCGGACGAGGAGTACGACACGGACATGGAACTCTCCGCGGACGAGGAGGACGACACGGACATGGAACTCTCCGAGGATGCACCTGATCAAGGTGCGCATCTCCGCGCGCGCTGCGTTTGCTGCACTGACCCGCAGCGAACACGGGCGCCCCGTGCCGCCCGAGGACGCACGGCACCCACGCGAGTGCACTCACTGACACGTTCACATGACCGCCACGGTGCACGCAGTCGAGCAGGCCAGGCGCTACAGGGAGTGGATGGCCGCGCACGACGGCGCTCAGCCGGGCCAGGGGCGAGGCGCGCAGCCCGACGAGGTGCAGCTGGCGGTATGGATGTCGAATTTGAAGACGAGGTGCGCGTCGGGCGCGCCGTTGATGTCAGACGTCGTGGCGGTGCTGGACGAGGGGATGGAGCCGGGCTGGTGGCGGACGGATTCACGCGCCGATCATCAAGGTGCGCGTCTCCGCGCGCGCTGCGTTTGCTGCACTGACCCGCAGCGAACACGGGCGCCCCGTGCCGCCCGAGGACGCACGGCATGCGTGCTCTGATGTCGTGTCTGCTGGACGCGCAGCCCGCCGCTGCAGTTGAGCACCCACGCGAGTGCACTCACTGACACGTTCTGATGACCGCCACGGTGCACGCAGTCAAGCAGGCCAGGCGCTACAGGGAGTGGATGGCCGCGCACGACGGCGCTCAGCCGGGCTGGGGGCGAGGCGCGCAGCCCGACGAGCACCAATTGGCGCAGTGGATGACGCACTTCCGGACGCGCAGCTGCGCGGCGGGCACGCCGTGGATGTCAGACGTCGCGGCGGTGCTGGACGAGGGGATGGAGCCGGGCTGGTGGCGGGCTGCCCTGTGAGCCGCGTGCGAGCCTGCGACATGAGTCAGTGTGCGACAAAAAGTGGGGATGTTGCATCTTGAGGTCATTGGTTGAACCAATGAACCAGGTTCCGGGGTGTTCAAGCGGGAGGGGGTCATGGCGCCGCCTTCGAGGGTGGGACCGGTCGGCCCGGTCCGCGAGTACGTGTTTCGAGGCTCGCAGTTCGCGCAGCGGTGTGTCCCGGGGCCCTTCCTGGTTGCGCACTTGTGCGACCCGCTGAAGCGAAGGGGAATTCGCGAGGCGCCGAGGACATAGTCCAGCGCGTTCAGTCTAACGCGTTCCGTCTTTCTGGCGACGCCAGGGCGGGGTACAGTGCCGGCTGGCGAGCATCCTCTTGCTCGCGGACTGTGCTGTCGCCTCTGACGGCGTATCAGGGGCCATGTCCGCCAAGCGGCCGGCCGAGGACGCACGAGTAGTCGACGATGAGGGCGCTAAGCGCCCGAAAGTTGAGCCTCTCGTCGTCGTCGGTGCGCACCACCCGCTTGAAACCAGCGCCATCGCCTGCTCCTCCCCTGCCCCGCACAGCCGCTGCCTCACCGCGCATGCGACGGCCACGGCCTCTCTGATGTCGCGATCACAGCGCCCTCGCCGCTTCGTCCCTGCGCGGCCTTGCAGAGGAGGCCGAAGGACCTCCCCCCGAGGACATGATCCTGTCCGCGCTCGGCAAGATCAAGCGGCACATCGTGGAGCCGAAGAAGTTCCGCAAGGCCGCAGGCCTGCTCCTGCAGCTCGTCCGCGCCGACTCCATCGCCGCGCCCGAGCACGCGGACGCGCTCTTTTCAGCTCTTTCTGCCGCCGCAACCACCGCGGCCGTCAGGCACGCTGCCCGCGCCCCCGCCGCCCCTCGCGCCACGCGCACAACACGCAGCCCCGCGCGGTCCGCCGGGCAGCGGCCAGCGCGCGGCCGCAAGACGCGTGACCTCCCTCCTTCCGTCGTGATGGCGAAGCGTGTCGTGTCGTGGTGTGGGACGCGCCACGGCGCCTGAGGGCGGCGCCGTGCCTCGTCTCCGCGCAGCGGCTCAGCTCGGGCACCGCGGTGCTGTGCGTGCGCGCAGGGACCTGCCCATCACGGACGTTGCCGCGCGCCGCGACTTCAAGTGTGTGTTCGCGGACGCGGCGGCGCACGAGTGCGCGGGCGCGATGCGGCCGTGGCAGCGCGCCGTCCTGACGAAGGCGTGGGGCCCGCTGTACGAGCAGCGCCACGCGCTGTTCACGGACGACTCGTTCGCGTTCAACCGCGCCCTGACTCAGGTCAAGGCCGCGGTCGCGGAACTCCCCCCCGCGACCGCGGAGGACGACGCGGCGCTCGCGCGTGCCGTGGAGGCCCTTGCGAGCGAGGCGTGGCGGACTGGCGGCGGGGGCGCGCAGCCGGACAGCGGGGCGGCGGAGTGCGCGGGAGGGGAGCGCGAGCCGCCGCCGCCGCCGCCGCCGCCGGAGGACGAGCAGGAGGGTGCGAGCGGGGCGCAGGTCGTGCACCAGGCGGTGGGCGGGCAGTGGGTGTGGAGCGGGGCGGAGTGGCAGTGGGCGGCGGACGGCGCGGTGAGCGGGGCGCGGGCGCGCCCGGCGTGGATGTCGGAGGCGGTGGCGGAGGAGCTGCGGGCGCGCAAGGCGGCGGCGAAGGCGGAGGCGGCGCGGGCGGCGGAGGTTGCGGGCGCGGCGGACGAGGGGGGGGGACTGACGTCAGGGCAGATCCTGGCGCTGCGGAGGGAGTCGCTGCTGCTGTGCCTCGAGGCGATGAGGTGAGGCCGCGCGGGCGCGTCGCAGACGCACTGCATGGCACGCGCGCGCTGCTGGCGGGGGCTGCTGCGTCGATTGGGCGCGCGCCGCGAATCGCGAGTTGGAAGTCGCCGGAACAAGCGGCATCGCATCGCTCGTTCGGCGCCGTCGTCGAGCGCCGCGGTCTCCTCCTCGTCTCGCTGCAGGCCGATGTACAAGACGGCGTGGGCGCGGACGGGCATCGACCTCGCGGTCGCAGCGGCGCGCCAGCACGAGCAGAGGTTCTGTGCCTCGCAGCGGGAGCGCATCGACGCGCTGTGGAAGTTCACGCAGGCGGAGAAGGCGGCGCGGCGCAAGGCGGGCGGCAAGGCGGACAAGGGCGACCTGACGTCCTTTGAGCAGGCCCAGCGGGCGTGGGGCAGCTCGGACGCGGTGTCGCGGCGCGGCGCGGTGACGGGCGGCTCCACGGGCGGCACGGGGGGCAACTACAACTGGCTCGGCTGAGCCGCTGCCTGGCGCGCCCCGACGGGGCGCAGGATGACGCGCACGCGGGGAGGGCTGCGTTGTGGGCCGGCCGTGTGACAGCGGTTCAGAGCCCGAAGAGCTTCTTGGGGGTATTTTGCGTGATGGCCTCCCACTCCCCCCTCCGCAGGAGCGGCTGTCCCTCGATTTCGTCCCCCGCGGCAATCACCTGCCAGGCCTTCTGGTACCCGCACTTCTCCGACACCCACGGCCAGTCCGTGCCGAACAGGCACTTGTCGGGGCCGAAGCTGCACCGGGCGGCGCGAGAGCGACATGTGAGCCGCGGGGCACGGGCGCGGGCGGCGTGGCGGCGCGTCGTGCGTGCTTGCGCGCGTTTGGTCACCTGTCGAGGATGAGGCGGATCATCGGCCGCGTGTCCATGTAGGGGAAGTCCTGCGCCGACACCCGGAAGAACGCCGACAGCTTCACGTGCACCGCGGGCCGCTTGGCGAGCGACAGCAGCGACCTCCACTCCTGGCTGGAAGGGTCCCCGCAGGGGCAGAATCCGAAGTGGTCGATGATGACGCGCGTGTCCGGACAGTCCGCGATGAGCGCCTCGATCTCCGGCATGTGGCCCGTGAGCCCCTTGAACGGCATGTGTCCGACTGGCACGCCCAACTCCCCCGCCGCGCGGTACATGGCGCGCCCGACCTCGTTGTCCATCTTCTCGCCCTCGGGCCACAGGTACGGGTTGAAGCGGACCGCGCGGTAGCCCTCCTCCTGCGGGCGCCGGCGCGGGAAAACAACACGCCGCATGATGCAGCGGTGCGACAAACATTCGACGTTTCTCGAGTTCCGACGCGAGGGGCTCGCCCGACCACGGTCGACGCGGCGCGGCCGTCCACGCGGGCCGGGCGTGCGCTGCAGCGCACCTGCACGAGTCGCTTCACCTCCGCCGCACCGCCCCCGCCAGGGGTGGGATCCGCGAGCAGGCTGCCGACGAAGCGGTCCGGGTGCGCGCGTAGCATGTCCGTGACGTAGCTGTGGTCGTACAGGTGGTTGCCCGGCTGCACGACGAGCGCCTTGTCCACGCCCGCCGCGTCCATCTCCTGGATGAGAAGGTCGGCGTGGCCCGGCATCGGGGGCTCGTTCGCCTTCGCGGACGACCCGATCAGCGAGCCCTGCGGGGACAGCGAGGTTCTTTAGGTCGATGACATATGTCTGAGGTGGAACGCGGGTGCGCTCGAGGACGAGCGCGGTGCAGCGCGCCCGGTTTGTTGTTGCGACACTGTGCAGGCGTGGAGGCTTCGCGCGGCGCTGACGGTCGTCCATCGCGTCGCCGGACGCTCGGTATGGATGATGTCGATCGTAAGCGTTCCCTTTGGCGAATGTCTGCCCAGGTGTGTCGCGAACACACGCGGCAATGCGGTCCTCCCTGAGAACGGGCCGGCGATTGCGCGGGCTGCGCGGGAACCATCGCTCACCGCGTACGGGTACTTGTCGCTCTGTTCCTTGGGCGCCCACAGGTGCACTGCCGAGTCGACGACGGGCGCCCCGGACGCCGCCATCGCGATCACCCGCTCCGTGCTGCCCGCCTGCCTGCGCGACGCGCTGCCGGGGGAGCGCCTCGACGCGCGCGTCGCTGCCGCCCGAACACGCGTGCCGAGGGGCAGCCGGGCGATCATTCGACCGGCGCGTCCGCGACGTCGCCCGCCCTCACCAGCAAAGGTTGCACGCGGGAGCAGCACAAGCTGCGAACGATGCGGGCGGCGGAGGCGTCGCGCGACGTGAAGCGGCCACCGCACGCAAGCACTGCGCGCGCGACGCGCGGCCGCACGGCATCATCGGAGCCGCGGCGCGCGCCGGGAAATAACCCCCCCCCCCGGTCAGCCGAAGAAATGAATCACACCCCCCCCTCCGCATCGCCTCAGGCACGCGCCCGGCCGGCCTCACCGCCTCCGGAACACGAGCATGAAGTTGTTGGCCGGCATCTCGATCGGGCCCCGCTCCAGGTACAAGCCAGCACTCTCCATGGCGGCCCGCACGTCCGCGACGTCCCGGTACCCCCACGCCGGGTTCCGCGCCCTCAGGTTGCGGTCGAACTCGGCGTTCGAGGCGGTCGTGCACGCGCCGTCGACCTTGAACGGCCCGTACATGGCCACGAATCCCCCCGGGGACAAGACGGTCCCGGCGCCGTTCGCGAGGCCGACGGTGGCCTCCCAGGGCGCGATGTGCGTCATGTTGATCACGAGAACGCCCTCGAAGCCCGAGCGCGGCGCCGGCGCGCGCGGCCACAGGGCCGGCGCTGCGCTGGCGTCGAGGAGCTGCGGGGGCCGCATGTTGGGCGTGGTCTCGGCCCACGCGGCCACGCTCTCGAAGCGCTCGCCCGTGACGTCCGTGGGGAAGAACGTGGCGTGCGGAAGCTCCCGCGCGAAGTACGCCCCGTGCTGCCCTGCGCATCGGTCCGTCGTCACGAGGAGGGAGCCGCGAGAACGCGCGGGTGGGCCGACGATTCGCGCGAAAGGCGGTCGCGCACGGATGTTCAGCGGAGGGAGAAGCGTACCCGTGCCGCAGGCGAGCTCGAGGACGCAGCCGTTCGCGTCGCTGGCCTTGCCAAAGAGCCCACGCAGCACCTCGAGGATCGGTCCCTTGTTGCGCTCGGCCCACGGCGTCGTCTCGCGCTTCGACGCCCAGTTCTCGCCGTCCACCACCATCGATCTCGCGCGCGGCCGGCGCCGCAGCGCCGCGCCCGGTCTCGCAACGAGGCGCCCTGCTCCCCGGCTCAGCATCCGCGCAGCCCGCACCCCGCCGCCGCGTACGCCCTCGCCCGCCCACGACGCACGCCGCACTGCACCCACCGCGCCCCCGCGCCGCGCCCTCGACGCCACACACGACCCGCTGCGGATGGATCGCCAATCATCACACCCCCCACCCCCTGAGTCCGTCAGTCCAGCAGGCCGCGCCGCGCTTTCAGGACCCCCCGCACGTCCAGGACCTGCCGCTCCACTTGCCGGCACTTGTCCTGCATCCGCTCCAGCTCCGCGCGCAGGTCCGCCTTGGACGCGCGCGCCGCCTGTATCGCGCGCTCCGCAGCAGCCACGAGCTCCCGCCGCGTCGCCTCGCGCGCCCGCTCGACCTCCGTGAGCCGCGACTGGAACTCCTCCTCCAGCGCCCTGCACGCGGGCGGCCACGCGCCGGCGGTCGGCCGCGAGCACCGACACACGCCACGCACTGACTGCGACGGAATTCAAACGGCGAGGCAGCGCCGCGCGCGTCGGCCCCTGCATCGCTCCCTGGGCGCCGCAGGGCGGACGCCCTGCAGGCCACGGCCCCGGAGCGTGCGCGCACCTCTGCCGCTCCTCCAGGCCCTCGAGGCCGCGTGCCTGCCGCGCGGCCACCCTCCGCAGCGCCTGCCCCTCCCCGGCGAGCTCCTTCTCGAGCGCCGCGCGCAGGTCCCTCAGGTCGTCCCGCAGCGCCCCCGCCCACGCGTTGTACCCTGACTGCTGTTCCTCGAGCTGCGCGACGCGCTCGGCGAGCGCGGCAGCGCGACGGTCCGCCTTGGCCTGCTGCTCGCGCGCGGCCGTGAGCTCGTCCACCACGATGTCCGTGAGCATCCCCATCGCCTTGTGCATCATGCGCATCTGACGGGCCATGACCCTGCGTGGTTCCGCGGTGGTCGTGGTGGGCGGTGCTGTGGGCGGGGCGAGCATCGCCGGGTGGCCGAGGCGCGGGGAGGTGAATGCGCCGCGGTTCGGGGCGCATTGACGGGAGTGGCAGCGTGCGGGTGGTGGAGCACCTGACGGCCGCGTGGGACTCCTCCTCCATGCGAAGCGCATCGATGCTGCCCTTCTGGACCTCCCCGATCGCCGTGCGCAACTC
Source organism: Pedinophyceae sp. YPF-701 (assembly GCA_916048055.1). Taxonomy (NCBI): domain Eukaryota; kingdom Viridiplantae; phylum Chlorophyta; class Pedinophyceae; species Pedinophyceae sp. YPF-701. Next base: position 167,877 of record CAJZHL010000001.1, on the reverse strand, counting down.
CTGGAACTCGGGGTACTGCGCCAGGGGGTTGCGAGCGCGGTACAGCGAGGCTATGGTTGGCGCCGCGCTGGTGTGCCCGGGGTACGGCATCGCGTCGCCACGCGCCCCGCGGCGCCTCTATGGACGGAGCGTCCTTTGCGCCGGGACGGAGGTCCGTTGCGCGCCGACCTGCAAGCGGAGAGCGTGCTCATTGTGAGCGTGGCACTTCCGGGGCGTCCTCCCGGGCGGAACGAGGGAACGCAGAAGCCAACGGGGCAAGCAGCGTGTGCCCAGAGCCGTTGCGGATATCCTGCTGGCCCACCGGCGTCTTTCCCGGTCGCATCGAACGCACAGCGGTAGGACGGTGCACGCGCATGCAACGACCGCGGGCGCCCGTGCCGACACGTCCGTCTGCGGCGCGCTTGCGCGCAGGCGGAATCGCACATGCCGGCAATGCGCGAAAATATGGCGCAACCCACCTGCAAGCAAGGCGCTGGCGGGGCGCTGCGCTGAGCACTGGTGCGTTCGGCTCCCGCTGCGTGCCGCGACGAGGAGGTTCTCGCGTCGTCGAGCGCTCCGGGCCGCGATCTATCGCCTCCGCGACGCTGCGGCGGCCCGTTGTGTGCACTGCGCCGAGCGATCGGAGCTGGACACCCCCCGGGGCCCGCCGCAGCCGGCCGCGGACGTGGCGGTGAACTGCACGCTCGTGGACTGCACGGTCCAGCGGGGCATCTTCGCGAACCGCGCCAACATCGCGGTGCGCCGCACGGCCGGCCAGGAGACGGCTGTGGGCGTTGTATGACGCGAGCTAATACGCACCTCGGAACGACGCGTGGTGCGAAGTCGAGGATCATGGCGGCAGCCACGACCTCCCACGTCGTCTCCGGCGCTGGCCTGTCGGCCAGGCTGCGGGGCGCAACCAGGAGAGGCAGCACCACCTGCAGTTGAACCACGGCGTTCTCCACCACTCGCGGCTTCATCATGGTCAGAAGCTCCAGCCGGGAGAACGGGTGGCTGACCTCCGCCTCGTAGTCGAGCGGGGGGCCCACCGGGTCTTCGGGTTTGTCGGGCTCGGCCATGACCACGATGGCCGAAGCCTGCCTGAACGCCGTGGGCGGCGGCATCGGGTACGCCGCCAGCGGAGTGCCTCCCTGGGCGCCCAGTGCAGGCCAACGAGCGCGTCCTCCAAGTCGTCTGTGTCGTCCGAAGCCCCGCCGGACACCGGCGCTACCTCCCCCGTCGCGATGGACTACGGGGGAGGTAGCGCCGGTGTCAGGCGGGGCTTCGGACGACACAGACGACTTGGAGGACGCGCTCGTTGGCCTGCACCTGGCGGTGCTCGACACGCACGTGGGCGCCCAGGCAGGCACTCCGCTGGCGGCGTACCCGATGCCGCCGCCCACGGCGTTCAGGCAGCCGGTGGCCCGCGCGGCGGGAACGGCTCGTAGCGCAGGCTCGCCTGCGCTTCCGCGTTGTTGTGCACGTCCCGAACCACCCAGTCCGGGATCAGCTGCTGGAACTGCTGCGCCGTAGCACCGCCGGTGTCGCTGACGCGGAGACGGAGCCACCTGAAGAACCCGGCCGTATCAGCGAGCGCCGGGGTCCTCCGCGCGTGGTCCTCCATGGCCTGGAGGTTGTCCGCATTGGACCCCTGCTTCGCCCACTGCGTGCCGGCGAACTCCGTCATAAATCCCGCGTTCACGTTCAAGGCGGGCACGCCGTAAAACATGTAGCGCGTGGACCGAATCGTGCCGTCGCTGTACCGCCGGTCGCTGGGGAGAGACTTCGTCTCCAAGGCCTCGACGATGGCAGCGGCAGCGCAGTACAGCCTGTACTGGTGGCTGAAGTGCCTGCCGATCTCCATCTCGTCGAGGTTGATGTGGATGACACGGATGGGCAGGCCCCCGGACTTACGGTCCCATTTCTGGGCCAGATCGTCATCCCGAAACGCTTCTGGGAGATGTAAGTGCGTGTCGTTCTGATGTTCGTCCAGCCCGACCTGAACCGTCGCGTTCTCGCTGAACAGCACGAGGTCCTCGTGATACCCCTGCCGATCATGCACGCCGGCGGAATCGAGCGCGGCGATCTGATAAGTCGAGACCCTGTCGCGCAGGATCGTGAAGAGCAGGTGCAGCGCCGAAGTCTTGGGCCGCTTGTCGAACTCCTCGACGTCCCCGGTCGAGTGGAGGCGCTTCATCCACGGAGCGCCGTGCCCGACGCAGTAGTACCGCGTCACGACGCCGCGCGGCGTGCCGACAGGATGTCTGTACGCGGCGGACGCCTCGCAACCACGCTCGGAACACGCCCCGCGACCCGCGAGGTGCAATCCCAGCAGGTCAGGGGGCATCGCAGGCATCATGTTGCTCGCCAAACACCGCCTCGCGGCCAGTCTGCGGAGAAATCGGGGCGGGGCGGAGGTCCCGAGGGAAATCAGTTACGATGCACTCTAGGCAACGCGCAGCCCCCGCGAGACGCGCGAGGTCGCACAGCTCGCGCACGAAGCAGCCTCCGTGAGCCTCGGGCAGCGCTGGCTGCCCCTCGCCGCAGCGCATGGCCGCGTGGCACCGCGATTATTACAGCCACGCACGCACCTGTTGTTGTCAAAGCTTGCTTGCTGTCGACCTGGCGGCGGCGGTCCCCGGACGACGCAGGGGACAGCAGAAGAAGCTCTGAGGAGTACTACTGCTCGCCCGCGCCGCGGCCGGATCGCAGTCAGCGCCGCGCGGCCAGACCGGCGCGACCCACGACCAAGGTACAACTAGACATACGACGAGCGGCGGCTCTGCGTCGCCCCCGCGTCACGTGCTCGTCACGCCCGACGTCCGCGCCCACGCATCGCGCGCCCAGCGTCCTGGCGCATCGCCCCCGCCCCCGCAACGGCCCCTGCGGCGCTGTGATGCACGCTGTTGTCGCACCCGCGCACGACCGCGCCCCGGCCCCCGCGCAGCCCCAGAGCGCGCACCAGCCCGCCGCAGCACCAGACCAGCCCGCGCGCACGCCGCCCGCGCGCTGACACGCCCGCCCCGCGTCCCTCTCCCGCGTCACCCACCAGCGCCGCACCGCAGGTCGCTCCGCGTCTCCGCGCAGCGCCGCGCCGCGATACCGGCCGCCGCGCCCGACGTCCGCGCCCACGCATCGCGCGCCCAGCGTCCTGGCGCACCGCCCCCGCCCCCGCAACGGCCCCTGCGGCGCTGTGCACGATGCCGTCGTCGCACCCGCGCACGCCCGCGCCCCGGCCCCCGAGCAGCCCCAGAGCGCGCACCAGCCCGCCGCAGCACCAGATCAGCCCGTGCACGCCGCCCGCGCGCCCAGAACCGCCCCGCAGCCCCCGCCCCCGCGTCATCTCGCAGCGCTGCAGCAATGGTGACTTGCGGTCGCGCGCGCATGGCGATCGCATTGCACGCGGCCGCTTGTGCGGACCCTCGAGGCCCTCGGAGCCCGCGGGCCGCGCGCGACTCGCGTGCGTGGCGTCCCTGGCCTTGGTCCGGAGCGGTTGCAGCAGGCCCGTCGGGACTCCAATCCCGGGGGCGGTGCAGCACCGGTACGGTCGGGGATGCGCCCCAAGCGCTCGGACGCCCGCAGGCAGCAGTGCCATGCGAGCTGCAGGCCGCAGCCGCCCAGTGCGGTGCGCGACGAAGCATGCGGGGCGGCCTCACCTCCAGGTACTGCCTGCTGCCTCGTGCCGGCGCGGGCGGACGCGCGAGCTGCGGCAACGAGCCGCGCGCACTCATTCTCGCTCGTGGTGGCCCAGCGCCGCCGTTTCGCCCCTGGAGGAGAGTGCTCAGGTCGGGTTTGGGCAGGCGCAAAGGAGCACTAGCAGCGGGCGATGCCCCCGGCGTCAACACCCGCATGCGACGGGGCCCTCCTGGCGTGAATCTGCAGGCATCGTCCAGCGCTTGCGCAGCAGAGCACCACGGGACCTTCCCCAGCGCCCACCCACCAGCATTTCAAGCCGTGAGGAAGGGCGGCGGGTCCACGCGTCCACCGGGGCAAGAGGCCCGCGCAGCACTCGAACGCATGACACAGCTGCTGCAGGCCGGCCAAGAGACGCCCACGAGTCGCGTCATGGCGAGGAGTGACGGAAAGAAGCTCCTGGTGTGCAGTTTCGACGTCACAGCGCCGTGCGGGGGTCCGGCCGAACCAGCGCACAGCTGATGCAAATGCACAAGTCAGAACCACCTGAGCCGCGGGCGGACTGGCGCACAAGGGCGACAGTTCGCCCGCTGCGGACCATCTTGTGTCGTCCCTGAGAGCTGCGGCGTCGCTCGCGTTGCGCTTCTAGCTGGCACTGCCCCTGGGTTGAGCCCCCGAGCGCCCTACGTGTCGCTGGACTGCTTGTCGTTGCGCGCGCGGACGGTGCCGGGTCCAGACGTGTGTGCCGGAGGCTGGAAGAGTGGGCTGCCCCGCGCCGTCCCGCGCACGCGACAAACGACGAGGGAGCACGCTGCTGCGGCGCGCACTGATGCAGGCTGTCACGCGCACGCCAGCAATGTGGTGCGCGAGGCTCCTGCGGTGCGCCCGGCGCCGCCGCACTGCGGCACGGTGCTCTCGACCCCCCCGCTGAGGTCAGCAGACCTTCCGAAAGAAGGCGCGCGTCAGTCGGGCCACATGGTGGCGTGGTTGCGTGGGACCGCGCGCGGACGTCATTCCGGGCGTCCGCGGTGCTCGTCGGTGGTCGGGCTGCTGCGCCATTTCGCCAGGCGACGAATTCTCGCATCCTTTCGATGCTAAACATTTGCAATATGTGGGAAACAACAAATACTGTTTGAAACAAGCAGTAATTACAACTTTCTTCATGTCTTCATGGTGTAGTTGGTTATCACGTTCGCCTCACACGCGAAAGGTCTCCAGTTCGATCCTGGATGAAGACATCCTTATTGCGCTTCGTGGCGTGTCGCCGGAGCGTTTGCGCGTCGATCGACGGGTCGGGAGGCCGTCCAGGGCCAGCAGTGCCCCCTGCCGCTCCCGGGCGGATTTCCGCACGATATGCGCCCTGCTGCGCGCGTCACGCGCCTCCGACGAAGCATCGCAGTCGTTTTCCACGCCGCGGACGGGCGTAGGGCAGCCGTGGACGGCCCGGTCGACGGCTCCATGCACGCGCCACGAAACGCCGACCGCGAGCTTCGCGACGCGAACGGCAGCCGCGCCGGGAATCCCGCACAGCGCGCGGCGTATGTGGCCGACACCTGCAACGTCCGCTGACTGGCGGCGGAGTAGTCGTCGTTTTGTGTTGGTGATCGCGGCGCCGAAAGGGGCGGGGCGTGTGCGGCGCCGCGAGAGCAGAACCGAGTGCGCGGGGAGGCGACGAGACGGCCGTGCTACGGGCACGCTTTGGCGACCTTCGCGAACGCGCGACGGCAGCGCCGTCAACAACACACCACACGGGCGAGGCCGTTGCAGGCCCGTGCCGCGGCGCTGCGGCGCTGCGGAGATGCGGAGACGCGTTAGCGCGCAACAGCAGCCCGGTGCTGCGCGGGCCGCGCGCGCGTGACCCGCCCAGCCACCGCCAGGCTGACGGTGCGTGCGTGGTCGGGGCCCGACGCACAGTCAGTCCCGCCGGACGCGCGTGGGCCCTCCTCGGCCCGCGGACCCGCGACGAGCGCGCACTCTCGCTGCGCGCGTCTTTTGCAGCACGCGGGCGATTCGTTGCCTAGCATCTTCGCGCGAAGATTCCCCCCACCGCGGGCTGCACTCTCGGCGCAGCAACCCCCCTGTTTGGCGGTTCCGCGATTCCTCGCAGCTCGTGGGCATCGCATCCGCGAGAGCAGCGCGAGCCCCGACGATTCCGTGACCATGCGCCGCTGGAGCGCCGCCGCGTCCCGCTGGGCGGCGGTGGCCGTGGTGCTGGCTGTGGCGCTGGGGACCACGGCCCTCGCGCGCGCCGAGCGGGACCGCGACCCGCAGCCGTATGACCTCCGCAAGGACGTGACGAAGTACACCGAACGCGCCGAGGCCGACCGCGTCGTCGGACTGCCGGGGGCGCCCCAGGGCTCCCAGCAAGGTGCGGTTGGCAACCTCCTCGTCGCGCGCCCGGCCGCTGCCGCCCGCGCAGCCCGCGCGTCTCCTCCGCCACGCCGTTCGCTGTTCACGCGGGCCGCGTTCGTCGCGCTCCGAGACCGCAGCGCCCGCGGGGGGCATTCCTGCGCTTCCGCGTGCCTCGCCGCGCCAGCCGCGGCCCCGCCGTCCATTCGAATCGCTCCCCGGCGCCCGCAACCGCGAGTGCCGTCCGCCAGCCGCGACGCGCCCCGCCGTTCACCCGCCCTGCAGTGCTGTACTCGGGCTTTCTGGAAGTGGACCAGCAGGCGGGGCGAGAGCTCTTCTACGTCCTCGCGGAGGCCGACGAGGACGCGGAGAACAAGGTCCGCGGCCGCTCGCGCCCCCACCCCACCCCCCGCGTTCGCCTCGCCGCGCCAACGGGGGTCGTTCGACGCGCCACCGCCGACCGCCGCCGCCGCCGCGTCCTTGCCTGCAGCCGCTCGTGCTGTGGCTGAACGGCGGCCCGGGCTGCTCGTCCGTGGGCGGCGGCTTCATGACGGAGCTGGGCCCGTACTACCCGGTCCGGGACGACACGTGCCCCGCCGACGCGCCCACCTGCCCCATCAAGCTCGTGGCCAACGACAACTCCTGGACGCGCGAAGCCAACGTCATCTTCCTCGACTCCCCCGCCCTCGTCGGCTTCTCGAGGTCCGCGACCCCCCCCGCCACGCGCGACAGAGAAACCCCCACCGTCGCTCGCAGTCGCGCACCCCGCCCGCGCCGCCCCGCAGGTCCTCGCGGGCGTCCGACAACGTCGTCGGCGACGCGCGCACAGCGCGCGACGCCCTCCGCGCCCTCCTCGTCTTCACGCGCCGCTTCCCGGTCTACTCCAACCGCCCGTTCTACGTCGCGGGGGAGTCCTACGGTGGCCACTACGTCCCGAACCTGGCCGCCGCCGTCGTCGCGTGGAACAAGGGCGCGTACGAGCCCGTCCCGGCCATCCCCGGCGGCGGCTTCTCGATCCCGTTCGAGTGGCAGGACGAGTTTGGGGATGTGTCGTTCGACCTGCGCGGGGCGCTGATCGGGAACCCGTGGACGGTGCCGTTCGTCGAGACGGCGGCGACGCTGGTCAACCTGTGGTCGCGCGGCATCATCAGCGACGCGTCGCTCGTCGGCGCGCTCACGTCGTGCGACATGGCGACGACGGGGCCCGTGGGGGCCGAGGACGCGGGCGACGGCGGCGACGGCGGCGCGCAGGGCGCCGCCGCGGACATCCTCGCGGGCATGGGCCTGCCGCCGGACATCACGCAGGCGCTGCGCGTGGGGTGGCAGGGCGACGTCGTCCCCGCCGCGCAGTCCGGGGAGTGGACGCGGCGCGGCGAGGACGGCGACGCGGACTTCGAGGACGTCGACGACGCGGCCGCGAGCGAGGACAAGCGCGAGCCGCCCGCGCCCGCCGCCCGCGACGTGGGCTTCCGCCGCCACGCCGCCGTCGACCAGGGCCGCGTCGGGGGCGTGCCGAGCCGGCACGCGTTCCTCCGCGGCCTCGACATGATCCCCGCGGCCGGCGGCAAGCTCGTCAAGTGGGTCGGCGACCTCGTCCGCGTCCCCAAGGTCCGCCGCACGCGACGCACGGATGCCTCCCCCGCCGTCGCGCCCCCGTCCGACCGAACACCCCCCCCGCCCGCCCGCCCCCGCGCTCGCAGCCCTCGCGCCAGGTCCCCGCGATGACCTCGCACGCCGAGTGCCAGCACTACCTGGAGATGGTGCTGTCCGAGATGGGCCCCATCAACATCTACGACATCTACGTCGACGTGTGCCGGCGGGGCGCGGGCGCCGCGTCCGACACCGCGCGGCAGCTCGCGCGCGTCCTCGGCGACCACCCCGCCGGCGTCGCCCTCCGCGGGTCCCTCCGCGGCCGCTACGACCCCTGCGTCGACTCCGAGGCGTCGCACTTCCTCAACCAGGCCGACGTGCAGCGCGCGCTCCACGTCCCCGCGGGGCCCGGCGGCCAGGCGGTGCCCTGGACGATGTGCAACCCGTCGCTCGACTACTCCCGCGACGACCTGCTGACGTCGATGCTCCCCGTGTACCGCTGGCTCCTGAAGGAGGCGCCCAAGGTGAAGCTGTTCGTGTTCTCGGGGGACGTCGACGGGATCATCCCCGTGCTAGGTGAGGGACCGCCGAACTCTGCGCGGGTGCCGCGTGCGCGGTGCGAAGGGCCGCGATGCGACGCGGGGCCGCGTCTGTGCTTCTGCAGGGACGCGCGTGTGGGTGCGGCGGCTGATGCTCAAGCAGACGGAGTCGTGGGGGCCGTGGTACGACTCGAACGGCCAGGTCGGGGGGTACCGCGCCGGGTACGGGTCCCTGTGGTTCTCGACGGTGCGCAACGCGGGGCACATGGTGCCGTACACGCAGCCCGAGCGGAGCGTGGACCTGCTGCGGTGGGCCTTCGAGGAGGGGGCGAAGTAGGCCGCTGGGTCTGTGAGACGGAGACGCGAGCGCCGCACCGCTGTGTGCGCTGATGATGCACAGAAATCGGCGGCGTCATGCACTCGTGGCCCACGCAGCGTCACGCACTCACAGCGCGCTATCATCTATCACGTATTCGCGCCACCAACTCCTCCAAACAACAACCCAACCATCCACGCCCGTGCTCGCGCGTCCTGCCACACACTCTGCGTTCCACCGCCACACGCGCGCGCACCCCCGCGCAGCGCTCCGCGATCCGCCATCCACCCGCGCGCCTCGCCCCCCGCAGAGCACCCGCCAGACATGCAGCCTAGTCAGTCGTAACACCCCCTCACTCCTGCGAGGGGCGGTCCGGGTGGTTCGGCGCCCCCTGTCCGAGCTGCTCCGGGTCCCGCCGGTCCAGCCTGTTCTGCATCTCGTACCGCGCGAGGAACCCGCGCACCGCGGCCTGCACGTAGAGCGCCGCGTGGTAGTGCGCCACCGAGTACTTGCTCTCGTCCTTGGGCATCGTCCCGCGGAGCTGCGACGACACCGTCTGCTGCGCCTGCTGCGGCACGTCCGCGTACGCGACCAGGCTCGACAGCGCGTAGAGCGTCTCGTGGAAGTGCACCTTGCCGCCGCGGTTGGGGATGGACACGCGCATGAGCATCTGCTGGAGCTCCGCGGGCGAGATGTCGAGGCCCTTGGTGCCGAGCGGGGGCTCGAGCTGCGAGATGATCGCGGGGAGCTTGTTCGCGTCGATGTACATGGTGCCCGCGGGGTCGTGCACGGCCCACATGTCGGCGAAGATCTGCATGTCGGTGCCGGTGACGGGGAGGTCCTCGTCCTGGCTCGAGATCTGGTAGTTGTCCAAGATGATGGCGATGACCAGGTTGAGCATGACGAAGGCGCACAGGATGGAGAAGATGACGAAGTAGAGGATCGACACCGCGCGCCCGGGGCCGCAGCCCTCCCAAAAGTCCTCCGCCATCTCGAGGTCGGTGCCCGTGGACTGCTCGTACTGGAACATGGCCTCGGCGGTGACGTACTCGTCCTCCCTCCCGAGGCCCTGGATGTCGCGGATGAGGCGGTAGCAGGGCGCGACCGAGGAGGGCTGGCCCGCGGGCTCGATGGTGTCCCACATGATGCCGTTCCAGGACTCCCCCGTGGCCATGCGGAAGAGCGTGAGCATGGCGTTGGGGAAGTTCTTGAAGTTGGCGTGCCGCGAGAGGTCCTCGTTGTACGGGATGAGCCCGAAGAGCTGCATGCCCATGATGGCAAAGATGAAGAAGAACAGGAACACGACGGAGCCGACGTTCCAGAGCGCGGGGAGCGAGTACATGAGCGTCCGGAAGAGCATGCGCAGCCCGCGCGCCTTGGGGATGAGGCGCAGGATGCGGGCGACGCGGAAGACGCGCAGGAGGGACACCACGGGGATGTCCTGCTCGGCGGCGTTGTCGACGATGATGCCGACGACGGAGAGCAGCGCGACGATGAAGTCGAACAGGTTCCACGAGTCCGAGAAGTACTTCTTCGGGTAGAAGGCCATGATCTTGAGCGCGGCCTCGACGACGTAGATGGCGGTGAAGGTGATGTTGAGCACGTTGAGCGTCGTCTCCCACGGGTCGGCCATCTTGTAGTGCTCGGTCGCCATGAAGAGCACGTTGAGCAGGATGACCAGGATGATGGCCGGGTCGAACCGGTCGTGCGTGACGATGTCGAACGACACCTGCCGCAGGTAGTTGCTCTTCGGGCGCTGCTGCTTGCGCTGCGGCTTGATCAGCGCGAGCAGCTTCTGCACCGTCAGCCACTTGCTCTGCTCCTCCGTCAGGAACACCGACTTGCCCGCGGCCTTCTTCTTCATCTCGTTGAACTTGTCAATGGTGACACCGACGAACAGGTTGAGGATGAAGAACGCGCCGACGACCACGAAGAAGATGAAGAACAGCGCGTACCACGGCGACGCGTCGCGCTGGATCGCCTTGTCCTCGCCGCGCGAGTCGATGCCGTTGTACATCACGTCCAGCCACAGCTCGAGGCTGGCGATCTCGAAGAGGGTGAGGATCGCCGAGCCGATGTTGTTGAAGTTCTGCGGCGGCTCCGTCCAGAACGTCTCGATCGTGTACGGCTCGAACGGCAGCCCGAGCTGGTCGTGGTACCACGACGTCGTGATGTTGACCGGCTGCGGCGACTCGCACCACGCCCGGTCGATCTTCACGCCGAACGGCCGCACGACGTGGCTCTCGAGCTTGTCGCCCGTCGCCACGTCGATGCACCGGAAGAACGCCCCCTTGAAGAAGTTCACCCCCATGATGCCGAAGATGAGGAAGAACAGCAGGCACACGAGGAGGACGTTGCCCATCGCGGGGATGCACCCGAAGAGCGCGCCGACGACGACCTTCATGCCCTCGGCGCGCGAGGCCATGCGGATGGGCCGCAGCGCGCGCACCGTGCGCAGCGCGCGCAGACTGGAGAGCCCGCCCGACTCGTCGAGGAAGAGCAGCAGGATGCCGACGACGACGATGAAGAAGTCGAGGACGTTGAACGGCGAGCGCAGGTACGCGCACGGGTGCAGCGCGAACCCGAGGACCACCGTCTTGATGGCCGCCTCGATGGCAAACAGGATGACGAAGATCAGGTCGAGCGTGTCCAGCGCCTTCTTGAAGTCGCTCTTCGGGTCCAGCCCGGGCTCGTCGATCGCGAGCAGCAGCGACGACATCACGATCAGCACGATGATGGTGTACTCGAAGCGCTTGTCCTTGACCAGCGCGGCCATGGCCTGCCGGATGCGCGACGTGCCCGGGAAGATCCACAGCGCCGAGTGCTTGAACGCCATCGCCACCTGGTCCTCGTCCGAGATGGGCTCGCCGGACGCCGGGGCGGCGCCCGCCTCCGCCGCGGACGGCGCCTTGAGGTCCGGCTGCCGCCCGCGGCCGCCGCTCATCGAGAGCACCGCGTCGGGGTCCGCGGGCTCGCCCGCCGCGCGGCCGCCGTTGGCCTTCGACTCCGGAGGCACCTCCGACTCCCCGCGGCCCTTCTTCGTGCCCGAGAAGAAGGACCCCTTGTGCGACGCGTTGCGCCCCAGCTCCCCCACGCGAATCGACGAGGCGCGAACCATCGCCGGGTTCGCGAGCCCGTCGAGGATGGACGGTTTCTTGGTGATCTGCTTGGAGAGCGGCGCGGGGCCCGGCGACGGCGACCCGCCATCGCCGGCCACGCTCCCCGCCGCCGACCTCTCGCCCTGCCGCGCGCGCGCGTTCCCGCCGTTCAGGCTCTCCCGCGCGCCGTGCATCGACGCCGCGGCCCCCGTGGTCGCCGAGGACGCCCCCGACGACGCCCTGCGCTGCTTCTCCGCCCTCGGGGCCTGCAGCGCGCTCGACTTGGCGTCCGCGGTCGACGTGCTCGCCCGCCGCTTCCCGCTGCCCCCCTCGAGCCCCTTGCGCAGCGCCGCCTGCTCGTCCTCCTCCTGCTCCTCGGCGTACCCGGAGAAGTTGTCCAGCAGGATGGCCAGGAAGAGGTTGAGGATGATGTAGTTGCCGACGACGACGAGGAGCACGAAGTAGAACGCGGCGTACCACCCGACCTTGCGCATCCCGTCGTACATGACCTCGTTCCAGTTCTCGCCCGTCAGGATCTGGAAGATCGTCAGCACCGACCAGTAGATGTTGTCGAAGTTGTGCCGCGCGACCTCCGCGTCGCCCGTCTGCGCGAGGTACTCCGTGCTCACGCCGTCCGTGAACGCCTCGCAGTACGCGCGCCCGTTGTACGCCGACCCGGGCGCGTCGACGAAGGTCCCCACCTGCTCCGCCGCGCACTCCACGTAGCAGAAGCGGTGCCGCGGGCAGTTCTCCGCGAAGTTCCCGCCCGTCGTCATCCCGAGCGGGCACCGCGGGAGCGCGCCGTCGGCCTCGCAGTCCGTGAACTTGTACCCGAAGATCTGCATCCCCAGCAGCGCAAAGATGAAGATGCAGATGGACAGGATGAGGCTGAGGTACGACACCGAGGTGACGGAGCGGCTCATGGTCTCGATGAGCTTCTGGAGGTCGCGCCAGGACCGCGCGAGCTTGAACATGCGCATGATGCGGAAGGCGCGCAGCACCGAGAGGTTGCTGCCCTCCGAGCCCGCGGAGAGCGAGATGATGATCTCGAGGATCGACATGACGACGACGAACGCGTCGAACGCGTTCATCTTGACGCGGAAGTACCGCTTCACGCCCAGGCCCGTCAGCTTGATCGACATCTCGAGGAAGAAGTACCCCGTCAGGATGTAGTTGACGTAGTCCGACCCCTCGGCCTGCCAGTCGGGCATGCGGTAGTGCTCGGCGGCCATCACGAGCGTGTTGAGGATGATGAGCGCGTTCGTCGTCACGTCGAAGTACTTCCAGTACGACACCTTGAGGCAGAAGACGCGCGTCGCCGCCCACCACGGCGGGCCACGCGCGCCGACCTCCGCGATCATCGCGTCCGGGGGCTCGTCCGCCTGCTCGGGCTCGGGCTCCTTCTCCCCCTCATCCTCCTCCTCCGCCGGCACGTCGTCCGACTCCTTGGTGAAGTACATGTAGAGCACCGCCAGCGCCAGGTTGACCATGAAGAACGACCCGAACAGGATCATGAAGACGAAGTACACCCACACCCACCCCGACACCGCGTCCTGCGCGATGTACATCACGTCCGTCCAGCCCTCCATGGTGATGCACTGGAAGATGGTCAGCCACGCCGCCGCGATGTTGTCGAACGACGTGAGCCCGAAGTTCGGGTTCTCCTCGATGTTGCTGCAGTACAGCCCGTCGGGGAACTCGTCGTCCGGGCCGCGGCACACGTTCCCCGTGCCCTTCGCCCCCACGGACGTGCGCAGCGTCAGCGCGCCCCCGGAGGTGTCCCACGTCGTGCCCGACGCCAGCCGGCCCGTGCACACCTCCTCGAGCGAGTCCGGCACCGAGTACACCACGCCCCCGGTCTGCGGGTCGAACGACGGCTCCGTGCACCGCATCCGGAACGTCCCCACGAACGTCTGGATCCCCACGATGCCCAGGATGGCGAAGACGAAGGCGCAGAGGATGCCGACGTCGAGGAGCATGGGGAGCGACTTGATGAGCGTCTGCACGAGGACGCGCATGCCCGGGACCGTCGTGATCGTCCGGAGCGGCCGGAACACGCGGACCACGCGGATGGCCGTGTAGTTGCCAAACGAGGGCACGAACGCGAGCATCCCCAGGACGACGACGACGAAGTCGATCACGTTCCACGCGTCGCGCAGGTACGAGCCCTCCTCGACCACGAACGACATCGCGATGATCTTGATCACCATCTCCACCGCGAACCCGGACGTGAAGATGTACTCGGCAATGTTCACCACCTTGCCGACGTCCGTCCGCTCGAAGTCGGGCTCCTGCAGCGAGGGCGGGACGCGGCGCAGGTCGCGTCGGAGCTGGGCCGCTGCGGCGCGGCGCGGCGCGGGCGCGGGCGCGGGCACGGGCGCGGGTGCGGCGTGCGGCGGACCTGGGACGTCATGGCGAGGAAGATCGAGTTCGTGAGGATGAGGAGGAGCACGGCGTTGGAGAACCACTTGGAGTACATCGTGCGGATCGCCCACTTCCGGACGGGGTGCTTGAGCGAGAAGTAGTAGACGCTCTGCCGCGGGAGCGCGGAGCACATGTTGATGTACTCCTCCGGCTCCCCCTCGAGCTCCTGCCGCTTGAGGTCCCCCTCGTCCGCGGCCCCGAGGCCCATGCGGTGGTAGTCCGCGAGCGAGAAGGTCGCGGGCGGCCGCGAGGGCACCTCGTCGAGGGCCTGCTTGGCCTTGGATATCGTCGGCGCGAGCTCGAAGTTGTCGCGCTGGACGCCGGACTCCTTCGTGAACGGAGCAGAGGACACGCTGAAGCGGTCCTTGGTCGGCTCCGGCCGCAGCCGGCGCGGCGAGCTGTCATTGTCGGGCGCCGGGTCCTGCACCACCACGCGCCGGCGCGCCTGCGACGACTCCGTGGGCTGGGAGCCCTGTCCCTCCGTGTTGTCGCTGCTCATCGGCGGGTCTGCGGGAGGGAGCGGGAGGCACGGGCGCGGCGCGTTCAGCGCGCAACCGCTCCGGGTGCGTCTCGGCGACGGGGGCGGCACAAGAGCTCCCGGGAGGACTGCGGCGTCACTGCGAGGCACTGTGCCGGCGCGGGCCGCGCGCGGTGGAGCCAGGGGGCGCGTAGGCAAGCGCGGAGGACCCTGCTCACTGATGCGCTGGCCCTGCGGCGGGCTGCGCAGCCGCGGTGCGCGGGCCGCGCGCTCGCACGCGGGCGTGGGCTCGCGCGGGCATACACGTCGCTGCGCGAACGTCCCCGCGGGAGCTCACTCCGCGGCGCGCGCGCGGGGGTCGCGGGTGTTGCCTTGACCATGGGGGGCGTGGCAGCCGGGCAGCGGGCACCGCCATCCGCTCGGCGGGTGTGTGGCGGCGGTATGGCGGGCTCGTGCGGGCGGTGCCGGGCGCGCGGCGGGAGGGCAGCGAGCGTGGGGGGCGAGGTGCAGGGAGCTGACCTGCTTGCGAGCTCCCTTCCGGATGGACTTGTGACTTCATGGGCTCATCGACCCATCACGCAGCCGCCAGACGTCAAAGTTGGCCGGAAGATCGCGCAGCCAGCCTTCGAGCGGACCGCGACGCGGCCTGGACCGGACTGCTTTGCTCTACGAGCTTCGCTCGCCCCCTGCGCACGTTGAGTCCTGAACCGACGTACTTACGCGATGCAGCGCGAGACACAATGAATTCGTGCACATAGCGATCACCGGGCGGCAGCGGTACCGCCCCACGGCCCCCCCGCCCGCTGCACTGCCCACTCGGCCATGGCGAGCCCCACCGCGGCGCGACGGGAGCGCGTCTGGGCCCGCCACACGCGCGCCCCCTGCAGCGGGGCGGACTGGGCGCTCAATGCGCCTCTCGGGCCGCACCTCACGCGCTCCTGGACCCAGAGGCGGCCCGTTTCCGGCGTCAAATGCGCCGCGCTGAGTGCTTCGGCGCGTCCCAAGGGCCCCGCGGAGCCCGCGGGCGGTTTCCGGCGCTCGACGGCGCTGCTGTCTGACGGTCGGCCGCCGAGTCCTGTGCGCCTTGGCCCGCGCGAGGACGGCGGAGCGCACAGCTTCCAGGAACACCAACGACGCGCCCCGGTCTATCCTAGGCGGAACTACGGGCCCGCGAGTGTGTCAGCGCGCGGAGTGACCTCCCGCGGCCGCGCGGGGCGGCCACGACCGCCGGGCGCGACCGTGGGCGCGCGGCGGGGCCTGGGCTGTCGTCAGGTGAGCCCACCCACCCCGGTCCGCGGCAGCGCGCCGAGGGCACGAGACGGCGGCTGGACGGCAGGACCGGACGCAGCAGCGCCGTACCAGCACGCGCCGCAACACTCGACGTCCGACCGCGATTCGAGCGGTGCGCGCGCGGGTACGCCGAACCAGGCCAGTAGGTGCAGGAACGCCCGAGGTGCGCGTGAGTGCGCCCTGGAGGCGCCTTTCCAGCGCTGGTGCGTCTACCGGTAGCGCTGCCTGGCGAGAGGTCTGCGAGGGGGCAGCCTGCGCCAACTGCAGCGCGCGCCCTCTGGGCCAGCGCGCCAGGGGAGCTGGAGGGGGCGGCGAATGTCGGGGCGTGATGCGGCGAGCGCCGCGGCCGGATACCACCAGATCGTCATCATCGGTGAGTGCCAGAAAACGGCCCGGGACGGATCCGCCCGCTCGCGTGCGGCGCACGGGGGGCATCTCAGCGTGCTTCCTGCGTCGTTCGGCCGCCTCCCTGCGTTCTAATCGCGCAAAGCCACATCCGCAGCACGGCATCGATCTTTACATGCCCCGGGTCGCCGGAACCGCCCGGAAACGGCTCGTGCGCGTGCTGCGGGCTGCATTGCCTCGCGCCCGGCGGCCTGAGCCCGCCCGCCGCGGCCACGCTCCCTGCAGGCGCGGGGGTGTCCGGCCTGTACGCCGCGCGGCGCCTGAAGCAGCTCGGCATCCACGACGTCCTGATCGTCGAGGCGCACGGCCGCGCGGGCGGCCGCGTCCACGAGGAGCGCCACCTGGTGCCGTGGGCGCTGCCGATCGGCGCGGAGTTCGTGCACGGCTCGGAGCACAACATCGTCGTGGAGGACATGCTGAAGATGGGCGTCACGTTCGAGGAGCGCCAGTGGCCGGACTGGTTCTACGACCGCCGGGAACGCCGCCTGATGCCGCCAGCGGAGGTGGCCGAGGACGACGAGCTGCAGGAGGTGATGGAAATGTTCGACTCGATCGCCGAGGAGGAAGAGGTGCGCGCGCGCCGGGCTGTGCGGGCGGGTCGGCGCCGTCGCGCGCGAGGCGATGGCCTGCGGTGGCGGTGACGTGCGCGCGTGTGGCTGATGCCGGGCGTGTGCGCGCGGCGCGGTGTGTGTTTGCAGGACCCGCTGCCGGACATCACGGCGGAGGAGTGGCTGCGGAAGCGGGGCGCGTCCGCGAAGCAGATCGAGGCCGCGGACGCGATCTTCGCCAACGACTTTGGCACCGGTCTCGCGGGGTTGGGCGTGGCCGAGATGCTGATCGAGAACCGGCTCTGGCGGCACGGCCCGGCGTACCTCACGGTCAAGGGCTCCTTCTCGAGGTCCGCGGCCCCTCGCGCCCCGCCGCGGCCGCCCGCTGCCCGCGCAAATCGACCGCGCACGAACCCCCGCTCTTCCGCGCCGCGCCGTGCAGCGTCGTCCAGAACCTCGCGAAGGGCGCGCGCATCCGCCACAACTGGCCCGTCCAGCGCGTCTCCGTCGCCCCGGAGGGCGGCAGGGCCGCCGTGACGCTCTTCGGGCCCAACTCCGAGCGCCTGCGGTGCGACCGCGCCATCGTGACGGTCTCCGTCGCGGTCCTCGCGTCCGGCGCGATCCAGTTCGACCCCGCGCTGCCGGACACCAAGGTCGGCGCGGCGCGGCGGATCCGCCTGGGCAACGCCATCAAGCTCATACTTGCGTTCAAAGACAAGTTCTGGCCCGAGGAGATGTACGACGTGGTCTGCCCGGGGTGTTTCGTGCCGGAGATCTGGATGCTGGAGTACCCGCCGGAGCGGGACGCGGACGGGCGGCCCGTGCGGCCTGCGGCGGGGGGCACGTGCTGCGTCGTGTGCTTCATTGCGGGGGAGCGCGCGGACCAGGTGACGCAGATGCCGCCGGAGCTGGCCGCGAAGAAGTGCCTCGACCAGCTCGACGAGATGTTCCGGTGAGCCCCGCGCGCGGCGCCAGCGAGTCCTCGCGTGCATCTGCATCACACGAAAGTAATTATGAAAACACTATGATTGGTTTTCAGAGGCGCCTAGTTACGATCACTTTGGTTCCGCTCGAGCTCCGACCGGCTGTGCTCTCGCCGCCCTGCCGCTCCGCAGCACCAAGGAGGGCCACACGCCCGCGTCGGACGCGTGCGTCGACTGGCGGCTGTACGACTGGGCAAAAGACCCCTACGCGCTCGGGGCGTACACGTACCCGTGCTACGGCGCGCAGCCGGGCGACCGCGCCGCGCTGGCGGCCCCTGCGTGCGGCGGCCGCGTGCACTTCGCCGGGGAGGCCTCGCACCACGCCGTGAACCCGTGCATCCAGGCGGCGGCGGAGACGGGCGTGCGGGCCGCGGAGGAGGCGGCGAAGGCGGTGAGCGGGGAGGCGGTGGCGGGGCGGCCGGTGTCGCGGCTGTGATGCGGGGCGTGCGGGTGGTGTCAATTACTACTCTCTGTGTGGGGGTGTCTGGGCTGAGCCTGAGGTGGCGATGGGATGGGGCGGGCTGTTTGGGCGGCACGGTGGAGGTCGGTGGGGAGTTGCGCGCCGGAGCGCGTCGCGGGTGTAGGCGGCGGCCTGCTCGAGCGGCGGGTACGGTTTTCGTCGTCCTAGACACGCTTGGCGGGATGCAAGTTGCAGCGTCTGTGGTGCACGCCCGCGGACGGGCTCGGGCGGGGCTGTTGGAGGGCGTGAGAGCCGTGACCGGAGGGTGGGTGTACGGTCAGCGCGGCGGCCGGACAGATGAGACGCAGACGCCCCGCTCCGCTGCGGCAGGGCCGCATTGCGCACTCCCAGACCAGGGCCAAGGGTCGCTGGGGCCGTGCGCGGCATGTGCGTCGAGTTGGGTCGGTTGTGGGTGCTGGGCGGACGGTGCACATGTACGACAACGCGGTGGTGCGATGACGTGGCCCCTGGCGTTCCCCGCGGCTCCTGTGCGGGGCCAGGCGCGCACGGCGAGTGGTTTGGTGCGAACGCCTCTCGCGCGGCTAACGGGGCGCGTTGGGGGGTGTGGGGGCGGAGTGTGGGGCGCACACATACAGGGGACTGCGACGCGGGCGGCGCTCGGGCCAGTGGGGGTCGTTCCTTCACCGATGGCGGCGGAGGGTCGCATCAGCACGGGGCAGGTGTGGCGCACGGTGAGCGGGCGGGCGGGCGGGGGGGGGCGCGACGGCGGGGCCGAGCGGCGGGAGCGCAGCGACAGGCCGCGAAGCAGGGAGGACCGCCCAGTGGATGCGCAGCGTGGTACAGGGAGGGTTGTTGCGGGGGGTGTCACCATGGGTGGGCGGGGCGGCGGGCGGCGGGCGAAGCAGGAGCGCGAGGGTGGCCGGGCGCTGCGGCAGCATCCGCGGGACCGGCACGGGAGCGATGAGGGGCTGCGGGAGGCCAAGCGCATCACCAGTGACATTGCGATCGCTGCGGGGCAGGGGACAACTGTGGAGGCGGTGAGGGGCCTGCTGGAGGTGTACCGGCGGGACGGGGCGCGCTTCAGCGCCATCAACATATCGACGTGGGTGCACAGGATGGGGAAGACGCTGTCGAGGGGGAGTCGGAGAGGGTTGAGGACGACAGAGGTGAAGGAGGCGGTGGGGGTGGCCGGGGAGCTGGCGCGCGAGCTGGACAAGCGCGCAGCGGAGGCGATGCCGCAGGCGCTGGCGAACACGGTGTGGGGCGTGGCGAAGCTCGCCGAGGCTGGGGCGGCAGAGGCGCTGTGTGGGGCGGCGGGTGTGGCGGAGGCGGTGGGGGCGCTGGCGGCGGCGCTGGGCGAGCGGGCCGGCGAGGCGAAGCCGCAGGAGCTGGCGAACACGGTGTGGGGCGTGGCGAAGCCGCCGAGGCTGGGGCGGGGCAGGTGCTGTGTGGGGCAGAGGGTGTGGCGGAGGCGGTGGGGTCGCTGGCGGCGGCGCTGGGCGAGCGGACCGGCGAGGCCGACACGCAGCATCTGGCGAACACGGTATGGGGCGTGGCGAAGCTCGCCGACACTCACGACAGGGCGGCAGAGGTGCTGTGTGGGGAGGCGGGTGTGGTGGAGGCGGTGGGGTCGCTGGCGGGGGCGCTGTGCGAGCGGGCCGGCGAGGCGACGCCGCAGGCGCTGGCGATGACGGTGTGGGGCGTGGCGAAGCTGCCGAGGCTGGGGCGGGGAGGCGCTGGGGCAGGAGGCGTGGTGGCGGAGGCGGTGGGGGCGCTGGCGGCGGCGCTGGGCGAGCGGGCGGTCGAGGCGACGCGCGCAGGATGTGGCGAACACGGTATGGGGCGTGGCGAAGCTCGCCGACGCTGACCGCAGGGCGGTGAGGCGCTGTGTGGGGCAGGAGGCGTGCGGTGGAGGCGGTGGGGGCGCTGGCGGCGGCGCTGGGCGCGCGGGCCGGCGAGGCCGACACGCAGGCGCTGGCGAACACGGTATGGGGGCGTGGCGAAGCCGCCGACGCCCACGACAGGGCGGCGTGGAGGAGCTGTGTGGGGCGGCGGGTGTGGTGGAGGCGGTGGGGTCGCTGGCGGCGGCGCTGGGCAAGCGGACCGGCGAGGCTCACGCGCAGGATGTGGCGAACACGGTATGGGGCGTGGCGAAGCTCGCCGACGCCCACGACAGGGCGGCGGAGGCGCTGTGTGGGGCAGGAGGCGTGGTGGAGGCGGTGGGGGCGCTGGCGGCGGCGCTGGGCGAGCGAACGGGCGAGGCTGACACACAGCATCTGGCGAACACGGTGTACGGCGTGGCGAAGCTCGCCGACAAGAACCAGAGGGCAGCGGAGGCACTTTGTTGGGAGGCGGGCGTGGTGGAGGCGGTGGGGGCGCTGGCGGCGGCGCTGGGCGAGCGGGCGGGCGAGGCTGACACACAGCATCTGGCGAACACGGTATGGGGCGTGGCGAAGCTCGCCGACGTCGACGTCAGGGCGGCGGAGGAGCTGTGTGGGGGGCGGTGCGGTGGGAGGCGGTGGGGTCGCTGGCGGCGGCGCTGGGCGAGCGGGCGGGCGAGGCGAAGCCGCAGGAGCTGGCGAACACGGTATGGGGCGTGACGAAGCTCGCCGACAAGAACCAGAGGGCGGCGGAGGCGCTGTGTGGGGCAGGGGGTGTGGTGGAGGCGGTGGGGGCGCTGGCGGCGGCGCTAACAGGGCACGCGCTGGAGGCAAGCAGGTGGGAGCTGAAGGACACAATGTTGGGCGTAGCGACCTTGGCCGACGTCGCCGACGGGGCTGCGGAGGTCCTGAGCGAGCAGAAGGATGCGGTGGGGCGCGCTGGCAGCGCAGCTGGGCAGGCGCCCGGCGCAGGTGAGCACGCAGCATCTGGCGATGACGGTGTGGTGCGTCGGGAAGCTGGCGGACGTACATCCGAGGGCATCAGAGGAGCATGCGCCGTACGGGGTTGAGGGGTTGGTGGACGCAGTGGGGGCGATGGTGATGGAGGTGTGCGAGCGGGCCGAGGAGGCGGACTCGGAGCATCTGGGGCGCACGGCGTGGGGCGTGGCGAGGCTCGCAGGCACGGACCGCGGGGCGGCGGAGGTGCTGTGCGGGGAGGGGGGTGCGGCGGAGGCGTTGGCGACGGAGCTGCGCGAGCTTGCCGCGGAGGCGGGCACGCCGCAGCATGCGAACGCGTTGCGGAAGCTGGCAGATACTCTCCGCCCGCCGTCTGCGCGTTGACCACGCAGAGGAGGGGGCCGAGCGTGACACAGTGCGCGAGGTGTACGCGCACGACTTTGTGAAATGCTGGCGAGCTGCGGCCGCTCTGATGTGCGAGGATGAGTCCAGTGCTGCCCGGCGACTCTGGCCACCCGCACCGACCCGATCGCAACGCTGACAGCACGAGCAGCAAAGCAACGGTTGCCGCGATGGCAATGGTCGTGCTGACGGACGGAGGGGGAGGGTGTCGCGATGATGCAGCTCTGCGTGGACCTCTGAGGTGTCGCGCTCGACTTGCCCGAGCACATCATCTCGACAGATCGCCACCGTATTCGTTGACCCAGGAAAGAGGGGTTGGGACAGGCCAGTCGACTACATATGTCGGAAACCAGGGTACCAGTGCGGCTTGAGGCCGGTGGATGTCCGGCACGTGACGCCCCTATTGAGACTCGATGGCGCGAGTACAAGTTGCGAGGGAGCGCTCGTTCGCGAGGTTGAGAGGGCGCTGCATCGATGCCGCAGCAGCGGGGCCAGCGGCGCGGGAGGCGGTGGCGGGGCGGCCGGTGTCGCGGCTGTGATGCGGGACGTGCGGGTGCTGTCAGGGGGGCCCCGGGGGGTTTCGTGGGGGTGTCTGGGTTGAGCCTGAGGTGGCGATGGGACGGGGCGGGCTGTTTGGGTGGCACGGTGGCGGTCGGTGGGGAGTTGCGCGCCGGAGCGCGTCGCGGGTGTAGGCGGCCTGCTCGAGCGGCGGGTACGGTTCGCGTCGTCCTAGACACGCGTGGCGGGATGCAGGTTGCAGCGTCTGCGGTGCACGCCCGCGGACGGGCTCGGGCGGGGCTGTTGGAGGGCGTGAGAGCCGTGGCCGGAGGGTGGATGTACGGTGAGCGCGACGGCCGGACAGATGAGACGCAGACGCCTCGCTCCGCTGCGGCAGGGCCGCATTGCGCACCCTCAGACCAGGGTCAAGGGTCGCTGGGGCCGTGCGCGGTGTGGGCGTCGAGTTGGGTCGGTTGTGGGTGCTGGGCGGACGGTGCACATGTACGACATCGCGGCCGTGCGATGACGTGGCGCCTGACGTCCCCCGCGGCTCCTGTGCGGGGCCAGGCGCGCACGGCGAGTGGTTTGGTGCGAACGCCTCTTGCGCGGCTGACGGGGCGGGTTGGGGGGTGTGGGGGCGGCGTGTGGGGCGCACACATGCAGGGGACTGCGATGCGTGCGGCGCTCGGGTCAGTGGGGGTCGTTCCTTCACCGATGGTGGCGGAGGGTCGCATCAGCACGGGGCAGGTGTGGCGCACGGTGAGCGGGCGGGCGGGCGGGGGGGGGCGCGACGGCGGGGCCGAGCGGCGGGAGCGCAGCGACAGGCCGCGAAGCAGGGAGGACCGCCCAGTGGATGCGCAGCGTGGTACAGGGAGGGTTGTTGCGGGGGGTGTCACCATGGGTGAGCGGGGCGGCGGGCGAGGGGCGAAGCAGGAGCGCGAGGGTGGCCGGGCGCTGCGGCAGCATCCGCGGGACCGGCACGGGAGCGATGAGGGGCTGCGGGAGGCCAAGCGCATCACCAGTGACATTACGATGGCTGTGGGGCAGGGGACAACTGCGGAGGCGGTGAGGGGCCTGCTGGAGGTGTACCGGCGGGACGGGGCGCGCTTCGACGCCATCAACATATCGACGTGGGTGCACAGGATGGCGAAGACGCTGTCGAGGGGGAGTCGGAGAGGGTTGAGGACGACAGAGGTGAAGGAGGCGGTGGGGGTGGCCGGGGAGCTGGCGCGCGAGCTGGACAAGCGCGCAGCGGAGGCGATGCCGCAGGCGCTGGCGAACACGGTGTGGGGCGTGGCGAAGCTCGCCGAGGCTGGGGCGGCAGAGGCGCTGTGTGGGGCGGCGGGTGTGGCGGAGGCGGTGGGGGCGCTGGCGGCGGCGCTGGGCGAGCGGGCCGGCGAGGCGAAGCCGCAGGAGCTGGCGAACACGGTGTGGGGCGTGGCGAAGCTCGCCGACGCCGACGTCAGGGCGGCGGAGGCGCTGTGTGGGGAGGCGGGTGTGGTGGAGGCGGTGGGGGCGCTGGCGGCGGCGCTGGGCGCGCGGGCGTGCGAGGCGACGCCGCAGGCGCTGGCGAACACGGTGTGGGGCGTGGCGAAGCTCGCCGACGAGAGCACCAGGGCGGCGGAGGCGCTGTGTTGGGAGGCGGGTGCGGTGGAGGCGGTGGGGGCGCTGGCGGCAGCGCTGGGCGAGCGGGCCGGCGAGGCTACGCCGCAGGCGCTGGCGAACACGGTGTGGGGCGTGGCGAAGCTCGCCGACGCCCACGACAGGGTAGCGGAGGCGCTGTGTGGGGCGGCGGGTGTGGTGGAGGCGGTGGGGGCGCTGGCGGCGGCGCTGGGCGAGCGGGCCAGCGAGGCTGACACGCAGGCGCTGGCGAACACGGTGTGGGGCGTGGCGAAGCTCGCCGACAAGAACCAGAGGGCAGCGGAGGCGCTGTGTTGGGAGGCCGGTGTGGTGGAGGCGGTGGGGGCGCTGGCGGCGGCGCTGAGCGAGCGGGCCGGCGAGGCTGACACACAGCATCTGGCGAACACGGTATGGGGCGTGGCGAAGCTCGCCGACAAGAACCAGAGGGCAGCGGAGGCGCTGTGTGGGGCAGGGGGTGTGGTGGAGGCGGTGGGGGCGCTGGCGGCGGCGCTGAGCGAGCGGGCCGGCGAGGCTGACACACAGCATCTGGCGAACACGGTATGGGGCGTGGCGAAGCTCGCCGACGTCGACGTCAGGGCGGCAGAGGCGCTGTGTGGGGAGGCGCGCGTGATGGAGGCGGTGGGGGCGCTGGCGGGGGCGCTGGGCGAGCGGGCCGGCGAGGCGACGCCGCAGCATCTGGCGAACACGGTATGGGGCGTGGCGAAGCTCGCCGACGCCCACGACAGGGCGGCGGAGGCGCTGTGTGGGGAGGCGGGTGTGGTGGAGGCGGTGGGGGCGCTGGCGGCGGCGCTGGGCGAGCGGGCGAGGCCGATGCGCAGCATCTGGCGAACACGGTGTGGGCGTGGCGAAGCTGCCGACGCCCACGACAGGGCGGCGGAGGCGCTGTGTGGGGCAGGAGGTGTGGTAGAGGCGGTGGGGGCGCTGGCGGCGGCGCTGGGCGAGCGGGCCGGCGAGGCTGATGCGCAACATCTGGCGAACACGGTGTGGGGCGTGGCGAAGCTCGCCGACGTCGACGTCAGGGCGGCGGAGGAGCTGTGTGGGGAGGGCGGTGCGGTGGAGGCGGTGGGGTCGCTGGCGGCGGCGCTGACAGGGCACGCGCTGGAGGCAAGCAGGTGGGAGCTGAACGACACATTGTTGGGAGTAGCGATCTTGGCCGACGCCGCCGACGGGGCTGCGGAGGTCCTGAGCGAGCAGAAGGATGCGGTGGGGGCGCTGGCGGTGCAGCTGGGCAGGCGCCCGGCGCAGGTGAGCACGCAGCATCTGGCGATGACGGTGTGGTGCGTCGGGAAGCTGGCGGACGTACATCCGAGGGCATCAGAGGAGCATGCGCCGTATGGGGTTGAGGGGTTGGTGGACGCGGTGGGGGCGATGGTGATGGAGGTGTGCGAGCGGGCCGAGGAGGCGGACTCGGAGCATCTGGGGCGCACGGCGTGGGGCGTGGCGAGGCTCGCAGGCACGGACCGCGGGGCGGCGGAGGTGCTGTGTGGGGAGGGGGGTGCGGGGGAGGCGTTGGCGACGGAGCTGCGCGAGCTTGCCGCGGAGGCGGGCACGCCGCAGCATGCGAACGCGTTGCGGAAGCTGGCAGATACTCTCCGCCCGCCGTCTGCGCGTTGACCACGCAGAGGAGGGGGCTGAGCGTGACACAGTGCGCGAGGTGTACGCGCACGACTTTGTGACATGCTGGCGAGCTGCGGCCGCTATGATGTGCGAGGATGAGTCCAGTGCTGCTCGGCGACTCTGACCACCCGGACTGACCCGATCGCAACGCTGACAGCACGATGTCAGGCCACCTGACACCACCACACAGCTGGCGCCGCTGCAGACTTTGGGCGAGGTTCGCGGACGCTGCGGGCCACGTCGCTTCGTGCCTGCCATCGGTCCGAATATAGAAGCAGCGGGTCAGCAACCTGCGGAGGACCCGCCGCGAGCGACAGCTGGACTGCACGAGGCGGGCTGGCGACCAGGACGGCGCTTTGGCACTTGCGGTGCGCTGGGGGGATGGAGGAGGTTGAGGAGCTGATGAGGGCGGTGCCTTCGCAGATGCCGGGCTTCCCCGTGCTCCCTGCGGGGAGAGCGCGGGCGGCACTGGCGGATCTGTGCACCAGGCGCTCGGAGATGACCGTGCGGGAGCGCCTGACGGTCGACACGGTCACGAAGCGGCTCGAGGAGTGCCAGAACATGCTCGTGCACTGCGCGAAGCTGTCGCAGGTGCGTTGCAGCGGGCTCAGCCGGGCGGCACACTGCCCGCGCGACGTGCATGCTGCGCTGAACCGCGCCCACGCGCAGACGCATTGTTGTTTCCGCCGTCCAAGGGCTCGACAGTCGACGTCAACGTGCGTTCCGCGGAGAGTCATGTCGCTCGCGCCCATGACGAGCTCGAACATCGCCACGGAATCTGTGCCACTTGCTGGGCCCTTCCAGGCCCATTATCGCCGTTTGAATCGATATTTCTTGCATTCGTTCGCATGATGTGTCTCGCAACCGTCCATACTACCCACACGACGCCCTATGCAGGTCAGGGGCGCCGTCGCTGAGGAGCTGGCAGTGCGCACGGCGCTCTCGGACATCGACGGCCACGGAGCGTCACCACCGACGGCCGAGCGCGCCGCCAGCATCATCTCCGCGGCCGAGGCGTCCATGTCCGCCGCGCTCGCCTCGCTCACCGCCACCCTCGCGGCCCTCGCTGCCGACGCGACAATCCTGGACACGTGCGCGGACATGAATCGGGAGTTCTCGATGGTCTGCGAGGCGGGGGAGACGAGCGCGAGCGGGCGGACGCGGGCGGAGGCGCGCGCGGCGATCGGCGAGAGCGAGGCGGTGCTGGCGGCGTACGTCGCGGAGCTGTCAAGGGGGGTGTTTCCCGGGGGGAGTCCGGCGCCGGAGACGGACGAGGAGCGCAGCAGCGGCGCGCGGACGGTGTGCCGCGGCACGCCGTCGGACCGCACGTCGGACCGGGACGGGCGGGGGCTGCACAGCGGGGGTGTGTCGTCGGGTAGAAACATCGCGCCGTCGGGCGGGGGGACCGAGGACGGGCGCGGCGGGGCCGCGTCGCAGGAAGTGCAGCGGCGCGACGGGGGCGCCGAGGCCGCCGACGGAGCCGAGCTGGTGGTCTGCACCCTCGCGCAGCGAGGGGGGGGTGTTGATCTGTCCGCGGGGGTGGCGCAGGCGGCGCTGGGGGGCTCGCACTCGACGCCCCCGGATCTGTGCGAGGTGCTGAAGAAGAGCCAGAAGAGCTCCACGTCGCCGGCGGACAAGCGTCGCGCTGCGCGGCGCCCAACGCCTCCGCCAAGGTCCGGCGCCGCGCCGCCGGGGCCGCAGGCTCTCTCGCAGAACGCGTGGCAGTCGCAGGTGCTCGCGTGCCCGCGGCGGGACAGCACGAGCCAGGACCAGGGGCCGGGGAGCGAGGCAGTTGCGCGACGCACCTGCGGACAGGGCGCTGACCGCGGGCCGGGGTCGCAGGAGCTGTCGCCGCTCGGGAGCGGCGAAGACGCTTTGAAGCGCGCGAGTCAAGACCTGCAGCTGCGGACGACGCCGTCGCCGGTGAGTGCCCGCAGCCACGCATGTACGCGGGCACCTTGTTCGACGACGCACCTGCGCGCCCGCGTGACGTGCGCCGTGCAAGCACGCGTCAGCAGTTGATGATCAGCGTGAGGTCGCAGGGTCCGCGCTCCTGGGTGATTGCGAACGGGTGGGATGACGCGACATTCGCAAGGAATACACCCCTCTCCCGTTTCGTGCCACGTGGCCGCGCAGGACGCGACGAACTCGCCGCCCGCGAAACGCGCGCGCGTCGTGCCTGGCCCCGGGAGCCAGGCGCCGTCCACCCACGGCGACGCCCCTCCACGGGACGGCCCCGACCCCGCGCCAGGCATCGCGCCCACCACGCCCGTGCACGGCACGGTCTTCACGCAGCAGACGCAGGCGCCGGCGCACCGCGCCCCGGCACCGACGCCCGGCACCGGCATCAGCCGCCCGGAGCCCTCGCAGTTCCAGCAGCTGCAGCGGAGAATGGAGGAGCGCATCCTGGCGGTGAGTGGCACGTGCGCGGCCGCATCAGATGCACGCACGCGCGCGCGTGCGTGCCTGCTCGTGTGCGCGCGTGCGTGGCTAGCTCGGGCCCGTGTCTGCGCGCCTGTGCCAGGCTTTCGCGTGGGTTTGGTCGTTGTGTGCGCCTTTGTGTTTCCGCCGCCTCCTGACTGAGCAGTCCGCGCCGTGGGTCCCGCGCGCAGGAGGCCGTCGAGACGCCGCGGCAGCCGACGCCGCAGCTCCTTGGCGCCGCAGCCGCCAACCAGAACCCCCGGATCCTCCCTCCGCCGGCACTGCGCCTCCCAGCAACGTCAGCAGAGGATGTCTCGCATCACACCACGTCCACGTGATGCGTGTCGGGGCCGCGCTGACACACGGTGAGCCCGCCGCGCGGGCAGTGTGAGTTTGAACGGGTCATGCAAAGCGACGGTTGCCGCGATGGCAATGGTCGTGCTGACGCACTTGGAGTGGGGGGTGGATGTCGCGATGATGCAGCTCTGCGTGGACCTCAGAGGTGTCGCGCTCGACTTGCCCGAGCACATCATCTCGACAGATCGCCACCGTATTCGTTGACCCAGGAAAGAGGGGTTGGGACAGGCCAGTCGACTACATATGTCGGAAACCAGGGTACCAGTGCGGCTTGAGGCCGGTGGATGTCCGGCACGTGACGCCCCTATTGAGACTCGATGGCGCGAGTGCAAGTTGCGAGGGAGCGCTCGTTCGCGAGGTTGAGAGGGCGCTGCATCGATGCCGCAGCAGCGGGGCCAGCGGCGCGGGAGGCGGTGGCGGGGCGGCCGGTGTCGCGGCTGTGATGCGGGACGTGCGGGTGCTGTCAGGGGGGCCCCGGGGGGTTTCGTGGGGGTGTCTGGGTTGAGCCTGAGGTGGCGATGGGACGGGGCGGGCTGTTTGGGTGGCACGGTGGCGGTCGGTGGAGAGTTGCGCGCCGGGGCGCGTCGCGGGTGTAGCTGGCGGCCTGCTCGAGCGGCGGGTACGGTTCGCGTCGTCCTAGACACGCGTGGCGGGATGCAGGTTGCGGCGTCTGTGCACGCCCGCGGACGGGCTCGGGCGGGGCTGTTGGAGGGCGTGAGAGCCGTGGCCGGAGGGTGGGTGTACGGTCAGCGCGGCGGCCGGACGGATGAGACGCGGACGCCCCTCTCCGCCGCGGCAGGGCCGCATTGCGCACTCCCAGACCAGGGTCAAGGGTCGCTGGGGCCGTGCGCGGTGTGGGCGTCGAGTTGGGTCGGTTGTGGGTACTGGGCGGACGGTGCACATGTACGACAACGCGGTCGTCTGATTACGTGGCGCCTAGCCTCCCCCGCGGCTCCTGTGCGGGGCCAGGCGCGCACGGCGAGTGGTTTGGTGCGAACGCCTCTTGCGCGGCTGACGGGGCGCGTTCGGGGGTGTTGGGGCGGCGTGTGGGGCACACACGTACAGGGGACCGCGACGCGGGCGGCGCTCGGGCCAGTGGGGGTCGTTCCTTCCCCGCTGGTGGCGGAGGGTCGCATCAGCACGGGGCAGGTGTGGCGCACGGTGAGTGGGCGGGCGGGCGGGGAGGTGCGCGACGGCGGGGCTGAGCGGCGGGAACGCAGCGACAGGCCGCGAAGCAGGGAGGACCGCCCAGCGCATGGGCAGCGTGGTATGGGGAGGGTTGCGGGGGGTGTCTCCACGGGTGGGCGGGGCGGCGGGCGACGGGGGAATCAGGAGCGCGAGGGTGGCCGGGCGCTGCGGCAGCATCTGCGGAACCGGCACGGGAGCGATGAGGGGCTGCGGGAGGCCAAGCGCATCACCAGTGACATTGCGGTCGCTGCGGGGCAGGGGACAAGTGCGGAGGCGGTGAGGGGCCTGCTTGAGGTGTACCGGTGGGACGGGGAGCGCTTCAGCGCCATCAACATATCGACGTGGGTGCACAGGATGGCGAAGACGCTGTCGAGGGGGAATAGGAGGGGGTTGTGGACGACAGAGGTGAAGGAGGCGGTGGGGGTGGCCGGGGAGCTGGCGCGCGAGCTGGACAAGCGCGCTGCGGAGGCGGACCCACAGGCGCTGGCGAACACGGTGTGGGGCGTGGCGAAGCTGGCCGAGGCTGGGGCAGTGGACGCGCTGTGTGGGGCAGGAGGCGTGGTGGAGGCGGTGGGAGCGCTGGTGGGGGCGCTGGGCGAGCGGGCCGGCGAGGCGACGCCGCACGATGTGGCGAACACGGTATGGGGCGTGGCGAAGCTCGCCGACACCCACAACAGGGCAGCGGAGGAGCTGTGTGGGGCGGCGGGTGTGGTGGAGGCGGTGGGGTCGCTGGCGGCGGCGCTGGGCGAGCGGGCGGGCGAGGCGAAGCCGCAGGATGTGGCGAACACGGTGTGGGGCGTGGCGAAGCTCGCCGAGACTCACGACAGGGCAGTGGAGGCGCTGTGTGGGGCGGGGGGTGTGGCGGAGGCGGTGGGGGCGCTGGCGGCGGCGCTGGGCGCGCGGGCCGGCGCGGCTGACACGCAGCATCTGGCGAACACGGTGTGGGGCGTGGCGAAGCTCGCCGACGCCGACGACAGGGCGGCGGGAGGCGCTGTGTGGGGCGGGGGTGCGGTGGAGGCGGTGGGGCGCTGGCGGCGGCGCTGGGCGAGCGGGCGGGCGAGGCTGACACGCAGCATCTGGCGAACACGGTATGGGGCGTGGCGAAGCTCGCCGAGGCTGGGGCGGCGGAGGAGCTGTGTGGGGCGGGGTGCGTGGTGGAGGCGGTGGGGGCGCTGGCGGCGGCGCTGGGCGAGCGAACGGGCGAGGCGAAGCCACAGGATGTGGCGAACACGGTATGGGGCGTGGCGAAGCTCGCCGACGCCGACCCCAGGGCAGCGAAGGAGCTGTGCGGGGCAGCGGGTGTTGCGGAGGCGGTGGGGTCGCTGGCGGCGGCGCTGGGCGAGCGGGCCGGCGAGGCCGACACGCAGCATCTGGCGAACACGGTATGGGGCGTGGCCAAGCTCGCCGACGCTGACGACAGGGCGGCGGAGGCGCTGTGTGGGGCAGGTGCGGTGGAGGCGGTGGGGGCGCTGGCGGCGGCGCTGGGCGAGCGGGCGGGCGAGGCGAAGCCGCAGGATGTGGCGAACACGGTATGGGGCGTGGCCAAGCTCGCTGACAAGAATCAGAGGGCGGCGGAGGCGCTATGCGGCGGGTGTGGTGGAGGCGGGGCGTTGGCGGCGGTTGGGCGAGCGGGCGGCGAGGCTGACACGCAGGCGCTGGCGAACACGGTGTGGGCGGGCGAAGCCGCCGACGTCGACGTCAGGGCGGGCGGAGGAGCTGTGGTGTGGGGAGGGCGGTGCGGCGGAGGCGGGGGCGTTGGCGGGTGTTGTGCGAGCGGGCGGGCGAAAGCCATACGCAGCACTTGGCGAACACGGTGGGCGGCGAAGCTCGCCGACGTCGACGTCAGGGCGGGCGGAGGCGCTGTGTGGGGAGGCGGGTGTGGTGGAGGCGGTGGGGCCGCTGGCGGCGGCGCTGGGCGAGCGGGCCGGCGAAGCGAAGCCGCAGCATCTGGCGAACACGGTGTGGGGCGTGGCGAAGCTCGCCGACGCCGACGACAGGGCGGGCGCGGGAGGCGCCAGGTGTGGGGAGGCGGGTGGTGGTGGAGGCGGTGGGGTCGTTGGCGGCGCGCTGGGCGGCAGGCGGGCGAGGCGAAAGCGCCGCAGGCGCTGGCGAACACGGTGGGCGTGGCGAAGCCACTGCCGAGGCTGGGGCGGCGGAGGCGCCAGGGGGCAGGAGGCGTGGTGGGAGGCGGTGGTGCTGGCGGCGGCGCTGGGCGAGCGGGCCAGCGAGGCTGACACGCAGGCGCTGGCGAACACGGTGTGGGGCGTGGCGAAGCTCGCCGACAAGAACCAGAGGGCAGCGGAGGCGCTGTGTTGGGAGGCCGGTGTGGTGGAGGCGGTGGGGGCGCTGGCGGCGGCGCTGGGCGCGCGGGCCGGCGAGGCGACGCCGCAGGATGTGGCGCACACGGTGTGGGGCGTGGCGAAGCTTGCCGAGGCTGGGGCGGCGGAGGAGCTGTGTGCGGCGGCGGGTGTGGTGGAGGCGGTGGGGGCGCTGGCGGGGGCGCTGGGCGAGCGGGCCGGCGAGGCTGACACGCAGGCGCTGGCGAACACGGTATGGGGCGTGGCGAAGCTCGCCGACGTCGACGTCAGGGCGGCGGAGGAGCTGTGTGGGGAGGGCGGTGCGGTGGAGGCGGTGGGGTCGCTGGCGGCGGCGCTGACAGGGCACGCGCTGGAATCAAGCAGGTGGGAGCTGAAGGACACAATGTTGGGAGTAGCGATCTTGGCCGACGCCGCCGACGGGGCTGCGGAGGTCCTGAGCGAGCAGAAGGATGCGGTGGGGGCGCTGGCGGTGCAGCTGGGCAGGCACCCGGCGGAGGTGAGCACGCAGCACCTGGCGATGACGGTGTGGTGCGTCGGGAAGCTGGCGGACGTACATCCGAGGGCATCAGAGGAGCATGCGCCGTATGGGGTTGAGGGGTTGGTGGACGCGGTGGGGGCGATGGTGATGGAGGTGTGCGAGCGGGCCGCGGAGGCGGACTCGGAGCACCTGGGGCGCACGGCGTGGGGCGTGGCGAGGCTCGCAGGCACGGACCGCGGGGCGGCGGAGGTGCTGTGCGGGGAGGGGGGTGCGGCGGAGGCGTTGGCGACGGAGCTGCGCGAGCTTGCCGCGGAGGCGGGCACGCCGCAGCATGCGAACGCGTTGCGGAAGCTGGCAGATACTCTCCGCCCGCCGTCTGCGCGTTGACCACGCAGAGGAGGGGGCCGAGCGTGACACAGTGCGCGAGGTGTACGCGCACGACTTTGTGAAATGCTGGCGAGCTGCGGCCGCTCTGATGTGCGAGGATGAGTCCAGTGCTGCCCGGCGACTCTGGCCACCCGCACCGACCCGATCGCAACGCTGACAGCACGAGCAGCAAAGCAACGGTTGCCGCGATGGCAATGGTCGTGCTGACGGACGGAGGGGGAGGGTGTCGCGATGATGCAGCTCTGCGTGGACCTCTGAGGTGTCGCGCTCGACTTGCCCGAGCACATCATCTCGACAGATCGCCACCGTATTCGTTGACCCAGGAAAGAGGGGTTGGGACAGGCCAGTCGACTACATATGTCGGAAACCAGGGTACCAGTGCGGCTTGAGGCCGGTGGATGTCCGGCACGTGACGCCCCTATTGAGACTCGATGGCGCGAGTACAAGTTGCGAGGGAGCGCTCGTTCGCGAGGTTGAGAGGGCGCTGCATCGATGCCGCAGCAGCGGGGCCAGCGGCGCGGGAGGCGGTGGCGGGGCGGCCGGTGTCGCGGCTGTGATGCGGGACGTGCGGGTGCTGTCAGGGGGGCCCCGGGGGGTTTCGTGGGGGTGTCTGGGTTGAGCCTGAGGTGGCGATGGGACGGGGCGGGCTGTTTGGGTGGCACGGTGGCGGTGGGTGGGGAGTTGCGCGCCGGAGCGCGTCGCGGGTGTAGGCGGCGGCCTGCTCGAGCGGCGGGTACGGTTCGCGTCGTCCTAGACACGCGTGGCGGGATGCAGGTTGCGGCGTCTGTGCACGCCCGCGGACGGGCTCGGGCGGGGCTGTTGGAGGGCGTGAGGGCTGTGGCCGGGGGGTGGGTGTACGGTCAGCACGGCGGCCGGACGGATGAGACGCGGACGCCCCTCTCCGCCGCGGCAGGGCCGCATTGCGCACTCCCAGACCAGGGTCAAGGGTCGCTGGGGCCGTGCGCGGTGTGGGCGTCGAGTTGGGTCGGTTGTGGGTACTGGGCGGACGGTGCACATGTACGACAACGCGGTCGTCTGATTACGTGGCGCCTAGCCTCCCCCGCGGCTCCTGTGCGGGGCCAGGCGCGCACGGCGAGTGGTTTGGTGCGAACGCCTCTCGCGCGGCCGACGGGGCGCGTTCGGGGGTGTTGGGGCGGCGTGTGGGGCGCACACATACAGAAGACCGCGGTGCGGGCGGCGCCCGGGCCAGTGGGGGTCGTTCCTTCCCCGGTGGTGGCGGAGGGTCGCATCAGCACGGGGCAGGTGTGGCGCACGGTGAGCGGGCGGGCGGGCGGGGGGGGGCGCGACGGCGGGGCTGAGCGGCAGGAGCGCAGCGACGCGGAGCTGCGCGCGGAGCCGCGGGAGGACCGCCCAGCGCATGGGCAGCGTGTCATGGGGAGGGTTGCGGGGGGTGTCACCATGGGTGGGCGGGGCGGCGGGCGAGGGGCGAATCAGGAGCGCGAGGATGGACAGGCGCTGTGTCAGCAGCCGCGGGACCGACACGGGAGTGAGGACGGGCTGCGGGAGGCCAAGCGCATCACCAGTGTCATTACGATCGCTGCGGGGCAGGGGACAAGTGCGGAGGCGGTGAGGGGCCTGTTGGAGGTGTACCGGCGGGACGGGGCGCGCTTCAACGCCATCCACATAGCGGCGTGGGTGCACAGGATGGCGAAGACGCTGTCGAAGGGGAGTTGGAGAGGGTTGAGGACGACAGAGGTGAAGGAGGCGGTGGGGGTGGCCGGGGAGCTGGCGCGCGAGCTGGACAAGCGCGCTGCGGAGGCGAAGCCGCAATCGCTGGCGAACACGGTATGGGGCGTGGCGAAGCTCGCCGAGGCTGGGGCGACGGAGGCGCTGTGTGGGGAGGCGGTGGGGGGCTGGCGGGGGCGCTGGTCTAGCGGGCCGGGGAGGCGAAGCCGCAGGAGCTGGCGAACACGGTGTGGGGCGTGGCGAAGCTCGCCGACACTCACGACAACGCGGCGGAGGCGCTGTGTGGGGCAGGGGGTGCGGTGGAGGCGGTGGGGGCGCTGGCGGCGGCGCTGGGCGAGCGGGCCGGCGAGGCCGACACGCAGGCGCTGGCGAACACGGTGTGGGGCGTGGCGAAGCTTGCCGACCAGAACCAGAGGGCGGCAGAGGTGCTGTGTGGGGAGGCGGGTGTGGTGGAGGCGGTGGGGGCGGTGGCGGCAGCGCTGGGCGCGCGGGCCGGCGAGGCGACGCCGCAGGCGCTAGCGATGACGGTGTGGGGCGTGGCGAAGCTCGCCGAGGCTGGGGCGGGGCAGGCGCTGTGTGGGGAGGCGGGTGTGGCGGAGGCGGTGGGGGCGCTGGCGGCGGCGCTGGGCGCGCGGGCCGGCGAGGCGACGCCGCAGCATCTGGCGAACACGGTATGGGGCATCGCGAAGCTCGCCGACGCTGACCGCAGGGCGGTGAAGGTGCTGTGTGGGGAGGCGGGTGCGGTGGAGGCGGTGGGGGCGCTGGCGGCGGCGCTGGGCGCGCGGGCCGGCGAGGCCGACACGCAGGCGCTGGCGAACACGGTATGGGGCGTGGCGAAGCTCGCCGACACCCACGACAGGGCGGCGGAGGCGCTGTGTGGGGGCAGGGGGTGCGGTGAGGCGGTGGGGGCGCTGGCGGTGGCGCTGGGCGAGCGGGCGGGCGGGAGGCCGACACGCAGGCGCTGGCGACGACGGTATGGGGCGTGGCGAAGCCGCCGACACCTACGACAGGGCGGGCAGGCGCTGTGTGGGGCGGGTGTGGTGGAGGCGGTGGGGGAAGTTGGCGGCGGCGCTGGGCGCGCGGGCGGGCGAGGCCACGACGCAGCACCCGGCGAACACGGTGTGGGGCGTGGCGAAGCTCGCCGACAAGAGCACGAGGGCGGCGGAGGTGCTACGTGGGGCCGGTGCGGTGGAGGCGGTGGGGGCGCTGGCGGCGGCGCTGGGCGAGCGGGCGGGCGAGGCCGACACGCAGGCGCTGGCGACGACGGTGGGGGGCGTGGCGAAGCTCGCCGACAAGAGCACAAGGGTGGCGGAGGAGCTGTGTGGGGAGGCGGGCGTAATGGACGCGGTGGGGGCGCTGGCGGCGGCGCTGGGCGAGCGGGCGGGCGAGGCCGACACGCAGCATCTGGCGAACACGGTATGGGGCGTGGCGAAGCTCGCCGACACCCACGACAGGGCGGGCGGAGGCGCTGTGTGGGGCAGGGGGTGCGGTGGAGGCGGTGGGGGCGCTGGCGGCGGCGCTGGGCGCGCGGGCGGGCGAAGCGAAGACGCAGGATGTGGCGAACACGGTATGGGGCGTGGCGAAGCTCGCCGACGCCGACGACAGGGCGGCGGAGGTGCTGTGTGGGGCGGGAGGCGTAGTGGAGGCGGTGGGGGCGCTGGCGGCGGCGCTGGGCGAGCGGGCGGGCGAGGCGGATACGCAGCATCTGGCGAACACGGTATGGGGCGTGGCGAAGCTCGCCGACACCCACGACAGGGCAGCGGAGGCGCTGTGTGGGGCAGGAGGCGTGGCGGAGGCGGTGGGGGCGCTGGCGGCGGCGCTGGGCGAGCGGGCGGGCGAGGCGACACGCAGCGCTGGCGACGACGGTGTGGGGCGTGGCGAAGCTCGCCGACAAGAGCACAAGGGCGGCTGAGGTGCTACGTGGGGCGGGTGCGGTGGAGGCGGTGGGGGCGCTGGTGGCGGCGCTGAGCGCGCGGGCGGGCGCGGCTGACACGCAGGCGCTGGCAAACACGGTGTGGGGCGTGGCGAAGCTTGCCGACAAGAATCAGAGGGCTGCGGAGGCGCTGTGTGGGGAGGCGGGCGTAATGGACGCGGTGGGGGCGCTGGCGGCGGCGCTGGGCGAGCGGGCGGGCGAGGCCGACACGCAGCATCTGGCGAACACGGTATGGGGCGTGGCGAAGCTCGCCGACACCCACGACAGGGCGGCGGAGGCGCTGTGTGGGGAGGCGGGTGTGGTGGAGGCGGTGGGGGCGCTGGCGGCGGCGCTGGGCGAGCGGGCCGGCGAGGCGAGCCGCAGGCGCTGGCGAACACGGTGTGGGGCGTGGCGAAGCTCGCCGACAAGAGCACGAGGGCGGCGGAGGTGCTACGTGGGGCCGGTGCGGTGGAGGCGGTGGGGGCGCTGGCGGCGGCGCTGTGCGAGCGGGCGGGCGAGGCCGACACGCAGCATCTGGCGAACACGGTGTGGGGCGTGGCGAAGCTCGCCGAGGCTGGGGCGGGGCAGGCGCTGTGTGCGGGGAGGCGCGCGTGGTGGAGGCGGTGAGCGCCCTGGCTGTCTTACTGGGCGTACGTGCCCGCAAGGCTGACACACAGGCGCTAGCGACGACGGTGTGCCGCGTGGCGAAGCTTGCCGAGGCTGGGGCGGCGCAGGCGCTGTGTGGAAAGGCGGGTGTGGTGGGGGGGGCGGTGGGGGCGCTGACGGCGGCGCTGAGCGCGCGGGCGGGCGAGGCGACGCCGCAGGAGCTGGCGAACACGGTATGGGGCGTGTCGAGGCTGGCGGCACTGCGACCTGCCGGTCGCGTCCGGCATGTTGACGACGCAGTGGAGCAGGCAGTGGGTGACATGATGCGCGACCTGTACGCGCGCGGCGCCAAGAACGACCTGCGCGTAGCATACGTCGCCGTGCGCGAGGTCCCGGAGCTGCGGCACCTGGCGGCGGAGTACGACGTTGATGATTGAATCGCAGACCGCTCGTGTGCGGCACCCACGGCAGAAACGTCGAGCGCGCCAGAACGCGGTGTAGGACTGCTCCGTCGACGCTACGGAGCTGACAGAAAGAGTTTCAAGCAGTGGGGGTGACGACCAAACTGGCAGGCAGGCAACAAGTGGCGCGGAGATGCACGGGCTGTGATACGCCGCTTCGTGGTGCCCAGGCGTGCAGTCCTGCTCCGCTGGCAGGTGCATCCTGCCGAGACGACGCTGTAAGCTTTAGCGTCATCCGCAGTCGCCAAGTCCCGCGTGTGTACGACATGCATGACTGCTCACATTGTCTACCCTGTCTGCTGTGTGAGTCTCGCCTGCCGTACCATTTCGGTCGCTCCGGCATCCTCGCGGTGAGGGTGCTCGTAGGTCAGCAAAGTACTATCCCGCACAACACTGTGTTTTATATCACCAGGACATGTGGTCCTGGTCCGCGATTGAGTCGCGCCGACGCGCCCGCACGCACGGGCCGCGCGAGCCGCGCAGGCTGGTGGGAGAAGGCGATGCGCGGCCGCGCGACCGTGCCGCCTTCCGGGCTGGGGGAGTGTGCTCCTGCCAGCGCTCTCATACCAGCGCCTCTCCACGACGTCCGCGGGCGCCCCGGGGTGGTGCGCGATCCCAGGCGCGCGGATCAGTCGAGCCGCCTGCTGCGGCTGTCGCGCGCGTGCCGGTCCGACGACCGGTGTTGTGTTATTTTATACCCCCCTTGCCTGTGTCGGGAAGGGCGGGCCCACACGTCGCGTTGTGGGGCCGCCCGGGGCCGTGGGGCGCGCAGAAGCAGGCGCGGAGCGCTCGATGAGCACGTCGCGGTAGTGGATCGCGCGGGCAGGGACGGAACGCCTCGGGAGCGCGTCGAATGCGGGCGGAGTAGCAGGGAGCAAGGCGCAGGCTGCGTGTGCGCGGCTGCGGGGGGCTGGGCGCGATGTGCAATCACCTGGACGACGGCAGCCGTCGGCGCGTGGTGCTGGCGCTGCAGGCGGTGCTGTCGCGGCTGCAGCGGCTCGCGGCGACGGAGGGCAGTGCCGCGCGGCACGTCTTCGTGTGCCCGGAGTGCGGGCAGGTGGTCCGGACGCGGACGCACCGGTGCGACCAGGAGCACGCGTTCGTACTGGACACGCGGCACAAGCTGCTGTATTGCTTCGAGTGCAGGTGAGCGCGTCGCACCGCAGCGTGGAGCTGTGCTCGCGAGCGCAGCCTTCGGGGCCGCGTTGTCGCCGCGCGGGCCGGGGAGCCCGCGCGGCCGACGGGCCGGACGCTCAGGCGAATATCGAGCTTGGCTGCGGCGCGAGGCATTGCGTGATTCGCGGCGTGTGCGGCCCGCGGCGCGACGTTTTCCTCGAGTCGGTGCCTTTTTGCCGTGGCCCGGGACCAGGCGCGGACGCCGCTCGCCCCTGCGGCGCACCGCGATCCCCCTGCGCCCGCACGGCGCTCCACACCACACGCTCCGCGAATCTGGGCACGCGCTCGACGATGCGGCCTCGCACGCCCCACAGTTGCGGGAGCGAAGTGCAGAGCCTGAGCCCACTGTCGCAGCACCGCACGCGCGCCCCCGCCATTGATATGCCGTC
Source organism: Pedinophyceae sp. YPF-701 (assembly GCA_916048055.1). NCBI lineage: Eukaryota > Viridiplantae > Chlorophyta > Pedinophyceae > Pedinophyceae sp. YPF-701. The sequence continues at coordinate 129,429 of CAJZHL010000001.1, read as the reverse complement.
GCCGAGGCGCTCCCGCTGCTCAACTACACCGGACCGTCGCTCCCATCGCTTTTTCGCGGCGCTCGGCGGCTCGGCCGCGTCGTCCGCGCCCGCAGTGGCCCTGCCCACCACCAGGCCCGGAGCCTCGTCCGCGAGCCCCCGCTCCGCCGCTCGATCCCCGGCCTCGACGCACACCTCGCGCCGACCACGCAAGTCGCGGCGCTTGCGCCGCAACACCCCCCTCTTCGCGCGTCCTTTGCCCCTATGCGAGACCAGGGTCTTCCTGCCCCGATATCGTCCGCTCTCACGACCGTCCGCGACGTCGTTCCGGGGCCGCAGCACCGCTACGCTCCTCCTGCGGCCGCGACGGCCCCAATGCGATATCGGTCGCTGCCGTTTGGCGGCCCCGCTGCTCGCACGGCGCGGCCGAGCTGGCGCCGGGCACCTCGCTGGCGTGCGTCGCGTTTCCGCGCTGTGGCGGCTATCTCACGGCGCCGCCGCCCCCGGACGCGCGTGGTGCGAGTGCAGGGACATCGTGTACGACCGTGAGCTCGACAGGTACGTCCAGGGCGTGATGTACTTGGCGTCGGGCCGCACGCTGCCAGCGCTCATGCTGGGCGCGGGCAGGGAGGCCTCGCCGCATCGCAAGCGGCGGAGGCTCGACGACGCCGACAAGTTCGCGGACAAGGCCGCCGCGTTTCCGGCAGACAGCACCGGCAAGGCGGCCCCAGGCGACGGTGTGTTCCCTCTCCCTTCATTGCCGCCTCCCGCGCGCGCCACCGCCTCAAATCCAATCCAACACTCCCCCGCCCTTCAATCGCCCCCGTCTCCCACACCTCCGCGCCCGTACACGTCCACACATCCCCCGACGACCCCCCCCCGCGCCCCTTGCAGCCCCCAAGACACCGGACCCCGCGCAGCCCGCCGACGCCCGGCGCGCCGCCGCAGCGGACGCCGTCTCGCTCGGCGCCGTCCGCCGCCCGCACCGCCCGCCCGCGGGCGTCCGCGGCCTCGTCAACCTCGGCAACACGTGCTTCATCGCCAGCGTGTTGCAGGCGCTGCTGCACGCGCCGACGGTGCGCTCGTTCTTCCTCGGGGGCGCGCACCCGCGCACGACGTGCGCGCGCCTCCGCCTGCGCCGCGCCGTGGACCTCGGGGGCGGCGTGCCGCCGTGCATGGCCTGCGAGGTGGAGGCGCTCTTCAGCCAGATGCTCTCGCCCGACGGACACGAGCCGGTCGCCCCGGCGGCGCTCGTGACCGCGTGGTCCAAGGTCTGGCCCCGCGTGAGCGCCAACGACCAGCAGGACGCGCACGAGTTCTTCCTCGCGCTCATCAGGTAAGGAAAACTTCCCCCTCTCGCTTGCGGAGGCGAGCAGGCGCGCCCCTGGGTCAGGCGCCGTCCGGCGTCGACGCGGCGGAGCGCGCTCCCTCACGATGCATGCGTCTCCTGATCCTTAATTCATCAATCTGAATCAATGATTGATGATGCACTCTCTTGCATTAATTGACTCCTGGAACTCACCCCGTCCGCAGCGAAATGGTCGAGGCCGACACCGACGCCCTCAAGGTGTCCGCCCGGATCGACAAGGGCCTCGAACCCGACCTCCCGCAGCTCCCAGCCCCCGGAGACCCCGCACCCCCGGCCCCCGCCCCCGCACCACCGCACCGCCCGGCGCCGGCCGCGCCCCGCAGCCGCCCCCCGGCCGCGCGGCGGCAGCCGCGGCGGCAAAGGCGGCGCGGGGCGGCGCGTGGCGCGCGGCGGCCGGGCTGAGCGGTGCGGCGCCGCAGGGGGGCGTCCCGGTGAGTGCGGGCCTTAGTCAGGCGCAGGCGCAGGCGCAGGCGCAGGCGCAGCAGATGATGGTCGCGCAGTCGGCGCGCACGGAGGGCTCCGGCAGCGCGCCGACGCCCGCGCAGCAGCAGGAGATGGTACAGCTACTGCAGATGGCGCTGCAGCGGGCGGCGGACGCGGAGCTGGACCCGCAGATGGTGGCGCGGATCCAGGCGGAGTTCTCGGAGATCAGCGTGGAGCACCTGCGCACGCCGCTGCCGCCGGTGCTGGTGCTGCAGCTGCTCAAGGGCGACATTCGGCACGCGCTGCGCATGGCGCAGAACCCGTACAACATGATGCGGCTCAAGGGGATGATCATGCGGAAGCGGCGGAAGGAGGCGGCGAGGAAGGAGGCGGCGCTGCTGGCGGAGGCGGAGGCGCGCGGGCAGCGGCCGGTGCCCGGCGCGGGGATGCACCCGGGGGTGTCGGGGGCGCCACGTCAGCAGATGGGCCAGGCGGGCATGGTGCCGCAGCAGGCGTACGGGACGAGCCAGCAGGGGATGTGGCAGCAGCAGGGGATGGGGTACGGGCAGGGCGGGCCGATGATGATGCAGGGCTGGCAGCAGCAACAGCAGCAGCAGGCAATGCAGCTGCAGCAAGCGGGGCGGGCGCAGCAGACGCCGGGGCAGGTCGGGCAGGTGCAGGGGATGCCGCATCACGTGCAGGCGCAGGGGAATGCGTTTATGGGACGGCCGCAGCAGGGCATTGTGCGCGGGGCAGGTGCCGGGAACCCGCAGGGGGGTTACGGCGCTGTGCCTTCGCAGCAGGGCAACGGGAGCTTCCTGCCCGGGATGCCGGCGTACATGCACGGGATGGCGCAGGGGGCGCAGAACCAGGGCTACGCGGCCGCGCGGACGGACGGCCAGAGGGTGGCGGGGGTGTCGATGCCCATGAGTCAGGCCATGATGACGCACGGGCAGGGCGGCATGTACGGGATGCAGCACGGCATGGGCCAGTTCGCCATGGGGCACGTGGCGCCCCAGGCAATGGCTTTCCAGGCCTCTGCGCCGCTGCAGATGCAACAGCAACAACAACAGCATGTGCAGCCGCAGCACATGCAGCCACAGCAGCGCGACGCGTGGCAGTACAGCGTCCCGCCGCCATCCCTCGGCGCCGACGACAACGCCGCGACGAACTACCAATCCTGGATCCCCGCGCAACCCCAGGGCCAGGACGTTCAGCAGCAGCCACAAGGAGATCAGCAGGGCGGCAACGACGCGCTGCGGTTACGTGGCGGCGGGTCCGGCGGGAGCCCCGTGCTGCAGCCGGTGTGCGACGACGAGGTCGAGATCGTGCGCGTCCGGCCGATCGTGATCGACGGCAGCGGGGACGCCGCGCAAGCGGACACGCCGCGCGTGAAGCGAGAGGACGGGGCCGCGGCGCCGTCGACGCCGCCCGCGGCCGCGAAGTCCGCGCTCAACACGCTGTTCACGGGGCAGCTGCTGTCCTCGGTCGAGTGCTGCTGCTGCGGCTACACGTCGACGTTGACCGACGTGTTCAACAACCTGACGCTGGACATCGAACCCCTGATCCGGTCGCGGGTCTGCGAGGCGGACGATGTGGCGGCGGAGGTGCAGGGCGGCGGGGCGCCCGCGGCGGCCCCCACGGCGCCGCCGTCAGTGGACGGCGACGGCGTGACGCCGGTGCCGACGGCGCCCGTGTCCGCCGCCGGCACGCCGCGTGCGGACGCGTCGAAGGAGCAGTCGCTCGACCAGGGCGACGCGTCAGCTCCGCCGGCGCCGAGCGGCGCGTCGGGCCCCCCGGACACCCCCGGGGGGGGTCCAGGCATGGGCGCGGATGCGCTGGGCATGGTCGCGCCCCCGACGGCCCCGGGAGCCTTGGGGGCCGAGGAGGCGAAGCGCGGGAAGAAGAAGGGCGGGAAGGGCGCGGACGGCGCGGGGTTCAAGCAGGCCACGATGAAGCGCTGCGGGCAGTGTCAGACCTGCCTCAACCGACATCTTAAGAAGGGTTGCTTGATGAACAAGGCGGTGCGGGAGCAGATGGGGCCCGGAACGTACGCGGGGTCCGCGCGCGCCACGCCGGCGCCGTCGCGGGGCGCGTCCGCGCCGGTGTCGCCGCGGGGGGGGGGGTTGATTGCCGCCGCCGCGTGGCACGCCGACAGCTGCGCAGTCGGGCGGCGTGCCCGTGGCGCGCGGCCGCGGGTCGCGCCTGCGCCCGCGGGCCTCGACGCGCTCGGGCTCCACAACGGCGGGGCGGTGTGCGCGGGCGCGCCGCCGGCGGGCAAGTCTGGTAAGCCACGCAGCGCGACGGCGGTGGCGCAGCAGGCGCTGCCCGGGTTCGCGCAGGCGAGCTCCGTGGGCCTCCGCGCGTGCCTCGAGCACCTCACGCGGCCGGAGCTCATGTCGGACAAGAAGAACGTGTGGACGTGTCCGCGCTGCGAGCGTCCGCGGCCCGCCGTGAAGCAGGTCACGATCCGCGCGCTGCCGCCGGTGCTGGTGCTGCACGTGAAGCGGTTCCAGCACTCGTGGGGCTCGGCGCGCGGCGGGCGCGCGTGGAAGCTGGACACGCACGTGTCGTTCCCGGAGCGCGGCTTGGACGTGGCGCCGTACTTGTCGTGCGCGCTGCCTGGGGCGGGGATGGCCCCGGAGGAGGTGCGGGCGGTGCTGGGGACGTCCACGCCGCAGGTGTCGCAGGGCGTGGGCGCGCACAGTCCCGGGGGGTCGGGGTCGTGCAGCGTCAGCGCCGCAGTGGGCAGCGACGGCGTCATGCACCCGCCGGGACTGGGGGCGACGTACGACCTGGGGGCCGTGGTGTGCCACTCCGGGACGATGGAGGGCGGGCACTACGTGTGCTACGTCAACGTGAGTGGCCGCCTGTTCGTCCGTGCGTCGACCGACGCTGCTCGTTGTGCGAAGTGCGGTGCCGTAGAAATGGGGAGGAAACATCGCTGCTTGTGGTCGCTCGTGCGTGCAGGAGGGTGGACGGTGGTTCCGCTGCGACGACGCGTGGATCGCGGAGGTGTCGTTCGAGGTGGTCCGGGCCAGCCAGGCCTACCTGTTGTTCTATCATCGCAGGTACATTTGAGATACAACGATACTACCATGCTACGCCTGCGCAGCAGACGGCCGTGCTGCTGGACCGCGCCTCGCCCGTCCGTCTGCGATCGAGCGTGGCGTGTCCTGCCAGCGCCATCTGTCTTCGGCGGCAGCATCGAGGGCTCGAGCGCGCTGCCTGACGCGGGCAAGCTGACCCACGCGAGGCAGGGAAGGCACGAGCCACGTGTGCCGCGGCCCTGCGTCGCATCAAGCCATGCACCAGCTGCTGACATTCAGCGCGTTCCGAGCTGTCACGAACAGCCGGCCCAGCGACCACGGTGACCTCCTGTGACTCACTGATGCGACGCAACGATCACGTGCTGCCAGCACAGCGTATCGTCCATGACGTCGTTACAGTCACCACGTCAGTATCATCCATAAGTGGACAACCTTTACGAAAACACACATCGCCAGATGCTGACGAACTCCGTCGTTGATTGCGCGCTACCTCGGCGACGCAGGCCTCCCCCAGCCCCCCGTCCCGCGCCCGCGCCGCTGCAGCACCCTCCCGCCGCCGCGGCCCCGTGCTCCGCGCCCCGCGATCCCCCCTCTGACATCACCCCCCGCCACCTCCCCCCCGCTCTCATTCGATTCCGTCGGCGCGTCCGACCGCGCGTCGTCCTCCTCTCCATTGTACTCGTCCTCCTCCGCAAACATCGCCGCCACCGTCTGCGCCACCGGCCCCACCAGCGGCGCCGAGCACAGCGCACTCGCCAGCGGCCCCTGCAGCGCAGCCCTCACCTGCCCCGCCCCGAGCCCGAGCGCGACCGCCACGCACGCGATCGTCCCCGTCATCGCCGTCGCCGCGAGCACGCTGCACACCACCGACATCCCCGCCAGCAGCACCCCCGCGATCAGCCACTGCAGCGACGCGTGCAGGCGCGTGCGCCGCTGCTCGGGCGTGCCCTCGCCCGCACCGGCGCCGAGCGTCACCGCGGCGGTGGCCGCGAGGTGCAGCGGCCCTGTCGCGCCGCCCTCGGCCTCCCGCGCCGGGCCCGGGGCCAGCAGCGTTGCCGAGAGACCTTCAGCGATGGTCGCCGTCGTCTTCAGGACGAGGGCCGCGATCTCGACGGCCGCGGCGGCGTGGCACGAGGGCGCGGCGCGCGCGGACGCCCGGACCGCGTGCGCGCGCACCGCCCCGACGCGCGTGTCGGGCTCCGCGCCTGACTCAGGCGCGGCTGTGTGTCTGACGAGGTCGCGCAGCGCGAATGTGCTCGTCGGGAGGCCCTCGTGGCGCGCGGTGGGCTGGGCTTGCGGAGCGTCGCGGCGGGGCTCGGCCAGCGGGTGCGACGCGAGCTCCGAGGGTGTCTCCGGGGGCGTTGCGTACACGCGGCCGGAACCCCCCCCGCGTCGCAACGGGGGGCCTTCGGTGGCCGCCGGCGCGGCGGCGCGCGCCCTGGCCTGCTGCAGGCGGTCCTGCAGGTCGCGGAGCGACGTGCGGCCCGATGGGACGGTCTCGTACGTGCCTGGGGCGGCGGCGGTGTCCCCGGAGGCGGAAAGCGGCACACCCCCGCCCGGCTGGGGGAGTGGGGAGCCCGCGAGGCGCGCCGCGGCGACGCGTGCGGCGTGCGCGCGCTCAAGATTCGCCATGGTGCGCTCCTCGCTGGATGCGCGCCGTGAGCCCCGCCCTGCGAGTGCGAGCGAGAGACACACATGATGTGACGTGGCACTGCGCCGCGCGGGGGGCGTGCCACGCCGTGAAACAGCGCCCGTGTCACGGCGAACAACTGTTTTGTATCGTTCCAGACGGGGCTCACCGCCAGACTCCCGCGGTGCGGCTGCAGGAGCTACGTCCTTGGATGCGCTGGCGCGTTTGTCGTCAGCCGGTGCCCGCAGAGGCGCCGCCGCGCCGTATATGCCGGCCGACGCGGTACTGAAGGCGCCGAGGCGCCCGATGCTCGCTCTCGGCAGCGTGCTGCCCAGCACGATGCGGTGGAGGACCTCCCTGTCCTGGACCGACCGCGCATCCCTACTTGCCATCTCCGCGCGCTCGAGGCTAGCAGGAAGGCGTCTTTCTCGTGTGAAACGCCGGCCTGGATGGCCCGCGGGCCGCAGGAAGGCGCAGGAGCGGCGCACGTGCGCTGCACAGAGCGCCAGCGGGCAGGGCACGGAGCGTCTGGACCGCTCGCACAGCCCCGCTCGAGCCCGGGACGCGTGTTTTCTGGACCGCCCCTCCAATGAAGTACCACTTGGCGCGGTCTCGGGGCTGGAGGGCGGGGAGTCCGGGCGAACTCGGGCAGGTGGCTCTGTTCGATTTGCTGTGTCTGTCAGTGCGGCGGAGTGCGGGTTCCCACACCCAACGCCACTGTGACCGTTACGCTCTCGGCCAACTGGCGGCACAGCGCGCCGCGCCGCGCTCACCTGCCGTCCGACCGCGCGTTGACACCTCGTGTCTGACCGAGGCTGACTCATGCCGCATGATGCGCGACCGAGGCACGGCCTCCGGCGACCCGGCTCGCAGGCCACCTCCTCGTGCACAGTGGAGAAGCGCGCGGTGACGACGTGGCGCATCGGCCCCTGCCAACCGCCCTGATGTGTGTATTATTCAGCGGGCCGAGAGATGCAGTCGGTCCGGGAACGGGGTCGCTCGAAGCGCGACAAAAGCGCCCGACGGCGACCGCGAGGCCAGCGCACGACCGCAGCCAGCGGGGCAATCACAAGCTAGCCTTCGTCGCCGTCAGATAGGAACTCCCTTCTGTTCTTCCCCGCACACATTACGCCTCGGCCTTCGGCGCCGACTTCTCCTTCTTCGCCGCAGCCGCCTCCACCTTCGGCGCGGCCGCCTCCTTCTTCGGCGCGGGCGCCTCCGCCTTGGGCGCGGGCTTCGCCTCTGCCTTGGGGGCGGGCTTCGCCTCTGCCTTGGGCGCGGGCTTCGCCTCCGCCTTGGGGGCGGGCTTCGCCTCTGCCTTGGGGGCGGGGGGTGCCTCCGCCTTGGGGGCGGGGGGCGCCTCTGCCTTGGGCGCGGGCTTCGGGGCCTCCGCGGTGGCGCCCCCGGACCCGCGCAAGCTCAGGACGTAGCCGACGACGGCGTACCAGCACGCGACGGTCAGCACGCGCGGCATGAAGAAGGTCAGGACGGGGGCGTGCGCGGCGGCCTCGAGGATGAAGACGCCCACGCCGATGACGATTGCGACGCTGTTGATGGGCACCTTCGGGAGGCCCTCGGACGGGTCCCAGCCCTTGCCGGAGCTGCCCTCGTTCTCCCAGTCAATGATCTGCGCGCCGCGAGAGACACGACATCCCAATCACCAAACCACACATCATCATATCGTCGGTGCTTCGAGGCGGTCTCTCGGGGCGGCTTTCGCGCACCGCAGCACCGCGCAAGCCGTGGCAATGCCATGCCGACGCGTCAGCGTCCCCGGCCACCGCGGCTGCCTCGTCAGCGACGTGCCACGCAGTGCGTCAGGGGGGGGGGACTCACCGACAGCGCAGTGGGGACGACGTCCCTGAACGGCACGCGCACCGCCGCGCTGTTGTCCTTGGCCGTCTCCACGTTCGCCAGCGTGCCCTTCGGCGCCAGCGTGGCCGAGTCGATCGCCTGGGCGCTGCACACACACAAACACACACACACGCCGCGTCACGATGGTGACTCATGCATCGGTGTGCCCCCGGGTGGCGCGCTCTGCGCGGACGCGGGCGTACCTGAGCAGGATGCTCATCATGTAGGCCACGCCGGCCGCGGCGCCGACGGGCTCGCTAGCCAGCGCCAGGAGCGGGTGCAAGCCAGGGATGGTGTGGGCGATGCCGTCGGCGAGGACGGCCGCACCGAGCGGCAGCGCGCCCGGGACGGTCTGGATGGCCTCGATCTCGCCGTCGCGGTCGGGCGCCGTGAAGATCGTCACCCCGCCGACGACGCTCGCAGCTGCCGCGCTGGCCAGCACCTCCAGCACGAGGTTCGGGTCCCCCCCCGCCCGCGCGACGACCGGGCGCGCGCCGGCCCTGCGGTGGCGGACAGAGGAGTGGTATTCGCGTGGAGTTCCGGGACGGGACGGTCGGGGCGCGCCGGAGCTAGGCGGGATCTGTAGGCGGTTGACGTGGAGCCGGCGCTGCCCGGTCGGGGGACGAGGAGGCGCGGGCGAGGCGCGACGCGGATGCGCATGCACGGCTGGGGGGCGCGCGCGCCTGTAACGGCGCGAGTGCGCTGCGCGGGGGCGGTTCGCGGGCGCGTTCGCAGAGCTGGGATAACAGGTGGCGCGTTGCGGGTTCGACGGTGCGCGAGGGCTGCTGGCGCGGGGCGCATCGCGTGAATCCGAAAGTCTTCTGTCGTGGTTGGTGATTGGGACGCATGAGCAGGCGAGGTGACGTGGCGTGCGGCACCTGGCGTCGCCATGAGACGCAATGGCGCCGGGGCGGGCAGGGAGCGGACTGGCAGGCGGGGGCCGGGCATACCTGTGCAGCGGACGAGCCCTCGCACCCAGCGCACGTGGCGCCACGGCGGCGGACCTTGTCACCGCGACGGACTGCATGTTTCGTTGCTCCTGCTGCCAACGAGGATTCTGGCCTGTTCCGGGGTCCAAGCGATACCAAGGCAACCAAAGCTGGTAGGTCCGAACAGCACAGTGCCGCAACACGGCCCGGATCTCCCGCATTGGCGCTCCTGAGGGCGCGGGCGCGCACAACGTTAGCACCCCCTGACAGCAACGTCCAGCGGAAAACGCCCTCTACAGCGGGACTGGTGCAAAATTTTGCAGCGCGAATGGATGAACACGTCAATGCAGGTCTTCATAGATGCAATTCATGTGCATGCGTTGAGCCTGCGGTGCGTCGCCAGCTCTCTCGTTGGCTGCCTGGTCTCCCGCCGATATTGCACTCGGGCGGCATGTGAACGATCTAGTTCCGCAAAACCACGGTCCTGGCCTCGTGTGCGAACACATGAATCACGATATCTTACGCGATTCCCGCGGTATCCGTGCACATTCTGCCACGTCAGGGCCGGAGTGCGTCCTCCCCGCGCGACGGCGCGCGCGTCCACGACGGGCCGCCCTCAAGTGCTCTCCAGACGACCGCGATCGACAGTGTCCGCGGCAACAAGCACGTCCCGTCGCAGAGCGTCCACTTCCGACTTTTCCATCCCCGCAGCGCATCCTAGCCATCCTCCGCAATGCTCCGCACCGCGACCGCCGGCCCCCGGGCGACCGCGGGCTTCGCCCGTAGCAACCAGCGCCTCGCTCCGTCCAGCGCCGGAGCTGCGGCCGCGCCTGCTCGCAGGTAAGGACACATTCCCGGCCCACGCATGACCAGGTCGGCCAACGTGGATGTTCCGGGGCGCGACAGGAACGATGGCGAGACAGAGGCCATCATATGGCTTCGTAGAGTCCGCGCCGAACGTTGATCGGCCGCGGAGTTGCCGTGGGGCGCCAGAATCCGAGACTTAGGTTGCCCAGCTCCCCCCCCCGTCCCGACGTGCACAAGGCTTGATCACGACTTCCGCGGTCGAATGCATGTCTTGACTGGTGGTTTGCCGAGAACTGGATGATGCGGCCTGATGCGTCGCTTGGTACACCCGGTTGGGCTGCACTTGTCCTCCCTCAATGACGAGGACAGCGTGCGCGGCGTGCTGGCGGCGCGGCGCGGCTCAGCGGAGCAGCCATACCGACGCAGCCCTGACGCGCCCGCCGCGCCCGCCGGCGCCACCCGACCCCGCGCACACATGGACGCACGCAACATCGCAGCCCCGCGGCGTCGCAACGAGCCCGCAACGCGCGGACAGCCCCGACCGCGCGCCCGTTCCTACGTTCTCCTCCTCGCAGGGCCGTGGTAGCGGCCGCGACGCTCACCGTCGACGACATCAAGGTCGAGACGCCCAGCGACGCGCAGTCGAGCGCGTGCGCGGCGTGGCCGATCTGGACGTGCGAGCCGAGCGAGTTCCCCTGGTACGCAGCGCGCGGATCGACGGGGCCCTGCGGGGCGCGCAGGCGCGTCGCTTGCCACCGGGTCGTCGCTGGTGCGCGGGCCCTGACCGCGGGCGACCGGTTTCCGTGCGCGGCGTGCAGGTACTACGACCAGAACGAGCAGTGCTTGATCCTCGAGGGCGAGGCCATCGTGACGCCGGACGGGGGCAGCGAGTCGGTCACGATCGGCGTGGGCAACTTGGTGACGTTCCCGCAGGGCATGGGCTGCACGTGGAAGGTCACGAAGGCCATCAAGAAGCACTACAACTTCTACTGAGCGCCGAGCGCGAGGCCCCGGAGCCCGCCAACGCGGCCGTGTGATGTACATTCCAAAACATGACTGATTTCAATTTCAATGACTGACTGTGACATGATTGATTCAACACAAGGCGGCCAAACGCTGCCAGCCACGCACCGCAAGCCGCGACGGGGCGTCGCTGGGAGAAGGGGAGGGCTCGTGACGGTGTCGCGCTGCCTGTCCGGCGGTGTGGCCTGCAACCAACGGCACCTTTGACTTTGCAAACCTGATTTCCCTTCTTCCGCCGCGGGGCACGACGTCTGGCGCCCGGGCGCCGAAACACGCGCCGCCTGCCAGACCACGCCGTGGGCGACACGCGGCCTGGTTCGGCTGCGCGAGGCGGAGGGCGGGTGTCTCGCACTCTCGATGCAGTGTCCGCTCGACTGCCCGGCTGGTCCTACCGCTCCGTCAAGGAACCGACCGCTCTTGCCGTCCCCCAGGACGTCATCCATGCCGAACACATGCGTGAGGTGCTGGTTTGAGCCCCCCGTGCTGCCCCGTGGGCCGGTTCTGGACGCGTGGGGTCATTGTGGAGGTAGGACGCGCGCCCGTCTGACTCGCCCAGCGCCGCGCGGCGGCCGACAGCGGCGCGCAGCGTCGCGTGCGGTCAAGACAATCCCCGGACGCCAGCGTCCGGCACTGCAGACCCGCGGGGCACGCGGTCGCTCGGTGCAGGGGCTCGCTGCCCACACTCCGGCGTCCTGGTGGCTCTGGACGTGAAGTAGCACTTGCTTGGACCGGGCTGGAGAGCGAGGAGCGTCAGGATGTCGAGCGTCGCGTGAGTGCCCCGCACGAGCCGGCGCCGCTGCGGCCACGGCACCGCCCGGCACCACTCTTGACATCGCGTTTCGCGGCCGCTGCTGGCGTGCGAGAGCGTCCATCTGGAGCATCGCTGCTCGCGCTCGCGTGAGAAATACCTCAGCCATCTGCTGAGTCCACCGCGTAACGCGCTGAGAGCTCGAGCGAGCCGTGCGGGGACCGGGCTCCACAGCTGTCGCAGCCAACGTATTCGAGCTCCGGGAGCCGGAGCCCGCACACGCGCCCTCGACCTCCTCCATTTCCGACTACTCCGAGATCGTGCTACCCGAAACAGTGCCGCGATGCTGACGAAACCCAAGCGCTGAGGAGATACGCGGGCTTTCCCTCCGCAGTGCATCTCCTCGACGTCCCGCCATCGCAGCCGGCGCTCGCTCTACGATCGCTCCTCTGCGGCTGCCTGCAGGGACTCTGAGCGCGACTCGCGGTCCCGGGAGGCCCTGGACCGCGCGAAGGCGAAGGTCGTGGCCAGGTTGGGTGGGGGCCGTGTGGCGCGCGAGGCGGCCCTGCGCGCCGCCCGCGCCCGCGCCACCGGCGCCGACAGCGTCGACACCATGTTCGAGTACCGCCCGGAGAATCCGTTCAAGCCCAGCTGGGAGGCAAGCCCCACGTCACGCCCACCCGTCCACCCCTCCGCATCCCCCGTCCCTCACAGCCGCGCACCGCCCCCTGCGCCGCGAAACGACCTCCCGCGCCCGCCCACCTCCATCTGCGCAGGCTGAAGCCCCGAAATCCCCCACTGCGCCCGGGGCGAGGCCGCTGGGCGAGCACAACGGTCCGAAGCATGGCGACGACGGGAGCGAGGTGCCGCCCCCGCAGCCAGCGCTGATGCAGACGCAGCAGCTGCCGCGCCAGCAGCCGCCCCCGAAGCCGTACCGCAGCACGGAGGGCCGCGGGGGCCTGACGCTGTCCATGCCCGACTGGAAGCGCGCCCAGCCGGGTGCCGCGCATGCCGCCCCGGTCAAGGACGCCGCGTTCGAGGCGCTGGCGCCACGCTCAGGTGCGGACGGAGGGTCGCCTGCGCTGGCGGCGGGCGGTCGTGCGCGGGCGCGGCTCGCCCGCTTCCTCGGCTCCTTGTTTGCAAAGACAACTTGCAAGTCGCGATTCCTCGACTCGCGCCCAGCGGCGGCGCGGCGGCTCCCTGCCCCCCTCGCGGCCCTGACGCGCGTCCGTCTGTGCGCCCGCAGTGTCGTTCGACTGCCTGCACCCCGCGCTGGCGGACGAGCACTTCCTGCGGACCGACGACCACGAGGAGGCGCTCGCGGCGGACAAGACGCGCCGCGGGTTCGCGGTCGAGGCCGAGAGGAAGCACATCCAGCGCATGCGGGACCGCGAGTGCGCACCCTCGCCCCCAGCCCGGCCGCGACGTGCGACGTGCGAGGTGTCGTGGACCACGCGCGCTCTCACGGACGCGTGCGCGCTCGTCCTCCCGCCGCGCTGCGCCGCGTGTTTCCGGCGTTGCCTTCGCGCTCGAGAAAGCCCGACTGGTTCTGAGCGCCATGGCATGTCTGCGTGGCACGTTGCAGGTTTGCACGCAAGGTGTACCACGAGGCGCCGCGCGGCGGGCAGCGCGAGGGCACGCCGACGGACAAGAAGCTCCGCCAGCTGCAGCGCGAGGGGCAGCGGTGGCGCCGCGAGGCCGCCGCGGCACGGCAGCGCGCGGGGGACGCCATCGAGGCCTCGCAGCGGGCGACGCGCCGGGCGTCGCGCGAGGGCCTGGCCGCGGACAAGGCGCCCGGCGCGCCGCGCAGCCCCGCCGCGGGCCTCGAGAGCGGGTTCTCCGCCCGCATCGGCGACATCAAGCGCAGGTGCGGGTCTGTGCAGCCATGGCATGCATGCGTGCATCAATTTGTCCGTGAGGGCGACAAACCCCCGCGACCCTCTATCTTTCGCTCTTGTTCTCGGCACTGCAAGGCTGCTGTGTGTCTGGTGCGCTCGTTGTCGGACCGGAGCGCGTGTTGCCGTCGCGTCGTGTGCAGGATCCAGCTCCACGCCGCAGAGGGCGGCGTGAGCAGCAGCCGGGCCGGGTCGTCCCGGCACAGCCCGTCGCGGTCCCGGCGGCGCACGCGCGTCATTCCGATGCCCGAGAGCGACGACCCGCGCACCCTCGCGGACTTCCTCGCGGACCAGGCGCGCAAGGCGGGCGACAAGGAGCTGGCGGACATCCTGGCGAAGATCGTCGCGCTGTCGCGGCAGGGCGAGCAGTTGGCGCAGGGGGACATCGACGAGGACGAGACGGTCACGGCGGAGGCGAAGTACGTCGAGGAGCGCGCGCGGGAGTACTTGGCGGAGCTGGACGAGGCGATGCGGCGGCGGAGGGCCAAGGCGCTGGCGTCGGGGGACCCGGAGCACGCGTACAACAGCGACGAGGAGCGGGAGAAGGACGCGGAGGAGCGCGAGCGGCTCGAGCAGGAGCTCGCGAAGCCGGCGGAGCAGCGGGTGAGTGCACGGCCGCGGCATGTGGACGTGGGGGGCTCGGCGCGGGCGGAGGCGGCTCGTCGTGCGTCAACTGAGGTGTTCGCTCGTCCGCCGCGGGCCGCCGGTTGATTCGCGCGTGGAAGTGGTGTGCTGTGGTTGGTTATGCGCAGGACGCCGAGCGCATCGAACGGCTGATTCGCGAGGAGGAGGAGGCGCTCGCGAAGCTCGAGAACGCGTGGGAGAAGCAGGACGCGTGGATGGACGCGTACCGCAACCAACCCAAGGTCCAAGGTGCGCCGCGCAGACCCTCTTCGCCCTCTCACTTCCCCTCCCAAACGCTCCAACTGAGCCACGACGTCACCCACCGCCCCGGCACCTCCCTGCGCCCCGCAGTCCAACGCCGGAGCACCATCATGGGCCGCCTTTCGTTCATGGGCGGCGGCAGCAGCCACGGCGCGTCACCGCAGCGGCAGGCACGCCCCTCGGAGGCGTGGGCCTTGCAGTCACCGAGGCCGACGGGCGCTGGCGCCGCGACTCTCCGCGAAGTCGCCGAGTCATGGGAGCCCGGGTCGCCAGCGAGGGACCAGGGGGGTCCCAGCAAGCCGGCATACATCAAGAACCCCAACACGGTAAAACACCCCCCTCTTCAATCAGACACACCTCGTCGGCTCGCTCCGTCAGCCCTTCCAGCGCATCCACGCACCCTGCCAACGCACCATCGACGTCGGCAGCACGTCAGAGAGTCCCCCCGCACCGCTGTCAGGCGTCCTCCCGCGCCCACCCGCGTCCCCGGCCCGCGCCCCCGCAGACGGACCTCGACGAGGAGCTGCGGCCGTTCGTGCCGCAGTACGCCAGGGCCACGTACGAGCACGGCGTCGTCCGCCCCGGCGAGCACACCACGGGCCTGGACATCGTGCAGGCCTTCAAGGAGGTCGAGAAGCCCCCGCCGACCGTCCCGAAGCCGTTCTCCTTCGAGCTCCGCGAGAAGAAGAAGTCCATCATGCAGGCGCGCCTCGAGCAGGACCTCGAGGTCCGGCGGCAGGAGGAGCTCCGGGCGTCGCAGCGCACCTTCCGCGCCAACGACCTCCCGGCGTCGACGACGGAGCCGCGGTTCGAGGCGATCATGGTCGAGCAGGAGGTGAAGCGCGCGACGCAGCACCAGCGGTCGCTCGCGAAGGCGTGCGGCATCGCGAAGCCGTTCGCGTTCGAGGAGCGCGAGCGCGAGCGCGAGGCGGCGCGCGCCGCGGCGATCGCGGCCGCGCGCGACCCGAACCGCTTCCAGCGCCGCTTCAAGGCCAACCCGATCCCCGCGAGCATCCGCGAGGAGCGCTACGGCGCGATGGTCGCCGGCCTCGAGGAGCGCAAGCAAGCACTGCGGCAGCGCGCCGAGGCCAAGCTGGCGGCGAGCCGCATGCCGCCGCGGCTCGAGCAGTACGCGCAGCAGGAAGCCGCGGAGCGCGCGGAGGCGGCCGCGGACGCGGCCGCGGCGCAGCGGGCCCGGCGGGTGTCTGCGGGCGGCGGCGCGGACCCCAAGCTGTGGAAGAAGAAACACATGACGCGGAAGATGGGGTCGGTGCCGGACTTCCAGCGGCTGCAGGCGGAGTTCGCGGCGCAGCTGGCGCACGCGAAGGCGCGGAACGCGGCCCGGCAGACGGTGCCGCGGGACTTTGCGCTGACGGGGGCGACGGCGGAGGAGCGGGAGGCGGCGCGGGCGGCGGACGCGGAGCGGCGGCGGCGGCGGCACGCGCACGACGACAAGCTGCGGGAGCTGCGGTGGCCGTACGCGTCGACGCGCGAGAAGGTCCGGCCGACGCCCCCCCCTGCGGAGTACGGCCCGACGCCGTTCCGCGTGTCGGACACGCGCGCGAACGTGCTGCGCCGCGAGCGCGTCAAGGACGACGCCGAGCGCGGGCGCTACATGGAGGCCGAGGAGCGCCTCGCCGCGGACCGCGCGCGCTACGAGCGCGAGATGGAGGCGCGCCGTCGGGCGTACCTGCGCATGAAGGCTGCGCGCGACAAGGCGGACGCGGCGGACGCGGACGCGGACGAGGCGGCGGGGCTCGGCGGGGTCGCGGAGGGGGCCGTCGCGGACGCCGCGGGCGCGGACCGGGCGCTTGCGTGGCAGAAGCGGCAGCACGAGGCCGTGCGGCGGCAGGAGGGGCAGGACAAGGCCAAGGAGGGGGCGGAGGAGGCGCTGCTGGACGCGGGGATGGAGGCGTACCGGTACGTGGAGGGCGTGCACGTGTCGCGGGTCGGGCAGCACGGCGCGGTGGTGGGATCGCGCGACGCAGTGCACAAGGTGCGGCAGGGGGTGGGAATGCAGCTGGGGCACGACTGGGGGTGCGAGCGGTGCGAGTGGGGGGAGTCTGGGGAGCCGTGCGGGAACCCGAAGCCGCTCGGACGGATCTGCGTGAAGCTGGAGCCGCGGGACTGAGTGTGTGCGGGCGCGGAAGTTGCGGCGGTGATGTGTGGTTGTCGGATGTGAGAGCGCAGGGTTCCTTTACACGGAGCGAGGGCGCGCAGTCGATGCACGCTGCGTGCGTGTTGCGCAGCGAGGTCGCACGGTCGCTCGCTACCCGAGCGACGGGAAGGGTTCCTTCTGCGACAGCGACAGTATGCGGTGCCCGTGATTGATCGCTCCGACCACCTTGCGCTCCGCGATCAGGTTCGCCACCACGCACTCCACCTCGTCCAGGTCCGAGCCCTCCCCGCAGGCCGCGAGCGCGGCCGCGAAGAGTGGGAGCGGCACGCGAGCTTTAAGGTTGGCCGTGGCGTCCGCCGGGAGCTTCGCGACGTTGAACGCGTGCACGCGCCGCAAGAGCTGGCGGTAGGCGATCGCCTTCAGTCTGTCGATCACGAACAGCGTTCCGTCGCGCGTGAAGAGCGCCACGTGCTCGTCCACAGCGCGGTTGAACAGCCCGATGTCGCCCGTGGTCACCGCGCGCAGCACGCCGACGTACGCGTCCATCCCGCACGCGCGCAGCGCGTCCTCAGTCGGCATGTGCCCGCGCAGCATGTTGACGGGGATGAGGTATTTCAGGACCAGGGAGCGTCGGCGCGTGTCGGCGACGGGCGTGTGCTCGAGCGCGAACTCCAGCGCCGCGCGCGCCGCGGCGTAGTCGTCGTTGAACATGTGCAGGCGGCCCTCGTAGTACTTGTGCACCACGAGATCCGACAGCGGGATGTAGGCGGGCGCGGAGCCGCCCTTGGGCGCGACGACGACAGACGCGGCCTGGACGTGCTGGAAGGCCATGTTGACCTGCGACAGGTCGAACGCCACCTTGATCATCTGGTTGTAGATCGAGAGCACCGCGGCCTTCTTCTCGATGTCCCCCGAGACGTTGATCGGACGAATGTACTTCCGGAGGTCCTCCATGACGCGCCCGAGGCACTTCGCGCGCTTCCCGGCGTCCGTGAGCTGCTTGTCCGCCTCCTCCGCGGCGTGCCGCAGGTTCCGGGCCATCACGCGCACCGTGTTGGTGATCCAACCACCATCTGCACAGGGGCGCGCGCACCGCCGGGGAAGACCGTCGCAACGGACGCGCTCGCAGGGGTCATCGAGGCAAAGAAGAGGGAAGCATGCAATGCGGTTCGCCGGTCCGTGCGCGCCGTACCTGCGGCCTTGAACGCGTCAATGACTGGCGCGGTGGCGGCAGAGAGCGCGTCGTACGCCTCCTCGGCCTTGCGGGCGTCGAGCAGGCGCATCGTGTCGAGGACGCCGACGATGATGCGCTCCCATTCGGACGCAGACTCGGGGATCACGCGCGCGTGCCGGCCCACTGCGGACGACAGCTGCAACCGCGGGCCCAGGGACCGCACCGCCTCCGCCACGACCTGCGCGCACGGAACGCGGCCGCGACGAGACTGAGCAACGATGGTGCATTGGAGTGTGCGGGCGGCGCGCTGCGGGCCGGGCCAGGCCGGGCGCTGCCGGGACGTGAGAGCTGTTCGTGGTACGTTGCACACGCAGCGCGCGAAAGGGAAGGGCCTCGCAGCGCTGGCTGGCGGCGCGACGAGCATGCACGTTGTCTGGTCGTTCTGCGCGCGTGAGTGTTCGGGGCCGCACCTGCCGGTTCTCCGCATCGTGGACCCGGAGCTTTGCCGCTGCTGTGTTCCCGTCCTTGCGGGCGACAGCGCCCACAATCTCCTTGATATACCAGTCCAGCACACTCATCTAGTACCCTCACGTTCCAACAGCCGGCGTTCCAGGCGCCCCGCCCTCGACGGACGGCTGTGCGGCCCAACTCCCGCCTCCCGCCGACCACTGCGCCGCCGCGCGCCCCCCGATCGCGCAACCCCGAAGATTCGGCAGCGGGTCGCGAACCTAGAGTCTAGACAACGCGGCAGGGGCGGAAAATCCACGTGAGGATCACGTCTGTTCCAGGGGGAGACCCTCTCGAGTCCCTGAAACCTCTGTCACTGGATACTTGCGCACGCAACAGTCCTAAATGCGCGGCCCCGGCAGCTCCAGGCGGTCTACTGATTACTGCTGAGCGTCCACGGGCCGCTCCGGCGACCCAATCACCACACCGCGTGGGGAACATTGTGTCTGACAAAATCACACACTCCCCCCTCAGGTCTTGCCCGGCACGCGCGGGCGCCCCGGGCGTCACACGTGCGGCACGCGCCACAGCCGCGCGCGCTTGTCCGGCCCGCTCGTCGCCAGCACCGACTCGCCAGCCCCGACCCCCACCAGGCGCGGGCTGAAGCACATGCCCGAGATGGCGCCCGTGTGCGCGGCCTCGATGGTGCCCAGCCGCGCCCCGTGCCGCGAGAAGAAGTGCACCGACGAGCCGAACGCGCACGCCACCACACTGCAGCACACACGCAAAAAACCATGCATGTTGCATCGTACGTCTTCTTTGGCGGTTCTAGCTCAGGCAGCGCGCAGCCTCGAGTCAGTCGCAAACGACCTCGGCGCGCACACGCTGCACGCTCCCACCGGGGCGCTTGCGCTCGAGCTCCGCCACGGCGGGCGCCGCACCTGCCGTCGTGGTTGATGGCCACGCGGTCGTACGGCTTGGCGCCGTCGCGCTCCGACAGGCCCTTGTACACCACGTGCGGGTCCTCGCCGCTGCGGTACCGCACGTCGATCGTCCACACGATGAACGAGCCGTCCTTCGACACCGTCGCCGCGCTCCGCCCGTCGCCCGACAGCGCGACGGAGTAGACCTCCGCCTTGTGCCCGCACAGCGACATGACCTTGTTCGCGGCCTGGAAGATGCCCTCCCGGTCGAACAGCAGCTCCCACACGGGCACGTCGTTCGTCCACGCGGCCACGGCCATGAACCGCGTGTCAGGCGTCATCGCGATGCCGTTGTTCCGAACCTTGCCGGAGTCGAGCTTGGCGAGCGGCCGGGGCCCGGTCGAGGAGAACAGGCCGAGGTGCGTGTCGTCGCCGCCCGCGAAGGACGCGAAGATGCCGCGGCCGCCGGGGCTGCGGCCCGACGCCACGCCGCGCGGGGGGCCCCGGTGGACCTCGTGCGCCTCCCACTGCGGCTCCCAGCGCTTCGACCCGGGGGCCTGGTCGAGGACCTGGACGGAGGAGGCCGAGACGCCGCCCTTGGACAGGCACGCGACCTCGGACGGCGTCGCGCAGAACCCCGCGGCGACGGGCTGACGGTTCGTGAGGGTGAAGGTGGTGAGCGGGACGTGGCCCTTCTGGCTGGACAGGCCCGCGGTGTCCAGCTTGAAGATCCTGCGACAAGCGACGACGAATCACGCGCTCGTTGGCTTGGACCAGCTTTCTAGCCCAAGGGTCATTTGTTGCGCGTGATTGATCGAAACGCTCGCAATTTGCAAGCCACGCGCGCCGGATACAAGCTGAGCGTCGTCGCGAGCCACCGCGAGACGGCCCCGTCAACGCAGGGGACCGTCATCGGGGCAGGGGGTCTCATGCAACAGTGAGGCAATGCCAGCGCCCAGCGCCCCGCGCAGCTCACCTGACCCCGCCGTCGTCGCACGCGGTCGCAAGGAAGTGCTTCCCGTGGTGCCCGCTCTCGCCGGGGTCCCCCGGGTACCACGACACGGACAGCACCTGCCCGCCGTGGCCCTTGAGCGCCGTGAGGAACGCCGGGTCCGCCTGCGCGCGCGCGTCCGCGTTCTGCGCGTTGATCGCCTCCATCCGCGCGTTCTCCCGCATCAGCGCCTTCAAAGACATCCCCGGGGTGCTCCGGGAAGTGTCCTCCGGGGCACCATCGCTCTCGCCCGACTCGGGGGCTGCGGATCACGCGACACCATGCGAACGGACGGGTCTCACCACGCGGATACTTCCATGCAGCTCGCGGAGATCGTGTTTTCGGGTCTGAGTGGTGCAGGAGCACGATGTGTTTGGAGGGGGGGGTTTGCTGCTGTGGCTGACCTGCGTGTGCGCCCTTGCCCTTGCCCTTCTTGCCGCCCTTGCCGCCCTTGCCCTTGCCGCCCTTGCCGCCGCGCACGCCGCTCTGCTGCCGCGCCGCGGGCTTGGACCGCCCCCGGGCCAGTCCCAGGGCCGCGAGCACGGCAAAGACCCCCCGGGCGAGCGCGCCGAGGATGGCGACGACGCCGAGGAGGAGGACGACGGCCGCGGTGCCCAGACAGGCGATCACGAACGCCGCGGTGCTGCGCGGCAGCGCCGCGAGGTCCGCTTGGAAGGCTGCGACGTCGCCAGACTCGGAGAGCTTGGTGATGACGTCGACGGCGTCGTCGAGCCTGAAGCGCTCGGTGGCCTTGGAGAGGCGCGCGAGGCCCACGATCGCGTGCTCGACGGCGGCCG
The DNA here is from genome assembly GCA_916048055.1 of Pedinophyceae sp. YPF-701. NCBI lineage: Eukaryota > Viridiplantae > Chlorophyta > Pedinophyceae > Pedinophyceae sp. YPF-701. The sequence continues at coordinate 108,386 of CAJZHL010000001.1, read as the reverse complement.
TGCGCGTCGAGTTGTAGTACGTGTACGCGCCACTCGCCATCTGCATGGGCGCGGGGGGGGGTGGGGGGGGGAGTAAGTAAGTGACCGGCGCAAGCGCGTGGGAGATCGTATGAGAGTGTATCTGAAGCGGGGACCGAGGGGCTTGTATCGCCAACGGGGAGCGCGGGAGAGCGGCGCGGGACGCGTGTGAGGCTTTGGTCGTCCGGGACGCAGCGTGCCGTGGGTAAATATGCAATTTCGCGACGTAGATTCCATGAATCTGAGACGTTGAATGCTGCAACGACAATTATGCGGTGTGGCATGCGCAGAGCCGTGCGTGCGGCCGCTTCAGGGAGCTGAGCTTGCCTGCTGTGCCGTCTCGCTCTGCACAGCGTCCCGCGCGACATCGTACGCCTTCGAAACAGCAGCCTTGATAGGCCCCGTCACCTTGGCCAGCTGTTCCGGCGTAGGCATCGACATGGTGACCTTCCACGCGCTCGCGTTTGCTCAGCGGCCCAGAGGAAAGGTTTAGCCCGAATGACGCGGATCAGGAGTCTCTGGCTGGACACAGACGCGCACGAGAGGCTGTGGAGACGTGGCTCGGGACCTGGTGTGGCAGGCGCGCCCTAAGGGCCCGCGAGAGTCAAGGTGAAGCCAAGTAGGGCTGAATGGTTGCCCAGCTCTGAGCTGGACGTTCGAAACGAGGTCTTCGCTGTCGCCCAACGCGCGCACGTTTGCGAGACTCCAATGACGGGATGCAATCGAGTCCCCTTGACCTCGCTCGGAGCCCCCGGGCGTACCTTCGGCGACAGCCCACCCGCCGACGCAGTCGGTCCGTCCCCGCGGGGTCACCCTGAGACGGTCTGTTCGCCGGGCCGCGACACGGCATGTGGTCGCGGGCCACGCGGACACGTCCTGGCGGGCGCGGAGACGACGTCGTGCGTACTTCCCGCGGTGCGGGCTTGCAACGGCCACCGTCGCGCATATTACCCGTACGCATTGTCTGCAATCGGCGATGCGCCACAAGGGCTCGAAGTTGCCTCTGACTGTCTGAACGAGGTGCTTGGGCTCCGGCTGCCGCCGGCACAGGAGATCCGAGGCCTTGGCACCGAAAAAAATGGTCGTCTCATCGCGTTGCCTCACAGAATGGTAAATGTCGTCTGCCGGCTTATTCATCAGCTGCACTGCCCACATCCACACGTCACACCCTCGCGCCACATATCGCATGATTCTACCGCTGCCTGGCGCGCTGGCTCGTCCTCCCCTGGCGTCGCACACGAACCCTCACCGCACTCTCTCCATCGCTGCCGTACTCCGCCGCCAGGTGCCGCAGCTCCGGTACCTCGCACAAGGCAGCACATGTGGTCCGCAGGTCGTTCTTGGCGCCGCGCACGTGCAGCTCGTGCATCATGTCACGCACTGCCTGCTCCACTGCGGCATCCACGTGCAGACGGCCACGGGCAGGTCGCGGTGCCGCCAGCTTCGCCACGCCCCACACCGTGTTCGCCAGATGCTGCGTCGTAGCCTCGCCGGCCCGCTTGCCCAGCGCCGCCGCCAGCGCCCCCACCGCCTCCATCACGCGCGCATCCCCACACAGCGCCTCCGCTACCCGTGGGTCGGCGTCGGCGAGCTTCGCCACGCCGTACACCGTGTTTGCCAGCGCCTGCGGCGCAGCCTTGTCAGCCCGCGCGCGCAGTGCCGCCGCCAGCGACCCCACCGCCTCCACCACACCCACCTCGCCACACAGCGCCTCAGCCGCCCCAGCCTCGGCGAGCTTCGCCACGCCGTACACCGTGTTCGCCAGTGCCTGCGGCGTCGCCCTGCCAGCCCGCTCGCCCAGCGCCGCCGCCAGCGACCCCACCGCCTCAATCACGCGCGCCTCCCCACACAGCACCTCCGCTGCCCTTGGGTCGGCGTCGGCGAGCTTCGCCACGCCCCACACCGTGTTCGCCAGCTCCTGTGGCGTCGCCTTGTCAGCCCGCTTGTCCAGCGCCGCCGCCAGCGCCCCCACCGCCTCCACCACACCCGCCTCCCCACACAGCGCCCTTGCTGCCCTTGGGTCGGCGTCGGCGAGCTTCGCCACGCCCCATACCGTGTTCGCCAGTGCCTGCGGCGTCGCCTTGCCAGCCCGCGCGCGCATTGCCCCCGCCAGCGCCCCCACCGCCTCCATCACGCGCGCCTCCCCACACAGCGCCTCCGCCGCCCTTTCGTCGGCGTCAACGAGCTTCGCCACGCCCCACACCGTGTTCGCCAGCGCCTGCGGCGTAGCCTTGTCTGTCCGCTCGCACAGCGCCGCCGCCAGCGCCCCCACCGCCTCCACCACGCGCGCCTCCCCACACAGCACCTCCGCTGCCCTTGGGTCGGCGTCGGCGAGCTTCGCCACGCCGTACACCGTGTTTGCCAGCTCCTGTGGCGTAGCCTCGCCGGCCCGCGCCACCAGCGCCTCCACCAGAGCCCCCACCGCCTCCACCACACCCGCCTCCCCACACAGCGCCTCCGCTGCCCTGGGGTCCTTGCCCGCAAGTGTCGCCACGCCGTACACCGTGTTCGCCAGCGCCTGCGTGGTAGCCTCCCTGGCCTGCCCAGCCAGCTCGCGCGCCAGCTCCCCGGCCACCCCCACCGCCTCCATCACGTCTGTCGTCCTCAACCCTCTCCAACTCCCCCTCGACAGTGTCGTAGCCACCCGGTGGACCCACGCCGCTATGTTGATGGCGTTGAAGCGCGCCCCTTCCCGCCGGTACACCTCCAGCAGGTCCCTCACCGCCTCCGCAGCTCGCTTCTTCTCCTCCTTTGTGCCCGCAGCGATTTTGATGTCTCTGGTGATGCGCCTGGCCTCCCGCAGCCCGTCCTCGCTCCCGTGCCGCTTCCGCGGCTTCTTGCGCCCCACCCGGCCGTCCTCGCGCTCCTGCTTCGCCCCTCGCCCGCCAGCCTCCCCCTCAACCCTCTCAGGTTGAGGACCACCTGCTGGCTTGGCATCGACAGGACGATCCCCACCCATGGGCGGCCTGATCGGCTTCGCGCGCAGCGTCTCGTCGTCGGGCTCCTGCCCCTCCGCGTCAGGATCGTGGCGCCCTTTGCGCGCAGCACGCACTCTCACTGGACGCCGGACCTGCACCAGGCTGATGCGACCTCCCCCCAACAGCGGTGAAGGAGCGGCCAGCATCGGCGTGGGCGCGGCCCGCAGCGCAGCTTGCCGTACACACATCCCCTGCACATCGCCCGTGGACCCCAAGGAGCCCCGTCAGCCGCGCAAGAGGCGTTCGCACCAAACCACCCTCGGGCAGCGCCTGGCCCCGCACGGGAGGTACTGCGGCCGCTAGGCAGAGCGTCGCTGAGCGTTCGGGGTCGCCATGGATACTGGCCGTCCGCGAAGGCCCCACAGGCGACCCAAACAGACGCACACACCGCGCGCAGCCCCAGCGACCCTTGGCCCTGCGCCAGGAGTGCGCCAAGCGGCCCCGCCGCAGCAGAGCGCGGCGCCTGGGCCTGCGTTACCGGACAGTCCTCACTCACCTGTGCACGACCGCTCACGGCTCTCGCGCTCTCCAACCGCCCCGCCCGAGCCCGCCCGCGGGCGTACACCACAGGCGCTGCCACTTGCATCCCGCCACGCGTGTCTAGGACGACGCAAACCGTACCCGCCGCTCGGCGAGGACGTCAGTGCCCCTCACCGCACAATGCGCTGCGTCACTACCGCCACCTACCGTCGCAACGCCACCCAAGCAGGCGCACCCCAGCATGCAGACATCCCAAACAGATCCCACACCCCCCCGGCACAACCTGGGAGCCCCGAAAACACGCCGCCGAGGCGCCCCTCCCCGGCATCCTGCCGCCGGCCCCCTGACGCTGCGCAGCGACCCCCCCCCGTGGCACAATCACGTCACCTCGACCTCCCGCGATGCTCTTTGATGGCGTCCACATACCGCCTGCGTTGCTGAGGACGCGACCGGGCTGTTCGCGCTGAGCGAGAGCCGGAGCGCGCCCGCGCCGCGTCCGGGCGGCGCGTGCGTCCACGCCCCTGCATGGCACACCTGACAAAGCAGGGGGGGGTCAAGCAGAGCTCCCCCATGCCAACGGCTGCGGCGGACGGCTTCGTTGCGACGCCGAGCGCCTCGCGCGCGCCGTTCCTACGCAGCGGACGCGCGCAAGGCGACCGCGTCACCCTCAATCGGTCGCGGCAAGCTCTGCGCGGGGGCAACACTGCACCATGGCTGGCTTCGGCGCGAAGCCGTTGGGCTTCGTCTGCTACCTCTGCGGGCAGCAGTACGGCAGTTCCTCGCTGCCCATCCACGTCAAGAAATGCAAGGAGATGTGGAGCAAGCGCTCGGAGCGCCCGATGCCTGCAGAGCCACCGGAGCTGGCGGAGCCGCTCCCCAAGGCCGCCGCCGCGATCGAAGCCTTCAACAACAAGATGTTTGACATCTACAACGGCGGTGAGCGCCTCCGGACGGCCCTGCAATGCGCTGCCGCGCCCCGCGGCCACCGCGACTCGCAATCGCTAGGTGGTGCCAAGATCCGCCCCGCGGCCGCTGCACACAGCGAATGGGACCGAGCTGCTCCTTCGATGCGATGTTCGGACATATCTTGAGGGATTCGGGCGCCTGAATTGCCCGGAACGTGCCTGTGGGCTCGGTTTCAGGGGACGTGCCTGTGCCCGCTGCCCCCAAGTCGTTAGGACGGGTCCCGCGCGGCTCCGTGCGCCCCGCGCGCTTCCGCCGCGCCTTTCGTGACGCGGCATCTCCGTTCTATCTTGCCGCGCAGCCTCTCTGGCCAGGTGTCCCGGGTGTTCGCGCACGTTCAACGAAGAGGCTCTGGCCAAGCACATGCCGAGCTGCAAGGGCCCCGGCGGCAAGGGCGGGGCCGCGGGGGCGGCGGCGGGCATGGGGAACCTCAGCCTGAACAGCACCGGCGGCTCGACCGGCTTCGGATCGCCTTCGGGCCCCGGCGCGCGGCCCAAGGGCTACGTGTGCTACCTGTGCGGCCAGCAGTACGGCAGCTCCTCGCTGCCCATCCACATCAAGAAGTGCAAGGAGATGTGGACCAAGCGCACCGACCGCCCGATGCCGCCGGAGCCCGCCGAGCTCTCCGAGCCGCTACCCAAGGGCGGCGCCGCACTCGACGCGTTCAACCAGAAGATGGCCGACGTGTGGAACGGGTCGTCGCTGGTGCCGTGTCCGAGCTGCGGGCGGACGTTCAACGAGGAGGCGCTGGCGAGGCACGCGCCGTCGTGCAAGGGCAGGGACGGCAAGGGCCCCAAACCGTCCGGCGGGTCCGGGAGCTTCGGGTCGCCCGCTGCGTCGCCCGCCGGCGGTGGCGGCGGCGGCGCGGGCCCCGGCGGACGCCCCAAGGGCTACGTGTGCTACCTGTGCGGCCAGCAGTACGGTTCCCCGTCGCTGCCCATCCACATCAAGAAGTGCAAGGAGATGTGGACCAAGCGCACCGACCGCCCGATGCCGCCGGAGCCGGCGGAGATGTCGGAGCCGCTGCCCAAGGGCGGCGCGGCGCTGGACGCGTTCAACCAGAAGATGGCCGACGTGTGGAACGGGTCGTCGCTGGTGCCATGTCCGAGCTGCGGGCGGACCTTCAACGAGGAGGCGCTGGCGAGGCACGCGCCGTCGTGCAAGGGCAGGGACGGCAAGGGCCCCAAACCGTCCGGCGGGTCCGGGAGCTTCGGGTCGCCCGCTGCGTCGCCCGCCGGCGGTGGCGGCGGCGGCGCGGGCCCCGGCGGACGCCCCAAGGGCTACGTGTGCTACCTGTGCGGCCAGCAGTACGGTTCCACGTCGCTGCCCATCCACATCAAGAAGTGCAAGGAGATGTGGACCAAGCGCACCGACCGCCCGATGCCGCCGGAGCCGGCGGAGATGTCGGAGCCGCTGCCCAAGGGCGGCGCGGCGCTGGACGCGTTCAACCAGAAGATGGCCGACGTGTGGAACGGGTCGTCGCTGGTGCCATGTCCGAGCTGCGGGCGGACCTTCAACGAGGAGGCGCTGGCGAGGCACGCGCCGTCGTGCAAGGGCAGGGACGGCAAGGGCCCCAAACCGTCCGGCGGGTCCGGGAGCTTCGGGTCGCCCGCTGCGTCGCCCGCCGGCGGTGGCGGCGGCGGCGCGGGCCCCGGCGGACGCCCCAAGGGCTACGTGTGCTACCTGTGCGGCCAGCAGTACGGCAGCTCCTCGCTGCCCATCCACGTCAAGAAGTGCAAGGAGATGTGGACCAAGCGCACCAGCAGAGCGATGCCGCCGGAGCCGGTGGAGATGTCGGAGCCGCTGCCCAAGGGCGGCGCTGCACTCGACGCGTTCAACCAGAAGATGGCCGACGTGTGGAACAGCGCGTCGCTGGTGCCGTGTCCGAGCTGCGGGCGGACGTTCAACGAGGAGGCGCTGGCGAGGCACGCGCCGTCGTGCAAGGGGAGGTAGTCGCTCGCGCACACGTGCTTGAAGAGCGGGCGAGCCGCACTCTAGCGTGCCGAGCTCGCATCTGTGCCTGTCGATGCATGGTATGTAACCCTGGTGACATGACCATCGCCCCGGTCTGTCTCATACACTCGAGCAAGGTGGTATCTGAGCGTATCACTGTTCGGGGGGGAGTCCCGCGAGGGAGTCGGTCAGCGACCTGCGCCCGCGCTCGGGACGCCGCCTCTCGACCCCACAATGCGTCCACGGTCGGCTGAAGTCCATTCAGTCCGGCTGACGACCGAGCGTCGCAGCCGTTCGCCCCGATTCAGCTCCACGGGGTGGAGAGAGGTCGTGCGAGCACGGCCGCCGCCACGATCCTCTTCGCTCGCCGTCGAAGCGACGGTCGCGCCGGCTCTGAGAGCCCGGCGCTGACATGAGCGACGACGTGTCAGGAGGCTCGGGCGCGCCGGGCCGGCAGGAAAAGGTGCGTGATGTCAACACACCACGAGTCCGCTCTGTATGACGTAGTTTTGGTTCTGCATCTCTCTCGAACAAAATCTTCAAAGTCTGATGAGCTTGTCTGGCTCGGTGTTGCGGCGATGACACGGCTAGATTGCAGGCTGCATTCAAATCGACGCACTTCGCGTTGCGAGGCTTTACGGCCCGCTCGCCCCGCGCTTGTGCCTCTCCGTACCACGGAGACGGCGATCCCTTCTGGAGCATGTCGTTCGATGCGTCACCTCCCCGTTTTCGCCCTTCGTTTCGTCCGAAGCTGTTGCTTCCTCTCCGTTCCCGCAGGCTCGGCCGTCCTTCACCGACATCCTGGACGCCGTTCCCCACATCCTGCACTCCCTGCCCGCCGCGTCCTCACTGAACCTGGCTTCCACGTGCTGGGCGAGCCTGATGGCGCTGATGAGGCACGGAAGGCGCGGGATCCCGGGCGAGGTCGAGTGGCGCGCTGCAGAGAGCGGCACGGCCTCCAGCGCAGACCACCGACTCGTCGTCGTGGCAGACGAGCAGCTCCTGACTCCGGTGATTCGCATTTCGAGGCTGCACGGAGCCCTGATGTGCGGCATTTCCGTCCACGTCGACGAAAGCACGCCGTACGTCGGGAAGCTCGACTTCTCCGTCGCTCGCTTTGACGTCGCGCAAGCGAACATACTTCACGACGCCGCGACCCGCGCAAAGCTGCGAGACGACGACGTGGCGACCGAGTACGCGCGCGTGGGGGCGCTGGACCGCATCCTCCGGCTGCCGGCGCGGCGCGGCATGGCGCTGCACGTGCGCAGGGTCGACGTCCCGGCCCGGCTCTTGATCGAGACGCAGGCGGGGCCCGGAGACCAGGATTCAGTATCTGCTTCCATCGCGAACCGCTTGGACGTGGTGTGCGCGGTGCTCGCCGCGCCCGCCGTCTACAGACACGTCGAACACCTCGTCCTGCGTCGCATCACCGTGGCATCCTCGCTACTGCGCATTCTGGCGGCGCTCCCGGAGCTGCAACACGTGTGCACCCTCGACGTCAGTGGGGGGGCCATCGACACCGCGGCGGCGCTCGCGCTGGCCCGGCTCGTCGAGGCGTGCCCCACGCTGCGGCACCTGGACGTCTCGAGGGTGACGGGGTTCACGGAGGCCGGCATGGCGGCGGTCGCGAAGGAGGTGTTCAGGAAAAGGAAAGACCAGAGAATGCTGACCTTTGACTGCGGTTTTGTCGACTACAACGACTGCGTGGCCGCCGCAATGCTGCGCTACGGGGGCGGGCGTCTCGAGCGGCTCGGCCTGGAGCGACGCCCCGGCAGCATCGGCCCGCAGAGCGGCCTGGTGCGGAAGATCGCAGCGAGCACGCACAGGCTGGCGGACCTGCGCCTGGGCATCGCGTCGCACCTTCCCGAGGATCTGCGGGCGCTGGTTGCAACGAGCACCACGCTCCGCGCGCTCGACCTCTCCGGCAGCTGCATCCGCGACGGTTCCCTTGAGAGGTTGTGTCAGACGATCGCCAGCACGCCGGACCTGCGGCTCGAGCGGCTGCGGCTCGACGGGCTCAAGATGACGGACCGCGGCGGCAAGGCGGTGGCCAGGATGCTCGCGGAGACGCCGTCCCTGCGCGCGCTCAGCCTGCGCGACAACAGGCTCCGCGACGACGCCGCGAAGCGCCTGGCGAAGGCGCTCGGCCGCAACCGCACGCTCCGGGAGCTCGACCTCTCGCTCAACGACGTCGCGGTGTCGGGCTTCAAGCGGCTGCTGAGCGCCGTCGGGAACAGCGCGGCCCTCGAGCACTTTGCGATCGAGGGCAACAGGTTCGGCACTGACGGCGACGCGAAGCTCGGCGCGCTCGGCCCCGCGCTGCGCTCGCTGAGGCTGGGCGCGGCCGGGCCGCAGGGCTCCTCGGCGCGGCTGACGGGCTTGTATGCGTTCGCGACGCAACTGGCGGGGAACCTCACCTTGCGCGTGCTCTCGCTTCGGGGGTTCAGAATGGACGGCGACCGCGCGGGGATGATCGCGCGCGCCGTGCGCGAGAACTCCACGCTGCGGTCCCTGAGCCTTGACGAGGCAAGATTGGGCGATGTGTGCGGACGGGATTTGGCAAACGAGGTCTCCCACAACCACGGTCTCCAGCACCTGTCGCTGCGCGGCAACCCCGCCGCGAACAGCGAGACCGCGGCCGCGCTGTGCCGCGCCCTCGACGGGCACCCCACGCTCGAGAGGGTCGACGTCGACGGGTGCGGGTTCGCGGGGGGCGCGTTCTGGCGCGACCGTGTTCGGCAGGCCCGCGGACCTTGCCCGCGGGTCGTCGTGATCGGGGAGGGCAGCGAAGTGGACGAGAGCTAGGCGCTGAGCAGGGACGTGGAGCCGGGAGGGAGAGATATGGGAGGAGCGCTGGAAGAAAGAGACATGATCTGAAGACCTGTGAAGCGACGCGAGAAAGGCAGCGATCGAACGCACCAGGCAGCCGTGTGACGGCTAGATGGGACTGCCTCCGGGGATTGGAACGGCCGCTTGGCACCGTTTCCGCTTTCGGCCGCGGACGACCTCAATCGCGCATGTCTCCTGCGGCGCGCAACCGCAAAACAACCCTTCCTGACCGCCCCGCGCCGTCAGACACGCCACCAGCGTCACAGCGTAGCCGTGACCGCTCACATCAGCCCGAGCACGCGCCCCGTGTCCGGGTCCACGTCGATGTCGTAGAAGCACGGCCGCGTGGGCAGCCCCGGCATGGTCGAGATCGTTCCGACGAGCGGGAACAGGAACCCGGCGCCCACGGACGCGCGGACCTCGCGGATGGGCAGAATGAAGCCCTCCGGCGCGCCCTTGACCTCCGGCTTGTCGCTGAACGAGTACTGCGTCTTGGCCATGCAGATCGGCAGGCCGCCAAAGCCTTGCCGCTCGTACGTGGCGATCTGCTTGGCCGCGAGCTCCGAGACCTCGATGTCCGCCGCGCCGTACAGGTTCTGCGCGATCGTGCGGATCTTCTCGACCACGGGGGACTCGAGCGCGTACGTGAACTTGAAGTTGGCGGGGGTCTCGCAGGCCTTGACCACGGCGTTCGCGAGGTCGACGGCGCCCGCGCCGCCCTTGCCGTGGTGCTCCGCGATGACGGCGTCCGTCGCGCCGGCCTCGAGCGCCTGCTGCCGCACGGCCGAGAGCTCAGCCTCCGTGTCGGTGGCGAAGCGGTTGATCGCGACGACGACGGGGACGCCGAAGGAGCGGACGTTCTTGATGTGGCGCGCGAGGTTGCAGCAGCCCTTGGTCAGCAGCTCGACGTTCTCCTCCTTGTACTCGTGCGCGAGCGGCGTCCCCGCGACCACCGGCGGCCCGCCGCCGTGCATCTTGAGCGCGCGCACGGTCGCCACGAGGACGACGGCGCTCGGCCGCAGGCCCGAGTAGCGGCACTTGATGTTCATGAACTTCTCCATCCCGATGTCCGCGCCGAACCCGGCCTCCGTCACCACGTACCCGTCCTCACCCACCAGCTTCAGCGCAACCTGGTCGGCGACGATCGACGAGTTGCCGTGCGCGATGTTCGCGAACGGACCCGCGTGGACCTGCACATCGTCGATCCCACGGTGCGCGGAGGAGGTCGGCGTCGCTGAAGACACCGTCCGCTGTTCTTTGCGCGGCAGACGGGGGGGTGTTGGTGAGCGAGGCGGGCGGTCGTACCAGGACGGGGGTCTGCTCGAGCGTCTGCATCAGCGTCGGGTGGATGGCGTCCTTCATCAGCACCGTGAGCGCGCCGCCCACGCCGAGGTCGTCGGCCGTGACCGGGCCGCCCGCCTTGTCCGAGGCCACCACCATGCGGCCGAGACGCGCGCGCATGTCGCGCAGGTCCGTCGCCAGCGCCAGCACCGCCATGATCTCCGACGCCTGCGCGCCACACGCACCACCAAGCCCAACAAATCGCATTCATTCGGGACTTTGTATACTTATATAAACGTGCAGGACCGCATGGGCAAGCCGAGGGCGCGGCACGCACCACGGAGATGTCGAACCCGGTGTCGCGCGTCATGTTCTTCTCGTTCGGGCCCTTGCCGATCTCCACCACGCGCAGGAAGCGGTCGTTGATGTCCATCACCCGGCGCCACGTGATGGTGTCCGGGTCGATGTCCAGGCGCACGAACTTCCGCACCTCCTCCTCCGTCAGCGCCGCGGGGTCCGTCTTGTCGATCCCGAGGCGCTTCAGGCGCTCGAGCATCACGGGCGCGAACTTCTGCGACCCGTCCTTGCCCGCGGGACACAGGCGACGCAGGAGCGCCGCGTCCGACTGGGAGTTCTCGTGGAAGATGCGCGTGTCGATGGCGGCGGCGAGGAGGTTGTTCGCGGCCGTGATCGCGTGGATGTCGCCCGTCATGTGCAGGTTGAACTCCTGCGGCGAAAATAGGACCAAAGAACTCATTCAAAGACGAGATTCGTTGGTTGCGGTTCCTCGCCACGCCCGCCGACACCACCCGACGGTCCACGCGCGCGGGCACGGCGCTAGCCACGCGCTACAGGGTCCGCGACAAGCCGCCGGTCCCGGCGCTGCACGTCACGCAGAACCGCAACCATAGCGATGAACGGTGTGTGGTTCTCTGTCGACCCGCGCACCTCCATGGGGATGACTTGGGAGTAGCCGCCGCCCGCGGCGCCGCCCTTGATGCCGAAGGTCGGCCCCTGCGAGGGCTGCCTGACGCACGTGACGACGTTCTTCTGCAGGTGGGCGCCCAGAGCCTGGGAGAGGCCCACGGTGGTCGTCGACTTGCCCTCGCCCAGGGGCGTGGGCGTGATGCCCGCCACGCACACGTACTTGCCATTCGGGCGACGCTCGAGCTTCTGCGCCACCGCGATGTTCACCTGCGGCCCGCGCCGAACCCATCATCCGCGATTTCAACTTCGGCAATCTCCGTTGAGTATCGCACGCCTCGAATCTGACCGACCTACGGCCCAACGGCGCCCACTTGCCAGGCACGCGCGCGGAGGAGCCGGGCAGCTGCTCGGGGGCTGCCCGTCCCCCTCAACCGCGCTGTGGGGCCGCGACACCTACCTTGGCTTTGGTCTTGCCGTACAGGTCGTAGTCGTCCTCAGTCAGACCGAGCTTGTCAGCGATCTCGCGGATGTGAATCGGCGTCACCGACTGAGCAATGTCGATGTCGGCCGGCGTCGGCGTCTGCGGAGCATCGGAGCGCGCGCCTCGCACGGTGGGAGAGAGCGGCGTGCGAGATCCTCAGGCAGCGCGCCGCGCGGAGCTGGCGGGACCGCAACGGACGCGCCGCGGTGTTCCGCGGGCGGATGGAGGTCATCTACGTCGTCGGGTGGGCGGCGTGGCGGGGTTGAGGGGGCCTGCGCGCGGCAATTGCGCCCGCGAGGACCCACAGCACAGAGTAAGCGAGGTAGCTGCAGGGACGCGGAGCGCCCTAAACGGCGCTGATTTTTCGTGGTAGAGGGAGAGAGAAGTAGACAGAGCTAGCTGCGTTGGAGGAAAACGGCCTCAAACGGTCCGGCGGGCGCCTCCGGGTAGCTGAGGTGGGCGAACCGGGCAGGCGCGGCGGTGGCTCCGCAGGGCGCGGTGAAAGCCGCCTCGGTGCGCATCCTTGCCTTGATGTCGAGCTTAGGCACCATCGCGCTCACGATATCGTTTCCAGGGGGGTTGGTTGACGTCAGAGGGACAGGACACGTCTCCTACTGGCCGTGACGCGATGCGGGGCGCCGAGCAGTCCAACTGCGGCTTCCGGTCAAACGATACGACTGATGCAGTCGCTGACGTGCCTCTGCGGGCGCCGAACGGACCCCAACAAGGGCGCACGCGGCTGTGCAGCACACCCCCAGTGGCCCATCCTAGCAGGGCTGGTGCGCGCAGGATGTGCAACCGCGCGCCGTAAACTCGGGGAATTGGACCAGCGGTCCAAGTGAACCGTCGATGGTGCAGGCTTACGGACCAGTCGGAACGGGCCTGACGCCGAAACCGCACCCGAGAGTGCCCGCAGGGTGTTGTCGAGGGGCTACCAAGGTCATTCGAGAGATATCTGCCTCCTGAACGATACAGCCTTCAAGTACGTGAAGTGACCGAGCCCTCGGCCGCGTCGTCGGTGCGGGAACTCCGCGTGTCTTCGTTCGCGAGAGGTTTACCTGAAGGAAGTCCTCCGGCAGCACCGCGCCGACCGCCCTCGCTCCCGACGCCCAGGCCTGCGGTCTCCACAGCCTGGACAGGCTTTTCCGAAGCATCGCGCTCGAGGCGCGGGATCACGAGGGCCGGAACCGCATCCTGCGACGGCACAGCCCACCCGGGCACAGTCAGTCGCTCCGAGGGCCACAGACGCTCCACCCGGGCCTCAGGACCGCGCGTCGCGACGTGGCGCGCCTCGGGAGAGCCGGCGGGGCATGACGACCGGGTCCCCGTCGCGCGCCTGACGACAGCGCAGTAGAAACCTTTCTACTGAGTCAGGCGGGGTGCGGGGTGTATTAGACCCCCAGTGCAGGGCCGCGCGCCTCGTCGGGGAGCGACCGCAGGGCGTGCGGGCATTCTAGGAGGCGCAGGTCGTGCCAGCGCGCCGCCAGACGGCTCCCTGAGTTCTCTTTGCGTCGCAACAGCGTGGGCGAGGTCGCGGGGCGCGCAGCGATGGCGGGCGGACGGGCGCCGACCGACACGAAGATAGCGAACGCATGCAAGAAGATTCTGCCGACGGTGCGTGCCGTATTCTGGCCCGGACACGACGGCGCGGCGCACAGGGAGGGGCAGCGTGCACAGCAGGCAGAGCGCCCGTGCCCCGAACCTCACGTTCCTGCGTCCCCGCTCGCTGCGCAGGTCGACATCAATGTAACGAGCGAGCGGGATGTCCGCCTGCTCGTCGCGGGGAGCCTGCAGTGCCCGGAGCTGGTGCGTTCCCCTGCGCTCACTGCCCTCCACGGCCTACGTTGCTGCGGTCCAGGCGTCCGCGAAGCCCCGCAGAGCAGCCCCGCCTCTCGACCCGCTAGCAGACACGTCGAAAAGGCGGATTCTGCAGCCAGATGAGCGCCGCTCGCGTCGCCCGCGCAGCAAGCTCTGGCGACGAAAAGACGCGACCGCTCTCCTCCGCGCAGACCCAGGACGAGAGCTTCAAGGCCGTGGTGCGCCGCGAAATCGGGGCGTACATCGAGGCAGCAGGCGTCGATGCGACCGGCGTGGAGCCAGCTGCCAAGCGCAAGGGCGAGGCGGGGCCGTCGGACAACGCGGGGGCGTCGCGGAAGCGTGCCGCGGCTCCCGCGGCCAAGGGGACCCCGAAGAAGGCCAAGGGCGGGGCGAAGGGCGACGTCGAAATCGCGCTGTCTGACATGCGCAAGGCGTCCATCTCCACCTGGAAACAGACGCGGTCCGTGGACGTCAGGTGCGCCGACGCACCGCAGCTAGCTGTACAAAGCACGAGCGGGGCTAGCTGCGGGGGTGGGAGCAGGGGCGGAGGTGCCTGCGATGCTCGGCGTCGATGTTGTATGTGGTGGCTGCACAGGACGTGTCCTCGCAGCACATGGTTCGAGGTCGCCGCGGTTCCGTGCGCAGGGAGTTCTACGAGAAGGACGGCAAGAAGCTGCCGGGGTTCAAGGGCGTGCGGCTGTCGCGCGAGCAGTGGGTCGCTCTCGTCGGCATGATGCCGCAAGCGACCGCGGCGCTGGAGGCGGAGGACGGCGGCTTCAACCGCGACCTGGCCGGGAGCAACAAGCGCGTCTCGATCTACGTCGGGAAGATCAAGGCGAGACCTGCACGCCACGGCGCACCAACCGCTTGCTGTTGTTTGGCGCGCTCGCGGGACCTGCCTCCTGAGGTGCGGAGCCGCGTGGCGTCGCTGGCTGCAGGCGGTGGACGTGCGCGAGTACTGGGAGAAGGACGGGGAGTGGAAGCCTGGCAAGAAGGGCATCGCGCTCCCCGCCGACCAGTGGGCGAAGCTGTGCGGCGCAGCGGACGCCCTCACCGTCGCGCTGGGCCCACCGCCGGCGCAGGACGCCGCAGCGACGGGCTCCCCCGCGCCAGGAGGCTCCCAGGCGGACGAATTCTACGTCGACCTGGCCAACAAGAAGCGATGTACCGTGTCATACTACAAGGGCAAACTCTACGTCGGGCTGCGGGAGTTCTACCAGGGCGCGGACGGCGTGGCGCGGCCGAGCTCCAAGGGCATCAGTCTGTCGCCCGAGCAGTGGGCTGCTCTGTCCCCGCAGCTCGAGTCGCTGCAGCAGGCGCTCCACAACCGCGACACGTCCGCGTCGGTGCAGCTGTCGGACACGCGGCGCGCGGTGGTGAGCGAGTTCAAGGGCGCGTTCTTCCTGAATGTGCGGGAGTTCTGGGTGAAGAAGGGGACGGAGGAGCTGCTGCCGGGCAAGAAGGGCGTGGCACTCAATGGGGAGGGA
Organism: Pedinophyceae sp. YPF-701; assembly: GCA_916048055.1. Classification (NCBI taxonomy): domain Eukaryota; kingdom Viridiplantae; phylum Chlorophyta; class Pedinophyceae; species Pedinophyceae sp. YPF-701. The sequence continues at coordinate 93,171 of CAJZHL010000001.1, read as the reverse complement.
GTGGCGGCGCTGGTGATCAATCGAGAGCGCATCGACGAGAAGGTCCGGGAGATGGAGGCCGAGGGGGACCCGGCTGAGGCCGGGGCGGCGGACGAGAAGGACAAGCACGCGCTGAGGTGAGGTGAGGTGTCACGCTGTGACGCCGCGGACGCTATTCACACGGAGCGGAGACTTGTGTGTGGACTGTGAAATATAAAACGCTGCCTCCTGGTGCGCGCGCCGGCAAGGACCCCTGGGCCCACGCCTGTGCTCGCAGTCACGCGTTCCGAACGCGCTGCACGCGTGCGTCGACGCCGCACCGCTGCAGCTCCGCCAGCCACGCCCGCTGCTGGTCAGACAGCTGGTCGTTGTGACTCTTCACCTCGACCAGCCGGCCCAGGGCGCGGCCCGGGTGCACGACGACCAGGTCCGGCATGCCGCCGCGCCACCCGTTGTAGTCCTGCGCGAGGATGCGGCACACGGCGGCGATGGCGCCGCCCCCGAAGCAACGGCACACCAGGAGGAGGTCTTCCAGGGGGAGTCGGTCCCAGCTGACGCCGCGACACACCTCGCCGTGGTGCGCACGCCAGGCCGCCTCGAGGAGCTTGGCTGCGGGACACAATGCGGGTCAAGTCAATGAAAAATGAACAAATGATGCATTCATGAAACATAGCTATAATTATCAATTCGTCTGTCGCGCAGCAGGTTCTGCTCTGGGCTGGGCGCCCCGCGCGCTTTGGAGGTGCCCCATGCTCACCTGCGCCCCCGTTCTCGATCTCCGCCAGCCGCTCGTCCAGCATCCTCTTGCGCGAGACGGCAAAGGCTGGTCCGCCCAAGTCGAGCGGAGCGGCCTGGAACGGGTGCCGGAACGCTCCCGGCACCCCTGGCGCGAACACCACGTCCCACATCAGCAGCCCGAACAACGTCGACCAGATGCCCCCCTCGCTGTGCCACCCGCGCCACCCGTCGCCAGCGTAGTGCTGCAGGACCGCCTCCTCGACGTGCAGCACCGCGGGGCTGCTCGAAGGGCCGCCCTCGGTCGCGGCACCCTCGCTTCTCGCCGCCATGGCGTCGGCGTCGTCGTCGTCCTCCCCGACGCGGTACAGCACGCGGGTGCCCACGGCGCCCGTGCGTCGTCCGTCTGCGCCCGTCGGGGCGAGTTTCAGCGCGATGACGTCCTCGGGGAACTTGTCGCGGAAGCTCGCGGCCCAGGCCGGGACGCGCCAGCGCCGCGGAGGCTTGCTCAGCCGCAGCACCAGCCGTCGCAGGGCGTGCAACTGCAACACGAGCGGTGCCGAGACATTGAGAGACCCTGAGCGGCGACTGCGCGGTTCGTACCACGCGAAAAACGACCGTGCTCGGTTCAACCAGGAACGACCTCTCTCGGCCGCTGCGGCAGTGCGCACCTCGCCAGTCGTCACCCAGGGGTCCCGCAGGCCCGCTTCTCCGCACAGCAGCGCCTCGTTCTGCCGCCCGAGGTGGCCGAGATTCACGCACAGCCGCATCCACCAGTGCCCGCGCTTCGACGGCGCACGCCCCTTGCCCAGCAGAGCCTTGATGGTTGCGACCGCCGCGGCATACTGCTTTTCCTTCTCGAGGAGCGACACGCCGCAGTGCGCGATGAGCGTGTGCATGCGCAGCGGGCTGAACGTGGCCCGCAGCCCGACGAGGTCCGCCGGCGCCGGCGCGTCGCTCCGTTCCACGGCGTCGCAGCTCCGCCGCGCCATCTGCACCAGCGGCGGCAACATGCACGGATCGCTCAGAGCCCTGACCGTAGAGCGAAGACGCGACCTGGTGCGCGCCGTCGCAGCAACGACCGTGGGCTCGGCGCACCTGCAGGGCCGCGCCCGTGTCCTCCAGCGTCAGCGCCTCCTCCATATCCTGCGCGTCCCTGTGCGCTGCCTCGTATGCAAGCATCTCCCGCCGGGTGCGGAACGGCGCCGCGTCGCCGCCCTCGATCTCGTAGGCCGGGTACCGCACCACGCCGACCCCTGCGAGCGTGAAGAGTTTCAGTCCCTGTTCCTCGTTCCCGAAATACAGCCGCTCGAGTCTGCGCAGCGCCAGCATCACGCGCGGCGCGACGCAGCACATGGGGCCCGCGACCAGCGCCGCCTCCCGCCACATCGCCCGCGCCTTCCCGCGCATCGCCGCCTCCGCCGCGCGCACGACGTCCGCTTTGCGCCCCCGGGGCACCTCCTCCCCGACCGCCGCCAGCACGCGGCACAGCTCGCCCACGCGCAGACACCGCAGCCACTCCGCGGGCGCCGCGAGCGCCGACGGCGGCGGCGGACCCGCCTCGCGCCCCCGCTCCAACACGCCCCCTTCCAACAGCCCCCCCCGCGTCAGCTCCTCCAACCCCCCCTCCCAACCCTCGATGTACGCCAGGCTGTCCCGGCGCAGCCACGTGGCGTCCCGCACCGCCATCCGCAGCAGCAGGACCAGCGCCGGGTCGTCCTCCGCGCGCCGCGCCAGCCACCGCAGCGTCCCCACTTCGCCCTCGTCCAGCACGGTGTGCCCCGCGCCCGCCTCCATCGCGCTGCCGAGCACCGCCGCGGCGGCGCGCTTGAAGCCCGCGCAGAGCGCGCGGTCCGTCCGGGACGCCCCTGGGAGCCGCACGTCGCCGGACGCGGCCCCGCGCAGCTCCCCCAAACACTCCCCCACCCTGTCGCGCACCGCGTCGCCCCGGTCAGACTCCTCCAGACACACCTCCACGCGCGCCTCCGCGCCCGCGCCGCGTGCCAGCCGCAGCGGCTCGCCGTCCGGCCCCGCCGTCGCGCCCACGCGCACCGCCGCCCCGCCCGCGTCGATCACGCGGCTCAGCGGCGCGGCCACGTGCCGGCGCACGTAGGCGACTTTCGCGCCGAGCCCGCCCGCGATGCCCTCGTCCACGAGCACCGCGCACGCGCACCGGTCCGCAGCGTTCTGCGGCTCCCGGTTCACGACGAGCCGCGCGCCGGGCGCGACCGCCAGCCCCGTCGCGCACCCGGGCGCCCACACTATGGGCACGCAACCGACCCAGAGCGGCGTCAGGGGGGGGGAGTCGTTGCCGGCGGGGTCCGCGCCGGGGAGCTGCGCCGAGTCCGCGTCTCCGCTGGACGTGTGCGCCTCGTCGCCGGCGCCGCTGTCGTCGTTTCGTCCCCCCGTGTTGTCGCCTTCCTCGTTGTCAGTGTCTTCGCCATCGATTTCGATCGGCGGTGGGGTTGTCCTGATGGCCGAGGACGGCGGCAGGGCCAGGGCGTCGGCGGTGCGCGGTGGGCCGATGATGAGCTCGAGGTACGGGTTGGTTTCGCTGACGGGAGCTGGGCTGGGGGTGGGCTGGGGAGCGCCGGGGGTGTGGGCGTCGGCTTCGGAGCCCGGGCGCGCGGACAGGAAGCTGCGCATCGTCCGCTGCTTCTTCTTCGCGGTGCCCGCGGACTTCGCCAGACACCGGTCTGCGGACAACGAGGCATAGTGATGTCATGGTCTCAGAGCGCGTTGATGAAGTGAGGGTCTCGACCGGTCATGAAGGAGTGTGTTTCGCACCGATATGGGCGTTCGCGTCGCTTATTCGCATCGCAGCGCCGCACACTGGGCATGTGGCGTCTCCAACAGAGCCGTTTGGGTCCGCGGACAGCGCCTGGGCATCCTCGCGAGCAGTCTCCTGCTCCGAACGCAAGTCTGTACCATGTTCCTCTACGTTGCTGTGCGTCTGCTGCGCGGGAGGCCTCGAGTCGAGCACAATCGGCTCGCACGGGCCCCCATCGCGCACAGCAGGCTCGGCGGGAGCGGCCTCCTGTGCACTGCGCGGCAGCCGGATGCGTCGGCCTATCGCCACCTGCAAGCTTGTGTGTCCCGTGACAGGGCGCTTCATGGTCCTCGCCGCGTCAGCTCCTCCAGAGCTGGAACGACCGGCACTCAGACCCACAGACACCACCAGCGTCCGAGCACGCCTCCAGGGCACTCATACCATCCGGGCGGCGTCGCAATCACCCCCCCAATCGCACAGCGCCCAAAGCGTCGGCTGCGGTGTCAACCCCGGCGCAAAGTACGCGCAGCGGGGCCTTGCTTGCTGAGCAAGTCGCCGGGGGGGACTCCCACCCACTGTCAGCAAGGTCGCCAAGAGCGGGGCGCGACGCGCTGCGCAGCTGACGTCCGCCGCCGCCAGTCCGATCACCCGCAACTGGTGGGCCGCAGGTCCTGGAGCGCACATCGGACGTGACGTGCACAGGCATCAGGTGCCCCACCGCGACAGTGGCTGAAGACCGGAACAGTGCGGGGCCGACGCGTGGGGACGCTGCGCTGAGACGAGCGCGCACCGGGCTCCTGGTGTTACAGCGGCAGCCTTTCGCTCTCAATTGTTGCCCAAGCACCCTCAGTCCCGAGGCAGCCCGCGCCATGCTACGATACAGGCCGGGCCGCCGTCGGTCGTCGGGGTCCTCCGGCGGCGTCTAATGTTCACTTCTTCTCGCAGCCATCAATCCATCGTTTCAAGTAGTACTGGATAGTGTGTTCATTTTCAAGACCCCATCCAAGGATTATGCGCGGCTAGGTCCGAAAGGACGTTCCCGCGACCCGCTGCGCGCGGGGGCTCGCGGCCCGGGGCGGGGCGAAGCAGACGGAGGAACGGGGGGGGGGGATGAAACGGCGCGACCAGTCAGGCCCAGACTGGTCGCAGCTGCAAGCCATCTTTGGTGCACAGGCGGGGTGGGGGGGGCAAAATCGCGGCACCGTGGCGACGGCAGGGCGCGCCGCCTAGACGATGCCGGCCAGCCCGAATTCCTCCACGTCTCTGTCGATGGCGGCCTGGCCGTCCTCGCGCTCAAACGAGGGGTGGAAGTCCAGAAGGGACTTGCCGATCGACTTCCACGCGGCCTTGGCGGCGTCCTCGTCCTGCGGGCGGTCCGGGTGGGTGCGAGCGTGTGGGGGGCGGGGTTGGCGCGTGGTGCGAGGGGAGGGAGGGGTGTGAGTGTGGGGGGGGTCTGAAATCTCGTGTGGTATCCTTGTTTGCATCAGCGCGCGCCCCCGGCGAGGGACGAGCTCAAGAGGAAGGCAACAGTAACAAGGTAGACATATCATCACGCCCCGCTCCGGACAAACGTCAGCCGCGAACCGCCAACAGCGACACAGGACCACCAGGCCAAGCACAGCGGCGCACCTTGCTCTCCTTGATCGCCAGCAGCATGTGCGCGACGAGCGGCACCGCGCCGCCGGAGTCGAGCAGCGGCGGGTCCTCCTCGCCCTCGGGCGCTTCCGCGGAGAGCATGTCCTTGGCCAGCTTGGCGGCGTCGAGCACGCCCTCCGCGACCAGCTGCCCCGCGAGCGTCCCGACCTGCTTCGGCGCGTACGGGTTGTCGCACACGTCGTCGCCGATCACCTCCAGCACGCTCGAGAAGCCCGCCGCGACGTCGGCCGCCGACAGCTTCTTGGCCTCCAGCGCCCCCGTCAGGAGCGTCTTCAGGGACGCGAAGTTGCGCTTCGTCGCGCCGTACCCGTCCTTGATCAGCTCGACCACGATGTCCGCGCCCTTGGCGCCGGCCCCCGTCATGCTCTCGATCTCCAGGTTGGCCTCGGCCACGTCCTGGCGGACGCCGTGCCACTCGTCGCACATGCTCTTGACCTTGCGCGCCAGCGCCGCGCCCGTCATCGCGCCGCCCGCCGCGCCGCGCGACGGCGACGTGGGCGTGGGAGCGCCCGAGTCGCCCCCCCCGTGCCCGCTCGCCCAAGCGTCCTTGTCCGACGCCACGCCGCCGGGCCGGGCGCCCCCGCGTTCGCCGGCGCCGGGCGCGCCGGCCGCCCGCCGCGCGAGCTCCCCTGTTCTCCGTCCGCCCGACGGGCCGAGGTAGTCGTCGCCGCCGCCCCCGCCGCCCCCGCCGCCAAAGCTCGACAGCGGCCGCGGCGCGCTCCGGTCCATCCAGTCCGGGTTCCGGCTCGGCGGCGGCCCGCGGCTGTCGAACCCGCGCGGGCTCGGCCCGCCGCCGCGCATGGGCGGCCCGCGGCTGTCGAACCCGCGGGGCCCGCCGCGCGGCGTGCGCTGCTCCATGGCCGCCGCGCGGTGGATGTCCGCGATCTTCTTCGGGCCCTCGACGGCGCGGCGCATCTGCCACCCGCGCGCGCGCATCTCGATCACGTCCTGGAGCATGAACTTGATGCGCGAGTCGAGCGCCTCGACCTCGCGCATCTGCTTCATGCGGTTGAAGTACACGTCGACGGCCTGCGCGCGCTCCTTGGTGTCGAAGTCCGAGCCGATCGTGGAGAGCAGCTTGCAGAGCGCCTCGACGTCCTCGGGCTCCGGGTTGGTCGGGTTGCGCAGGAGCTGCCGCACGCACTCGTGCATGATCTTGTCGATCAGCATCTTGCGCTTGTACAGGTGGCCGATGAACTGGATGTTGCCGAACATGCGCCGGCGCGCCTTGAGGTTCGCCTGCTCGATCTCGAGCTCCTTGCGCCGCTTCTCGAGCTCCAGCTCCTTGGCCGACTTCTCGGCGTCCGTCTTGCCCTCGTCGTCGCCCTTGTCCTCGTCCGCGGCCTTGTCGTCCTTGTCGTCCTTGCCGTCCTTCGGGCGGTGCTCCATGTGCTCGTGGTCGAACATGGCCTTGGCGCCCTTCATGAACTCGTCCTGGCACTTGTTCAGCAGCACGCGCCGGAAGTCCGTCTTGCCCTCCTCGTCCTCCCACTGCGGGAGCCGCCCGGACCCGAACGCGCGCTCGCACAGCTGCGCGTACAGGTCGCTGAACGTCGTCTCCGTCAGCGCCTTGTCGAAGATCTGGTCCACCAGCCCCACCAGCGTCACCTTCTGCGGCATCTCCACGTTCAGGATCTTGTCCAGCAGCTTCTCGAAGTTGTCCGGCGTCAGCTTGTTCAGCAGGCTCTTGAACGTCTTCTGCCGCTTCTCCTCCTCCGGGTCGTCCCCCGACACCTGCCCGATGACGTACCGGTTGCCCGTCTTGTGCAGCGCGGGCATGTTCGCCGCCTCCGAGCCCCACCGGTCCGGCCCCAGGCCCGGCGGCGGCGTCGTGCGCCCGAACCCGCCGCCGCCGCGGTCGTCGCGGAACCCGCGCGGGCCCCGGTCGCCCATCGGCCCCCGCCCGCGCCGCCCCATGCTCCGATCCGACCCCCCGCGCTCCCACTGCGCGTCCCGCGGACCCCCGCGCCGGTCGCCGCCCCGGCCGCCCCCGCGCGCCCCGCCGCCGCCGCCCTGCGCGTCCCGCTTCATCGCGTGGATCGGGTGCGTCGGCGGCACGTCCGGGCTCAGCAGCGCCGCGGGCAGCTGGTCCGTCGGCCCCTCGTGCCGCAGCACCATCAGCTCCGACTTGCTGTACTTCTTCGGACCCTTGCCCGCCGCGCGGACCTCGTCCCCGATCTGCAGCTTCTCCTGCTGCAGCGCCTTGAGCCGCTCCATCAGCTGCCGCTCCTCCTCCTGCTTCGCCGCCATCTCGCGCTCCTTGGCCTCCACGGCGCGCGCGGCCTCCTCCGCGGCCTCGTTCTCGCGCGCCTTGGCCGCCGCCTCCTCCTGGAGCCGGGCGCGCTCCGCCGCCTCGGCGCGCTCCCGCTCCTCGCGCAGCCGCGCCTCCTCCGCCGCGCCTCGCGCGCCGCAGCCTCGGCCGCCTCGCGCTCCGCGCATCACGCCTCTCCTCCTCGGCGGCCGCCAGCCGCCGCCGCCGCCGCCTCCGCCTGCCGCCGCGCCTCCGCCTCGGCCGCGACGCGCCTCTCCTCCGCCTCGCGCGCCTGCGCCGCCTGCTGCGCCGCTGCCGCGGCCTCCGCGGCCTGCTGCTCCTGCGCGGCCTGCTCCTTCCTGCGCGTGCGCTCCGCCCAGCTCAGCCCGCCAGCGCCTGCGGCAGCGGCGGCAGCGCCGCTGCCCTGCACGCTCGAGCTGGTCGAGGACGGGCGCGACGTGGCCTGCTGCTGCTCGGGCTCCTGCGGCGCGGCGCCGCGGCCGCGGCCACGGCCGCCGCCCGCACGGGGCTCGCCACGGCCGCCGCGGCGGCGCCACGGCCCCGCCCGGCTCGGCGTCGCCCCGGACGCTCCGCGGGCGGCGGGGACGCCTGCGCGGCGGCGGCGGCGGCGTCCATCGGGACGCGGGTGCGCGCCGGCGGGCGGCGCGCGGGCGGCGGGCGGCGGCGCAGCGCGCACCGACTCAGGCACGCCGCCCGGCCCACGCCCGCACCGCCACCGGCGCCGGCCCCGCGGGCGCCGCGGCCACGGGCGCCGCAGCCACGGGCGCGTGCGGCCGGCGCCGCGGGGCCGCCTTCGGCCCGTCGGGCGCGTGAGGCGGCGCGACCGCGCCTCCGAGGAGCGCTCCGCGGGCGCCGCGGCAGCCTGCGCGGCCGTGCGCAACGCCTCGGCGCGGGCAGCGCGGTCACGGCCGCCGCGGGCGGCGCCTGCTGCGCGGGCACGTGCTTGGGCGCGGGCGCGGGCTCCGCGGGCGGCTGCGCCACCTGCGCGGGCTTCTTGTCCTTCTTGAGGTCGACGCTCTCGCCGGACGCGTCCGTGAAGCAGAGGGCCTTCTTCTTCGGGCGCTGCGGGGGCGCCTCGGCGTGCGCGGGCACGGGCCCGGGCGCGTCGGCGGCCCCCATGGGAGTGCTCACGTGCGGGGCGCCCGGCGCGGGGTACGGCACGTAGGGCGGCGCGACGTACTGCGGGGGCGCCATGGTGCCCGGTCCGACGGGCACGTTGGGGTAGAACTGCTGCGGCGCGCCCTGGTAGGGCATGCCCGGCCCGCGGCCGCCGCGGCCGCCCGGGGGCGGGTGCACGCCGCGAGGGGGTCCGCGGCCCTGCGCGTGGGTGCGGGGAGTTCGTGGGGTGAGCGGAGGGGTCGCGGAGAGGGGCGCGGGGGCGCGGGCGGATCCAGCGGGGCGCTGGGGAGAGAGTGGTGGGCTAGCTTGCCTGTCCCCTGCCGCCCTGGTTCGGGTTGGACAAGTGGATGGGCTGTGGATCGGCCATGGTGGTGAAACGGAGCTGTAACGCGGAGTCCGTGGTGGTGGTCCGCGCGTCGGTAGGCGACGGTGGGGTCGTTCGTGCGGCGCGAGAGCTCTCACGAGGCGGGTGCGCGCGCTGGTGGCGTGGTGGTTCGCCGGCCTCGCGATCGTCGGCGTTCCTGCGGAAGGGGGAGGGCGGAACGGATGGGGGTGGGCGGCCGGGCGGGCTGCCGCGGCAGGCGGGGCTCCGAGGCGGCAAGGGGGCTGAAGGAACGAGCGGTTTCCTGGGCGCGTGGCACCTCGCCGGCCCGGTCCGCGCGGGCGGGTGGGCGAGAAAACATTGGTAGCGTCGAGAACGGGCGGCGGCAACGCGTGGACGTGGCGCCCCGCGGCGAAATCGCGCTCTGTGATGCTGGAGGCGGATCAAGTGCCAAGACGCGCGCATATTTCGCGAGAGGTGCGTAATGCCGCTTCGGGCGCAACGTGCGAGTGGCGACGGTGCCGCGCGTGATTGCCGGCATCGCGGCACCGACCGTGCGGAACAACGGAACCGGTGGGGCCCGGCAGAATGTCTCGTGGCCAGCTCCCGGGCGTCCCGCGCGCTGGCGGAGCGCGGCGAGGCAGGCGCCGAATCGTTGCGAGGAGGATCGCGACAGCCGTGCCGGGATCCGGCTGTTTGCGGTGGGACGGGGGGCCCGTGGGCGGCGGCTCGAGCTCGGCCGTGCGACGTGCGCGCGCGCGCGAAGGACGGAGTTTTTCGCACCTGAGTGAGGCGGCTCACTTCTGGCAAAGACGCCGGCCCGTTCTGTCGCGCAAGACGGATTCCCACGTCGACGGGACGAGGTCGGGACTCGTCGCCTCGGTGCAGCACTATATCTGCACAATGGGGCGGGTCGAAACGGCACGCGTGAGGGGCCGAGAACGTGGCAACGTCGCCCGTTGCGCTGCTCGCGCGCGCTGGACACCCACGCGCGACGCAACACGGCGCGAGCGAGCGCCCGTTGTCCAGCCGCTTCCCCGCGAGCCGGGGCGTCCGCGGCCGGATCCCGCCGGCGCACAACGCTGTTCAAGCTGGACGGAAGCCCTTACCCGCTGCGCCCTCGCCACGGGCTGCCCGAGGGGCCCGCCACGCGCGAGGGAGGATCGAAAAGCGTGCCCAGATACGTGGATGGCGGAAACTTTCGAGTCGCGAAGTGCGAGCTGCTTGCTTGTCGCAAGATGTGCACCCTCCTCCCGCCCGCCCGGCCGCAAGGCGCCCCCGCTCCCGCCGCCAGACCTACTTTTCCTAGCAGGATTTCTTCTACCGGCCTCAGGCCTCCCGCACGGGCACCTCCAGCCGCCCCGCCGCGCCCCACGCCGCCCCTGCTCACGATCCATCCCGCGCGGCGCGGCATCTTCCGTTCCGACCGCCCCCGGCCGCGCGACTGGCCACGTGTGTTAACTGCGGCCTAGTCAACACGCGGCGATCCGGCGGCAGTGCGGGCCACCGCGGCGGCGACGCGCCCAGCGTGTCACACGTCCCACGTGTCCCCGTCAACCTTGGCCGCAGCGGGCGTCGCCGCCTGAATCGCCTTCTCCACCGCCCGCGCACGCTGCAGCGCAGCGCCAAGCCGCCTCGCCGCGGCGTCGTCGCCCCGCGCGTCGGCGTCCGCGTGCCGCTCCGCGACCCACGGGCCCACCGTGCCGCGCACCGCCCCGAGCAGCGCCGTCCGCAGCGCCCCGGCCCCCGGCGCCGACACCGCACGTCGGAACACGTCCCGCGCGTCCGCCGTCGACTTCACGCCCGTCAGGACGCCGTACAGCACGAGGCGGTAGAAGTCTCGCTCGCGGGCCGCCCCGCCGGGCCCGCAGGCCTCCCCGAGCTCGCCTGACTCAAGCACTGACAGCGGGAGGTGGAAGGCGGCGACGCAGTCGGCGACGAACCGCGCGAGGTTGGCCGCCCGGCGCGGCTGCTCGCGCGGCACCTCGCGCACGCGGTCGCGCACTGCGTACCGCAGCGTCGTGCGGTGCGCGCGCGACACCGCCGCCAGCCGCCCCGCCAGCACCGCATAGTACCTGTTGTACGTCCCCTCCGACAGGCAGCACTCGAGCAGCACGCGCATCACCTCGCGCTCCTGCTCGCCCTTGAGCGGCAGCGCGAGCAGCCGCTCCGCCGCGTCCGCCGCCCCGTCAGCGCCCATGACGCAGCAGAACACCGCGCGCCGCACGTCCGTGTTCATCCGCATGCGCGCCGCGAGCCGGAGGAGCTCCTGGGAGGTGGTGCCGCCCTCGAGGTCGTCGAGGCGCTGGCGGACGGCCGCGGTCGCCTCGCCGCCGCGTCCCTGGCCCGCGTCGGGGGCTGCGTCCGCCCCCAACAGGGCGCCGGCGGCGCTGCCTGGCAGGGCTTCGCCCGGCTGCAGCGACGGCGAGCAGCACGGAGCGTGGTCGGAGGGGCGCGCGCGTGGACGAGAATCCGAAAGATCGAGTGACGATGGACAGACATATATCGAAACAAGACTGCTGAGGGGCGCAGCGAGATGGCTTTCGTACCTGCAGGTTCCACCAAGCCCCGACGTGGCCGGCCCTGTCCAGGAGCTTGGCCCACGTCACGCTCCGCAGCTGCACCGCCTCGACGCCGAGCTGCCGCAGCCACCGCAGCTGCGCGGCCGACAGCACCGCCGTGCGGCCGCCCTGGCGCGCCCCGGCGGGCGTGCTGGCCTTGGCGCTCCTGCGGTTGTTCTTGATCTCGCACACGAGCTCGAGCATCAGCTCCGTGCGCTTACTCAAGCCCTGCCCGCCGCCCACCTCCGCCGCGCGCTTGTGCACGCCCACCACGAAGTCGCGCATGGCCACGGGGTCGTCGCTGCGCAGCGCGAGGCCGCACGCGTTCAGGACCGTCACCATGAGCGTCACGGCCACCTCGGAGAAACTGCAGATACCCGGGAGGCGCGGACAGGTATTCGAGAACCATAGACTGGTGTTGCACGCGCACATTCGAGTCTGAGTTTCGCGCGCGCGCGATCGCAGACACCACGGCAGGGCGGCGGCCTCACTTCTGCGTCAGGTGCGCGAGCAGCGAGAACGGCGTGGTCGCGTCCACGAGCCCCGCGGAGTAGACGTACGACGTCAACATAGTCAGGTTTCTCCCGCCCAACTCGTCGCCCTCCGCCACCGCCTCCTCGAGCCGCCGCGCCACGCGCGCCATGAAGCTCGCGGCCACCTCCTGCGACTGCGCCATCGCCGCAAAACCCGCCACGAACGCCGCAGCCGTCGCGGCGAACTGATCTGTGGCGCGCGGACCCTCCGACACCGCCGCCACCAGCTCCTCGCCGACCAGCCGCGACACCGTGCCCCGCCCGGCCTCGCTGTACACCCCGGCGACGTCCGCCACGATGCCCTGCATGTTCGCTTCGGCCAGCCGGTTCAGCAGCCCCCGCACCCGCCGCGCCGCCGCCGTCGCCTCCCCGCCCTGCGCGGCCCGCAGCGCCGGCGGAATGTACTTCGAACCGACCGCGGCCTTCGGAACGCTCAGTGCGCGCTCCGCCGGGGCCTGCACGGCCTCTTCGCGATCCTCGCCGCCGCTGCTGTCGTCGTTGTCGTCGTCGGAGTCCGCCTCCGTGCTGCCTGACGCCGTCGTCCCTGCACTCTCGGAGCCCTCGCTGGGGCTCGACGGCCCGTCGGCGTCCTCGAGCGAGCCGTCCGACGCGCCGTCTTCACTCCCCCCCTCGCTGGCGTCGGAGTCTTCTTCGCTGGAAGACCCCCCCATGCCAAACGGATCACCCCCCTCCCCCGACGTACTCGAGTCTTCGCGTCCGGCAGGAGGCGCCTGATCTCGTCGGGGTCGGCGCCTGCACCCGGTGAATCCGACGCAAATCCAATCGAGAGTGACGGAGGAACGGGCACAACGACCCTGCGAAGAGGTTCCTGTCGACGTTCAACTAGGATCGTCGGCGCGCACCTGAGTACCGCGAACGGGTCGTCGTCGCCGGAGTCGCTCGCGTCGGCCTCTGGCGCCCCCGAGGGCACGGGGGCGCCCCACTCACGGACGGCGGAACTTTTCAGACCCTTCAGGATGTCTCCCAGCCCGTCCTCGGCGCCTGGGATCTTCTCGGACTTGCGCTTCCGCATCCCGAGCTTCTTCTCCAGCTGCGCCATGTACCTGCACCGCCGTTCGACCCGAACCACCCACAGAGTTCACTCCGCAACATGAAATCCCTTTTGTTTCATCCGCGCTCTCAACAATCAACCATCGCGGCGCGACGACAGCGCAGCCGCCGTCGGCGTCGGCCCCGCTCCGCACCTCCTCTCCGCCTCGAACGCGTCCTTGTTCGCCCCGACCGGCATCTGTTTCGGCGCAGGTCCCTCCACCCCCCCTCCGGCATCGCTCTGCCGTCTGACACGAGGCTCCGCGTCCGACGGCGCCCGTCCCGGGCGCGCCCCGGGGCGCGCGTCGTGCCTCGCGCGCTTGGCCGGCGGATCCTGCGACCGCGGCCGCGCCTCGGCGGGCTGCGCTCGCCCGCCGTGGTTGCGAGCCGCCCACTGCACGCGGTGCTGCTTCTTCTCCTCCCGCTTGTTTTTCCGGCGCTCCTTCCGTGAGTGAATGCCGCTGATCGCGCGCTTGCTCTTCCGGTACTGGTGCCCCAGCGGCATCTGCGGAACCGGGCGCGTTCGGACATCCTGCTGTTGAGCTGCCACGTTGCCCAGAGGGGGGGCTAGCACGCGCCGACACACGCGCGTGGAGGACGAGTTCCTGGGCGGAACGTCAGTCTCAGATGATACCTGATCGTCGCCGCCGACCATCTCCTCGCGCAGAGCCGCGGGCATTCGCGGGCCGGGCCCTCTGCCGCCGCGCCCATAGCCATGGCCGTGGCCGTGGCGCTGGCCCGCGCCGCCGCCACGGCCACCTCCGCGGCCACGTCTATCCTGAGCCATCGACACGCTAGGCGGCCACAGCCGCCGCCTGGCCGCCTACGCGACCACCTGGGCGCGCTACAGCCCCTGCGATGATTCCTGCCGCCGCACGCGCATGAGCCTGCGCCGGTCGAGCACGCGCTCTGGCTGAACGGCGAGACCGCGAATGCACGCTCCCCTCGCGCGCGCGAAACCTCGCGACGGACTCCGCCGTCCTCGGCGCTGTCGTCAAGCAGGGGTGTCCCCTGACAACAGCGCGTGCGCCCGAGGCAGCGGGCCGGTGCAACGCTCCGCACGGGCGCCGGCGCAGCGCACTTCACGCCCCCTGCCCGTTCCTGCTCGCCGTTCGTGCGCGCCGCGGGCTCAGCGTCAGCAGGTGCCTGGTTGTACACGCGGGCTTGAGCGGTGCGTCGCCGACTGTAGGCATGGACGGCGGTGCGCGGTGGGCGACGTAGCGGCGGAGTAGCAGGCGCCCGGCGAGCTCGGCAGGATGTCGGACCGCCGCGCCGCGATGGCGGAGGCCGGGCGACGCAGGGTGAGTGCCCGCACCTTGGTGCCTGCTGCTCCGCGCACGCTGTGCCGGAGGGAGCTTCGCGCAGCTGGTCTTGAGGCGCCACGGCTGGGGCGTCTTCCTGGTCCAGACGGAACACATGAAGTGGGTCGTGCGGTCGATGGAGGGCGGCGTTCACTCATGGCGCGAAAGCCGAGCTGGGCCGGCACCGCGCGGCCGGGGGCGGCGCTGTCTCCGCGCGGCGGTAGCGACGTACTGAGCAGAAGCGCAGCGTGCGAGTGGCGGCTCGCTGCGCTAACGACGCCGCGCGACGGAAGGCTGGCTCCGCAGACCACTGCACGGCCTTGTGCCGACATATCGGACGCGGGGAAGCAGCCTTGCGTCTGCGAGAATGTGCCAGAAGAGCTGAACCAGGCGCTCGTGTCCATAGACATCGCAGTGTTCGCTGCAGCGCGCCCAAGCGGCGTTTGTTTGCACTGCATCGACCTCCCGCTGCTTCCCCGCTGGTTCGTGCAGCTCGAGGCGTTCCGAAAAGCAAAGGAAGGCAAGGGTCCGTCCGGTCAAGCCCAGCAGAGCGCGGCTCCGGCCACACCGCCGAAGCCAGCGCGGCCAGCTGCACCTGCACCGCTGCATCAAAAGGACGCCTCTGCCGCGCCCGCGACGGCCCCTCTCAGCGGAGACCGCGCGCCGCCGGATCGCACCAGTCCGTATAGCTCCATCAACGGCGGGCGCGCGGACATTACGCCCCCCGCGTCGCGCCAAAACGGCTCAGTCCGCTCAAGCGTCGATGCCGCGCGCGCAGAGCCGCCCCGGCGGGAATCCAACGGCCCTGCGCCGCCGTTTCCGCCGCCCAGCGCCGCGATAGACCACCAGCCCCCCGCCTTCCTCGCCCCAGCCACAGACCCCCCCCTCCCACCGCCCAAGGCGGCCCCGTGGATGTCGCACACACGCGCCAGCCCGCCCCGCGCAACGCCGCGAGACCGCGACCCCGCCGGCTCGCCCCGCGCGGCCTCGCCGCCGCCAGAGCCACCGCGCTCGCCGTCCCCGAGCCGCTACCTCAGCGACGACACGCGGCAAAAGGACGAAGAGATCCTGCGACGCATCATGGGCGGGACCGGCGCGACGACCGCGACGCCGGCGCTCCCAAGCGCGGACGCGGGCCCTCCGCCGCCGCTGCCGGGCGCCGCGGCGCCGTCCGGCCCGCCGTCGACGTCGTCGCGGGGGGGTGTTGCTGCGCGGGCGCAGGTGCTTCAGGACCACGTGAACGACCTGACGCAGGAGAACTACCGGCTCGTGCGCGCGGCGGAGGACGCGCGCAGCGCCGCCGCGGAGGCCGAGCTCGCCGCGGCGCAGCTCCGGCAGGAGCTGGCGCAGGCGCAGTCTGACGCAGCGGCGGCGCGCCGGGACGCGGACCGGCTGGACGGGCAGCTCAACGCGCAGGGGCTCGCGCTCGCGGCGATGGCGGCGGAGCGCGACGGCGCGCGGCGGGCCGCGGAGGACGCCGCGTCGCGCGCGCAGGCGCTGGCGTCCGAGGTGATTGCCTGCGAGGAGGCGCTGCGGCGGGAGCGGGCCGAGGTCGCGAAGCTGCGGTCCGGCGGCGGCGGGTGGGTGCAGGAGCGCGGGGAGCTGCAGCGGCGGCTGGGGCGCGCGACGGAGGCGCTCGCGGGCGCCGAGCGGGAGCGGGACGCGCTGCTGCAGCAGCTGGAGGGGGTGTTGTACGGGGAGTCTGACTCGGGGACGGCGCGGGAGGTGGCCGCGGGGGTGCGGGAGCGTGTGCGTGGGGCGACTGCGGACGCGGCGTGCCAGGCGGACCTCGGCGGGGGGCGGGCGGGCGGCGGAGTCCCCCGCGGGGGTGTCGCGGCGTCGTACGTGCAGATCTCGGACGCGTACCTCTCGCGCGGCAGCAGCCGCCGCGAGAGCCGCTCCGGTGCCGCGCCGCAGGCTGATCCGGAGCCCCCCACCACGGGCGCACGCGACCAGCCGCAGAGTCCACGCACGCGCCCGTCCCCCGGGGGTGCGTCGCCGCCGGCGGAGCCTTCGCGCGCGGAGGACGCGCCGGCGACAGCCGCGGCGGCGCCGGAGGTCGACGCGGCGGCGATGGAGGGCGCGCCGGCGTCCGCGCGGCTCGCGGCAGACGCGCTGCGGTGGATGGTGCAGCGGCACGCGGAGACGGCCGGGCTGCGTCTGTCGGCGCAGCAGCGGGAGGACCTCGGGCTGGAGCAGTCGGACGCGGTCCGCGCGGCGCTGATCGCGGAGGCGCTGGGCCCGGCGGCGGCGGCGCTGGTCCCGCAGCAGCGGGGACCGGAGTCGGCGTGGTGGGGGGGTCTCGCGGAGGCGGAGGCGTCGAGCATGGAGTCGATATGCAGGACGCTGGGGGACCTCGAGGACGAGGTGCTGGCGCTGAAGCGGCTCGTGGCGCACCACGGCGCGCGGGCGAAGGCGCTCGAGAGCGAGCTGGCGGCGGAACGCGGCGCTGCGATGCACGCGGCGGCGCAGCGGGCCGCGGAGGTCGCTGCGGGCGCGGGCGCTGGCGACGCGGCGCCGCCGGCGGAGGCGGACGGCAGCGGCAGCGAGCGCGAGCGCGAGGAAGATTCTTCGCCCGCGGCGGAGCAACCGCCGCCGAAACGAGGGTGGTTCTGGTAGCCGGCGCTTGCCCGGGACACCGACGCAACGGCGGTGTGTGCTGTGATGACGATTTCGATTTCGCGTCGTGCGCGGCGTTCGATAACCGAGGTCGAACCAGCGTGACGACGTACGTCTATCGAGCCAGCATGCCCGCATTTCGCATCAAAGCGCGAAACCTCAATGGTTCCTTGCACACACGCACAGCTTGGTGAGTCGGGCGGAGGCAGGCGCTGTCGCAGCACTCAGCACGTCGCAGCGCTCGTCCTTCCATCAACGACGCTGGGAGGTGCAAGCGTCGCCAGTGCAGTGCTCGCGCGAGCCGCAACGATACTAGTGCGGTTCACACGCCACGCGCCGTTCCAGGGACGTCGGCTCCCGCGCCATCGGCGGACGAGCGACTGCAGTGGCCAGACACCACTTATCGCGACCCCCTCGGCCGTCTGATGTGCCACTACGCTCGGCGAGCAGACAGCACCTGGACCTACCGGAGTAGTACTACGCACCGGTAGGTCCAGGTGCTGTCTGCTCGCCGAGCGTAGTGGCACATCAGACGGCCGAGGGGGTCGCGATAAGTGGTGTCTGGCCACTGCAGTCGCTCGTCCGCCGATGGCGCGGGAGCCGACCAGGGAGCGCGTCACCGCAGGCCCTCCAGCAGCCCCGTGCACCTCTCGAGCACGCGCTGGCAGTCCCCCGGGGCACTGATAGTGATGCACAGCCGGTGGGCCGGATTGTCCGGGTCGTAGCTGCCGAGGAACAGCTCCAGCGGATTGCGCACGCGGAACGACAGCCGTCTGCTCTTCTTGTCCAGCCTGCGTCGCGCAGCCGCGCAGGGGGGGGGCTGAGTCAAGCCGCTCCCGGAACGTGCGTGCGGTGCGCGGGGCAGGCGGCGACGTGGTCGCGCCTGGTTTCGGTGATGTCCCTGGCGTACATGACCATCTCGACGGTGCCGTGGCGGGGGTGTCTGAACTTGTATGTCAGCCTGTCTGACAGCACCGCGAGCCAGCCGGACTCCGAGCAGGCCAGCGTGCCGACCGCGAGCTTCGAGCACCGCACGCGCACGTCGCTGCTGCTGCGCTGCCGGGAATGCCTGCGCTGGCACCGTGGTGCATGCACAGTGAGCGCTGCACGGCCGTCGGAGACACGCGCGCGAGGGCGGGCGGCGACGCACCTCGACTTGATCTCCTCCGTCAGGGAGCTGAGGCTCCCGAGCGCGTCGGACACCGCTGACGCGACGCGGCCCGCGCCTGTGTTGCTGGGACCGAGCGTCCCCGGAGCCGCACGAGGTGCGATGTCTGCGACGCCTCTGCTTGGTTTCTGAGACCTTGGTACGTTGTTAGGATCCTGACTGGCAAGAACGGCCTGGCCGGGCGCTGCACGCTCGGCGGGGTCGTACAGAAGGCCACGGGGCTGGTATCCTCCTGCTCCGTCGCTCCAGACGGAGTCCGACGTCCCTCTCCCGGCGCCATGGTCGCGGTTCCGATCATGGCGCGTCGATCTGGTGCTTCTTGCGGGCGAATCCTTCGGTACCCCGGACCTGAGGGCCTTGTGTCGCTGCTGAGCCTTCTCCGCAGCGCGGGCGTTCATGCCGGCAAGCATTCCCCCGAGCGCGTCGAGGCCAGGAAGATCGAACTGCGAGGCAGGTGGCGCGCCGGTCGCGACCCGCGTCGACGTCGCATTCGTCGCGTCTGGCGCACATGCAAGTTGCTCCGCGCCCTGTGCCCGGCCGTCGAACCCAGGCTGCGCCGCGCCCCGCGGCCTGTTCCTGATGTGGGCCTCCTGGAACATCGTGTCGGCGGGCGGCTCCGCAGCGGCAGAAACCCCAGGCGGAGGTCAGCGCGCGACGCGGACGGCCACCGGGCACTGGTCGGTACTCGTTCGCGCTGAAATCCCGCGCGCACGGCCGCTCCCCAACAGCGAGCTGCACTCTACGCTGTCGTTCGGAGCCATGGGACGCCGCTCGGCGTGGAACTGAGGTCGGCCCGCTGCGTCAGCGACCGGAATCGGCCCGCCCGAGCGGTCGTTGTGACGCGCCCGACGGGCCGACCAGACGCTGTCCGACGCCGCGGCGCCGCCGCAGGGCCTCGATGGCGGCGCGGCGCGCGCCCACCGCGACATACGACAGAGCGTCTGTCTGGATCGTGCGCAGCAGTGCTCCGACGCCGCCCCTGTGGAGGAGAGCAGGTCACCGCGCGCAGCACCAGGCGCGCGAGGCAGCTGCCGGGCTCTGAGTGGCCGCGCGCCTCGCCGGCCGCATCTCTGGAGGCCACGAAGTACGGGGGGAGGGGACTGGCGCGGAGATTCGGGGCGGGCGCGGGTAGCGACGGGCTGTCTCGCGGCGCCTTGATGGAGAGCGTTTCTCTGCAGCGGCGGTCGATAAAGCGCCTGGTCATCGACCAGCCGGACGCCGCGGAGGAGGACGTGAGCCCGGCGAAGCGCCAGGCGTGGTGGTCCCCGCCAATGACGCGGAGCAGGGCGCGGAAGCAGGAGCTCGAGCTGCAACAAACCATGGTGCTCCAGAGCTCCAACATAGCCAACGCGGGCCCCCGGGTGCGCAAGTCAGCAAGCGGGAGCTCCGTTCTGGAGCGGACGCTGTCGGGCGCGAACGCCGCGGACGTCCCGACGCCGCCCGTGTCGCCCTCGCTGCTGGCGTCGCATCCCTTGGCCGACCACGAGAACGACCCCGAGGCCGGGCCGTCCGAGCGCGAGATCGCCGAGGCGCGCGCTGCTGCTGCCAGGCTCGGTATCGGCGGCACGAACCAGCCCGCGCTCGCGCGCAAGAGCCCGCAGCAGCGCAAGCTGCCTTCGGGGCCCGAACCTCAGGTGACCACCACCCGCTCCAGAGCCGCGCGAGCCTCCCCGCCACGGGCGGCCACGCCGCTGCCATGGAGATCCACCACAGCCCCCAAATTTCCGCAGCGAACGTCGCGAACCGCCTCGCGGACGCGCCCCCGGCAGCACGCTCCTCTGCTGAGCCTGCTCGTTGTGCGCGCGCGACGCTGTTTGCACGTCTTCGCGGGCCGCCGACGGGCGGGACCGCTCGCCCCGTACCGCTCACGCCCGAACCGCCCGCCGCGGGCGCAGCTCGGCGCCCTGCGAGGCCCTCCCGCGCTGCCACGCAGTTGATGCTGCTTGCAGCAGCCCACGCGCCGCAGCGCCGCCTCTGACCGCGCACGCGCTCCGTCCCTTTCGCGCTCGCAGCAATACGATATACAGTACACGCCGAGATCGGCGCTCCAGCCGCTGGAGTCCCCGCGCGAGGCCGCTGCGGGTGTGGCCGCTCAGCTTGCCGCCCTGCAGTGGCACACCGCCTTCGAGGCCCTCCACACGGCCCGCAGGTGCGCTCCGCACGCCCCAATCCGCCCTCCTCGCTCCGAACCGCCACGCCAGCGCGCCCCGGGGCGTCTCGCGCCCCCGTCGGCCGGACACGACCCCGCGGCTCGCCGCGTGCTGACAATGGCGAGCGCGGGGCCCCGGGCGAGCGCGCACCGCCGCGCCGCCGCGCCCGCGCCGTCCCCCCTGGCCACCGCGGGCTCACGAGGCGCGCGGGCCGTGCCGCGGGCGCAGGTTGGTCGCCCACCACAGGGCAGAGGTGCAGGACCGGGTGCCGGAGCTGCTGCGCCTCGTGCTCAAGTCGCTGCGCAGCCCGCGCAGCCAGCTCTGCAAGGCCGCGGTCATGTGCGCGGGCGACTTCTTCGACGCGTTCGAGGACGAGGTCGCAGGTGTGTGGCGCTCCTGCCGCGCCTGTCACTGCACCCGCGACGGCGATCGCGCCGGGCGCCCGGCGCGCCGCAGCTTGGCCGCGGGAGCCGAGCTGGGTCGCGCTGCGGGGGTTTGACGCGCCCTGGGGCCGTGCTGCGCGCGCAGGCGAGGTCGACAAGGGGGGTGTGGCGCGGCCGGCGGAGAGCATCGTTCACCAGCTGCTGATCAAGGCGACGAGCAACGACAAGAAGTTCGTGTCCGAGGAGGCCAAGGCGGCGCTGGCGGAGCTCGCGCGCACCCTGCAGGCGCCCAACGCGACGAAGGCGAGTCCCGATGTGCCCACAGACACCGTTTCGAGAATCTCGGTGCCGCGGTCAGCCAGGTCTGCCCATGCCGTGCTCACCCGTCGCCCTCGGCCGCGCGTGCCAAGCTGCAGATGTTCGGGGCGTACTGCGCGTCGCACCGCAACCCGCGCGTGCGGGGGCAGGCCGCCGCGACGCTGGCGGAGGCGGCGTGGAACGCGCAGCCGGCCCGCCTGCTCGAGGCGTGGCCGCTGGGGCGCGCGCTGCCGATCGTGGCGGCGCTGCTGATCGACCAGGCGCCCGAGGCGCGGGAGGGTGGGCGGCGCATCGCGCGACGACTGCAGCAGGGGGTGGAGGGGGGAGGGGGTGACGCGGAAGCAGGGGGAGTTCCGGGGGCGTGGGAGCAGGCGGTGCGGTCGCATCTGAAGCCGCTGGAGGCGCAGAAGGTGCTGGCGGTGGCCGCGGGGTCGCCGGCGTGAGGCGGAGCAGAAGGGGCGCGGGAAGAAAGTGTGAGATATGAAAATGGTATCTCGGCGCAAAATTGTGTCAGGCGCGGGCTCGCGCGCCTCGCAAGCCAGTGCGCGCTCCGTAGGCTGTGCGCGGTGGCTTCCGCGCGCGCCCCCCCTCCGCGGGAGCCCCGCCGGGGGCCACGTTTTGTGCCCCCAGCGTCATGGGCACTTGCGCGTGTGTGGCGGGCGTTGCGCGACGCGCGAGGATCGCGGCGGGATCGCGCGGCCTGCGGGGTGCGCGGGGTGTCGCGGCGCGCACCGGGCGGCCCGCGCCGGGTGTCCGGGGCGCGGCCGAGGTACTAGCAACCGTCGCCCGACAGTCGGGCGAGTCGTGAGGTCGCGCGAGGGGCGATAGGGCGGCCCCTTGGTGCGCAGCGGGCATTGATCTGTTCCGGTTGGAGCTGTACGGAGGGGAGACGCACCGCGACTGGGCGTGGCGAGTGCGAGACACCGGGCAGTACTCGCGACGGGAGCACGATGAGGAGCTCTTTGGATCCCGAGAAGAAGGCGAAGCTCCTTAGAATTCTCGAGAAGGAAAATGCGAAGAAGTCCGCCGAGGCTAAGGTGCGCGCCCACGTCGCCCCGCCGCTACGAGGGCCGTTCCCCCTGATCAGCCACCTCCACCGCAGCGCCCGCACGCCTGCGAGCGGCCCGCGCCGGCGCGTCGCCGGCAATCAGGCCCGCGACGGATCCGCGGCGGCGCCGTCCGGGGCGATTATTCGCGCCAGCAGCGCGCCCGTGGGTGCCCAGTGCTCCCAGCAGTGTTGCCTGTGCTATTCTTGTGCGCGCCCCGCAGCGCCGCTCCGTCGCCCCGTGCCGTCGTTCGGGGCCAGATCCCAGCACAGATACCTCCAACGCACCCTGCGGGACAGCCTGCGCGCAACGCCACCGCGCACCTGCGCTGCATCGCGCGCTGCCGTGACGGCGCTGCACGTTGGCGCGCGCAGCGCCCCCAGGCCGCGGTTCCCCGGGCCGCCCCGGCCGTGGATGCGTGACGGTGAACCGACGCGGCGGGAGCACCCGCATCCCGTCTCGCGGCCCCGGGAGCGGCTGCGCGGCGCAAACGAGGCGCATCTGCGCCGCGGCACGCATCCGGGCGCCCGCACGCGCAGCTCCCCGCAGATATCCGGCCGAGCGGCCCGCGACGCGACGCTTTGTAGCGTTCCTGAGCACGCGGATGCGCGGTTTCCGCGCCGGACCCCGGCCGCTGACGCTCCGGGCCGTCCCCCATGCCGCTGCAGGTGCCTGTGAGGCGCGAGCCGGCCAAGTTCCGGCACACGCTCATGCACGCGGCGGGCTACAGCAACGAGCCGAAGACCGAGGACGAGAAGCGCGCGCTCCGGGCCTCGCTTGTCGCGAAGCGCGGCACGAAGGTGCGTGTCCGCGCGGCGCCTGCGACACACACACACCCGCCGGCTCCCCCGCTCCGTCCGGCCGGGCCCCGCGACGCGGCAGCGCTCAGGCGAGGTGCGGCTGTTTCTGGGCGTGCAGGTGTCGATCGGGGGCAAGGCGTCGACGCAGGCGGGCACGACGGCCGCGGAGAGGTCGCAGAAGCGCGCGGGGGAGCGCAAGGCGTCCCCGCGGCGGCCGAACGACTTCGCGTACGAGGAGGAGAAGCACGAGCCGTCGTACGTTGCGCAGCTGGCCTCGCAGGCCCGCGAGAACCGCGCCCAGTCGGGCTGGGCGCTCATGACCAACTTCGCCGACACGCTGACTCAGTGGGAGGACCAGGAGCGCCGCAAGGAGAAGCGCAAGTGCGTCGCAGCCGCGCCCCGCCCCCGCACGCCCGCCGCGCCCATCCACGGCGCCTCCGACGCCCCGCCCGCGCGCCCACTGCCGCCGAGCCGCACTCCCCCCCCCTCCGCAGGGTCCAGGCGGAGCAGCGCAAGCTGCTGGACGCGCAGATGGACGAGATGAAGCGGAAGGAGGACATGGAGCGCGAGGAGCGGCAGCGCGAGTACGACATGATGAAGCTGCAGGTGGAGGCGAACAAAGCCAAGGAGGCGGCGGCGGCGGCGAAGCTGCGCGAGGATGGCCGGCGGCGCGCGGAGGACGCGCGGGAACAGCTGCGGCGCGCGGGCGCGGCGCGGGAGCGCCAGGCGGCGGCGCGGCGGCGCGCGGAGGAGGAGGAGCAGCGCCGGATGGCGGAGCTCGAGGAGGCGGACAAGCGCGAGAAGGCGGCGCGCGTGGAGGCGGCGCGGCGCGACATGGAGCGGACGCGCGCGGAGAACGAGGAGCGCAGCCGGCTGAAGCGCGAGCGGCTCGAGCGCGAGCACGCGGAGGAGAAGGCGCGGCTGCAGAAGCACCTGGAGCACCTGGAGGAGCTGGACCGGCAGCGGGCGAAGCGGCTGGAGGACTTCCACAAGAGCATCGCGGCGCGGGCGACGCGCGCGGGCGAGATGGCGGTGGCGGACCAGAAGGAGCGGGAGGAGAGGGAGGAGGCCATGCTGGCCAAGTTCCAGCAGGAGCAGGACGCGCTGGAGGCGCGGAAGGCGGAGGCGCGGAAGGAGCTGGAGGCCAAGGTGCAGGAGGACCTGAAGCGGGCGCGCGCGGAGCAGATGCGGCTGCGCGAGGAGGAGCGGCAGGCGGAGCGGGAGCGCACGCGGCGGTACGTCGAGGCGATGCGCGCGCGGGAGGCCGAGGCCGCGCAGAGCGAGGCGGAGGAGGCGCGGAAGAAGCGCGAGCGGAACCTGAAGCACCGCGCGGAGCTCGAGCGGCAGATCCGCGAGCGCGAGGAGCGCGCCGTGCTGGAGGATGCCGTCATGACGGTGCAGGAGGTGAAGCTCAACGACCAGATCCTGAGCCAGGCCGAGGGGCTGCTCGGGAAGCCCGTGGTCGGGAAGCTCATCACGCCGCGGGAGGACCTGCGGTACAGCGTGACGGGCCGGTTCGAGTGAACGCGCAGTGGGCGCAGCTGCGTGTGGGCAGGCGTGGCGTCCGCGGGCTCCTGCGGGCGGCGGGGCGTTCGGGAATAATTATACGGCACAAGTTGCGTGTGAAGCGTCGCGAAAGAACCCTGCGGCGCCCGCCGGGACGGATCGTCGCCGTTCATGGCTCGACTGCATGTCAGACACACGCAAAGTATTAATTGACACGCCGCCGCCGTGCCCCCCCCCTGGCTGATACCAGCGCCGTGGCGGCGTCGAAATCACCGGAATCACAGCGAGTCTCGCGCGCGGCGCGCCGGCCCCCGCAGCGCGCGTCTTGCGCGGGTGTGTTGACCACCCTCATGCGGCAGCACCGGCGCGGTCCTCCAGCGCAGCCAGCTCGTCCTTCCGCAGCAGCAGCTCCGCGACCGCGTCCTGCACCTCGTCGTCCTCGTTCGTCAGCCCCTGCTCCTCCTTCAGGCTCCGCACCAGCGCGGCCTGCTCGTCCACTGCCGCCCGCGCTGCGGCAACTTCCTCCTCGGACGGAGGCCCGTCCTCCTGCGCGATCTCGACGACGCCGCCGGCCTTGATGACGCCCTGCGCGCCCGTCTCGAGGTCCTCGAACGCGTCGAAGATCGCCGCCTGGCCCAGGGGGGTCCCGGAGGGGGACTCCACGTTCCACAGGACCAGGTTGGAGACCTTGAACTTGGACCCGTCCTTGCGCACGCGCACGCCGGAGTAGTTCTCGATGTAGCCCTTCTCCGCCGCCTCGTCGAGCAGCCCGTTGCGCTCGGTCTGTGGGCACACGCAAAGCGCAACATGCTACGTTCAAGGCGTGGTGTTCGCGACACAACGTCCCTGTCTGGATGCCGGGTGACGTCGCAGAGCAGGGCCAGGCCGGGAACAGCGCCGCGAGATCGCCCCGCAGCCAGGACGAGCACACGCAGCTCGATGACACCACCCAGGCGTGGGCCCGTGTCGGCTGGGAGCGCGCGCTGCGGCCTCACCTGCACGGCTTCGTCCGGGTCGGCGGTCTTCGAGCTCTCCAGGCCGATGATCTCGTCCCACGTGTACCCCCACAGGTTCTGTGCCGCCTTGTTGGCGTAGTTGTACTTGCGCTCCGTGGTGTGCGACAGCAGCACGAACGGACCGTGGTACAGCTCCTTCGACGCGTCCTGGATCTCCACGTCCTCCATCGACGGGTGGATCGTCCGCCCTACCTGCGGCGACGCGCGGCGCGCCACACGACTGCGTCTGAGCCGCCCGGCCCCCCGCGCGGGCTGGGTAGACAGTCCGACGGGTGGGGAACGAGTGCCTACCTTGCGCTTGTACGACTCGATGAGCAGCAGGG
This sequence comes from Pedinophyceae sp. YPF-701, assembly GCA_916048055.1. Lineage (NCBI taxonomy): Eukaryota > Viridiplantae > Chlorophyta > Pedinophyceae > Pedinophyceae sp. YPF-701. Next base: position 67,544 of record CAJZHL010000001.1, on the reverse strand, counting down.
TGTGCATGATGGTGTCGGTGGCCTCGAACGGCTCCTTCTGCTTCACGGCGTCCATCAACGACCCCGGACCCTTCTTCTTGCCCCCGCCCTTCTTCTTCCCGCCCTTCTTCTTCGCGGCCATCGAGACGTCGCGCACGGCCGGGGCGTGGAAGCCCCCGCGCGACGGAAGCGGCGCGGCGGCCGTCGTGGTCCTAGGCGCCAGGCATCTGCAGGGACAGGCGCACAGTGCACACGTCGGACACTTGTGTCGACGTCGAATTGCTGACGCATATGCGGTGTACCCAGGCCGCCAGATGGGAGGAAAATGGGCGCGCGGGGCCGGCGTGGGAGGGAACGGCAGGGGACGCAGAGCTGCGCCCATCCACACCACTGATGGGCGGCGTGGCGCGCAGCAAAGCAACGAACGCGCGCGCTCGCTGGCCACGAGTATGTGGACCGCTTGCGGTCTCCCGCACACGCGCAGCATCAAGCAAGGCGTCGGACGAGCTGAGCGCAATGCCGCAGAGGAGGCCTGCACCATCGCCACACGAGTCCGGGCGGGGATGGCGCGCGCTCGTGCACTGAGAGGCAGCGAATCTGGCTGAAAGCGATGGTTCTGACAGCGAAGCAGAGAGCGCGGGCGTGTGGGCCAGGCAAGCGTCGTCGATCCGGCGGGGCACGCGCCTCGCGCCCGCTGCTGCACTGGCCAGGAGGGGCCTGCGGGCCAACAGGGGCTGCATCGTCGCCGCCGTCACCGTCCTGATCTAGCTGCCCCTCGCCGACGTCGTCAACTCGCCGGGCGCGCCAGAACCGTGCGCTCAATCGCGAACTGCGCCCTCCGCCCGGCCGCGCAAGCCTTTGGTGCCCCCCTCCCATCTTCACGTCCCGGGGGGTGTCTGGACCTGACTCGGTGCGCCCGCGACGCGCTGACCGCGTCCAGCAGCGTGCCAGGAGCGCGCACCTCGCTCCGACCCTCCCGAGCGCTTGAGTCGGTGTCGAGAAAGTTTCACTCACAACCATGATTCAATATGTCCCTGCGACCGCCCCTCGCCTATCTTGCGTACCTCTCCCGGATCGTCCACACGTCCATCGCCCCCCCCGGCACCGACGGGTCCGTCGCGGCCGCCACCAGCGCCCGCGCCAGCACCGCCACGTCCACCGGCGGCACCGCAGCCGCGCCCACCAGCGGCACGCTCCCGACCGCGCGCGCCGCGGCGTCGAGCGCCGGCACGCGCTTCAGTAGCCCGTCGATCGGGCCGCCGACCATCTGGAGCGGCAGCGTGAACGAGCCCACCGCGCGCGGGCCGTACACGAAACCAGGACGCATCGCCACGCCTGCGCGAGACACCCCCGGGACGGAGGGGGGTGTTTTGATTGGATCGCGGACTCGGCTGAATTTCGCTGGAGGCGCGAAACCGGAGAAAGGCTCGGTGCGTGGTCTCCGAGGCGTCGTGATGAGAGGCGTGAGGGCCCAGCAGTGTGCCACGCGGGCGCCGCGCACCGTCGCTTCCGTAGCACCGCGCGAGCGCGTCCTCGGACTTGGCCTTCCCCTCGAAGTACCCGCGCAGCGGCACGGGCTTGAACGCCCCCTCGCGGTGCACGTCGTGGACCGAGACCAGAGCGAAGCGCGGCACGCCCGCCGCCTTGCAGGCCTCGATGGCCGCGACGTTCGCGTCGCCGCACACGCGGAGCATGAACTCGTTGCTCCCGAACGCGCCCACGCACGACACCGCCCCCATCGCCGTCTGCACCGCAGCGACACACGCAGACGCGCACACCCGACTCAAGTCAAGTCGTTCCACCGGCGACGGACGCCCCCGCCGCGCGCGCACATCGGCGCTCTGGCACAGTGCCGCGCGGGGCGGGCTGAGCGACCGAGGCCGCCCATGCACAGCCGCTCGGGCTGTAACTAACTAACTAGGCGTGCGGCCCTCAAGTGAGCGACCGCGACGAGTCCCTCCCAGCGCACGCGAAAATCAAGGTAGCGGACGGCCAGGCAGGCGCGCAGCCCCACTGCGCGGCGTCGTTTCGTGCGTTGCGCACCTCGAGGCCTGCGGCATCAATGTACGTCGACGGGTTGAGCGCGTCCGCCGCGACCCACTCCGTGGCCTCCACCCACGGCCCGCGCTCCTTCGGCTGCCCCGAGCGGCACACCGCGGTCACCTCGAGCCCCTGCGCGAGGGCCTCGCGACACACCGCCGACCCCACGAAGCCGTTCCCGCCGAACACGACGATCCGCGCGTCGCGCTCCGGCTCCTGCTCGCCCTGGTTCGTGCCTTCGTAGCCCGCGCCCTTCCCGATGTCCTGCCCGGCGGACGTGCTGAACGTGCGCGGTGGCGCGGGACACGAGCGGGCCGTCCTGGCGCCGGACGAGGCCGAGAACGTGCGCAAGATGCTAGCGTAGTTGTAGACACTGGTGCTGTGCGCGGCCTCGGAGGCCAGAGACGTCCTGCGAGGCGAATCCGGGCACGCGACGCGGCGAAGCCTGTGAGTGGTGATGCAGGGGCGGTGGCGCGGAGTGGCCGCGGGCGATCCGCGGTTCGCTCGCTCTCCAGATAGAGCCGGTGGGCGGCGACGGGTCGGGGCGGTGACGGTTCGCGGTGGTGCTTGCGCGCGGCAGGGGGTGCTGCTCTAGGGCCCAGAAAGAGGGAGACCGCGTAGCACGGGCCGCTCTGAGGGCATTGTCGTGCGAGTGCTCAAAACTCAACGTCCTGAAGCAGGGATATCAGTTGAGGGGAGTTCGACAGGGAGAGAGCACTTCGGGAGGTCCGTGCGCGGTGCACTTGCCCGCTCGCGGACAGAGCCTGCGCGGCATGCCGCAGCACGCCGCTCGCGATCCGTTGCATGGCGCCCAGCCGCGACGTTCGACCCGCGCCCCAGCCGTCACGAAATGGCCCGCGCGCGGAGCCGGCGCAACGCACCAGAGCGGAGACCGACCCACGGCGCGGCGCGGTCGCAACACACCTCCCGCAACACCCCCGGGATCCGCACGTCCTCGCGCCCACGCCGCGGGGCCTCCCGCCAGTCTGCGCTGCCTCCACGCGGCGTCTCGAAACGCGCCCCGGTGGCGCCCAGCACGGGTCGCTGGCTTGCCTCAGAGGCTCCTGGCGCCGGGTAGGGCGCTCGCTCGCTTGTGGGGCCTGACGGGGCTCGACTTGTCCCGGAACTCGATACTCGGCTCGCGAAAACAGCGAGCGGAGCGCGTACGGTGTCTCGGCGCAGCTAGCACAAGCGAACGCAGCGCCGCTCGCGCGGGCTGGCAGCGCGCCATGGCGGCCCGGGCCCCAGCGTCCGGCGCCGCGCGCAAGCAGCGCCAGGCGGCCGGCGAGCCGCTGCGCGCGCCGTCCAAGCAGGAGCTCGCGAAGGCGCGGGAGACGGCGCTGGCGAAGAAAACCGCCGAGCTGCCGGACGCCGTCAAGGAGGCGCTGCACGGGAAGGCCCCGGAGGCCGCGGTGTCTCTGGTCCTTCACGACAAGGTGCGCGGCGCAGCGGGGCCGGCGGCGGCCGCGCTGTGGCGGGCGGCGGCCTGCGCGCTGCGGTCTTCGTGCTGGGGCCGCGGGGAGGCGGATGGCGGTCGCACGCGGCGGCTCCGCACGGCACGACGCGCGTGCCGCCTGCCTTGGTGCCCTAGGGTATTGTTGCGTTGGTTTCCGCGAACGTGAGACGCGTGGCTGCGACGCTGTGGCGATGCGAGTGCTGAGACAGGCATCGCGCCGCGTGTGCTGGGCCGCAGGGGCTCGATTCGGCGGAGTTCCTCTCGATTTTCCGGTCGCTCAAGACGCTGGACTTCTCGTTCAACCAGCTGACCTCCACCAGCGGGCTCGAGACGCTCCAGGGACTCAAGCAGCTGCTGCTGTATGAAAACCAGCTCTCCTCGATCTCAGGTGCGCCTGCTGGCCCACGCAGGACACCCGGAGCGGCGCACGAGCCCCCGCTGTGCCAGGCGGGCAGCCGAGACCCCCCCGCCACGCATGCCCCCCACGCCTCGCCGTTGACCCCGCGCGCGCCCCGTCGATCCGTGCAGACGTCCTGTACATCACCTCGCTCCAGGAGCTCTCGCTCGAGGGCAACAAGATGACCGAGCTCCCGCAGCTCATGGCGCTGCGCAACCTGCGCTCCCTCAACGTCTCCGGCAACCAGGTGTGTGTGTGTGTCTATCTGTTCAAGTGTTGCAAGGCGGCTCCCGGCGCGGGGGCGCGGCGCAGGGCCGCAGCCGAGCTCGCCGCGCCGTTCCTGCCGCCTGTGCGTTGTTTGCCGCCCTGGCGCGCGCGCCGGTCAGCTGCGCGCGTCCTCATACGCTGCGTCCATCGTGTGGCTCCGTTCGTCGCAGCTCGAGGCCCTGGAGCCGCGCAGCTTCAAGGGCCTGGCGCAGCTGACGACACTGCGCGCCGAGCGCAACCGCATCAAGGACATCCGCGGCGTGGGCAGCTGCCCCGCGCTCCTGGAGCTGACGCTGGCCAGCAACGACCTCCGCCGGCTGGACGGCATCCAGCACTGCACGCAGCTGCAAGACCTGGTTCTCGACGGCAACCCCCTGGGGTCGCTCGCGCACCTCCGCCCGCTCGGGCCCGCGCTGGACGCGCTCAGTCTGTCCGAGTGCCGCCTGACGTCAGTTGCCGCCCTGCCCGACGGGCTCGAGGCCCTCGCGGAGCTATACCTGCAGGGCAACGAGCTCGCCTCCGTCGAGGGCCTCGCGGCCAAGTGCCCCGCGCTCGAGACGCTCGACCTGTCGGACAACCTCCTGACAGACCCGGAGTCGGCGAAACGGGAGGTGTCCGCGCTCGGGGGCACCCTCGCGGACCTCCTGCTGCGCGGCAACCCGATGATTGGCACCACGGTGCCGCACGACGAGTACCGCGCCCAGTTTTGCCGCGCGGCGGGCCCGGCGCTCCAGACGCTGGATGGCGCTGCCGTGACGCTGGGCGACCGGCACGGAGGGGAGGCGGGGCCCGGGCGGCCGGGCGCGGGCGGCGGCGCGGACGTTCTGCGGCTGGACGGCGACGACGACGGCGGCATCGGCGGCGACGTCGGCGGCGGCGGCGACGGCGGGGTTGAGCGCGAGCTGGCTGCGTACATGCAGCGGATGAAGATATCGGCGCCGGCGGAGGCGCTGGAGGGGATGGGCGTGGACCCGGTGCTGCTGGCGGAGGCGACGTCGGCGGCGCGGCGGGGCGGGCGGCCGTCGACGGCGTCGCGACCGACGACGGCGCAGGCGATGGGGGCCAAGGTGGGCGGGGGTCCGCCGCTGATGCACGCGCGGACGTCGCAGCGGACGGGCGCGGGGGACGGCAAGCGCGTCATCGGGGCGGAGGAGTTCGCGCGCAGCGCGCAGGAGTTCAGGTGATCCACATGCCCGCGCGCACCGGCCCACACGCCTCACAACGCGCCCCCGCGGAGCCGGCCGTGCGCGCGCACGTGCTTCCTACTACATAGCCCACGTCCGACGTGCGCGTCGCGGCGCCCGTGCGATGCAGGGACGCGATGGACGGGTACGCGCAGCGCATGCGGCAGGTGGTGGAGGAGCTCCAGCGCGACATGGAGGACGACGCGGAGACGCTGCTGGAGCGTCTGAAGAAGGAGAACCGCCTCGACGGCCCGAACCCCATCTCGGTGGAGTTCCCGCAGTTCCCGAAGTTCGAGGTGATGCTGCCGCGGCTGCCGGCGCGCGAGCCGGACGACGCCGGCGCGACGTCGAGCGAGCAGGCGCGGGCGGCGCGCAAGGCGGTCGAGGAGGCCATCGGCCCGGCGCCGGCGCTCCCGAGCCGGGACGGCGCGAGGGAGGACCGCGGGGCTGGCGGGGGCGGAGGTGCGCGGGCGCGGAAGCAGGCGGGGAGCGGCGAGGGTGCGGAGGCGCAGGGGGGCGCGGAGGAGAAGGGGTTCCGGGGCAAGGTGGACCTCTCGATGCGGGGGCTGCGGCCCGAGGGGGGGTTTGTGGTGAACCGACTGAAGAAGGGCAGGGGGGGGGTGTTGCGGGGCGGGGCGCGGCGCAGCCGAAGAAGGCCGCGTCCGCGCGCTTCCAGGCGTCCAAGACCCCCGCGAAGGCGCCGTCCAGCACCGGCCTGACTCCGGCCAAGGCGAAGAGCTTGAAACTCCCCCCCGGCGGGAGCCCCCCGGGCCGGCAGCCCGGCGCGAGCCGCCGGAACCTCGGCGCCGTCGGCACGCCCTCGCCGAAGAAGCAAGGCGCGCAGGGTCCCGCCGGCGGCGGGGGGAGCGAGCCCCCCGCGCTGCCCGCGGACATCGCTGCGCTGCTCGCGCAGACCGACGCGCTGCTCCACACCGCGCCGGGCGCGAACGGCCCTGTCGGGTCGCCGCGGCGCCGCGGGCCCGCCGCGGACGTGTCGCCCGTCAAGGGCGGCGGGGGGGGTTCGCCGGCGCGGCCGCTCAACCCCCTGGCCGCAGCGGCGGCGCAGCCGGCGTACGAGGACGAGTCGGACGGCGAAGGGGATCTGGTGCGCGTAGAGAGCGGGGAGTTCGACGACCTGTGACACGTTGTGAGCGAAGACTGCACGTTGGCTGCGTCGCGACGCGTGCAAGCGGCGAGCCGGCCGGTTGTTCGCTAGAAGCGGCGCGCGGCGGTGCGCAACGATTCCACGGATGCGGAGATCGCGTGTCTGCAGCAGGCCGAGCGCCGCGGCTGCGCGCCGCGGCTGCGCGCCCCGCGCGAGTTGAATTGTTGCAGCGAAACGTCGTCGCGGAAATCGGACCTCTTCCGGCCGCATAATCGCTCCTCCCGCGCCGCGAATCGATGCATCGGCGATAGGTTCGCACAGTTGCGTGGACACGCGCACCGAACCTGGCAGCGCGGGCCGATTCTGCGCGCGGCAACCAGGCGCGTCGTCAAACGAGGCGTCCTCGGCCACCCGCAGCTGGCGCCACCGCTCCGTTCGCCCTATGATCGCTCATTTCCCGCCCGTCGTAAGGCGTCGCGGGTGCGTCGGGGCCGTTCCGTGGCCGCCGCGGGCCTCACGTGCGTCCTCGGCGCTCACATGCAACCCTCCAAGCCCGCTGCGGCGGTGCGGCGCGCAGAATCCGGCGTGTTCCGGCGGTTTTCGATCGCGCTTCCTCTGGGCCGGGCGCCCCGATGGAGATCCGCGCGCGTCGCGGGGACCGCGGCCGATTCTGCGGCGACAGAGCACATGCCTGGGAGAGCGTGCACGTGACGCAGCGCTGCTCGCGTTCGCCGCCGCAGACCCCGGCCCCGCGACGCGGGTGCCGCGTGGTGACGTTGCACGCGGCTCCGTGGGACCAGACGTGCGAGGCGGACCCGCCCCGGTGGGTGCGCAGGACGTCGCAAGCATGCTGCCGCAGAATCGGCCCGCCAGGTCGCAGAACCGGCCGTGTCGATGCGCAGTGATGCCGCTGGGGCGTGATACGCACGAGGGTGGATGCGCGCGAGCAAGGCGGCCGGCGCAGGAGGCCGCGGGCGACCGTTGCGCAGTGGTGCACCAGGCCTCGCGGCGCTGCGGCCGTGCGTCGCCTTTCCGGCCACGCTGCGGCGCGAATGAACGATTTGCGGAACGTCACACGTGTTCGACGGCCAAACGCGCCCTGGCGCGGGGCTGAGCGGCGAGCGCTGGCCCCGCACTGGCTATGCGCTTCACCGCGCGCTGTCCGGGCCGTTTCCGCGAATCACGCGCGGGTCATTCCGCTCAATGCGTCGCTTTCGGCCCCGGGAAGCGTGGAAGCGGCCCCGGGAGCGGCGGTTTCGAGGGGCGACGAGCGCAGTCACCGAGGCGCAGGCGAGGGGCTCGTCTCGGCGGGCGAGAAGCTCCGTTCCCCCATCAAGCGGGCGCAGAAACCTCATTCCGTCCCTGCGACGAGCGGCGACGGGGCTGTCCCGCGCCCGCGGCGCGCGCGCGCTCTGCGAGGGCGTGGGAGGCTGGCCACCCGGTGGCGCACTCGGGCCGCTCCGGGCGCAGGCCAGGCCGCGCGCAGGGTGCTTCGGTGCGACACGAGGCTGTGCGCGCCGGCCGCGTGCGGCGGGCGGCGTCGGAGGAGCCGGGACGGGCGCAGAGGGCTCAGGAGCAAGGCGGGGACGCGTGGGGCGCGAGCGGCGCCGGTGAGGGCTTTCCGGAGGGATGGTGTTAATAGAAACACCGTTTTTTGTGTGTGCTGCTGGGCAGCACGGTTTTGTTGCCGGCGGGGCCGACGGTTTACGCGCGCTCACCGCGGATGCGGCGGGCGAGCTGGATGTCCTTGGGCATGATCGTCACGCGCTTGGCGTGGATGGCGCACAGGTTGGTGTCCTCGAAGAGGCCCACGAGGTAGGCCTCGGCGGCCTCCTGCAGCGCCAGGACGGCCGACGACTGGAAGCGCAGGTCGGTCTTGAAGTCCTGGGCGATCTCGCGCACCAGACGCTGGAACGGCAGCTTGCGGATCAGCAACTCCGTCGACTTCTGGTACTTGCGGATCTCACGCAGAGCCACGGTACCGGGCCTGTAGCGGTGCGGCTTCTTCACGCCGCCCGTGGCCGGGGCCGACTTGCGGGCCGCCTTGGTGGCCAGCTGCTTCCTGGGGGCCTTGCCACCCGTGGACTTGCGAGCAGTCTGCTTGGTACGAGCCATCTTGTCTGAATGTTATATGCCGGTGCGGGCGGCGCGCCGGGCCCTTGAGGCCGCCTGGAGCTCCGGGCGGGCAGACCGGTGGCCTGGGGTGTCTCGACCGACTACGTGCCAGCCTGGTGCAACGACGTCCCGTCGCCGCGCACCCGTAGCAGGAATTCCGGACTTGTTTGGACCGTTGGACAGACCACGAATTATAGAAGTCGGGACGGTCGAGAGGTCGGGTCGGGGCGGTGCGGAATCCGCTCGGTCGCGGCCGTGTCCCCCCCCAGGCTGACGGTCGACCCGAGGCCGCCTTTGGGCGCTCGCCCCGCCTCGGCTGGTCACTCTTCGGGTCTCTCAGCAAGAAACGAAAGCAAGCAACAATGTCTGGTCGTGGCAAGGGCGGCAAGGGCCTCGGGAAGGGCGGCGCGAAGCGCCACAGGAAGGTCCTTCGCGACAACATCCAGGGCATCACCAAGCCCGCCATCCGCCGTCTGGCTCGCCGTGGCGGTGTCAAGCGTATCTCCGGTCTGATCTACGAGGAGACGCGCGGCGTCCTCAAGGTGTTCCTGGAGAACGTCATCCGTGACGCGGTCACCTACACCGAGCACGCCCGCCGCAAGACGGTCACGGCCCTCGACGTCGTGTACGCGCTCAAGCGCCAGGGCCGCACCCTGTACGGCTTCGGTGGTTAAATCACCCGCTCGGCTCCGGCCGGCAACAAAAACCGCGCCCCAGTGCGCACCCAACAAAAAATCGTGTGTTTTCTAAACACACCTTCTGCCGGAACTCCGAACGTCGAGGCGCCACGAAGCGCCCGTATTCTGTCTCACTCGCGCCTCTTGCAGCGCCTCGGCCCCTCTGCGGCGCGGCACGGCCGTGCCGTGAGGCGGTGGAGGTGCCCTCGCTCACCGCCAGACGCCTGCGCTCCGCGCCCACCCGCGCCCTCCCCGGACAGCTCGCGCGCACCGCTGTCGAGCTTCTCGGCAGTCGAGGCGAGCGTCCTGTACGCGAGGTCTGCTACGCGGCAGGAAGGTCGTGCTGCCCGGGAGGCCAGCTCCAGCACTTGGCAGAGGCACTCCGCGCCGCCAGGGCCCTCCCAGCGCCGCCGAGCCACCCACTCGCGCCCTCCTGTGTCATTCTCCGCCGCGTCTCGCGCGGACAGCCCTGTTCCGCACCCACCTGCACGGCACGCGACGGCCGCTGCCCATCACGCCCACCCACACCCGCGCCAGCCGTCCAGCACGCGACCCAGCACGGCCACGACACCCCGCGAGCCACCGTTCCCTCGCCGCCGGACCTCCCACGCCCGCGTGCGACCCCGGCCCCCCCGCACGAGCGCGCCACGCACGCTGACAACCCGCGTGACGTGCAGAGCGCCCCCGCCGCGCACCGCGGCCAAGCACCGGCGCACGCACGCTCTCAGCCGCGCGGCCCCGCGCGCTCCCCTTGACGCACCCCCCGCCCGCGCGCGCGTTCACGCCTGCGCCTCACACGTCGCCATCGCCGCACCCCCTACCCTTTCGAGCCCACCGCGAGGCTGAGCTTGGCCCGCTCGCCCTCGAGCACCTTTCGTATCCGCTCGAGGCTGCTCGCGGGCGTGTGCGGCCCGAGCGGGTGGCAGTCCGCGGCCGTGTAGGGCGGCCGCACGACCACCTCCTGCAGCACCACCATCGACGCGCCGTCCCACCGGCAGTCCATCGTCTTGCACAGCGCGTGGAACAGGTTCTGCGCGTCCTGGTCCACGTCCGGGTTGTACCGCAGCATGTCGTCCTCCGCGCGCCGCCACGCCTCCTGCTCGCGCCGCGCGATGCGCTCGTTGTCGACCGTGATGTCGTCGGGCGGCCGGCACGGGTTCGCCGCGACCTCCTCCGCGCTCTTGATCACGGCGAGCGGCAGGATGCGCAGCATGTACTTGTGCGGCCCGTCGCCCGGCTGCACGAAGACCGCGATGCCCGCAGCGGGGTCCACCGCGTACACGGTGCCCTCGGCGACCTCGCCGCCCTCCAGCGTCACCTTGTAGCTCTTGTCCTGCTCGAGGTTGAGCTTCGGCGCCTGCGGGGACCGAAGCGGCGCTCGCCGTCGAACCGTGCCCGCTGGCGGCGCGGGGGCCGGCGTGGACTGGCCGGGAGTGCGGCGCGCAGGTCGGGCCCGCGGAGGACCGGTGCGCTGTCCGTGTGGGCGCTCGGGCGCGGCTGCGCGGGGCGGTGCGTGCGCGCGGGGCGCACGAATCGTGGCGCGCGTCGGAGAGCTCTCTGACGGGACGTGCGCGCGGGGGCGGCGCGGTGCCGAGCGGGCATGCTGTGAGGGACAGGGCGCTCACTTCCGCGTCGGCCGCCATCGCAGAACGAGCGGCGGTTCCTCGCAAAGCGCGTGCTGCCTCCTGGCCTTCTTGTGCGTCCTTGTACCTCCCGTGCGCGCGCGCCGGCGTCCTCGCCGGGGCGGTCCTGCTCTGCGGAGAGCAGGAGCTCGGTGTCCATCGGTGAGGCGCAGCCGTTGGGCGCCCCCCCGCGTGACGGGGGCGGTCGCCTGCTCGCGGCGGAGTGGCGCGGCTCGGGGGCCGTGCGCCGGGGGCCGGGCCCGATGGTTGGGAGCGCGAGCTTGCGGAGGAGATCAGGGTGGGGCGCGGAGCGCCGCGTGCGACCTGGTCGCCGCGCGAGCGGCAGGCGGTGGCGCGAGAGTGCCGTTGCATGCAAACGAGGGCGCTGCGGCGAGGCGTGGCGACGAAATGCGCGTACCTGCCCGCGGCAGTGGCCTCTGGCGAGCGGTACGCGGCGCGGGCTGCGTCCGGGACTCGTACACCGCCTCGATCCGAGAACGCGCGAGCGTGCACCACTTGATGACGGCCTGCAGCGCGTGCAGGGGGCGCCTCGGGTGGTCGGCAGCGGTGGACGCATGTTTTTATTCGTGGTCTTCAAGGAAATTCCCGTCCGGCCTCGTGCGGGTCCGCGCACGGGGCGAGAGCGGCCGGGCGAGCTGCTTGGGCGCTCCGACCTCTGCCGCACAGCGAGTGGGTTGATTCCACGGTGAACGGCGCACCTGCTACCCCTGACCACACGCTCGCTCTAGAAAGCAGACGTAGAGGCGTGGACGAGCTCCAGACGCGAAGCGCTGGGCGCCTCTGCTACCAGCTGCACAGCACGGCGTGTAGTGCGCGCGTGGGAACAATATTTCGACACTTGCTGAGATAGAAACGTAGCTGGAACAACGTTCTACCGCTCCGTGCCGGAGAGCGGCGCTGCAAAGCCCCCGCCTGCCCCCCCCGGCCAACCCCCTCGGCGGACCCTCCCGGCATCGTGCGCCCGCGACGGCGCTCAGCGGCGCGGCCGTCGCGCGCGCGCGCCCACTTCGGCGCGTTCTGGTGGAGGAGAGTGAGCGCTGAGCGTCGTGGTAGCTGCGTTTGAAGGCCTCAAACGCGTCGAACTGCGTCGTTAGAGGGAAGGAGGCAACACGCGGGGCGGGACTGGGCTGGGGCGCGGCATCTGGGAGCGGGGCTAGGGTTCGGTGGTTGATAGAGACTAGGCCAAGATGTCGTACATGCTCCCCCATCTCCGAAACGGCTACGCCGTGGACCAAGCCATCACCTCGGTGCGCACCGGCGCCGCCCGCTCCGACGCAAACCAGACGCATTTCCTGCCGCCGCGCCCGAACGCTACGCACCTGACCGGCGCATCCCGCCGCGCCGGCTGAGCCCGGACTCCCGCGCGCGCAGCCACGCGCCCGCGCACTGCTCCGGCTCTCACTCTCTCGCCCCGCAGCGGACCCTCACTGCGCCATTCGCCTCCCCGATCGCGCAACACGCACCCCGCACAACCACGACGAATCAGCGCGCCGCGTCGTGTTCCCACGTCGCCCTTGCGGCCCATCTCGCACCATCCTCACGGTCCGAGGCGCTCCTCCGCGCGCCGCAGGAGGAGGACCGCGTGGTCATCATCCGCTTCGGGCACGACTGGGACCCCGAGTGCATGCTCCAGGACGAGCTCCTCGCGTCGATCTCCGAGAAGATCAAGAACTTTGCCGTCGTGTACCTGGTCGACATCGACGAGGTGCGCCCCGGCCGCGGTGCGGGCGCGGCGCGTGCGAGCGGTGCGGGCGGTGCGGGGCGTTGCGGTGCTGAGCGAGGTGGGGGGTGTTTTGTGTTTTGTGCTGCGCAGGTGCCGGACTTCAACACGATGTACGAGCTGTACGACGCGTGCACGTGCATGTTCTTCTTCCGGAACAAGCACATCATGATCGACCTGGGCACGGGCAACAACAACAAGATCACGTGGGCCTTCTCGGACAAGCAGGAGTTCATCGACATTGTGGAAACGGTCTACCGCGGGGCGCGCAAGGGCCGCGGCCTCGTCGTCGCGCCCAAGGACTACTCCACCAAGTACCGGTACTGACGCGCCGGGACCTGTGACGCCGTCGCGTCGCGTGCGCTTGCCGGGGCTGGGGTAGAGCGCGCACACGTGCGCGTGAGCGTGGTTTGCTGCGCCTCGTCTCGGGTCGACCCGCGCGTTCGGACCGCGCTCCGGGCCGTGAGCTCTGTTGCCGGACGCGGGGAAGCGGACAGCCAGCGCGCGCATTGACGGCGCGGCGAGTTGTTGCGTGCAAACAGACAGATGAGCGTCGCGGCCGTTGCCGGGCGCGGCGGGGGGGTTGCGGGCCCGCGCGGCACCGCGGCCGAGGTCAGTGTGCGTCACAGCGCGCGCCGGTCCGCCGCGGGCCCGTCAGAGGTGCGCGGCGATGGAGGGGTGTTGGTAGATGTCGGTGAGCGTCAGCGGGGGCAGTGTCTTGAAGCTGCCCTCCACGTCCTGCCGCAGCTGCTCGGAGATCTCCGTCCCGCCGTCCTGGTACGCGAGGATGTTGAACAGCTCGACGAAGTCCTCGCACGTGAGCGTCCCGCGGTCGGTGCTGAACACCTCGAACGCCGACGCGATCGCGTCCTTCAGGTTGCGCCCGGACATGGTCACGAGCACCATGATGAACTCCCGCGGCAGGATCATGTCCATGTCGCGGAAGTGGTCCAGCTCAAACACCTGCGCGCACAGCGCAAGCACTAGGGGTGAGGCGCCGCGCAGCGAGCGGCGCGAACGGCGCGCCCGGCACGGGCGGCGGTGCTTGCGCGTAGGCGGGGGCGCGCGAACCTTGGTGACGGTCGGGGCGGTCACGCCGTGCTGCTTGGCGAGCTGCGCCAGCTCCTGGGGAGCCACGGGCTCGCGCGCGCCGTGGAGCGCGGCGACGAGGCTCCGCAGCATGGGCATCTTGGGTGCCTCGAACTGCTTGAGCGACTTGGTCGCGTTCGCGAGGTTCGAGAAGTAGCTGCGCGGCAGGGAGGGCGCAGCGAGCAGGGTCGGGAGGCGCCGGCCTGCACGGTGGCTCCAGCGCGACGCGCGTGGCCGGAACGGCCCCGTGAGGGGACGCCGGAGCCCGAGCAGTCAGCTCTCGCGCGGGGCGGGGCATTGTGTGGACCGAGGTGCCGCGCGCAGGCGGTTGCGCGCAGCAGGCTGTACATGGCAGGCCGGGTTCGCGCGGTGCCGGGACGGGGCGGGGCGAGGACGCGGGCGCCTCAGCGTCGCGCAACGTACGTAGCCGACCCGGGCGGGTGGTCTTTGCGAGGGCGGGGCCTGGGAGCGCGGCGCGGGGAGCGAAGAGAGCTCGGCACAGCTCTGGTTTGGGCGGGCCGCTCCGCGGGGCCCACAGCGCCGTTGAGGACGCGTGGACCACGGCCCGGCCTCGGAGCTGCAGTCCGTGGCGCGCCGAGCCCGCCGTCGCTCCGGAAAGGCCGGGCAGGGGCGCCCCCCGGGCGGTTGGGCATGCGGCATGGCAGCAGGATGCCGGCGCGCGCGCGCGGCGCAGGCAGCTTCGAACGAGGAGCCGTTCGGCGGCGCGCCACGCGTGGGTGAGCGGGCGTCCGGGGCGGGCGCGGCGGTCCGCGGGGCGCGCACATGGCGGAGAACTCGACGACATCCTCTGGTTGCCGGCGAATGACCTCCTTCGTGTACGACTTGAGCACTTCCGCGAGGTCTGGCGGGATGACTATCTGCTCCGCGCAGTAGATGGGCTCTACGTCCATCCTGCTCCTTCCCTTCCCCCAAGCTTGCGGCGCAAAGTGCCGGAGGCCAGCCTAGGCCCCGTCTCTCCTCCTTCTGCGCCCTGGTGCCGTCGTCAACGGGCGTGCTCAGGGCACGACGGTGAAGTGTGGACAAGGGTAGAGACGTCGGCGACAACAAGTGCGCCCGCGAGCCGCCCCGCGCTGCCCTCGGCGGCCGAGAAGCTCGCTGGGTGCGCCTGTCAGGTCGGACCGCGCCCACGCCCCCGTGCGCGCTCTTGAAGCACGCTCATCCACACCACTGCACACAACCGATGCACGACAGGTTCGCACGAGGCGAATCACGTAGAACCAACGTGATTTCGACCGCAGCGGCGCTCCTACAGCGCACGCCTTGCACCAGCGCTCGCTGCGCGCGAAACCTCCGGAAGCGATCCATTTTTCTGGTCGAGGGGATTGACTGAGAGTCTCTTCACACGCTCGTATATATCCAACGCTATCTCCATCCTCAGTAGCCTCAGGGTCGCAGCCAGACGTTTCGCTGTCTCGACGGGACCGGCGCAGAATGACGCCGTCAGTGCGCCGGTTGCTGCACCTTGCGTTTCTCCTCGGACTCATAGTATGTGTTCAAGCCGGAGGTTCGCCGGGGAACGCGACCAACGCGAACGGTGAGCTCGAATATCCCCGCAACAGCCAGACCAGCGCGGCAACGCACGCAATCGCCGCCCACATGCGCGCGAAGCGTTCTCGTGAACCGTTTACGAGTCTCGGCATCGCCTCCTCTCGGCGCGGCTGCGGACGACGACCGCTCCACGCCGCGCCCACGGAGCTCGCGGCGAGGCCGTCTGCGCCGGGCGAGGGGCCCCGTCGACCGATCCATGTCGACCCCCACGAAGGTATCGAACCAAATACATGCTGCTCTGCAGGAGACGCGCGCCGGAGGTCCCGTCCGCAGTGCAAGCACAACCTCCTGGCGAGCCACATCAACGCCCTGCTGAGCGAGCGGGAGGCCGTGCCCCGGAGCGTCCACCTCAAGGCGAACAGTTTCTTCGCTAACCGCTCCTCCGCCGCGGCCGCCGCGCCCGCCGAGGACCGCAGCGCCCACGCCCGGCGCCGCACAGAGCGCGGCAGTCCCGCGACCGCCGCCGCCTCCGACGGCTTCGAGGGCCTGCGCATCGCGGTCGAGTACCAGCTCGACGACATGCCGGACGGCCCCGCGAAGAACCTCATCGTCGGCGAGCTCGTCCCGCGGGCCATCGCGGTCCTCAACAACGTTCTGCGCGCGGCCAACCCCATCGCCGACAAACTCTATCTCCCGCGGCCCTGCGCGGACGTCGTGCCGGGCACGGACGACTGCAGGAGGATCGTGGTGGCGGACAGGTGCTTCTTCGCGACGCACAACCCGGACTACTTCGCCTCCGCGCAGCTGTGCGACGAGACGGGGTGCTACTCCACGCCGGCTGGGAACGGGGTCCAGGTGCGCCGCACGCCGCTCCGCGCCCGCCGCAGCACGCCGCGCGAAGATCGCCGTCGAATAAGAAGCGCCGAGCCCGCGTGCGAGTTCACCCGCAGGGCGCCGACTTTTTGTTGTACGTGACGAACAAGCCGCTGCTCAACGGCCTGGACTACTGCGGCGAGAACGTGCTCGCCCTCGGGGCGCCGTGCGAGTTCGACATCGACACCGGTGCGCCCGAGGCCGCCCGCGACCCGACGAGCGCGTCACCGCCCGCTGCTGCGCACCCGACCGTCTCCGCCCCGGTCGCTTGCAGGGCGGCCGCTGGCGGGCGTCGCGAACTTCTGCGAGGCCGGGCTGTCGACGGAGCCGCAGGAGCTCGGGGCGCAGCTCGACGTGGCGGTGCACGAGATCATCCACGCGCTCGGCTTCAGCGGGCCGCTCATGCCGCGCTTCAAGGGCCCCGTCGGCCAGGAGCTGGGGCCCGGCGGGCCGCTGGCGCAGATCGACGGGCGCACGTGGGTCGTGACGCCGACGGTGCAGCAGGTCGTGCGCGAGCACACCGGCTGCTCGACCGTCCCAGGTGCGCGCCGCGACCGTCGCAAGCACACGTACACACACCGCCCAGCCACCGATCGCCAGGGCCTCGAGCTAGCTCTCTGTCGCAAGTACGCAATCTCGTTCGTCGGTCTGCGGCGCAGGCGGTGCGTTGGAGAGCGACGGGGGTGTCGGCACGGCCGAGTCGCACTGGGAGTACTTGTACTACGACAACGAACTGATGCTGGGCGCCGGGGAGGGCATCCGCTCGCTGCTGTCGCCGCTGACGCTCGCGCTCCTGCAGGACTCGGGCTGGTACGTGGCGTTCCTCGAGCGCGGCTCCAAGATGCAGTACGGCCTCGGGGAGGGCTGCGCGGTCGCCGAGGCGCAGTGCGGGGAGGCCGCGGACCGCGCGGTGCTGCAGAGGTTCGGGTATGCGTGCGAGACGGGCGGGGGCGCGCCGCGGCAGGTCTGCTCGTACGACCACCTCACGTGGGGGGACTGCAGGGACATGAGCCTGGAGCCTGGGTGCACGGGGGTGGTCGCCGCGGACTTCGGGGAGTGCCAGAACGCAGCCCGCGCGCTGCCCGGACACGCCGCGAACGGACTGCACTACGGCGCGTTCTCGCGCTGTCTCCCCGTGGAGGTGCGTCTCAACACCCCCCCTGGTGACAACCAACCAACCAACGGTCATGACATGATATTCGCCCGTTCGTTTCACGAGCGGCTGGTGCGTCAGGAGCGCACGACGCGAACGACTTGCTCCCGCTGTGCCTGCAGAGTGGGACGGTGCACCACGAGAGCTCAGACGTCGCGTTCAACAGGTTCGCGGGCTGCTTCAAGACGACATGCGGTGCCGACGGCTCCCTGCGCGTCTCGATGCTCGGCGTGGAGTTCGCCTGCCCCGCGGGGCGCACGGTCGACCTCTCGACGGTCAAGGCCGGCCTGTCGGGCGTCGTCGGGCCCTGTCCGGACCCTGCCACCATCTGCCCGGCGCTCCAGTGCCCTAGCGACTGCAGCGGGCGCGGGCAGTGCGTCGTGGGGGGGCCCGGCGAGCCCGCGACGTGCCAGTGCTACCCGGGCTGGACGGGACCGGACTGCAGCTCGGCGCTGCCGGGCAGGACGTGGCTGTCGTCCGCGAGCAGGCTGCACCTCGACAAATCGAACCCTCTGCTGAACAGCGACGTTGTTGCCATGCGGCCCTCGGGCGACAACTTCGTGCAGACGTCCGTGGGGATCGGCGTCATCACCGGAGGGGCAGTGGTTGTCGCCCTGGCGCTCCTCGGGACCGCCGTGATGGTGTATCGGCGCGCCTACGTCAAGGAGATTGCCGAGGCCCACGTGGCGCGCAGCATGCTGGGCTCCGTGCCGCTGGCGTCCGTGGCGACGCGCCGGGCGCAGTCCGACATGCCGAACGGGGCGCGCGACGACAACTCGTTCTTCTCGAGCCTGGCCGGCGGCAAGCGGCCCAAGGCCGTGCGCGGCATCCCCGTCTCCACTCCCGGCATGTACTTCGCGGCGCCGGGCGAGCACCCGCGCGAGTCGACGACGTCGGTCCTGTCCGAGCAGAAGCAGGGGGCGCAGCACTCGAGGAAGCAAGGCAGGTCCCTCGATCGGCGCTATACGCCGCCCCGCACGTCCGTCGACGCCAAGCGCATCGGCCTCGTGCCGCGGCCCGAGAGGCCACGGGCGAGCCTGCGGACGAGCAAGGAGCGCCGGCCCTCGTCGCGCTCGGCGAAGGGCGACAGAACCCCGCCGCGGCGCGCCAGCGGCGGCTCACCGGCGACGAACCAACGGCGCTCGGATGCTGCTGGCCTGACGACGCCCCCGCTGGGCCGCATCAACGAAGTCGCGGAGTCGTCCGTCGCGGGATCTCGCCACGGAAGTGCGCGCAAGCACGCCACTCCCGTCAGACCCGTCGACTCCAACCTGACGAAGCCGGCTCTTGGCGAGTCCATCGGCGTGGCAGGCACCCTCGCGCACTGGGCGGGCGCCGCGGAAGGCTCGCGCCCGTCGCAGTCGTCGCAGACCAGCTCGATCAACTTCTCGAAGTCTTAGATCTAGATTCAGTCCTCCTTTCTTCTTTCATGCACCCTTCTAATTCAAGCAACCCTTCCCAGCAGGTTCGAGCAGGAACGCCGGCAACGACCCGGGCGGGACGACGGCTCTGGAGAGCGTGATTCAGGGACCGCAAGCAAGGCCTCGTGACGGGTCTGGTCCTGTGATTCAGACATGAAACGTACTATTCGAAACACAGCGACTCGCAGTCACTGAATCAATCGAGTCTCACCGTCGCGGGGCCGCCCTCCTCTTCCCGCCCGATCCGCCCCGCGCCTAGTACAGCCCGATCACCTTCCACCACAGCCCGCCGAGCACCGTCCAGACCACCAGCGACACCACGCCCAGGATGCCGCCCACCTTGAACACCTCGTCGAGCTTCAGGTACCCCGCGCCGAAGTACACCGCGGCCTGCCCCGACGCGAAGTGCGTGATCGACCCGAACAGGTTGGTCGTGAAGGCGAGCAGGAGGCCGCCCAGCACCGGCGGGCAGCCCGCGGCGATCATCATCGCCAGGAACGCCGCGTACAGCGCGCCGACGTGCGCGGTCTGGCTGGCGAAGAGGTAGTGCAGGAAGAAGTAGGCCGCGTTGAGGAGCACGGTGAGCGCCTGCCAGGACAGCCCCAGCGACGACAGCGAGGCCCCCATGGCGTCCGCGAAGTGCTTGATGACGCCCATCGAGTTGAGCTGCGCCGACATGCCGATCAGCACCGCGAACCACACGAGCGTGTCCCACGCCGGCGTGTACTCCAGACACTCCTGCATGACACAAGGGAGAAACAACAACTCATCTGTCGCAGAGGGCTCAGCGGCAGTCGGGCGGTTGGTGGTTGGGCAGAAGGCCGCTCCTGGCGCGTTGGCAGCGTCCACCGGGGCGGCGTCGCACCTTCCACTTGAGCACGCCCGTGAACAGCAGGAGGCAGAGCCCGAGCATGGCCGCGACGACCGGCGCCACTCCGAGCCCCTCCCCGGCGACCCAGAGCACCACCGCGAGCCCCATGACGCCGAGCATGATCTTCTCCTGCCCGCTCATCGGCCCGAGCGCCTTCAGCCGCTCCCCGGCCTCCACGGGCGCCTCGGGGGTGTCCTTGATCTCGGGGGGTTGCAGCTTGTACACGAGCCACGGCGTGATGAGGATCCCGGTGATCGCCGGCACGCACGACGCGATCAGCCACGCGAGCCACGGGCCCGGGATGACCGCCCCGAACGACGCCGCGAGGTTGAGGCACAGCAGGTTCTGCGCCGCCGCTGTCAGGAAGAGCGCGGACGAGTGGTTCGACGCCTGGAGGAGGCTCTGCGTCAGGAACGCGCCGACCTTGTTGCGGGACGGGTCGTTCGGGAGGGAGTTCGCGGTGTTGCTCAGCGACTTGACGATCGGCATGAAGATGCCCCCCGCGCGCGCCGACGTGGACGGCATCGCGGGGGAGATGATGGCGTCCGCGATGGCCAGGCCGTACGCGAGGCCGAGCGTGGACTTGCCGGCGATCTGCGGGGGCGGACGGAGCGGGAGAGGGGGGCCGTCTGCCGTCTGTCGTGCGCGCGAGAGAGAGAAAGCCGCAACTATGATTGCGTGTGTTTTTTTAGCAGAGCGTGGTCGTTGCGCGGGTCCCGCGGGGTCGATGGCGCGCGGCGGAGGTGTGTGGAGGTGGGCGGGGGCGTGCCTTGACGAAGAGGTTGGCCACGCGCTCTCCGAGACCTGTTTTCTCGAATCCTTTTGCGAAGAAGAATGAGCACACGATGAGCCAGATGACCTCGTTCGTGAAGGCCGCGAACGCCGCCTGGAACGTCAGCGAGTTGGTGATCACCGCGGCGGTGAGCCCGCAGAAGGCCCACGCGCCGACGGGCAGCGGTTCGAGGACCAGCCCAAACACCGTCGACACGAAGATGGCCAGCGTCTGCCAGGACTGCACGGTCAGGCCGTCGGGGACGGGCACGAGGAAGCGCACGATCAGGCCCGCGCCGATGGCGATGGCCGCGGGCTGGAGCTTCGCGCCGTCCCACGACGGACCTGCGCACCAGAACGCACTCGCACACAACCGTGTCGGCGGGCGGTCCGTGCTGCCCGGCCGGCGCCCACGTGACGCGACGCAGCGGGGCGGCGTGCGCTGGATGAGGAGCTGCTTCGAGCGGCGGTTGAGGCGACGTGGGAGCGCTGCGCGCGGCGCGGGAGTGCGTGGTCTGTGGCGCACCTTCTGCGGGGACGGGCTCCTGGGGGGCGGCGCTGCGGGTGCGCACGGCGTCGCTGCGGCGGGTGGGCAGCAGCGGCGGCCGCGGCTGGGCCACGCGGCGCGGCTTCGCGACGCCAAGGGTGCCCGCCGGAGCGTTGCGCATGGTGCCTGGCCGCGGGAGAGCGCTGGCGGCGGCGGGCGTCGCCCTCGGAGCGCGCGCGGGGCCCACGGTGGCCGGAACCGCGGTCCTGGTGGCGAACATCGCGCTGGAAACGCCCTGATCCTGCGCGTTCGATGCAGTTACGCGCGGGAGGTTAGCAAGAGCGTGGTCTTCGAGGCCGGGTGAGGCGAACGGCAGGTCTGCGAGCGTGTGTGAGCGCGCTGCGGCGGATGGTCTTGATCTGGGGATACCGTGCGTCGGGGCTGCGAGCGACCGCGCTGCGCGAACAGGGCGCGGCAGGGCCTGGTGGACAGCAGTGAGGGCGCAGCATCATAGCTGTGGCCTCGCGGCGGTTTGAGGGAGACGCAAGCCGTGGGGGTGTTCGGCCCGGAATGCTATCGAGAGACGGCGCGTGCAGGGCGCGATCAGCGGGGCGGCCGGCGGGGGACTGGCACGTGCGGCCAGGCGACCTGCCAGGGCGGAGCAATGGCGAGCGTTTGCGAGCGATCCTGAGATTTTCGGGGAACAGCCTCTAGCGGCGCACGGCGGCTGGAGTGCGTTCATGTGCGCGGCGGAAGAACCATCGGGGTCCCAGCACACACCTGCTTGCTTCGAGCGCCTGTGAACCTGCACCGGAACCCACGCACGTTCGTCGCAGTCGGACCGTGCAACGTCCTGCGTCCCCGTCTCCCGGCAGCACAGTGATCTGTCGCGCCCGCACGCGAAACCTGGGCCTCAATTGGCGCCGCAGGACCTCCTGCGGGGGCCTGACGTTGCAGGCGGGCAGTCGGGTGCGTGCGGCCCCCTCGGCCCGCGCTTTGATGGGCGGCGACGGCGGGCGCGCCGGCCCTCTTTCGGCGTTCGTACACTCTACTTTCACAGACTCTGAGAAGTCGCTTGTCGACGGAGAGTCTTCGAGGAGCACCCAAGGCCTTGTTCCTTCTCCCGCGACCACTCGGTCAAGATGGCTCCCGCTGCCAAGACGAACAAGGCGAAGAAGGCCACGGAGAACATCAACTCCAGGCTGCAGCTGGTGATGAAGTCCGGCAAGTACACGCTGGGCTACAAGACCACCCTCAAGACGCTGCGCTCGGGCAAGGCCAAGCTCATCATCCTGGCGTCGAACCTGATGCCTGTGCGCAAGTCCGAGGTCGAGTACTACGCGATGCTCTCGAGGACCGGCGTGCACCACTTCTCGGGCAACAACGTCGACCTGGGCACCGCCTGCGGTAAGCTCTACCCGGTCTCGTGCCTGGCGATCACCGACCCCGGTGACTCGGACATCATCAAGACGGCCCAGGGCAGCGCCTAAGTGGAGGCGGAGAAGGACACCGCAGGGCGCCAACATGGGCGCCCCAGCGCCCGCGGAGCTGCTGCGGCTGCTCAAGCAGCGTGGTGCGGGGTGGGGCTGCGCGCCCAGGGACTGCGGGGCAGAGGCTGCCACGCTACAGGGCGGAGGGAGCGGACTGGCGCTCGCCACTGTGACGCGGCGCAACAGTACACGCGGCGGCTGCCCGCACTCGTCTCAGCACCACCCACCCGCCGCCCTTCCGCCCGCCCGCGCAGCGCCTCCCGTTGCGACAGAACGTGGCGCAAAACGTCCATTTCCGTGCTGCCCGGCTGCTTGAATGCGGACCAGCGCTCGAGCCAGCGACCACGGGAGGCGCCGACCGGTCGGGAGCTCCCGAGCGCGCGCTTGGTTGGTCTGGCTCCTTTGATACGCACACAAGCACTCCATGAATACGTCGGGGCGGGCGTCGGCGTGCGCGGCATTCGTCCTCGCGCCCCTCGGGCCGCCGCGCGCTGCCAGCACCAGACCAACATGCTCTCCGTGTCACGCCACAGCGCGAACGGCGGAACGGGCGCCAAGCGCGACCGCAGAGCCTCTCCCCGCCCAGCACGCGCCAGGACGCCGAACCTCGAGGCACGTCCTCAGAGACACCCCCCCTTTCCGCACTGGCGCCGCGTCATCACACCTCGGCCTGCAGCCCCACGACGAGGTCCTTCCTGGCCGCCGCACCCGCCCTGCGCACGAGCCACAGCATCGCCTCGCACGCCGCCAGCCTCGCCTCGAGGTCCGCGATGTCAATGTCGTGCCCGCCCTCCACCAGACCCCACTCCCGAATCTGTGCGCTCTCCTCCAGCCGCGACAGCTCCACCGCCTCCGCGGCGCCCACGCGGCCCGTGAAGAGCGCGAAGCTGCAGCAGGACACGCGCACCACGTCTCGGGTCGTTGTCGCCGTTGACTGCTCGGCGAGAGGCAAGGGTGGTGTCGTGGTGCGTAGAGCGGCCGCGTGGCACGTGTCGCGCGCCCCGCGCACCTGATCACGAAGCTCCGCGTCGCGCGGCAGAGCTCCTCGAAGACCGCGAGCTCCAAGTCCCCCAGGGAGCGCAGGAACTCCCCCGCCGACTCCGTGGTGAACGCTGAGTGCTCGGCGCCCCACAGGCTCGCGCTGGCGACGAGGCCGAGGCCCGGGACCGCGTCGTTCGCCTCGGCGATCAGCGGGTCGAAGCGCTCCGCTTGCCGCGCGGCCAGCGGCGTGTCGGGCTCGTGCCGGCAGCACGCGACGTCGGCGGGCAGGAACTGGCACAGGGCGTCGACGACGCGCTCGCGGTGGCCGGGCTGGGCGTACACGTCGACTGCAGGTAGATCGCGGGGCGCGGGGGCGACCGCGTGGGCCTGGCGAAGGGGTCGGCGGAACGCGAAATGCAGCGAAGTGCACACCATCATGCTGGGCGGAGTCTCTCGCTGCGCTGAGGCCTTGCGTACCGGCGGTAGAGATGAGGGAGAAGATGGGCATGGTGTACGGGCGGATGTGTTGCGCGCTCTGGAACTGCCACTCGGCAGCCACGGCGGCCGCCATGTCTTGGGAGGGGAGGGCCAGGGCCGCCTGCGCGGGCGTGCGCAGGCGGCGACCGTCCAGCGTGACTGCCCAGCCGTCCTCGACCTCGGCGACGTCTGCGCGGCGCACCGTGATGCGCGGGTGCGGTGTGCCAATTGACAGGGTTGCTCCGCGCTGGGTGACAGGGCGACGGAATGCCGCGCGGGCTGCCATCGCGCTTGCCTGCGGTCTTGTAGAAGCGCTTCTTGAGACCGTCCCCGCCGGCGAAGGTGGACATGGCGCGGCGTGTGGCCCAGGTGCCACCTTGTGGAAAACCTATGCAGCGCTTTGCAGCGGGTCCCGGCGATGCGGCGTCGTGATGCTCGAGTTCCCGGTATGTAATCGATCTAGCCAAGCCCGTCGCAGCGCACACGAATCGGTTCGCGCCAGGACAAGCGTGCCCGCCCGTGCTGGGCGGCAGCGCAGGTACAGCATCGCGCAGGCTCCCGAGGAGGTCCCGCGCCGCCGAACAGCGCCCCGCTCGCAAGATATATGATGTACGGGACATGTCGCGGCCGCAGTCACGCTCTCCAGTCCACCCAGAGGCGCCACGCACCCACCCCAAACGGCACGACACCCAAGTCAGTGCGAGGGCGGTGCACGACAGACTTCGAACTGCGGGAGGCCTTGGGCGGCCTCACCTGGCTCTGCGCACGCCGGCAGGGATGCGGAGCTGTCGTCGCCCCGTGGCGCAGGCTCTCGGACACCCCCCCAAGACACAGGTGGTATAAACACCCGACCACTTGGTGTGACGAGTTCGTCATTCTACTTCACAGATCACGATCTCGCACACGTGCTTCCTGCGGACGCGCCGGCACCGTGCCGAGTCCGCGCACCCGCAGCCATCCCCGCCGTCGCCCCCACACTGCGCCGCACGCAAGGCGGCAGGTCCGTTGCTGTACGCGCGGCCTGCCACCCCCGCACCCCTGCCCTTCCCCGCCGAACGCGCCGTGGCTGCGGCCAGACGCAGCGCCGTGACGCGGCGCGCCGGAACCCCCAACGACGCAGGGCGCGCGCAACACGTGCGACCACGTGCGCCGACGACGGCATCCACCGTCTCGAGTGAGTCGAAGCGCTCGGTGTCCAGCAGCGGGCGGCCGGGAACCCGGAAGGTCGGTGGACCGGCCGGCGCGACGCGCGACGCCGAACCGAGCCCCGCACCTCTGACCAGCCCCTCGGGCGCGAACCTGCCCGACGCGCTCGCCGCTGCTCACGTCCGCGCGCTCCCGTCCTGCGGACAAGCCCGTGTCTCGCCTCGCCGATCGCGTCCGGCGCCCATCGACCCCCGTTCGCGCCACCCCTCGAACGACGTGTGTGCACCGAGGCTGGCGCTGCGTGCGCGGCATGCCGGCCCCCTTTGGCTGCTTTCCTGGCACGAAGCCGCGCCGGTGAACGCGGATGTGCGGCGTCGCGGTCGCATGCCGGCGTCGACCTCGGACGCCCCGGCCCGTGCGCCTACGTGCCCCCCCCCCGCAGCAGTGTGCGTCCAGTGGCGACACGCCTACGAGGGGCCGCGCCCGCGAGCGCTGCGAGCAATACGTACGGGCGCCCGAGCTCACGTAGGCGGGTTGCGGAGGTACGCGACCGTGTGGTCGCGGCAACGCAGCGTGCCGTCGCCCGTCCCCGAGCTGATGCTTCTGGGGGTTGACGCCGCGCGATGCATGCCTTGGACCCGGCGTTTGGCAGCTCTGAGACACAGAGAAACAGCATGAATTCGAAACATCTGGCGCACGCATTCAGCGCCTCCGCGGAGGCGCCGGAGAGGCCGGGAGGCTGGATGCTGCCGCTGGACTCGCAGCCCTCCGCCATGACGGACGTGGCCCTGGAGTCCCTCCCACGGAAGGCCGCGCGGAGGAAGTCGGCGTCGCACCGCGCGGTGGCGGTCGTCTTCGAGGATCGGCACTCTGCAGAGGGCCGGTGAGTGAGGGGCTTGCTCCTTAGTAATTCGCAGCGTGTGCGATGCGCGAGGCTCGTCAGCTTCCGCGACGCGCGTCGCCTGTAGTACACGCTCTGGAGGACGAGCCGCGGCGCTCCCGTGTTCCATCAGCGCACGCGCAAGTCCGTTGCGCCGTGAGATAGCCTACTACCACAACCCGCCCTGCGTCCGCTCGGGTGTCGTCGCCCCCCGCGGCTGGAGTCCGCCCAAACATTCTTCAGCATGCGTACAAGATTGCCCGGCGGCGCTCCGAGTGACGTCGGCGCGACTCTGGGCGGATCCGTAGACTCCTGTGCGGTCGTGCGGGCTTGTGCGGCGATGTGCCATCAGGTATTTGCCACTTCCTCGTAACACGTTGCTCAACTATGCTCTCGCAGGAAGCGCGACGTCGCGGACTTTCTCTCGGCCCTCCTCCAGCGGGGCGTCAAGCTCGTGCCCCTCGGACGGGGCGCGTACACCGTGCTGGCGCTCGTCTTGATGGCCGCGGGCGGCGTGCTGAGCGTGGCGCGCGACTTCGCGCCGGCCTGGAGCGACTCGGCGGTCTGCGGCGACCTCGCTGCGTCGCAGCTCGCCTCGTGCACGCCCGACTCCGCGCGCTGCTTCCTGGACTTCCGCGCGCCGGACCCCGTGCGGGCGGGCTTCTACCGCCGCGAGTGCTACGACACCCGCGGGGACGTCGCGCGCGCCACCGCGCGCTCCCCGGCGGTGATGGTGTCGGTTGCCCTGTGCGGTGTGTCGGTGGCGCTCCTGGCGCTGTGCTGCGTGCGGCGGGGCCGGGACGTCCTGGCCGCGCACCTGGGCGGCATCGGCGCGTGCCTCGTCGCGGCGTGGTGCGTGCCGCCGCTCCTGGAGGGCGCCAGCGGGGCCTGGATCAGCGCGCCCGTGGGCGACCCTGCCGCACGCGGCGTGCTGCTGGCGTGCGGCGCGGCGGCGCTGCTGGCGCCGTCGCGCGTGTCGTACGCGGTGCGGTGGTCGGTGGTGGTCGTCGTGGGGTGCTCGATGGCGGCGGTGGCCTCCGTGCAGGCGTGGGAGCTGCAGGCACTGGGCGAGGCGGTGGCGGGCCCTGTGGCGGCGGCGGTGGCGGCGGCGGTGTGTCCGGCGGTGGCGTACGTGTGCGTGGGGTGGGCGCTGTTTCCCGGCGTGCCGCTGGTGCCGGCGCGGGCGGCGTCGTGGACGGGCGCGGTGGACGTGCAGGCGTGGGGCGACAAGCACCGGGGCGGGGGCTGCGCGTCGGTGAGGAGCGTGCCGCGGGCGATCGCGGCGGCGGCGGGCTGCATGGGTGAGCTTGCACGCCCCGCTGCACGCAGTATGCCACAACACGTGAACATGTGCCACTTTTACGCTTGACGTCTTGGTGACGACCGTGGCCTGATCGTGCACGTGCAGGGCTTCCGATCGCCGCGGCCGTGCTCGGCAGCCTCGCGATGTCGTACTTCCGCGTGGCCTTCGACGTGCCGCCGGCGCTGCTGTCCTGCGGGGCGCTGCTGGTGGCCGGCGGGGCCGCGCGGCTGCTGTACGTGGTGTCGCTGGTGCAGAACGGCGTGGTGGCGGACTACGTGCCGCCGCAGGCGTCGGACGCGCTGCTGGCGTCGGCGATCCGCTGCGGGCTGTCGTCGACCGCCCCCGTCAACGGGCAGAGCCCAGCCCTGACAATGCTGCCACACTCCCCCCCCGCTTCCTCGATCCTGGGGCGGCCGCGGCGTCCGAAGAGGACGTCACTGCCCGGGATTGGACTTCCTAGCACTGCTCCCACGCGTTCCAGCGTCAAGGGGATCGTGCAGGCCAGTAAGAAGCTCCAACAAGACCGACACGACTCCGTGACGGAAGACCAGATCAGCCCGAACTACCCCGCGCGAAAGCTGACTCAGAAGAGCAAATTCGACGAGATCCATCGCTCTTCTGCGGGGTTCCGACGCACAGTGGGAGCGGAGGACAATGTTGACGTGTCGCAGCCGAGCATCAGCGCGGGTGCGGGCAAGGAGAGGACCCTCGCGGGCGAAGAACTCTCAGGTGCGACGGCCAGCCTCGTGCCGACGCAGCGCGTGACTGGGTGGCCCGCAGGAACAAACGCCTCGCGGTGCACGTTCCCCCGCGCCCTGCGCAGTGCGCCGACGACACGTGATTTCCCGCGCGATGTGCAACCATGTTCCGCTCGTCCGTGCTGGCGTGCAGACACCTTCTGCGTGCCGGGCGACGTGCTGTCCGGGTTTTCATGCGAGCGCGGGAGCGGCCAGAACGGCTGGACCAGTGCAGTCGAGCAGAGCACCCTCACCACGGCGCACAGCGGCGGCTTCAAGCGCAGGACCTACGGCAGGCGTAGCTCGCTCGCACCGAAGTCCGCGCACCCTCGCCGCCAGCCCGCGGAGCCCGGGGGCGGCTTTCTGTCCCCGCGGGAGTCGAGCGACCACCCCCAACGCGCCGCGCCGCCCACGGGCTTGTCGAGGCTGGTCAAGTCCAGTTTGCGGGTGCGCGGCTGGGCGCGAAGCACGGTCGCCGAGGGCGGCCAGCCCGACTCGTCGGGCACAGGTCATGACGCGCTCAGTCCCGCGGCGGCGTCGACGAGCTCCGAGCTCGAGACGGGCGCCGCAGGGCGACTGCGCAGCAGCGCGGAGATTCGGCGCGTGTGGAAGACCACGCTCGACGGCCTCGTTCAACACCTGATGCAGCTGTATGTTGCGCAACAGCGTGGCCGGCCGCGCCGGGCCCTCTGCAAGCGCGACCACGACACGGTCTCGGTGGTCTTAAGCGACATCGTGGGCTACACGGCCATGAGCAGCACGCGAGCGGGCGCGGAGGTCCTCGACATGCTCAACGAGTACTTCTCCCGCCTCGACGCCGTGGTCGACATGATCGGCGCGCACAAGGTGAGCGCACAAATGGTGACGCGGGGCTTTGTTGGTCTGCGCGGACGTGCGCGTGCGCCGATGTGTGTACGTGCCGCGCGTGTCTGACTGGTCCGCCTGCCTCGGCCCCCCGCAGGTCGAGACCGTCGGCGACGCGTACATCGTCGCGTGCAACCTCTTCGAGCCCGACGACAACCACGAGGTGTCGGCCATGCTCATGGCCGAGGCCATGCTGCGCGTGGCGGCGACGGTCCCGTGCCCGTCCAACGCCAGCGGCCACCTCGAGATCCGCGTGGGCGTGCACACGGGCCCGCTGTGCTCGGGCATCCTCGGCACGAAGCGCAAGCTCGTCACGCTCGTGGGCGACACCATGAACACCGCCGCCCGCATGGAGCAGACCTCGCGCCCCGGATGCGTGCGCGTGACGAGCGCGACGTGGAGCGGGCTGCCGGCGCCGCTGCAGAAGCTGCTCGAGCCCGAGAGCATCGCCGTGAAGGGGAAGGGCGTGATGGCGACGTACATGTTTGACCCGACGCGGGGCGGGACCGACGGGGCGCCGGGACCTGCGCCCGGGCCCAGCGGGTCGATGAGAAGGTCGCTGGCGCTGACGTTAGCGCGAGGGGCCACGCGACCATGAACGGCCGCGCAGCCATCCATCGTCCGGGCTGCAGGCATGCTCGCTGCATCCCTTGGCGTACCGCCCGTTTTGCTTGGCGCCCTCAACCCCACCCCAGACCCCCCCCCTCCCCCCAAACTCCCCCTCCATTCACCACTTTTTCCGCCTCCGCACCCAACGCTCCCGTCAACCTTGCACATGTCCGGGAACGCCACGCCGTTCGGCTCAACGGATGCATGCCGCGACTAGAGGAGCGTGGATCATGCTTCAGAGACATGATCCTGCCTCTACGTCCACCACGTCGGATGGGCCGCGGTTCGCAAAAGCGACGCGCGGTCCCTGACCATTGCTCCCGCTGGCTGGTGCCGGAATCACATCACACTACGCACAGAGGCCATCTAGGCGATCCACATGAAGCCACGTACGTGCGCCCCCCCCCCTCCTCGAAGAGTCGGACGAAGTGCGCCGGTGTCGTCCCAGACGGCATCGACCGCGCCTGGAGCACGCACGCTTGCTTCAGTCTTTCGCCAGTCCGATGCACGCCGCTCAAGCCCTCGCTGATATGCTAGAAGCTTATCATCATGCACAAGCTGCTCGTCATCCCGCGACACCCCCCCCCCCTTCCCTACCAGCGCTCGCAGCGCGGTGGTGACAACAGCTGACTCCGCCTCCCCCCCCCCGACCCCCTATCCTTCTATCTCCCATGCACTAACTCACGCCTCGCGGAAGCTCTCATCACGCGACCCCCCCCCCTCCCCTTCCCTGCCAGCGCTCGCGGTGGTGACAACAGCTGACTCCGCCTCCCCCCCCCTACCCCCCTATCCATTCTATCTCCCATGCACTAACTCACGCCTGCTGGCTGAAGCTACTCACGCAACACAGGAATCGCGCACTGCGCATGCATTACATGTCCGCTGTCTTGTGCCCCCCGCGTCGCCCCCCTCCCCACCCGCGTGTCACCACACACGCTCCTCAAGGCCTCCTGCTGCCCGCGCGGCGTCCCCCGGAAACCAAGACAGCTTGATTTTCCTGCCGCCGGGGTCGCCGTTGTCGAGACCTAGAGGACCAACTTGTGCGCCCGACGTTGTTCTGTGACTCCGACATCCCCGAACGCACCGCCCGAGGCGCGCCATGATCTGCCGCTTCACCAGGCCAGCAGCGGCAACGGGTGGGGCGCGTCACTACGCCGACATCCTCCACCGCACTGCGCGAAATGTCACATGGCACCGGCAGGCAGCCCTCGCAGGCGGCTCGCCGCGCCCTCGTCCCGCGCCCGGGCAGCTGGTGCGAGCGCGCCGCGCATCGGTGCGGAGCAGGAAGTGGAGGGGGGTTCGAAGGGCGCGCGTGGGGCACTCAAAACAGGCGCAAGCGTTCGGAACGGCGTAGTTTGCACTCCGAGAGAGGGCGAGTTGGGGTCCGTGTGCTGTGCGTGGCTTCTGCGCCGCGCCCCAGGCCACTGGCCGCGCTCGCCTAGCACGTCTTCGCCCCGGTCTCAGGGAGGTCCTCGGTCAAGATGCGGCCTGCTTTCGAGGGTTTCTTGAGCCATCAAGTCGTGCTATGGCCATCTGATGCCGAGGCTTTCGGAAGAGGGAAAGCCATGCGTGGGGCCGTCGTAACAGGGGTGTGGCGCGTGTAAGTGACCCCTCGCCCGGGAGGGCGCCCAGAAGCCCACAACACGGTGCTCGAACGGCCAGGCAGCACACAGTGTTCCCGCTGCGACTGTGGGAACAAATTTTGCAGAGAAGGGCCGGGCAGGCACGTCGCGGAAACGACGCACTGCCTAGCTCGAGCCAGCAACTTCCCGTTGGGATTCCGCAGCGCCCGTTTCAGGAGCGGGCCGTTTACGCTCAATTTCGCTCTGTCTCAAGCTATGAGCGTCCAGGCGGATTCCAGACACGGATCGGTGAGCTTTCCAATGCCCGTAACGGCGCGTGCACCCCTGGGCAGGAGGAGGTCCAGCGTGCGGCCCTCGCGCGAGGCGTGCGTGTTCGACGTGGCTTCGGAGGACAGGAGCCACCGCTCCGCACACCCCTCTATGGGCTTGCCCTCGGGGCACTTCCAGGTGCCCAGAGGGTCGGGAGAGGGAAGGTGAGCAGCAGGCCTAAGCTAAGAGCCGCTTCGGCCGTGCCTGCGGACGTCATCGGCCGCATCCCCCGAATATCGCATCATGCATATCAAAGGAGTCAGCTCCGGAGCGGCTCACGGTATTCCCGATCTGTGCGCGACGGAAAGCCGAGCGACCAGTTCCTCCGACGCAACGACCGGCAGTTGAGGCCAAGGGCAAGTTCGGCGGATCTTCTGCGGTCTTTTGGGATAGTTCGAGCTTGAATAAGCCTGTCGCTTTGCCGCTCTCCCTGACGAGGGTCGCAGCTCGCTTCCGCGGGACGCCCTAGCTGCGATGTTTACGTGCGGCCTCGCTGACGCACAGCGGCGATGATGACATGGCCAGAAATGCAAGCTTTGTCTCATCTTTCATTCTAGTCGTCAATCTGCAGGAAGCGCGACGTCGCCGACTTCCTCTCGGCCCTCCTCCAGCGGGGCGTCAAGCTCGTGCCCCTCGGACGGGGCGCGTACACCGTGCTGGCGCTCGTCTTGATGGCCGCGGGTGGCGTGCTGAGCGTGGCGCGCGACTTCGCGCCGGCCTGGAGCGACTCGGCGGTCTGCGGCGACCTCGCTGCGTCGCAGCTCGCCTCGTGCACGCCCGACTCCGCGCGCTGCTTCCTGGACTTCCGCGCGCCGGACCCCGTGCGGGCGGGCTTCTACCGCCGCGAGTGCTACGACACCCGCGGGGACGTCGCGCGCGCCACCGCGCGCTCCCCGGCGGTGATGGTGTCGGTTGCCCTGTGCGGTGTGTCGGTGGCGCTCCTGGCGCTGTGCTGCGTGCGGCGGGGCCGGGACGTCCTGGCCGCGCACCTGGGCGGCATCGGCGCGTGCCTCGTCGCGGCGTGGTGCGTGCCGCCGCTCCTGGAGGGCGCCAGCGGGGCCTGGATCAGCGCGCCCGTGGGCGACCCTGCCGCACGCGGCGTGCTGCTGGCGTGCGGCGCGGCGGCGCTGCTGGCGCCGTCGCGCGTGTCGTACGCGGTGCGGTGGTCGGTGGTGGTCGTCGTGGGGTGCTCGATGGCGGCGGTGGCCTCCGTGCAGGCGTGGGAGCTGCAGGCACTGGGCGAGGCGGTGGCGGGCCCTGTGGCGGCGGCGGTGGCGGCGGCGGTGTGTCCGGCGGTGGCGTACGTGTGCGTGGGGTGGGCGCTGTTTCCCGGCGTGCCGCTGGTGCCGGCGCGGGCGGCGTCGTGGACGGGCGCGGTGGACGTGCAGGCGTGGGGCGACAAGCACCGGGGCGGGGGCTGCGCGTCGGTGAGGAGCGTGCCGCGGGCGATCGCGGCGGCGGCGGGCTGCATGGGTGAGCCTGCACGCCCCGCTGCACGCAGTATGCCACAACACGTAAACATGTGCCAGTCTTAAGCTTGACATGTCTTGGTGACGACCGTGGCCTGATCGTGCACGTGCAGGGCTTCCGATCGTCGCGGCCGTGCTCGGCAGCCTCGCGATGTCGTACTTCCGCGTGGCCTTCGACGTTCCGCCGGCGCTGCTGTCCTGCGGGGCGCTGCTGGCGGCCGGCGGGGCCGCGCGGCTGCTGTACGTGGTGTCGCTGGTGCAGAACGGCGTGGTGGCGGACTACGTGCCGCCGCAGGCGTCGGCCGCGCTGCTGGCGTCGGCGATCCGCCGCGGGCTGTCGTCGACGAACCCCTTTTGCGACAGACACTCCAGCGTCAGCCGGTCTGCCCACGGCCAGTCGTTCTCCCTGGCACAGGGCCTCTCGCTCACCCTCGGCAAGCCCATGGCGAGCCGCTTCAGCATGACGCAGGCGCGTCCGTCCCTCAAGTCGATCATCGAAGCCAACCGCAAGTCAGGAGTCTCCAAGCCCAGGCGGCTGTCGCACCTGGCACCCCCGGCTGCACGCACCGCGCATGCGGACGTCCGCTCCGCGCTGTCCTTCACTGTCGCGCCGGCGACGCGCCAGGCGAGGCAACTCAAGGTCCGCATCAGCCCCGATCTTCCCAAGACGTCGTTGTTGCGGAAGCTGTCGCCGCCGTCGCCGCTCGGGCAGCAGGCGTCTAACAAATCGACAGGTACGGATCGCTGTCGGTGGCCCATCGTGCCAGCGAGCGCGTCTGCGTGAGAAAACATGACTGACAGTGCGCCGGCTGTTGACTGATGTTTCAAATTGCTCGCCCCCCGAAGCACGCAACCACTGCGTGCGCAGCTGAGCGAGTGCGTCCCCTTGAGAGGACTTTGCGCTGCCCTCGGGCAGAGCGCCTGCCACGTCAGGCGCACTCACGTCCACGTCATCACCTGTCCGTGCCCCTGCAGGCGTGTACGTGTCCACGTCGGGAAATCTGCTGAGCACCGCCGGCAGCGCGCCCGTGACTGCCCCCAGGACGATGCTGTCGACCGCAGGCTCGCGGCAGGGCCGCTCTTCTGCACTGAAGCGCGTCAGCCAGTCGGTTGACGCGTCGGGGCAGCAGACGACCCTCGGCGACGTCCTCCCTGTCCATGCGAGTTCAGCGATCGACATCGACGTGCAGACTGCGACGGTGGCCGCGCCTGCCGCTGCCGCTGCTCGGCTCGCCCAGTCGAGCGTTGCAGACGGCGTGGCAGCTGTCAGCGTGCTCGAGTGCGCCCGCCTCACGGGTCCCGGGGCCTCGCGCCCTGGCTGGGCGAAGACGATCCCTTCCTGGAACGCCCGTCGGTCTGGCGGTCCAGTCCCCGTGGTGCGGTCGACGCACCCCAGCCCGTTCCGTGCGCCCGCCAAAAGCGTGGAGTTCCTGCGCTCCGTGGCGAGCACGGTCGACGACAAGCTCCGCAGCGTCGCAACCTTCGACACCTGCGACCTCGACAGCGGCAGGAAGCGCCGGGCCCTCTGCAAGCGCACCCACCTGGCGGTCTCGGTGGTCTTCAGCGACATCGTGGGCTACACGGCCATGAGCAGCACGCGAGCGGGCGCGGAGGTCCTCGACATGCTCAACGAGTACTTCTCCCGCCTCGACGCCGTGGTCGACATGATCGGCGTGGACAAGGTGAGCTGACTTGCGGCAGTGCGGCCACCTGTTGTGCGCCCATGTGTGCGCGTGCGGCGCGGGTCTGACTGGTCTGCCTGCCTCCCCCCCCCGCAGGTCGAGACCGTCGGCGACGCGTACATCGTCGCGTGCAACCTCTTCGAGCCCGACGACAACCACGAGGTGTCGGCCATGCTCATGGCCGAGGCCATGCTGCGCGTGGCGGCGACGGTCCCGTGCCCGTCCAACGCCAGCGGCCACCTCGAGATCCGCGTGGGCGTGCACACGGGCCCGCTGTGCTCGGGCATCCTCGGCACGAAGCGCAAGCTCGTCACGCTCGTGGGCGACACCATGAACACCGCCGCCCGCATGGAGCAGACCTCGCGCCCCGGATGCGTGCGCGTGACGAGCGCGACGTGGAGCGGGCTGCCGGCGCCGCTGCAGAAGCTGCTCGAGCCCGAGAGCATCGCCGTCAAGGGGAAGGGCGTGATGGCGACGTACGTGTTTGACCCGACGCGGGACGGGACCGACGGGGCGCCGGGACCTGCGCCCGGGCCCAGCGGGTCGCTAATGGGCAAGTCGCTGGCGCTCGTGCTCGCGCAGGAGGCGACGGACGCCTCCGAGCGTGGAGCCGGCTGGCACGCTTGAAGCAGTTCAGCCTGGTTCCTTTTTTCCCGTTTTTTGTCCCCTCGAAGCGCGAAGTCTCCGCCCTGAGTGCCGCACTGAGCGCCCGATGCGCGAGAGGAGGTGTGCGGGCGCCACTTCGCCCCCCTTCTCTTGCTTGCTTGGGCGCGCCAGGGCGAAGGAGACTCAGCGGAGACGCGCTGTCGAAGCATTGCACTGTTGTTGACCGCCACTCTGTCTCCCCCCTGTGTCCACTGACCCCATCTCGTCCTGCCCAAGGCCCCCCCGATCCTTGTCCCCACCCCTACCCCTCAGTCATTGGCGCTTGACATGCGCAGTTCCCCCCCCACCCCCCCTCGCCCCCCTCGACGCACTTTCAATACAGTGCCGCAGCTTGCACCCTTCCCCTAACGGCCAGCTTCCCGCGGGCGAGCATTGTACCCTGTCGCTCATGGAATGACGACCCACACCTCAGGTGCCGCGCAAGGCAGCACCTGAGCCACTTCACTACTCTGTGCGTTGTCGCCAAACGCGCAGCACTCTAGTCGCTAAACGCGCCCATCGCGCCGCACCCTTGTCGCCGAACGCGCGCATCGCGCAGCACTCATGAGGCCACACGCACGCATCGCGCTGCGCTCTTGTCCCCAAACGCGCCCATCGCACAGCTGAAATGGCGCAAATGGCTTTCGCGACGCTGTGCGCCCTCCAGGATAGTTCATCCCCGACGTGTTGTTGTTGTCTAACCAATATTTTGTACCTGCCACACCCAGCCCCCCTCCCGACCACACTACGGATGACAGTTAGCTGGCGACCGTCGCCCGCCGCTAAGTGGATCACGCAGGTGTCCCCTGAATCTCCATTTGGCCGTGTCACCACTGACCGAGCCCGCCCCAGGGAAAAACGCGCAGACTCCGCTAGCAGCGCTGTGCGGTCCCGCATGTCAACCCCCCCTAGAACGGCACCGCGCCCAGCAGCTGCCTGCATACGACCGCGAGAAATGTGCGCCAGACGTCGCACCGATTGCGTTTTTCGTTGCGGCCACTCCAGCCTTCCGCCCGCCCGCCTTGTCGCAGCCAATTTTGAGC
The DNA here is from genome assembly GCA_916048055.1 of Pedinophyceae sp. YPF-701. Taxonomy (NCBI): domain Eukaryota; kingdom Viridiplantae; phylum Chlorophyta; class Pedinophyceae; species Pedinophyceae sp. YPF-701. Next base: position 31,569 of record CAJZHL010000001.1, on the reverse strand, counting down.
AGTACCTCTTCGCCGTCCGTTTTTGCAGCCCCTTGCGACACCTTGATCCCACAGCCGCGAGCACAGCTCGCACGCCCCGTGGAGTACCCATCTGCCGAGATGCGGCATTCCCCTCTCCCCGGTCAGAGAGTCCCTCTCAACTAGTATTAGTAATAGTCGACGTCTCCTCCTTACTTGTGCCCCCTGCGTCGCCCCCCTCCCCACCCGCGTGTCACCACACACGCTCCTCAAGGCCTCCTGCTGCCCGCGCGGCGTCCCCTGAATCCAAGACAGCTTGATTTCGTGCTGCCGGGGTCGCCGTTGTCGAGACCTAGAGGACCAACTTGTGCGCCCGACGTTGTTCTGTGACTCCGACATCCCCGAACGCACCCCCCGAGGCGCGACATGCTCTGCCGCTTCGCCAGGCCAGCGGCGGCGACGGGTGGGGCGCGTCATTACGCTGACATCCTCCACCGCACTGCGCGACATGTCAAATGGCACTGTGCGGCACGCGGCTCTAGCAGGCGGCTCGCCGCGCCCTCGTCCCGCGCCCGGGTAGCTGGTGCGAGCGCGGATTGCTTCAGCGTCCGAGATCGGCACGACGGGGGGTAGAAACTACTCAGACCCCCCGGGGGGTCCCACAACGCGCGGCGCAGCGCGGCGCCTGCGCCCTGAAGGGCGCTGCGTGCGGCTTGTCGGTGTCGTATCCATGGTGGTCGCCGGGCTGGTTGTCTGTTGAATTTTCCGGCTATGGGACGTCGATGCGCCACTTGGTGCTGCGGCTCCGAACGCAGCAGGCGGAGAGCGGCCCGCGTGATCTGAGCAGAGCGTCGCAGGGCCTGCTGCGTGCTCGTCATCATGTCAAGCAGCTCCGACAGCGACTTGCTGGGCGAGCTGCTCGGCGCAGCGGTGGCGCGGCCTGCAAAGCCCCCAGAGGCACCAAAGCGCCCGCCCCCGCGCCCACCGCCGCCGCCGCCCGGTGAACCGAGTAGCCACGGCATGTTTGTACCGGATCCTGTCGTTTCACATACGGACTCGATGGCCATTCCATCCAGCGAACTGCCGGCAGGTACGGACGTCCATTGTGCAAGGAATCCTGCCCAGCGCACGCGTTTTCCGCCGGCCTCGCGCACGTTCGTGCCGTCATCTGCGCGATAGGGATGTGGGGGCTGTCGGCGACGCGTGGACCGCTACCACGAGAGGCTGTGTGGGCGCTGCGGCCAGCAAGTAACCGCCACATTGCACACGTCGCCGCCGCACGCACCACGTGGGGCGCTTTCGACCTCCGAATGCGCGATCATGGGATCAACATGCATATATCAATCGTTTGAGCGCCGTACATCAGGGCGCACGCACCGACACGGCCGTTTTGCACGTCTGCCACCCAGCAACACAAATCGGTTGGTCCGTGTCGGCGCCACGCCCGTGCGCACGCCCGAGGCCCCGGAACCTCCCTCGCTCAGACACTTGCGCGCCGCGGACGTCTACGCAGATCTGATCGACGTCAAGATCTCCATTGCATTGGACGACGGCGCTGCGACTGGCCCCGACCTGCGCGCCGTCGCCAGCTCGCGGAGCCGATACGTGCCCGACGACGACATCGACCTCGCGAACCCCTTCGCGACCGCCCCGGACGGCAGCAGCCCGCTCTCCGGCGACGACAAGCTCGCCATGCTGCAAGCCGCCCTCATGCCCGGCGTGCTCGAGGCTGCCCCGCACGACGAAACCAACCTCATGGAGAAGCGCCTCGCGCTCGCGGCCTGGGCCGCGCGCATGCTCGGCGTCCCGCGGGACGCGGCGCCGGGAGCGCTGGCGTCGGCACTGCGCGCCAACGCCGCGATGCCGCGCGCCATCGGAGACTACCTGGACGCGCTCGAACGGCAGGGAGCGGGCAGCGCCGCGCGGGTGCTCGGCCCGGGCGACTTCGTGGGCGGCGCGGACGCGCACGCGCGGTGGAGGGCGGGCGAGCTGGAGGCATGCGGGGACATGCTGCTGTACGTCCAGCAGCAGCCGCCGTGGCGGGCGTTCGTGTCGGTGCTCGTGAACAGCGCCCAGGGCCTGCCCGCGCCACCCACGGCGCGCGCGGGGCTGTTTGCGTGCTGCGCCGCGCCCCCGTCGGTGGCCCCGAGCACGTTTGCTGCCGTGTTCGCGGGCCCCGACGACGTGCCCGGCGTGACGTCGCCCGGACCGAAGCAGCCGCGGGGGGGCGCGCCGGACGCTGCGGGCGCTCTGTGGTGGGCCGGTGCGGGCGCAGAGGGCGTCCACCGCACCGCGGTGATCGAGGAGTCGCGGGACCCCGTGTGGCAGCAAGTCACTGCCATGCTCCAGTGCGACAAGGCGGGCGGAGACGGCGCGTCGATCCACGTGCAGGTCCTGCACGCCGAAGGCGACACTTCGGCGCCGAAGCTCCCCGCCCCGCCAGCGACCAAGAAGAAGAAGCCGGGCGACGCAGACAGCGACGCGGAGATGGCCGTGCTGACCAACGGAGCGCGCAAAACGACCCCGGCGCGGTCCCCGCCGGCCGGTGCCACCCTGCTGGGCTACGCGACGGTCCCGGTGTCCGGTCTGACGCGCGCCGGCCTCGCGACGCTGCCCCTGGACCTGACACTGCTGCGCCCCGCCGGCGCCCCCGGCGGGTTCGGGCGCGGGGCGGGCGCCGCGGACGGCAGCGCGCCGCCGGAAGTCCGCATCGAGACGCAGTGCGCGATCGAGGAGTGGGGGGAGTCCTTCGCGGACACCGACGGCGGCGACGGCCCCCGCCCCGGTGCCGACGCCCTCACGCGCGACAGGGGCGCGCTCACCGACGCCGTCGTCAACGCCGCGTGGGCCGCGTGGGAGGCCAGTCTCCCGCGGCCCGAGACCGTCAAGGCGCCCGCGCGTCCGGCGCGCCCGGGCCCGATGGCGCGGTTCACGTTTGCGTGCGTCGGCGGGGACCTCGAGCCGCTCGTGGTCGCGATGCAGAGCGCGTCGCCGCACGCGCCGACGGGGTCCGCGCTCGCCTTGCTCGTCAAGTGCGTGGCGACGTTCCGCCTGCGGCCCCCGGCGGTGCTCGCGGCGTGCGCGGGGCAGATGCTGCGGCGGTGGCAGGTGGAGCCGGGGTACCTCGAGGCGCTCGGACACCTCGTCGCGCCGCTCGCCGGCTCGCTCAAGTGAGTGCCGACGATGCGCTGCGGCCGCTGCAGGACGGCGCCCTGCGTTTGTTCGCGCTGTGTTGATTTTTGTGTGCCGTGTGTGGACTGCGGCGCAGGTCGGGGGCGCTGACGACGGGCGAGGCCGCGCAGTGCGAGGCGCTGCTGGCGTCTCTCGCACATCGCGTCGTGTGCGTCCTGGACGACTTCTACCGGGTCCTGAAGCCACGGGACATCCCCAGGGGAGTCCCCATCCTGGTCGGACTCTCCGCCATCGCGCTGCTCGGCTCGGCCGACCCAGGCCCGCTCTCGGAGCCCCTCCGCGTCCACATCACCCGCGCCGCGCGCAACCAGGCAGCCGCGTGGCTCCGCGGCCCCGTGCCCCGCGGTCGAGACGGCGTCAAGCTCCTCACCGAAGTCATCGAACGAGCCTACCAGGAGATCGCAACCGACGGACTGCTCGCGCAGTCGCTCCCGGACGCCACGTTCGTGCTCGCGGTGGCCTCGCGGGCGCGCTACGCCGTCCTGCGCGCCGCGCTGGAGTCGGTGTTCACTTCGCCGGACCTGGCGTACGACCAGCACGTGACGCAGCTCGAGGACGTGCTGGCGGAGCTGAACGAGGCGCTGATCGCGGCGGGGGTGGCGCGCGACCCGGGCCCGAACCCGTTCGCGGCGGCGGCGGACCCCGGCGGCGCGCCGGAGCCGTTGGAGGTGGTGGATGTGGAGCGGCTGACGGAGCGGGCGCTGAGCACGTTTGTGCGGCAGAGCGGGCTGCGGCTGACGGAGTGGATGCGCAAGGTGCTGCAGCGGGACGATTGGACGGCGGCGAACGGGGCGCCGAAGGGCCGCGACGGCGTGGGCGGGCAGGGGGTCTCGGTGTCGACAGTGGACGTGCTGCGGATGCTGCAGAGCACGGTGGACATGGTGACGCGGCGGATGGCCAAGGGGAGCGACGAGCGGAAGCAGACCGTCGGGCTGATGGTCGAGGAGGCCACGATGGACGTCGTGCAGAAGTACGTGGCTGTTCTGGAGGCGCGTTGCATCGAGGAGATGGACGTGCGGCGCCTGGCGCCCGGGGCGGCGGCGAAGGCGGCGCGGCTGGCGAACGAGACGGCGTACGAGAGCCTGTCGCAGGGGGCGGGGGCCGCGGGGCGGGGCAAGCCGCGCGCGAGGGGCGGCGGGAAGCGGGTCATTCGCAGACGAGGTTCCAGCACCTCGGGGCTGCTCGGAGCCATGCTGGCGGCGGAGCCGGAGTCGGTCGGGGGCCTCGTGTGGGCGACGCCGACGCTGTGCACGAAGATCAACAACTTGCGTCAAATGGAGTTGGAACAGTACCACATGCAGCAGCAGATCGCTACGGCGGCGCGCGGGCGGCACGAGCGCGACGACGGCGGGTTCGTGGACGACGACGGGTTCTTGGACGACGACGAGGAGCCCGAGAAGGAGGGGGGGGGGCGCGATGCGGCGCGGGGCGGGCCGCGTGTGGGGCAGTATGGCGAAGAGGTGGGGCGGGCGGTGCGGCGGTCGATGCTGGCGGTGGTGGGGCACCTGGCGACGCGGCTGCAGTCGATGACGGCGTTCTTCGTGCAGCAGGCGCTGACGGAGGCGTGCGAGGCCGCGGAGGCGGCCGCGGAGGGAGAGGACGGCGCTGTGGTTGGGGGGCGCGTGCAGTCGCGGACGCAGTCGCGCGCCGGCGCGAAGACGCCGCTGGCGCAGAAGTGGAAGACGGCCTTCGGGATCGGCGCGTCGAAGGACGCTCCGGGGCTCTTCGGGAAGCGCGGAAAGGCGGGGAGTGTCCCGGAGTCGGGGGGGGACTTGTCGGACCTGGCGTCCATGTCCGGGAGCAACGCGGACGCGGACGGCGCGCCCAAGGTCGGGATCGACGGTCTGCGCGCGTACCTCGACCGCGAGCTCCTCGCCATGTTCGAGCACATGTCTAAATCCGTCTTCCGCATCTCGGCGCTCTCCTGCTGGAGCGCCCTCGTCGCGACGCTCGAGGACGCCGCCCTGTCGCCGCGCTGGGCGACGCTCGGCCCGGGCATCGCGGTGCCCCTCGCCGACGCCCTCGAGGCCGCGCGCGGGTTCTTTTACGGGGAAGGCATGGGGATCCCAGACAAACACCTCGACAGGAGCTCCGCGCGGCTGCTCGCGCTGCTGGAGCTGCACGACGTCCCGACCGCGACGCTGCGGGACGTCTACTTCGCGCTGCGCGGGGAGTTTGCGGGCCTGAGCGCGTCGGCGTCCGAGAGGCGGCGCGGCGTTGGCGTCGGCGACGGCGCACGGTCGACGTCGCGCCGGGCGGGGGCGTCGGGGGCGGAGCTCGTCAAGCCCGACACGATCGTCGAGCGGGAGCTGCTGGAGCGGATGGGCGTCGAGGACGCGTCCCCGAGCGGCGCGGCGGCGGCGAGCGCGAATCCGTTTGGCGCGGAGGGGGAGGCGGCGCTGGGGGGCGGCGCGAACCCGTTCGGGGAGGATCCGATCGCCGCGGTGGCGGACAACGGGCGGAGCGCGAAGGAGGTGGCGCGGGAGGTGGCCGGGAAGCTGAAGGCCGCGGGGGTGGGTCTGTTGGATGTGCTGCGAGTGGCCAAGTGCAGGGCGGGGGACGACGGGGCGCAGGACCTGGTGGAGTCCGAGGAACGGTGCGTGGCGCGTGCACGCGTCGATGCTGGAGCGTTGCGGTGCCGTGCAGGACGAGACATGAATTCCTCGATTCGTTCCCCGCGGTGCAGATATGCGCAGCAGTTCGCAGTCCACTTCATCTTCGGAGAGGCGATGGCCGGCGACAGCCTGGCGCACGGCTTCCCCTGCCGGTCGCGCACGGGCCTGCGAGGCGTCCTCTACATCTGCACGCGCCACATCGGATTCTCCACGCTCGGCCAGGGCCCCTCCACCGCGCACGACCCCTACAGCACCCTGCTGCTCCCCATGCGCGACATCCGCACCCTCGAGATGTGCATCCTCGAGGACTCCGAGGGCCTGGCGCTCACGATGGCCACGGGCGAGCAGCACGCCTTCCGCGGCTTCGGCGGCCTGCGGGACGCGTGCGTGGCGGCGGTGCGGCGCGTCGTCGCGGGGACCGGCGCGCCGCTGGACGCGTTCCTCTCGCTGTCGCTCGTGGAGCCCCCCGCGGGGAGTGTTGCGGGCCGGGACAGCGTGCTGAGGATCCTCAAGTGCGGCAAGGTGACCAAGGATCGGATTCGGTTCAAAGAGGGGTATTTATACGTGTGCTGCGAGCACCTGGTGTTCGACTCGGCGGTGTGCAGCCGCAAGGTCTTTGCGTACGCGGACGTCGCGCGCGTGACCGCCGAGCACAGCACGCTGCACTCCGGCCCCGTCGTGACGCTGCACGTCCCCTCGTACCCCAAGCAGAGGCTCCTGCTGGCAGGGCTGTCGGAGAACGACGCCGGGAGCCTCCTGGAGCTCGTCGCAGGGCTGCGCGACGTCGCGGGCGGCGTGGCGGGGCGCGTGGTGTCCCCCGCGGCGGGCAGGTAGGCCGCCGGGGCGCGATCTAGCAGCGCGAGCGGCGCGACCGCGTGGTACACGGCGGAACGGGAGTGTCGCCGGGGTGTCGCCCACAGCGTCGCGATGTGAGTTGAAGTTGTCGACGGGTGGTGGTGAGTGCGAGGCCGCGAGGGTGCCGACGGACGGGCAGCGGCCCTCGCGCGCGGGCGGTCGTGCCCGGGCTGCCGCTCTGACGCGTCGCCACATACCCCCTGACTCCCTCGGGGGAGCACGTCAGACATCCCCGGGTGCCGCGAGGAGCCGCTGGACGCGCCGTCGGCGCGCAGGAGCACCGGCGCCGGCACTCCGTCAAGCACGCGCGCCTTTACCAGCATCCGCGATCCCGTCAGTGCCTCACCTCGCGGACCTTGCAGAGAGAGGGGCGGAGCGAACGCTGCTGCGCGCGGGTGTTCCGGCAGCGCGCCGTGGTCGAGCCGCCTGAGGTGGATGAGGTGGTGGGAGTGAGTGGCTGTGCGTAGTTGCTGACGAAGGAGGGCCCCCGGCAGAGCTGGCCCAGGACGCGGGCTGGGACATGCTCGGAATATAAGCGCGGGGCCGTCGCAGTGTGGGCGCGGTGCGGGCCGGCGGCGTCGCCCCGAGATCTGACGCGGCGGAGGATCCCGCGGGCGCGAAGCGCAGGGCGTGGCGTGTCCGCCGCTGCACGGGAGCTGCTCAAATATGCGGGCAGCACCAGCGTACCACCAGCAGATGACGGAGGACAGCGCGCATGGAATCGTGCAGCAGATACCTATGCCCGATGAGAGACCTGCGTACGACGAAGCGGACCCTCCGCTCTTCAAGCGCCTCAAGGAGCGCATGGTTCTCAGCGAACTGGTCAGGTGGGCTTGTCTGAAGAATGTGCTCTCCGTGCGGGTGCTGCGGGCCACTCTCGATGTTCGCGCTCAAAGCCCGACACCGTCCATCGTCTCTCCGGCGAAACATCGTGTGGAGATCGCAATCCGAGCGTCGGCCTCGACGCGTGCGGCCCCGCTCTGGTCCGCGCAACCTCGCCCCGTTTCCCGGCCGCTGGTGCGCGCGTGCAGGATTTCCATCGCCCGCACCGAGGACCTTGCGCTCGTGGACAGGCTCTCGGAGCAGCCGCAGGACAGCAGCGCCCCCCCGCAGCCCTCCGCCGGCCCCGCTCTGGCCCCCGCAGCACGGAAGCGCGCTCTCACGGAATGCAAGTACCGCGAGGAGCACCGCGTCGCCCGCGAAGCGCGGCTGCTCGAGGAGATCGCCATCATGGAGCTCGACTCCTTCGCAGACAAGGCAAGACCCAGCCCCGCTCAGGCAACACTGCACCACAAACATCAGCGTCCGCCCCCGCGACGAGCCCGCAATGCCGCACGCGCCGCCCTGCAGGAGACCAAGGCCCTCGCGGAGGACCTCATGTCCGAAATCGACAACATGGCGCCCGTCCGCCGCGGGTACTCGCTCGCGCGATCACCCGGGCGCCGCTCCCCCGTCAACGCGGGCGGGGCCGAAGCGGCGCGCGTCTCGACCGTGGCGTCCCTCGGCAGCTCGCCGTCCAAGCGGGCCAGCGCCGTCGCCTCGCCGCAGCGGCAGCCCGCGCGCCCCGTCAGCGCGCGCCCGACCCCGGCGCCGTCCGCCGCGCCGACACAGGCCACGCTGGTCGGCAAGCCGCGGTCGTCTCGCGGGCCGCGGGTGCTCGGCGGGCCCGCGGCGGCCCCGAGCAGGGGCGCGACGCCCAGCAGCCCGTACCTCGCGAAGCCCGCGCCGCGCGCGGCGCCGCAGAACCCCCCCCGGGGGATGTCCGCGAAAAGGGCCCCTGCGCGCGAGGACCGCCCGCGCCCGGCGTCCGCGGTCTCGAAGTTCTCGAGGCAGAGCACGGTCGCGTCGTCCGCGGGCCGCGAGCGGCGGTCCTCGCTCTCGCGCGGCGGCCGCGAGCGGCGCACCTCGATCACGCAAGCGGGGCCGCGCGGGCCGACGATACCGCACGCGCTGATCCCGGCGAAGCCCGCGCCGGGCGCCCGCGCGACCGCCGCGTCCACGGCGGCGCCGGGGACCGTCCTCGAGAGCATCCTGCACGTCGGCGCGCGGCTGCGCCAGAACCTGTCGACGCTGCGGGACGACGACGGAACGGACCTGGCGCGCGAGGCGGTGTCCTCGCACGTCGGGAACGCGCAGGATCTCTTCCGCGAGGCGCTGGCGGGCGCGTTTGCGCGCGTCGACGGCGGCGGCGGCGACGCGGAGCCCCCGCAGAGCCCGGACAGGCGGCGGGTGCGACAGATGGCGCAGTGGCACCTCGGGGCGACGCGGGGCGACGAGTTCCGCGCGGAGGAGCTGCGCATCGGGCACTTCGCGCGCGTGATTCAGCGCCACGCGCGCGTGTGGCTCCGCGGCCAGCGGCGGAAGCGCGCGGAGGAGGCGCTGTTGCAGCGGCACCGGGAAAACGCGGCCCGGTGCATACAGCGCGCGTGGCGGGCGCACCAGTCGCGCCAGATACGGCACGCGCTGCGGATCCAGCACCTGGCGAAGTCGATCGCCGCGCGGCGGATCCAGAAGGCCGTGCGGCGCATGCTGCGCCGCCTGCACATGGGCCGCCTCGCTGCCGAGCCCACGCGCGCGGAGCGCATCGAGGTCGAGAACCACTGGCTCTGGATGAAGGAGGTCGCCGTGTTCGCCGCGCGCTGGAACCAGCTCGAGCCCGTGCGCAGCCGCGCCGCGCTGCGCGTGCAGTCCTTCTGGCGTGGCGAGACCGCGCGCCGCGTGGCGTCGAGGCGCGCGCACGCCGTACACGTCATACAGCGCTGGGCGCGCGGATGGCTCGTGCGGCGCTGGGGCCCGCTCCCCGTCCCGATGCCCGCCGTGCACAAGGCCCTGCAGAGGCGACATGCAGGCTTCGGCGCCGCCGCGCCCGGTCCGAGCCTGGGCCGGCGGTCGTCGATCCCGATCCGGAAGTCGCTCGCCATGGGGCTCGCGAGCGCGGGGCCGTCGATCGCGAACCTGCGGCCGGTGCTTCCGGGCGACGCCACCACGGAGGACACCTTGAGTGGCACACGGGCTAGCATGAGGGTGAGCGAGTCGGAGCAGGGGACCGTCGGTCCGCAGGCGGGGCCTGGGCAGCGCACGGCCGCGCCGCAGGGGGTGCTCCGCGCGCGGCGGCGGCGCGCGTCGTACGCGGCGGGCATGGAGCGGGCGCGCCACCTGCGCCTGGGGCGGCTACTGCCGGACCCCGTGGCGGAGTACAAGGACGCGTTCCGGCTGCGGCGGCGCAAGGAGATCACGCGGCGGTACGAGGCGACGCGCGCGGAGCTCGCGCGGTCGTGGGCGACCCAGGTGGAGCTGTCGGAGGGTTACCTGGCGCACGAGAAGGAGGTGGAGCGGGCGCGGGCGTACGCGGACCGGCAGGCGACGCTGCTGCAGCGGCAGTGGGCGGAGTACTACGAGGTCGTGGCGCGCGAGGCGCTGGAGGGTCCGCTCCCGCGCGGGTGGATTCCGCAGGTGGACCCGAAGACGGGGGGGTGTTGTATGTCAACGTCCGGGAGGGGGAGATGCGGCCGTCGCACCCGAACCTGATCCCGCTGCTGCCGAAGCTGCAGGAGCAGTACCAGCGGGCGCTCATGGCGCTGCAGGCGCGCATCACGGAGCTCGAGGTGAGCGTGGCGCTGGCGGAGGAACAGGTGCAGCGGCGGTGTCTGGCGCTGAGCGTGTTGATGGAGAAGCAGCGCGTGGGGGTGCGGCCGCCGATGGTCGACTTGCCGGAGAGCGTGAGGGAGGCTGCGCGGCGGTTCAGGGAGGAGCAGCAGCAGGGCGCCGCAGGCGGCAGTTGAGCGGTGACGTGGCGATGTGGTCGGTCGTTGTTCTGTCGTCGGTGTGAAGCTCACGGCGCCGGAGACGAAAGTGCTGCGCTGGGGTGGACAGGTTCGGTGAGACTAGCACATTGCCAGCGACCAATTCAAACTTTGCGCCTGGCTCGCAGCGACGTGGAATCGCATCTTGACTTCGCGCCTACAGGAGAGCGTGCATTGGTCCTCCTCAAGGCACGCAGCATGCTTCACGCCCCCGATCGTCAGCAACACCCGTGTCACAGCGCGGGGGGCTCCAGGGAGACGAGGCCGGTGCGGAACTCCCCGGCGTCGGTCACGCGCCACACGAGCGTCACGTCCTGCGCCGCCGCGTCCTCGAGCGCGCAGCACAGCACCGCCACCAGCCGCGCCACGTCCACGTTCCCCCGCTTCCCCACAAACGCCCCCAGCGCCGCCATCTCCGCCTCGGACGCCTGCACGCCCAGTGCCTCCTCGAACAGCGCCCGCGCCTGCTCCACGCTCACCACCGCGGACTCCTCATCGAACTGCACCACCGACAGCAGCCCCGCCACCAGCCGCACCCAGTCCCGGTACACCACGCAGCTCAGTCGCACCACCGCCGCCAGCGGGTCCGACGCGTCGCGGTCGTCCTCCGCCGCCAGCCCCTCCGCCGCCCCCGCCGTCCCCACGGGCGCCGCCACCTCCGGCCGCAGCCCCCACAGCGACGTCCCCAGCGCCGCCTTCTCCACCTCGACCTCCGCCTTGAGGGGCGAGATGGCCCGCAGGACCGCGACGTAGTCCACCTGCACGTGCTCGTGCTTGACCTTGGCCGCGAGGCCCGGGAGGTTCGGCGCCGCGAAGGTCGCCATCAGCGCGTCGATCTCGCGCGCCCCGAGCGCGCCGCACGGCCCGTGGTCCGACACCATGCGCACGCCGTAGACGAGCCCGTCGCGCGCGAGCGAGCGGCGCGGCGGCGCGGCGTGCTTCTCCAGCGCGACGAACGCGCGCGTGAGCGCCGCGCGCCGCCGGTCCATGACGCCCACGAGCCGCTTCACCAGGGGCATGTCGGCCACAGGATGCAGGTCGGGGGGGGCCGCGGCGCCGGCGGGGGCGCGCGCGGGGCCGCCGCGGGCCTCGTGCTTCCAGTCGACGTGGCACCGGAGCTCGCAGAGGTCCTCGAGGAGCGGCGTGCGCGCCAGGTCGCGTCGGCGGGCCTCGGTCGCGCGGTCGCGCCACCAGGTCGCCTCCTCGCGGGACCACGTGAGGATTTCGTCGAGGTCGTCGTCCGGGAGCATGAGCGAGGCGATGAGCGCGGCCCAGTGCACCTCCGTGGACGTCGCGCCGCGGTGTGCCTTGGCGGACACCCCCCCCGACACGGGCTGGCCAAAGCGGCCGGCGACCTGCAGAACCTCGGTGGCCGAGAGCGGGAGGCCGGCCTCGACGAGCGCGAGCCGCAGCGCCGCGAGCCCGCAGTGGCCCGTGCCGGCGCGGTCCACCCAGCTGAGCGACGCGCACGGCCCCAGGGGGGGCAACGCTGGGTCGGTCATGGCCACGTCGACGCCCCCCGCGCCCGAGACAGACACCTCGACCTGGACGCTCGGGACCTCCGCGAAGGCCACCTTCGAGAGCCGCACGTACGCGGCCGTCACCTGGTCCTGCAGGAAGCGCGCGTGCTCACTGAGGCGCGCCATGAGGAGATCGTCGTCGAATGCCGCGCGGTTGTCGGCCGCGCGGGCGCGGAGGCGCTCGAAGAGGGCGTCGCGGGCCTTGACGTAGCGCTTGTCGGACCAGGGGCGCTTCGCGGTGCGCGTGAGCGCCCCGGATTTGAGCTTCTCGGTGAAGGCAATGTCCCGCGCGGCCTGCTCGAGGTGCCGCACGTAGTGGTCGACGCCGAAGTGGTAGAGCCGCTCGAAGTCCTGCGGGCGGGCGCGCGGGCGGGGGCTGTTCTCGCGGCGCCGCGCGGCGCGAGGGGCGGTTGCGTGCACGCGGTTGGCGGGATCATCATCACGGCGTGGGCGCTCGCCTGGAACGAGAGGCGGCCGTCGCGGTTGAGGTACTTCGAGGAGTCGAATTTCCGGATGAGCTGGCGGGCCTTCTGGAGCGAGCAGGTCGCCCCGACGCCCTCGACTCCAGCGCGGGCGTGCCGGGCATCGAGGTACACGGGGGGCACCCGCGAGCGGCCCAGGGCGTACGCGAACGCCTTGGGGTCCTTGTCGAGGAGCAGGGCGAGGTTCGCGGAGTCCGTGATGTCTGCAGACGCAGCGGGGGGCACGCGAGCGCCGCTGAGGCCACACACGGCACATGTCGCGAGCCATCGGGGCGGAACGACCGTCGCTGCAGGCACCCACGGGGCGAGACAACGCACGCGCGTCCATCCCGGTGTCTCGAGCGAGCGCGCCGGGGCGCTGCATCGCCCCGAGAGGCCGCGGAACAGGCGCGGGCGCGCTGCTCGTGCAGGCCATGTTGCGCCGCACAGGGCCGGGCGCGCGCCCCCGCGGGCGCGCGGCGGAGGCGGCGTCGCGCGCGTGCTCGTTCCCGGCGGATCGCGTCGGCGCGGGGCGGCCCCGGGCGGAGGTCCCGGCGGCGCGCGCGCGGCCGCGCACCTGCGTCGCCCTTGGAAATTTGCACGACGCGCGCGGCGTCGCGCATCCCGCGGGCGTAGGACCTGAATATCTCCTTGCTGACGGTGGTCTCGTTGAGGTTCAGCGACGGCAGCAGGTCCTTGAGCTCGTCCAGCCGGTTGCTGATGGTGCGCCCGAGGAAGTGCAGAAACGCGTCCTTCGCGTCCTCGAAGTTCCCGCGCAGCCGCTCCGCCACGTCCTCGGACCACTCCAGGACCTCCTCCTGCGCGGGGCGCTGCTCGGCGCCCATGGCCGCGCCGGCCCGCCCGGCCCGGTCTCCGCGCGGCGCAAACGTGCTGCAGCAGCCGCGCTCCCGCTGCGTGCTGCGCGCGCGACGCAAGTCGGCCGTCTGGCGATGTGGGGGCGCCGTTCGGGCGGTTCTGGCCGCGGACGGGGTCGCGGCCGGCCCGTGTCGCGCCGCATTGTCGGATCTTTGCAGGTATGAGGGGGGTCCTGAGTGTCGGTTGCCCGGGCGCCGTCATGGGCGCGTGCCGCGGCGCGCCGACCGCACCTCCGCGTTGCAGTGAATCGGAACTTTGCAATCATGCAGGCCATCGCCCAGGTCACGTCTTTCCGCTCGTCCGTGCGGGCCCCGGCTCCCCGCCAGGCTCGGCTCGTCGTCCGCGCCGAGGGCGAGGCCCCGGCGGAGAAGCCCGCGCCGAAGCCGCAAGTCGGCCCCCCGCGTGGCTCCTCGGTGCGCACCTCGCCCGAACAGCGCCACACGCGAGCCGTCTCGAACTTCCATCAATGACCCCGTCCCGCCCGCGCGTGCGGGCGCCCGCTGAGCGCGCCCCGGCCCGCCGCTCCCCGCGAATGCAGGTGAAGGTCCTGCGCCCGGAGTCGTACTGGTTCAACCAGGTCGGCAAGGTTGTCTCGGTGGACCAGAGCGGCATCCGCTACCCGGTCGTGGTGCGTCCCCGGCCCCCAGCGGCCAAATTGACGCCACTGCGCATTCATCTTCCCGCGCTGACGCGCCCGAAGGCCACCCCTGCCTCCCAGCGGGCCGCTCGCGGGGCCACGGCGGTCTCGAATCTGCCGTGCGATTTCGCAACGTCCTCGCGGGGGCGCGATGCGGCCTCGATCGCGCAGCCAACTCATTCTACCATCGCCTCGTTTTCGACCCACACCGCGGCGACGCGTTCGCGACCGTCTTCCGCCGCGGGCCCTCCCTCGCACCGATCTGCCTGCACCCCCATTGGAAGATGGCCCCGCGGGCCGCCGACGCGCCCCCGCGCCCCTACGACCCGCCACTCGCGGCTCCTCGCGCGCACACACGCCCCGGCGCGCCCCCGGCGCCGTATCTGTACCCGTCGCGCTGCCGACCCGCCCCAAGCCCGCTGCACAATCACTGCCAGCTGCGGCCCGGGCGGCGAGCTCAGGGCCGGAGCCGGGCCGCACGGTCGCGCCGCGCGCGCACTGCGTCGCTAGCATCCGCCGGGGCGGCCGCGCTGCGCCGCGGAAGCCCGTTCGACGGGATCGCAGCCGCCTGAGTGCCCGGCTTGTGCTCTCCGCGCTGTGCAGGTGCGTTTCGAGAACTGCAACTACGCGGGCGTGACGACGAACAACTACGGCCTGGACGAGGTCAAGGAGGTTTAAATTGACGGCTAGCAACCGCTGCTCGCTGTGAGAGCACCCGCACAGCATCCCGCGGCATCCGCTCGAGGCCGGCCGGCTGCGGCGCCCACCAGGCCCTCCCGGCCGCCCACAACACCGCAGCTCGCCCAATCACTGCATCGCGGCCTCGCATCCGCGGGCGTGCGCGAGCCCGGGCACCCCGCGACGCCCAGACCGGGCCAGTGACGCGGCGCGCACGCAACCGCCGCGCCCGCGCCCGCGCGCAGCGCACCGCGCCGCCACCTCGCCCCAGCTGCCGATCAGACGACAGCGGCACCGCCCCTGGCGCGCACCCGCCACATCGCATCTCTGATGCACTGTGGCTGCGTCGTCGCTGCACGCGCGAGAGTCACGCCACTGCCGTTGCGGCCGGCGCTTCGGACCCGCATTTGCGTGTTCCGCATCCTCGCACGATCAAGGCCTCTGCGTACGGGCACACAACTCCGGCGAACGGCCCCTGGACTATGTTGCGCATGCCTCGCCTCGTCGCAACCAACCAAACCCGCCCCTGCCGCACAGAAGTGAGCCGGGGACTCCCCGCATGCGCCCCTCACATCCGCGCACGCACAGCCGTTCACCGTCGCCGCGGGCGCGCGCCTCGCCCAGCATCACCGCGACACGTTCCAGGCACCACAGGGCCCCCGCGCCACCTACACGGGCGTGCCGCGGACCTTGGCGAGCAGCGCGTCGAAGTGCTCGAACGGGTTCCTCGGCGACCCGTCCGTCCTGTAGATCCCGACTCCCCCCACCGTCACCGACTCCCCCGCCCCGAGCGCGAGCACGCCCAGCGCGTCCGCGGCCGCCGCGCGCTCCGCCGAGCACCGCCCCGCGGCCGCCTCCTGCCGCGCCAGCCACGCCGCCGCCGCCGCGTTCACCGCGTCCGGCACCTCGTGATGCGGACAGTGCCCCGCGGGGGACAGCTCCAGGTAGTCGGCGGGCGGAACGGAACCGTCCCGCGCGTCCAGCACGCGCTTCGCGCGCTGGCCCCACAGCGGCACTACCCTGCGCACGGAGCGGAGAGATGGCCGCTGCAGCAACAATGGACCATGAAGCACTGCCACACGGGCCGGACATGAAGCGCGATGGATGGATGCTCCAGGGTGCTGTTGCATGTGCGTTCGTCGCGCTTCACCACCGCCGACGGCGCAGCGTCCAATGCTTGTGATAGTTGCGCAGGCAATGGGAGGACCTCCCAAGAGTGTGGCTGTTGTGCAGGGCGTTGCGGGGCGCACCAGGGGTCGTCGCGGCCGTACAGCAGCAGGACGGGGCAGCGCAGCGCGGCGACCATCTCGTGGAAGGGGCGGCGCGTCTTGGGCGCAAACGCGATGCTCGCAAACGCGTCCACGGCGCCAGGCCGCTCCGTCGGCGCCACGATGCCCTGCAGGCGCCGTGGAGACAGAGGCGGTGAGGCGTGCGGGGCGCTGCAGGACCGTCGCCGTCGCAGCGCAGGCGGGGAGGCGCCTCACGTCGATCATCACGGGGCACGACGCGGCGTCCTGGTCGGCGTACACGAGGCTCAGCATCGACCGAATCGTCTCGGGCCGCTTCAGGTTGTTCCACCAGAACCGCTCGATGAGCCCCCGGATCCACCGCGGCGCCGGCACCGCGCCGTCCCACACCTTGCCGAGCAGCCACTTGAGCCCTGCGCGCACGGGGGACCTCGCGCGAAACACTCAGGGTCAGGGGGCGGAGCGCCGGAGAGCAGGCGGGCGACGGCCCGGCAGTGTCGGGCGGGGCACGCCGCGGGCGGGGCGGCCCACCTCGGCTGCGCTGCTCCTCACGCGGGAGGAAGGACCAGAACGGCGTCGCGTTGAGCAGGAGGAGGCCCCGGCACAGCTCCGGGTGCTCGTACGCCAGCTGCACCGCCAGGAACCCGCCGAGGCTGTTCCCGCCGATGTACGCGGGCCCGCCGATGACGTCGCGGCAAAAGTCGGCGAGCATCTGGGTCCACGTGTCGGTCGAGTACACGAGCGGGGGCGCGTCCTCGCGCGCGGCCTCCTCGGAGCCCGGCGCGGCGGCCGGCCAGGAGCGCCCCTGGCCCAGGATGTCGAGCGCGAACACGCGGTAACCCTCCGCGGCGAGCTGGTCGATGTTGCGGCTGAAGTGGAAGGCACCTGCGTCGGGGCGTGGCCGGGGAGGTGGCGTGACGCTGCCGTTCGCCGTGTGCGGTGCCGTGCACGAAGGCGCGGTCGAAACGGAGCCGTGAAGACATGGTGGACGCACGCGCCACTTTTCGAGGGTAGGGCGTTGTGAGCCGCGGAATCGCGTGGAAGCGGTGCGGCTAGATGGGGAATGCGCGCAGAGGTTCCGTGTGTGTCGCGAACGTGGCGGGGCGCGGCTACGCACCGACGCCGAAGCCGGGGACGAGCAGCAGGGGGGTGCCGTCCACGGGGCCCTTGACGACGTGGTGGATGGTCGACCCGAACCTCCACGGCCAGTACTCGCCCTCCTCGTCGACCGTAATGCTGTCGACGGCGCCTTGGCCCGCGCTCCGGCGCCCGCCGACCGCTGCTTGCGCCACCGGGAGGTGCTGCCGCAGCCGGTCAGGCGGCCCGGAGCGGAGCGAGACGCCTGCGGAGTAGGTTAGGAAAGGATGGACTCAGGACGGGGGGGCGCGCGATGGAGCGATGCGCGCGGCGGGGAGGGAGGATTTCGCGCCCAGAGAAGCTGCGCTCCAGGGCGGATCTGCGGGCGCGCGGTGCCTTCGGGAACCGTTCGGCGACCCGTGCAGGTGCGCTGGATTGGTCTCGTCTTGTTGCGTCTCGCACCTGAGCGGACGTCCGGACGGATCGCGGAGCAGGCGGCCCGCGCTGCTGGCGCCCGCAGCGCACCGTGCGGCTGCACACAAGGGGCCCTGTGCGCCATTCCGTGGCTCATTCTCGCTTGCGCCGCTGGGTCCGTGGGAGTCCTGGAGGCGGGGCAATGCGAGGCTCGCCCTGAGCCAGCGGAAGTGTGAATTGGACGGACACCAGTGATGGATCTTGCAGCGTGATTCCCGGTGCCTTCCGTCCGCGCAGTCACGACGTCAGACGTCGACGGCGTGCGACACTCCGCAACGGCGCCGGCGAAGCGGACTCTTGAGGTTCGCAGGCTCGCCCGCGCGCCGCGCGCGGCGCGTTTGAGTCGAGTCGAACTGTGCTGATGTGGCACGCCCGACACAGCCCCACCGCGGCCACAAGGCGGCTCAATACCACTCCGCGGCGGAGCACGCACGTACTGACGTGGGACGCGATCTGTGGCCGGGCACGACTCTGACAGTTCGGCAGCTGGCCGCTTGAGAGTGCGTGAGAGCGAGCAGCAGCCGTCGCACCAGCGAGAGGGCGAACGTCGACTCCTGGTTACCTGACGAAGTACCGGAATCTCAATTAGTGGAGTCCGCGCACGATGAGGCGCTGGAGCTGGCTGTGGGGCGCGCTGCTGGTGGTGGTGATGCTGGCGGGCGCGAGTGCGCAGAGCGCCGGCGAGGAGGGGCCGCTGAAGAAGCTGATCATCACTAGCATATCGAGGGAGGGTCTATACCACGACATCTTCGTCACGTCTCTCATAAACACCATGGAGTACTTCAACACCGACAAGAAGGTGCCGGGGTGGCGCGCTACATATGCCTTCATCAATGACATCACAGGCGAGCGATCCACCGCCACTTCGGGCGTCTTCCGCGCATGTTCCTTGCACGAGGAGAGCAGGCGATGACCATTCGCGGCCTGTCTCGCGCTCCGCGATCGCGGCGAGCCGCGTTTACTGTGCCGTTTCAGTCGGTGTCGATTTTCGCGCCAACCGGTGACGCACTGGCGCCCACGTCCGCGCACGATCAGACTCACATTCAGAAAGGAGGCCGTGCACGTGAGACAGCGGCTTGCTTCCATGCACGACGTCCCCACGGCAGCAACGAACGAACGACGCGGCGCGCACCGCGCGGCGCCGGCCGGCACGCCCGACCGGACCGACGGCGCCGAGCCCTGCTCCCGGTGCCTCCCCGCAGACATCGCGCGCGCCCGGAACTACGCGCTGAAGATCTTGATGGACAACAAGGAGGCCGCGGCGCTGCTGATGATCGACCACGACCACCAGTGGTCGCCCGAGCACGTCCACCGCTTCGTCACGAGCGGGTGCGGCTGCAGCGCTGCCGCCGCCGAGCACGTGCCGCGCGTCCCCCACAGTGCCCGCAGTGTCCCCGCACCATGCGCGCGTGTGTGCGAGCGGAGGGGGCTCCGCGTGCCGTCGTCGCAGGAAGGACGTCGTCGGCGCGGCGTACCCGGCGAAGAAGATCAAGTGGGAGCGCGTGCTGACGTTGGTGCGGCGCGGGTACAGCGACCAGATGGCCCTGCTGGCGGCGCACGACTACGAGGTGCAGCTGATTCAGGGGAACGACACGGACGCAGGTGCGTGAGCGTGTGTGCGTGCGTGTGTGCGTGTGTGCGTGTGTGGGCGGCGCGGACAGGGCGCTTTCGAGGGCGGGGGTGCGGCGTCAGTCGAGGACGACCGAGTGGTGTTGAGCACGAGGTCTTGGTTGTTTCGCGTCCGGCGCAGGTCCGATCGGCCCGAAGAACTCGCCGTACGAGGACCACAAGTTCCCGCGCGACAAGCAGGGCTTCGTGAAGGTGCGCCGCATCGGCACGGGGTTCCTCCTCCTGACGCGGGCGGCAGTAGAAACCATGATCGCGGCGTACCCGGAGACGAAGCACCTGGACCACACGGGGCCCGAGGTGCACGCGCTCTTCGACTACGCGCTGCGGCGGATGCCCGGCGGCACCGTGGCGCGCATGACGGAGGACTATTTGTTCTGCGACCGATGGCGGGCGATCGGGGGGGTGGTGTGGGCTGACGCCACGAGGGGGGTCAACCACAAGGGGTACTACACGTACAAGGGCGAGAACTGGGTGTGGCCGGAGCTGGACTGGACGCCGCCCATGGACATGCCGTGACGGGCAGTGGTTGTGTGACGCGTGGAGATGCTTACCTGTTGATGGTCGGCCGGGGGTTGTCCGGCGACTGGCGTGCGTGTCGCGCACGGACTGCGGAGTGCGGCGCAGCCCTCCGCTCGTCGTTTCGTGGGCGTGGTCAGGGGGGAGGGGGGGTGTGCTCGCTGAAATTGTATGACAGAGTGGCGCTGCGGTGGGAACGTCGGGTCGGTGCCCGTCGCGCGCGGAGAACTGCGTGGCTCGCGTTCCGTCCAAGGCTGTGTCGATCATATCCGTGTTGCGTGATAGCACCAGCGATTCACTGGTGACGTGCAGGAGGGGCCGTGACTGGCGCGTCCCGTCCCGCTCCACGCGTGACGCCCCTCGGGCACGTCGCTCGGGATCTCTGCGTCTGTGGGGCGCGAGGGCGTCGTGACGTCTACGGGGAGCGGGCGGTGAGGGCGCAGTGCTGAGGTGAGGGGGTTCAGAGCACGAGAGGATGCCGGAGCTGGACGACTTCGACAACTCCGATGGCGTGAAGGTGGCAGACTTTGACGTAGAGGAGACGCTGGGGAAGGGAAAGCACTCGGAAGTGTTCCGTGCGCGCCACAAGAGCACAGGCAAGGGGCCCGGGGGTTGCTTGCACGACCCCGGCATGCACAGCGACATCCAGAGCTTTCCGACACCTTGCATCGCATTACCGTGTCAACAACATCCGAGCGGGCTGTGTGTGCCGCGTGCATGCGACGCGTTGAGCGCGTCTTGCGGTCTGGAAGTTGCACGGGCGATGAGCTGCGTGCAGCTGTCGCTCCGGTCGCGGCGCACTTTCACGCACTTTCACGTGAAGCTCTTGTGCGCGAGGCTCCGTTCACGCCGGTCACGCGGCGTGCCCACCGTTCGCAAGCCCGGGAACCCCCTGATCGTCCCCATAACAGCCTCCCCTGCCTCCGGTGCACTTCCCCGGCGCAGGCCAGACGGTGGCGTTGAAACGGATCCACATATTCGACATAATGGACTCAAAGCAGCGCGCGGACTGCCTGAACGAAGCCAAGCTGCTGCAGAGCCTGAATCACCCCAACATCGTCAGCGTGCTCCAGGCGTGGGTCGAGGAGAACGACGTGCTGATGGCGCTCGAGTGCTGCGAGCAGGGCGACCTCGCGAGCGTCCTCGAGGCGCACAAGACCAACGGCACCGCGCCGACGGAGCGCGAGATCTGGATGTGGTTCGCGCAGGTGGCCAACGCCGTGGCCTGCATGCACCGCCACCGCGTGATGCACCGCGACATCAAGCCCGGCAACATCTTCATCACCGGGAGCGGGAGCGTCAAGATCGGCGACCTCGGCCTCAGTCGCTACCTCTCGAGCCAGACGGTGCAAGTGCAGTCCATGGTGGGGACGCCCTGCTACATGAGCCCCGAGGTGATCCGGGGACTGCCCTACGAGTTCTCCTCGGACGTCTGGGTGAGCCCGGCGCGCCCCGCGGAGCCCGCGTTGAACACGTGCGGTTGGCACGCGCTGTGTCTGTCTGTTTTGGTTCGTGCACGACGTCAGCGGCCATCGCGTGCCCGCGCTGCCGTGCAGGGTCTCGGGTGCCTGCTGTACGAGATGGCGGCGCTGCGGAACCCCTTCGTCGGCCCCAAGCTGAACTACTACACCCTGGGCAAGAAGATCGCGTCGTGCCAATACGACCCCTTGCCTGAGTCAGCGCCGGAGTCGGTGCGCGAGATGGTCGGGCTGCTCCTCCGCGCGGACCCCGCGGAGCGTCCGAGCGTCGAACAGATCCTCGAACGCATCGAGTCCCTAACCAAGTGACCTCTTGATCAAGATGCCTGGCCACCCAGTACTGACAAGCCAACTCAGACAACGCGCGCCCCCCGAGCGCCCGTCGGGGGGAGGTGTGACCTCGTTGCGGGTCTCTCATCGCGTCTCACATGCGCAGGGCGGCCAGGCGCCCAAGCAAGCGGCCGGAGCACGAGCGCGCGCCGCCGCCCCAGGAGGTCCGGGGCGTCAGAGGTCGGTCTTCTTCTCGCCGCCGCCGAAAATCCGCGAGAACAGGCTCTTGCGATTCTTCGGCTTGGTCTGCTGCTTCCCCAGCGCCTCCATCACCTCTTCCTTGCCTGCACGATAGGTGACGAAAACAACGGTCGCCAGTTTGATCGGCGGAAGGAGCAAACATCGCATTGCAGCGTGCGCCGAGCTCCACAGATCAGCGGCCGATGTGCCGCAGCGACACGGCGTGCGTGTGCACACGCATGCGTTCGTATGAGTGCGTGCGCGTGGCAAACATGAAGTCTCAATGTCGACTCACTCGTGACGTCCTTGTAGAGCTCGTCCTTGAGCTTGAACGGGTCGCACGAGTTGTCCGGCTTGATCGCGCACACCGCCATCTTGAGCGCGAGCTGCGCCCCGTCCACCGCGTGCCACAGCCGCGCCTCCCGGATCGAGTCGAAGGGCGTCTTGTGCTCAATGTCCGGGACCGAGTCCTCCCAGCGCCTGCGGACCGACGAACGCGGGCAACGCGCACCGCGTGTCGACCTCCCCGCGAGCATGCACATGTTTCTATCCGTCTGTACTCATGCTGCAGCTATATATATGATGGGTGATAATTGTATGTGTCTGCGCACCTGAAGATCTCGTCGAGGACGAGGACCGACTTGTTGCGCGCCTCCTCGCCCTTGAGCCGCAGCCCGGCCTCGATGTACAGGAACGCCATCCCGTCGAGCGGGTGCTTGGTCGAGAAGTCGAGCTGCTGCACGGGCGACAGCGCCTGCGACTGCTGGACCTGGTTCTTCGACGCCCGCGCCTTGCTCGCCTGCCGCCGGATGTTGTCCACGAACTTCTTCTCCGTCTTCACCGTGCTGTTCACGCCCACCGCCGCCGCGGCCTCCAGCGTCATCGCCGGCGTGATCTCCGACGAGAAGCAGTCGTGCCGCCGCATCGACCGCTGCAGCAGCCGCGCGGAGATGCCCAGCCGCGCCTCGTCCGTGAGCCAGCCGTGCGTCGCCAGCGCGCGGCCGTTGCACGCCGGCCCGCCCGTGTGCACCGTCACGGGGTCGCCCGCGCTGGCGTTCACCATCGAGTTCAGCTCGACCGCCAGGCCCGAGGGGTGGTCGGGGGACATGTGCATCGACAGCATCGCGAGGTTGTTCACGCGGGGGAGGTCGTCCACCAGCGGCACCAGCATGCAACCAGCCTGCATGTGCCGCTGCGCCTCCGGGGAGCCCACACCCTGCACACACCGACACACCGCGCCGCCGGTCGCGTGCGCCGGCTCGGACCGCCGACGCTACGGCGCGGCGCGGCGCAGCCGCCACGACGGGTCCGGGAGCGCAGTACGTGCGCGGGGGGGGGCGTACCTCGAGGGACTGGTGCATGACGACGGCGTGCGCCCAGCGCAGGTCGTCCATGACCACGGCCTTCTTCTTCTTGCTCTTGAGCGCCTTGCGGAAGATGTGCCCCGCGGGCAGGTTCTTCGCCACCTGCCCCTTGAGCGTGTCGTACATCTCCTGGACGATCTTCTCCCGGCGCTCGACGATCGGGCCGGCGCTCGGGATCTTGCGCAGCCGCTCGAGGTCGCTCTCGGGCCACAGGAGCGGGTGGTCGGGGTCCGCGGGCAGCGTGTCGAGGTAGTCGGCCCAGAACGACTTGCCGTCCTTCCACACCTCGAGCGCGAGCGCCATCGTCGTGTCGCCGCACTCCTGGCGCCAGTACGTCCCGAGCTCCTGCGCATCGACGCCCGCGCGCGCACCGCGCCTCTCAGCGGCGCGTGGGACGAGGACGTGCAGGGGGGTGTGCAGACGGGGTGTGTGTGCGCGTCGGCCGCGGGCGCACCTTGGGCTTGAGGAGCTTCCTGACCTCGGGGTGCGTGGGGTAGATCGTGAGCACCTGGGGGATGCTCAGGTACGGCGCGCTGTTCATGTGCGTCTCGGTGTACCAGATGGTGGCGTTGGCCGTCGCCTTGATGTGCGCGACGCCGTTGCTCTCGACGACCTCCCACACGGCGCGCGGCGAGAACGTGGGCTTCGAGAACGCCCACTCCAGCACGCCCTTCTTCATGCGCAGCGAGAACCCCGGCTCCGCGGCCTTTTCCCGCAGGCGGGCGCGCACCGAGCCCGCCGGGGGGCCGCCGGCGTCCGCGACGACCTTGGCGTCCTCCGCGGCTTGCCGCGCGTTGCTCACGAAGCTCGCGGAGAAAATCCCGACCACGAAGATACCTGCGGCGGCGCGTGCGGTGCGTCGTCGCTGAGACGCGCTGGGGAAGCGGGCGAGCGCGCTGCCGTGGCCGTCGCCGCCCGAAACGGACCAAACCTGACGCCACAGGCAAGATACGAAGTGAGGGTAGGCGCAGGATGGCCTCGCTGCCCGCGGGGACCGGCCACGCCTCGCGCGGGCGGCTGCGCGCACATTGGCAGCATGCAGCACGGCGGGGCGGTCGCCGCGCAGCCGATGCGGCGACATACAGGAGCCAGGGCCCCCCAGCCGCACATCGACATGCACGGCAACGCCGCGGAGCGGCCATCGGTGGCGCGCGCGCCCCCCCGGCCACACACGCCCGCGCTGCCCTCGCCACGCGCTTGAGCGGGCGTGTGCCGCGGTCCCGCAGACCGCGCGCCGCGATGCGCGATCGGCGCTACCGGGCCGGGTATTCGTCGCGGAGCACGCGTGGCGGTCCCGCGGGGTCCGTGCGTCGCTGGCGGCGGCGCGGGCGCGGCCTACCTAGCACGGCGAGCGCGGCGAGCAGGAGCTGGGTCGCGCTCATGTTCTGCTTCCTGCCCTTGCCATCGCCCTTGTCCGCGGACGCGGAGGCCATCGCGACGCGCGCCTCCGCCGGCGCCGTGACCGTCAGCCGGGGCCGCTTTCCGCGCGCGTGGTGACGCGGCGCTCGCGGTGGGGCTGGGCGCGGATCTGAGCGTCGAGGGTGAGTGAATGTGCCGTTGCGGAGCGTCGCAGGGATCAGCCGCGGTAGACTATCCCGTGTGCGGCGCGCGGCGCGTGGAAGTGCCGCGCCCGGTGCATCGCGGCTTGCGTCAGCAGGGGTGGACCCTCCAGACGTTGCGCTCGTGCCGGTACGCCGCGAGGCTGCGTGCGCGCGCGGGACTGGCCCATTCCGCTACTTTCGCGACCTCTGTAGCGCAGACTCGCCCAGACCGCCGGCGCTCGACCCCGCACACCGCTACCCTCGGTCGCTGAGAGCGCCCACGCGACCTTGCCGGCTCAAGGCGACGCACCGCGACCCCCGGACTGTTCCTGACTGCTCCCTGACGGCCAGAGAATGCGAGCGGGAGCTCCGCGACCTGCAGCCATGCGCGCTGCGATGGCACGGGCGGGGGGAAGCAGCGCACGGCCAGGATGCTCAGCGCGCACCGCGGCGATAGTCCGGCCCCTCGGCCCCTCCTCGAGGTACGTCCCGCGTGTCGCCTCGACGGCCACTGCTCGAGCGGGCCTGCGGCGCGCCGCGGGCCCCGTGTAGCGCCCGGCGGGGCGGATCCACCCTCCTGCTCACCCGTGCCGTGGAGGTGCGCGCGGGGCCGCATTGGCGGATTTCTCATGGCGTTCGGGGTATGTCGATGCCACATTGGCCCCGCAGCGGCAGTACGGCGCCGTGGAAGGCCCGGATGCTGCGGGGCGATGCGGCACCCGCCCGTGGCCCCTTGCTCCGCCCCGGAAGTCAGACGCGTCCTCACCTCGCTCCGCCCGCTCGCCGCGAAGGACGATGCGTGCGTGATAGCGTGGCAGCGTCGCAATCGGTGTTTCGTCCTCCACGCGCGCCGAATTATCCCCTGGTTGTCTCTGTCGACGCGCGCACACCTCCGCTCCCCGCCGCGCCCGCGTGCTCACGAGCCCAGCGCGCTCCCGACTCCGCAGGACGCCGCGGGTCGCTGCGCGCGCGGCCCGCGAGTCGGCCGGGAACGGCACGAGCACCACGGCGCCCGGCGCGCAGCCCGACGGGCCGCTGGCGAGCAAGAACGACCCGACGGTGCCGACGGACGAGAGCGTGTACGTGTGCGACGACATCTGCTCGACGGCGACGTACGGGGAGGCGGAGATGACCGAGGAGGCCGCGGAGGCGCAGGCCAAGAGCGACCTGTTCAAGGCGATTGCTGTCGGGACGGGCCTCGGCGTGACGGCGGGCATCCTGGACCAGCCGTGGGTGGTGTCGCACGAGGCGCTGACGATGAGCATCGTCTTCGCGATCGGCTACGTGGGCATCATCCTGGAGGAGGAGGTGTCGTTCAACAAGAGCGGCGTGGCGCTGGTCATGGCCGTCGCGCTGTGGACGATCGCGGCGCTCGGGCTCCCGGACGGCGAGGTGCACGCGGCGCTGAGCGAGAAGCTGAGCGAGGTCGGCGAGATCGTCTTCTTCCTCATCGGCGCGATGACGATCGTGGAGACGGTGGACGCGCACCAGGGCTTCAAGGTGGTCACCGACGCGATCAAGACGCGCGACCGCCGCGCGCTGCTCTGGTCGATCGGCACCATCACCTTCTTCATGTCGGCCATCCTCGACAACCTCACCTCGACCATCGTCATGATCTCGCTGCTCCGGAAGCTCGTCCCCGACGCCGACGTGCGCAAGGTGTACGGCGCCGCGGTGGTGCTCGCCGCGAACGCCGGCGGCGCGTGGACGCCCATCGGGGACGTGACGACCACGATGCTGTGGATCAACGGGCAGATCACGACCGGGCCGACCATGCGCGACCTCGTGCTGCCCTCGCTGGCGTCCGCCGCGCTGCCGCTCGCGCTCATGTCGTTCTTCACCAAGGAGGTCCAGGGCACGCTCCCGGAGGACGCCGCCGCCGCGAGCCCGCAGCTGGCGCCGCGCGGGAAGCTCGTGCTCGCGTCGGGCATCGGCGCGCTGCTCTTTGTGCCCGTGTTCAAGAGCCTGACGGGACTCCCCCCCTACCTGGGGATGCTGGCGGGCCTCGGGGCGCTGTGGCTGCTCACGGACGCCATCCACTTCGGCGAGGAGGACCGCGAGAGCCTGCGCGTGTCGAACGCCCTGTCGCGGATCGACTCCCAGGGCGCGCTCTTCTTCCTGGGCATCCTGATGTCGATCGGGGCGCTCGACTCGATGGGCATCCTCAAGGACCTCGCGCGGTTCATGGACGCGCACATCCCGAGCCAGGAGATCATCGCCGCCGCGATCGGGCTCGCCAGCGCCGTCATCGACAACGTGCCGCTCGTCGCGGCCACGATGGGTGCGCGCCCGACGCGCCCTTCCTCGCTCGCACACACACGCCTCAGTCACACGCTGATGAGGCCATCGGCCGTCCGCGGAACTTTCTCACATGCGTTACACGTAATCACACCCCCCCAACTCCCCCCCCTCGCAGGGATGTACGACATCTCGCAGCACCCGGTGGACAGCGACCTGTGGCAGCTGATCGCGTACTGCGCGGGCACGGGCGGCTCGATCCTCGTCATCGGCTCTGCGGCGGGCGTGGCGTTCATGGGCCTCGAGAAGGTCGACTTTATGTGGTACGTGCGCAAGGTGTCCCCGTGGGCGCTGGCGGGGTACGTGGGCGGCATGGGCGTGTACCTCGCGCAGTCGGGCCTCCACATCCCGATCACGTCGGCCTTCCAGCAGATGCTGCCGCACCTCTCGTGACGCGCGCGGTGCGGCGGCGCTGGCAAGCGCACGTCAGTGGCTCTGCATGGCTCGTGAATCCGAGGGACTGTGACAGCGAGAACGCGAAGAAATTGCGGGGAGGCGCGGCCAGACGCTCAGCGCCGCCCCCCTCCCCGCCCGCACGCCCCCTCCCTGCCCCCCACCACTGCACGCGACGCCGCCAGCATCCCGCCCGCGCCCGCCCAGCCCCCGCGCTGCTCGCGCCCGGGACGCTTGCTGCCCAGCCACGCCGCCCGCGCACCCACGCACGCGTCACCGCCCGCACCACCGCCCCACGATGCGACCCCTACTCGCCAGAGGGTTGCCCACCTGGTACGCCCGCGACAGGAGCCAACGCCCCACGCACGCTATGTGTGTGCAGGGCGCGCCGCGCCTCGCTCCGCAACCACGCGGCGCGCCTCACGCAGCTCAGCTGAGCTGACGTCGGCATGCACAACACTACCCCCCCCCCAAGTATGAGCATGACAGCCCCTGCACGACGCACCCCGCCACGCGCCGCTCCCCCCTCGCGCCAGCTGTCCCTCGCCCGCGCACCGCCGCCGCCCCGCACGTCACCCGCACTACACCCCCCGCCCTCGCACAGGTCACATGCCGCTCGCGTGTCACACCGCCTTCGCGTGCTTCTTCGCCCGCTCCTCCACCACATCCTTCCACACCTCCACGTCCACGCCCAGCCTCTCCAGCATACCCTTGGTGCTCTTGCACCCCTCAAGCTTTGCCTTATTCGCCAAGTCGCCCGGTGTTCTCCGCATCAGCTCCGCCGCCGCCGCCCACACCGCTGCCTTCTTCTCGTCCATGTCCCCGCCCTCCCGCACCGCCCCCGCCTCCCACTCCTCCGCCAGGTCCACAATCACCAGCAGCACTGCAATGCTCTCCAGGCCACTCCCCATCACCGTCCCGATACTCCCCGCCCGCGCGCTGTCCAGCCAGTCCCCCCATCCCTCGCAGCGCTCGCACGCCCACACCAGCAGCCTCCACTTCGCCGCCAACGTCTCCGTCTTCATCAATATCAAATCGGGCCTGGACATGATCACGCCGGCCGCGCACGCACGCCCCACTCTCCCCTCCATCAGCCTGATCAGCTCATGAGCGTTTTCCTCCACCGTGTCCTCGGCAGACGTCAGCAGCCCCGGCGCGGCCCCGATCATCTTCGTTGCCACACCCTCCGCAGTCGCACCCGCCTCCGCCCAGTACGCCCCGCGCCTCGCCGTACCTCCCTGCTTGCGCCCCCGGCCCGCCCCTGCTCCCGCCGCCCCCGCGTCCCCTCCCGACACCCCCGCACCCTCACGCACCTCCCTCAGCAGCGTGCCTGCCAGCTTCTCCACCGCACGCCGCTTCTCCCACAGGTTGTCGGTCTTGAGATTCAGCACACTCGGGCACTTGTACACCACTTTCGCGACAGCTGCGTCGCCGTCCTTCCCCTCGCCGGCGTGCAGCACCTCCCGCAGCCCCTCCACCTGCACCCACCGCACACACAGCCGCACCGCGTCATGCGCCCCGCGCCCGCCGCGCCCGCCGACCCCACGCCCCGCCCGCACCTGCGCCCGACCTGTCTCCAGCAGCCAGCCACACATCACGCTGCCACACCAGCACACACCAGTCTCATGCTCACCTGCTCTCTCAAAGTGTCATTGCTCCTTAACAGCACGCTCGGCGCCTTCGTCACGACCCGCCTCCACTGCTCCTCCGCCATCGCTGGCACATACCCCCGCAGCGCCTCCATCGTCGTGCCCAGAGCCCCTGGCGTGGACGTGATGATCTTTGGTTCGTTTCGTAGCATCGCTCGGAAGACCTTCTCCGTCATCCATCCCAGCTCCCGCAGCAGCTCCTGCACGCATGTCCCCGCCGTGCAGCACCGCCGTCACACCCGCCTGCCAGCGCCACCCGCACAACGACCCTTTGCACACAGCTGCTGCGGGAGGACGTCGCCGCGTCGTGCTGGACGGTCGCGGCCCCCTCGCGACGCGCTGCCGTGCATGCCCAGCGTGTGCCGCACCTGCTTCCGCGCGTACACCTTCTCGCCGCTCCTCCAAGCTTGCATTTTCGTCCCAAACCGCTTCTGCACCCGCTTCATGCTCTTGCCCGCCTCCTCCCTCCAGAACCTCTCCGCCATTGCATCCCATCCTCGCTCGTCCTTCCCTTGTTTCTCCTCACCGTCGCCGCCCCCCGGGCCCTCCCCGGCACCGCCCCCCGCGCCGTCCCACGCCCCACCAACACCCACCGCCAACACCCGCCGCGCCGCCCCCACCGCCGCGCCCCGCCCCGCGCCCGCCTGCCCCGCCCCTCCACCGTACCGCCTCCCGCGCGCCCCGCACCGCCCCGCGCCCCGCCAGCCCCCTCCCGCCACCCCGGACCCCCTGGCCCCACCACTGCACGCGACGCCGCCAGCATCCCGCCCGCGCCCGCCCAGCCCCCGCGCTGCTCGCGCCCGGGGTGCTCGCTGCCCAGCCACGCCGCCCGCGCACCCACGCACGCGTCACCGCCAGCACCACCGCCCCACGATGCGACCCCTACTTGCCAGGGTTGCCCACCTGGTACGCCCGCGACCGCGACAAGGAGCCGACGCCCCACGCACGCTGCGTGTGTGGCAGGGCGCGCCGCGCCTCGCTCCGCAACCACGCGGCGCGCCTCACGCAGCTCAGCTGAGCTGACGTCAGCATGCACAATACACCCCCCAAGTATGAGCATGACAGCCCCTGCACGACGCACCCCGCCATGCGCCGCTCCCCCCTCGCGCCAGGTATACCTCGCCCGCGCACCGCCGCCGCCCCGCACGTCACCCGCACGACACCCCCCGCCCTTGCACATGTGGTGTACACCGCCTCGGCCACTCTGCACCTCGCACAGGTCACATGCCGCTCGCGTCTCACACCGCCTTCGCGTGCTTCTTCGCCCGCTCCTCCACCACATCCTTCCACACCTCCACGTCCACGCCCAGCCTCTCCAGCATACCCTTGGTGCTCTTGCACCCCTCAAGCTTTGCCTTATTCGCCAAGTCGCCCGGTGTTCTCCGCATCAGCTCCGCCGCCGCCGCCCACACCGCTGCCTTCTTCTCGTCCATGTCCTCGCCCTCTCGCACCGCCCCCGCCTCCCACTCCTCCGCCAGGTCCACAATCACCAGCAGCACAGAAATGCTCTCCGGGCTACTCTTCATCACCGTCCCGATGCTCCCCGCCCGCCTGCTGTCCAGCCAGTCCCCCCATCCCTCGTAGCGCTCGCACGCCCACACCAGCAGCCTCCACTTCGCCGCCAACGTCTCCGTGTTCCTCAATAGCAACCCAGGCTGCGACATGATCACGCCGGCCGCGCACGCGCGCCCCACCCTCCCCTCCATCAGCCTGATCAGCTCATGAGCGTTTTTCGACACCGTGTCCTCCGCAGACGTCAGCAGCCCCGGCGCGGCCCCGATCATCTTCGTTGCCACACCCTCCGCAGTCGCACCCGCCTCCGCCCAGTACGCCCCGCGCCTCGCCGTACCTCCCTGCTTGCGGCCCCCGCCCGCCCCTGCTCCCGCCCCCCCGGCGTCCCCTCCCGACACCCCCGCACCCTCACGCACCTCCTCCAGCAGCTCCCCTGCCAGCTTCTCCACCGCACGCCGCTTCTCCCACAGGTTGTCGGTCTTGAGAGTCAGCACAGTCGGGCGCCTGCGTATGGCTCTCGCGACGGCTGCGTCCCCCTCCTGCCCCTCGCCGGCGTGCAGCACCTCCCGCAGCCCCTCCACCTGCACCCACCGCACACACAGCCGCACTGCGTCATGCGCCCCGCGCCTGCCGCGCCCGCCGCCCGCATGCCCCGCCCGCACCCGCGCCCGCCCTGTCTCCAGCAGCCACACCAGTCTCATGCTCACCTTCTGTCTCATGTAGTCAGGGGCCTGGTGCAGCACGCTCGGCGCCTTCCTCACGACCCGCCTCCACTGCTCCTCCGTCATCGCCGGCACATACCCCCGCAGCGCCTCCATCGTCCTGTCCAGAGTCCCTGGTGTACTTGCAATTATATATGGTTCGTTTCGTAGCATCGCTCGGAAGACCTTCTCCGTCATCCATCCCAGCTCCCGCAGCAGCTCCTGCACGCATGTTCCAGCCGTCCAGCACCGCCGTCACGCATCCCCGCAAATGCCACCCGCACAACGACCCTTCGCACACAGCTGCTGCGGGAGGACGTCGCCGCGTCGTGATGGACGGTCGCGGCCCCCTCGCGACGCGCTGCCGTGCATGCCCAGCGTGTGACGCACCTGCTTCCGCGCGTACACCTTCTCCCCGTACCTCCAAGCTTGGTTTCTCGTCCCAACAAACCGATCCTGCACCCGCTTCATGCTCTTGCCCGCCTCCTCCCTCCAGAACCTCTCCGCCATCGCGTCCCATCCTCGATCACGCTTGCCTTCCTTCTCACCACCGTCGCCGCCCCCCGCACCCCCCCCCGCACCCCC